>CM062811.1:140371989-141767901 GCA_031772625.1 Pinus tabuliformis | reverse complement strand
TTCAAGGACAAAATTAAATTAGGATTTTCTTGTTGCTTTTTCAACACTCACTCTCAACAAGAAAGGGATTATCTACTACCCCGATCCTGCCTCCGTGAAACTTGAATTTGCATCTTGACAATTCCTTTGTCAAATACTGCATTATGCTCCTTTATAGGAATGTATTCCAAAAACATGATTCTGCTCTGCACATAATTGCGTAGATGGTGATACCAGATGTTGTATATCTTGGACCGATCAAGAAATATGGATTCTCAGAGAGTTTGATATGACTAACCGAAAAAGAATCTTCCTCATCTAGATAGCTCACAAGTTGCTTGACTAGAAGCCATGTACTTTGCTTTTGCCAAACTGAGTGAAATTGATCTCTGCTTCCTGTTGTACCAAGAAACTGTCGTTGACCCAATACTGAAGATTCTCCCTGATGTGCTCTTCCTGTCAAATGGACTCCCTCCCCAATTTGCATCTGTGAAGCCTTGAAGCTTCACTCCCTCTATCTGACTATACCAAAGACACAACTGAGTGGTGCCTCTAAGGTATCTCAACACATGTTTAGCTGCCTTCCAATAAAGTTTGGTTGGCTTAAACATGGCTTGAATTAGCTATTTAACTGCAAAACACATGTCGATTCATGTGTTCACCAAATACATAAGTGAACCCACAAGTTGTCTATAAATAGTAACCTCCACTACTTCACCTGAAGTAGCATCTCCCTTCCTCTAATTACCTGCTAGAAGAGTCTCCATGGGTTTGCTACTCTCCATGTGGAAATTATTCAGTATCTCATTGGCATACTTTCCCTGAGAGACAAAAAATTCCCCATCTCCTTGCCATACTTCCATATCAATAATTTAATGCATGAGCCCCAGGTCCTTCATCTCGAATTATTTTGCAAGATCCTCTTTGCAAGATTTAATCAACTTCTCATCACATGTTAGAATCAAAAAATATAATACTATAATCAACAATTTACTTTCAACCATAATATGGTAAAGGTTCACATCTACTTCACTTTTGGTGAAGCCCAAACTGGTGAAATAACTGTCAATTCTAGTGTACCAAGCACGGGGTGCTTGTTTTAGTCCATACAATGATCGCTTGAGTATGCACACATGCAACTCTCTTTTGAAGGTTTCAAATCCTTATGGGTTCTCAATATGCACCTCTTCCTCAATCATACTGTTGAGGAATGTTTTCACATCTATCTGATGTATCTTCCATCCCATCTGCGCTAAAGTGCTAGAATAGTTCTGATTGAGGAGTACCTTTCTACTGGAGCAAAGGTCTCATCATAATAAATTCCCTCCACCTTAGAGAACCCTCAGCCGCAAATATGGCATTGTGTTTCTCCACACTCCAATCTATTTCTCCACACTCCCATCTGTTGCTTGCTTACCTTGTAAAGCCATCTGGAACTCACCACTGACTTGTCTGCTAATCTTGGGACCTCTTCCAGACACTGTTTCTGATAATGGAGTCATACTCCTCAACCATGGCATCAACCTATAATGGTGGCTTCACTGCTTCCTCGAATGAGGATGGCCCAATCTCGACACTCGCGCTCATCAGAGCCACGTAGCCAGTGTATCGATCTGGTGACCTCTTTTGCCTGTGCTATGATGTGGATGATCCATCCCACATTTTTTCTAGCATCATTCCTCAATCTATTAGCCTCTCTGGTGCGCTCCCTTATATCTCTAGAAGTATTTGCATGAGTGGGTGTTTCCACCCTCTGCTCCTCTACATGTGGCTGCTCCACATCATGCTGAGGTTCCTCCTTTGGAGCTAAAAACTCGTCATCTATATGTAACTGAATCTCCCTCTCAAGGGAACATCTCATGGCTTTCTCTTCATCGAAATTTACATCTCTACGAACCACTACCATCTTGTTGGATGACAGATACACTCAATAGTTGTGAAGTGTATCAGCGTACCCCACAAATATGCCCAACTCAGTTGTTGGCTCTAGCTTTTTCCATGCATCCTTGTAACATGACAATAGACTGATGAACCAAAGATCTTGAAGTGTGACACATCTAGTTTCTTACCTAAAAAATCTTCTTCTAGTGTACTCATCCCAAGAATTTGATGAGGGATTTTGTTATACAAATAAACAACTGTGTTGCATGTTTCACCCCACAAGTGCAATGATAGGCCTTGATCATGTAACATCACTCATGCAACTCCCACAATAATTTTGTTCTTCCTTTCAGCCACCCCATTCTATTGTAGGTTATGAGGTGATATTAACTCACGTCGAATGCCTTCTAATGCACATAAGTTCTTGAATTCATTTGACACATATTCTCCATCGTTATCGCTTCTTAGAGCTTTAACTTTCCTGTCAATATATTTCTCGACTAGTGCTTTAAATTCACAAAATTTAGTGAACGTATGATCTTTCTTCTGCATGAAGAAAATCCATCACTTACAAGAAAAATCATCAACAAATATTAGATAATACCTGTGCTTGGACGTGGGTTTTGTCGAGAACGGTACACACATATCTAAGTGAACTCTATCAGGGATCACTTGCACTCAACTATATTTATCATGAAAGGAAGCTTTGGTGTACTTCCCCAATGTACACCCTTTTCATGTGTCTCTCTCCTCTAGTGTACCCTGGGAAGTCCTGTAGAATTTTTTTGCATGATCTTCAAAGCTCTGTGGTGCAAGTGACCCAATATTCTATGCCACAACTCACCGATGTATCGACTCTACACCTTCTTTGCTTTTTTTTTCAAAGCAGCGGAATATTCTACATCTAATCTGTAGAGGTTATTCGCCCGAACCCTAGTCCGCTTCACCTGTCCTAAGGCTATGTGACAAAGGAAAACCTTTCCCTCTCTATATAATACATCGTAGGCATGATCCTCCAACATGGAAACTGAAACCAAATTCTTCTTCAAACCCAGACAATACATGACATCTTCTAATGTGAGAGGAGGACCTAACTCCCTCTGAAAGGTAACAGTACCAATGTCGGTTACGCTATACCTCCCATCACCTCCCATCTTGATGTGCATCTAGAGGTCTTTCTCCTCCAAGTCACCAAAGAACTATTTGATTCCAGTCATATCGAATGAGGGTCCATTATCTAGGTACCACACACTACCCATCACTGATGTCACCATGAAAGTGATGAGGGTGAAATCCAGTTTGAATTGTGAATAAAGAGCTTTACCTGTCGCTCCTCTTAAGGGATTCTTACCAGCGTTCTTGTGTGGACACTTTGTGTCATAGTGTCCCAAATCATGGCAGTGAAAACATTTAATCTTCGACGTGTTCTTCTTCTTGATGCCCTAACTGGAATATGATTTAGAATGTGATGACTTCCCCTTCCCTTTCTTCACCTCTCCATCTAAGGCAAAATTATCCTCATCATCATGCTTAGATGAGGATCCATCTCTGGTGTTCCACCAAATATCTTCTTGTACCAAGTTAGACCACAATCGCTCCCACTCTAGTAGCTTCTCCCTCCCATTAACTAAGTCCTGTTAGCTGTGCCAACTCTTGGTAAGGCCTAGAAGTGCTAGGCTCACAAGATCGTCTTCAACAGCTATAGCATCGACACTTCCAAGCTCATCCTGAAATTGGGTGAACTTGGTCAAGTACTTCGGTATTGTGTTTCCCTTCTCCATCTTGAACTCTCTGAGCTTGTCCTTTAGTGTCAGCCTCCTATCGTCACTACTCTTTAGAAATAGGTGTGTCAAGGCCTTTCACATTGCAAATGGAGTCTCCTTAACATGGAGATTCAAGACAATATGATCTCGAACTCCTAGGATAATCCTTCTCGCCTTTGCCACACATTTTCTCCACTATGCTAGATATTGAGCATCAACTAGTTTAGGAATATATTTGTCTATGAATTCCTTGCGATGTTGTCTTCCAACACTGCCTCAATCCTGTCCTTCCA
The DNA here is from genome assembly GCA_031772625.1 of Pinus tabuliformis. Classification (NCBI taxonomy): domain Eukaryota; kingdom Viridiplantae; phylum Streptophyta; class Pinopsida; order Pinales; family Pinaceae; genus Pinus; species Pinus tabuliformis. The sequence goes on along the minus strand of CM062811.1, from coordinate 141,763,985 downwards.
AGAAATATATTTGAACTACCCTCAAGGGCTTATTCAAGTCTCAATCCGTAGAACGACATCTTGCTAGCTCTGAAGTATGATACTGCAAATTTGATTTCTCCTGTAAAAGAAAAACTCATATTCTCCTCTTCTATAGTGATTTATGCTTTGATACCATGTAGAAATTCCTTGTAGATTCAAACTATAGATTTTAATACGCTAAAACAATCGACTTGAATCTACTCTACTCATCACCAAAAACAATAAACAATCGATGAAATCACGAAGCATAAAAGAGAAAGAATTCAATCACACATAACACAATAATATTTTGGGGAAAGCCACAACTAAAAACCCCCGCTATCTGTATATTTCATTAATCAGAAAATATGAGAAGAATATAATGCTTTTCTCAAGCCCAAGCGACATCTGCACTATCTCTATCTATCTCACTACTTCCTAGACAAGCTCAGGCCAATACTTAGCCAATTTTGTTGCCTTCCAAGATCCTATTTCCTTGCACAGTTTCCTTGGGAATTAACCCATATTTAATTGGGAAATTCCACAAATGTGAATTGCGAAATCCTCATATGCATTCCTCTGATTTCATGCACCACCTGTACAATTAGATGATTATTCAACTCATAATACACTGTCCTTGAACTCCAATCTCAACCGGGTCTTTCTCTGATCTGACATGCATGAGTTAATTATGAGTGAATCTTTAATTTATTGGTTAATCACAACTGGTTACACCCCACTAATGCAGGTTACACCCCACTATTGGATATCCCACTAATTCCTCCATCAGTTGGAACTAGTTTAATTGACTTTAACTCAGTTAAACTGAATTAAATAATTACAACTCAAAATAAACTTAACCACGGCTCCTAAAAAGTAGGAGACACTATACATCAATCTAGTTAGATCCTCAACTTGAATTAACTGAGCCAACTAAGTAAAATGACCTTAGTTAACTATTACAAGTTGTCATAAGATGTGGAATTACAATTTAATTCCTAATTTAATTCAAGGAAAAAATTAAATTAGGATTTTCTTGTTGCATTTTCAACAAAATCCTTCTAGTATGATCTTGAGCATCAATTTTTGGAGGCTTAGGAATATCGTCGGCTATGAATTCCTTCAGCCTGTTGTCTTCCAACACTTCCTCAATCCTGTCCTTCCAAGAAATATAATTCGATCCACCCTCAAGGGAATATTCGAGTCTCAATCCGTAGAATGACATCCTTGTTAGCTCTAAAGAATGATCCTACAAATTTCACTTGCAAAGACAAACACGTATTCTCCTCTTCTAGTGTGATTTCAACTCTAATACCATGTAGAAATTCCTTTTAGATTGAAACTGCTTATGTAATATTCTAAAACAAAATATTTGAGTCTACTTTACTCATCAGCAGAAACAATTAATTGATCGAGAAATCACAAAGCATACAAGTGAAAGAATTCAATCAACACATTACACAATTATTTCTCGGGGAAAGCCACAAACTAAAAAACCCTACTCTTTGTATATTGCATTAGTAAGAAAATATGAGAAGATTACAATGCTTTGCTCAAGCCTGAATAACCTTTGCACTATCTCTATCTGTCTCACTACTTCCTTGACAAGCTTAGGCAATACTTAACCAATTTTCTACTTACCCAAGTCCCTATTTCCCCTCGATGTTTCCTTGGGAATTAGCCCTATTAATTAGGGAAATTCCTCAATTGGAATTGCGCAATCCATCATAGGCCTTCCTCTGATTGCATGTACCACATGTACAATTTGGATGATTATACAACTAATAGTATAGTGCCCTTGAACTCCAATCTCAACTGGGTAATTCTTAGATCACATATGTGATGAACCCCAAATTTGGTAACATTTTGGGCTCATTTGGCCTACTTACCCTTGCTCAACCCTTCATTTTTCATAACTTATGCATCATTTTTTAGTATATTTATGTCATTTGTACGAATGAGGGCAGTCACTATTCCTCGGTGGCTAACACATGTTTATTTCAGGTTTTTTTTGACATTTAATGGAGTAAAACCACGCAAATGAGGGCTAGGAGACAACAAGATGGGATTGAGGTTTTGTAGGAAGGTTGTCCACAGCATTGAATGGCCTTCCTCGTGATCTCCACCCCAACTCCGAGCTCCAACAGCCACCACCACCGAGCTAGAAGGCAGCCAAACGGATTTTGAGGAAGCAGCAGATTACTCTTAGTTTGGAAAGCCAAATCCCACTAATTTAGGAGGCCAACTTGGCCCTCGTAATGTATAAATGATGAGGCTGTAGCCTTCGATGGGAACTTTTGAAACTTTGTTGCATATTCTGGATTACGAGCTGATAGCTCTGTTTTGCTCTTTGTAAGCCATTCTTGGCATGTCATTTGACTTATGACTATTATCTTTTAATGAAAAAGCAGGCAGATTTGAGTTCAGTTCTGAGTTCTTAGAGGAGCCATAGCTCTCGGGGTTGGGCCCAACCTGAGAGCAATAGGCCTCTTTCTTTGTATTGTTACTTTTCTTTCAGCATTGTATTTCTTTTCCTTTACATGCATTTGGAAACACAGTTTGCGGAGTTGAGTTTCTTGGTGTGGTTAAGTAGGTTAGTTTTATGAACAAAGTTGCTTTCAGTAGTTTAGATTAGAGTAAGGAGATTGGAGTTAATCAGAGTTCAAAAAAGGGTTGACTGCACACTCACTTCCACCTTTGTTTAGAGATTGGAATTGCAGACCGTGCCACCCACTAAAAACACTGTTTTACATGTTCATGCAAGCTTTGATGCAATGTTCTCGTTGTTGTAACAGCATCCATGCATTCTGATCTTGTGGAATGAATCTTTGTTTCAGTACCATGCAAGAGTTTCCTTACAAAATCACGTTGTTGTTCTGTGGTTTTCATAAAAACAGTTAGAATAGGTTGATGAAATTTCGGTTATGTGCAATACATGGATGATTTGTTTTATTTACACTATGCAGTCCTACTCCCATCCCCTTACCCTTCTAAGCCGTGCCTAGGCCATCCACTCATCTCTCAGTTAGACCACTTGCCTCCTAACTCTTCTATCACCCACGTGACTCTACCTTTTCGGCCTTCATTTCCTCTAACCTCCTCTAGACCAACCAGCTTTGCACACCCCTCTTCATCTCATCTCTCTGTCCATAAGCCATCACAAGCTCCCCTCCTACCTCCCTGTCCATCCATATAGCCTCTTACACTCATCCATCACCCAAAAATCCTATTGCAGAACATCCTGTAGGAATTACTGAACTTCCTGTAGAAATTTGAACATCCTGTAGAAACCCCTGCAGACTTCCTGTAGAAGCTTGTAAACACGGTTTCCAAGCGTCTGAACTTTATGAACTTCTCTGAAAGGATGTTAGGGATTCCTTAGACCCTCTCTGAGCCTTCCTGACCTTTTCCAAGCATTTCCCTCCTTGATCTATCCCTGTACAGTCAATACCCAGTTAGAAGCACACACATAATAATTCCAACAACTTGAACAAAAATACAAAAATATGCTTTCTTTAGATCAAAGTAGTCTAGACACATGCATCTCACCTTCCTAGAAGTAATGGCACCTCTTTCAGTAGTTTGCATTCCCACCTTTGCATCAGTAGGACTAGCTGGTAGAATTAGGGTTTGCTAGGGTTTTCATTTCTTGTTGGCTTTCAGTTCCTTCCTACAGTAGGTTAATTTCCTTTGAGATAGTTTTCGTTCATTGGTTAAAAAGCTTCTTCTGAGAACTCATAGAAGTTGGCTTGAGCCCTAGCGGACTTGTGCCAGCTGACCAAGTGACAGCTGCGACAAGAGCTAGTACTTGTGCATATAGCACCGTCGCTTCCAAGTTTGTTACGAACTACCGGGTTGAGAAAATTAGAGAAGGAAGCTCCATGAGTTATAGCATTATTGCTACAATACTAGAGCCCACCATCTTTTTGGCGCCATTGCCAGGGAAGCGTCAGAGTATTAGTAATTGTTGCTTTTCTTCTATTTTCCTACTCTCGCCTTCCGCCAAGTAGTTTATTTCATTTCCATTCTGCAAAAGTAGCATAGACATTTCCTGCTTTCATAGATTAACATTTCAATTCTGCAATTTCATTTTTGCAAGCGTAGATTAGCATTTCAATTCTGCAAGCGTAGACTAGCATTTCCATTCCTGCAATTTCATTTGAGCAAAGTAAATTAGTTCTTTCCTGCTTTCATTTCAATTCTGCAGCAAGATAGTTAGTTGTAGATCAATCTGTTTCAGTTTTTGCAGGTACCAGAGAAAAAACAAAAGCAATCAAAAGTCTTTCCATTTCATGCCTCGTAGGAATCGAGGTAAAACAGGCAAATTCTTACCCAACACCCCCACTACATCACTGAGTCACCCTTCTCTCTTCTTCGGTGACAGTGATCCAGAAGAACCTGTAGGTGAACCTCCTGAGATATACGAAGATCCTATAGCAGAAGAAGAGTTAGAGACCATTCCATCTGAAGCTATGGCTGACAATAGGGGAGAAGATGAGAGAATAGAAGGTGCCTTCCCCATCCGAGAGACCAATGGAGACATGAAAATGAAGAACATTAGCCCCTCCGCTTTACCTCACTTCCATGGAATGACTACTGAAGATCTTGATACCTTCCTGTTTGAGTTTGCTGTCCTTTGTCAAACCTATGACTATACTGAAGATGAGCAGAAGCTGAAACTCTTCCCCTCAACCCTTAAGGATGCAGCATTACGCTGGTTCATGGGCTTACCTGGGAACAGTGTCACCACTTGGGCTCAGATGCAGCAAGCTTTCAATACCAAGTACCGGGACTACTGTAGGTCCAAAGAAACCAAGGGAGAAATCTTTCGGATGACCATGGGAAATGATGAGTCCTTAGAGGATTACGAGGAAAGTTCCAACTTAGCTATAAACGGGCCAGGTGCACACTTGACCCTGAATCCCTCAAGTTGGTCCTGCTTCGAGGAGTCCCTGAAGACCTCTTAGATACCCTTCACATGTTAGCTGGAGGAGATATTTACCAACTGCCTTATGAGGACATAAAGACTGTGTTTAGAAACCACTCTAGGGCAGCCCAGAAACGAGGTAGAGGAAACCTCCTCTCAGCTGGTATTCCTTTCTCCAAACATGAGTTTGCAAATCAATTAGAGGATCTCAAGAGTGAGGTGAGACAAACCATTGCCATGCAACTTGATACATTCAGGATCCAACAGAAGAAGGAAGAAGCTGAGAGGGCCTTGGCTATCTTCTGCCCTAGGTGTACAAGGAAACACCCTAAGAACGAATGCCCATTACATTCGGTTGAAGTATGTTTTGTTTGTGAGGAGGACCACCCCACAAACCAATGTCCAACCTTACCTGGGCTTAAAGCCATGTATCAAGGGACAGAAGCCCCCACCGAACCTCTCTATTTCCTCAACCAAAGGAGGCCACAAGGACCTAGACCTTACCAGCAGGGGATGCAAGGGGCACCCCAAGCTTATTATAACCCCAACCAATCTACTCCTATGCCTTCCTGGGGTCCCCCTGCTCATCTTTCCTGGTTTGTGCCTCCTCCATGGTCTTACCCACCTCAGTACCATACTCAACCCACTACTCATTCGTATCACTCACATGCCCAGCCACAGCCTCAGTGGAATGCACCTCAATCGGGGTGGAGGTCCCAGTACAACACTCCTCCCGCCATTTTTCCTCCACCACCAGTTCAACAACAACCATTACCTCCTGCTCCTCCAAGGCAACCTCAAATGCCTGCTCAACCGAACCCGAACCCCAACAACAGATAGGCCCAGCAGGTATATACTGGGGAAACATCATGCCCTACCTATGCTGTGGAGATCCAGGAGATCAATCTGTGGTCTGGCAAGACTCTTCCGGATCGCCAACCTCCTCCCCCAGAGGACGAGGAAGATAAACAGGAAAGTGAACCAAAGGCTATTCCACCCTTTCCTGAAAGACTAATAGCCACCACACAACCCAACCCAGAGGAGGATGAGCTTCTGGGAGAGCTCAAACAGTTGTGTGTGAAAATACCACTTCTCCAAGCCATCAAAGATGTACCAATATACAACAAACTGGTTAAGGAAAAGTGTTTCAGACACCCAGGCAGGCGAAAGAGGGATGCTTCCACCATCAATGTCATAGGACAACTGTCTGACCTTATGTTGGGATAAGTCATCTGCCCAAAGTATCTAGATCCTGGGAGTCCTGTAGTAGATGTCCACATCAATGGCACCATCATACCTCACACCTTGATTGATCTAGGGGCTGCCATTAATGTGATGACCAGAGATACCATGCTCAAACTCAACCTTCAGGGTTCCTTGAGGAAGACCTCGACAGTCCTACAACTAGCAGATCACTCCACCGTGACTCCCGAAGGGATTGTGGAGGATGTCTTGGTCTCTGTTGACTCTTAGGAATACCCTGCAGATTTCTTGGTGCTGCAACCAAAGGCAAAGCTCACTGGATATCCTCTTATTTTGGGAAGGCCTTGGTTAGCCACTGCAGATTCTTACATAAGCTGCCGTGCAGGAAACATGACCATCAAAAATGGTCCTATGTCCAAGCAGCTAGTCCTATACCCTCCTGCCCAACCCTCATTAGAGCATGAATTACCACTTTGGTTGGAGGAAGGGGAAGAGGATGAGGTGTACTCAGCACCTTTGTGCACCCTAGACACCACTAGGGGAGACCCCCCAACCGAGGATGATTTGATTGAGACCTTGATCCAGAATCCACCTCCCAATGCACTGTCCTTAGAGGAATTGGTGGAGGATGCCCAAGCCAGCACCTTAATGGACCTTTGTGCGACCAACCCTATCACTCCCAGAGCCAAAAATGTGGAGTTCGGCCCTGAGAGAACGTTAAAGATCAGCTCCTCCCTATCTCCTTCCCAGGAAAAGGAGCTGTGTAGTCTGTTGGCCAGTCATCTAGATGCTTTTGCTTGGAACTATAAGGAGATGAAAGGAGTCCATCCTTCGGTCTGTACCCATCACATCTACATCAAAGAGGATTGTAAACCAGTTAGGCAACCCTAGAGGAGAATGAATCCAGCCCTTAAGGACATCGTCAAGGAAGAATTGCAAAAACTGTTGGATGCCGGATTCATTTACCCCATCTCCGATAGCGAATGGGTGTCCCCTCTGGTGTTGGTTCACAAGAAAAATGGGAAGTGGAGAATCTGTGTGGACTACCGAGAACTGAACAAAGCTACCAAGAAAGACCATTTTCCTCTACCTTTCATAGATCAAGTGTTGGATGGACTGGCAGGAAAGAAGTTTTTCTCCTTCCTAGATGGGTTTAGCGGGTACAACCAAATCCAAATCAGCCCGGAAGACCAAGATAATACCACCTTCACTTGTCCTTGGGGTACCTTTGCCTACCGAGTTCTTCCCTTTGGGCTATGCAATGCTCCTGCTACCTTCTAGAGAGCCGTCTTGAGCATCTTTTCTGAGTTGGTCCATGATGCGGTGGAAATCTATATGGATGACTTCACTCCTTATGGGTCCAACTTCCAGGAAGCATTGTCCAATCTGGGAAAAGTTCTAACCAAATGCATTGAGATGAACCTGTCACTTAGTCCTGAAAAATGTGAATTCTTGATGACTGAAGGGACCGTGCTAGGCCATACCATTTCTTGCCAAGGGTTACAGGTGGATCCTAACAAAATTGCTCTCATCAAGAAGGTTCCACCTCCTCAAAAGGTAAGGGATGTTCAGAGTTTCTTAGGATTAACAGGGTATTACAGGAGATTCATTAAAGACTTCAGCAAGCTAGCCTCGCCATTGTTTGGCCTGTTGGCAAAAGATGTGGAGTTTAAATGGGCTGACGATTGTCAGAGGGCTCTGAATGAATTAAAGGACAAGTTGGTGTCTGCCCCAATCTTGAGAGGTCCAAACTGGGCCCTACCTTTCCACATCCACACTGATGCCTCGAACAAAACCATAGGGGCAGCCTTAGGACAAGTTGAACAAAAACTTCCGTATGCCATTTACTTTGTTAGCAAAAACTTATCCAAAGCATAACTGAATTACACTGTAACTGAGAAAGAATTCTTGGCTGTGGTCCATGCACTAAACAAGTTCCGACATTATATCACTGGCTATCAAACATTTGTACATACTGATCATGCTGCAATTAGATATTTAATGAATAAACCAGATGTGAATGCTCGTATTATTAGATGGTTACTTTTGTTGCAGCAGTTTGATTTGACTATCGTTGACAAACCAGGTAAAGAAAATGTTGTTGCTGACTTTTTATCTAGATTGGATTTATCTGCAGATGAGGATGGAACAGTGGATGAACAGATGCCCGATGAACATATGTTTGCTATTTCAGTACTCTCTCCATGGTTTGCTGATATAGCAAACTACCTTGTTTCAGCACAGTTCCCTCCGCACCTATCCTCAAGAGAGAAGAGCAGAATCATCAGAAAAAGTGCCTCATTCACTTGGATCGGGGGCAACCTGTTCAAGCTTGGCCCTGATCAGATCTTAAGGCGTTGTGTAAGGGAGGAGGAAGTCCTTGATATCCTCCTCACCTGTCATGATGGGCCTTGTGGAGGACATTTTGCAGCAAAGAGGACTGCCTTCAAAATCCTGCAGGCAGGCTACTATTGGCCCACACTTCATCAAGATGTCAGAAGGTATATCAGCCAATGTGACCGATGCCAAAGAATGGGGAAACCGACTCAAAGGGATGAGATGCCTCTCCAACCTCAAGTGACTCTTGAGCCATTTGAGAAGTGGGGTATGGATTTTGTGGGTCCAATCAACCCTCCTTCGAGGCAAAGGTCTTACATCATTGTGTGCACCGACTACCTGACAAAGTGGGCAGAAACGAAGGCAATCAAAGCAGCAACAGAAGAAAAGGTGGCTAAGTTCTTAAGAGAAAACATCTTCTACAAATTTGGCTACCCAAGAGAGCTAGTCACTGATCAAGGAAGCCAGTTCACATCCAACTTAATTGAAGACCTACTAGCTCATCACAAAATCAAGCATAGGACTTCCACCCCTATCATCCTCAGGCAAATGGGCAAGTGGAAGTCACCAACAGAGCATTGGAAGGGATTTTGACTAAGGTGGTGAGCAGCGGTAGGAAAGATTGGGCAGATTGCCTGGTTGAGGCCACATGGGCTTACAACACCACTTGGAAGACCACAACCGGCTTCACACCTTATGAGCTGGTCTATGGAAAGAGGGCTTTGCTGTCAATTGAATTTGAATACAACATTTTGAGGATGGCAGCTCAGCTGGACCTAGATCTCAGCCATGCCCAACAAGAAAGTTTATTGCAGCTGAATGGACTGGACGAGCACCGAATGCAGGCCCTCCTTCACTCAGAAGTGGTTCAACTTCAGAGAAAGGTGTGGCATGACCAACACCTCAATGACAAGCAATTTCAGCCAGGAGATTGGGCGCTGTTGTATGATTCCATGCATAAAGATTTCAAGGGGAAGCTGAGAACCAGATGGCTGGGACCATATGCAGTGGAAAAATGTCATGACAATGGATCTGTTCTTATTCGGACCATTGATGAGGAGGCCATCCCCATGCTTGTCAATGGGCATCGACTGAAGATCTACAGGAAACCTCTCTTAAGACAAGAGTTCATCAAAACTGTGGAGAAATCAGTGTTGGTCATAGAGAAGGGTTCTGCCTATGTTTTGGGCATACCCTGAAAGATCTAAAAAATAATAATAATAATAATAATAATAAAGATCCTTGGGTGAAAACCTTTCTGAGGCTCCCAAGGTAGATGGTAGGGGTGAAAACCTCATTGAGGCGCCCCTGCTGTCTTTCAAAAAAAAAAAAATTGAAAAAGATCCTTGAATGAAAACCTCTCTGAGGCGCTTAAGGCAGATGGCAAGGGTGAAAACCTCATTGAGGTGCCCCTGCTGTCTTTCAAAAAAAAAAAAAAAAAAAACAATAAGCAAAAAAGACAGGGACAACAAGTTTACAATGTGGCAATGCATGCAGGTTGCAGGTATTCTATGAAGGAGAGGAGGTCTCTCAACTCAAAGTCAAGGGTCCTTATCATGCTACCAGGAGACCTCACCAGCACCTCCTCCAAAAACACTCATCTTCTCCAAGGTATGGGCACGATTTCATCACAGCTTAGTCTTCTACAGGAAGCTGCAGACTTTCTACAGGAAGTTCTGTATTTCTACAGGAAACTTCCTGTAGAAGTTCTGGACGGCCCAGAATTCATTGTGAGGGGAGATCTAACGACCAAATTTCGACATGGAGGCATGCAAGCTACTATTTCCTCCATCACACACTACTGTCACCTCCTTTTACCACCCCAGTTGACATGCAATAAAAGTACCTGCACAATCAAAACAGATCATTGAGTTATCAAGAGGAAGCGATTCTTAAATGAAAAAATGCTGAGATGCCATGCAATACCCATCACCGCTATCCAAGGGCCTGTGAGCGTGATCGTGATGCCACTTTCTTCACCGTCAGCATGCACCCAAGGAGGAAAAACTGCTACAGGACATCCTGTAGGAGTCCCGTAGCAGTCAAGCCAACTAGAGTGTACACCATTCAATCGCCTGCAACATGCAATAATAACGCGGGCACATGCAACTGAGTCACAAGCTTCATCATCAGCAGCCTGCGAAGAAGAACCTCCGGGCCTGTGCAATTAAGCAGCAGCAAGCAAATCTAGTCATCGTCATCCTGAAGCCTGAGAAATCATGTCGCGGCCGCACAGGTAAGTGCCTCGCCCTTTCTTTCGTCGAATTACATGAATATTACTTTGAAATGTTTGCAAGTATGAAATGAATGGGTTGAGCAGTCGTATGGCCATTCAACTGGCCACGTCGACCAGTCAGATGGTCTAGTCGGATGTGTAAAAGGTGGTCGTGGCAAAAAGAACGGGTAGTGGACACGTGAGAGCCATCCAGTCGGGAGAAGCGCATTTTAACAGAAATGACGGCGGCGGAGCTGCGGAGAATGATGCGGCAGTCAGGGAACTTGCAGTAGAATGATTAAGTGACATCGTCCAAAGGTCCGGCAGGGACAGCTCACCCCCGCGCCACGGATTCCGCCGGATTCAAATCTATCGGCTAGATTGGCACCCCATGCATTTATCATCAGCCGTTTAGAAGTCGAGTGTGCATCTGGATTCCTCTGAAGCTCGACACTCCAAGTCTTCGGCCGTTCGAACGTCTAATAACAGCACAGAGGGCACAGAACCACTGCAGTGTTCTCCAGAACCCGTGCGCTGCTTCTACAGGAAAGCTACTCCTACAGGAAGCTCACTGCCACGAGGAAAATTGGGCTCCTCACGTCAAAGGTGGCCAATTAAAAATGTAAGCCTGAACCTTGCCTCCCATGCAATTGGTTTCGAGGGTGGCGAAGTCGACGTTCTACAGTCTGCTCATAAAAGAATTGCAAGTGCTGTCTGCCGTTTGCATGAATTGTCGTCGAGGTGTATGTAAAGTCTCCTACAGGATATAATTTGTAACTAAGCCCTGTTAAAGCTCATCTGGAGATAGTCTTCGTGAATTGTATGCGTGGCAGAGGTGTAATTCTACGCTCTGTCCCAAAAGGCTAGTTTTTTGCATCTGCTACCTCCAGCCAACGTAGTAGTTTTTCACCATGCCGGTGGGTTCATCAGAAAGGAACCAACCGACTCCAAGAAACTAAGAGAGAACCCTGAGGTGGTAGAGCTATTCACTCGCGCGCAATGGATGTTGTTCTACGACAAATTGCAAGGGTATGATGATGAGGTGGCAGAGGAGTTCTTGCGGGCTCTGAAGCCAAAATCAAAGACATTAGCCACCGTCAATTTCAGGGGTTTGAGTCTCAGACTCACCCCACAGTTCATCAGCCGAGTTACCGAGCTCCCAATGGGGGTACCATGGGACAAAGAAGAGAGGAAATTAGGCCAAAAGGCTAAGAAGGAATTCTTTCCACCAGAGGAGCAGTTCTCAGAAGATAAGAACGGGGTTCGCAGGACTAGCTTACTGCCACTTTGGAGCGAAGTCAGCCTCCAAATTATGAAATACATCACCTGCGAAGGTCGGTTTAGCATTGTGTATGGGTACCATTTTCGGCTACTCACAGAATTAAGGCATCAGATGGACCTACCTGCAGAGAACAAATTAAGTATTCCCTACTTTCTACTGCAGTCTATGACTGAATGTGCCACCAAGTTGAGAGAAGGCACACCAGACCAGGTAGCTCATCACGGGCTCATTAAGCTCCTCGTGGAGGATGCACTCCACACGTACAAAGTCCCTCTCTCATGGGAAGCCTTCCGAAATTTGACCAAGGATGGCGATATAAAAATGTTGACTGAAGAGCTTGGTTCCTCCAGCAGCGAGGAGAAGGAGTCAGTACCCGCAGGGAAGAAAGAAAAAGGCCAGAGACCCACGTCCAAAGCACAGAAGACAGAGCAAAAGGAGAAACAAGAGAAAAAGGGTGCCAAAGAGAAGGAGGACACACCCATATTAACGCCCAGAGAGAAAAGATTACAAAGCAGGGTGGACAAGACTGAGCGGGTCCATGTCAGCAAAGGCACCTCGACAGCAGCCTCGACCAAGTCAAAAAGCAAAACACCCTCAGCAAAGCAACTAAAGCGGTGCCACCTGTTTCTACAGGAAAACCAAAACCGGCTTCTACAGGAAGCCAGAAATCAGCTGAAAAAGGGCCTTCTACAGGAAGCCCTGAGAAAAGAAAACCCAAGGAAAAGAAAGCCGACGTTCTTGCAAGGGAGGTAGCAGGCGTGCTGGCCGCCCTCAGTACACCTCCTAAGCCAAAGGAAAAGAGAAAGAGGGAGGCCCCTCTATATTTTAAAGTTAGGAGAAGTGTGAGAATAAAAACGGGCAAGCCATAGCCTCCATCCAGCAGCCTAATCACTATAGAGGATGCCCCTACTTCGCCCAAGGAGAGGTCCCCCTCAAAGATATCAGTCACCTATGAGAGGGGGAGCCCGAAAACAACCACTTAGAAAGAAAGGTTAGACCAATTGGCTTCAAAAGCCCGGCTACAGGATGCTGAGGCTGCTCTACAGGAAACCTTAGCCCGGCTTAAGGAGACAGAGAGAATGGAAGGAGAAGCACCCTCATCACCACCGAGGGAGGGCGAAGTAGAGCCACCAAGAGAAGAAGAAAAAGATCATATTCCGAAGCCTAGCCCTCAGCCAAGTCTGAGCTCATACTATAACTTCTTAGAAGCTGGCAAAATTATACCACAGAAATTCACTGTGCCACTGTTCTTTGCATTGGAGGAAGAGAGAGTACGAACACACACGTGGATGAAAATAGCCAAATCAAAAGGTGTGGCGGACATAGGCCCCTTGGAGGAGCAACTCAAGGAGGCCAGAAGGGAATTAGCTATGGCTAAACACGTGGCAAATTGCCAACGGGTGTTCCTACAGGAAGAAAATGAAAAACTTAGACTGCAGCTACAGGAGCTGAGGAGAGGAACAAGCACATCCTCAGGGGACATCACAGCAGAACAACAAGGCAGAAAGGAACTGCACATCGGTCTTGGGGAGCCAACCATGCATCTACAGGAAACAGAGCTGCAAGCACAAATTGAGGTGCAAGCTCTCAAACAACAGCTGCAGCAGAAAGAGGCACAATTGGCCTGCATGGCCAGTTGGGCCATGGATGCTATACAATGCAGACAGCCAGCCAAATCCTATGGCCTGTACCTGAGAGACCAATGGATACAATTTCAGATCAATACCTTGGCGCAAAGGGGTATCTCTCAGCTCCAAGACCCGCAGCAGTTCACTGAATTATGCAATACCAGTTCATCAGAGGATAAGGCCAAACTATCGGAGTTCTACCTCCATAATTTGGCCCTTCCTAATGTGATTTCATGGGATCCCAACACGGTCTTAGGGGATATGCAGTTAATGGCACTTGCCTCATGGTTGAACCATGAAGATAAAAGAGCAGCAGAAGCCAAAGCGGTCATGAACCGAGAGCTGAATGAGCCATTACTAATTAGAGCAGAACCAGGGGATCCAACGACATTAATATCAGAACACCAACACTTATCCACCGACCCTCAAGCTTCATTGAAATTTATGGATCAACAGGCCCAGGCCATAGCGCATTTCGAGGATATGGAGAGACTATTAGGAGACAACTGTGTTCAAGCTTGCACCCGCGGATGGAATACATTGGCCCACAATCTAAAAATCAGAGAATATCATACTCCAACTCGAATGAGGGAAGCTCTAGTACGGGTGCCCCTTTATAAGAAATCCATGCAAAACCTCCAGGCCAGCTGGATTGGCCTCAAGCTAAGCCCACCTTTGCTGTTAGGATTGATGGAAGGCAGCACAGAGAAAGATGAGCATGAACAGTGGGAAGAGGTGGAAAGAAAGGCTGGGTTCCATGTCAGTAAGGAGGACACTACTGCAGAAGCTTGGGATGTGAGGGTGGCAGTAAAGGCAATGAAGGATGAGGAGCTGGATTAGTTGCTCAAGGATGAGCAATCATTTTAGCTGGGGGGTGATGATGAGCCCCAAATTTGGTAACATTTTGGGCTCATTTGGCCTACTTACCCTTGCTCAACCCTTCATTTTTCATAACTTATGCATCATTTTTTAGTATATTTATGTCATTTGTACGAATGAGGGCAGTCACTATTCCTAGGTGGCTAACACATGTTTATTTCAGGTTTTTTTGACATTTAATGGAGCAAAACCACGCAGATGAGGGCTAGGAGACAGCCAAGATGGGATTGAGGTTTTGTAGGAAGGTTGTCCACAGCATTGAATGGCCTTCCTCGTGATCTCCACCCCAACTCCGAGCTCCAACAGCCACCACCACCGAGCTAGAAGGCAGCCAAACAGATTTTGAGGAAGCAGCAGATTACTCTTAGTTTGGACAGCCAAATCCCACTAATTTAGGAGGCCAGCTTGGCCCTCATAATGTATAAATGATGAGGCTGTAGCCTTCGATGGGGACTTTTGAAACTTTGTTGCATATTCTGGATTACGAGCTGATAGCTCTGTTTTTCTCTTTGTAAGCCATTCTTGGCATGTTATTTGACTTATGACTATTATCTTTTAATGAAAAGCAGGCAGATTTGAGTTCAGTTCTGAGTTCCTAGAGGAGCCATAGCTCTCGGGGTTGGGCCCAACCTGAGAGCAATAGGCCTCCTTTCTTTGTATTGTTACTTTTCTTTCAGCATTGTATTTCTTTTCCTTTACATGCATTTGGAAACACAGTTTGCGGAGTTGAGTTTCTTGGTGTGGTTAAGTAGGTTAGTTTTATGAACAAAGTTGCTTTCAGTAGTTTAGATTAGAGTAAGGAGATTGGAGTTAATCAGAGTTCCAAAAAGGGTTGACTGCACACTCACTTCCACCTCTGTTTAGAGACTGGAATTGCAGACCGTGCCACCCACTAAAAACACTGTTTTACATGTTCATGCAAGCTTTGATGCAATGTTCTCGGTTGTAGCAGCATCCATGCGTTCTGATCTTGTGGAATGAATCTTTGTTTCACTACCATGCAAGAGTTTCCTTACAAAATCACGTTGCTGTTCTGTGGTTTCATAAAAACAGTTAGAATAGGTTGATGAAATTTCGGTTATGTGCAATACATGGATGATTTGTTTCATTTACACTGTGCAGTCCTACTCCCTCACTCCCTTACCCTTCTAAGCCGTTCCTAGGCCATCCACTCATCTCTCAGTTAGACCACTTGCCTCCTAACTCTTCTATCACCCACGTGACTCTACCTTTTCGGCCTTCCATTTCCTCTAACCTCCTCTAGACCAACCAGCTTTGCACACCCCCTCTTCATCTCATCTCTCTGTCCATAAGCCATCACAAGCTCCCCTCCTACCTCCCTGTCCATAAATATAGCCTCTTACACTCATCCATCACCCAAAAATCCTATTGCAGAACATCCTGTAGGAATTACTGAACTTCCTGTAGAAATTCTGAACATCCTGTAGAACCCCTGCAGACTTCTTGTAGAAGCTTGTAAACACGGTTGCCAAGCATCTGAACTTTATGAACTTCTCTGAAAGGATGTTAGGGATTCCTTAGACCCTCTCTGAGCCTTCCTGACCTTTTCCAAGCATTTCCCTCCTTGATCTATCCCTGTACAGTCAATACCCAGTTAGAAGCACACACATAATAATTCCAACAACTTGAACAAAAATACAAAAATATGCTTTCTTTAGATCAAAGTAGTCTAGACACATGCATCTCACCTTCCTAGAAGTAATGGCACCTCTTTCAGTAGTTTGCATTCCCACCTTTGCATCAGTAGGACTAGCTGGTAGAATTAGGGTTTGCTAGGGTTTTCATTTCTTGTTGGCTTTCAGTTCCTTCCTACAGTAGGTTAATTTCCTTTGAGATAGTTTTCATTCATCGGTTAAAAAGCTTCTTTTGAGAACTCATAGAAGTTGGCTTGAGCCCTAGCGGACTTGTGCCAGCTGACCAAGTGACAGCTGCGACAAGAGCTAGTACTTGTGCATACAGCACCGTCGCTTCCAAGTTTGTTACGAACTACCGGGTTGATAAAATTAGAGAAGGAAGCTCCAGGAGTTGTAGCATTATTGCTACAATACTGGAGCCCACCAATATGCATGAGTTATTTATGGATTAATTATCAGTTAACGAGTTGAACAGGTGAAGAAACACCCCACTGTTAGACCTCCTAATAGTTCCTCCATCAGTTGTAACTAGTTTAACTGACTTTAACTCAGTTAAACTAAATTAATTAATTACAACTCAAAATAAACTCAACCAGGGATCCTATAAAGTAGGAGACACTTTACATGACTCAAGTTAGACCCTCAACTCGAATTAATTGAACCAACTAAGTCAAATTAACTTAGTTAACTCGTACAAGTTGTCTTGTGATGTGGAATTACAATTTTTCTCCTAATTTAATTCAAGGGAAAATTAAATCAAGATTTTCTTGTTGCATTTTGAACAACAATTTTATCATTATGTCAGAAAACCAAATGATTCCATTTTTATGTGATTACAATGAGATAGGAGAATGGTTTGCAGACCCTTTTTCATCTATGAGAAGAAACGTAGGAGGGAATTACAACATTAGAAGTATAAAGTGGAAGGGCCAACCAATTATTCTACATTTACATGATCATCATTGAGTTAATCAATTAGCATATACCCTTATTTGACATTATTTGATATAGATTAGAGAAGGGTTGCATGATATATCTCCATATATGTGAAGAATTAGTTAACCTTTCACAAAATAATACTTTTCATCTTTGATGAAACCCCATGGTATTTAGATATAATATAATTACAAATAGAAAGGAGTATGCTCAATTAATTCTTATCCATTTAAATATTATTGTTAAGTTCATTAACTAACCCACACACTCATTTGACTTAATTAGAAGAATAAAGGAGAAGGTCTGACAAATCCATCTCCATATATGCAAAGAATTGACTTACCCATCTCCATCTATGAGAAGAATTGGTTGGCCTTTCTTCATGTTACTTTTGGATGGAGAATAAATCTGATGATAGAGAAAGTTTGAATGGCCCTTCTCTACCTATGATCTCCCTAAATGAATGCAGGTTATATGTCACTAGAATTTCATTCCATATAAGATGGAGAATGATTGGCTAACCCTTCTCCAACTACATCATTTTCCTCATGTCAATCAAATTCTAAGTCTTTTAGTTAGCTTGAATACAATCAAAAATAAAAATCATAGGCCTGCCCTTCTTTATCTATGGTTTCTCTTAATGGACCCTTATCATCCCTAGATAAAATTTCACTCCAAGTAGCATATGAAAGAGTTTACTAAACATTCTCCATTATATAATGTTATTCTTGTTAACCACCTTCTAATTCTTTTATTTAATGTGGTGAAAAGAGAAACATAGAAAAGTAAATCAACATTTCTTGGTTTATGGCTTCCTTTCACAAATTCTTATTATTTCTAAATAAAACTTATTTCCATGCATCATTTTGTAGGGATGATTGTTCTTTCTCTGTTTACATAATTTTGTTCATATCATTCACTTTCTTGTTAAATTATTTAACATAATTAAAAGTCTAATTTTGCTATGTTGAAAGCGAAAATGATTACAATAGAAAATGCTTTGTAATATCTACAACTCAACTATGGTTAGTGTTGGACCTTAAGAAACCAATTTCCTGGCTGTGGAGAAATTGTGCTTAAGACATTAATGATTATTGTTTGTTGTCACTTATTTGTCACTTTATTGTTTGTTGTGTTCTCAAATGAAGGACCTAGAAAACTTGGTCTTTAACCCTTAATACATGTATGACAAGAACATCTCAGAATGCCATTTGTTGCTAGATATAAATGATGAATGAAGAAAGATTGAAGGAGAAGTTAAATATAATATGCTGCTTAACACAAAACCTACTATCTGTCACTTAGAAGAATTATGAAAATGAGAATTGAATCATAGACAATATGCTACTTAACACAGAAACTACTATCTGCAACCCTTGGAGAAGTTAAAGATAATATGTTGCCTTACACATAAACTATTATCTATAACTTAGAAAGGAAGGTGAAGACTTAAAGTATAGGAGCGCTCTTTTAAGGAATTTTAACTTTATCTACATAAGCAAATAAAGACTTGCAACTTCATTACTATACTTGAAAGAAGAAAACACAAGATGACACATGACAAAGAAGGTTACAAAATTATACCCAACAATTCATGGAAATTTCTGCTTTTTTCATTAATCAACAGTTATATTGGGAATACAATGGCCTAGTCTTTGGGTTCTCCCAAAATTCGAACCACCAACAACCTTTACAATTCCCTTTTCAGGCTTTTATCTCTTCTATCAAATCAGTTTTGGAAACTGATTTCTTGAAACAGCTAATAAACTACTTTATAACAGTTATAAAACTACTTCCTGTTTTAGATTATTCAACTTTATTACATATAAAATATTGAAACTCATAACAAATGTAAAACTGTGCCAAAAGATTTGAAAGGGGTCCACATCTATATATATATATATATATATATATGTCGAGAATGATTTAATTTGTGGAAGGACAATGAAACCTAACCAATCACCTTTTCTCCAGATTCGGCTATAACACTGATTCTTCCCTTTACACAAAAAAATTGACGCAAAGCACACAAAAGCAGAACTGAAAAGAATTAACTCTGTTTTATAAATCCATCAGATCCGCCCATTCAACGTTCCGTTGACTTCCCATTGCAAATCGTAATCAGCCCTTTCAAATGATATATCAATATAAAACTTAACAATATGCGATATCATGGATGCACCGGAAGTATTAAACATAATGTATAAAATATCGGGTCTGGAATCTTCATCGCAAATCACAATCGGCAGGGCCCATATACATGTACATGAAGCGCTTTACAATATTGTGGACCCACCGAGACTTTTAAACATAATTCATATATTTTTGGGTCCGACTTTACCATCACTCATCACAATCGGCAAGTGTTATGTGACATCTCGGACCCGCCAAGGCTTATAAAATGCAACATATAATATTTCGGGTTTGGTCTGCCATCACTCATCGCAATCGGCAGAACCCATATTCATGTATATGAAAGAATTTACTATATAGCGGACCCGCTGAAACTTTACAACATAATATATATATATATATATATATATATATATATAGATATATCTATATATATATATATATATATATATATATATATATATATATATATATATATATATATATATATATATATATAGATATATATATATATATATATATATATATATATATATATAGATATATATATATCTGTTTCGGGTTCGGCTATCGTGAATCACAATTGGCCAAAGCTGAGGTGCTATGTTATATAGTTGCCCATTGTGATTTGCGATTGCGATTTAACCGCATCGCTCACACACACACACACACACACACACACATATATATATATCAGGTCCGGCTCCGTATAACTTCTTGTATTGCGATTTGTTTTGATCCTTGGATATATTGGAGCCGATTCTTTTATACTTGCTCTTTTACTGTTTCCGATATATAATAAACAAAATGCTTCATTTCTTTTAGACTTTGTGGGGGGATAAAGAATATAAAGGAGTTTCATTGAGGTTGAACCGCTGATAGTGACACAACTGATAAATAAAGCTAAAAACACAATATAAGCTACAACATATGGGTCCAACTAGGGATAGTGCTTCTGCCACAGAAGCACTAAGAACTGTAGATTAGTGCCTTCACTTCAGGCATGGAGTCATATATTGCTTCGCCAAACTTAATGTGTGAAAATTTTGTATAGTGAACCCACGCTGATATCTGCAGTGATAGGATGCTTATACTTTGATAGAAAAATATTGAGAATCATAGATCAGTAGCCTTAGTTGGGCATGGAGTCCAGAACTGTGAAAACCCTGAAATTTGACAACTGAAACCTGACAATCTTGAAGTATGACACCTCTGCAAACCAATTTCCAATTGGGAAAGTCACCCTTATTCATCAACTAATGATTAAACTAAAAAACTGCAACTAGAAACCAAATGCTCAACACTTGAGCTTATTTATGTACAAGTCCCTATATATGTACATGATTGATCTTCATCAGGTGAAGTCAATTTTCCAATGGTGCTAGGTTAGCATTTGGGTGCTTAATCTAGAACCATTATGCCAGTGAAATTTTAAAAAGTAATTCATCCTGAATGGAAAATAAACTATGAAAAAAAGCAGGTCACAACAAAAATTAGGAGTATATCCACAAAATGATATGTGTAGATTGCTGATAAATTCTTCCATGTAATCTGCCACAAGATCTTCAAAAGTATAAGAAAAAATATAGTCCTGATCAGCTCCAAAAAAGAAATTCTCTATGTGTGAAGGTTCTTGCTCAAATAAACCTTCTGTTGGGATAATTTTTCAACAGAACAATCAACAACATCTTTAAGAAAATGATCTATATCACTTTCATGTCTCCACTTTTCGTCTCTAAGCTTTGATTGAAAATAATTTGTACTTCTAACCTCATGAAGAAAAAGAAATTTTTTCTCATTACTATACGACATATGATCAACTTCAAATAGATTGTTTACCTCTAATCCATGGGCATCATTATGTTCTTCAATACAATGATAGATGGTTCAATATATTGCTATCCAACATATCCCACTTGCTGGTTTCTTCCTGTATGTTCAACATCCAACTGATGAACTTGAAGAGCTTCGTCCTGTTGCCCATTTAAACCATTTTCATTATAGATAGGAGGATCATCAAATTTAACAGTATAGGAACTCTGTGGATTTTTTTGCAACTTAATTATTTCTTCCTCTTCTCGACTGCTGAGCAGAAATTCTTGATGCATGTTTGAATTTTCCTCCACCTGAATACTCTCTTGATTTCCTTTATTCACTTGTTTTGCAAGCTGAGATTCTTCTGGAGTTGCCTTTAGTGAGGAAGTTGAAACTTGCTGCTCACTTTCATTTTCTTGACTTCTTGATCTTTTCATCAATCTCAAGTCATATTTCTTATGTAGTTCAGTCTGCATAAAATTAGAGAATTGCTTCCAATATTCATCAATTTTATTTTCATCATGAATGGCATCTGTTTCATCATATTCATACTCTTCTCCTTTGATACCAAGTTCATCTTCATCTACTGCATATAACGTAAGTCTCTGAGAATTCTTATTTTCTAACTCTAACTTATTCAACTTATGTGTGTAGTTTTCTTCTGGAGTTCTCGCATCCATGATTGTTTGAATTGATGTTTCGAGCCATCCACAATGGCTCATCATCAAGATAGATCATTATTCAACTTATCTGACAAATTTTTAATTATATTACACATATCCTCCAATGTTTGACTTTGAGAGGATTCCATCTTTGCCTTTCCCTTGTCTCGGATAGGTTGTGTCTCTGGTGCTTTTCCTGCAACCACCAGATTTGCTTCTATCTCTAATGCATTTGTTTGGATCTGATTAATCTGGCTATAACCTCCCTGAATGCTTGATATATTATCAACAAAATCATTAGTTTCATCAACAAGATTATCTTGAGCCTTTAAAGTTTGTTTAGCATCATAATATTCACAACAACCTTCAAAAAGAAACTTGTGTGGATAATAAGTTCTACAATAAGAATTGAATACTGAATGGAAATCTTTCAAAGATGAAATTCTTGAACGAGGGAGGGACCTGAACCAAACCCTAGCTTCTAGGTCCAAAGAAAACAAAAACAACTTCATCTTCACATCTTCATGAATGACGCCCTGTTGCTCCATGCATTCATGAAACTCTTGGAGGTGTTGAGCTGGATCTTCATATTCCTTTCTACTGAATTTTGGAAGATACTCATTCCGAACATAAAATGCAGGCATATCATGAGGATAGCCGGTGATCCCAGTAAAATCAAATGGATCAAATTTATGGACTAAAAATGCAGGGAGAGCCATTAAAACCCAGAAAAGAAAACTTCAAAGCCAAGTGGAGTCGCCAATCAATGATGTTGTAAGTGAAAATCACAGGTGTGAATGTACAACCAACTGTTGAAACTTGTCATTCTCAAGAATCAACTTCAAACTTAATAAACCCAAGGAAACGTGCTCTCATTCAATTGCTTTTATTCCAAACAGCCTAATATTTCCTCCTCATTGAACAACTAGAGAAAATATTGAAAATCCAGGGAAAAATGTTCTTGTCTTCTCTCCCCGGCAACGATGCCAATTAATGTTGTACCTTAATAAACCAATTTCCTGGCTGTGGAGAAATTATTCTTAAGACATTAATGATTATTGTTTGTTGTCACTTATTTGTCACTTTATTGTTTGTTGTGTTCTTAAATGAAGGACCTGGAAAACTTGGTATTTAACCCTTAATACATGTATGACAAGAACATCTCAGAATGCCATTTGTTGCTAGATATAAATGATGAATGAAGAAAGCTTGAAGGAGAAGTTAAAGATAATATGCTACTTAACACAGAACCTACTATCTGTCACTTAGAAGAATTATGAAAATGAGAATTGAATCATAGACAATATGCTACTTAACACAAAAACTACTATCTGCGATCCTTGGAGAAGTTAAAGATAATATGCTGCTTTACACAAAAACTATTATCTATAACTTAGAAAGGAAGTTGAAAACTTAAAGTATAAGAGCGCTCTTTTAAGGAATTTTAACTTTATCTACATAAGCAAATAAAGACCTGCAACTTCATTACTATACTTGAAAGAAGAAAACACAAGATGACACATGATAGAGAAGGTTACGAAATTATACCCAACAATTCATGGAAACTTCTGATTCTTTCATTAATCAACAGTTATATCAGGAATACAGTGGCTTTGTCTCCGGGTTCTCTCAAAATTCGAACCACCAACAACCTTTACAATTCCCTTTTCAGGCTTTTATCTCTTCTATCAAATCGGTTTTAGAAATTGATTTCTTGAAACAGCTAATAAACTGCTTTATAACAGTTATAAAACTACTTCCTATTTGAGATTATTCAAATTTATTACATATAAAATATTGAAACTCATAACAAATGTAAAACTGCGCCAGAAGCTTTGAAAGGGGTCCACATATATATATGTTGGGAATGATCTGATTTGCGGAAGCACAATGAAACCCAACCAATCACCTTTTCTCCGGATTTGGCTCTAACACTGATTCTTCCCTTTACACAACAAAATTAACACAAAGCACACAAAAGCGAAACTAAAAAGAATTAACTCTTTTTAATAAATCCATCGGATCCGCCCATTCAGTGTTCCATTGACTTCCCATCACAAATCACAATCGACCCTTTCAAATGATATATCAATATAAAACTTAACAATATGCAATATCACGGACGAACTGGAAGTATTAAACATAATGTATAAAATATCGAGTCTGGAATCTTCATTGCAAATCACAATCGGCAGGGCCCATATACATGTACATGAATTGCTTTGCGATACTGCAGACCCGCCGAGACTTTTAAACATAATGTATATATTTTCGGGTCCGGCTTTACCATCGCTCATCGCAATCGACAAGTGTTATGCGACATCGTGGGCCCGCTGGGGCTTATAAAATGCAACATATAGTATTTTGGGTTCGGTTTGCCATCACTCATCGCAATCGGTGGAACCCACATGCATGTATATGAAAGACTTTACTATACAACGGACCCGCCGAAACTTTACAACATAATATATATATATATATATATATATATATATATATATATATATATATATATATATATATATATATATGTATATATATATATATATATATGTATATATATATATGTTTCGGGTCCGGCTATCGTGAATCGCAATCGGCCAAAGCTGAGGTGCTATGTTATATAGTTGCCCACTATGATTTGCAATTGTGATTTAATCGCATCGCTAACACACACACACACACACACACACATATATCATGTCCTTCTCCGTATAACTTCTTGTATTGCGATTTGTTTTGATCCTTGGCTATACCGGAGCCGATTCTTTTATACTTGTTCTTTTAGCTTTTCCGATATATAATAAACAAAATGCTTCATTTCTTTTAGACTTTCTGGGGGGCGGGGGGGGGTTAAAGAATATAAAGGAGTTTCATTGAGTTTGAACCCCCGATAGTGATATAACTGATAAATAAAGCTAAAAACACAATATAAGCTACAACAATTAGAAAACATATTTTTGCTTTTATAATAGATAAAAAAAAATTGTTCATATCATTCACTTTCTTGTTAAATTCTTTAACATAATTAAAAGTCCAATTTTGCTACGTTGAAAGCGAAAATGATTACAATAGAGAATGCTTTGTAATATCTACAACTCAACTATGGTTAGAAAACATATTTTTGCTTTTATAATAGATAAAATCTTAATAAAACCCAGAGAACCAAACATTTATTAATGCAAATGTAAATTCCATTTGGAAATGAATTGAAGTAAATTAGAAAAGGAAATAGAGAGGGATAAGGACTCATGATAAAGTATCGTTGGATATCTAAATATGTCTTCCGAGAAGTAAACAAGGAGAGGAGTAATAAATGAAAATCAAATTGGAAAAAAATGTATGAAGAAAAAGATAAAAGGAAGGAAAAAACTGAAGTTTTTAAATGTGGATATGGCGGAAGAGAAAAGAGGATACCCACAAAAATCCCTCTCTCCCTTCGACTCCTAACTCAAATCCTTGTGATGTTTTTCCTACATTTGTAAGAATGCGTGGAAGTGCTAAGGTAAGTGGGGAGGAGTTACTTAAGGGGATAAAAAAAGAGTCCAAACACCTTTGATAGAGTAACTAGTTCGTTCTTGTTAATATGGATGCATTATGGTAAAAGATTTTGAAGTAAATTCCTTGTTGGTGCTAGTGTTTAACCCTTATAGGGTTTTTGATATGGTAGGAAAGAATTAATCTTGTAATAATTTTTTGTATGTTATTTATTTTTATACTTTTATATTTATGTTAAAGAGAATTTATTTTTATATTAATATAAAGTGTATTTTTGGCTCTTTGTTTTTACTTGTGATTACAAAACAAATTATAATAATATAGAACTATTTTTCTCAATTTTCATTAAATTACCTAAACTACTTTTAAATTTTTTTGTTGTTGATATATGGTTTGTATTATTAATTTTTTTAATTAACCTCCCTATTATTAATTTAAATATTAATATAAAAAGTGAAATAATTAAATAAATATTCAAGATACACATGCAGAAATAAGAAAAAAACCACACCTTTTATATATAAATATAAATATGAAAACAATAATTTGGAAAACCCAAGTTATCATTATGTAAAAGTTTCCAAGCATTCTCCTCCAAATAATCATCCCATGATAAAAACTTATCAGAATAAACATTTCAAAGTGATTAAGGATTCGAAATTTCAAAGTAATAAGTGTTTGAATTTAATAAAAACCTCTCCGTATTGAAGTGATTTTTTTTTTGTTTAAATCTCAATGATAAAAGGCATTGAATATTACGAATGGTCAATGTCAAGTTTTTTTTCAAGGATACTTTTAATCTTAAAATATGATTGTTTTTAATAATTCAAAAATATGGTTGTGAAAATTTGCATTTCGAAATTGTACAGTACTTTTTTTTCATGGTCGTTTAAGTTTGCATTTATTAAAATATTTTTTAATTTGATATAAAAACAAAATATTTTTTTATTTGATATAAGAAGTGAGTAGTGGGACATCTTTATGTCCATTAAAATATCCAAAGACACAAGGAAAATTAAAAATCGACTTGACTCATAGTGGTTGACGGCGGACGAGGGCATATTAATAATTGGTGAGAATCACGTTGCATACTTTTTGTAATTAAAAATATATATATATATCGTTATGGTGGTTGACGGCGGACGAGGGCATATAAATAATTGGTGAGAGGCACGTTGCATACTTTTTGTAATTAAAAATATTGAAAATGGGTGACAGAATCATAGCTAGATAACAATCTTATATGACGAGACGAGACGAGAAACGTGAAAAATCATATTTTTGAATTATACTCTCTAATTTTACTGAAGGGATGAATGGGTAATCTGACATGGATTTAGTCCTAAAGAAACCTTTAATACTGGTTTATGCGCTCGCTTTTCATTTTTTTTTCAGAAGAAAAAGTGAGATATGGATTATATTATGTATATGTATAGAGCTGATTTGTACACATAAGCTGGAGGTTCATATGCTTTGGAGTTTGCCCTCGAGTCTGTGGGGTATATGAAGAGAGAATCATATTCATTATGGAATATGGAGCATTGTTACCATAGCAAAAATTTTAGAGAATTCAGCAATACAGTAGATCCATAATAACTGTCCATATAGCAAAACAGAAACCTGCAAAGCAATTATGTGTCAGGCATAGAGAAAGGCTGGATCTTGTATGCACATGAATCTATTGTAATGACCAGATACCAAATACCGTTAGGAGAGTGCAGTCCTTTTTTTGACAGAGCATCCGCTTGCTCATTTTGGTTGCGTTTAATATGAGCAATAGGAAATGAGACGGAGTTCCATAGAGTTGCGATCCTATTCAGCCATCCTGTGAGGGAATCATTAGATATTTTCTGCCTTCCATTCACATGATCAATTATGGTTTTTGAGTCCCCATATATTTTTATAGGACCAATATCCATGAAGGAAATGAAGATGAGCAGACCATGCAGGGCCATGGCCTCTGCCTTGTTATTAGTCCCTTTAAGTATTTGTTATAGGTTTTTGTTATAGGTTTTTTTTGTTTTTTGTAATTAGGGGAATTGGTAATTGGGTTAGTTTTATATTTGGGTGATATCTGGCTAATTTTAATCACTATTTTTATAATTCCAAAATATTTTTTGGGAACACAGGTTAGTTATGAAGACTTGAATTAGAATCACTTCAATTATAATACTTTCATTTTCAGGCGCTTGTTAAAGGAGGCTAATCAAGAGTGCTATTTAAACTCTCCTCTTTATCCATATTAAGATTGCATCCCTCCTATATCTAATAAGAGTCATATTTAAACATCCCTCTTCATTTATATGAACATCACATCCTTCCTCTCCCTTCTCTACTTCTTTTTGAAGGGCCAATTATCTGCTACTTCTTTACTTTAAATCTTATTATATACATAATACTTCATATCATGGGGATGGCCAATTGCGCTGCCCCATAAAATGAAGAATTTAATAAATAATTTTTTTTTCGTTGTTTATGTACATATTGTATTTTTTCATGTTATATTATTTTTTTTTAATTATTTTTTCCCTCTAAATTTACAATTAACATAAAATTACATATATATACACCCACGGGGATTTGATATCATAATTTAGACAATACTTCATAACATTAAATTGTCCATATAGAGTATAGTCATATATTTATAATACATTTCACATTGTAAAAATTAATAAAAATTAACTAAATTATATATATATATATATATATATATATATATATACACTTCCACATTATAATAGAGATTTTTTATCATGGTCAATATCACATGTCTAAAATAACAAGTGGTGTAAGTAGCTTAGTCTTTCCCATTTAAGTGGAAATTATGCTTTCATGAAAATTGCAAATTGATATAAGAAATGGGAAAATTAATTGCTAGGGCAAGGATTTGTGTAAATTTTGGTGGGTAGTAGCAACTAGTAGGTATGAGCATTTACAATTTTAATCCTACATATTAAAGTGCTACATAATACACTGCAATAAGACCTTCAAATTATGGTCCAATAAAATGCATGATTTTTTTTACAATAACATTGAAAATAAATATTTAATTTTTAAAAGTTAAATATTATAAGTTGCATTGGTCAATGCTAAACTTATAAATTGATTACTAGAATCTTATAATAACATTGAAAATAAATATTTGTTTTTCAAAGTTAAATATTATAAGTTGCATTGTTCAATGCTAAACTTATTTGTTTTTCAAAGTTAAATATTATAAGTTGTATTGGTCAATGCTAAACTTATAGTGGTCAATAGACAAATTGATTACTATAATCCTTTGATTACTAGAATCTTGCCTTGACAGAGATTAATAACTCATTTCATATTACATTTATTCATTTTTAATTAATCAATTTAATTAAAAAAACATAACTATTTTAGAGATAAATCTATTTAAAATATTTTATGAAAATTAATTCTATATTATCCATTTAAAAAATATTAATAATTAATTTTATTTTATTTTAAGTATTATTAGTAAATTGTATGTTTGTAGTACCTACATATATTATTATAATTACACTCCATCCATCTATATTATTATAATTACACTCCATCTAAACCGAATCAGCCCATGGAAGAACGATCTGTCTAACAATAAGGTGCTGGGTGAACCCAAAAAAAAATAAAAAATCTAAATACCAAATGATTTAGGGTTTCTGCAGCTGGAGTAGAAAATATGTGATTCTACACCCGTGCCCACTGTGTTTCATTTTCTATTTTGGCAAAATGTCAACGACCGTTCGTGGTTACTTTGCTGAGAAATATTATCCAAAATGATTGGGAAAATATTATTTTTTTGATTGAACCTATACATGTAATTATAATCGTGTATTTTTTAAGTGTTTGTACATAGAGAACTAAGTTCTCTACAGCACACGTGGGGAACATGAAAGTGTACACACGTGCCCACGAGTTTCCATTTTCCATTTTTAAAAAACTTTGGGTTATTTTGGTGTAGGTGTTTGTGAAAATGGTCGGGAGAATATCATTTTCTTTGCATATAATTTTGTTGGGAAATTTGGGTCATAGTTGTCAAGTTTCAAGATTTTGGATGCCTTATGTTTTTGATGGTATTGAATCTATTTCCATCATCAAAAATAAGATTCAAGCATTCCTATAGTGAGATTTTTTGAGGAAAAAAGTGACCGATGTGCTGGAGAATATCATTTTCGTTGCATATAATTTTTTTGGGAAATTTGGGTTACGGCTGTCAAGTTTCAAGATTTCATTTTCGTTGCATATAATTTTTTTGGGAAATTTGGGTTACCGCTGTCAAGTTTCAAGATTTTGGATGTCTTACGTTTTTTATGGTATTGAATTTATTTCCACCATCAAAAACAAGATTCAAGCACTCCTACAGTGAGATTTTTTTGAGAAAAAAATGATCGATTTTCTGATGTCCGGGCAAATTTGCCATCTCTGTAGACGACTCCTACTATTATTGAGTAGTCTAACGATACTTCAAATTTTCCTAGAAAACAATAGAAATTATGGGAAGATTTTGATTAAATCTGGTAGAAATTTTGGGAAATCTGGGTTACAACTTTCAAGTTTCAAGGTTTTGGGTGGGTTTTTGGTGGTGTTGAATCCATTTCCACCATAAAAAACAAGATTCAAGCACTCTTGCCATATTTTTTGAGAAAAAAACGATTGGATTCTAGCGATTTTCTAATGTCGGGCAAATTGTCACCTTGGTAGACATTTTGATTAAATCTGGTAGAAATTTTTGGAAATCTGGGTTACAACTTTCAAGTTTCAAGGTTTTGGGTGGGTTTTTGGTGGCGCTGAATCCATTTCCACCATAAAAAGCAAGATTCAAGCACCCCTGTCATATTTTTTTGAGAAAAAAGTGATTGGATTCTAGAGATTTTCTGACCTCGGGCAAATTTGTTGCCTTAGTAGACAATGCATATTATTATCCCGTAGTGGCTTCAAACTTGCTTTGAAAACAATAGAAATTCTACAAAGATTTTGATTAAATTGGACATAAATTTTGGGAAATCTAGATTATAGCTATCAACTTTCAAGATTTCGGGTGCCCAAATTTCTTTTGATAATATTGAATCCTATTTTCATGAAAATAAGATTCAAATACTCCTACTATCGTATTTTTTTGAGAAAAAACAACTAAATTTTAACATTTTTAACTTTTAAACAAATTTACCTATCCCTGAACAACACCAACAACACCAAGTATTATAATCACATCCTTATTATGTATTGGCGTACTTGAACTGTGCGCTCAATTATAATAACTATTATAATTATAATTGAGTTCTAGACAGAATTTAATACATGTTATTGTAATTGACTCTTATATGGTATTTAATTCACAGTTTCTTGTACGATGTATATTGTTTATTGTTTATAGGTGTTTATTCCTTATTTTAAACTGGATTTTTTTTTTTAATAATTTGATGAAGAATATAAATACTAACGTGGTTTTATTTTCAATTTTTGTAAAACATCCAAAATCTTTATTGTTTTGCGAAGAGTATTATTCGTAATGGTTGGAAAATAATAGTCAGAGATTAATTAGTTTTACAAGTAAATCATTCAATAATTTATTATTAGAGAATATAAAGGAAAATTCATATAACAACTAATTCTTAAAATTAAGGATATGATTACATAATTTTTAAGGAAATTTCTATATGATTCTAGAAAAATTAGTTCTAAACTCCTAATAATAGATTATTTCTCCATTATCCTTAATCAAAATGAATTTTCTACAAAACACAATTTGTTACTACAAATTTTAAACTTAGCCTTTCTAATAAGCTTGATAAATATGTTGGCCACATTTTCATCTGCCTTATAATATGCCAAGTCAATTTCTTTCAACCATATATTTTCTCTTACAAAATGATGTTGTGTTTCAATATGTTTTCACGTGACATGGTACACTAGGTTATTTGTTAATTTAATGGAACTTTAGTTATCACAGTTGATAACTATGCCAAGTCAATTTCTTTCAACCATATCTTTTCTCTTACAAAATGATGTTGTGTTTCAATATGCTTAGACCTGACATGATGCACTGGGTTATTTGTCAATTAAATGGAGCTTTGGTTATCACACTTGATAACTATATGTGCTTGTTGCTTTTCTCCAACATCTTCATATAGTATTTTGAGCCATACAACCTCACACATAGTACTACATAACTCCTTTTACTTCTATGGATGAAAATGACATAGTTAGTTGTTTCTTACTATTCCATGACGTAGCTCTAGATCCTCTATTGAACACATAAATCAAAATGACCTGTCAACTCAATATTATAATCACCAGTATATTTAATGTAAAAATTAATAGTTCTTATCAAGTATCAAAGAACCATATTTGCAACATTCCAATGACTATTATGAGGCTTAGCCATAAATTGACTATGTACTCTGATTGAATATGCAATATTTCACTTGGTTGTAGTGAGATTTTTTTTTCAAAAGAAAAAACGAACTTTTTTTATAAGAAGTAAAAAAAGTTACATGCCGATGAGTTAACATTCTGAAATGTCTACCTAATAAAAGACCAGCCTCCTCTAGAGAGGATCCTCAGCACAACTACCTCGTTCTGCCCAAGAGTAAAGACACAAGCACACGGCCTAGACAGCCAAAACCAAAAGATGAAAAACATAACCCAGATGACCCAGGTCCAGCTGGGCCTCCTTTTAAAAGGAAAACAACCCAGCTGATCCATACACCAGAATCATAAACACAACAGCTCAACAGTAAACGAGCATCAATGTATCTGAAAGAAGTAATAAAAACTGATATTTTAACTAGTGCTACTAGAATTTCATGAAAAAAACAACCTTAAGAACTCTAGAGCAGCTAGCAAAAAGAGAAACTATGCATATGGGGGGAGATCCGACACACGGATCTGTTCCTGAATCTGCTCAGTTATTCTCCACGAGCCCAGATCTTGTTGTAGACCAGCCTTAGAAAGCCCATCTGCGATCTCATTGAATTCCCTGTATATATGTTCAATGGAGAAAACATTAAACTGCTGTTTTAAAAGTTGTATTTCTTCTAAAAGGGGCAACAACATATAATTCTGACATCTGAATTTCCCAATGACCCAGCTTATAACATTCAAAGAGTCTCCATAAATCTGAATGGTGAGGATGTTTTTTTGGATGAGCCAGCAGAGCAAAAGTTTTAAGGCAGAGAGTTCGGCGAAGTTATTTGAACCCGTTCCAGTTCCAACCGCAGCCTTGAGAGTGTGGTCGTTATTGATGTGGATGCATATCCCAGCACCCGTAATGTTGTTTTGTGCAGCACCGTCGAAAAAAGCCCACGGGATCCCTTCTCGAATGTTTGGTGCAGTACCCTTCTTTCGATTGTTATGCTCTTCATTCAAGGGGATGCTATCAAAAATGGCGATGCTTTGAATGGCCACTGCAGCCACTGGAGATAACTTTTCTCTAAAAATGCTACGATTTCTTGCAAGCCAAACACCCCAGCAGATGATGGGAGGCAAATTTCTCAAATTCCTCACCTGAAAATGATTCCACCAGTATTCCCAGGCTGCACTTAAATCGACCCCATCCCATCTTAGTTTTACATTCAGAAGCCTTTCTGCCTCTATCCAAATCTGTTTTGTGAACGGACATAGCAAGAAAAGATGATCAATGGTTTCTTCATCCGCGAAGCATAGAGGGCATCTACCTGGTCCCTGTTTAAACCGAGCTTGCAGAACATCCCAGGAAGGAATTTTATGGTTTAAAGCACACCAGAAAAAAATCCTAGATTTTTTTGGGCATTTTAGCTTAAACAAAGGTTTTGACCACCAAACAGGGGGAGTCCATCCTTTACTCTTTACCAAGAAGGTATATCCAGCTTTTGGTGAGTAGAGTCCTGATTCAGCATGTGCCTAGACCAGAGAATCCGGCCTATCCGTAATTCTGACATTTGATCTTCTCAACTCCTGAATATAACGCTGCCAATCATCTCGCCAGAAGACATTTAGGCCAATATCCTCTCCAGTCTTCCAGGCCTGGCCCCAAATAGAAGTCTGCTCCATACTAGCTATCTGATTTAACCTTTTTATACCCATGTCCTCCAGATGTGCAATCAGTTCCGGTGGAAGGGCAAAATCTTCATTGCAACCTACCCAAGGGTCTCTGCCAATCCTCAGACTTTCTCCATTTCCAACTCTCCATGCCAATCCTTGTTCAATTACCTTAAAAGCCTCCGAAGTGGCTTTCCAAATGACTGAGCAATTCCTCCCTTTCTTATTAGGCCTTCTTATCCAATCTTCAAGCGGGATGGGGTCAATGTATTTTCTTTTTACCACCTTCGTCCAAAGATTCTCCATTGTTAAGATTCGCCATCCAGATTTAGCAGCTAGAGCCTGGCTAAAATCTACAAGGTTTTTTAGCCCCCAACCTCCCCAATCTTTTGGCCTTGCGATTTTGTCCCATGCCACCCATGGGAGGACAGACTCTTCCTTGGACCCCGACCAAAGAAATCTACTACAAAGCTGCTTTATTTTGTGGAGGATTCCTTTGGGTATCCATGTCAGGGCTGCCCAGAAAACTGGTATAGCCTGCAGTACTGAATTCACCAAAGTAAGTCTTCCAGCCCTCGACAGCCATTTGAAACTCCAATGGGCAATTTTTTGTTCAATCTTTGCTACTAACCAATTCCAATCCTGCTTCCTGTAAGAGGATGGCTTGAGCCAAAAACCTAGGTATTTAAAGGGCTGTTCCATATTGCATGTTCCAAAAGGCAGCTGAGTCTCGATAGCTGTCTCTTCTTGCCTACTGAAACCCTCAAAGATCAGCTGAGACTTTCTGTCATTTATTTTTAGCCCTGTTGCTTTTAGAAATAGATCAAGGATAGACTTTAGCTCTAATATTTCAGATATATTCCCATTTATAAACAACAGGATGTCATCAACGAAAAGCAGATGTGTGATAAAAAGGTTAACAGCAACTTCCAAACCTTTGATCAAACCTGAACTTTTAGCCTTTGTGATAAGCCTACTTAGACCTTCTGCCGCAAGGAGGAAAAGCAGAGGGGAAAGCGGGCACCCTTGGCGAAGACCTCTTTGGCTTTTGAAGAAATGTGAAGCAGCTCCATTTATCAGAACAGCAAAATTTACGTTTGTGATGCATCCCATGATCCATCTAATGAACCCTGCTTGGAAACCAAGGTGCATCAAAAGCATCTTGAGATATGTCCAATTGACCCTATCATAAGCTTTGGCTAGATCAATTTTTAGCACTGCCCCCTTCTTATTTGCCTGCCTGAGACTGTGTATAGTTTCTTGTGCTACTCCAATAGCCTCATGGATCTGCCTCCCGTTTAGGAAGCCAAATTGTTCCTTTGAGATATAGCAGGATAGGATAGGTTTCAGGCGTACCGCAATAATCTTTGCTATAATCTTGTAGATAGTGTTGCATAGGGAGATAGGCCTGAAATCTTCAAAGGAGCCAGGGTCCTCTTTTTTCGGAATGAGGGCAATGAAAGTTGCATTGAAAGGCCCATATATTTCTCCTTTAATTCTAGACTCCTCTACCACCTCAGAAAGTTCTGCCCCAATGGATTCAAAGAAGTGAGTGAAGAGTTCGATGGACCAGCCATCAGGTCCAGGACTTTTGTCTTTTGCCATGGACTTTATAACACTCTCAACCTCCTCTTTTGTCACCTCTCTATAGAGGTCTTCTGCCTCTTCCTCCTCCACACAGCGAGGGAAGGCCTGAGCAGTTCTGATGATTTCTGGTAGATTAATATCCCCCGGATCAGCAAAGAGGGACTGAAAGTGATCTTTCCCCATAGCAGACAGATCTTCGAATGAAGATGCCTCCCTACCTTCCGAGTCCCTCAGCTTCCAAATAGAGTTTGCATTCCTCCTTCCTTTTGCATAGTTGTGGAAAAATTTTGTATTTTCATCCCCTGCTTTTAGCCAGATAGCTCTGCTTTTCAACCTCCACTCTTCTTCTTTATCCAATAAAATCTTCGCCCTCTTCTTTTCCAACTCCAAAATTTTCTCTTTTGATTCCAAAGATGCATAGGCGTCAGCCTCTGGTTCTTCCAGAACCCTCAGGGCTTCATCAATGCTTACTAAATCTTCAGATTGTTTCCTCCTCCTTTCAGCGGCCCAAGCAATGGTTGCTTTCTTCAACCTTTTTAAATTTTCCATGAACCTCCCAGCTTTGCTCCCCACAAGGTCATGTCTCGGGTGCCTCCAGGTTTCATGGAACAGCTTTATGTAAGATTCCTCCTGGAGCCAGAGGGCATTGAATTTGAAAGGCGAGGCCGGCTTATGAGGGGGCTTTGAGAGCTCAAGGAGAATGGGGAAGTGATCTGAATTTCCACCTTCCCCCACCCACTGCCTGAATAAAGGAACCAGAGATGCC
This sequence comes from Pinus tabuliformis, assembly GCA_031772625.1. NCBI lineage: Eukaryota > Viridiplantae > Streptophyta > Pinopsida > Pinales > Pinaceae > Pinus > Pinus tabuliformis. The sequence continues at coordinate 141,728,437 of CM062811.1, read as the reverse complement.
AATCTCTCGCTGATGAGAAACCTATCCAACCTCTTAGCAATTCTATGCTCCCCAGTCCTCCTGTTCCTCCAAGTAGGTTTTGCTTTTATGATGTTTACATCAATCAGCTGATGAGACAAAAGAGCATTTGTAAAGAAATCCGTCAAAGGATCCTCCCTTGCAAGAGGTCCCCAGGCTTCCGAAGTTCCCATGGAAAAGTTAAGATCTCCTCCAATAATAAGATTCTTGTCCTGTACCAAGCTTTTGGAGAGAAACTCATTCCAGAACATTGCCCTTCCTTGACATGGTCCATAGACATTTACAATTGTCAGAGGAAAATCAAACTCTGATGATACAACCTCCATTCCTAAGACATTTTGAAGTCCCCATGAGGATAGCACTTTCAACTTTCCTTTTTTGAACCCCATAGCAATACCTCCCGAGTGACCAGAAGCATCTGCAGCCATGAAAACCCATCCCGGGAGAAGGGAGCCGAGAGCTGCTTCAACTTCCATACTCTTTCCTAAAGTCTCCTGGAGGAATACAATATCAGGGTTGCAGCGAGAAATAAGATCTTTAAGAGCTAGTTTTTTAGGTTTACTAGCTAAACCCCTACAGTTCCAAGAGAGGCATATCATTTGATAACCGTCTCAGGGGGTTTTGCTGCTCTAAGCGCCCCAGGGATTGTCATCTGTTTCCCATCAGCAACATCAAAAATTGCTTTTTCCTGCGTAATGTGTAATCTCGACTTTCTACCTCTGCTCTTTTTTGAGTGGCATTTTGGGGTTTCTAAACCTAATCCTCCTACCGGTTCCATGACCTCATTCTGGACAAACGGTTTCTTGCTAGAGGATCTCAGGTTATAGGGCCGTGATACAGAACAAGGTTCACCACCAGTCTTCAAAGGGGGAAAGTCCTCACCACCCAGATTTATGGAGACTGACTCAATAGAAAGGTTATCAATTTTTTCCATCACATCTTTACAAGAGTTCAAAACAGAAAGCCCCCCAATACCAGAATCAGATATAATAGAAGAATGCTTTAAAGCTGTGGACGGCATACCCGATTGATTGCAGATGATTTCAACGTTCGGCTCCATGGCGGTATCCTCCATCGGCTGATTGATTGCAAGATCCATCGGCTCTCCTTCCTCCGTGGGTAAAACTGTCTCTGTCTGATGTGAATGGTCCTCCCCGTGAGTACCCTCGCGAACAGGTTCCTCTACCTGAGCCTCTTCCTGCCCTATAGGCTCTTTCCAGCCCTCTGTCTCCTTTTGAAACCTCCTTCTTCGTCTTCCCATCGGGCAATCGCGCGCCAAATGACCATATTCGTGACAACAGTGACAGCGGAACGGGAGGTGCTCGTAATCGAGTTTCTGCTCAATTTTGTAATCCTTATACCGAAGAGGAATAGATTTTGCTAGGCCCTCCTTTGGATTGAGTTTAACCAAAATCCGAGCCACCCTTTTCTCAAAAGTTTGTAGGTAGGATCGATCTGCATCCAGATAAGTCCCCAACACATTCCCAATCGACCTGAAGACCGAGTCCGCCCAGAGATATGGGGGGAGGTTTGGAATTCTTACCCAAACCGGAAATTCGTCCATCCTTTCAGTTTCAGCATCAAACAGAGGCGTCCATCTCTTGAAAAATACCGGCCTATTCCCATATGCCCAATTCTGACCTTCGACCCACTCCATAGCCTCCTTACAGTCGAATTTGACCATAAACCAGCCCTTAACCAGAGCATTTGATTTGAAGTTGGCCGCCATCGAACCCGCCCACTGATTCTCCGCCCAACGCCTAAAGGCTACACCTGAAACAGGCTGACCTCTGATTCTGCCCACCAGCGTAACCCCATCCACATCTAAAACATCCTCAACCTGCATATCCATCCCCAGAACCACCTCTTCAAACTCCCTTGTCTTTAAAGGTTTTGATTTCTTGCGTTTCCCCCCTAGTCTTCTAATATCAGATGTCTCGAAACTGTCTCCAAGCTCCTGAGATCGTTCTTCGTGCCTCCTTCGGTCTCCATTGTCCGCTCCTTCTGCATGCTCAATCCTATTTCTTGTCTGGGTCTCAACGAGCCCTTCAATCGGACTACCACCATTCCTTTCCCCGGCGAGGACATGTGGCAAACCGGGACTATCACCCAAGTCAAGCCTGGCTTCTCTGGCCGCTTCCCCTACTTTCGGCCCCAAAAATCCCTGATCCGAATTTTTGGGAAACAGGTCCCTATTGACCGCGCACTGCTGTGAAGCCCTCCCAGCTTCGATTCCAGTGGTTTTTAAACCCCCAACAGGTCTCCAGACACCAGCATTTTGAACAGAGTTTATTATATCTTCTAAACCCCCAGATGGGGAGAAAATTTTTGAAGGAGATGGAAGCTTACCAGACTGCGGGTGTATGCCCTCATCTTCCCATGCTGGCTTCGTGTCAAAGGTGGAGGCTTTTACAGCTTCTTTACCAGGAGTTCCCAACAAACCCGACAGGTCCCAACTTGCATCCGACCGACCTTTGACATAACTTAAGGCTCTGGCTTTATCCCCCACGCCCGCCGCAACTCCTGACCCTTCTTTCTTCTTGTCAAGCGACTCTCCCAGAGCCTGAGCCGCAAACTCTCTTCCCCAAACTGTTATCAGGTCTTCCTGAGAGGGTTCCAGCTCCAACGTTTCGCTCGAATTTACCATTGTTGAGGTTTTGACCGAGAATAAAGCCTTCCAACCACAGCCCGAGACAGTCGCTTGGAAAACCGCTTACAGCTTATGCTCTTAGGGTTGCAGCTGGCCAGAACAGTGAAAACTTCCACGAAATTTACTGCAAGGTTAAAAGTGTTGAAACCGCCCCCGTGACCAGGTAAAGCAATATCAACAAACCGCCGTTTGAAATGGGGGTTTTCCTTCCTAGCTGGCGCCATCGGCTTTCCACCACGCTGCGTACTGTACTGTCGCCAGCGCTGCCTTCGTCGTACCTGCGTGTCACCTGCAGAAACCTGCTCTACCTAGGCCTAGGGCCTAGGGCTGCAGTACCGAAACCCTCCTCTGCCATCGCTCCTTGGTTGTAGTGAGATACTTCAAACTTCCCACTACCTATTAATACAAAGTACTATCCACATCTCTTGTTCCATCATTATTACCGAGTTTCACATTTTGTTCTAACATAATAGACATTGCCTTACATTCATCCATATTAAACTTCTTGAGTAGTTCATTTACATATTTAGTTTGAGTGATTAAGGTCTTACTATTATCCCTCCATAGCTCCAAACCTAAACAATAGTGTAATTGTACAAGGTCTTTCATCTCAAATACTTGTCACAACTGTTTTTTGATGTCTTCAATAAAGTTAGTACCACTTCATATTATAATTAGATCATCAACACATAAAGAGATTAAACCAACATGTTCATTTTCATCTGATGTGATATAAAAATTAGGATTACTTTTACTTTTTAGAAACTCTTGCTAAAAGAAGAATGTGTCTATTTTCACATACTATGACCTAGGTTCCTATTTAAGTCCATATAAATCTCTATTCAACCTACAAACATGGTGTTCTTGGTCATGTTTTACAAAATCCTCTAGTTGAACAAGGTAAACCTCTTCTTCTAAATCTCCATTTAGAAAAGTTGATTTCAAATCTCATTAATGTAGCATCCAATTGTATTTTATGGCCAATTGGTGCAAAATTATCCTCATAATCTATACCTTCTTTTTGTGAATAATCCTTTGCAACTAATTTTTCCTTATATTTGTCCATACTACCATCAACATTTAATTTTAACTTGTACAACCACTTTGATCCTATAGGGGCTTAATTCTCTAGAAACTCTGTTAATTCTTATGTTTCATTTCTTATAATAGAATTACACTTCCAGGGAAATTTTTAAGGATGGAAATTTATCTTAAAGTTTATAAACCTTGGCAAATCTTACTAGTCCATAATATGCAAAATGTAAATTGTCTGACAATTTGTAAACATATTCAAACTTTTAATGATTTTGTATGGTCTCTCTAAAATTTTGGCGATTTTCAAAGTTAAATTCTATATGGTATCTCTAAAATTTTGGTTATTTTCAAAGTTAAATAATTTTATATTATAAAATTTGGGAGAATCCTTTTTAGAAAAAAGGAAATCTTTTTTTCTTTCAAAGCATGGAAAATTAGCCCACCTGTGAATGTTAACCCCTACAATGTTCCTTGTACTCTTCTTACTATCCATCATTTATTTATGATCCTTAGCTTGTTCACAATTTAAAGGTTTCATTACTTGATTCATCAAAGCATTATCATTATACCTTATAGGGGTCTGAATTTTTCATGTTGACCTCCTTGGTGCTACACTAATTTGGGGATTTCCTTCATCTCTTTTTCTTAGTGTACTTTGATTACATGAGGTTTCCATGCTACTTGAAGCTTTATCTTGCACATGTTCAACAAATTCTTCTTCTTTGACATTTTCATCATTTTATTCAAGTAGATGTCACACATCATGACCATCTACCTTTTTTCTTTCATCTGCATATTAATGAAATAAAACATATATGCTTGCAAAAACTTTATGAATGATGGGATCAAACATTTCATAAGATTTATAATCTGTACAATCAATATATATATATAATTTTTTTGGCATAAAGTTTTCTTCTGTTTTCTTTGGCAGTATGTGAAAATGTTGTACTTCTAAAAATATTGAAATATCTAACTTCTGGTTTAAAACCATAAAGAGATTTAAAATGTGTTCCATGCTCTGAAGATTCAATAGGCCTTATGTTTTTGAGATATACAACAATATTAATGGTTTCAACTTAAAAAACATTAAAAATAGCTTTACATTTTACCATGCTTCGAGCACATTTGACCAATGTTCTATTTTTCCTCTCTCTTACTCCATTTTGTTGAGCTGGTGTATGTGGCACTGTATACTATTGTAGAATTCTAGTATTCTTGCAATACTTGATGAAGTCTCATGATTTATACTCCCCCTTAATCTAATATGGGAATATTGATGTACTTGTCTATTTGTTTTTCTTACTGATAAAATAAATCCAAGTATATCTAGGGCTATCATCAATAAAGATAAGAAAATAATATGCTCCTCCAAGGGACCTTGTTTTCACAGGACCACATAGATCAGTATGCAGTAGTTCCAAAATTTCACATTTTCTTCTCTCCATATGTATATGAAATTCTTCCCTATGTTGTTTACCTAATGGAGTCCTTGACATTTAATATGTCCATACTTGAGATTTGGAAAACCCTTACCATTTCTTTCTTATAATGTAATATAAGATCATTATGATTCGATTGCCCATGCCTATGATGCCATATCTTTTCATTTGACATGGTTGTGGATGTCAATTTTTGATGACCTTTTCTTGTTACATCAATCTTGTATATTCCTCCAACTCTTTGTCCCAATTCTACAACTTTATAGTGATCCTACACTTCCTTTACAACACATTGTGATTTCACAAATTCAACCTTTAAATCCTGATTTGCTATAGTGGAGACTAAAATCAAATTATTCTACATATATAACATTTTGGAGTTGTTTCTCTTGTTCATCATGAAAATCCATGAATATATCTCTATACCATTTGATTTTATGACATATTATCTTCCAGATAGATATGTGATCAGGTGCTCAGTATTTAGCTCAAAAATCAAAGTTCTCAGAATTTCTCGAAACCTAATCAACTGCACCCGTCTCAGTGAAACGATCCCAACACAAATCGTTTCACTCAAAATCAAGTTCATATGAGAAAGATATCGCCATCTGTCCTCTTTGCCAAACAGAGGAATTTAAAAAAAAATGTACAGTCACTGCATAGTGAGCAGTTCGTACTATTGATGTGGCAAGTGACTGGGCAGGGTCAACATGTAATGCCCCACTTAAATCTTATCCTACAAATTTTGTTAATGTTTACATTATCTAAAAATATTGAGAAATATTGGTCTAATATAAAATTCATGATTTCCATTATTCAAATTCCCCACTTACCTTCTCAAATTGAATCTTAGGTAGGATATGGTCTCCTTCCATTATTTCAAATAATATATGTATTCATCTCACATTCCCCAATGTACCCTCACATTTACTAGGGAGAAGACATGGTCCTCTCCATGTAATTACATCTCACATTCCCCAATGTACCCTCACATTTACTTGGGAGAAGACATGGTCCTCTCCAACTCATTATCAATATATATATATATATATATATATATATATATTCATTTCACATTCCCCAATGTACCCTCACATTTACTAGGGTGAAGACATGGTCCTCTCCATGTAATTACATCTCACATTCCCCAATGTACCCTCACATTTACTTGGGAGAAGACATAGTCCTCTCCATTTAATTATCAATATATATATATATATATATATATATATATATATATATATATATATATATATATTCATCTCACGTTCCCAAATGTACTTTCAGATTTACTTGGGAGAAGACATGGTCCTTTCCCAGTAAATTCCCAATTAAATTTATATTCATGTCACATTTCCAAATGTACTCCCAGCTTTACTTGGGAGAAGAGAATTCAACTCTAAGGATGTATGAGAAGTTAATGACATTAATGAGAGGTGGTTGAGATGGAGAAGGGAAGGAGGGTATAAAAAGGGAAGGGGGAAGGGAGAAAAGGGGGAGGGGGGTCTTGCTTATGATTGTGGGGTTGGTTGTGATTGTTTGGACTTGTTGTGTTTTTGGAGACCTTAGGAACCTGTGGAGGTTTCTTGGGTTGTTGAGAGGAGGGAAGTATTGTTATCTTGGTCTGGATCATTCATCCTAGACACACACACACTACATCTGGTTGGACTTGGGCTCGGAGGGCTAGGGAACTTGTGGAGGTTTCCTGGACTAGGGATTAATTCCTAGTTGGCTGGGAGGTAAATCCAGTTGGGTCTGTTAAGAGGAGCGTTTAGCAAGAGCAGCAGGACAAATATATCTCCATCAGCCACCAGTACAGGTATTGCCCCATAGACTATTCTTGTAAATTTTATCAGAATGAAATATTCACCTTAATTTATGCTGATTAGAATGAAATGATAAAATTGTATTTGTTTAAAAGCCGTGTAAGTAAGTAAGTTATCGCCTCTGATTGCATTTAATTTCAGAAGAAAGTAGATCTGCTAGCAGACCCTAGGGTAGGTCTCTTACACATGGTATCAGAGCAAGGTTCAAAATCTGGACCTTCAAACCCACACTAGATTGGTCTCCGTCATATACACCATATGAATATTGTAGCACTACACTATAGCCTATTTGGTAGCTTCTCCCAAGCCTAGTGGACTCACCATACTATGATGCACTAGCACTAAAACCGTACTCCAAAAGAGCCCTTGGGTTTCTCATAGGAGGTTCTCCATATCTAGATGGTTCTCCATATCTAGATAGTAGTTTTGGTATTTGGGTTGACAACTTTCAAGATATTACTGTTATCGGTAATTTGTTGAGGGGGTTCAGTGTTTCAAAGCACAAGGATACCTTTAGGCCGTATTTTCTCTTTGAACTTAGAAATCAACCCTTGCATTTCCAAATCTTCGATAGCGGCCTTAGCTATAGCATTCTGTGATGCCTTCTTGTTAGTGAAACCAAGAAGGGATTTGTACTTTGCCCCATTGATTATTATAGTGCACTTGAATTGCGGAAGATGGTCTTGGCCCTCATTTACAACTTCATAGAGAGGCAATGGCAAAGAGTTCTTCTGTGCATATTCTTGCAATCTATTCTTGAACATCTGCGTAGGAGACACCATTTCAAGAACTGAAATGAGACGAGAGACCCAAAAACAAGAGCTCGCTTGCAAGACTAAATTTTCCCTAATTATTGCCCTAATTTCTGTGTAGATAGCCCTATTTGTTGCCAAGCATGCATGCCCTCTCAGATAATGGTTCATAATTATATTGATATTAAGCTGATATCATAATGATTGGATGGCTTGAACAATGCAGTCAGCTCAGTTCCGGTTTGTGTCCTTGAACACTTGTTGAATAAAATATCACCTTTTCATCTTAGAATAAAGATATTACATTTCCTGGAAAACTAAAGTATAGGAAATTCAATTCCAACTATGTTCTTAAGACCGCAACATAATTGCAAGTGAATGTAGTTAGTTAGATGTAAAGATACATAAATAATAAAGTTTGTATACTTTTTATGACAGTGACAGCGTAGAAAATAAATTACTCTGAAGAGCAGCAAATGTATACCTGGTGTATTATCTTGAACATGAAATGAATTTGTGATGTAAGATTGTCTGAATTTTGATGAAGATCCAGTCAATGAGAAAACTGATCCAATACCATTCTTGGCATCGGCTTGTTGATTAAGTATTCTCAATTTATCTGGTACCTGAATAAGTGGGTCCGTAACTCCAACTGTATAGTCCCTTCTATAGCGACTAGCACATATCACATTTTCCTTTGACTTCAAAGTTGCTTCAACACAAATTTCATCGCATTTACATTGTTCACTAGGATAATGAAAACGTTCATCAATGATTTCGTCAAAAGAATGGTCAAAAAGCTTATTGCTTTCAAAGTATTTCACTTTAGACAGTTCACAAAAATTAATCAAGCTCATCTCTTTAAACAATTTAGTTTCATTTTCATCCATAGGTTGAGATGCCACTAGACCAGCAGCCGGATAGGAATTATCCCGGCCAACAAAATCAATACCCATAGATGAATCTAGGCATCCCTCAAGCCTTTTCCCAGATCCATGCAGTAGAGCAATTTGTCCTGATTCCAATTTTATATTTTGATATGTCTCCAAAGGTACAGATCGAGACTCATTTCAGCAATATTTGTTCTTAAATTCAGTGGAACCTACCCGAATCCATTGACTCTGCATCATATTTCTATTCATGGATAATCTACCAGTATTGAGGTATCCCTTGTAGCGCTCTACATGGGGAAGTGACCAATGAAAACGAGGAATAATGCCACTTTGTACTATGTATGTTTTAGAATGTTGTAAAGATGAACTTTGCAACCTAGCAGCCATCTGAAATGGGCATTGTGCTATCAAGGTATCCACAGTTTCTACAGATGGAATTCCCAGACATTTAGAAAACTCTTCAGGTTGGTAGAATGGAAGATTGAGGACGGGAAAAACTGAATTGGTTGTTGCTTTCACTAGACCTTCTAAATCGGCTTCACAAGGTTCACTGCTCCAAACTTCCTAAAAACATAAGAGGAGGGGAGCAAGAAAGAAAAAAATTACTATTAGATATTTTAAGAGTTCTCCTTAGTTGTCAATGACCAAAGAAAAAAGAGTTGAAGGATAAACTTGCAGATGAGAACAAAGTGTTGCCTGCTAACCATACTAGTTAGGTGGAAATCTGAAAAAGTAGAAATTGGAAGCATAGTATAAATTCAACTTACCTTTCTTCATGAGGATTCTTGTCCCACTACTTTCCCTTGATCCGTTGTGTCCTCAAGCTTAGCACCAAGTTCTTTAGAAGCAGACCCAAAATCACACCCACCAGGTGATTTGGCTGGAAGATTCTTCCTATGGCTTTGTGTCAATGAAGGATAAACAGTGTCTCTTCTCTTCCCCTGATGAGCCACATTTTTACCAGCACTTTCTTCTTGAATTTTTTTTTTTTGTTTTGAAAACCTCAAGAGATGAAGAAAGTATTTCTGCCCTGTAGGGTGAACTTGTCATTCGTCTCACCTGCAACAAACACCTTGTTTGGCATGGTTGTTTCCAAAGAATTATGATGACTTTGTATACAACTAAGAGAGGTATCTTGAATAGGGGTTCCTTCAGCTTCATCCAGGATCAATAATTGGTTTCCACAACCCTCATGTTTTACCGATGCATTATCAATAGAACCCTCCTCTTGTGCCTTACAAAAATATTCAATATTACTAGATTTATGATCGAGCTGTTGTACAGATCCTCCAATTATGTTGGCTGAACATACCATAAAATCATCTTCCATTGAATTTTTTTTAGATATTTCTAAATTGTTAGAAGGTGCATCACTAATCTCAAATTCTTGCTTATCTTCAGTAACTCTTGAATTACCTTGCATAACTGAACTATTCTCCTTGTTAATAACATAGACAACACTCCTAACTAAATGCATATTATCCTCAGTTATAGGCCTATCATTTGAATTTTGAGGCTTAAGTGGTTGACTGTCTGTGCCCATGTTCTGAGATTGTTCCATCTCATATTCATCAAGATTCCCCCATTTAAATTTTGGAACCTGAGTGAAGGGTGAACCCAAAATTGACTGATTTAAAACCTCTGATTCGTGGTTAAAAATGGAGGAGTCTCCCTTACAACTGTCTGAAACATTAGATTATTTAGGGTTTTGCCTTTAATAGAATCCATTTCCAGGTGTAATAATGAAGGGATAAGACTTTTGTAAATCTTATTTCATATGCTTCACTATAACTTTACTTACAATTTTAATTTTGTAGCATGTGCCAAACCTTTTTTCCTTTGGACTTCAATGTTGATTTTCTCCTCGTTCAATGAGTTTATAATCAAGAATGTTACAAATTTGAGGCTCCATTTCTTATCACATAGGCAACCTCAAATACAAAACATACTTCTAAATCCCTGATTATTTTGATTGTTTTCATTAGAGATTCCATAGATTTTAACTTATTTATAAAGTAAGTAGGCCAATATTATCATTTATGGCACTAACAAAAGTGGGGTGCTTTAATAGCCAGGGAGTGGGGGACATATTTGCTCTGAGAGGTCAGGCACAGGATGACCACAAAATTAAACACGCATATATATTTAATTCCTGACAAACAACAAACCTTTAAACTATACCAAATCTGTGGCAGATATTGTAAACCTGCATTTTATGGAGTGAATTCCCAAGTTTCTTCAGAATGAGAGTCGAATCTTATAGTTCTACTTGGCTAAGCCATATTCTGAATTTGGTTATTCTCATTCTGTTGGGTTGAAAATATTAAAATCTACAAGGCTTATACTTCTTTATGTGCCTCAGAGATTGTCTCTGTACTCTGTACTCTACTCATCATAGGTTAATTTGTGAATGCTGTCCACATGTTTCTCATCATAGGTTAATTTGTCATTTAGGTTAAATCTATTGCAGAACCAAGAAGATTAATCTGGTCCAACTGGATTCTGAAATTCAGTTCATATGTATCAGTTACAAGATGTATCATCACATCATAATGCAAACTCTATTTGCACCCCAATTAAACTAAATTGGTGTCATGGAAATTAAAATGTCATATCAGCATTCCATTGTTGTATTATTGATGACAACATACCATCTTTAGATTTACACACAAATTGAATTTTTGACGAGAAACCTTTACCTCTGGGATCTCATGTTTCAAATGCTCAGGCGGACTTCATAAAGTTTAAAACAATTGATGACCTGTGATGAACTCGCTGAAATTGCCTTTATAGTACATGCTTCATTTCTCTCGAGTCTTATCTAAGCATGTTGCTAAATTTCTAGTTGTTCTATGTCTATCGATGGTATTGAAAATATTTCGAACTCTGGTGTCTGGTAGGTCCCACGATTATCCAGAACAAAAAGTATCCTTTTGGAAATGACTGATAACTGTCATATTTGAATTGTAGAACAATTGAGATAGTGGCCAGTAAAACAACTGGATAATATGTACCTATTTAGAAATATATTTAATCCAAAGAAATATCATGATAAAAGGAATCATTTGTTACTGCATGCTACTTCACCTTGTCTATGTAGCAAGAGCAAAATTAAATTTGTCAGTAGGGCAACCGATATTGACTTGCTTTTCAAGCTCATAAGTGATTCCTTGATTTCTCAACTATTAATTGTCCATGAACTATCTTTTCGAACTGTTGCAATTAACCCTTATAGGGGTTAGTTCTGGTAGTTGATTAGATTTCAGATTTATTATGGAGATTTTAGCTTGCTTCGAGATTTTTGAATTTGGCTATGGGAAGGTCTGAATAGCTAAAACTAGTATTGCTACCGATAATTACAATTCTTTGTATTTCTTGACTGTGACAACTCTTGTAGCTAGACTCTGTCCTTGAAACAGAGTATGATCATACACATGATATATGCAGTTGTAGCAATATGAAGACTAATGAGTTACAAGTAGTTTGTAACTAAACTCAGAGATATTCCAAGCCATTTTTCTGCAATTTATTCAAAGGTGCGTAATCCTTCTCGTCATGAACCTTATATGGATAGTATTGTCTATAGGAGGAGATCAGAAATGTGTTACTCATCCTTGTTCACTAAAGTAAACATAGTAACTTTTATAGTTGGCCCAACTAAAGTTTTATTTTTCTACTATGGTTCAGGCAATATATATATATATATATATATATATATAGATATAGATATATATATATATTGAAGATAGACTGAGTTCTAGTAGATTGCAAATTGTTGGTTGGCATGTACAGATAATTAAAAATAAGCTTAGAATTCTGTTATGGTTCTGGTCTGTCCTGTGGAGTAGTTTGTTGGATATAAAAAAACATTGTTTGCAAGAAATAAACCTTGTGTGCACTGGTTGAGTTTTCTATCGTACCCAATATGTAACATCTTGGTGTTCCAGATTACTGTTAGAGTTGTAAGCGATTACATACTACAAAGTGCCAGTAAGGTTGATCTAGGCATTTTCTAGTCACATGCAGCAAATACTAATCTAGAGTCATAGCAAACTTCTGGCTAATTTATTGAGTAATGAGATCCCATTGAAGTAAATGTTGTTGGGTTTATTATTACCGCCTCAGGGTTAGGGTTTCCTTTGACATAACTTTCCAGGGTATTCTGCTTGTTGGTCAATGGTTGGGTTAAATCTGCTTGGTTGTCCATTAGGGAAAGTTGAAGGTTAAGGGGAATATCTTCACCTACTTGCTTGTATGCCATCAACTAAATTACATCTTGAGATATATGTATATGTATACAGAAGAAAAAAAAAAAAAAAAAAAAAAAAAAAAAGAGGAAGGAAAAGTATCCCAGGGGTAGGTTGTTACAAGTGGTAATAGGGGCAAAGGAAAAGTCCTATCCTGGTCACTCAAACTCATATCAAGGGTAAATGTCTTAAGCTACAAACCTTTGTGGTGAAGGAAAACTACTCAGATTCATAACAATTCCATTAAAACCAAGGGAGAAAGACCCACACAATATTATAAAATTGACTTAATTAGATTTGAATGAGAAGGCTGTAAACATCAATAATAGAGATCGATACACAAAACATAGAGGAAATCTGTAGACCAGGTGCCCAACCTTCATTCATTATCCATGCGTTTTGATGATTACAAGTAAAACATAGATTGAATATCAAAGACAAAGATCAACTCTTTGCAAATCCAACTCCAACGCAGTCTGTTTTCCTTGTGTAAGTAACTTCTCTAGATAATGATGGATAAAGACAAATCCACAATAGGGAGCCTGCTTGAGACTGGATGATCACTTTGTGTTTATGTTTACAATATATGAGTCATTGAATGGAATTAGGCATAGAAACTTATTGAATTCAATTTTGTTAATATCCAGTTAAAATCTTACTCAATCTGACATACATTTTGTTTGTTGATATTTAGCAGTCTAGGCTCTTAACAGACCTCTGCTGTGAGTTTTATATTGCATTTATAGACATAGATAAATGAAATCTAATTATTTAATTGTCCACCAACGGCCAAAGCAGTAGGTCAATAGACAATAAAGATGTACACAGTGAATCTAATGGTGATGAACTAGACAAAGTAGACGATGACGACACTCCCTTGTCTCAAATAAATAAAACACCAAGGAATTCAGGAAAATCGCACTGCCCACATATTAATATAGAATCTACCAAAGAATTTGGGCAAGTCTGTATTAGAAACGATAATTGTCACTCCAAAATCACTACAACCTAAATTTGGGTTAGTAGGCATAGATGACAATGTTACGGAAATGCCAGCATTGCATTGGACTTGAGCATTAGCGTTATTCAACATGGTAGTAGAAATGGTATGACACTAGCACTGGCCAATACTATATTGGCATGAATCATTACACAGTTTGGCATCTGCATTTGTATTGACAAAGTTTTTACCTGTGCAGAGAAGGCCCAAGCCGTTACTATTCAAAGGAAATCCTGCGTTAATCTTCAGACCTGTGTGGAACATTACATAGATACCAATGAGTACTTAAAAAATTCAATTAATAATCCAGAGGCAGAGGAATGCATAGTTATGAGTTACGATGAGCTACATAATCTTCCAATTAAGCGAATCTAGAATGCTTGCAAAAGTCAGACCGCAACATGTGTTACTTAATTTGCACACTAAGAATGGGGCAGTTACAAGAATAATGAATTCAAAGTGTACAAACCTAGGCATATTGCTAGGGAATCAACAACACAAGTCAGAAGATACCAAAGCTATGCATTATTGTTCAGATTAGACCTTCTTTCCAAGAACAGTATGCATTAAGATTATGCATTGGAATGCCAGAGTAGAGAAATTGAAATATATCAATTCAATTCAAGAATAATAGCATTCATGAACAGATAAATACTATCCATAAACTGATTAAAGAGTCTGAGGGTTAAGCGAATACATCAAAAGAAACCATGCAATATCAAGAAAAGTGAAGTTATCAATAATGAGAGTTGTTCCAGGCAGTACAATGATAGAAATGGAATATCATGGATCTAGTAGTGAAAATCCATCAAGGTGACACCTGAGAGCACACATATTTGTATATATCGCTTGAGAATAAAAATCCATGATAGTATTGATAATGAGTAGTAAAGACATACCGACTCAAAGAGATCAAAACCCTAGGTTGGGACAATAAGATACACAGTGATGACTTGAGAGATGTGATCTGAGAGCAAGGAAATCACCTGTATACAAAGCAACTCAAGGAGAATCAAGACCTATGCAGAAAAATCATGTGAGACCTAGAAAATTGGTACATTAAGGTGGTCATGGAGATTTGTAATATCCACTGAGTGATCTTACTTGAATAGAATAACAATGGATGGAAGGAAAATTCCTAGGAACAAGAAAACAAATCAACGATGGTCTTTCAGATATCAGAAATTATGAACATGCCTTGTATTAGACATGTGGAAATTGAAGCTCAGGTGTTGAAAAAAGTGTTTCCCAGACAAAAATCAATCGGCCAACATGAGAGTTGGTGGAGACAATCCTGAAAGATATCATTTCGTTGAGCGCGGGACTAAGCTTAAGAGGACTTGTCCTAAATCTCAACCTGACAGAGATTCATAACCTGATTGATGTTATGATTGAGTTGATAAATGCTAGATATTTTTATCAATAGTTGTTTGATGTTGGTTGTAGAGACAGGGAAATAACTGAATCAAACTCTTTCAAGGAATATTTTATGTTAATTCTTATTTCTCTCTTGCATTGTATTCTTTTCATGTCAATGTTTGAAAGGATTTCTCATGTGGATAAGACACCGTTGTTGGCCATGAAAAGATAAAACACTAAACCAAGAATGCCAAAGACCGCTTCATTATGCTACTATTTGTGAGGGGGAGGACAATGGTCCTTATTTAAAAAAAAACAATGCTTATACCTCATAGTTCATGCCCCTCACAGTGGTATGAAAGAAGAGAAAACGTATTGGTGCATGCAAAGCAAGCTTTCCTCAGCTTGCAAATGATAAAACTCTTTCAAAGACCCATCCAATTGTGCCATATTGTTGGGAAATCACAGGTTTGTGATAGTTGGAAACAAATGCTGATTTGAGGAACCTTCCAAGGATTTGGGATTTTAAAATGGAAGCTTACAGACCAGTTAAAATATTAGAATACACTCTTACCCTTATTCTAGTATTGAATAAAAATGCTGTGAAAAATAATGTGTCTCTAGTTTTGGATAAAATGACCCTCAACTTTCTTCGCAACTTTTGTGGTCATTGGCCACTTGTGAAAGGAGTAGGCATCTTTATAGATGCGGTGCTATTTGGAAGGGAAGTACTAATAGCAACAAGGAAAAGGCAATTATTTCATTCATTTAATTATTTATCATTTGTCTGGTCATATTGTGAGCTGCAATATATATCATGAAATTGTTTTAGTACTAGTAAACAATGATTAAATATATAATAAATTTGAACCTTTTGGAATTTAGAGGACATTTCTCTCAATTTACAAAAAATAAAGTATGAAAATCATGTTGGAAACGATTTCTGAAGTTTTGAGTCTTTTATTTTCAAGATTAAATAAATGGGTTTGGAAGATGAAAAGCCATCAAATTGGAAGAGTGGGACTTTTATATTCACTAAGGTTTTAAGGAAATTATATGCATAAAACTTATACTAGCACCTTCTAGTGGAATTGATAGTGCACTAATCCGTTGCTTGCCATTATTTTCGTTTTGGTACCACCTTATAGCATATCTGGGTTCAAATGCTATTTTCCATGATGGACAGTTGAATCTATTTCAACTCTAATCATTATTGAAGGGTTCCAAAGGGATGTCACGTGAGCATTTATGATGCCCATTTTAACGTAGAGAGCCACCTATGTTAAGGTTCTATTTTGCAGTTCCATGTTGTTATTTATGAACATTATATACATTTGGTTGGACACGTGAAAATCAATTGATGGATTTGGTATTGATGATGGAAATGTTGGATGTATGACCAAATGTATGACTTGGTTACAGTTTATCTAGTGCATGACTTGTCAGAGTTATTGTTGCATCGCATAGGCTTATATAGATATGATTTATCTAATCAATGACTTAGTGAAATTATGATTTATCTGATGTAAGATTTATTTCCAGTATGAACAACAAAAATTGACACATGGACACTGGGATTAATAAACATGATGTTTAAGATCATGTATCTATATCTATTTTGTGGTTATATATATGCATGGATGAGAACTAAACTACAGATTGGAAAGAACCGTATGATAACCAAGATCTACTATTCCATTGGGGAAGGTCGAGACGACCAATGAGGAAAGGTACGATGTACATTGTTCTATTACATTTGGTATCTACTTGATATGCACTCTTATGACATGAGTAAAATGCAAATGATAGATGGCAAGATGACCTGACTGGATTATTCGATGACAAGTCCAACTAGCTCTATAGTGTGGTCCGTATTAGGGTATTGACCCTAGTTCTTCAAGAGGGGTGGAGGCATTTCCCACCGTGTATCCTCCGAAACCTGGAATTGTGGGAGGGCGGTGGTGGACACGCTCCCCTAGATGTGTGATGATGATTGGAAGTTGCCTGCTGGGGAAGTTAGGTTGACGTATTCGACACTTCCACCATGTCGGTTTTATCAGTGGTTAGTATGGCTGTTGCCACTGATAAAGCAGCAGAGGACGGATAGGGTGGGAACGGAAGTAGGTCAGGATGTATATGAGGATATAGATCAGTTGGAGACTCTTGATGGGAAGTAATGTCATTGTCTGACTTATCAAATTTTATTGCTATAACTCTCTCTGGTTTGCTATGATTTCAAACTCCTTGCATCTTTTCATTCTAACTTCGGGACGAAATTTTCTGAAGGAGGGGTGTATGTAATGCCCCACTTAAATCTTATCCTACAAATTTTGTTATTGTTTACATTATCTGAAAGTATTGAGAAATATTGGTCTAATATAAAATTCATGATTTCCATTATTCAAATTCCCCACTTACCTTCTCAAATTGAATCTTAGGTAGGATATGGTCTCCTTCCATTATTTCAAATAATATATGTATTCATCTCACATTCCCCAGTGTACCCTCACATTTACTAGGGAGAAGACATGGTCCTCTCCATGTAATTACATCTCACATTCCCCAATGTACCCTCACATTTACTAGGGCGAAGACGTGGTCCTCTCCATGTAATTACATCTAACATTCCCCAATGTACCCTCACATTTAATTGGGAGAAGACATAGTCCTCTCCATTTAATTATCAATATATATATATATATATATATATATATATATTGATCTCACATTCCCAAATGTACTTTCAGATTTACTTGGGAGAAGACATGGTCCTTTCCCATTAAATTCCCAATTTTATATTCATGTCACATTTTCAAATGTACTCTCAGCTTTACTTGGGAGAACAAAAGTCAACTGTAAGGATGGATGAGAATTTAATGACATTAATAAGAGGTGGTTGAGATGGAGAAGGGAAGGAGGGTATATAAAGGGAAGGGGGAAGGGAGAAAAGGGGGAGGGAGGTTTTGCTTATGATTGTGGGGTTGGTTGTGATTGTTTGGACTTGTTGTGTTTTTGGAGACCTTAGGAACCTATGGAGGTTTCTTGGGTTGTTGAGAGGAGGGAAGTATTGTTATCTTGGTCTGGATCATTCATCCTGGACACACACACACTGCATCTGGTTGGACTTGGGCTTGGAGGGCTAGGGAACCTCTGGAGGTTTCCCGGGCTAGGGATTAATTCCTAGTTGGCCGGGAGGTAAATCTAGTTGGGTCCGTCAAGAGGAGCATTCAACAAGAGTAGCAGGACAAAGATATCTCCATCCGTCACCGGTACAGGTATTCCCCCATAGACTATTCTTGTAAATTTTATCAGAATGATATATTCACCTTAATTTATGATGATTAGAATGAAATGATAAAATTATATTTGTTTAAAATACATGTAAGTAAGTAAGTTATCACCTCTGATCGCATTTATTCTCATAAGAAAGTAGATAGAACGTAGGGTAGGTCTCCTACACATGGCATCAGAGCAAGGTTCAAAATCTGGACCTTCAAACCCACATTAGATTGGTCTCCATCATATACACCATATGAATATTGTAGCACTACACTATAGCCTATTTGGTAGCTTCTCCCAAGCCTAGCGGACTCACCATACTGTGATGCACTAGCACTAAAACCGTACTCCAAAAGAGCCCTTGGGTTTCTCATAGGAGGTTCTCCATATCTAGACAATAGTTTTGGTATTTGGGTTGATAGCTTTCAAGATATTACTATTGTCAATAATTTGTTGAGGGGGTTCATTGTTTCAAAGCACAAGGATACCTTTAGGCCATATTTTCTCTTTGAACTCAGTAATCAACCCTTGCATTTCCAAATCTTCGACAGTTGCCTTAGCTGTAGCATTCTGTGATGGAAGGGATTCGTACTTTGCCCCATTGATTATTACAGTGCACATGAATTGCGGAAGATGGTCTTGGCCCTCATTTACAACTTCATAGAGAGGCAATGGCAAAGAGTTATTCTGTGCATATTCTTGCAATCTATTCTTGAACATCTGCGCAGGAGACACCATTTCAAGAACTGAAATGAGACGAGAGACCCAAAAACAAGAGCTCGCTTGCAAGACTAAATTTTCCCTAATTATTGCCCTAATTTCTGTGTAGATAGCCCTATTTGTTGCCAAGCATGCATGCCCTCTCAGATAATGGTTCATAATTATCTTGATCTTAAGCTGATATCATAGTGATTGGATGGCTTGAACAGTGCAGTCAGCTCAGTTCCGGTTTGTGTCCTCGAACACTTGTTGAATAAAATATCACCTTTTCATCTTAGAATAAAGATATTACATTTCCTGGAAAACTAATGCATAGGAAATGCAATTCCAATTATGTTCTTAAGAGCACAACAAAATTGAAAGTGAATGTAGTCAGTTAGATGTAAAGATACATAAATAATAAAGTTTGTATGATTTTTATGACAGTCACAACGTAGAAAAAAAATTACTTTGAAGAGCAACAGATGAATACTTGGTGTATTATCTTGAACGTGAAATGAATTTGTGATGTAAGATTGTCTGAATTTTGATGACGATCCAGTCAATGAGAAAACTAATCTAATGCCATTCTTGGCATCAACTTCTTGATTAAGTATTCTCAATTTCTCTTGTACCTGAATAAGTGGGTATGTAACTCCTACTATACAGTCCCTTCTATAGCAACTAGCACATATCACATTTTCCTTTGACTTCAAAGTTGCTTCAACACAATTTGCATCGCCTTTACATTGTTCACCAGGAAAATGAAAAAGTTCATCAGTGATTTCGTCAAAAGAATGGACAAAAAGCTTATTGCTTTCAATGTCTTTCACTTTAGACAGTTCACAAAAATTAATCAAGCTCATCTCTTTAAACAATTTAGTTTCATTTTCATCCACAGGTTGAGATGCCAATAGACCAACAGCCGGACAGGAATTATCCTGACCAACAAAATCCATACCCATAGATGCATCTAGGCATCCCTCCAGCCTTTACCTAGATCCATGCAGTAGAGCAAATTGTCCTGATTCCAATTTTATATTTTGATCTGTCTCCAAAGGTATAGATTGAGACTCATTTGAGCAATATTTGTTCTTCAATTCAATGGCACCTACCCGAATCCATCGACTCTGCGTCGTATTTCTATTCATGGATAATCTACTAGTATAGAGGTATCCTTTGTAGGGCTCTACATGGGGAAGTGACCAATGAAAAGGAGGAATAATGCCACTTTGTACTGTGTGTGTTTTAGAATGTCATAAAGATGAACTTTGCAACCCAACAGCCATCTGAAATGGGCATTGTGCTATCAAGGTATCCACAGTTTCTATAGATGGAATTCCCAGACATTTAGAAATCTCTTTAGGTTGGTAGAATGGAAGATTGAGGACAGGAAAAACTGAATTGGTTGTTGCTTTCACTAGACCTTTTGAATAGACTTCACAAGGTTCACTGCTCCAAACTTCCTAAAAACATAAGAGGAGGGGAGCAAGAAAGAAAAAAATTACTATTAGATATTTTAAGAGTTCTCCTTAGCTGTCAATGACCAAAGAAAAAAGAGTTGAAGGATAAACTTGCAGATGAGAACAAAGTGTTGCCTGCTAACCATACTAGTCAAGTGGAACTTTTAAAAAGTAGAAATCGGAAGCATAGTGTAAATTCAACTTACCTTTCTTCGTGAGTATTCTTGTCCCACTACTTTCCCTTGATCCGTTGTGTCCTTAATCTTAGCACCAAGTTCTTTAGAAGCAGACCCAAAATCACGCCCACCAGGTGATTTGGCTGGAAGATTCTTCCTATGGCTTTGTGTCAATGAAGGATAAACAATGTCTCTTCTCTTCCCCTGATGAGCCACATTTTTACCAACACTTTCTTCTTGAATTTTTTTTGTTTTGAAAACCTTAAGAGATGAAGAAAGTATTTCTGCCCTGTGGGGTGAACTTGTCATTCGTCTCACCTGCAATAAACACCTTGTTTGGCATAGTTGTTTCCAAAGAATTATGATGATTTTGTATACAACTAAGAGAGGTCTCTTGAATAGGTGTTCCTTCAGCTTCATCCAGGATTAATAATTGGTTTCCACACCCCTCACATTTTACAGATGCATTATCAATAGAACCCTTCTCTTGTGCCTTACTAAAATCTTCAATATTACTAGATTTATGATCGAGTTGTTGTACAGATCCTCCAATTATGTTGGTTGAACATACCATAAAATCATCTTCCATTGAATCTTTTTTTAGATATTTCTGAATTGTTAGAAGGTGAATCACTAATCTCAAATTCTTTCTTATCTTCAATAACTCTTGAATTACCCTGCATAATTGAACTATTATCCTTGTTAATAACACAGACAACACTCCTAGGTAAAAGCATATTATCCTCAGTTATAGGCCTATCATCTGAATTTTGAGGCTTAAGTGGTTCACTGTCTATTCCCATGGTTTCAGATTATTCCGGCTCATATTCATCCAGATTCCCCCATTTAAGTTTTGGAACCTGAGTGAAGGGTGAACCTAAAATTGACTGATTTAAAACCTCTGATTCATGGTTAACAATGGAGGAGCCTCCCTTACAACTGTCTGAAACATTAGAGTATTTAGTGTTTTTCCTTTAATAGAATCCATTTCCAGGTGTAATAATGAAGGGATAAGACTTTTGTAAATCTTATTTCATATGCTTCACTATAAGTTTACTTACAATTTTAACTATATAGAATTTGCCAAACCTTTTTTCCTTTGGACTTCAATGTTGATTTTCTCCCCTTTCAATGAGTTTATAATCAAGAATATTACAAATTTGAGGCTCCATTTCTTATCACACAGGCAGCCTCAAATACAAAACATACTTCTAAATCCCTGATTATTTTGATTGTTCTCGTTAGAGATTCCATAGATTTTAACTTATTTAGAAAGTAAGTAGGCCAATCTTATCATTTATGGCACTAACAAAAGTCAGGTGCCTTAACAGCAAGGGAGTGGGGGACATCTTTGCTCTGATAGGTTAGGCACAGGATGACCACAGAAATAAACACGCATATATATTTAATTCCTAACAACCAGCAAACCTTTAAAGTGTACCAAATCTATGACAGATATTGTAAACCTGCATTTTATGGAGTGAATTCCAAAGTTTCTCTAGAATTAGAGTTGACTCTTATAGTTCTACCTGGCTAAGCCATATTCTGAATTTGGTTATTCTCATTATGTTGGGTTGAAAATATTAAAATCTACAAGGCTTATACTTCTTTCTGTGCCTCAGAGATTGTCTCTGTACTCTGTACTCTACTTATCATAGGTTAATTAGTGAATGCTGTCCACACATTTCTCATCATAGTTAATTTTTCATTTATGTGAAATCTATTGCAGAACCAAGAAGATTAATCTGGTCCAACTGGATTCTGAAATTCAGTTCATATGTATCAGTTGCAAGATGTATCATCACATCATAATGCAAACTCTATTTTCACCCCAATTAAACTAAATTGGTGTCATGGAAATTAAAATGTCATATCAGCATTCCATTGTTGTATTATTAACAACAACATACCATCTTTACGTTTACACACAAATTGAATTTTTGACGAGAAACCTTTACCTCTGGGATCTCATGTTTCAAATGCTCAGGCGAACTTCATAAAAGTTTAAAATAATTGATGACCTGTGATGAACTTGCTGAAATTCCCTTCATTTTACATGCTTCATTTCTCTCGAGTCTTATCTAAGCATGTTGCTAAATTTCTAGTTGTTCTGTGTCTATAGATGGTATTGAAAATATTTCAAACTTAGGTGTCTGGTAGGTCCCACGATTATCCAGAACATAAAGTATCCTTCTGGAAATGACTGCTAACTGTCATATTTGAATCGTAGAACAATTGAGATAG
Source organism: Pinus tabuliformis (assembly GCA_031772625.1). Classification (NCBI taxonomy): domain Eukaryota; kingdom Viridiplantae; phylum Streptophyta; class Pinopsida; order Pinales; family Pinaceae; genus Pinus; species Pinus tabuliformis. The sequence continues at coordinate 141,705,354 of CM062811.1, read as the reverse complement.
TGGCCTGTAAAGAAACTGGATAATATGTACATATTTAGATATATATTTAATCCAAATAAATATCATGATAAAAGGAATCATCTGTTACTGTAGGCTATTTCACCTTGTCTATGTAGCAATATCAAAATTAAATTTGTCAGTAGGGCAACCAATATTGACATGCTTTTCAAGCTCATAAGTGATTCCTTGAGTTCTCAACTATTAACTATCCATGAACTATCTTTTCGAACTGTTGCAATTAACCCTTACAGGGGTTAGTTTTGGTAGTTGGTTAGATTTCAGATTTATTATTGAGCTTTTGGCTTGCTTCGAGATTTTTGAATCTGGCTATGGGAAGGTCTGAATAGCTAAAACTAGTATTGCTACCAATAATTACAATTCTTTGTATTTCTTGACTGTGACTACTCTTGTAGCTAGACTCTGTCCTTGAAACAGAGTATGATCATACACATCATATATGCAGTTGTAGCAATATGAAGACTAAGTAGTTTGTAACTAAACTCAGAGATATACCAAGCCACTTTTCTGCAATTTATTCAAAGCTGCGTAATGCTTCTCGTCATGAACCTTATATGGACAGTATTGTTTATAGGAGGAGATTAGAAATGTGTTACTCATCCTTGTTCACTAAAATAAACACATTAACTTTTATAGCTGACCCAACTAAGGTTTTATTTTTCTACTATGGTTTAGGCAATATATATATATATATATATATATATATATATATATCTATTGAAGATAGATTGAGTTCTAGTAGATTGCAAATTATTGGTTGGCATGTACATATAATTATAAATAAGTTTTAGAATTTTGTTATGGTTCTGGTCTTTCCAATGGATTAGTTTGTTGGATATAAAAAAAACATTGTTTGCAAGAAATAAACCTTGTGTGCATCAGTTGAGTTTTCTATCGTACCCAATGTGTAACATCTTGGTGTTCCAGATTACTGTCAGAGTTGTGAGAGATTACATACTACAAAGTGCCAGTAATGTTGATCTAGGCATTTTCTACTCACATGCAGCAAATACTAATCTAGAGTCATAGCAAACTTCTAGCTAGTTTATTGAGTAATGAGATACCATTGAAGTAAATGTTGTTGGGTTTATTAATACCGCCTCAGGGTTAGGGTTTCTTTCAACATACCATTCCAGGGCATTCTTCTTATTGGTCAATGGTTGGGTTAAATCTGCTTGGTTGTCCATTAGGGAAAGTTGAAGGTTAAGGGGAATATCTTCAACTACTTGCTTGTATGTCATCAACTAAATTACATCTTGAGATATATGTATATGTATATAGAAAAACAAAAAAAAAAAAGAGGAAGGAAAAGTATCCCAAGGGTAGGTTGTTACAAGTGCTAACAGGGGCAAAGGAAAATTCCTATCCTGGTCATTCAAACTCATATCAAGGGTAAATTTCCTAAGCTACAAACCTTTATGGTTAAGGAAAACTGCTCAGATTCATAACAATTCCATTAAAACCAAGGGAGAGAGATCCACACAATATTATAAAATTGACTTAATCAAATTTGAATGAGAAGGCTGCAAACATCAATAATAGAGATTGATACACAAAACATAGAGGAAATAAGTAGACCAGGTGCCCAACCTTCATTCATTATCCATGCCTTTTGATGATTACAAGTAAAACAGAGATTGAATATCAAAGACAAAGATCAACTCTTTGAAAATCCAACCCCAACGCAGTCTGTTTTCCTTGTGTAAGTAACTTCTCTAGATAATGATGGATAAAGACAAATCCACAATAGGGAGCCTGCCTGAGAGTGGATGATCACTTTGTGTTTATGTTTACAATATATGAGTCGTTGAATGGAATTAGGCATAGAAACTTATCGAATTCAATTTTGTTAATATCTAGTTAAAATCTTACTCAATCTGACATACATTTTTTTTGTTGATATTCAACAGTCTAGACTCTTAACAGACCTCTGCTGTTAGTTTTATATTGCATTTATATACATAGATAGATGAAACCTAATTATTTTAATGTCCACCAACGACCAAAGCAGTAGGTCAATAGACAATAAAGATGTACACGGTGAATCTAATGGTGATGAACTAGACAAAGTAGATGATGACGACACTCCCTTGTCTCAAATAAATAAAACACCAAGGAATTCAGGCAAATCACACTACCCACATATTAATATAGAATCTACCAAAGAATTTGGGCAAGTCTATATTAGAAACGATAATTGTCACTCCAATATCACTACAACCTAAATTTGGGTTAGTAGGCATAGATGACAATGTTATGGAAATGGTAGCATTGCATTGGACCATAGCGTTAGCGTTATTCAACATGGGAGTAGAAATGTTATGACACCAGCACTAGCCAGTACTATATTGGCATGAATCGTTACACAGTCTGGCATCTGCATTTGTATTGACAGAGTTGTTACCTGTGCAGAGAAGGCCCAAGCCGTTACTATTCAAAGGAAATCCTACGTTAATCTTCAGACGTGTGTGGAACGTTACATAGATACAAATGAATACTTACAAAATTCCATTAATAATCCTGAGGCAGAGGAATGCATAGTGATGAGTTAGGATGAGCTACATAATCTTCCATATAAGCGAATCTAGAATGCTTGTAGAAGTCAGACTGCAACATGTGTTACTTAATTTGCACATTAAGAATGGGGCAGTTACAAGAATAACGAATTCAAAGTCTACAAACCTAGGCATATTGCTAGGGAATCAATAGCACAAGTCAAAAGATACCAAAGCTATGCATTATTGTTCAAATTAAACCTTCTTTCCAAGAACAGTATGCATTAAGATTATGCATTGGAATGCGAGAGTAGAGAAGTTGAAATATATCAATTCAATTCAAGAATAATAACATTCATGAACATATAAATACTATCCATATAAACTGATTAAAGAGTTTGACAGTTAAGTGAATACGTCAAAAGAAACCATGCAATATCAAGAAAAGTGAAGTTAACAATAATGAGAGTTGTTCCAACCAGTACAATGATAGAAATGGAATATCATGGATCTAGTAGTGAAAATCCATCAAGGTGACACCTGAGAGCACACAGATATGTATATATCGCTTGAGAATAAAAATCCATGATAGTATTGATAATGAGTAGTACAGACATACTGAATCAAAGAGATCAAAACCCTAGGTTGGGACAATAAGATACACAGTGCTGACTTGAGAGATGTGATCCAAGGGCGAGGAAATCACCTGTATACAAAGCAACTCAAGGAGAATCAAGACCTAGGCAGAAAAATCATGTGAGACCTAGAAAATTGGTACATTAAGGTGGTCATGGAGATTTGTAATATCCACTGAGTGATCTTACTTGAATAGAATAACAATGGATGGAAGGAAAATTCCTAGGAACAAGAAAATGAATCAACAATGGTCTTTCAAATATCAGAAATTATGAACATGCCTTGTATTAGACATGTGGAAATTGAAGCTTAAGTGTTAAAGAAAGTGTTTTCCAAACAAAAATGAATGGGGCAACATGAGGGTTGGTGGAGACAATCCTAAAAAATATCATTCTGTTGAGTGCAGGACTAAGCTTAAGAAGACCTGTCCTAAATCTCAACCTGACAGAGATTCATAACCTGATCGATGTTATGATTGAGTTGATAAATGCTAAATATTTTTATCAATAGTTGTTTGATGTTGGTTGTAGAGATGGGGAGATGACTGAATCAAACTCTTTCAAGGAATACTTTATGTTAATTCTTATTTCTCTCTTGCATTGTATTCTTTCCTTGTCAATGCTTAAAAGGATTGCTCATGTGGATAAGACACCATTGTTGGCCATGAAAAGATAAAACACTAAACCAAGAATGCCAAAGACCGCTTCATTATGTTACTATTTGTGAGGGGGAGGACAATGGTCCTTCTTTAAAGGAAAACAATGCTTATGCCTCATAGTTTATGCCCCTCACAATGATATGAAAGAAGAGAAAACGTATTGGTGCATGCAAAGCAAGCTTTCCTCAGCTTGCAAATGATTAAAACTCTTTCAAAGACCCATCCAATTGTGCCATATTGTTGGGAAATCACAGTTTTATGATAGTTGGAAACAAATGTTGATTTGAGGAACCTTCCAAGGATTTGGGATTTTAAAATGGAAGCTTATAGACCAGTGAAAATATTAGAATACACTCATACCCTTATTCTAGTATTGAATAAAAATGCCATGAAAAATAATGTGTCTCTAGTTATGTATAAAAGGACCCTCAACTTTCTTCACAACTTTTGTGGTCACTGGCCACTTGTGAAAGGAGTAGGCATCTTTAGAGATGCGGTGCCATTTGGAAGGGAAGTACTAATAACAGCAGGGCAAGGGCAATTATTCCATTCATTTAATTATTTCTCATTTGTCTAGTCATATTGTGAGCTGCAATATATATCATGAAATTGTTTTAGTACTAGTAAACAATGATTAAATATATAATAAATTTGAACCTTTTGGCATTTAGAGGACATTTCTCTCAATTTCCAAAAAATAAAGTATGAAAATCATGTTGGAAATGGTTTTTGAAGTTTTGAGTCTTTTATTTTCAAGATTAACTAAATGGGTTTGGAAGATGAAAAACCATCAAATTGGAAGAGTGGGACTTTTATATTCACTAAGGTTTTAAAGAAATTATATGCATAGAACTTATAATACCACCTTCTTGTGGGATTGATAGTGCACTAATCCGTTGCTTGCCATTATTTTGGTTTTGGTACCACCTTATAGCATATCCAGGTTCAAATGCTATTTTCCATGACGAACATTTGAATCTATTTCAACTCTAATAGTTATTGAAGGGTTCCACAAGGATGTCACATGAGCATTTATGATGCCCATTTTAACGTAGATAGCCACCTATGTTAAGGTTATATTTTGCAGTTCCATGTTGTTATTTATGAACATTATATACATTTGGTTAGACACGTGAAATTCAATTGATGGATTTGGTATTGATGATGGAAATGTTGGATGTATGACCAAATGTATGACTTGGTTACAATTTATCTAATGCATGACTTGTCAGATTTATTGTTGCATCATATAGGCTTATATAGATATGATTTATCTAATCAATGACTTAGTGAAATTATGATTTATCTGCTGTAAGATTTATTTCCAGTATGAACAACAAAAATTGACATGTGGACACTGCGATTAATAAACATGATGTTTAAGATCATGTATCTATATCTATTTTGTGGTTATATATATGCATGGATGAGAACTAAACTATAGATTGGAAAGAACCATATGATAACCAAGATCTACTATTCCATTGGGGAAGGACGAGACGACCAATGAGGAAAGGTACGATGTACATTGTTCTATTACATTTGGTATCTACTTGATATGCACTCTTATGACATGAGTAAAATGCAAATGACAGGTGGAAAGACGACCTTACTGGATTATTCGATGACAAGTTCAACTAGCTCTGTAGTGTGGTCCGTATTAGGGTATTGACCCTAGTTCTGCAGGAGCGGTGGAGGCATTTCCCACCGTGTATCCTCCAAAACCTGGAATCGTGGGAGGGCAGTAGTGGACATGCTCCCCTGGACGTGTGATGACGATTGCCATTTGCCTGCTGGGGAGGTTAGGTCGATGTATTCGACGCTTCCACCATGTCGGTTTTATCAGTTGTTAGTATGGTCGTTGCCACTAATAAAGTAGCAGAGGACGGATAGGATTGGAATGGAAGTAGGTCAGGATGGATAGGAGGATATAGATCAGTTGGAGACTCTTGATGGGAAGTAATGTCATTGTCTGACTTATCAAATTTTATTGTTATAACTCTCTCTGGTTTGCTATGCTTTCAAACTCCTTGCATCTTTTCATTCTAACTTCGGGACGAAGTTTTCTGAAGGAGGGGTGTATGTAATGCCCCACTTAAATCTTATCCTGCAAATTTTGTTAATGTTTACATTATCTGAAAATATTGAGAAATATTGGTCTAATATAAAATTCATGATTTCCATTATTCAAATTCCCCACTTACCTTCTCAAATTGAATCTTAGGTAGGATATGGTCTCCTTCCATTATTTCAAATAATATATGTATTCATCTCACATTCCCCAATGTACCCTCACATTTACTAGGAAGAAGACACGGTCCTCTCCATGTAATTACATCTCACATTCCCTAATGTACCCTCACATTTACTTGGGAGAAGACATGGTCCTCTCCAACTCATTATCAATATATATATTCATTTCACATTCCCCAATGTACCCTCACATTTACTAGGGTGAAGACATGGTCCTCTCCATGTAATTACATCTCACATTCCCCAATGTACCCTCACATTTACTTGGGAGAAGACATAGTCCTCTCCATTTAATTATATATATATATATATATATATATATATATATATATATATATATATATATATATTCATCTCACATTCCCAAATGTACTTTCAGATTTACTTGGGAGAAGACATGGTCCTTTCCCATTAAATTCCCAATTTTATATTCATGTCACATTTCCAAATGTACTCCCAGCTTTACTTGGGAGAAGAGAAGTCAACTGTAAAGATGGATGAGAAGTTAATGACATCAATAAGAGTTGGTTGAGATGGATAAGGGAAGGAGGATATAAAAAAGGAAGGGGGAAGGGAGAAAAGGGGGAGGGGGGTCTTGCTTATGATTGTGGGGTTGGTTGTGATTGTTTGGACTTGTTGTGTTTTTGGAGACCTTAGGAACTTGTGGAGGTTTCTTGGGTTGTTGAGAGAAGGGAAGTATTGTTATCTTGGTCTGGATCATTCATCCTGGACACACACACACTACATCTGGTTGGACTTGGGCTCGGAGGGCTAGGGAACCTGTGGAGGTTTCCTGGGCTAGGGATTAATTCCTAGTTGGCTGGGAGGTAAATCCAGTTGGGTCCGTCAAGAGGACCGTTCAGCAAGAGCAGCTGGACAAAGATATAACCATCATCCACTGGTACAGGTATTCCCCCATAGACTATTCTTGTAAATTTTATCAGAAATGAATATTCACCTTAATTTATGCTGATTAGAATGAAATGATAAAATTGTATTTGTTTAAAATCCGTGTAAGTAAGTAAGTTATCACATGTGATCGAATTTAACCTCATAAGAAAGTAGATAGACTCTAGGGTAGGTCTCTTACACATGGCATCAGAGCAAGGTTCAAAATCTAGACCTTCAAACCCACACTAGATTGGTCTCCATCATATACACCATATGAATATTGTAGCACTACACTATAGCCTATTTGGTAGCTTCTACCAAGCCTAGTGGACTCACCATACTGTGATGCACTAGCACTAAACCGTACTCCAAAATAGCCCTCGGGTTTCTCATAGGAGGTTCTCCATATCTAGACAGTAGTTTTGGTATTTGGGTTGACAACGTTCAAGATATTACTGTTGTCAGTAATTTGTTGAGGGGGTTCATTGTTTCAAAGCACAAGGATACCTTTAGGCCGTATTTTCTCTTTGAACTTAGCAATCAACCCTTGCATTTCCAAATCTTAGACAGCTGCCTTAGCTGCAGTATTCTGGGATGCCTTCTTGTTGGTGAAACCAGGAAGGGGTTCGTACTTTTCCCCGTTGATTATTACAGTGCACTTGAATTGCGGAAGATGGTCTTAGCCCTCATTTACAACTTCATAGAGAGGCAATGGAAAAGAGTTCTTTTGTGCATATTCTTGCAAACTATTCTTGAACATCTGCGCAGGAGACACCATTTCAAGAACTGAAATGAGATGAGAAACCCAAAAACAAGAGCTCACTTTCAAGACTAAATTTTCCCTAATTATTGCCCTAATTTCTGTGTAGATAGCCCTATTTGTTGCCAAACATGCATGCCATCTTAGATAATGGTTCATAATTATCTTGATCTTACACTGATATCATAGTGATTGGATGGCTTGAACAATGCAGTCAGCTCAGTTCCGGTTTGTGTCCTCGAACACTTGTTGAATAAAATATCACCTTTTCATCTTAGAATAAAGATATTACATTTCCTGGAAAACTAAAGTATAGGAAATGCAATTCCAAATATGTTCTTAAGACCACAACAGAATTGCAAGTGAATGTAGTTAGTTAGATGTAAAGATACATAAATAATAAAGTTTGTATGCTTTTTATGACAGTCACAACGTAGAAAAAAATTACTTTGAAGAGAAACAGATGAATACCTGGTGTATTATCTTGAACGTGAAATGAATTTGTGATGTAAGATTGTCTGAATTTTGATGAAGATCCAGTCAATGAGAAAACTGATCTAATACCATTCTTGGCATCAGCTTCTTGATTAAGTATTCTCAATTTCTTTGGTACCTGAATAAGTGGGTCTGTAACTCCAACTATACAATCCCTTCTATAGCGACTAGCACATATCACATTTTCCTTTGACTTCAAAGTTGCTTCAACACAATTTGAATTGACTTTACGTTGTTCACCAGGAAAATGAAAAAGTTCATTAGTGATTTTGTCAAAAGAATGGATAGAAAGCTATTGATTTCAAAGTCTTTCACTTTAGATAGCTCACAAAAATCAATCAAGCTCATCTCTTTAAAAAATTTAGTTTCATTTTCATCCACAGGTTGAGATGCCACTAGACCAGCAGCCAGACTGGAATTATCCCGGCCAACAAAATCAATACCCATAGATGCATCTAGGCATCCCTCCAGCCTTTTCCTAGATCCATGCAGTAGATCAATTTGTCCTGATTCCAATTTTATATTTTGATCTATCTCCAAAGGTACGGATCGAGACTCATTTGAGCAATATTTGTTCTTAAATTCAGTGGCACCTACCCGAATACATCGACTTTGCGTCGTATTTCTATTCATGGATAATCTACCAGTATCGAGGTATCCTTTGTAGGGCTCTACATGGGGAAGTGACTAATTAAAAGGAGGAATAATGCCACTTTGTACTGTGTATGTTTTAGAATGTCATAAAGATGAAATTTGCAACCCAGCCGCCATCTGAAATGGGCATTGTGCTATCAAGGTATCCACAGTTTCTACAGATGGAATTTCCAGACATTTAGAAAACTCTTCAGGTTGGTAGAATGGAAGATTGAGGACAAGAAAAACTGAATTGGTTGTTTCTTTCACTAGAAATTTTGAATCGGCTTCACAAGGTTCACTGCTCCAAACTTCCTAAAAACATAAGAGGAGGGGAGCAAGAAAGAAAAAAATTACTATTAGATATTTTAAGAGTTCTCCTTAGCTGTCAATGACCAAAGGAAAAAGAGTTGAAGGATAAACTTGCAGATGAGAACAAAGTGTTGCCTGCTAACCATACTAGTCAGGTGGAACTCTGAAAAAGTAGAAATCAGAAGCATATTATAAATTCAACTTACCTTTCTTCGTGAGGATTCTTGTCCCACTACTTTCCCTTGATCCGTTGTGTCCTCAATATTAGCACCAAGTTCTTTAGAAGCAGACCCAAAATCACGCCCACTAGGTGATTTGGCTGGAAGATTCTTCCTATGGCTTTGTGTCAATGAAGGATAAACAATGTCTCTTCTCTTCCCCTGATGAGCCACATTTTTACTAGCGCTTTCTTCTTGATTTTTTGTTTTTGTTTTGAAAACCTCAAGAGATGAAGAAAGTATTTCTGCCCTGTGGGGTGAACTTGTCATTCGTCTCACCTGCAACAAACACCTTGTTTGGCATAATTGTTTCCAAAGAATTATGATGATTTTGTATACAACTAAGAGAGGTCTCTTGAATAGGTGTTCCTTCAGCTTCATCCAGGATTAATAATTGGTTTCCACACCCCTCACGTTTTACTGATGCGTTATCAATAGAACCCTCCTCTTGTGCCTTACAAAAATCTTCAATATTACTAGATTTATGATCGAGTTGTTGTACAGATCCTCCAATTATGTTGGTTGAACATACCATAAAATCATCTTCCATTGAATCTTTTTTTAAATATTTCTAAATTGTTAGAAGGTGCATCACTAATCTCAAATTCTTGCTTATCTTCAATAACTCTACAATTACCCTGCATAACTGAACTATTATCCTTGTTAATAACACAGACAACACTCCTAGGTAAAAGCATATTATCCTCAGTTATAGGCCTATCATCTGAATTTTGAGGCTTAAGTGGTTTACTGTCTGTTCCCATGGTCTAAGATTGTTCCAGCTCATATTCATCAAGATTCCCCCATTTAATTTTTGGAACCTGAGTGAAGGGTGAACCTAAAATTGACTGATTTAAAACCTCTGATTCATGGTTAACAATGGAGGAGCCTCCCTTACAACTGTCTGAAACATTAGAGTATTTAGGGTTTTTCCTTTAATAGAATCCATTTCCAGGTGTAATAATGAAGGGATAAGACTTTTGTAAATCTTATTTCATATGCTTCACTATAAGTTTACTTACAATTTTAATTCTGTAGCAGGTGCCAAACCATTTTTCCTTCGGACTTCAATGTTGATTTTCTCCCCGTTCAATGAGTTTATAATCAAGAATGTTACAAATTTGAGGCTCCATTTCTTATCACACAGGCAGCCTTAAATACAAAACATACTTCCAAATCCCTGATTATTTTGATTGTTCTCATTAGAGATTCCATAGATTTTAACTTATTTAGAAAGTAAGTAGGCCAATCTTATCATTTATGGCACTAACAATAGTGGGGTGCTTTAACAACCAGGGAGTGGGGGACATCTTTGCTCTGAGAGGCCAGGCACAGGATGACCACAGAATTAAACACGCATATATATTTAATTCCTGACAACCAACAAACCTTTAAAGTATACCAAATCTGTGGCAGATATTGTAAACTTGCATTTTATGGAGTCAATTCCCAAGTTTCTCCAGAATCAGAGTCGACTCTTATAGTTCTACCTGGCTAAGCCATATTCTGAATTTGGTTATTCTCATTATGTTGGGTTGAAAATATTAAAATCTACAAGGCTTATACTTCTTTCTGTGCCTCAGAGATTGTCTCTGTACTCTGTACTGTACTCATCATAGGTTAATTTGTGAATGCTATCCACACATTTCTCATCATAGGTTAATTTGTCATTTAGGTGAAATCTATTGCATAACCAAGAAGATTAATTTGGTCCAACTGGATTCTGAAATGCAGTTCATATGTATCAGTTGCAAGATGTATCCTCACATCATAATGCAAACTCTATTTGCACCGCAATTAAACTAAATTGGTGTCATGGAAATTAAAATGTCATATCAGCATTCCATTGCTGTATTATTAACGACAGCATACCATCTTTATATTTACACACAAATTGAATTTTTGACGAGAAACCTTTACCTCTGGGATCTCATGTTTCAAATGCTCAGGCGAACTTCATAAAAGTTTAAAATAATTGATGACCTGTGATGAACTTGCTGAAATTCCCTTTATAGTACATGCTTCATTTCTATCGAGTCTTATCTAAGCATGTTGCTAAATTTCTTGTTGTTATGTGTCTATAGATGGTATTGAAAATATTTCGAACTCTGGTGTCTGGTAGGTCCCACGATTATCTAGAACAAAAAGTATCCTTCTGGAAATGATTTCTAACTGTCATATTTGAATCGTAGAACAATTGAGATAGTGGCCAGTAAAGAAACTGGATAATATGTACCTATTTAGAAATATATTTAATCCAAAGAAATATCATGATAAAAGGAATCATTTGTTACTGCAGGCTATTTCACCTTGTCTATGTAGCAATATCAAAATTAAATTTGTCAGTAGGGCAACCAATATTGACATTCTTTTCAAGCTCATAAAACACATATTTCATTAAATTTGGAATTAAATAGTGGATCTAGAATTTCAAAGTAACTAAAAATATCAATCTTAGTGATGTAATTGTAATTTTTTTTTCCAATTTTAATGAAATATGTGTTATAAGTGATTCCTTGAGTTCTCAACTATTAACTGTCCATGAACTATCTTTTCAAACTGTTGCAATTAACCCTTACAGGGGTTAGTTCTGGTAGTTGGTTAGATTTCAGATTTATTATGGAGCTTTTGGCTTGCTTCGAGATTTTTGAATCTGGCTATGGGAAGGTCTGAATAGCTAAAACTAGTATTGCTACCAATAATTACAATTCTTTGTATTTCTTGACTGTGACTACTCTTGTAGCTAGACTCTATCCTTGAAACATAGTATGATCATACACATCATATATGCAGTTGTAGCAATATGAAGACTAATGAGTTATAAGTAGTTTGTAACTAAACTCAGAGATATGCCAAGCCACTTTTCTGCAATTTATTCAAAGGTGCGTAATCCTTCTTGTCATGAACCTTATATGGACAATATTGTATATAGGAGGAGATTAGAAATGTGTTACTCATCCTTGTTCACTAAAATAAACACAATAACTTTTATAGCTGACCCAACTAAGGTTTTATTTTTCTATTATGGTTCAGGCTATATATATATATATATATATATATATATATATATATATATATATATATATATATATATATATATATATATATATATATATATAGATATATATATCGAAGATAGACTGAGTTCTAGTAGATTGCAAATTGTTGGTTGGCATGTACAGATAATTACAAATAAGGGTTAGAATTCTGTTATGGTTCTGGTCTGTCCAGTGGATTAGTTGGTTGGATATAAAAAAAAAAACATTGTTTGCAAGAAATAAACCTTGTGTGCACCGGTTGAGTTTTCTATCATACCTCATGTGTAACATCTTGGTGTTCCAGATTACTGTCAGAGTTGTGAGAGATTACATACTACAAAGTGCCAGTAAGGTTGATCTAGGAATTTTCTAGTCACATGTAGCAAATACTAATCTAGAGTCATAGAAAACTTCTGGCTAGTTTATTGAGTAATGAGATCCCATTGAAGTAAATTCCATTGGGTTTATTAATACCGCCTCAAGGTTAGGGTTTCTTTTGACATACCTTTCCAGGGCATTCTGCTTGTTGGTCAATGGTTGGGTTAAATTTGCTTGGTTGTCCATTAGGGAAAGTTGAAGGCTAAGGGGAATATCTTCACCTACTTGCTTGTATGCCATCAACTAAATTACATCTTGAGATATATGTATATGTATATAGAAAAACAAAAAAAGAGAGGAAGGAAACGTATCCCAAGGGTAGGTTGTTACAAGTGGTAACAGGGGCAAAGGAAAAGTCCTATCCTGGTCACTCAAACTCATATCAGGGGTAAATGTCCTAAGCTACAAACCTTTGTGGTGAAGGAAAACTGCTCAGATTCATAACAATTCCATTAAAACCAAGGGAGAGAGACCCACACAATATTATAAAATTGACTTAATCAAATTTGAATGAGAAGGCTGCAAACATCAATAATAGAGATTGATACACAAAACAGAGAGGAAATCTGTAGACCAGGTGCCCAACCTTCATTCATTATCCATGCCTTTTGATGATTACAAGTAAAACAGAGATTGAATATCAAAGACAAAGATCAACTCTTTGCAAATCCAACCCCAACGCAGTCCGTTTTCCTTGTGTAAGTAACTTCTCTAGATAATGATGGATAAAGAAAAATCCACAATAGGGAGCCTGCCTGAGAGTGGTTGATCAATTTGTGTTTATGTTTACAATATACGAGTCATTGAATTGAATTAGGAATAGAAACTTATCGAATTCAATTTTGTTAATATCCAGTTAAAATCTTACTCAATCTAACACACATTTTGTTTGTTGATATTCAACAGTCTAGACTCTAAACAGGCCTCTGGTATGAGTTTTATATTGCATTTATAGACATAGATAAATGAAATCTAATTATTTTAATGTCCACCAACGACCAAAGCAGTAGGTCAATAGACAATAAAGATGTACACGGTGAATCTAATGGTGATGAACTAGACAAAGTAGATGATGATGACACTCCCTTGTCTCAAATAAATAAAACACCAAGGAATTCAGGAAAATCACACTGCCCACATATTAATATAGAATCTACCAAAGAATTTGGGCAAGTATGTATTAGAAGCGATAATTGTCACTCCAAAATCACTACAACCTAAATTTGGGTTAGTAGGCATAGATGGCAATGTTATGGAAATGGTAGCGTTGCATTGTACCAGAGCGTTAGCATTATTCAACATGGCAGTAGAAATGTTTTGACACCAGCACTGGCCAATACTATATGGGCATGAATCATTACACAGTCTTGCATCTGCATTTGTATTGACAGAGTTGTTACCTGTGCAGAGAAGGCCCAAGCCGTTACTATTCAAAGGAAATCCTACGTTAATCTTCAAACCTGTGTGGAACGTTACATAGATACCAATGAGTACATAAAAAATGCCATTAATAATCCTGAGGCAGAGGAATGCATAGTTATGAGTTACGATGAGCTACATAATCTTCCAAATAAGCGAATCTAGAATGGTTGTAGAATTCAGACTACAACATGTGTTACTTAATTTGCACACTAAGAATGGGGTAGTTACAAGAATAACCAATTCAAAGTGTACAAACCTAGGCATATTGCTAGGGAATCAACAACACAAGTCAGAAGATACCAAAGCTATGCATTATTGTTAAAATTAGACCTTCTTTCCAAGAACAATATGCATTAAGATTATGCATTGGAATGCCAGAGTAGATAATTTGAAATATATCAATTCAATTCAAGAATAATAACATTCATGACCAGATAAATACTATCCATATAAATTGATTAAAGCGTCTGACGGTTAAGCGAATACGTCAAAAGAAACCATGCAATATCAAGAAAAGTGAAGTTAACAATAATGAGAGTTGTTCCAGGCAGTACAATGACAGAAATGGAATATCATGGATCTAGTAGTGAAAATCCATCAAGGTGACACCTGAGAGCACACAGATATGTATATATCGCTTGAGAATAAAAATCCATGATAGTATTGATAATGAGTAGTACAGACATACCGACTCAAAGAAATCAAAACCCTAGGTTGGGACAATAAGACACACAGTGCTGACTTGAGAGATGTGATCTGAGAGCAAGGAAATCACTTGTATACAAAGCAACTCAAGGAGAATCAAGATCTAGGAAGAAAAATCATGTGAGACCTAGAAAATTGGTACATTAAGGTGGTCATGGAGATTTGTAATATCCACTGAGTGATCTTACTTGAATAGAATAACAATGGATGGAAGGAAAATTCCTAGGAACAAGAAAATGAATCAACGATGGTCTTTCAAATATCAGAAATTATGAACATGCCTTGTATTAGACATGTGTAAATTGAAGCTTAAGTGTTAAAGAAAGTGTTTTCCAAACAAAAAAGAATGGGGCAACATGAGAGTTGGTGGAGACAATCCTAAAAAGTATCATTCTGTTGAGTGCAGTACTAAGCTTAAGAAGACCCGTCCTAAATCTCAACCTGACAGAGATTCATAACCTGATTGATGTTATGATTGAGTTGATAAATGCTAAATATTTTTATCAATAGTTGTTTGATGTTGGTTGTAGAGATGGGGAGATCACTGAATCAAACTCTTTCAAGGAATACTTTATGTTAATTCTTATTTCTCTCTTGCATTGTATTCTTTTCTTGTCAATGCTTAAAAGGATTGCTCATGTGGATAAGACACCATTGTTGGCCATGAAAAGATAAAACACTAAACCAAGAATGCCAAAGACCGCTTCATTATGTTACTATTTGTGAGGGGGAGGACAATGGTCCTTCTTTAAAGGAAAACAATGCTTATGCCTCATAGTTTATGCCCCTCACAGTGATATGAAAGAAGAGAAAACGTATTGGTGCATGCAAAGCAAGCTTTCCTCAGCTTGCAAATGATTAAAACTCTTTCAAAGACCCATCCAATTGTGCCATATTGTTGGGAAATCACAGTTTTATGATAGTTGGAAACAAATGTTGATTTGAGGAACCTTCCAAGGATTTGGGATTTTAAAATGGAAGCTTATAGACCAGTGAAAATATTAGAATACACTCTTACCCTTATTCTAGTATTGAATAAAAATGCCATGAAAAATAATGTGTCTCTAGTTTTGGATAAAAGGACCCTCAACTTTCTTCACAACTTTTGTGGTCACTGGCCACTTGTGAAAGGAGTAGGCATCTTTAGAGATGCGGTGCCATTTGGAAGGGAAGTACTAATAACAGCAGGGCAAAGGCAATTATTCCATTCATTTAATTATTTCTCATTTGTCTAGTCATATTGTGAGCTGCAGTATATATCATGAAATTGTTTTAGTACTAGTAAACAATGATTAAATATATAATAAATTTGAACCTTTTGGCATTTAGAGGACATTTCTCTCAATTTCCAAAAAATAAAGTATGAAAATCATGTTGGAAATGGTTTTTGAAGTTTTGAGTCTTTTATTTTCAAGATTAATTAAATGGGTTTGGAAGATGAAAAACCATCAAATTGGAAGAGTGGGACTTTTATATTCACTAAGGTTTTAAAGAAATTATATGCATAAAACTTATAATACCACCTTCTTGTGGGATTGATAGTGCACTAATCCGTTGCTTGCCATTATTTTGGTTTTGGTACCACCTTATAGCATATCCGGGTTCAAATGCTATTTTCCATGATGAACATTTGAATCTATTTCAACTCTAATAGTTATTGAAGGGTTCCACAAGGATGTCACATGACCATTTATGATGCCCATTTTAACGTAGATAGCCACCTATGTTAAGGTTCTATTTGCAGTTCGATGTTGTTATTTATGAACATTATATACATTTGGTTGGAAACTTGAAAATCAATTGATGGATTTGGTATTGATGATGGAAATGTTGGATGTATGACCAAATGTATGACTTGGTTACAATTTATCTAGTGCATGACTGGTTAGAGTTATTGTTGCATCGTATAGGCTTATATAGATATGATTTATCTAGTTAATGACTTAGTGAAATTATGATTTATTTGATGTAAGATTTATTTCCAGTATGAACAACAAAAATTGACACGTGGACACTGGGCTTAATAAACATGATGTTTAAGATCATGTATCTATACCTATTTTGTGGTTATATATATGCATGAATGAGAACTAAACTACAGATTGGAAAGAACCGTATGATAACCAAGATCTACTATTCCATTGGGGAAGGTCGAGGCGACCAATGAGGAAAGGTACTATCTACATTGTTCTATTACATTTGGTATCTACTTGATATGCACTCTTATGACAGGAGTAAAATGCAAATGACAGGTGGCAAGACGACTTGACTAGATTATTCGATGACAAGTCCAACTAGCTCTGTAGTGTGGTTCGTATTAGGGTATTGACCCTAGTTCTACAGGAGGGGTGGAGGCATTTCCCATCGTGTATCCTCCGAAACCTGGAATCGTGGGAGGGCAGTGGTGGACACGTTCCCCTAGACGTGTGATGACGATTGCCAGTTTCCTGTTGGGGAAGTTAGGTCGATGTATTCAATGCTTCCACCATGTCAGTTTTATCAGTGGTTAGTATGGCCGTTGCCACTGATAAAGAAGTAGAGGACGGATAGGGTGGGAAAATAAGTAGGTCAGGATGGATAGGAGGATATAGATCAGTTGGAGACTCTTGATGGGAAGTAATGTCATTGTTTGACTTATCAAATTTTATTGCTATAACTCTCTCTGGTTTGCTATGATTTCAAACTCCTTGCATATTTTCATTCTAACTTCGGGATGAAGTTTTCTGAAGGAGGGGTGTATGTAATGCCCCACTTAAATATTATCCTGCAATTTTTTTAATGTTTACATTATCTGAAAATATTGAGAAATATTGGTCTAATATAAAATTCATGATTTCCATTATTCAAATTCCCCACTTACCTTCTCAAATTGAATCTTAGGTAGGATACGGTCTCTTTCCATTATTTCAAATAATATATGTATTCATCTCACATTCCCCAATGTACCCTCATATTTACTTGGGAGAAGACATGGTCCTCTCCAACTCATTATCAATATATATATTCATTTCACATTCCCCAATGTACCCTCACATTTACTTGGGAGAAGACATAGTCCTCTCCATTTAATTATCAATATATATATATATATATATATATATATATATATATATATATATATATATATATATATCTCACATTCCCAAATGTACTTTCAGATTTACTTGGGAGAAGACATGGCCCTTTCCCATTAAATTCCCAATTTTATATTCATGTCACATTTCCAAATGTACTCCCAGCTTTACTTGGGATAAGAGAAGTCAATTGTAAGTATGGATGAGAAGTTAATGACATTAATAAGAGTTGGTTGAGATGGAGAAGGGAAGGAGGGTATAAAAAGGGAAGGGGGAAGGGAGAAAATGGGGAGGGGGGTCTTGCTTGTGATTGTGGGGTTGCTTGTGATTGTTTGGACTTATTATGTTTTTGGAGACCTTAGGAACCTGTGGAGGTTTCTTGGGTTGTTGAGAGGAGGGAAGTGTTGCTATCTTGGTCTGGATCATTCATCCTGGACACACACACACTACATCTGGCTGGACTTGGGCTCGGAGGGCTAGGGAACCTGTGGAGGTTTCCTGGGCTAGGGATTAATTCCTAGTTGGTTGGGAGGTAAATCCAGTTGAGTCCATCAAGAGGAGCGTTTAGCAAGAGCATCAGGACAAAGATATCTCCATCAGCCACCGGTACAGGTATTCCCCCATAGACTATTCTTGTAAATTTTATCATAATGAAATATTCACCTTAATTTATGCTGATTAGAATGAAATGATAAAATTGTATTTTTTTAAAAGCCATGTAAGTAAGTAAGTTATTGCCTCTGATCACATTTAATTTCATAAGAAAGTAGATCTGCTAGCAGACCCTAGGGTAGGTCTCTTACACAACAGTTTGGTCAACGTCCAATCTGGGTTCACCAAGTGGCATACTATGGTTTGTTTGGAGGTGTGGTGACATGGCATGTTTCTATTGGTTCAGGAATGGACCACTGAGGAGGGGACAAGTGGTAAGTCCGGAGGTCGCCACGTGTCCCTCCCCAAAGGACCGGTGTCAATGGTGCTTTACCAAAATTTTTGGGCGGGTCGGCGGAGTCAAACCCGCGACCTCACCTGAGCAATCCTCGTGCCTTACCTCTACACCGCAAGCTTGTTTCTTAACTGTCTATGGATTTCAATTGTACTTGTTGTGTAACGGTTTGAGGTTTGGGGGTTAGGAGGGAGCCAACCTACAAGCCAGCCCCCTCCCATGTGAACACAAAAACATAACCGCCAAGCTACAACAAGTCGTAACCACGACACTTTCCATGACTGTTGCGGTTACCATGACATGTGTTTGCCTCCACTTAAACCGCAGGTTAACGGCTAATCCATAACTGCGCCATTAAAACACACTTATTGCGCTAATCACGTTTAACTGCTAATTAAACATGCTTAACATTAATTAAACTACCGTTTAAATTTGATGAAGTTTTTGGTGGTCCGATAAATTCAGAGATTACACCAATTTTAGCAGCGTTAACTAGAGTTCCTCTACTTTTAGAAGAGTTTTCCTAAGGAAAACTGTTTTGACCATAACTTGGGAAAAAATTGACGAAATTGAGATAAGGAAAAGGTGTTCCTAGATGATTTGGATGTTCTGAACACATTGAAGTAGGTTTCAGGAGCAGTAGAGCATTGTAAACAACACTTTTTCCATTATTGAGCTAATACAGAGGCCCAAGCCATGGAAGTTGGACCAAGGAGATGTGGCCCACGAGGGGTGAACTCCTTTATCAAAACATTGTGTTAAGTGTTCATTTTGATGGTTTACTATACATTTGATTTTTTGTTGTTCAACACTTTACTTTTATGCTATTTTTCTCATGAACTTAACATAAAACTTGATAAATTTACCTATTTTCATTCACAAAAACCAGAAGGGAACCTATGCACATGAAGTAATGGATAAGAATTTGCTTTTAATTTTGAAGTTGAAATTAGCACAACAAAACTAACATTCAACAATAGATCAAGTTGGTATCAGAGCAAGGGTTATTTTCTTGATTTCTTGAGTTTTGGGCAAGTAGGGTTTTAATGGTTACAAATTTGTGATGCTTACAAGGTTAAAGTTGCAGAGAGGAGAAGGGAAACTGTTGGTTTCAACTCTTGAGGTAATACCCAGAAGAAGGAGAGCCACAAGGCCACAATCTCCACCTAAAGTTCCAATCCCAGCTGCACTTTAAGCACCTCAATGTTTACCTTCAATTGAGATTGTGGAGGTACAAGTACTACCAGAAACTGAGCTTGAATCCAAGGCCATCATGTCTGGAGGAAGAGAGACTGAAGGTCTTTCAGAAGAGGAAGAATTCAAGAAATATTTCTATGACTTAACTGAAATGGTTAGAGTCCTCTTTGAAGAGAGGAATACTAGAATGGTTAGAGAGAGTTCTAAGCCTCCACATGGAGAGGGAATATTAGGAGATAAAAAATATCAAAAGAAGGATTAAAAGGGTAATGGAGGAAAGCCTCCTCCATCTTCACCATCTTCATCTTCCTCATCATATTCATCATCCTCAACATCTCAAACAACATCATCTTCCACTTCCACCACAAAAACTGTTCATACTCATTCAAAAACCCCAAAGGAAAAAACTCCCTTACTCAAATTGGACATTAAGTTTGAACTTCCCATGTACAATGGTGAAGTGAATGCAAAAAGGTTGGAAAATTGGATTCAACAATTGGAGGTTTATTGCAGAATTCAGAACCTTCAAGAAGATGACATAAAGATCCAGTTGGCTTCATTGGTGCTAGAAGGAGAAACATTAGTCTGGTGGGAAGAAAAGACTCAAGAGGAAATGCGAATTCATGGTAAGATATCCATTTCTTGGGTTGAATTTGTTTATGCAATTAAAATATAGTTTTATACTTTAGCCTATATGGAAAAATTCTTTATGAGTTGGCAAAATTTTAGGCAACTCAAGGGCCAAAGAGTTCAAGATTATAGCCAGGAGTTTAGAAGTTAGGAGTAAACTTGAATTCCCAAGATATATTGTTGAAATATATTGGGGGTTTACATTCCTACTTAAAACATACTATTCTTATGTTCAATCCAAGAAATTTGGATGGTGTGCAAGCCACGCACCTTGAAGCAAGAGGAAAGAACATTCAGGAAGAGGGTATTTAATAAGAAGAAACCATTCAAGGGTAAGGAGAAAGAGAAGGGTGGAAAATGGAAGGGAAAGAAGAATGCAAGTGTGAAGAAAGAAGGAGGGAAAACTATATGCCAACATTGTTCCAAAGCTGGGCATGATGAAACCCATTGTTGGAAATTACATCCCGAACTAAGGCCTAAGAAACCAAACAATAAGGGAAAACAAAAGACGACCGCTACCACACAACATGATATTGGATCAGATTCTAGTGATGAGACCAAGATTTCAGCCATGGTCACAAAAGGAAAATAAGTTGTTGCAAGCACTAGTTCCTCACATAGTCACAAAAACACTCCAAATGAAGAATCAGGAATAGAGTTGTTCCATGTAAGGGTAACTTCAAATCATACAAAGATTTATGCATTATTTGATAGTGGGTCACAATGAAACTTAATTGCAGAAGACTTGGTCAAAAAGCTTAACGTTGAAACTGTACCTCATCATAAGCCATATCCATTGCGTTGGGTAGTCAATAATGAAAATTTACAGGTTACAAGGAAGTGCTTATTCAAGTTTTCCATTATTGAAAAATATTGATGAAGTTGAGTTAGATGTAGTTCCACTTGACATCTCAGGAATAATTTTGGGAAGTCCTTATTTGTATGATAGGAAAACAATATTTTATTGCCATGAGAACAAATATTTTTTGCTCAAGGATGGAGTAGAGTATATTGTGAGAGCTCATCACAAAAAGTTAAACATTTCTTTGGTAAATGTAAGTAAAAATTTTGTGCTTCTCATGATCAAGAAAAAGAATGATATTGATTTTTTGAATTTTTGACCGGAGAATCCACAGTGATAGAATTTTTACACCAACGTTTCGAATCCCAAATGGGATCCATCATCAGGGCGAGAGAAAGATGATCGAATATGATAAAAAGAAGAGCAAGCATGGCGAGATGTTTCAGGAACCAAAGGGGTTACCTCCCAAGAGGGGAATTCAACATGAGATACAGCTGCAACAAGATGTTCCACTTCCAAACATTGGCATGTATCGCACATCAATTATGGAGAACATGGAAATCAAGAAGCAAATTCAAGAATTGTTGAACAAAGGTATCATACGCCCATCTACTTCACCATGTGGTTCACCCATTTTCTTGGTGCCAAAGAAGGACGTGACTTGGCGCATGTGTGTGGATTTCCGTGAACTGAACAAAATAACAGTAAAGAATCATTATCCACTCCCAAGAATTGATGATTTTCTTGATCAGTTGAGGTATGCAAAGTATTTCACTAAGTTAGACTTACGAAGTGGTTATCATCAAGTTAGAATAGCTGAAGAGGACATTTGGAAAACCACATTTAAAACTAAACAAGGATTGTTTGAGTGGCTTGTTATGCCTTTCGGTCTTACAAATGCTCCAACTACTTTCATGAGAGTTATGAATGATGTATTGAGACCATTTCTAGATGACTTTGTCATTGTTTACTTAGATGATATTCTCATATTCAACAAATCCAGAGATGAACATGTCATGCATGTGAACAAAGTACTTGATGTCTTGAGAAAAGAACAGTTGTTTTTAAAGATGTCGAAGTGTGAATTTGGCAAGACTTATTTAGTGTATTTGAGACACATTGTTGGAGGAGGTGAGCTAAAGATATACCCCTCTAAGGTTGAGGTCATTTTGAATTGGTCCAAGCCCAATACAGTTACAAAGGTAAGAAGCTTTCTTGGGGTAGCACAATATTGGAGGAAATTTATTGCTAATTTTTCTTCCATTGCAACTCCATTACATGCATTGACTAGTGTCAAGAAAGTCTTCCATTGGGGAGATGTACAATAGAAAGCATTTGATGCTTTAAAGCAAAAGATCAGTTCAACACCGGTATTGGCTCTTTCGGATCTTAGACAACCATTTGAGATTGAAATGAATGTTAGTGATTACGCCATGGGAGCAGTTCTTATTCAGCATGGTAAGCCCATTTCATTTCATTATGAAATTTTTAATGGAGTTGTGACTAACTATCCCACTTATGACAAAGAACTTTACGCATTGGTACAAAGTGTCAAAAAATGGAAACACTACTTGATGGGGAAGGAGAACATTATCCATATCGACCATCAACCATTGCAGTACTTACAGTCAAAGTCAAAATTGCAGCAATCACAACACTTCAGACGGATGGGTTTTCTACAACAGTTTCATTTGGTTATCAAGTACAAAAAGGGAATCTACAATAAGCTAGCTGATATGCTTTCTAGGCCTATTGTAAATTCGTCTATTATACTCAAGCAAAATTTTATTTACATGAAAGCTACATTGAGAAATATGCATATGATAATGAATTTCAAGATGTGTATGCAAGCTTGAGGCAAGGAAACCAAATTGAAGAGTTAGATTACCATGTACATAACAATTTGTTGTATCACTTGGGCAAGTTATGTATTCCACGGGGAGAAAGAAACAATATCATAAGGGAGGCACACACTTCATTGATTGTTGGACACTTTGGTGTAGGCAAGACAATAGCGAATCTCCAAAGGTATTGTTATTGGCCACACATGTTTGATAATGTATCTTGTTTCATTAGAGGATTTTCTTTGTGTGCAATAAGTAAGCCTAGCAATAGGAAACTAGGATTGTACACTCCCCTTCCAGTACCTTCATGTCCATGGGAAAGTATCTCAATGGATTTTGTACGAGGTCTTCCATTGTCAAGGAAAGGTCATGATTACTTGTATGTAATTGTAGACAGGTTCAACAAGATGTGTATTCTAACACCATGTAAAAAGAAAATTACAGCTGAACAAACAACTCATCTTTTCTTTCAAAATATTTGGGTTCATTTTGGTCTTCCTACTTCCATTGTAAGTGATCGAGATTCTCGATTTGTTGGGAATTTTTGGTTAAATTTGTGGGACACAATGGATACTAAGTTGAAGAAGAGTACAACCTTTCATCCGCAAACAGATGGACAAACTGAGGTGGTCAACAGCAAAATCATTCATCTTCTTAGAGGATATTGCAGCAAATATCCCAAGTTGTGGGATGAAAAATTGCATTACATACAACATGCATACAACAAGGCAAAGCATTCTTCCATAAACACATGGCCATTTGAGGCATGTTTTGGGTACTTGCAAAGATCGCCATTGGACTTCATATTTGAGAAAGATGTCGCCATTTATGGTCATAACGATCTTGATAAAGCAAGGAAGTTTATTGAGAAAATTCAGTTGATACATCACACAGTGCAAGAACAAATAGAAAAGAGTCAAAGTAGCTACAAGGCAAGGCATGACAAACACCGTGTCAATCATAAATTTCAAGTTGGCGACGAATTTTGGTTATATATTAGAAAAAAGAGACTTTAAGGGGAAGGTAAAAAGCTTAAGCCAATCTGTTATGGTCCTTTTAAAATTCTAGAAAAGATTGGTAACAATACATTTAATCTAGATTTGCCTCCTTATATGCAAATATAATATGTTGTTAGTGTTGAGAATTTGAGATTGTTTGAACCTCCTTTGATTGATGATCAAGGAGAGCATGTTCAATTACCATCAATAGATGATTTATCGCTAGAATATCTTGATGAACTTCAATAATATCTCATACTTGATAGAAGAACTAGAACTTCAAAGAGAGGGAATGTCGAATACCTTAGAGTGGGACTTAAGGGAAACAATCCTTCTAAAGCCAAATGGTTGCAGATCGAGAAGGTGAGGGAGTTATACCCTCACTTGCTGAACAATTGATAGTATCTTTTGGGGTCCAAAAGGCTTCCAATTGGGAGGAATGATCAGGTGCTCAATATTTAGCTCAAAAATCAAAGTTCTTATAATCGCTCGAAACCTGAACGACCGCATCCATCTTGGCGAAACTATCCTAATGTAACTTGTTTCACTCAAAACCGAGTTCGTATGAGTAAGCTATCGCATTCTGTCTGCTTTTCCAAACAGAGGAATTTAAAAAAAAGTACAGTCACTACACAATCAACAGTCTGTACGGCTGACATGGTAGGTGATTGGGCATGGTAAACAGGTTGGTCAACATCCAATCTGGATTTAGCAAGTGGCATACTACGGTTGGTTTGTAGGTGTGGTGATGTGGCATGTTTCTACTGGTTCAGGAATGGACCAATGAGGAGGGGACAAGTGGCAAGCCCGAAGGCCGCCACGTGTCCCTCCCCAAAGGACTGATGTTAATGGTGCTTTACCAACATTTTTGGGAGACTCCACCCGAGCAACCCTCGTGCCTTACCACTACACTGCAGGCTTGTTTATTAATCGTCTATGGATTTTGATTGTATTGGTTTTGTAACGGTTTGAGATTTGGGGGTTAAGAGGGAGGCAGCTCGCAGTCTAGTTCCCTCCCATGTGAACAAAACAACATAACTGCTGGGCTACAACAAACCGTAACCACGACAAATTCCATGACCATTACGGTTATCATGACATGTGTCTGCCTCCACTTAAACCGTGCATTAACGACTAATCCATAATTGTGCCATTAAAACACGCTTATTGCATTAATTACATTTAACTGCTAATTAAACAAGCTTAACGTTAATTAAAATGCAGTTTAAATTTGGCGGAGTTTTTGGCGGTCTGATAAATTCGAAGATTCCACCAGTTTTAGTGGCGTTAACTAGAGCTCCTATAGTTTTAAAGGATTTTTCCTAGGGAAAACTGTTTTTACCATAATTTGGGCAAAATTCAACCAAATTGAGATCAGGAAAAGGGTGTTCCTATCTGATTTGGATGTTTTGAGAACATTGAAGCAGGTTTCAGGAGTAGTAGATCATTGTAAATAACATGTTTTCCATTATTGAGCTAATATAGAGGCCTAAGCCATGTCATCAAGTTTGTCTTTAATTTATTTGATTCTTGAAAGGAAATTTTTGTTGCTTTCATTCTCCTCCATATTAACTGAAAGAAGATTACTCTTCAAATATAACACTCTATTTGTGTTCTTTGTCTCATACAAATCTCTGAGTATCATCCATGTCTTGTTGGATGGATTGCAATCTCTAATATGAGGTATGATGTTGTCCTTTATGGACATTCCTAGATGCATCTTTTCCTTCGTCTCTCATTACTACCAAAATTGAATTGTTGTTTCTATAGCTATTGGTTTTCTAGCCTATATTCATCACTAGATGAAATCGACTAAACAACATAGTTGCCTTCCATTACTGTCTGCATCTTAAATTTTCAACTAGCATAATTTTCCCATCTAGTTTGGTTAACTCATTTAGATACGATTCTATTAATGGATTAACATTTTAATCACACTTAGAATTCCCATAGTTTTAAATCAAAAAATATCGTCTTTTATACAAGCTTCACTCTACAACAATATGTTTCTCAATCCATGTAATAGCTCCACTTGAGCAGTTACCATGATTTCAGTGATTCGAGCTCCTCGGGTAGGGCTTTTTCATGTGCTCATCACTCTTCACAACACAAACACTCGAATGTTGACTTACTTTCTTCATATGGTCTCCTCCAACGCAAATGGTAATTCCCTTCTCTCACACAGGTTATCCACCAATATTCTTATCTTCACAAAAAAATATCACATGGGAAAACTCTCTTTATATATTTTCAATTGGGTCTCAAATATAATATAATTCATAGTATAATTGCACTTTAACCATAATATGGGTCAACAAGCATTGTAATGGCTTAAATTCTATTCAACCTGAACATCTAGTACTTCAACATAGAGTAAAATAAACTTTTGATATATTCACCTTATAAATCCACTGACTATAAACTTGGCATTCTAATATGTGCTCCACAACACTAGTTCCATGCATACTTTTGTAGCACACAATCATGCTAGCATAGAACACGTCCCTTATGGTTATCACACACCTGACACAACTCTATGTATACTCAGACTTAATATGCACCTTGTAATTATTGTAGCTCCACTTCTTCACAACACTTAGTTCCATGCTTTAACCACTATACTACCATGCAATAAGCTCCACAACACTCAGTTTCTCCTTCATGCAACACTTAATACCATTCACCTTGCAACAACCCTCTCAACAGTCCAAATGGTAATATCCAACTAAACTTATACCCAACACTCTGCTTCAAAATGCAAATCCCCAATACACAACTTCCACTTAAGATAACAATAAAATAATTCATAACAGAAAATTCATGTAACTCTCATACACAACAATACTATGTAGACTTTCAATCAAAGTTACAACATTCAAACAAACTTACATCAGTGATTTCACACACAACTCATTATCGTTGCCCCCGAGTAGCGATTTGCTCAATTCTTCAGCATAATTCAATAGATAATTGATCCTTCAATGTTGTTTCTTAGATATCACACCCTATCACTCGGTTTGTTTGATACCAAATTAGAGAATTCATAGCTAGGGACTCATTAATATCACAAGTAAATCATTCAATGATCTATTACTCAAGAATGCATTACAATTTATAAGGAAAATTTTAGACAACAACCAACTCCTAGAATTAAGGACATGATAACGCACTTGTTCTATACCCAGACAACTTCTAATTGATTATAGAACAATAAGTTCTAAATTCCCAACAATCAGATTATTTCTTCATTATTCTTAACAAAACAAACATTATGTATGGAACTATACGTCATCTTATTATTATTATTATTAATGTCCATTAAGACCTATATGGTATAGTGGACTTTAAGAAGGTAAGGGATTAATCTAAATTATTTAAGATTTAATTTTTATGTTTGAAAAAGAGTGAGATAAACATTTCAATATCACCATAGTTTTATTGACTTCAAAGGTCAAGAAGGTTGGTAGTGTGACAAATATTTGGAAAATTAGATAGAATGTGAGTATAAGATGGATGATCTAAGGGAAGACGTTTTTCATCTTCCACTCTCTTATTATCACATAGCTGACAAAATCTTTCATCCCATGGTATTTTGGAAATTAGCCTCTTTAGACTTAGTTCTTTTGTTAACAATGCTCATTTTCTTCTTAACAATAATAAAGGCAAACAAATATTGTGTATTTATGTGCATCAATTATTTACATGTTCTGAACAAGGTTATCTAAATTGATAATATATAAGTTTACACCATTATTTACCAGATTTTATTTTCATTTCAACTAAATTTAATTGTTTTATATTTTTATTTTTTTATGATATTTTATTTTTAATTCTAAAATATATTTTTAAATATGTAAACAATTTTTTTTTTTTTTTGGTCAAGTAAGAATGGAGCCTTCTATTAACCGAACTAGTACATTACATATGTTACAGGGTAAACCAAAATCCCTTTCGTTTACCAAAACTCGATCCAGAGGCTTGTGGGTTATGGCCCACAAAACCTATCAGAAGTGTTATTGGCTTTAAACCCTTAAAACTCGGAACCATTCACTCTATCGGAATATATGGATTACACAGGAAATACACAGAAACCTGACCCGCAACACTTAAGGTCGGACTTCAAACATTTTACACCCGCAACCATAAATATCGGCGGGTCCGCACTTCCTGTCCATTGCCTTCCCACTGCACTCTCCAAACACCGATCTCCGATCGGCATGATCTTTGCTGTCCATCTGTTTCATCGATCCAATGTCTATCGGTGTATCGCTTAATCAAAAATTGACGTATTTCAATCCAACTCCTTCTCCTTCCTCCAATTGCCAATTAAACAACTTGCACGGCATAATCTCCACCGTTGATCTACCCTTCATGGATCCAACAGTCCACGATGATTTTGGGCAAACAAGTAGCACAAGGATTAACCACCCAAAAAGTGGTTTCCTCTCTCCTCCTCGCTGCTACGTGTCGCTTGATGAGTGGAATCAGAGGCCTTCCTTGAAAAACCGGTTACCACTTAGACCACGCTCGAAATACCACTTATGGTTTGAGAAACCACTTCCCTCACGAATTAACTTTCGCGCTCTTCTGCCATGAAAAGACTGTTGATCTATCCCATCAGATGGTTCTCGTTCCTTTCTGCCTACACTACTGATCTTCTGCTTATCAATGGATTTACGCTTAAACCCCAGTTTCTCTTCCATACTCCTTTTAACACACAGACACTCATATATAACAATATTTCGTTAATCAAAGGATCGCCATCGATCCTTACAGTGATCGATGGCCGATCAAACCTGCAACATTTCCAGAATCGGTCCTCACACCACTGCATCCTTGGTCTTCCTTCGCTGATCACAACCAATTGCTCAAATCCAATGGAATACTAATGCCAATACAATTTGCGGACTGCTGCCACACAATAGGCAAACAGTTTAGGCTTCCCTATCCTCCTACCTGTCTCCTGAGCCTCCTCAATCCATCCTATCAATCCATAAATCCTTATCTTTGGCAGCCTGATAGAGACAATCCTCTAACAGTTTGCTTGGTGGTAACAACTTCCAAACGTGCCGAGTGTCCCTTTCCTTATTAATCACTCCTTCATTCGCCAAACGATCAGCTAACATGTTAGCTTTTCTTTTCACATGGACAAAGCTTATAGTTCTTAAGGTTTGCAGGTGAGTGTAGATACAGTGAAAGACCTGCGATAGCCTCCAGTGTTTCGACACTTTATCCAGTGATGTACCATTGCATATTTTCTTGGCCGCTCTAATAATCAATTCCAAATCTACTTTAATGATGACATTGTGTGAATTTTAATTCACCAAGATTTCCAAGCATTGCTCTAAGGCCATGAGTTCCGCCATATTATTAGTGGCCTTCCCCAAGTGGCCATGAAAGATCTCCTTTATTTGACCCTATTCATCTCTTATAACACCCCCAAAACCAACTAACCCTGGGTTGCCCTTAGATGCTCCGTCTATGTTGACCTTTAAGAAGCCATGTGGAGGAGGCTTCCAAATATTTATATTTGCATTTGTTTGGTGCACACCTTTGATTTTTCCCTGTGGGCCTATATACTAGAGACCCAAATGCAGTAGAATACACGCATCTTGGTGCAGGGGAGGGTCCTTAGAAAGTTTCCTTGACAAGCTGCTGATTGTGTCTTTGAGCTACCTTAAAATTTGGTCAATTATATGTTGGGGCTTGCTTGCTTTGTTCTTGAAGATCCGATTATTGTGTTCTTTCCAGGCATCCCAGATGACAAAGCTTGGAACCAGAGTCTAGGCTTTATTAATGATTTTATTCCCTGAGAGGTTTTTCTTCCAATTCTTCAAAGTGTTGGATATGTTGAGTCTATCCCTATCAGTGTGCCCAAAGATTGAGGTCACCCATTCCCACACAGTAGAGGTTAAAGGGCAGAGGTTGAGAAGGTGATCCATCGTATCCTCTTGTGAGCCACAAAGGTAACATTTGGAAGGGCCAGTGAAGCCCTTTTTCAAGAGGTTCTCCCAATTTAAAATTTTCCTTCGATGAACTAGCCAAATAAATAACTTTATTTTCATCCAGTGGAGGCTTTGCCAAATATTCTTCCAAACTTGATCAGGGTTTAGGTAGTTAAAACCTGTTACTACCTATTTAGCTTCTTTGAGGTTAAATATTACTTCAGTGTTCTTTCCCCATCTTAGTTGATTAGGCAAGGAGGATACCAGAATCCTCCTATGCTCTAGATCCTGAGCAAGAGAGTCTACTTGGGCCTTCAGAGGGCTCTCTTCACTGTGGCCTAGATCCTTCCAAATCCTCCATTTTCCATTGTTCCTTACCTGATCCCAGAAGTCATTTACCATAAGTAGACATTTGTTGTCTGTCTCATTTTTGAAAGCTTCTAATTCCTCCTTGTACAAGTTGGGTTCCTGTTGCTAGTTATCCTCCCAAAATCATGCTAGGTTCCCAGCTCGAATCTCCTAGAAACTATGTTGCTGAACAATGCCTTTATTTTCCTAGGCAAGTTTCCAAATGTGGGAGCCCTTAATATGCCCTGACATTCTAATGTGATCCTTCTCCTGCCAATTCTTGGCATATTTTTGTTTCCAAAGCTTAGCCTAGGGAGTTGCCGATTCCTTGATCCACCTCCACCAAAGTTTAGCTCCTGAAACTCTGCTGAGGGTTTCAGGATCATGAAGTCCCAAGCCACCATGGCTCTTGGGTTTGCAGATCTTGTCCCAGGCTACTAAAGCCCATTTCTTTTTCTCTTCTCCTCTGCCCCATAGAAAATCCCTTTGTATGCTCCTGATCTGTTGCTTAATTCCTTTAGGAGCAGGAAGAGCTGAGAGCATGAACATGGGAATTTCCTGTAGGACAACCTGTGTGAGCACAAGGCACCCTACCAAATTTAAAGACCTGCATGTCCATTTTCTGATCTTGTCCTGAAGTTTATTTATTATTGACTCCCACACTTCCTTGCTTAGAGGTTTATTTGTGAGAGGTATGCCCAGATACTTGGAAGGTAGTTGGCCCCTTTGAAACCCAAGAATTATGGTGATGTTTCTCTGAATAGCAATGTCAGTGTTAAAGAAAAAAAAATTTGATTTGTTGAGGCTTACCTCTGTGCCAGCTGCCATAGCAAAGTCATTCAAAATATGTTTGATCGTTCTGGCTTCCCTGATTGTGGGTATGCCTTGCAGCATTGTGTCATCCACAAATTGTTGATGAGTGTTTGCCGCTCCATCCAAGGTGAGTTTGATACCCTAGATTCTTCCTTCAGCATTTGCCATTTTAATCGCTCTGCCTAGCCCTTCCATCATGAGAACAAAGAGGAAGGGTGAGAGCGGATCCCATTGTCTAAGACCTCTGGAGGGTGTGAAAAGTCTTGAACAAGCGCCATTAAGCAGGATGGAAAAACCGGTCGTGGTAACTAGCGCCATAACCCATCTTATCCAGTTTTGGTTGAAGCCATAGGCTCTTAGAACTGCCCTTATATAAGACCAACTTAGCTTATCATAAGCTTTCGCTAGGTCCAGCTGAATGATCATACTAGCTTGCTTGTTGCTTTTGAGAGAGTGTACCACCTCATGCACTTGGATGATGTTATTGAGGATTTGTCTTCCTTCCACATAGCCCGTTTGCTCCTTTGAGATGAGAGCTGGTAAGAGGGGCTTGAGTCTATTGGTGATCACCTTGGAAATAATTTTATACACCACATTGCATAAATCTATGGGTCTGAAACCATTCGGAGTCATGGATTTTTCCTTTTTTGGGATCAAAGCTATGAAGGAAGCATTAAAAGCCTTCAGAACCTTTTTGGATCTTCTTGAGTCTTACACCACCTCAAGGATATCTTGTTTGATTATTTTCCAGCAAGCTTTGAAGAAGTTTACATTGAATCCATTTGGGCCTGGAGCTTTCCCATTTTGCATTTCATTGATCACTTCACTGGCCTCCTCTTCCAACACTGGCCTGTTAAGATTTTGGTTGTCCTCTCTGGTAACCAGCTGAGGGATATACTGAGTGAAATGGTTGATGAACCTGGATCTATCCTCCAGAGGCTCCTATGCTATATTGAGGAAATGTTGTACAAGGACAGATTCCATCTCTTTGTGAGAGACGATTTCTCTCCCTTAAGAATCTTTGAGATTTGTGATTCTGTTGTGTGCCCTGTGATCCAAGGTGGATTTATGAAAGAACTTTGTGTTTATTTCTCCCTCTCTAATCCACTGTATCCTTGATTTCTGTCTCCAGAAAATCTCCTCTTGCAAGCACATATCTTCCCATTCTTCCTGCAAAGAATTAGCTAGCTTTTTCTACTCCTCAGTAAAGCCCTCTGTGATGCTGATCTGATTGATCTCCTGGAGTTTCTGCTCAGCTTCTCTTTTGGCTTTGAAAATATTGTCAAATTCCTTTTTGTGCCAATATTTAAGCCTAGATTTGATATGTTTAAGTTTCTATTAGAGCAGGAACATTCTAGTGCCTTGAATGTTCAGATCCTCTCTCTACCATTTGTCAATATTACTAGTGAATTCAGGGTGAGAGAGCCAGGCATTTTCAAACCTGAAAGGTATGTTTCTTGGTGTACCCATAAAAGTGGCTTCCAGCTGTACACACCAATGGTCCAAACCTCCAAAGGCAATAATAGAAGCTGTCATGGAAGGGCCTGAGAGAAAGAGGTCCTTTGAAATAATAAATCTATCTAGTTTAGAGGCAACTTGTGAAGCCCCTCCCCTCTTTTTGTTCTAGGTTAAGGTCCCATTTATTGTTTCAGTGTCCATTGACCCCATGTTCATTATGAAGTTCTGGAAGGCCATGGAATCTCTACCTAGCTATCTGATACTGCCTTTTTTCTCTGTAAGATATCTTATCATATTGAAATCTCCTGCAATGATCTAGGGCATATTAGGGTGTCTTGCTCTTAGTTCCTCAAGGGAGGTGAGAATCTTGAGTTTGTCTTCTTGATTTTGAGGTCCATAGACATTTTTGATCATGTATATCTCCTTATCACCTAAAGGTTGACATACCAAATAAAGATAGTTCCTAGATGCCTCAGCATCCAGGATTCCAAATTTCTGAGGATCCCACAGCATGAGAATCCCCCCGCTGAGTTTTTTGCTTTAACCTCTAGATACTCATACTTGATTAGCCATTTATTATGAATTTATCTAATCTTATCCATTGAACATTTTGTCTTCTGGATAAAAATCATATCTGGTTTTTCTTCTTTTATTCTATCACTGAGATTTCTTTATTTCCTTCTATTTCCTATGCCTCTAATATTCCAGGTTGTGAGCTTCATTAAGAAAGGTTTGTAAAGGAATAATTGGTGAGATCTTTCATCTTACCTGAGTTAATCAATAGTTTCCCACATTCGTTCAACAACTCATTCTGTCTTTTTCTTCCTCTTTTCCTGCCTAGGTTCTTTGGAGATTGTGCCTGTGTTTCCTCCATCATCTTGACCCCTCTATGCTCCTGGCTTTCATGATTTCTTTTGAATCCAGATCCCTTCAATTGTGATATCCATAGGAAGAGCTGTTGAACCCTATCATATTCCTCTTTTGGCAGGGAGTTCACTCCTTTGGTTGTCCCTTGTTCCAAAAATTTCTCTAGATCTAGATTTTCCCTATCTAGAATCTCCTGCAGTTCATGGTCCTCCATTCCCGCCTCACTTGGAGTCATCTCATGGTCCCTATTTATCTCCATACTGCTTGGCAGATCCTCCTTTTGCTGGTTGTTATCTATGATATCTTCCATGCTGTCATCCCTTTCCTTCTCAATGATAATGTTCTCCATTTCCTGGTTTGTTTCTTTGTTTCCTTCTTCTTCTTCTAGGATCTTAAAGCTATTGTGGCTCGGTTGTCTTTCCTCATTGGTCTTCTTTTGCAACTACCTTCTGCCTTTC
Source organism: Pinus tabuliformis (assembly GCA_031772625.1). Lineage (NCBI taxonomy): Eukaryota > Viridiplantae > Streptophyta > Pinopsida > Pinales > Pinaceae > Pinus > Pinus tabuliformis. The sequence goes on along the minus strand of CM062811.1, from coordinate 141,671,062 downwards.
CCTTTTCCCCCAACCTTGGTAAAACCCTCGGGATTTTTATCCAAAGTGGTTTTCACATTCCTCTCCATGTTGTTTGTTGGGTAGTTTCTATATATATGCCCATGCTCATGGCATTTGCGACACCTAAATGGGATGTGCTCATAGTCCATCGCCTGCACCCATTCTTCATCATATACTTCTAAAATTATCACGTCCAGAAGTGCTCCAGATAAGTCCATTTCCACACATATCCGGGTAAAGGAGGTATATTTTCCTTTCAGAGTCGCATCTGAGATCTTTAGAAAATGCCCCAGTTTGTTGCCTATTGTTTTTAGAGATTCCAATAGCTAATAATCCAGAGGAAGGGAGTATAGTTTGATCCATATCGGTACCGATGTGAATGTCTCGCGTTCCGGGACAAAGTTCATCATCCATGGCCGCATGTAGAGGCCTGCCGCAACATAGAAATATGGTCCTCCTTCGAACACTCTGTCTTTATCCTCTAGGCTTGTGAATACTACTGTGAAGAAGCCCTTAGATCCCAGATGAAGGTGTATTTCCCCCTTTGGCTTCCAGTGGCTCCTTATCCATACGTGCAACGCCCTCTTTGTCGGCCATATCCCCATGAATTTTCATATGATTGCATATTTCGTCATATGATCCCTATGCGCTTGTAGCACTAGGTCGCTTAAGATGACCCAAGGAATGATGTTCGAATTGGGTTTGCAAACCCCAGTTGTCCTTATGGAAGTAGGTTTTTGACTGCTACCCCCTTTTTCCTTCTCCTTACTAGCTTCCTGCTACTCCCCTTCCTGTTCATGAGGTTTGTTTCTTCCCAATGTTTCCGTGTTTCTTGCCTCTGTTGCCTTCTCTAGGTTTCTTGAAACTCTGCTTCCTTGCGTCCTTGCTTCTGTTCGTAACTACTTGACTGTAGGAGGGAGCAACACTCCCCCTTGCGCGTCCTGCCATGGTGCCCAACTCCAAAACCCTAGCGCCAACCCTAGATCAAGTTGCAGAGCTCGATACCTTCTATCTGACCTTCGTAAACAAATTTAAAATTTTAACAATACTTTAAAACTACAATTTAATAACTTAAAATTATCAAATTTTAATTAAAACGAAACTTCTTAAAAAATAAATTATCCAAAACCAAAAGAATTTAAAGTTATAAAAAAAAATTAATAACTAAAATATGGTGTAAGATTTAATAACTAAAATTTGTTATTCCCATAATTTTTGGTCAAATTTCAAACAAAACATTATTTTCCGAGAAATATTATTGAAAATCTTTGTGAAAATATCATTTCAAATATAATTTGATTAAATATTTTAAATGTATAATTTTATATTGTTTATGAAAATTTTAAAATATTTTATAAAATTTGAAAATGTTATAACATGGAATAAGTATTTAAATATAAATTTATGTTAAACATTTTAATGAAATAAACATTTAAATTTCTACCAAATTACTCATTAATTTTTTAAATTTGTTATTTTATATAGTTATATTGATATTCTAATTTTCATTGCAAATTTTAAAATATTCTTAAAAATGTAATAAATGGAAGTGAATTTATTTATTAAACTTTGTTCTTAATCAAATTTCCCCAATATTAAAAAATTTACAATCAAATCACCTTCCTATAATAAAAATCAATCACTAATTAACTATTAATAAATATACATGCATGGCTACAAGTGAGCAGAGGATAATGCAATGATTTCTGTCCCTTAACTTGAACATTGCAATTGAAGTCCATGCGTTGAATGTCGGGGTACAATATCCAGAACAACGCATTTTAGGCATATTGGACATGAATGTAGCATCATTAATGGTCCCTCAATTCCTTTCCTACACTATTTTAAATTTGTTAGGAAACCATTCAAAATTAGGCTTTCATGTCAAGAATCCTATCGGAATTTACAAGTTTGAAGTTCTTGAATTTCATAGCATCGCCTTTCTCCAAAGTTACATAAATTTTGATATTCTTGTTGAACATGTCTATGCATTTTTTTTAGGTTATTTACTATATTAGTATTCTTAAGCATAATATGCATAGCGTATAGTCATAACAGTGAAGGGTGCTGTATGTAAAACCATTTCCGGGAGTAGTAAAACCAAGCTTAAAGCCTTTATATTATATATTGCAAAAATAGTCTTTCTCCCTACATTATTTTATATTGACTAAAAACTTCACCATAATCTCTTTTGGTTTCATGGCCAAGTTTGTTTAGGACATTATAAAAAATAAAGACACATAATTGATGTGGTTATCTTTACTTTTTTTCAATCTAACTGAGACTGACATGGATAGCAGTAGGAGTGGCCTCATCTGAATCAAGTTTTTTTTCAAGCTCTTGGGCTGACACTTGAAGTCGAGGTAAACATAGATCTTGAGTCTTGCTCAAGGTTGAGACCCTCTCTTCCAACTTCTTCAACCTTGCTGTTAGTTCCTCCTTAGCTTCTTTTATTCCTTGCAAGACTATTTGTGCCAATAAGCTAAATAAATGTTGCATGAATACCTGAGAGGATACATTTGCCTCTTAAATGTTGTGGCCACTTCCTAGCAAAAGACCCTGATTTTCATCAACCTCAATGCAGAGGAAGGGGCTCACAATGTGCATTGGGGTGCTTCGGGGGAAAATATCTAACATTGTATTAAGACATGTTGGAAGTGGCCATTGCCCAAGCCTCCTCTGCCCATTATGCCTCTGTAAGCATGCTTTTTCTCTCTCATCATGACTAAGGGAGTAAGCACTCTGATAAAAAATCTAAGACTACGGTTGCATCTAGTCTCATCTTCCAAGTTCGAGCTAAAGGGAAGTGAAATTAGAGGACTATGGATCAACTACTTTATACCATCCCCTAACTAAATTCCCATAAGGATCCCACAACCTAAAACATTCGCCACCTAGAGACTTTGCATGGAAGGCCACCACCACAAGACCGAATGAAAGAAAGCCAAAAGAAAAAATCAATTACTTGAGTGTGCGAGGGCATCAAGGGGGAGAATGCCAGCCTGAGACATTTTGTGGCATGGAAATCCCCATAAACCCAAGCAATTAAAGCATTCACACACTGGTAGAGACTCACTTGCCCTAAGCTCAGAACATAAACAACTACCCATTGATTAAAAGAAAGTATTAGTAATTATCATGGTGAGTTTGATGAGTGTGTCTGTTATCCTGCTAGCACCCACCTCACACTAAATACTGTCAACTATGCTCATATCATCCACTATCATTCCCATTTTCATCATGTATAAATGTATACTACTAATATATCCATCTGTCCTCATGAATATGATGGGATTGCAATTTAAACATCCACATCCAAGTATGTTTATGCATGTTAAAGTCTAGTCTACCCCAACACTTCTTAACACATAAGTCATCTAGTAAGGTAATAAGGCATTGAATTGAGTAAATTCATTACATTATTATTATTATGTTGGGTCCCTATAATACTAGTGATTACCCCATTACTATTGTAGTTGTATCCCTTATTAATATTGTTGTGCCCCTGTTGCCCCCATATTGTTATTACTGTGCCCCATAAAATCCCTCTATTGTTATTTTTGTGGCTTTATATTATTATTGTTAGGTCGGTTGGGTTATATTGTGACTCTTTAGACTCCTATATATAGAAAGGAGGTTTTTTCATTTGAATCATTCAAGAATAGTTCATTTATGTAATGTAAAGGAGGTTGCCCCCTCGAAGAGGCTGAATTCTAAGGCGTTGATCTATCTTTTCTATCTTTTTCTTGAGTTAGTTTCATAACATTTGGTATCAGAGCTTTGGATTCTAGGGTTTCGCTGCTCCAAACAGGTCATCGTGGAATTTTCTCTATAACGTTTTTCTTGCGACGTTTCAGAAGCTAAAAAAAAACCCATTTGAGAAGAAATTGCGCTGAATCTCGGGTCCAAATTTCAGATCTTTTCGCGTTATATTTACAGAGATATGATCTGAGGAAGTTGGTCTTTTTGCAGACTCATGAATTACATTCCAAACAGGTGACATGGGGAAAATCGTCATAACTTTCTCTCTGAGCATCGGATTGAAATTTCGTAAGAAGTTACAGAAAGAGGACGGACTGTAGTTTCTTTTATATTTTTTTCAGAGCCAAAGGTCGAAAAAGGGACACGTGGCATGTCACACAAGTTCGCTCTACTGAACTAGTCTACAATCAGGTCACTGTGGGATATTTGACATAACTCTTCCTTGGAGAACCCAATTGGGATTAGCCTGGTGGCATTGGAAAGAGGACAAAGAGGGCCACTTCAGATCATAATTTCAGAATTGGATGATCCAAAATTACAGAGATACATCAGAGGCAATTTCGAGCTCCTACAAAGTGGAAAAAGGTGTGTAGACTTTTTAAATTTTTTTTGCTTAAGCTTGGTTTGAAAAATTATTTTGAAGGAATTCAAAGGGCATAGTATAGCATTGTTATCAATAACTGATTCCCCGTGGAAAGAAAATGCAAACACCTAGTAAGCAACCTGAAAGCTCTAGCATGACTCATGAAGAAGAGGAAGAAATGCTACATGATATATCAAAATTACAAGACCAAGAGCAACAAATTTCACTCTCACAAAAACTAACAGAAGCTAAGATAAATGGCATGGAATCTAAGATAAAGGGCATGGAAGCTAAGATTGATGATTTGAAGATAGATTTGAAGAGAGACATGGTAGATTTGAAGACAGATTTGACAAATTTTCTACAAGAAATACTTACTAATTGTGAAAAGGTAGTAAAGGAAACTCATGATGCGAACAAAAGAAATGTTAATCATGATTTCATAGACTCTAATGTGGGATCGAAGACCCACCATATTCCAAAAATCGATATGAGGAAGTTTGATGGCAAGGATCTCGCAACATGGATATTACAGATGGAGCAATTTTTCGATCTCAATAATGTGCAAAACACACAAAAGATACGTATTGCAACTTTATATTTGGAACCAAATCAGGTTGTATGGTATCAATGGCTTTGCTCTCGTAAACAAATTATCACTTGCGCAATTTTTATGGAAGAATTAACAACACATTATGAGGATACAAAAAGAAACACTTTTTTTAGCCAATTGATAAGTCTCAAACAAAAGGGTTCAGTAATGGAGCACATTGAGGAGTTCCAAAAATTGAACATAAGGATAAAAAATATTCCAGAGGAGCATAGGATTGATGTGCTCATAGGGACTTTAAAGGATAATATCCAACATAATGTTCGCCTTTGGGAACCTGATTCATTAGAGAAGGCATTCAAGTTAGCAAGAAAAATGGAAAGCAAAGTTATTGCAACCAGGAAGCATACCACTCACAACTATAAAGATGGAAGTGTTGTTGCCCCTAGTCTTCCACAACCTATAAGGTTGACACCACAACAATTAGAAGAAAAAAGAGAAAAAGGGCTTTGTTACAATTGTGATAGCAAATACACCAAAGGTCATAAGTGTGCTCAGAAGAAATTATTCTACATAGATTGTGAAGAGGAATAAGAAAAGGAGCAAGAAAGGTCAAAAGAAGAGGATATACTCCAGGAACAAAGCCTAGATAAAGAAGAAATGAATCCGACCATATCTTGTAATGCATTGGCGGGTATTACCACTCCTCAAATCATTAAGATAGAAGGACAAATCAAGAAGAAAAAGGTAATAGTGTTGATTGATTCAGGAAGTACCCACAATTTTATTCATTGTAAGGTAGCAAAAAAATTGAATTGCTTCTTATATCCAGCACCAGAGTGTCAAGTGATGGTTGCAAATGGAGGAAGAATAAATTGCTCGGGAAAGTGCCATAATATCAAGCTATCCATGGGAGAATATGTATTGACTAGCCCAATGCTTTCCATTCCAATGGGAGGTTCTGATGTTGTACTAGGAGTCCAATGGCTACAATCCTTGGGTACAATATCTTTTAATTTTCAAGAGCTTTTCATGAAATTTTCTATGGAAGGAAAGGAAGTTGAATTAAGGGGTATTGCAGGGAAACCGGGAAAGATAATCAGCTCTAACGGTATGACAAAGCTTCTAAGAAAGGAACAAAGGTGTGTAATTGCACAATTATGTTCGCTAGATGTTTCCACATTGGAATAATCTATTTCTCCAGATCTCCAAAAAGTATTGGACAATCATTCCAAGGTATTTGAGACTCCCAAAGGTCTCCCACCTATTCGTGATCATGATCATGCTATTCATCTAATTCCAGGAAGTGTTCCTCCAAACATCAGGCCATATAGATATCCCTATGCCCAAAAGAGTGAAATTGAACGTATGGTTGTAGAAATGCTATAGGTTGGTATAATTCAACCAAGTCAAAGTTCTTTCTCTGCTCCAGTAGTATTGGTGCACAAGAAGGATGGATCATGGCACATGTGTCCGGATTATAGGCAGCTCAACAAGCTCACTATTAAAGATAAGTTTCCCATTCCTATCCTTGATGAATTACTGGATGAATTGCATGGATCAATTTACTTCACCAAGTTGGATCTTCGTTCAGGATATCATCAAATCAGAATGAAGACTGAAGACATTCTAAAAACAACATTTAGAACTCATGAGGGTCATTATGAATTTTTGGTCATGCCTTTTGGCCTTACCAATACACCTTCAACATTTCAAGGTTTGATGAATTCCATTTTCAAACCATTCCTTAGAAAATTTGTGTTAGTATTTTTTCATGATATACTAATCTACAGCAAGTCTTGGAAGGATCATGTTGAACATGTTGACAGGGTGCTACAATTATTGGAGGAGAAACAATTATATGCAAAAAGATCCAAATGTTTCTTTGGAGTAAAAGAGGTGGAATATCTGGGGCATATTGTATCTCATGAATGAGTAAAGGTAGACCCTAGCAAGATTAAAGCCATTAAGGAATGGAAAATCCCCACATCCATAAAGCATCTGCGAGGATTTCTCGGGTTGACAGGTATTATCACAAGTTTGTTAAGAATTATGGGAGAATAGCAGCACCTCTAACAACACTATTGAAGAAAGATGCATTTTCATGGACTCCAGCAGCAACAAAGGCCTTCGAACATCTTAAAGAGGCAATGTGCCAAGCACCGGTCTTAGCTACACCAGACTTCACAAAAACCTTTATTGTGGAATGTGATGCTTCAGAAAATGGAATTGGTGTTGTTTTAATGCAAGATGAAAGACTCATTGCTTTTGAAAGTCATCCAATCAAGGGAAAGTTTTTACACAAAGCTATTTATGAGAAGGAAATGTTGGCAATACTCCATGCACTTAAAAAATGGCGACCCTACCTAATGGGAAGACACTTCAAGGTAAAAACGGATCATGATAGCCTTAAATACTTTTTAGAACAAAGATTATCCTCTGAAGAGCAACAAAAGTGGGTCACAAAGATGTTGGGTTATGACTTTGAAATCATCTACAAAAAAGGGAAGCAAAATGTGGTGGCAGATGCACTCTCAAGAAAGGATGAGGATGTGGAAGCATTGTTGTGCGCCATTTCTATTATCCAACCAGATTGGATAAACAAAGCAAGGGAGGAATGGAAGAATGACGAAGAAGTGTGGGCACTTATTCGAAAGTTACAACAAGATTCCAGTACGTCTGATACATTTAGCTGGCAAAATGATTCATTATGGTACAAAGATCACTTATACCTATGTAAGAATTCCCAGCGAAAACAAAATATTCTTATGGAATTGCACACTTCTTCCTTAGGAGGGCACTCAGGATTTTTAAAAACTTACCACAGGGTTAGGAAGGAATTTTTTTGGGATGGCCTTAAATCAGATATTCAAAAGTTTGTGGCAGAATGTTTGGTTTGCCAACAAAATAAAGTTGAAACAATTAAGACACTGGGTCTATTACAACCTTTATCCATTCCAAGCCAACGTTGGGAGGAGGTTTCAATGGATTTTATCACAGGTTTACCCAAGTCTGAGGGAAAGAGTGTCATCATGGTGGTAGTTGACAGACTTACCAAGTATGCACACTTTGGTGCATTATCACATCCATTTAAAGCAAGTACAATTTCTTCTGCATTTATGGAAACAATTCAAAAGCTACATGGAAACCCAAAGATTATTGTAAGTGACAGAGATCCCATTTTCACTGGAAATTTTTGGACAGAATTATTTTCTTGCCTTGATACTTAGTTAGCTCATAGCTCATATTATCATCCTCAATCTGAAGGGAAAACTGAGATAGTAAACAAATGTTTGGAAGGATATCTTCATTGCTTTGTATCTGATAAACAGACATAATGGGTCAAATGGTTGCCTCTGGCTGAATGGTGGTATAACACTTCCTTCCATATAGCAACAAAAATGACCCCATTTATGGCACTTTATGGATATCAGCCACCATCCATCACATCATATTTAAGAGAAAATTCTAAGGTTCAAGTAGTGGAACATCACATCGAACATCAACAACAAGTCCTCCAACTCTTAAAGGATAACCTCGTGTTGGCACAGAATACAATGAAACAACAGGCAGATCAACATCGTAGAGAAAGAAGTTTTGATGTAGGTGATTGGGTATTCCTACGGCTACAACCATATAAGCAAATGTCCCTCAAGCAAGCTAAGAAGGATAATAAATTATCACCAAAGTATTATGGTCCGTACAAGGTGTTGCAAAAAATTGGTACTATGGCATACAAATTGGAGCTTCCTGTAGCTTCTCGATTGCACCCAGTTTTCCATGTTTCATGTTTAAAGAAGGCTATAGGCGACAAACTCCTAGTTCAAACAATATTGCCAGAACTTGATGAGGAAGGAAAAATTATATTGGAACCAGAAGCAGTCACAGAAACAAGAACTCGACAGCTACGAAATCGATCAATTTCGGAGTATCTTATCAAGTGGAAGAACTTATCCACTGAAGATTCCACATGGGAGGATGAGAATTTTATATAGAAGCATCCAGAACTACTCAAGCGTTGAGGACAACACTTTTTTGAAGGAGAGGGGCACGTTGGGTCCTTATAATACTAGTGATTACCCCATTACTATTGTAGTTGTATCCCTTATTAATATTGTTGTGCCCCTGTTGCCCCCATATTGTTATTACTGTGCCAAATAAAATCCCTCTATTGTTATTTTTGTGGCTTTATATTATTATTGTTAGGTCGGATGGGTTATATTGTGACTCTTTAGACTCCTATACATAGAAAGGAGGTTTTGTCACTTGAATCATCCAAGAATTGTTCATTTATGTAATGTAAAGGAGGTTGCCCCCTCGAAGAGGCTGAATTCTAAGGCGTTGATCTATATTTTCTATATTTTTCTTGAGCTGGTTTCATAACATATTTTTATTATTTAAGGAACTTTATATTATTACTACAAAAGGTTACATAGTCCAAAAAATATCAGCTTTTGGTCTGCCATGTGAGAAACCCAACCAAAAGCTTAGATTAAAAGTCTTCAAGTTACTGAGACCTCTTCTAACTAGCACATTTAATAAACAATAATATTTATGTATAGACTAACATTGCCAAGTTTTGGCATGCCATGCCCTAACTAAACAAGAAAAATTATGAAATCTATAATAAAAAAACCAGAAATACAGATGATTACTGAGTTGAGTTGTCTAGTTTTAGAGCTTGTTGTGGACCATTCCCATCAAAAGAGAGAAAGATGTTGGTTGATCTCGTGATGAGAATGTTAAGCTTATGATCAATTTCATCAAGCTTCTCCTCCAATTCTGTTATTCTAATATTGTTTAATTTTAGTGTTCTCGTTTATTAATAAATAAAGATAAAAATCTAAAATATAAATGTATTTTAATTTTTAAAATTACTTTAATTGACTAAAGTGAAGGATTTTATGAAATTTTACCATTTATTTAACAAATTGGTAGAGTTTTCTAAATCTTTTTACCAATTATTCGTTTCTATTATAAACATGATTTGGTAACGATAAATGGAGGATAAAAGAATCATAAATGGGTGATTTAAAAAAGTCAATTTCTTCATCAAATTATAGACTTGATAGTGAAAAAACTAATAATAAAAGTTGATAATTAAAACCAATTAATAAGATTGGGAAAGAAGAAGAAAATTTAAAAGGAAGAAAGAAAAACAAAATAGAGTAAACCAAAAACAATTAAAAGAAATGAAATAAATTAAAATTCTAAGATAAATAATCCAATTTTAAAATAAATATTATAGAGTATAGAATAAGAGTAAGGATGAGATAATAAATAAGTAAAGGTATTAGTTATAATAATATTAATTATCTTAATTTTAGATTTATTAAATATTTTGAAGGGTCAATTTTTTTGAAATGCAAAATTTTAAGGTATTATGGATTTATTAAATTTTTAAAGAGATCAAATTTGTTAAGATATGATTTTTTTTTAGTACAAATTTTGAGGTCGAGTCTTAGTAGCACAAATGGTTGAGTAAAGGTAGCACAAATGGTTGAATAAGGGTTTTATTAATAAGCCAACTTATGTTTAAATTTTATCGGAATACTAAGCACAAACATATAACTTACGAAAAAACAAATCTTGAGAAAATATTTACACCTCAAAACATTTGATCTCTCAAAATTTAATAGATATAGAATTATAAAAAATATATATTTTAATTTACTAACCCTAATAACCATATATATTATTTTTATACTCTTATTTAATAACCCTCATAATATATTGGATAGAAATCTAAATAGATTTAATGCCTTAAAATTATGTTAAGGTTGAGATGAATCTTATTATTACAATTAATAGAGGCTTATCCTCACTCCATTTTAGGACTTGGTTATATTTATGTTGTTTAGTATTGCATTTAATTATTTATTATTGTTTATTAACTTTAAGAATATATAATTATTGTTTTAAAAGATTGAGTTCTTTTTGCATGTTTGATATAGCTAGGGTTAAGATGAATGCTATTATTACATTTAATATTTTTATTTATTTATCATTTTATCCTTATTTCTTATATTCTTATGACTATTTTTATTTATTTATCATTTTATCCTTATCTCTTATATTTTTATGACTATTATCTATTAAATATCATATTTTTTTTTCAAAATTTATTCAAAATATTATACTACTTAGGATATTCCAAATAGATGGTCCAAATATAAACGATTCATTTTGTTGCTTTATAAAATTTGTTTTCCATACAATAAGAAATTAAAAATATAAAAATTATGAAATTTAAAAATATTAAACAAAATAAACATATACACTAAAATCGATACATTAAAAATAGAAATAGAAATATAAATTGACATGGACACTAAAATTATTGTGTTAGAATTTGACATATTCACTAAAATCAATATATCTAAAAGTTGTTGTGTACATTGAAATCATTGTATTAGATATAGAATATAAATTTTACGTGAAATATAAATTGACATTTTGTTTGTTTGTTAAGTAATGTGAGCGTTGAGATGATTGATGGGCCTAACCTATGACTTGAGTTGCCACGACTTAGGGGCATTTGAGCTATCAAAATCCCTTGGGGATTGCATCTGGCATGGGCCATTCCAACCCTTAACATGATTGAATGTTTACACATGGAGATTCAAACCAATGACCTTTTCATCAGAGTTCCTTAAATAAAACCCTCACCATCTATTCTACACCTCATGGGAGAAATAGAAATTTACATTGAATAGAAACCGACATTGAAAGAGAATTAGAAATTGACGTTAAATATAAATAAAAAAATGAGATATACAGTGAAATCAACACATCTAAAAGTTGAAACATAAATAGAAATTGACAATGCATTACAAATTGACATGTGATGGAAATGAATGCATCTAGAAATTGACATGAACACTAAAAATCAATGTATTGATTTTAGTGTACATTTTCATTGTTGCTCTATTTCTATTTAACTTATTCCTCATGTCACAGATTGACACAGATCCTTCTTAATAACACTATATTTCTAACCAACTAAAGAAATTAAATAAATTTCAAATGATCAAATTAATTTCAGACATATATAATGTATAATGTTGATTATATACAAATTGTGTCACTACAATAAAATTTTAATAAGATAGACTCACATTGATAATTCTAAATAATACTCTTTATACTTTCAACCAACTGAGGAAAGTGAGTAAATTTCAAATAATTAGAATAATTTTACACTTATATTCATACACATAATGCTGATCATCTACAAATTTTGTTTTACCACCCTCAACTGAAACTACCTTAGATCCATCTTAACCTTAGACATATCAAGCATGAAGAAGAATCAAATCCCTTGAGGTGCAAACCTTTCCTCAAGTTTTATACTTTAAAACTATTTGCACCTCAATATCTTTTATCTCTCTCAATACTTCATAGATACCAGATTAAATAATCTTATTATTCCAATTAACATGTTTATTTATTTATGCTCTTATCCCTATCCCTTATATTCTTGCGGATTTTATTATATTTATACTCCTTGGTGTTACTATTTTATATTATTATTTATTTTAAAATTGGGTTATATATCAAAGTCCTCTATTATTATATATGCTTGAATCCTTATATTATTTAAGTTTTAGACTTTTAGATTTTGTGGAATTTTTTCTTTTCTTTTAATTGTTTTTGGGTAAATCACTTCTAATGATGGACCACAGAAACTAGTCTAAAGTGTTAAGAAATAAAAAATGAATGTGGTATCTCCAGAAATATCTTTACTCAATTATAATTCTCGTAAAAATATCAAAGCTAAAGTTCATAATTGTTAGTTTAGTGAGACACTAAATATATCTCTAGTGTTAAAAATAACAACAAGAAATTCCAATTTAATTTGTCCTTGAATTAAATTGTAAATTAAAATCAAATTCTTTTCTCATAGCAACTTGTAATAGTTAACTAAGTTAAGTTGACTTAGTTAGCTTAGGAAGTTCGAGTTGGAAGTATATCTAGAATCATGTAGAGTGATCCCTAAATTTTAGGGGCCCAGGTTGAGTTCTTTGGTGTTGTAATTAGATAACTCGATCTAACTAAGTTATAGTCAGTCAAACTAGTTCTAACTATTGGAGGAACTAGTAGAGGTTTAATAGTGGATTAGTGCACCAATGCATCAACCACTACCACACCAGTTAACTGAAGATTCACTCACAAATAATTCATGCATTTCAATTCAGAGGAAGACCTAGTTGAGATTAGAGTGCAGGGACAATGTACTAGCAGTTGTATAATTTTCCAAGTTGTATAGATGGTGCATGAAATCAGTTGAGGACCTAAGTTTGGATTTCGTAGTTATGGAGGAAGGATTTCCAAATTAAATATGGGTTGATCCACTAGGAATTGCGTAAGGAAGTAGGGGCTTGGCAGGCAAAAAAATTGGCTAAGTGTTGGCTAGAGCACGCTTGTGAGGCTGAGATTTAGATCATACTTGTGCAAGAATTGTTGATCTTCTGGTTAATGCAATATAGATAGTCTGGTTTTGAGCAGTTTCTTTCCCCAGAGAAATATTGTGTTATGTGTGATTGATATTCTTCCTCTTTCTGATTATTGTTTTCATTGATCATTATTGATTTCCACTGTAAAGAGTAGAGTAGATTTTTGTCTTTTGTTTTAGTATATCACATGAGTTGTTGAATCTACAGTAAAAACCTACATGGTATCAGAGCTGAAGACAATATAGAAGAGGAGATTTCGAGTTTGTTGTGCAAGTGAAAATTGAATTTGTAGTTCAAACTTCAGATCAACAATATGTCTTTCTGCAGGTTGCGACTTAAGTATGCCTTGGAAAGAAATTCGAATTACATAGCATGAAAGGGTAGGATAGAAGCAGTGTTGGAAGACAATGGCCTCAAGGAATTCATTGATCAATACATTCCTAAGCTCCAACATCGAATGCTCAAGATCTGGCTGAATGGAGAAAGTGTGTGGCAATGACGAGGCAGATTATCCTTGAAGGAGTTCGAGATCACATTGTCTCGAGTCTCCATGGTAAGGAAACTCCATACTTAATATGGAAAGCATTGAAGGACCTGTTTCAAAATAGAAATGACCATAGGAAGTTAGCACTGAAGGACAAACTCAAAAAGATCAAGATGGAGAAGAGTGACGCTATTCCGAAATACTTGACCAAGTTCACTCATTGTCGTGATGAACTTGGAAGTGTTGGGAGTACTATTTCTAAGGATGATATGGTGAGTCTAGCTCTTCTAGGACTCCCCAAGAGTTGGCATAGTTATCAGGAATTTGTCAATGGGAGGGAGAAGCTGCCAGAATGGGAACAAATGTGGTCAAATTCAGTATAGGAATAGATTCAGAGGATCTCCCGAGACAAACCCTCATCAAAGCCTAATGATGAGGAAAATTGTGCCTTAGTGGATAAGTCAAAAAATGGGAAGGGGAAGGTGTCCCATTCCAAATCAGATTCTTTCCATGGAGGTAAGAAGAAGGACATTTTGAAAATCAAGTGTTTTCATTGTCATGAATTGGGAGATTTTGCTACAAATTGTCCGCTAAATAAGTCCAAGAAGAAGTCCTCAGGAGGAGTGGTAGGTGAGGCTCTTGCCTCACAATCCGAATTGGACTTTAGCCTCATCACATGCATGGTGTCATTGATGATGGTTAGTGTATGGTACCTAGATAGTGGAGCTTCTTTCCACATGACTAGTAAAAAGGAGCTCTTCACTGACTTGGAGGAGAAGGATCTCCATATGCATATTGAGGGGTGATGATAGGAGGTATAATGCTATCGGGTTGGGTACAATTACCTTTCAGAGGGATTCAGGTGCTTCCCTCACTTTGCAAGATGTTATGTATGTTCTTGGTTTAAAGAAGAACTTGGTATTTATTGCCATGTTGGAGGATATAGGCTATGATGTCATCTTTATTAAGGGAAAGGTGTTCCTTCGTCACATAGCCATGAGACAAGTGAAGAGGATAGGTATTCATGTGAAGAATCTCTACAAGTTGGAGGTAGAAGATTGTGCTTCCTTGAGCATGAAAGTAGAGAAGGTGCATAGACGATACAACATTGAGTTGTGGCATTGGCGGTTGGGTCACTTGCATCACAACGCTTTGAAAATCATGTAGAAAATTTCTATCGATCTTCCCAAAGGTATACTAGAGCAAGTTGACACATGCAAAGGGTGTACTTTGGGAAAATTCACCAAAGCTTCCTTTCATAAAAAAGACAGTCGAGCACATGAGATCCTTGATTGAGTCCATTCATATGTGTGTGGACTGTTCTCGACAACATCCACAACCAAGAACAGGTATTATGTTATATTTTTTGACAATTTTCTTGTAAATGCTGGATATTTTTGATGCAGAAGAAAGATAAGACTTTTGCAAAGTTTTGTGAATTTAAAGCATTCGTTGAGAAAGATATTGGAAGGAAGGTTGAATATATTAGGAGTGATAACGGTGGAGAGTATGTGTCAAATGAGTTTAAAAACTTATGTGCGATAGAAGGCATTAAACGAAAGTTGACAACACCCAAGAACCCACAGCGGAAGGGGTGGCCGAAAAGAAGAATAAAATAATTTTAGGGGAAGCACGAGTGATGTTGCATGATCAGGGCCTATCACTACACTTGTAGGTCGAGGCATTTATTTGCATAATAGAAGCCCTCATTGGATTCTTGGGATGAGTGCACCAGAGGAGGATTTCTCAGGGAAGAGACCATATGTGGGTCACTTCAGGATTTTTGGCTCATCAGTGTATTTCCATGTGACCAAAGATGCATAAAAGAAGCTTGAGCCAACAACAGAGTTGGGGATATTTGTGGGGTACACTGATACACCTCACAACTATCAGGTGTACCTGCCGAATAATAGGATGACAGGGGTTCACAGGGATTTCAAATTCAATGAAGAGAAGGCCATGAGATGTTCCCTTGAGAGGGAACTTCAGCTACACATGGTGGAGGAGATTTTGGATCCTAAGGAAGAACCTCAAATTGATGTGGAGAAACCACATGCAGAGGATCCGGGAATGGAGACATCCACTCAGTCAGAGTCTTCTAGAGATGGGAGAAAGCGAACTAGAGAGGTTAACAACTTATTACAGGATACGAGAGAGAATGTGGGAGAACTCACATGAAAACGCAGGCAGAGGATTTCAACTGAGAGGTACACTGGATACATGGCTCTTATGAGAGGATGTGTTGAAACATAGCCATCTTCTTTTGAGGAGGTAGTGCAGCAACCGGTTTGGGTTAATGCCATGGTGGAGGAGTATGACTCCATTGTTCTTAACAATGTTTGGGATGTGGTCCGAAGAGGAGGAGACAAGTCAATGGTGAGTTCCCAATGGATTTACAAGGTAAAGTAAGCAGAGGATGATAGTGTGGAGAAACATAAGGGCAGGTTCGTGGCTTGAGGATTTTCTTAGGTAGAGGGGATTAATTACTATGAGACCTTTTCTCCTGTTGCAAGTTAGTCATCAATCAGATCCATTTTCGCACTATCAATGTAGATGGGTTGGATGATACATCAGATGGATGTAAAGACAACTTTCCTTAATGACATGATTGAGGAAGAGGTGTATATTGAACAGCTTGAAGGTTTTGAGACCTTTGACCGAAAGTCACATGTGTCCTGACTCAAGCGAGCGTTATATGGGCTGAAGCAAGAACCCCATACTTGGTACACCAGGATCGATAGCTACTTCACCGGGTTGGGCTTCACCAAAAGTGAAGTAGATGCGAACTTGTACCATATTGTGGTGGAAGGTTAATTGTTGATTTTTTTTTATATGTCAACGATTTGATTTTGACAGGTGATGATAAGTTGATCAAGTCTTGCAAAGAGGATCTTGCAAAAGAGTTTGAAATGAAGGACTTGGGGCTCATGCACTACTTTCTAGGCATGGAAGTATGACAAGGTGATGGGGAAATTTTTGTCTCTCAGGGAAAGTATGCCAACAAGATACTGAAACGGTTCCACAAGGAGAGAAGTAAACCCATGGTGACTCCTCTAGCAGTTAACTAGAGGAAGGAGGATGTTACTTCAAGTGCAGTAGTGGAAACTACTATTTACAGGTAGCTTGTCAGTTCACTCATGTATTTGGTGAACACATGATCGGACATGCGCTATGCAGTTAACCAGCTTAGTCAAGTGATGGTTAGGCTGACTAAGCTGTATTGGAAGGCGACCAAGCATGTGTTGAGATACCTTAGAGGCTATTGATGAGTTTTCAACTTCATATCTTGATCAAGAATCTGATTAGGAAATTGAAGAAGAAATTATAGATAAAGGTGTAAAACTAAAGGAGAAAATTGCAAACATAAGATAATTCAACTTTCAAACAATTTTATTCCAAAGGGATTAGTGCCATTAGAGAAGTTATTTGATGAGAATGTGTAGTTATTAAGCCTTAGTTAGAATATATACAAGATTGCAATATTGGGATTGAAGAAGAACCAAGACATATTAAAATTTCTAAATTATTACCACCAGAGGCCAAACACAAGTACATAGGTTTGTTTAAATGGTACATTGATGTGTTTTCCCAAAAATATGACAATATAACAACCTATCATACTTCTATTATTCAACATAAAACTCCTTTAAAGGCCGGTGTCAAACCTTTTAGACAGAATCTTAGGAAAAATCCTATTTTATTGCCTATAACACAAAAAGAGGTAAAAAAATGGTTGGATGTTAAAATCAACATACCATTGAGATATTCCAAATTGATTGCTAACTTAGTTTCCGTAAGAAAGAAGAATGGAGAAATCAGATTGTGTGTAGATTTCATGAACTTGAATATGGCATCTCTTAAAGACAAATGTCCACTTCCAAAGATGGATTTCCTTATTAAAAAGGTGACTAGAGTAGATAGGATTTCACTGCTAGATGGTTTTTCTAGATACAACCAAATTGCAGTACAAAAAGAAGATCAAAGTAAAACAACATTCATTACACCTTAGGGCACATTCATGTATGCCAAGATTGCTTTTGGCCTAATGAATGTTGGAGAAACCTTCCAAGGAGATATGGATTTGGAATTTGTTAGTGAGAAAAATGGAGTTATTGTTATTTATCTTGATGATCTTACTATTTTTTCCAATTTAGACTGACACCATTTAAGACGTCTTTAATAATTTTTTCAGAAATTTAGGAAATTTTAGTTTCCCTAAATCCCAAAAAAAAACTTTTTTCCATGAAAGTGGGTAAACTTCTAGGGCATATTGTATTTAAATGTGGAGTTAAAATTGATCCTCAAAGACAGTCTTCTATTCAAGTTATAAGACTGACAAGAAACAAAAAGGAAATATAGTCTTTCCTTGGTAAAATTAATTTATTGAGGAGGTTTATTCCTAAATATGGAGAAAGAGTGAAAGATATTATAAATATGCTCCAAAAGGATGAAGAAGTTAGATGGACATTTCAATCAAGGTTATATTTTTCTCGGATTAAAAAGTAAATCACAAAAGCACTAGTCCTAGCTAGTCCTAATTATGGTAAGCCTTTCAATATCTTTTCATTTGCTTCAGATTCAACATTAGCCGTAGTCTTATTGCAAAAAAATGAGAATAATTACGAGTATCCAATAACATTTTTCAGCGAAACAATGAGACATGCAGAGTTAAAATATGATATTGTTGAGAAGGATACATATGCTATTGTTTTGGACTTATTTTTTACATTAAAAACTAGTTGCATATGTTCCAAACAATACAGTGAAAATAGTTTTAACTCAGGAAGTCAATGATGGGAAGAGAGGCAAATGCATTGCGAAAATTCAGGAATTTGATCTGGAGATTAAGCCAACTAAGCTAGTAAAGGTCCAAGGACTGGCTAAAATCTTGGCAAAATCTAATTGTAGAATTTTAGGTATTAACTCTGTGATGCAGATTTGAGATTCAACTCCTTAGTTTCCTTTATAATTAAATAAAAGTCAAGCTAGATCCATTAAACTCAAGTCATTAAAGTTTCACATTATTAATGAAAATTTAGATTGGAAGGACCCTATGGGTATTTTTTTTTGTGTATGTCTAATTGAAGATGAAACAAATGGAGTGATAAATGAATTTCATGAGGGTGCATGTGGAGGAAATTATGCCTAGAGAACCATTACATATAAACTTTTGAGAGCAAGTTTCTATTGGCTAAAGTTATTTTCTCAAGTTGGGGCAAAAGTCAAAAGTTGTGTTATGTTCCATATTTTTACAGGAAAAGAAAATTTATCATCTCTTTCATTAATTCCAATTTTGTTGGAATCTCCTTTTGTGTAGTGGGGCATAGATTTCATTGCAAAGGTACACCCAACATCTAGTAATCAACATAAACAGATTCTAACTACAACATATTGTTTCACTAAGTGGGTGGAGGAGATTCCGACAAGAAATGCAACATATGTAGTGGTGATAAAGGTTTTATAAGAAAACATCTTGTCCACATTTAGTTGTCTAAGTGAACTTATCAATGATAATGCTCAAGCTTTCAACTCTGCCAAAATGATTGAATTTTATCAAAAATATCATACTTCTCTTTACCATTCTACAACATATTATCCTTAGGGAAATGGAATGTTTGAATTCTCAAACAAGAGTTTGGTAAAGGTTATAAAGAAGGTATTAGTTGATCATAAAAAGCATTGGAATGTTCATTTAAAATTTTATCTTTGGGCTAATAAGGCTTCTCCTAAAAGAGAAATAGGTAAATCTCCTTTTCAATTAGTTTATGGTACTGAAGCAGTTTTTCATACTCAGTTGGCATTTTTTGTCATGAAAAATTTGCAAGATTCTCATGAACAACTAAATGAATTTACAAGAAGAAAACATTGGTTTATTGAGTTGGAACAATATATATAACATGTGCAAGTTAAGCTGCAACAATAGCACAAAAAAATGAATACTTTGTTTGATAGAAAGGCTAGAGAAAGAGATTTCAATCAAGGTGATCTAGTGCATTGATGAGATTTTATCTCTACATGTAAATGGGCAATGTTTGAAACACTTCATACAATATTGAAGAATTTAAGGATTATTATATCACTATTTTTTTTTGTAAGCTAGGGAGAGACCTTCTTTTTCTATTAATTCGAATTGAAACCACTACATAATCGTGGTGACCTCAACCCGCCCCGAGGGGAAACCGGGTTTCTTGGCCACCTTAAGTTTTTAATGGCCATCCAAAAATAAAAAGTCCTGATTCTGTCTGTCCATGCTTTATAAACTAAACATTCATAGAGATTATCATAGTTTCTTGTCTGCATTCTGTATTACAAAAAGAAGCTACAGTTAACTAACTATAATTCAAAAAGATTTTTAAAAACCTCTAATTAACATGTCTTCATCTGTTGGTCCGCTGTGCCTGCCTGCTGCTCCATCTCTTTCTTGATACCGGGACTGCTGGTTTTTAACTGCTGCTGTATTTCTTCCATCTTCTTATCCTGCATTAACAAGGTGTTTTGAATGTTCCGTAACTCCTTCTTCAGATTTGGAATTCCCTGAGATAATTCAGCCATTTCCATGGCTACTTGTTCCATTGCCTTAGCTAGCAGTCTCTTCATTATCCAGTAGACATGAAGGGTCTGCTTATATAATGTCATGCGTCCTCGCGTGTTGCCTGGATCCGGGAGGAGATATTCCCAGTCTTCCAATTCTGAGTCTGATTGACCCTGAATTGCCTCCTCTTCTAGCTGCTGAATAATCTTTCTGATATTTTGGTTAGTGTTTTCACAGTAGGCCCATTCGGCGAACTGGACTTTCTTCCCTATGGATTTCCTTGTTTTCCTAACTGATCCTGTTGTGCATTCTTCCCTGTTTCCAGCCCCTCCTTTTCCCCCTCTTCTGCATTGCCCGCGTCTCCCTCCTGCGCCTCCCCTTCTCCTATAACTTCCTCTACCTCTCCTTCTTTTCTCTCCTGATGGGCTTCCGAATACCCCTTCTCCTTCTTGTTCCTGGTTACCCCGGGCAGCTTCTTCCCTGCTACCCTGGACATTAAACCTCCCTGCCTCTGCCAACCGGCTTGTCCATACGCGCCTTGGTTCTCCTTCCTCTCCGTCCGAGTCAAACATTTCAACATCCTCCTCTGAGTCATCTTGAACCGTGAGGATTTCCTTAGCTGTGGCTTCTTCCATTATTCCTTTCCCTTTTTTTTCTTTGTCTCCTCGACCTCGGTTTCCTCCTTCTTCATCACTCCTCATCCATCTCCTCGTAGCCATTCTTTTCTCCTCTGCCGTGTTGGCTCTTCGTTTTTTCGACCTCCTTTGCACTGCTGTTCTCCCTTCCAGGTCCCTGGCCTCCTTGTTTCTTCGCTCTGTCTTCGACACTTCAATACGAATTTGCCTCAACCGGCTGCATGAACCTTTCTTATGCCACCGTCTCCTCCACCTACTTTCTATTTTATTTACCTTCTTCTTTTGCCGCTTATTGTCTACCTCCCTACTCGCCTCTCTTCGCCTTCTCTCCGTACTGTCATACTCTTGTCCAATCTCTGACATCCTGACAGTTCCATCCTCCTCTGTCGTAATTCTATCATCCGCTTGCCTTGAGATGATATCCCTTGCGGTGATCCACTTGTCCTTGATCATCATTACCTGAAACTCTCTTGCTCTGTCGTGCTCCCTTACCTGCTCTGCATTTATTATCCTATACGCTGCCATTAACATCCCGATCGGGAGTCGCTTGTTGTCATCTTTATCTGGTTGCAAATTCATTATGGTCTTGGGTGATTATGTTTTTAAGCTCTCCCCATCTTGGGTTATTCTCTATTGTGGTCCAGCTATTGTCCATTCTTCTATCTGAATCCTTACTCCCCCAGTTAGCCAAAAGGTTTGCTGCCTTGTTTCCTTTTCGTCTAACGTGGTTAATAATTTTGTATTCTATTCTCTTTAGTAATTCTGCCACATCTTGGATAGTCCTAGCTGTCCTCCAACTCCTAGCAACCTGCTCCCAGCTCCTCCCATCATTTAGTTTACGGAGCATCTCTATTGTTACCTGCGAGTCACCTTCTATCTCCAAATTCATGTATCTGTTCCTCACTGCTATCCTTAATCCTTGATGCACCGCCCATAACTCTGCTTCGTTGTTAGTCATTTCTCCTCCCCATTCCGCATACACCCATCTTGTGTTTTCCTCACTGTCCCTAAAGATTCCCCCAAAGCCTGCCGGCCCTGGGTTTCCTTTGGAAGCCCCATCAAAGTTCAGCTTGATGAAATTCTCTCCGGGGTATCTGAACTGGTTAGGACTCTGAATTTGAGTTCTCTGCCGATTCTCTTTTCTGGGATAGATCATGTCATATCCCAAATTTAATTTAGATACTATTGTCCTTTCCTCCTGGTTTGTTTTCCAATCCTCCTCATCCCAGGCCTCAGTCAAAACAGTTTCTTTTATAGATTTACAAATTTCCTCCCAAATTCTTGCAGGTTGGTTGCTTTTATCCCGAAAGATCCTTCTATTACGTTCCTTCCACAGAGACCATATCACAAAACCTACTGACAATTTCCAGATTCTCCTCACCACCTTGCAGGAGAATTGTCCTTTGCCCCATTGCAATATGGTATTTTTAATGTTGTTGGGGTCTCTATTTGACTTGCCAAAGAGTGTTCTAATCTCCTCCCATAGATTTCGGGCGAATGGACAATTATTCAGTATGTGCTCCTGGGTTTCAATTCCTTTGTTACAGAGACTGCATCTCGATGGTCCATAGAAACCCCTTTTCTGGATTTTGTCCCATGTTAGGATTCGTTCTTTGCTCACTAACCATGCGAATATTGTTATCTTCGGCCACCACTTGATGTCCCAAATAATTCTCCAATCTGTAGTTTCTTCCTCACTTTCTTGATACCTTGTCAAATCGTAGGCTTCTTTTACTGTAAAGGTTCCTTTCATTGCTTTTCCCCATCTGAGAATATCCACCCCTGATCTCGCTTTTATCTTCCTCGATTCTAACTCTTTGGTATATATTTTCCCCAACTCTTGATTTGTGTCTTCGTCCCATTCTTCTGGCTTTCTCCATACTCTCCATATTTCATTGGTTTCTCCTTCTTTCCAGTAATCTCTCACATATTCTCGTCCTGCCCTGATCACTTTTTGCTGTACTTCTTGCAGATTTTGTATCTCGATCAATTTATCTCTTTGCTGCCACCTCTCCTCGCAGAATCTAGCACTGCTTCCTTCGTGTATTTCCTAGAAAGCATGATTATTTACTATATGCCTATTCTGACTTGCCAATTCCCAGATTGAAGATCCTTTTGGGATTTCTTCAACTCTCAGTCTTTCCGCCGTTGTTGCAGGCATATTATATTTCTGAGTCCAGATTCTCTTCCATAGATCATTTCCCCCTTGCATCCACCGCCACCATAGTTTTGCTCCAAGCACCTTATTTAACGTCTCTGGGTCTCTCAGGCCTAGACCCCCTTCCTCTTTTCTTTTCATTATATTTTCCCACGAGACCAGAGCCCATTTCCTTTGTTGACTTGGACCTCCCCAAATAAATTTTCCAAATATTTCTTTCATTTTTGTGCAAACCCCTTTGGGGGCTGCCATAATGGATAAGGAGTAAATAGGTATCGCTTGAAGGACAGATTTCAGTAGGACGATTCTGCTAGCAATGTTCAGAGATCTGAATGACCAGCTTGCCAATTTGTTCTTTATTTTTTCTAAAGTATTCTGCCAATTTTTCATTCGTGTGGGATTTGTATCTAGCTGATTCCCCAGGTACTTTGTAGGAAGTTCCCCCTGCCTGAATCCTAAAGTTCTGGTCAGATGAGCCTTGATTGATTCTGGAGTATTGAATATGAAGGTGCATGATTTTTCTTTGTTAATCTCCATACCCGATGCTTCCATAAACAGCTCCAGTATTCTTTTAATGTTCCTCACCTCTTTTACTGAGACCTCACAGAATAGCATAATATCGTCAACAAACTGCTGGTGAGTGATAGGCAAATTGTTTCCCCATAGCTTTAAGCCTTTGATTTTCTTTTCCCTCAACTCTTTTTTGAAGTATCTTCCGAGACCTTCTGCTGCCATTATGAATAGGAATGGAGAAATAGGATCCCCTTGCCTAATTCCTCTAGTAGCTCTAAAGGTTGCCGTAGGAACCCCATTTAATAATATTGAGAAGTTCGGGGTCGATATCATGTTGTATACCCACTCTATCCACCTGCTGCTAAATCCATAGGCTCCAAGAATCGCTCTGAGGTATTTCCAGCTTAAACGATCATAAGCTTTTGACAAGTCCAGCTTCATCATCATTCCTTTTTGCTTTTTTTGTTTTAGTGAGTGTATCATTTCCTGTGATACTACTGACCCATCAAGAATTTTTCGCCCCTCCACAAATCCAGTTTTCTATGGTGAAATTATATTCGGAAGTAGAGGCTTTAATCTTTTTGCTATCAAAGTGGCTAAGATTTTATATATGACATTGCATAGGGCTATTGGGCGAAAACCTTGAGCATTTTTTGAATTATCACTCTTAGGGATCAGGGTAATAAAGGTCGAATTGATACTTGGCCATACCTTTTGCTTCATTCGTGATTCCTCTACTACCTCCAAGACTTCTTTGCCAAGAAAGTGCCACCCTACTTGATAAAACTCCACGGTATATCCATCAGGTCCTGGAGCTTTGTTCTTACTCATATCCATCACAATTTCTTCCACCTCTTCTAAAGTAACTGCCCTCATCAAAGCCTTATTCTGATCATCTATTATTATTTTAGGGATTTCCTTACAGATGCATTCTACGGCTAATCCCCGATCTTTTTGTGGTTCTGTGAGTATCTCTTTGCGGTGTTCCACCAATATTTTTCTCAATTGTTTCTTGTTCTACTATCCTTTCCCCCTCTACATTTTTAATGGAGAAGATCATGTTCCTTTGTCTACGCTGGATCATGGCTTGATGGAAAAACTTAGTGTTTCTTTCTCCTTCGCGTAACCAGTTTATCCTAGATTTTTGTCTCCACAGAATCTCTTCCTGTTTCCTTCTTTCTTCAAGTTGGCCTATTATTCTTCCTTCCTCTTTGCTTCTTTCCTCATCCCTCCCTTCTAGAATTATTTTTTGTTGTATTTCCTCCATTTCTTTCTCTAATTTTTGTTTTTCCTCCATGATGTTCCCAAACTCTTCCTTATTCCATTTTTTTATTTTCCCTTTGAGTTCTTTGAGTTTCAGATGGATAGTATGCATCTTCCCGTTCCCTTTCACTTTACTCTGGGTCCACCATTCTTCTATTTTGTGTAAGAATTGAGGGTTTCTAAGCCAAAATGCCTCGAATCTGAATGGTTTCTTACCAGTGTTCTTCTTGATATCGATTTCCAATCTGATCGGCCAGTGGTCCGAGCCTAAAGCCGGCAGAATTTTAGCTTCTATAAACACATCCCGGTTCAAAATTTGTTCAGATAGAAGGAACCTGTCTAATCTAGAAGCAATTTGATTTCTTCCTCCCCTCCTATTGTTCCATGTGTGTACGCCATTAGTTGTAGGTATATCCACCAGCCTCTGTTCTGTGATCATCTCATTAAACTCCTCCATGTTCTGATCCGGTCTCCTTAAGCCACCTTTCTTTTCGTCTATCGTTCTAATCATATTAAAATCTCCTCCTACTATCCACAATGTTCCAGGGAGAATTCTTCTAATAGCTTGCATATCCTTGAGAAAGTTCTTCCGTTCTCTTGGGATATGCGGTCCATAGACTCCTGAAATGAGTATTCGCTCCTCTAATCCTATCAATCTGAACAGGCCTGTGAGGATTCTGGGGAAGCTGATCCAATTTTCAAATAATACCTCCTCAGGGTTCCAGAGGATTGCCAGACCCCCTGCTGTTCCATCCGCATCTTGAGCCATTACCTCATATTGTAGTTTATTTCTTTTCATAATTTCTACCATCTGTTGATGCCTAATTTTCGTTTCCTGGATTATCATTATGCTCGGTTTATCTTTCTTCAGTCTTTCCTTTAAGTACCTCTACTTACCCTTACTATTTAGCCCTCTGATATTCCACCTCATGACTATCATTTATAACTTCTTTGGTGGTTTTTGAAATACCTCTGATAGAGGTATAACCCTTCCTGAATTTACCAATATTTCTCCAACTGCTTGTATGGTTTCATTTAATGTTCGTATTCCTCTCTTTCTGCCCCCCTTGCCAGTACCATCCATTCCCAGGCTCTGGTTCCCTTGCGTCCCTGCTTGATCCATTTGAATCTCTAAGGTGGTACCTTTCTTCTCCTTATATTTCTGGAATGTTTCTTTGTATAATTGTTTCTGTTTTTCCGGGATAAATCTCTCATCTAAATTTTTCCATTCCTGAAGCAATTTCTTCATAATTCTTTCTTCTTCGTTCCAATTATCCTTTTGAGAGTCTGTTCCCATCTGCGTTTGCTCTGTTGTATTCCCCTGAATTTCTCCCATCTCTTCTTCCATCTCCTTGTTCTGAGTTATGCCCTGTTCTTTTGTCTCTTTTATAATTTCCATTGGTTCATTCTCATTATCTTCCTGTTCTTTCCTTTCTCCCTCGTTTTCGTCTTCCTCCACCTGGAGGACCTGAAACTTGTTTTGGTTTTCGACTACTATAGATTTCCCCTTCTGTTGGATCCTTATTCCTTCCTTGCCTGGTTTTTTCTTCCTTTGGACCTCCTGAAAGCCCTCATCCCCGGTATCCGCTCCTTCTGTTCTCCTTTGTTCTTCAACCTGTGTCCTTGTTATTTCCATTTCTTTGTTTAGTGGGCATTGCCTGTATAGATGTCCATACTCATGGCATCTTCTACACCTGAAGGGAATGTGCTCATAATCGATTGGTTACTGCCATATTTCGTCATGGTATTCTAGCTCTATATACTCTAGTAGTGGCTCTGCTATATTCATGTAAATGCATATCCTTGCATACGAAGTATACTTTCCCCTCTTTGTTGACTCAGCAACCTTAACAAAATTTCCGATTGAATTACCAATCCCTTCCAGAATATCAGGGTCCCAGAACTCCATTGGTAATCTGAATAATCTGACCCAGATGGGTGCTGCTAACAATTTCTCATTATCCGGGTTATACCTATCCTCCCAATGCCTCATGAATAAGCCCGCGTTATTCATAAAGTATGGCCCTTCTTCAAAGGTTCTTTCCTTATCTTCTAGGTTTGCAAAAATGACTGTGAAAAAACCTTTTGCTCCCAATTTTAAATCTATATGCTCTTTTGGCTTCCATCTTTGTTGTATCCATCTTGTTAAATCCTTTTCAGATGGCCAAAAACCAACAAACTTGCAAATCAAAGCATGGTCTCTCATATAGCATCTATAGTCTTCGAGTTTATTATTTGGTATTACGTACCTTGGTCTCTTTTGTGCTCTAGGTAAGAATCTGCCTCCAATTTTTGCTTGCCATCGGTTCCCCAACACTGACGCATCTCTGCTATTCTCCTTCTGAGCCCCTTGTAGTCCGCTCCCACTTGCTTCGCCTGCTATTACATTCTTAAAGGAGGGGATCTCTCCCCTCCCCTGTTTTCCTTCCATGGGTTCCTTCAGTCTCGACTATCTTTATTTCACCCTTCCTTCGTATTTTAACCTTGCAAAGATTATTTCCTCCTCCCACTTAACCCTTCTGCTATTTCACCGTCGCCCGCTCCCGTCCGACTCAAGCTCTGAAAACCCTAGTATTTCAAACCCTAACCCGCACTTTCTCCTCTCATCCCTCACCCAGGATCCAAATCACAACTTATATCTAGTTTACATGGATTGCGTCCTTATATCACTATTATTATAAATAGCCGGAATGATTTAATTTTCTAGTGCATGTGTGATCATCTTCTACAACATTTTTGTAATAAACCTCTCAAAACACACTTTGTAAATTTATTTAATTTAAATACAATACTCATATAGTATCCTCTTGGTCTATACTTTAATATTTGTCACAATGTTTTGATCACTATCTACTATTGTTTTACAATTCACAGTGGCAAGTGTATTAAAATTTTGGTCTAACATTTATGGCCACACACAAACAAACAAATATATATATATATATATATATATATTTCCATGCAGTTGAGGTGGAAATCAAATGAATTTGTGATGTGGTCCCTCATGTATTCGTGGCATGTTTTCATTAATCTACTATGGTGGTTCCACCCACCTTCACGTGTAGTAACATGGAAATATGTGAACCTTTGAATTGATGGTTCAGATGAGATTTTGGTTGATCAGCATTATACATTGCTAAGGTTTTGTTTGGCTTGCAATGACCTTACTTCCAACACATTCATTTGCCATTGTTTCATCTTGGGTTTTAACTTTGCCATGCCCTTCCCTCTCTTAAAACCCAGTCTTTTTGAGTGGAAATGCATTACAATTCTGAATGGTTGAATTGGCATGGTTTAAGTATGAAGTTGATTTTCAGGATTGTAAATATCTTTGCTTACAATTTTAATGATTTTATGTTTATGAGCTTTGACCAAATTTTATGTTTATTATCTTTGACCAATCGTTCTCCTTGTAGACTTCTCCAAGGTTTTATCACTTACAAATATAAATTTTGAATACTTCGTTCCCATGCTTTTTTATTCCAGTTACAAGGAGTACTTATCCTCATCCGTTTTCTTTAGGTGAGTTATTGTGTGTGTATACATTTCTTTTTGTTTCTATGTACCGGGTTCTCTGTGGTTATTTAAACAAGGTTTTTAAACCTATCCCTTTTGCTTGGTTTATAACTTCACTTATGAAGTCATACTATATCTTCTGGCCTTTTTCTTAGCCAAAATTTCTCTCGGCAAAGGTCTATGCTTGGGAAAAATGTTTTCTTCTTGCAAGTTAATATTATCTTAAAGAAATATAGTTATTTATAGTTTATATTATTCTTTGGAAATTTTTACGAGTTGGGGTTTATTAGTAAAAATCCTAAAAAAACATTTTGGTTTTGTTCAACCTGGAATAAAGTTTTACCTTTTATATTTTCTCATGTCCACTTATAGATAGACTAATCGTAGCTTGCCTTAATTCTCTAGGCTGTATTAAAATTACAAGGTATTAACCTTTCTTGAATATGTTATTTTTATACCTCTTTGTAATTTATTTAACTGAGTTTATATAGGTATGCAGACTCGCACCCTTGGTCACTTCTTTTGTAAGAAGTGGTTCTCTCTTTTGCATTCCGAGACATGGAAATTGCTCTAGACTATTTCCCCTGAGGGGAAATGTGTTGTTATAGGCAATTTTTTCCATGTTCATTTTGATAAAAGACTAAGGTTGAAAGCATTTGATCTAAATATTTTTCCATTTGTAATATAATATGGGTCTTTTCGACCTTATAAGTTAACAACTTATTTTCATAATTTTTATTGTATATTGAGCTTTGGATATTGATTCCAAATGGATAAAGAACTGTAACTTTCTTGTTATTTGGATGTTCTCATTAATTTTCTTCATACTTATATATATTGTAATAGGGATTCATTGTAGAATATTGGTTCTTCCCTTTTTAACTGAAGCCGTAAAATTTGGCTATCTTCTTTGTTCATGCAATCTCTTTTTGCACAATAAGTTGTTTCTTAAGTTCATTAGTTAAAGTTTTTCCTACCATTCTCTAAAAATTCCATCCTATCCTTTAAGGTTTATACTATGGCTTAAAGCTAAAACTTGAGTTCTCCTTAAATATTGTTATGCTAAACTTTTCTCGGCCATATCTCTGATTTTACACTTATGTTGTGGTTATACTCTTGTATAACCAAGCTTTAATCATGAAAGGAAGGATGCTACTAACATACATCATTTTAACTATATTATACTTTGTTTTTACCCTACTGGTCCATATTTTTAAACATGTTTGTGGTTAGACTAAAGTTTGAGTTGAATTAAATCGATGCATTCAATGGTAGAAGTTTTCTCACATAATACTTTAGGAAATATTTTCACAGTAAACAAAATACTACTTCTGTTCATATGAAAATATGCATCATAATTTCATTATTTTGAATATGAAAATGCTTGAACCATATCTAATGCTCAGAGAATAAAATTATATTATTTTTCTTTTTCTTTGCATGTATACTCAAAAAAATTCCATCTCTACAATACTTACAAAAATAAAAGCATTTAGCAAATGACAGATATTAAAGACACTATGTAGTAAAGGTACCAACTTGTCAATTCTATTATGGAAAATAATATTGGAGCTACTAGGCTCCACCCAACCTTGACTTTTTCTCTTGAAATGGTCCCCTCGAACTTCAATGGTCTACAAGTTAATTAATCCTATGTACTTTATTTATAACACTATACTTCTCACCCTAGTTTAGCACTACGTGAGTCCCAAACTAGTATAGGACAAGAAGAATACCATTTATCCAATTCAATTGGTAGTTAATAACTACCTCCTCCCTATCCACCAAGTGGAAAATAGTTACTTGGCTCATTAATGAGTCCCACTCTCCTCAACCTCCTAAGACAATGTCCTATTTTACTAGGAGAGTTATTGATCAACAAATTTTCACAATTTAATAATCTAATCTTCAGTTTAGATGCCTAGGTCTTACAATATCAAAGGTAATTAAATCCAATCATTAACTTGTAGACCATAGTTTCTTTTTAGCCAATTGTAGCCTCAAAATTATTTTCCCAACTTTTTTATTAACAAATTAACAAAACAAATTTACATAATATAACTACTAATGACATAATACTGATAAACCAGTCCCAAATATGTCTTAAAGTTAAAACATAAAACACACTTGACATATGCAATATTAAAAAATAAACTCTAATTAAGGGGATAGCACACCCTCCCCTGCTTGATTTTGACACCATCCTGGTGTCTACTCTGGATTTCAATCCATATTTTCAAAACAAGAATGGATATTCTTCTTTAAAAGCATCTCCCCATTCCCAAGTTTCCTCTTCTAGGCTAAAGTGTTTCCACTGAACTTGGGATTGAGCTATAACTTTATTATGGAGTGTGACTTCCCTTCATTCTCGTATGTATAGAGGTTCTTCAAATAAATCCCTCTAGTTCTACTTGTACAACGTTCCACTCAATTATGTGAGTTGGATCATGTATGTATTTTTTTAATAAAGACACATGAAACACATCATGAGATTTTATGCTTATTGGAAAAGCAATCTGATAAGCAACTAGGCTATCAGTGTTAACACTTCAAAGGGTCCATAATATCTGGGTGACAACTTGGAACAACTACTAAGTCTAAGAGTACTCTTCTTAGGTTTCACTTTCAGATAAACTTAGTTACCAACATTAAATTCTTTGTTAACTCTCTTTAAATATGCATAACTCATTTGTTGATCATGAGCTATTTTTAAATTTTGTTTCACTTGCTTAACTATTTCTTCCATTTCCTTCATCATACATGATCCTAAATCCAACCATTCTTTAGGATTATCCTAAATTTACGGAACTTTACATTGTCTCCCATATGTTACCTCGAAAGGAATCATCTTTAGTGAAGTCTAATAACCATTATTATAGGCAAATTCAGCTAAGGGTAGATAGTATTCCCACATAGTGGGCCTATATGTGACATACATTCGTAGTATGTCCTCCAATATTTGATTAGTCCTTTCTATTTGACCATCAATCTAAGGATGATAAGCTATGCCGAAGTTTAATTTTTTACACATGCATTCAAATAAGCCATTCTAAAACTTATAGGCAAATTTCAAATCTCAATCTAAGATTAGAGTTTTAGGCATACCATGTAATCTAAATATTTCCTTCATGATTATTTCTTCTATATTAATTACTTTGAAAGTAGACATTATAGGCATAAAATGTGTTGCTTTACTAATTTTTTCTACCATGACCATTATAGATTCATGTTGACTCATTGTTTTTAGCAAACTAGTGAGGGAATCCATGGATATTACCTCCCATTTCCATTCTGGAATGGGTAAAGGTTGAAATAATCCAATCGGATGTTGATGGGAAGCTTTAATATGTTGACATTCTAAACATTTTGCTACATAGTCATCTATTTCTATCTTCATATTAGGCCAATAAAGTTCCTTTCTCAACATGGTTATTACCTTTTGATAACTAAGATGTACAGTTGTAGGATTTTTATGCAGTTCATCAAGGATAAACAATTTTCCCTTTTGATCATTGGGTATATAAATTATGTCTCCATACATCAACATATCCTCTTCACTAACTGAAAAACCATTCTCTTCCTCATCTCAAGAATCTTATTTCTGAATTTTCTCCTTGATTTTAACACATTCTTTATCAAAATATGTAAATATCCTCACTTTTTCTGTCAAATTTATTTTCCAACTACTTGTGGAAATAACATAAATCTGATTTAGTTTTCTTCCAAGAGCATCTGCTAATTTTTTTTTTTCTTTCCATTTAATTGTTATTTCAAAATCATACTCACTAAGGAATGCCAACCACTGAGCTTGCCTAGCATTTAAGGTTGGATTATCAAAGATATATTTATGGTTGACATTATCAGTCTTTAGCTAGAATCTCCTCCCTATAAGATAATTCCTCCACATTTTTAAGTCATGGATAATAGTTGCTAGTTCTAGATCATGGGTAGCATTATTCCTCTCATGGCCATTAAGCTTTCAAGATTCATAGCTGACCACATGAACTTATTGCATTAATACTCCCCCCAAACCTTCTTTACAAGCATTAATACATACTACAAAGTCTTTTTTGGGGTCAACTAGTTTTAAAATTGGAGCAATAGTCAATAATTTCTTCAATTTCTCAAAGTTGTCCTAACATTTTGTATTCCAATGAAATTTAGTTCCCTTCTTCTATAAACAAGTAATTGGGTAAGATAATTTGGAAAACACCTCTATAAACCTCCTATAATAACCTGAGATTCCCATGAAAGACGTGATATTATCCACATCCTTATGAAATGGTCATTCCATAATGGTTTCTATATTCTCCGTATCTACAACAATTCCCTCTTCAGATATAACATTCCCTAAATAATGAACTTGTTTTTTATAAAATGTACATTTGCTAAAATTAGCACAAAACTCATTTTCTCTAAGTTTTTGGAGAACCATATGCGAATGCTGGTCATGTTCCTCCTCATTCTTTGAATAGACTAATATCTCATCAATAAATACAATGAAAAAATTGTCTAAATAGGGTTTGAGTACACTATTCATCAGACACATAAAAATGGTTGGTGGATTAGTGAGTCTGTAAGGAAGTATGGTGAAATCATAATGCCCATGCTAGACCCTAAAAGTTGTCTTATGAATGTCTTCATCTTTGATCCTAATATGATGATATCCAGATCTTAAGTCAATCTTTGAGAAAATAATAGCTCCTTTGACCTGATTAAATAGATCATCAAACTTGGGTAAAGGATACTTGTTCTTGATTGTCATTTTGTTGAGTTATTGGTAGTCTATGCAAAGCCTAATGGTTCCATATTTATTTTTTACAAATAATACTAGTGCACCCCAAGGTGACACATTGGGTCTTATATATTTCTTGTCTAACAACTCTTGTAGTTATATCTTTAATTCCATTAACTCTAGAATACTCATTATGTATGGAGCTTTAGATGTTGGGACTACTCTAGGGATACGATCTATAGTAAAATCTATGTCCTTTCATGGAGGTAATCCTGGAATTTCCTCGGCAAATACATCCTTATATTTTTCTAGAATAAGATAATATTCCATATTGGTTTCTTATTATTGTTAGAATGATATTCAATCTGAATTGCAAACAATTTACATCCCTTTAGGGTGCATTTATTTAACTGTAAGGTAGTTATTTTCATCACTAAAATGACTCTTGGAACCTCTTTTACTATACAAGTCTCCACTTAATCATTTAAACATGTGAAATATTTTTCCAAACAATGCAAGAATACCCTGTGTTGTTATAGCCAATCCATGCCAATAAGAACATCATATGATTCCAAATTCAAATTTATTTTAGTGTGAAATCCATTTCAATCTATTGAATAGTCTTTACTAATTTCAGTAATCCTTATTTTGGTTCCTGTAGTTGATTGCACTAACCAAGGTTTAGTCTATTTTTCCTTTTTAATACCACATTTTTCAATCATAGAAGGAGAAATATAAATTAAAGTTGAGCGAGGATCAATTAACACAGTTACAATATTTCCAAAGATTTTACCTTAGATCTCCACCATGGAGGATTGATGGTCAACCTATCTATCATCCAACATTACAGTAATCCTTGGAATGTTACAAGAAATATCATTTATTGTACATGCCTCCTAAATGTTATGCACTATTTCTTTCCTATTCAAAGGATTTTGTGGACAATCCCTCCACAAATTATTTGCAATATAACCCCAACACTTGATTGGAAACCTATTTGATTCACTAATGTTTCAATTCCTTGTTCCTACTACTTTCCTACTTCTTTGGCTCATGTTGTTCTATTGATTCACATTTATACTGTAATTCCCCCCTTGAACAATTTTAAAAGTATTAGAAAATGTAAGTTTCTTAAATCCTTTCTCTTTAGCATTGAATTTTTTGTTTTTCTTTGCAACCCAACTCTTAGAATTGTCACTTTTTTTTTGATCTGGTTGTAGCACAATTTTTCTTTTCTTAGCATTTCATCCATTGTTTTTCATATTATCAAATTCAATCCTCTCCTTGTAAGAAAAAGGTTAACAATTGATAAACCTTTTAATTTTGTCTTTTCTTCTTTAAGATATGGCACATACCGCAATATGCTTATAAATTTGTTCACAAATTCATCCATTGTTGACCGATCGAGTATGAACTTATGTAACTCCCTAGCTTTCTCATCATAGTGCCTCTCTGTTAAATAATTCTTCTTGAATAATTTCCAGGTCAAGTGTTTGCCTCTAATTTTCTTTATTTCTTTGTTTTATTCCCACCACAAAGTTTCTTTTCCAGTCAACTGATATGTAGCCAATTTGGCCTTTATACTACTAGGGTAATTATAGACCTAAAAATATTTTCAGACATATTCAAAATCCACGCTTCTTAAATTTCTTCATACTCTCAGTCAAGTTCAAAGGCCCGATATTTTTAAATTCACCCTGTAACCGGGATACAAAAATTTTCTTCTTAGAGACATATGCACTACTTATAGACTTTTCTTTTACTATTTCATCATTAAACTTAAGTCTTTGACTCTAACTAGAAGTTATAGAGTCAGTGATGTTTGGAGATTCACTTATAAATCTTTCCTTATGATTACGTTTAGCTTTCCTGTTGCCCCTATTTTCTTCTAGACTCTTAAGTATGTACCCATTTAAATCTTCTTGTTCATCCCTTGCCTTAGACAGTTTCTCCTTATTAGCTTTTGCACTGTCTAAATCTACTTTTAGACTACAAACTACTTGCAAAATTTCAGATTCATGATTATTTTGATTTCCAATTTCTCCACCCATCATTCCAAGCTTAGAAATATGCACTCTACCCCCTTCACGTGATCCTACATAAGCCAGTCTATTATTATCTTCAACCATTCTTCAATTTTCTTTTGGTAGTAGTTTTGGTGTCTGTATGTTACACAAAAAATAATATTTTAGTTAGGACCCATAACGGCCCATTGTTGTAACCTCTAGCTTTGATACCACATGTAATAAACCTCTCAAAATACACCTATTTTTATTTTAATTGAATTTAGGTACAATACTCATACAATATCCTATTTGTCTATACTTTAATAATTGCCATATTTTTTTTTATCATTATCTACTATGCATTCACAATTCATAGTTGCAAGTCATAACTTAAATTTTAAATACAAAGATTTACTTCATTATCTTTCATTTATGTTTTCTTTTACTCTTTTTCCTTGCCAGTATGTTTTTGAATTAATAAATATATTGATGACATGTTAACTTACTCTTAAAATCATTATAGAGTCTTTTGTACCACCTTAATTAAGAATGTAGATGTATTTCTTAAAGTCCTTATTAGAATTATTATAAATACCAAGCTTATCTATATATATATATATATATATATATATATATATATATATATATATATATATATATATATATATATATATATATATATATATATATATATCTAGATATATATATATATATATATATATATATATATATATATATATATATAGATTGTTTCCTCATTGGTTTATTAACCAATATATATGTATATATCACAACCATGGTGGTCATAACAAGTCAATGTGGGTTTTTACCCCTCCTCCTTTAGATTTTTATACTAAAGTTTAATCATGAAAGTTTTTGCCACTATCCTACCAGAATTGTGGTTCTTTTGCATGTTAAATGTGTCCATACACATGGTCTATATAATCGCAAATAATCTGATCAAGCCCCCAACACTTGAGGGACTTTATTGACCACTTGCAAATTCCCTACCTAAGACATATATATATCTATTGCACCTTATGCTTAATTATTTGTATGTTGTGTATGAAAATGTTGTTAAATATATACATATGTGTGTGTGTGTGTGTGTGAGGTGGCAAGAAAATAAATTCGTGATGTGGTCCCTCATGTATTTGTGGCATGTTTTTGTTAAGCCACAACAGTGCTTCCACCTGCCTTCATGTGGAGTAACATGGAAACATGTGAACCTTTGAACTAATGGTTGTGATTAGTTTTTGGTTGATCGATGATATACATTTCTAGGGTTTTGTTTTAGTTCAAATGTCCTTGCTTCTGACAGATTCATTTGACATTGTTTCATTTTGGGTTTGTTGATTAAGTGTTACTCTGCTCTGCTACCCATCTTAACTTCTCCATTCTCTACTATTACACTAAAATTGTAACCCTACCCTCTCTTTGTTATAGATCTGATCTGGAAATATACGAAAATACAAATATACCCAAGAAATAACAAGATAGAAATAGATAGAAATGATTCAATTTATTGATCAAACCCTTAAGGTAGGGCAACACCCTAGGTATATAACACTCTTCATACCTTGTCTAGTCTTCTTGAGTGGAAATGCATCACGATTCTGAATGGTTGAATTGGCATGTTTCAAGTATGAGGTTGATTTTAAGGATTGTGAATATATTTACTTACAATTCTAATGATTTTATGTTTATTATCCTTAACAAATCGTTCTTTTTCTTGCAAATACATGGGAAGTATTTTCCTTAGAGTTTCCAAGAGTTCTCTAGGGTTCTATTTCTTATAAACATAAATTTTTGATACTCAGTTCTCATGCATGTTATTTCAGTTACAAAGAGTACTTCTCATCATCTCTTTTCTTTAGGTGAATTATTATGTGTGTGTGTGTATACATATATACATATACATCTTTCTTTTTGTTTCTTTGTATCGGGTTCTTTGTGGTTATTTAAACAAGGGTTTTAAACCTAGCCCTTAAATTTATTTCGTTTAGAGATTCACTCAATGCGAAGTCATACAATATCTTTCGGCCTTCTTTCTAAAATTGCTGTCGATGGCGGTTCATGCTTGGGAAAAAGGTTCACTTCTTTGACTGTAATTTAATATTCTATTAGAGAAATATAATTCATTGTACTTTATATTATTCCTTGGTCATTTTTACAAGTTGGGGCTTATTAGTAAAAACCCTAAACATAATAACATTTTGGTTTTGTTTGACCTGGAATAAAATTTCAGCTTTTATATTTGGTCATATTTTCTAATAGATAGAACAATCCATAGTTGGATTTAATCCTCCAAGAACTATTAAACTTATAGGGTATTTTTTTTTCTAAATAAAACTACTCTATTCACATTAAAGGTGTACAATTACATCATGACCAAAGTCTAAGGCAATTGCCCAGAAGGAGAGGCAGATAGAAACAGAAAAATTGTCCAAGACAGAGAATTTAGATGAGACCCTGTAATGCAATCCCATGCAGGGGAACTAGTGTTAACCTTCTTGACCTTATAGAGCTTACAAAGATTCCAAAAAACTAGCATTTTGAACCTTGGCTTATCAGCATTAACAAAAATTATCAGCAGTAACAAAAAAATGCCCTCTATTATGGGCCGCATAACCTGAGACAAAGCAGCAGAGAATGAGCTAAGCATCTAGAGGCTCTTCCATGATTCTGCACCAGCCAACGTCAGACGGATCCTGAGCACGAGCAGCATTGTTCACAGACAGATCCAGGGCCACTAGCTCCATCACCATGTCAATAGCATTGCTCGCAAGAACCTCCAGAACCCGCGAAGAGCATGGATTCGGCACAGAGACTGAGCCAGGGCCTTCCTGATGAGAGCTGGACTCTCCCACCTCCTGGGCTTCCTCGAGAAAGAGCACCGAAACATGAGCAGTAATCCTGGGACGATTCAGGGTGCAATTGAAAGTGAAAATCGCAGAGCCGAAAGAGGGAGAGGATGAGGAGTCTGGAGGACGAGGCTCAGGGTAATGGCTGGGCAGAAGAAAACGCCCTCTCCCACTGCGAGTGCGAGGGTAATGGTCAGAGATGAAATCGTTGGAGAGGGAGGACGGGCTAGAGGACGCTCGCCGAGGGGTGCCTCTTCGGCATCTCATCCTATGGCGAAGACGGGGCATGACGAAAACAACAACGACTTTGTGGGAACAAGACCGAGCAACCATAGAAGCAGAACATGGGCCGATCAAGTGAACAACTAGACGGGAGCCCAAAGCCTTAGAGAGAATCTAGGAAACTGACTGAGGCAGCTCTGCAGGTCTACCAGAGCAGGAACCCAGCTTCGTCGCTCCTATCAAACCGCTTGAGCCAGCATTTACCAGGCCATAACCCGACCAACACAACATAAGAGGCTCCAGAACGATCTCACGGTGGAGGCTAGATTTATTACCCTCTCCTTTGCCTCGAATTGCACCCACCATTACTATGGCATTCAAGAGAGCCGAAATCCAGAGTAGATCAGAGTGTGCAGAGGTGAAAAACATATCGAAGGACAGACTGGTAGTATCAAAGTCGCCTGCAGTGAAGCCCTTAAACGCTGCGATGCCCAAATGCCGATGATCATCCGTCGACGGGTTATTAACTTTGTTGTACAGGGCGGGCAGGTGGCGGCCCCTCTCACCCCACCTCTGTCCCATCACATTAACCATCTGGCTAGACACCCGCATCCGAGGCACTACTAAACTTATAGGGTATTAACCCTTCTTAAATATGTTATTTGTATAGCTCTCTGCACTTTGTTTAACTAAGTTTATATGTCATTTTTAGATAACGCATTTAGGGTTTCTGATTGTAGTCTCTTCTCAAGTATAATATTATTCCAAGGGTTTTGGTTTCTTATTTAGAATTAATTTCTTTCATTAGCTCCATCTCAAATATTGTTTCAATTGGAATTTCTAGGTATAATAAAACTCAATGTTTATCTTTTGAATGTTTCTTTTATAAGTTTGAACATGGAACTGGGACCTCTCAAATTATTAATGGGTTTGACCTTCTTCATATAAAAGTTATAAGACTCACACCCTTGATCACTTCTTCTATATGAATTGGTTCTCTCATTCACATTCTAAGACATGGAAGCTTCTTTGGACTATTTTCCCTAAGGGGATAGGAGTTTTTTTCCCTGTTCATTTTGTTAAAAGACCAAGGTCGAAAACCTTCTATCTAAATATTGTTCCAATTGTAATATAATATGGGTCTTTTCAACCTTATAAGTTAACAACTTATTTTCATATTTTTTATTATATATTGAGCTTTGGTTATTAATTCTAAATGGATAGAAAATTGTAACGTTCTTGTTATTTGGATGTTCTCATTAATTTTCTTTATACTTATATATATTAGAATAGAGATTTGTTGTAGAAAATTGGTACCTTTATTGGTTCTTCCCTTTTGAACTGAAGCCATAAAATTTGGCTATCGTCATTTTTCATGTAATCTCTATTTGTATAATAAGCCATTTCTTAAGTTCATTAGTTAAAGTTTTTCCTATCATTCTCTAAAAATTCCATCCTATCCTTTCAAATTTATATTCTAGCTTGAAGCTGCAACTCGAATTCTCCTTATTTACTATCATGTTAAAATACCTTGGCCACATCTCTGATTTTACACTTGTTTTATGGTTATACTCTTATATAACCAAGCTTTACTCATGAAAGGAATGATACTACTCACATACATCATTTTAATTGTATTATGTTTTGTTTTTTACCATATTAGTCTCTATTTTTAAACAGGTTTGCAGTTATACCCTAATTTGAGTTGAATTATAAATTGTCTATTCAATTGTAGAAGTATGTTCACATAATTCTCTAGGAAATATCACCTCGATGGGGGTGGAGGACTTGGAAATTCACGATGAGGCACGATAGGGAGTGAATTCATGTGAAGGACAAATGTGTCACATGATTGAGGTGGCTAGGACAATTGGCATGGCTAGCAACCCTCGAGAAGGATGCAACAAATTTTCAGTATGGTGTTATGCCCTTTGGTGTTGTTTCGCCTTTAGGTAATGGGATATTGTTCAAGTGGTGCAAGCAACGTAAAGTATGTGCAGGTTATCACCATGTTCATGTTATCTTGTCTGAAAGTTTTGAGTTTGGTGGTTGTTATTGGGGGTCAAGAAGCTTAGTGTGTCATCTTCTATGTTTTGTGCCATTTTTTTTAGGACCTTGATGCCATGACGATAACAATCCCCATGGCAATCGATTTTCTTAGTTGAGTTGATCCAAAATGGATCTTGGATAGACTTCTAAGTCTAAAGTGCTCCTCATAGAGGAAAATGAAAGTCCAAGGATGCTCTTGGAAATAGTCCCATTGCGTAGATATTTTCATTCTGAATCTATTGCAATTTGAATGGGCTAAAATGGACTTCGGATGAAGAAGTTATCGCAAAAAGAAGTTTGCCTTTGTCCTTTGAAAAGGAGGAAAATTCTTATATAAATAGGACTTAAGGGAAAATGTGTTTTTAAACATAAAATCCCTTAGAGTCCATCGCATCACAATAAACTAAGGCTGAAGGACTTAAAACAGGTGCAAAGGCCTTCAGTGGACCCAACAGATTTATAAATCAAACAAGTGAACCTTTTGAGTTCTGAAAGGAAGGGGCAGTAAGCAGTATTTCGGGTGGGCTTCGAGCAGTAAATGGTATTGGATGGGCTCTGTTCGAATCCATACATTGACTAACGCGTGGCATGGCGGAGGAGAGAGGAAACCACTTTTTCAAGCGGTTAATCCCCGTGTAAGTTATGTGCCCGAAATGGACTGTCAGTCGTTAGATTAGAGGTTGTGGATCAACGGTCAGGATCTGATCGGCAGATCGATGATTGGCATGACCAAAGGGAAGACCCTCGAGGTCGTTGTGATAGCGATATGCGATATGTTGATGTTCTGATGGGCCAATCAGCGATATCAGTGATTGGTGATCGGCGAACCCCTGATACCAAGGCCAATGCACATTGTGATTGCGACTTGCGATATTTCGATAAAAGGCAGACCTCATAAGAATTATGGACGCGATTTCATAAGTTTGAAATCCGGATTTTCGGATTTTCTATGTATTATCTGTGTATTGGGTTTTTTTGGCCATAGAATGGTGGACCTGATGGGTTTATAGATGCGATTCTATAATATTTGAAGTCCGGGCTAAAGGCTCATGATGTGTTTGTGTGCATTTTCCTGTGTATTTCCATTATTTGGCTATTTCGGCCAGAGGAAGGCAAAACAATCAGGTTTCCCACGCCAATGGTTCCTTTCCATTGTAAACGGATTCTTGTGGTGAAACAGTTGGGTTTTCCATGATAGAGGATTGTAACTGATGCCACACAAATACACAGAGAGCACAAATGCTGGAAGTAGTTAGAAGGTTTCCGAGAGTCTCTTGGAGGTCAAGCAAACTACAGAGGCATGCAGAGGCCAAGAGAAGCTAAGAGGGAGCCAGAGCTAGAGCCAGGAAGCTCACAACAGACTTCTAAAAGCCATGGAGTCGTAGTGAAGCTACAGAACAACAAAGAGATCAAATGATCTAGTTGTTGTTGGTGTCCAGAGTCTGCTAAAGACAACATAAGGCATTCCAGAGATAGTTAAGAGTATTCTGAGGGAGTTGGTACAAGTTAGAGCAAGATCGCTCAAAGCGCTGATTGAAGGAGTCAAGTCTAGAGAAGCTTAGATTTGTCTGCAGAGTGAGGACAACCAGAGGGGTAAGATGGCATTCTAAACCCATAGGTTCAGTGTAAACCAATGGAGTTGAGCGTGGAGCTTGTAAAAGAATTTAAGCCATAATCCCAAAGAGCCTAATTGAGTTGACTAGAGCTCAAGGAGACGTAGCCCAAGAGTTTTGGGTGAAATCCATATTATATTGTTGTTATGTGTGATTGCTTGTTGCTACATTGTATTTGTTGCTTTATTTGTTGTTATATGTTTTATATTAGTTCAAGCAAATAAACTTAAAACACATAAACAATTTAAAACCAAACACAAGCATACACCTATTTCAAGCACTTTTAATTCCGCAATTGGTTAATCATAAGGTCTTGGAAAATATTTAATCTTTGGAAGTGGGAGAGGTTCTTGTAAGCTTGACAAGAAGCCTTTAGTGCCCCATTTTCAGATCAGGTGGTATCAGAGCCTGAGATTGATTAGCCTCACGTTCAGGAAGGTGATATCAAAGTTGATTATACTAGAGCAAGTGGTATTAGATTAGAACGCTTGATTGACAGAGCAAATATTGCTTGTCTGAAAGGTGTTTGGGTAGTCAAG
Organism: Pinus tabuliformis; assembly: GCA_031772625.1. NCBI lineage: Eukaryota > Viridiplantae > Streptophyta > Pinopsida > Pinales > Pinaceae > Pinus > Pinus tabuliformis. The sequence continues at coordinate 141,628,582 of CM062811.1, read as the reverse complement.
GATTGACTGTTTGATTGATTGTATGCTTGTTTCTAGACTGACTATTGTGTGAGTTTGCAAAGGTGAAGGGAAAGCTATTGATAGCTCAATCCAGGAGAGGACAAAAAGGAAGAAGCGCTGAAGGAATTCTTCTTATCCCAAAGGACCTCAAAGTAATCCTTGAAGCACAAGAGGTTTGTTGCAAAAGGTTGCTTGAACAAGCTCTTTATTAATCTTGTTTGAAGTTTTTTTGTTCATTGGCATAATGAAAACTTCTACAAGTGAATCCTCAAATTCTTCATTCTTCAGAAGAGTCTTTGATGAAGACATGAAGCCAAACTTGTCCACCATCATGGATATGGTGAGAGAAATGTATGAGGATGGAAGGAAGAGCAGCATACTTAGAGAGTAGTTGAATTCCGTGGAGGAAGAGAAGCATTTGCTTTCTGACAAATTGCAAGAAATGGAGAGGCAACTTCATATTGCAAATATGAACCTGAAAAGGATGTATGAGTTAGAGACACAACCCTTTGTTGAGAAGGAAGCCTTAGTCAAGTATCAGCTTGAAGAAGAGGTAAATAATTCTTGTTTGTCTTAAAATTCTTCTAAGAATGCTTATATTGGTTCTTTTGAAAAACATACCAGAGGCATAGGTTCCAAGCTAATGTCCAAGATGGGCTATGGAGGAAAGGGCTTGGGAAAACATGCACAAGGTAATGTTGAGCCAATAATAGTTGAGGAAAGGCCTAAGTATTTGGGTCTTGGCTATGGACAGTCTTATGGAGAAAGTTCCAAAGCTGCCATGAAGGCCATTGAAACAACTCCAAGAAGGAGTTGCATTGCAAGTCTTCTACCACAAGAGTGTGAATATTGTATTCATGGGGAATGCAATAGCTTGAAACATAATTTGCAGGATGCAGGTGTTCAGAAGCACACACTTGAACCAGAGAGTTGTGGAAAATCTAAAAGCCTTGAAGAGATTGATAGTGTTCCAAAGGGAGCCACTTCTTCATTTGATTCACCTCATCATGAAGGAAATAAAGGTGAAAGAGAAAGGTATAAATCTGGTTCTAATCATATTCCTTTTGATTTTGCTCAGCATGGTAAATTTCCATATAAGCATTGGAAAAGAATTGCATGTTCCTTTTGTGGTTTGGATAACCATAATGTTTCTAGATGTTGGAAGAGGATAGCCACATGCAGGAAAATTTTGAAGGAAAGGAAGAAAGAAGCCAAAGGTCCATTGGACAAGGCAAATCATGCTGTTAAGAGGATGCACATGTGTTGCACTTACTTCCATAAGCAAGGGCACCTTGCTGAAAGATGTTGAACTCTAAATCCAACAATGCTTCCACAAAAGCTGAAGAAAGTGGAAAGAGAAGATGGCGGGAATGGAAAGGAAGTTTCCATGAATGATGTGTTTCAGGATGATTCACATTTTGATGCTGATGTGAAGACAAAAGAAGCACCTTTGAAATGGATTGGTAAGAAATGGTTAGATTTCTTATCCAATTAAGATTGCATGTCTTTTTGCATCTATTTGCATTTCTTTTTTAATAGAATGTAAGTTGCAGGATTTTACCAAGAAGGTGAATGGAAAAGTTGAGTAGGAGACTCACTTTATTGCTGCAACATTATATTTCATTTCAACTTCGAAAGTACATTGTGCTTAAGCGAAAGTTGAAAGATGAAATGTATGCATAAGATTGATGTGCATGAACACAGGGATGTTGATGATTTCCTTGTATTTGAACATGTATGTGTAATTAACTTGAAGGGTTGATTGCTTTGACATGCATGCAATATTGACTTGAGAAAAGTTAATTTGGTCTCCAAGATGGAGATAATGATGAAGTGTTTCATCTTTGAAAAAGCATTAAAAGATGTAAAGACATGCTTGACTTGAAGGGTCATTTGTTTTAAAGGCATGTTTTGTGGGCTTGGTATCTAGTCCATCATTTGTATGCAGATGTAAGACATGGAGGTGTTCACAAGATGTGAAAATCTGTTTCTTTTGTTGAAGCAGGAGTTTAGGCCATCCAGTTGTTGTCTTTATTTCTGTTGTTGTTAACAGTTTTTGTTGACAGCTTGTCAAACAGGTACAAATGAAAATATTGTGAAGCAGATGTAACTTCACATTGGTTTGAGCCACCTTGGATCAATGATCAAGAAAGAGAAGTTCAAACTACCTTCTATGACCATCTCAGCAGGAGTTTTGCATGAAGTCAAGGAGGAAAATAGTTCTTCCCAGGAGGACCAGCACATCCAGGAAGGAAAGTGGTAAGAGACTTTGGTTCATAGGCACTGTGCAGAGGCAAGTGTATGGAGGTTGAAAGAAGAGGGTGTTGTTATTCTCATTTACTGTTCAGATCAGTATGTCAGTCTTTTGTAGACCAAAAATTCTTTTAGTGGGAAGGTGTGATCCAAAATGGATCTTGGATAGACTTTTAAGTCTAAAGTGTTCCTCACAGAGGAAAATGAAAGTCCAAGGATGCTCTTGGAAATAGTCCCATTGCGTAGATATTTTCATTCTGAATCTACTGCAATTTGAATGGGCTAAAATGGACTTTGGATGAAGAAGTTATTGCAAAAAGAAGTTTGCCTTTGTCCTTTGAAAAGGACGCAAATTCTTATATAAATAGGACTTAAGGGAAAATGTATTTTTAAACATAAAATCCCTTAGAGTCCATCGCATTGCATTCCTTTATCGCATCGCAATAAACTAAGGCTGACGGACTTAAAACAGGTGCAAAGGCCTTCAGTGGACCCGACAGATTTATAAATCAAACAAGTGAACCTTTTGAGTTCTGAAAGGAACAGGGAAAATTTTAAGAACCCCCCCTAAATTTATAAATATAATAAATGGGCGAATCTCCATGGTATATAGGAAAAATGGAAGGCGATTTTATCAATAATATAATATGTATATATAAGTTTTTGGCGAATCTCTCACCAGGCATGGCGAATATTTTACTCAATTATAAAATCTTGTAAGATCTTGGTGAGTCTTTCACTAAATAATAAAACTTTGTAAAGTCCTACTGAATCTTAGCATAGTTTAATTCCCGCATTTAAATAGGCTACATTCCAGGTGAATACCATGGGTGAATACCATGGGTCAATACCATGTGCCATTTTGGTGAATACCATGGGTCAATACCATGTGCCATTTTTATTTTTATTAGTTCTAATATTAGGGTTAATAATGGTTTTTTGCATGGTATTAATAACAATCTAGTCCATGGTATTTGTCCCATAGTATTTTGGCCATAGGTTTCACCTAAATATAACCCATTTTTGAGTGTTCGTAAATATAAGGTGACTTATGGAGTAAATATAAAAAAATGTTTTATTTGTTTACCATACCTCTCGTTTATTTATATTTTTATTAATTTACCATACCTCTTTTATAAATATGGTATTTGGCCCATAGGATTCACTTAAATAAAACCTCTTTCTTGAGCCTTCATAAATAGAACGAGGGTTATGGACTAAATATAAAAAGAGGTTTTATTTATTTACGATACGTCTAGTTTATTTATATTTTTATTTATTTACCATACCTTTTGAGTAAGTATAAAAAGACATTTTATTTATTTACCATACCTCTCATTTATTTATATTTTTATTAATTTACCATACCTCTTTTATAAATATGGTATTTGGCCCATAGGATTTACTTAAATAAAACCTATTCTTGAAAATGGGCGAATGGATTCACTTAAATAAAACCTATTCTTGAAAATGGGCGAATGGAAGGTTGTAAGTCCTAATTTCATGGGCTAAATTTACCTTTTTTACCCTCTCCCTTAAAATCAGGTGGGCTATTTGAGGTGATTTGTAAAAATGTACTATGATACAAAATATTCGCCCACTAAAAATTTAAAACCCCTTAATTTCGCCAAAGGGCGAACATTCGCCCCTAAAATTATCCTTGGAAAGGAAGGGGCAGTAAGCAGTATTTCAGACGGGCTTTGAGCAGTAAGCGGTATTGGATGGGCTCCGCCCGAATCCATACATTGACTGATGCGTGGCACGGTGGAGGAGAGAGGAAACCAATTTTTCGAGCGGTTAATCCCTGTGTAAGTTATGTGCTCGAAATGGACTGTTAGCCGTTGGATTAAAGGTCGCAGATCAACAATCAGGATCTGATCGGTGGATCGGCGATTGACATGACCAAAGGGAAGACTCCCGGGGCCGTTGTGACAACGATATGTGATATGCCGATGTTCCGATGGGCCGATCGGCGATCGGCGAACCACCGATACCAGGGCCAATGCACATTGCGATTGCGACTTGCGATATGCCCGATAAAAGGCGAACCTGATAAGAATTATGTACGCGATTTCATAAGTTTTGAAATCCGTATTTTCAGATTTTCTGTGTATTATCCGTGTATTGGGTTTTTTTGGCCATTATGCCATGCGATAGCGATTTGCGATAGAATGGAGGACCCGATGGATTTATAAATGTGATTCTATAATATTTGAAGTCTAGGCTAAAGGCCCATGATGTGTTTGTGTGTGTTTTCCTATGTATTTCCATTATTTGGCTATTTCAGCCAGAGGAAGGCAAAAAAACAGGTTTCCCACGCCGACGGTTCCTTTCCATTGTAAACGGATTCTTGTGGTGAAACAGTTGGGTTTTCCATGATGGAGGACTATAATCGATGCCACACAAATACACAGAGAGCACAAATGCTAGAGGTAGCTGGAAGGTTTCCGAGAGTCACTTGAAGGTCAAGCGAACTATAGAGGCACGCAGAGGCCGAGAGAAGCTCAGAGAGAGTTAGAGCCAGAGCCAAATAGATCACAACAGACTTCTAAGAGCCATGGAGCCGTAGTGAAGTTGCAGAACAACAAAGAGATCAAATGATCCAGCTGTTGCTGGTGTCGAGAGTGTGCTGAAGATAGAAGAAGGCATTCCAGAGACAGTTAAGAGGATTCTGAGGGAGTTGGTGCAAGCTAGAGCAAGTTCTCTCATAGTGATGATTGAAGGAGTCAAGTCCAGAGAAGCCTAGATATGTCTGTAGAGTGAGGATAGTCGGAGGTGTAAGATGACATTCTAAACCCACAGGTTCAGTGTAAATCAATGGAGTTAAGCGTGGAACTTGTAAAATAATTTAAGCCATAATCCCAGAGAGCCTAGTTGAGTTGACTAGAGCTCAAGGAGACATAGCCCAAGAGTTTTGGGTGAACTCCATATTATATTGATGTTATGTGTGATTTCTTGTTGTTGCATTGTATTTGCTGCTTTATTTGCTGTTATATGTTTTATATCAGTTCAAGCAAATCAACTTAAAACACATAAACAGTTTAAAACCAAACACAAGCATACAACTATTTCAAGCACTTTTAATTCCGCAATTGGTTAATCATAAGGTCTTGGAAAATATTTAAGCTTTGGAAGTGGGAGAGGTTCTTGTAAGCTTGACAAAAAGCCTTTAGTTCCCCATTTTCAGATCATGAATGGAATTGAAGCGACCTTATGGTCTGAGGTATGTGACAATTGGACGACCTTTGGCACACTGGGAAGGAAATTAGTAATGTTTATGCACTTGTTTTTTGATTTTATATTTTACCAGTCCCCTCCATGGTGGTGCATGTTGGGTATGTTCCAGTCTCCTACTTTTAGGTGAATTCTGGGTTTGGTGTTGGTACCCATCCAAGACGGGCTTAGCTTTGGACATCTCGCGATTGGAAGATGATTTGATGTGGGTTGCAGGCACGGGGGCTTCACTCAATGAATATTTGATATGGAACGTGCATTCATGGCATACTAAACCATAGCATTAATTTTACTACATATTGGAAATACCTCTAAAAATCACTTTATTTAACCCCCTACCAATATGAACCCAATACACCTTCCCAATTTAAAAAACCCCTACTTTCACTAGATATTGTAGGTATCCATTTTTTCATTAATTTTTTTGATACCCCTTTATATTTTTTCATTAACTTTGAGCTCCATTTTTTATACATAGCATATAAGAACCCTTTACCCCCTATTATATGTTCAATATATTATGTCATTTTTTCGTCAATATTTAGACCCCAATATGAATGCACATGGTATGGTATTTCTCTCCTAGTGAAGCCCCTGTGGTTGCAGGTGTGTAAGGGTCCGCCCTATTTGGGGTGGCCTTTGATTGGGGATAGCTCAAGTGCACCTATTGAGCTAGGGAGGTTCTACCAGTTTAAAGTGGTGGTTGGGAAGTGTCTTTGGAATGATTGTGTCTTCCATCAAGATGATTGTTGGGAGAAAGTTCACAGGTCAATTGAAACTAGGGGCCCTTAGGGTGGTTGCTCCAGTGTGAATTGTGAAATGGTGTGGTAGAAGGGTTGTGCCATAAGAGGAGGAGGGACTTGGGGTCCACAAGGGGGTAGGGGTGACAAGGAAAGCTTGGGAGAAGCAACAATGGTCAGGTGATTAGAGTTGGGTGAGGATTTGGAGTAGGGCTAGGCCCACTCTCTGGGCCGAGTGGTCCAGTCGGTCACCTTAGAGTCCTTGGATGGGAAAATTAGATTGATCTTGATTATATTGGAGGATATGTGTGAATAACGCCATGACAACTGAAACAAAGTCATTACATTCCTCAATGACCTTCAGCAAAATCAATGGGACATCCTCAATCACCTGAATTCTCTGTAGCGAGGCCTGAGTCACAAAAATGATCTCTTGGATGATTTTGAGGAACATCTATTTCATGTGGATTTCCATGCCCATTGATATTTTTATCAACCAATTGCTCCGAGTGTTGGTCAAGCTCCAAATTCTCCTCCTATTAAGTGATGTTGGTTGGATGCCTATTTATTTTGTGTGTTTTTTGGGATCTTTGGCTGGCTAGTTTATGGGATTTTTATAAATCCTGACAAATTTTCCTTGAATTTTGATTTGATCTCCTAGTCAACAAATATGGTCGGGTTGAGGCTGTGAGTGAAAAAGTATTTTTGGTTACCAAATGTAATATCTTGATTATGAATTAATAGAACTTTTTTGGCCAACAAAAAAAATACGTTAGGAAATATCTCCACTGTAACCAAAAAACCACTTTTGTTCATATGTAAATAAGCATCATAATTTCATTGCTTTGAATATGAAAATACCTAAACCATTTCTAATGCTCCTTCTCTTTTTCTTTTTTCTTGCATGTATACTCAGAAAACTTTCATCTCTACAGTACTTACAAAAATAAAAGCATTTAGCGAATGACAGGTATTAAAAACACTAAATAGTCAAGGTACTAAATTATGAATTCTATTATGGAAAATAATATTGGAGCTACCAGGCTCCATCCAACCTTGACTCTTTCTCTTGAAAGCCCCCCCTGCAAAGATTCAATGGTCTATAAGTCAATGAATCCTCTTTTATTTCTTTCTATCACTATAATTCTCACCTCGATTCAACACTTTATGAGTCTCATGCCAATATAGGACAAGAAGCATACCCTTTTTTGCATTCATTTGGTATTTAGTTACAACATCCTTCTTATCCATCAATTGATAGGTAGTTACTGTTATCACCCCAAGAAACTCTCCTAGGTTGTATATCAGAGATGCTTGGGAACATTACAAACTCAACATAAAATGTTGGAAAATGGTGGATGAATGAAAGAAATGTTGCATATTCAAGCTAGATAACCACTTCTACTATTCTTAACCCTAGACATGGGTGAACACCCCCAAACTACAAGGCTTAAGACCACCAATTACTCACAGTTTTAGGGAAAATGTGAAGATGGAGAAGACTGATCACACCAGCAGATGCACAAGACCCTGAGATGGCGCCAGCTGCAACCAGTTAAAAGGTCTGTCAATCTATTTCTTAATGCACAGACAGGATGACAGCTCTCTGGCATTAAAACAATAGAAACTTGCGTACATATTCAATAATAAATGCTAAATTCTAACACAAAGGTGGGATGATAGCCCTTCTAATGCTAGACATCAACAACACATGAATAACTGCATGATAGGAACAGCCTGGAACAAAGAAGAAGAAGTGGAAAGTGAGCAATTAACAACAAAAGAAGCTTGTATTAGCTGAAAATGAAGACCAGAAGCTGCAGGTTACATAGTAGTTACAGTCTCCAGAAGTTGAACCGTACATCAGAATAACACTCATCAACCTGATTACATCTTGCTTTTTGGTATATATAGAGTTTGTTCACAAAAAATCTCTGCTAACCTATGGGTGGAGGAGTCATAACTGACCACCAACCGCATTTACAATCAGATATGGGTCTCTGATACAATTTTATTGTTTTAATGAACAAAATTGGCCTTTCTGGTACTTTGATGTCCTTCTTGAACATGTAAGTGTCATGTTTATCTGCTCAAGGCTGTCCTTCTCGTCCTTGGCCGTGCTGCTCTTTGAATGAAGTTGCTGAGGATTCAAAGCACTGAGTACCGGATCATCTCTTCCTTCTTCGCGTGCAAAAAACAGGCCGAAAAAATCAAAAAATACATTGAAATGGACGATGAACTGGGCATGAATGTTGACCGTTGGATAGCTTAGATGGACGGCCTGGATCTCTTGGAGGGTAGCATTGGGAGGAAACAGAAGCGCGATGGAATATTAGCTGTTAGATCTGGCAAATCGAACGGCGGAGATCGGCGTATGAGGGTTATTGGGAGGCATGTGCGTGGGAAGAACGAGGATTGTTGGATCATGGATGGGGATGATCAGACAACTATCAAAAGCGGAAGCAGTGCGATGGTTAATGAGCGGGGGGTCGTACGGGAAGGGCAGTAAGCGGTTTCCCCGCACCGCTCTGGGAGCTGTGGTGGTTTTCGTACAGCGGGGCGTGAAATATGACGACGTGTGGCTAATGGGACGGTGAGGATATCGCTTTCCCCGCTGACTAACGGACATGCAGTTCACAGGGGCGGGGGTTGCGAACACCGTCAGATCGCAAGGCGGAAGATCGGACAACTCAAGATTAACGCACATATTTGTTGGATGATGTGATAGGTGAGGGCCCGATGGGTTATAATTTTTTATTATATGCACAACATTATAAAGGATTAAGACTTTAGTACCGGTGACTAAACAAATAATGAGTTTATACGGGGTTTAAACGGGTTATCGGGGCTTAATAAAATTATAAACAAAAAACACCTAGAAGCTGCGAAAAAAGATTTAGGCGGGGTTTGAAGTGTTTAAACAAAAAACGCGCGGGCACCGAGGAAAAGGGTTTAAAGGAGAGTAAAGAGGATTTAAGGGGACGGAGGAAATGGAAGTGTGGGAGTTATAAGGATAAAAGGGAAAATGAAGGAGAAAGCATGAAAAATTGCTGCCAAGCTTATATAACCAAACCAACACTGCTCAAAACCTATTTTGATCCATCAAGTATCAAAGAAAATAGCAGAGCTAACACTGGCTCCTACTAGGGATGAGATCCTCCCTGTGAAGTCTCAAGACCCTGTAGACCATTGCCTTTCCAGCTGCAAACAAATTAGCCAAAATTTGTAGTGTTCCATTGGGCATGGAGTCTACTGCACCTATACTAAAACTGATAAAAACACAATATTTACAACCTTTAAGGTCAAAGACCTTAAACAACATAAACTTTCAAAAAACTCCCATTAACTGGGCCATCAAAAACTGTCTCTCCTCCCATAACTTTTTAGTATGAAGGTGTTGTTCCCTTGAATCTGTGAAATAATGAAAAGCCCTGTCCAAAAAGCATCAAATTTCCCATGATTGCCTTTCTTTTCCTTTAGTGCATCCCATTTCAAAACCAAGTCTCCAACCTAAAAATTATCTATCTTTGCCTTCTTTTCAAAGGCTTCCTTGATCTTTTTCTGATGTGCTGCAGCCTTTTCAACCAGTTGTTCTCTAATCTGATGTATCCCTGCTAAATTAGTGATCCTCTTTGCCATGTCTTCCTCTTCATCTTACTCTTCTTGAAGGAACTTTGCCACAGGAAGAATTAATTGAATTGGGAATACAACATCAGTGCAATATACCAGCTTGAAAGGAGACTTACCTGTGGATTTTTTAATGGTCACTCTGTCAACCCACAGTGCATACTTGAGCTTTGAATCCCAATTCTTTTTATTGTCCTCTAACAACTTTTTAATTATCCTGATCAGACTTTTATTAGAGGATTCTGCCAGACCATTTCCTTGAGGATAATAAGAGGTGGAATGAACAAGTTTAATACCCATTGAATCACACATTTCCACCAATTCTTTTGCCCTAAAGGCTGCTGCATTATCTATTATTAATTTATGTGGACAACCAAATCTGCTGAAGATATTCTATGTCAAAAATTTCATGACCACATTGTGATCAGCCTTCCTGGTAGGGACTGCTTCAATCCACTTAGTAAAATAGTCAGTGGCTACTAATATCCATCTATGCTGGCCACTGGAATGTGGATTGATTTCTCCAATGAAATCCAAACCTCACTGCTGAAAAGGTCCTTTTGCCTGAATTAGTTTTTAGAGGCAGGGACTTCAACTACCATTTTCCTTCAAATCTTTGGCATCTGTCACAAGATTTAACAAAATAAAATACATCAGAAAATAAAGTGGGCCAATAGTACCCAGCTCTGAGGATTTTATGGGCTGTAGTTTTCCAATAATGATGGCCTCCACACATGCTGGAATGAAACTGTTGCATAACTTCTTTTGACTGTTCCTTGTCCAAACACCTTAAAAATATTCCAGATGGATCCCTCTAGTAGAGCAGATTTTCAATGATGCAATATTTAGTTGCTCTAAGTTTTAAAGTTATAGATTGACTTTGAGTAAATCCTGAAGGGATTTCTAGCTTCAACAAGAAATTAATTATTCTAGCATACCAATTACAAGAAGCTAGATTCTCGGCCACTGACTGCTTTATCTGTGGTTCAGCTGTTTCTTCTTCTTTTTCTTGACCATTTTCTGCAATAGTGTAGAGGAAATCAATATCTAAAGACCGGCAATTTTCTTCAACTAATAATTTGGCAAGACCCTGACCTCTGACCAGCTTGGTGGGCTTCAGCTCTATATTAAATTCTATCATTTTTGCAATCCATTTTTCCCTTCTTCCATCAACATCAGGTTGTGTTAAGACATCTTTTATTGCAACAGAGGGTACATATGCAATTATCTTTGAATGTAAGATATAAACTCTGAAAGCTTTCAAAGATTTGATAAGAGCATATTCCTGTTTTTCAATAATATCATACCTTAGTTCAACATCCCTCAAATTCTTGCTAAAAAATGCCACTGGATGCTCTGAACCTTCTTCATCTGCCAGCAATAGAATAGCTGCAATGGTGTCTTCAGAGGCAAATGAGAAAATATGGAACTCCTTGCTGTAATCTGGGCTGCTTAGTGTGGGAGCTTCCATAATGGCTTTCTTGATCGACTCAAATGATTTTCTTGCTATATGAGTCCATTGATTTCTACCCCTTTCTTCAACATGGAGGTAATGTGCTTCACATATTTAGCAAAATTTGGAATAAACCTCCTTACAAAATTTATTTTGCCCAAAAAAAACTGAATATCCTTCTTTGATCTAGGGATAGACAAAGTCTGAATTGCTTTGACTCTTTCTGGGTCAATTCTGACACCTGTAGCAGACACAATATATCCTAACAGCTTGCCTTCTTCTAAAGAAAATGGGGATTTTTTGGGATTGACTGAAATTCCAAACCTCCTGCACTTTAGAAACACCTTTTTCAAATGCTGCAAATGATTTTGATGGCTATTGGAGTAAACTGTTATGTCTTCAAGGTAGATAAGGACAAATTTATCATTCTCTCCTACAAATGCTATATCCATAGCTCTCTGAAAGGTGGCTCCAGCATTCATCAATCCAAAAGGCATTTTGGCATACATAAAAGTGCCCCAAGGAGTGGTGAATGCAGTCTTTTCTTGATCATCTGGATGCACAACAATCTGATTAAAGCCTGAAAAAACATCCAAGAAAGACATCACTTTGGCTCCTGAGACCTTTTGCAGCAAATGCTCCATATTTGGTAGAGGATAGTTGTCTTTCTTCAAGCATTTGTTCAAGTTTATGAAATCAACACATAGTCTGATTTCTCCACTCTTCTTCCTCACAACCACCAAATTGGCTACCCACTTAGAATATCTAAGAGGAACTATGATCTTTGCAGCCAACAATTTTTTGATTTCTTTTTCAATCAGAGGAAGAAGCATAGGATTTATTGGTCTCAGCTTCTTTTTGAAAGAAATAGTGTCTTTCTCTAGAGGGATTTTATGCTGAATTATATTCTTATCATAAGTTTTCAGGTCACTATACTCGCAGGCAAACACATCGGAAAATTTCTTCATCAAATTGCAGTATTCAACACTTTGATCAGCTGACAAATGAGTGGAAAAATTCACATATCTAGGCTGACCTGGACTTCCTATATCATGCTCACAGACTGCAGATTGGTCTTATTTTTGGGTAGCTTTGTAAGGCACATAATTTTGGTCAAACAGTGTTTCAAGAGGAATTACACTCTTAGGAATATGGTTACTAGGAAGCTAGACAATGCTGTTTTTACCAATTTTATTTCTAAGCTGGGATTGGGGGCTTTCTTGCAAGGCATCATTCTCTTGGTCAATTTGCAATTCAGAATACTCATCAATGACTTGAAGGAACCTATTTATCTCATCATCATCTTCAAAAATTTTCTAATGGTGGACATTATCAGGCAAGGACGGTCTGTATTTCATTTGGACTTTATAAACTAGTCTGAGAGGCAAAGGAGGTATAAATAGACTAGCAGACATAGCAAGGGAATCAGCAAGCTGATTCTGGGCTCTATGAATGTATGAAATACAGAAATAATCAAAAGAATCTCTGATTTTCCATACCTCATCTTTGTAAGCCTTTAGCCTTGGGTGCTTTGCTTGAAATGTTTTATTTACTTGCTGAATTATAAAATCAACATCTCCAAATACCTTTATTCTCCTGATCCCTCTCTCTTTTGCTACATTAAGGCCCAACAACAGAGCCTCATACTCTGCTATATTGTTTGTGACTTGAAAAACTAGCTTAAAAAACAGCTGAATGCTTTCTTGTTGTGGAGATATCAGCATCACCCCTGCTCCAGCAATTTCCTTGGAACATGCTCCATCAAAAAACATATCCCAAACCTGACTTCCTTGCTCTTCCTCGGCCTAAACTGTTGGTTTCCTGATCCGCATTGAGGCCTTCTGAGATTCTTCTATTTGTAGGATACATGCTCCAAAATCAATGTCCACTGCATAAATAGGATGATTACTAGGATTCTTCTCATCACTAATGATGTATGCCAACTCTGCTTCTCTGTACAATCTCCTGCTTTCTCCTCCAAAAACTGGGACAATGGCATAAGATATATCATTTTGTAGTGTCCCACCTAGTCTCTTAATCCACCCTCTAGACAACAGCATACCAAACTTGGGAGGCACATCTGCTACTACAATATCCATCATCATACTCTTCATGGGTAGTTGAGTTAAGGTAATGGCCAGGTCTTTGATTAGTCCTAGGTATTTCACTTTCCTTGAATCAAAAGAGAATAAATCATGATAGGGTCTAGTGATATCAAGGTCTAACTCTTCCATGACAGCTTTAGGCATTAAATTGTGGCTGGCCCCTATGTCTAGCAGGCAATTGTGGAGGATTTTGTCATGAATGGTCAATAATACATAAAAAGATTGAGAATTATTATCAGCAGGTTCAATCATGGGGCTAAGCACAATGGCAGGCTTGTCATCTTGCAAATTAATAGAGTCAGTGGAGGTTTGTTTAGTTTCTAGCTCAAGGGCTTCAAGGATAGGCTTTCTAAATACTTCACTCTTCACCAACTCTACCAGAGGCACATATATTTTCAATTTCTGAACTTCTGACTCAAAGCTGAAAGAAGAAGATGACTTATCAGAACTTTTTACCTCTTGAACTGGAGCTTTGAGGATGACTGGATCAGCTGCTGGTCTTCTCTGCTTGATATTTTGTGGTTCTGTTTGGACAACAGCTCTTTGTGTAGGATTCTCTTTGACATTTTTTGCATTTGACCTCAGGTTATATCTCTGCTGCTGTTCAGTTTGTAGGACAGCTTCTCTGTCCCACTCTTGACTGTTTTGTTCCTACAGCAATGATTCTTCATACTCAGCCAATGTCAAAAATGCAGCGTTGCCTTTATCTTCCATGCAGTGAATTTCATCCTCATCTTCTTCAAATTGTTCCTCCTCCATGACTACATTTTGGAAAGGAGCTTTAACTTTCTGATCTTCTTTTGAATCTTCACCCCTTTGCATTATTTGTAATTGCTCATTTGCTCTTCTGAATGGATTGGGGTTTCTTGGAGCAAATGTGTTCTGCTGCCTTGTTTTTCTTGAATTCTGCTCAACTTTCAGCTTAGAAATTTTAGTAGCCAATGACTCTATCATCTTAGTCATTTTGTCTAATTTAGGCTCTGAAGATGATGCAGAAGAATTAGAATCCTGATTTCTCTGTCTCCTCCTGTCAGCTTGACTTTTAAGCTTCTCTGTAGCCATGATATTAGACTCTACTTCTACTGTTGCATCCTGCATGTCCGCTAGAGTAGCACATCTCCTTTCTCTCAACAACAAGTAGAAATCAGAGTCAAAAGCATTGGAATAAGTGAGTTTGGCAGAGGTAGGAGTAGGCTTTACCTCAGCTAGTATCTTACTATACATTTGATTGAATCTTTTATTAAAATCATGCAAACATTCACCATTTTCCCTCTTCAGATTACGAAACTGAGTATGATAATACAACCAGAGTTTTTTTATCTCCCCATTGCTTCAAAAATGCATCATCTAATGATTCAATATTTTTTATTGATCTTTGGGGTAATTCTATAAACCACTTCCTAGCCTCTCCATCAAGGCTCTGGACAAAAACTCTCATCCACACATCATTTTCACTTATATCTAAATTATTAGCATAACTGTAAAAAGCTTCTACGTGTTCTTCTGCTATTACTCCCTCTGTGCCAGTGAATTTAGGCATATATTTCTGATATTCTCCCACAGGCATAGGATTTAAAGGAACAGGCAATACCAGAGGTCCATATCTAGTAGCAACAATTCTTTCTATCTTCGTGGGTGCTTGCTGGCCTGCCATGACTGGAGTATTTGGAAGAACACTAGCAGATTGAATAGTAGTGAGTAATGTGATGAATGGTAGAGACAAAGGTATGTTTTGGACTGAATGGGAACCTTTCTTTGGACCGAGATTCAAAGAGGAACTAACTGCACAAGGGGTTGAATTAATATCTGAAGGAATTTCCTTATTAACAATGCTGGGTTCTAAATCTTCAAACTGTATATCTTCAGTAATAACTTTATCTTTCAGAGATGCATAAGATTTCTTAGGCTTACCTGATCCTGATGCCCCTTTCTGTGATGCTCTCTTCAATTTGACAGTCCTCTCAGGGTCAGGCACTGATTCAGCTGGTGATTTCTGAGGATTTCTTAGAGTGTGTCTCACAAACTAAGCCATAACTTCAATATGGAGTTGCCAAATGATGGTCTTCCTCCAATGGAGTCGCCAGATAGATGATTACAACCAAAAACTGTGTTCAAACCTTGTCTATCATCAAAGCTTGAAGTTGTGTCGTTCTTCCAAGGAAGCTGAGCTTCAATTCTCCTCTCCCCGGCAACATTGCCAATTAATGTTATCACCCCAAGAAACTCTCCTAAGTTGTATATTAGAGATGCTCAGGAACATTACAAACTCAACATAAAATGTTGGAAAATGGTGGATGAATGAAAGAAATGTTGCATATTCAAGCCAAATAACCACTTCTACTATGCTTAACCCCAGACATGGGTTAACACCCCCAAACTACAAGGCCTTAGACCACCAATTAATCACAGTTTTAGGGAAAATGTGAAGATGGAGAAGACTGATCACACCAGCAGATGCACAGGACCTTGAGATGGCCAGCTGCAACCAGTTAAAAGGTCTGTCAATCTATTTCTTAATGCACAGACAGGATGACAACTCTCTGGCATTAAAACAACAGAAACCTACATACATATTCAATAATACATGCTAAATTCTAACACAGAGGTGGGATGACAACCCTTCTAATGCTAAACATAAATAGCACATGAATAAATGCATGACAGGCACAGCCTGGAACAAAGAAGAAGAAGTGGAAAGTGAGCAATTAACAACAAAAGAAGCTTGTATTAGCTAAAAATGAAGACCAGAAGCTGCAGGTTACACAATAGTTACAGTCTCCAGAAGTTGAACCTTACATCAGAATAACACTCATCAACCTGATTACATCTTGCTTTTTGGTATATATAGAGTTTGTTCACAAAAAATCTCTGCTAACCTATGCGTGGAGGGGTCATAACTGACCACCAACCGCATTTACAATCAGATATGGGTCTCTGATACAATTTGATTGTTTTAATGAACAAAATCGACCTTTCTAGTACTTTGATGTCCTTATTGAACAGGTAAATGCCGTGTTTATTTTCTCAAGGTTATCCTTCTCGTCCTTGGTCGTGCTGCTCTTTGAATGAAGTTGCTGAGGATTCAATGCACTGAGTACCGGATCATCTCTTCCTTCTTCGCGTGCACAAAACAGGCCGAAAACACTGAAAAATACATTGAAAATGGACGATGAACTGGGCATGAATGCTGACCGTTGGATAGCTCAGATGGACGACCTAGATCTCTTGGAGGGCAGCGTCGGGAGGAAACAGAAGCGCGATGGAATATTAGCCGTTAGATCTGGCAAATCGGACGGTGGAGATCGGCATATGAGGGTTATCGAGAGGCATGTGCGCGGGAAGAACGAGGATCTTCGGATCATGGATGGGGACGATTAGACGACTATCGGAAGCGGAAGCAACACGATGGTTAACGAGCGGGGGGTTGTACGGGAAGGGCAGTAAGCGGTTTCCCGCACCGCTCTGGGAGCTGTGGTGGTTTTCGTACCGCAGGGCGCGATCCTATAATATGACGATGCGTGGCTGATGGGACGGCGGGGATACCGCTTTCCCCGCTGACTAACAAACGTGTGGTTCACAGGGGCGGGGGCTGCGAACATCGTCAGATCGCAAGGCGGAAGATCAGATGGCTCAGGATTAACGCACATATTTGTTGGATGATGTGACAGGTGAGGGCCCGACGGGTTATAATTTTTTATTATATGCGCGACGTTATAAAGGATTAAGACTTTAGTACCGGTGACTAAACAAATAATGAGTTTATATGGCGTTTAAACGGGTTATCGGGGTTTAATAAAATTATAAACAAAAAACGCCTAGAAGCCGCGCAAAAAGTTTTATGCGGGGTTTGAAGTGTTTTAACAAAAAACGTGCGGGCACTGGGGAAAAGGGTTTAAAGGAGAGTAAAGAGGATTTAAGGGGAAGGAGGAAACGAAAGTGTGGGAGTTATAAGGAGAAAAGGGAAAATGAAGGAGAAAGCATGAAAAGCTGCTGCCAGCCTTATATAACCAAACCAACACTGCGCAACACCTATTTTGATCCATCAAGTATCAAAGAATATAGTAGAGCTAACAGTTACTTGTCTCATTAATGAGCCCCACTCTCCCCAACCTCCTAAGGCAACATCCTGTCTTACTGGAAGAGTTAGTGATCAATAAATTTCTATAATTTAATAATCTAATCCTCAGATTAGATTCCTAGGTATTACACCTGTAGAAATTCTCACTGTAGATTAAAATGATTATGCAATGTACTAAAGCAAAATACTTAATCTACTTCTATAATACCCAAGGTACAACCTTTGCATGTGTCCACTTGCTCAAGTTTACCTTTGGGAAGTCCGGTAGAGATCTGTTGCATTATCTTCAAAGCCCCATGATGCAAGTGGCCCAACCGTTTATGCCATAACTCGCCAATATCTTGGCTTTGCACCAATCCTACTTTGGAACTCAATGCAGCACAATCATCTACCTCTAGTTTGTAGAGATTCTTCACTCGAATCCCAATCCTCTTGGTCTGACTCATGGCTATGTGTCTCAGGAATGCCTTTCCTTTACTGAAGACTACATCATAGCCTTTGTCTTCCAACATCGCGACCGATACCAAGTTAATCTTCAGTCCAGACACATATTTTACATCAGTTAGGGTGAGAGGGGTTCCATGCTCCCCCTGAAAAACAACCGTACCTTCACCTGAAACACGATACTTTCCATCATCGCCCATCTCTATGCACACTTGAGGTCTTTCTCCTCCAGGGTACTGAATAAACTCTTATTGCCGGTCATGTGGAATGAGGCTCCATTGTCCAAGTACCAAACACAACCCACCATCGATGAAACCATGCATGTGATGAGGGTAAAATCCAATTCGAACTAAGAGGCTAGTGCCTCACCTTCTGATCCTTTCGAGGATCCCTCCTTGGATTTCTTCAATGGACAATTAGTTGCATGATGGCCCACTTCATGACAATTAAAGCATCTCACTTTAGATTTTTCAATCTTCTTCCCTCCATGGGAAGAACTCAATTTCGAATGGTAAGCGTTCCCTTTCCCTTTCCTCGCCTTACTTGCTAAGGCTAGATTTTCTTCATCATCATGCTTAGATGAAGAACCATCTCTGGTGCTTCTCCTGATCTCCTCCTGCATCAAATCTGACCATTGTCATTCCCAATCCGGTAGTTTCTCTCTTCCATTCACTAAGTCATGGTAGCTATGCCAACTCTTAGGAAGACCGAGGAGAGCAAGACTCACCATGTCATCATCGGCTGTCCTTATTCCTACACTTCCAAGCTCATCTCTGCAGGTGGTGAACTTGTTCAGATATGTAGAAATCGTGTCGCCCTTTTCGCACTTGATTTTCCGAAGCTTTTCCTTGAGCGCCAACTTCCTTTGGTCACTATTGTTCTGATATAGGTCCTTAAATGTCTTCCACATTGAAAATGGAGTCTCCTTCCCATGGAGACTCGAGACAATATGGTCTCAAACTCCCTCTAGAAGAATCCTCCTCGCTCTCGCCACACATTTCTTCCATTCTGCCAATTCTTGGGCATTAGCTGCTGCTGGCTTGGAGACTTATTGATCAATGAAGTCCTTCAAACCATTCTCTTCTAATACCACTTCCATGCTATGTAATTCGAGCTACCATCCATGGCATACTCGAGTCTCAAGCCATTGAATGCCATTGGTGAACTTTGAGATGTGATAAGAAATCGATTTTTCACCTGCAATCAAGAACTTCAAACTTCAAACTTTTCCCTTCTTAATATGCTATTCATAGCTCTAATCACCTTTGCTCTGATACCATGTAGAAATTATCACTGTAGATTAAATTGATTATGCAATGTACTAAAGAAAAATACTTAATCTACTTCTACAATCAAACTTACGGAAGCTTAATCGTTTTTGAGAAATATCAAGCATAACACATATAATAGAGAAGAAGAATCAATCACTTGTGAAACATAGAAGAATACTCTGGGGAAAGCCTCAACTAAAAAACCCCGCTATCTGTATTATCATACAAGTGGAAATATCTCAGGATTATACAAAGCTTTAGCTCTCACAGCTATCCAGCTCTTAGTACAATCCCTCGCTGCAGCTCATAGACAGAATAGACAACACATATGCCTTCTCCTCTTTCCTCCAAGCCTCCTATTTCCTTGCGCTGTTTCTCCTGGGTGATCCAGATGTAACCTATGTGATTCTCACCTCACGCACTACTCTGACCTCTGTAGAAACTGCACAATCCTCAAGGAATGAATTCCTTCTGCATGCAAGAGATTTTCTCATGGGAATATTCTTGCAACTGATAGTACACTATCCTTGCCTTTAATATCAACTGCGTCTTTTTATGAACTAACATGCATGAGTTATTTATGAGAGAATATTCAGTTATCTCGAGGACACTAGTTGCATGCATGCATGCATTAAGTGACTGAACTCTCAATTAGTTCCTCCAACTATTTGGAACTAATTTAACTGGACTTAACTCAGTTAACTGAGCTAACTAATTACAACTCAAATACAACTCATCCTTATCTCCTTAATTAAGGGATAACTTCCTCAATCAAAGGGATAACTGTTGCATGTCTTCACAAAGACTTCATGTTTGAATTTCACCAACTAATTAACTCAATATGAATTAATTAATTATTTTTCAAACAGCTGGTGAGACTAAATTCAAATTTTAATTTTCAATTTTAATTCAAGGACAAATTAAAATTGGAATATATCATGAAATGCTATCTATAGCAATGCTATTTATAGAATTTCTATTTTTAGCATTTCTTGTTTCTATTTTCAACAACACCATATAAGGTAATTAAATTCCATCATTAACTTGAAGCCTAATAGTTTCTCTTCAGCTAATTGCAACCTCAAAATTATTTTCCAGTTTTTTTATTAACAATTTAACTAAACAACTTTAGATAATATAACTATCAGTGACATAATAATGATAGACTGGTCCCAAATAATTCTTAAATTCGTAAAATCAAACACACTTGACATGTACAATATTCACAAATAAACTCTAATTGGGGGGATACCACAATTGTGACTCCATATCCCAAGGTGAAGGCACTAGTTGTGGTTCTGAAAATCCTACAAAGGAAATGCAATCCCCAAATGGAGTCAATGTTGTAACCATGTTATTAAACTTTGTTATATTTTTTAATAAATTTTATTTTTCTATGTAATAAATCATTGGTATTGCATTGAAAAGTGCACATCTTTGGAAGAGTGTTGAGCCACTCGATAGAAACCAATGGTGAGAGACGCATCCCACCCCCGCCCCCAAACTTTCGACCTTTAAATGAAGGGAGGGTCTAATTTTTATCACCTAGCAAAACATGCTTTTGTGACATGGAAAATAAAGAACCATATCCCCCCATAGCGGTTTCTAAAACCACCATGGACCCCTCAATTCAACTTTTGGTATTCTACAATACCATTTTCTTGAAATCAACGTGGGACACAACCATGTCATATTTTTGCAGTGGGTAATTAATAAGAAGTTAACCAATAAAATTGTGATAGGTTTCTTTTAACGATTCGAAGGTAACAAAAAGGGAGAAAGTGACCTATTTGTCATTTTTCTGTGGTACCAAAGTTTAAAGTGAAGTTCATAGAAGAGTTTTCATGCACTACAATCTTGAATTTTATCCTCCAAAAAATATTGGTAACTTTGTTTTTGTTTCTAATAAATTCGAAATCTGTTAATTTTAAAACTGAAATCTAAAGTGATGAAACCCTCTGTGGAAACTTCAGTAAACTTTGATGAATTATCATTAATCAGCAAAGAGGATGATGCTCATGAAACTTAGTGTGAGTTTGATTTTTTTGAACATAGAAATTGGGCATTCCAACATTTCTAAACCTCCAAGATGTGTTGTTAGTCTGGAAGTCTTATTTGGCCTAGTTTATTATTCCTAAAACTCATCCATACCCAAAATTTATCTCATGGTGTTCTAAATAGTATCTCACAAGTAAAAAAGTTGTTTTATCAAAAAGTGGAATTGTATTGTTTTATATCAATTCATATTCAATTCTACAATTGCTCAATATTGTAATTCCAAACAAGGTCCAACCATTGAACGAAGAAGTGTTAAGTCAAATCCACCATGACCTGACCTCTGAAGGGAAATATACTATCCTAAATCCTTTTTTCCCATTAACTCTATGATACCTAAAAATAACCCACCCTACTCCTCCAACATTCTCAAGAATGTCTAGGCATATTATCTCTATGGTTTTTGTTGATTAGGGCATGATAGTGATCAAACAATTAATGAAATATTCTTAGAGTTTTTAACTTTTTTATCACTAGTTAAAAAATCACTTTTTAGGTTTCACTTCAACCAATACCTAGCTAATGTTATTAATAACTAGTTGGCCAATTTTAGTCTTACCAAGTCATTCAACTATTAGTATGTTTTGGTCTACCTATTTCTTTACTTTTAGATGGAAAAAAATTCTATTATGCAACAATGGTAATGTGCTCTTTGTGATTCATTGGACTTCAACGACAAGGAAACATTCACATAATTTCTCATTTTCATATTTTTTTAATCAATTCCTAGTAGTCTCTTTTAACATTTTGTATGGCATTTCACCCCCAAGGATATTTCCAGAAATCAAAAGAATACTACAACCCAATGACGGGTTAAGTGGGAGACTGATATATGGACAAGACTTCACTAAAATTAGAGTTTATGGATGTGAATTGCCTCCTTATAAGCTTCTAGATTTCTTTCCTATGAGGATTTTTGCATTAGAATTTATTAGAAAAATCCTTATTCTGGAACAAATTCATTTTGTATCTAAGAATTTCCCTGCTCTCTTCAAATTAAAAGTAGAGGTTGGATCATTTTTGGTCAACAAAATAACAAAATCTAAGGAGATTGAAATGAATTATGTTGCAAGATATGAAAATTCTACAAGGAGAAGTTTGGAATTATGATCCTCATGGAATTATATCTAATAGAAGAGTTGAACATGGTTCAACCCCCTATAGACATATGCCAAAACCTGAGTTGGAGTAATTTTCCATCAAAGAAAATTGGGAATAGGTTCCTATGATAGTTACATAGATACATATTGGAGAAGGTCTGACTTCAAGGCCGAACATTGTGGAAACTCCATAATAGTGGGAAAAGGAACTAAAGAGGGTATTTTTAGATATGTAACAATATATATGACAATAAAAAAATATAGAATACAAGGTACATAAGGTGCAAAGATTATAAGAGCCATAGATTTCGATCATTGAAGCCAGATCAAGTGAGTCTGTCTTTAATTTAGAGATTCTATTATATGCTTCTTTTGAACTAGAAACATCATCCTCTGGTGTGTCTCCTACTACATCTAGTAAGTAGGACATCTTTTCACAATATCAAGAACAAAAATATGAAACTAAGGCAAAAGGCCTATAATGAGCTATGGAAGCAAGGAATAAAGTCACAAACAATACTACTGCCAACCTTACCGTATGAAAATGGATAACTTTAAATGGAAATTTCAGAACCTAAATCTCAAGTTATTAAAACTAAAAAGGACTATAAATCAACAAAGTTCACTATTGCATTAAATAAGATCCATGTGATTGATCAGATGGATCTTCGTATAAAGACAAGGGAAATGTTATGCAGAAGCTTGTCAAATTCAACTACTAATGTTGCTAAATTGGAGAATTTACTAAGAAAAGTGACTAAACAACTAAAGTGGGAAAATATTTCTACCAGGACCAAGCAAATGAAGATTGATGATCTAGAGAAAATTATACTAAAATTGGGTACAAACCAAAATGAATCTTCCCCAATACAACCTTTAATAAAATACAGAGACACAAACTTCCAAGTGATTAGAAGAAATATCAAGATGCTAACTGTAGAATATGTGAAAACTCCAGAGTTAGAAATAGTGCAGAAGGAAAAAGAACCGTTGCTTTCATTTATCATAAAATAGAACAAACAAATTAAAAAGCTAGAACTACAAATGGAGAGTTCCCTGACAGGAAAAGCTAAGAATACATGTGTAGCAACCACATATGAAACAAAAATGAATAAAGTAGTTCCTTTAGAAATTTTGGTTGAGATAATGTCAACACTTAGCCTAAAGGATCAAGAGATTGAAAATTTTAAAAAGATATTGCAATTCAAGAGTAGTGCATTAAGTGAAGCACATGAGGAATTGGCAAAGAAAGATAACACTCTTAGCATTGAACAAAATCAAAATGATTTTCTACAAAGTTAGATTGAATGGTACAAAAAATAGTTGATTAGCATTCAACCATTGACTAAAAGCAAAAGGATTTTATGGGAGTAAGTCATTACTTATATTTTAGACTTATGGGAATGTGTTTTAGTAGTTGGAGAAGAAGTAGAAATGTTGATAAATGCTAAAGAATCTACAAATCAGATTCATAATGAATTAGGAAACAAACCATCAGTTGTAGCTAAATTAATTAAATTTATTAATTCTAGAGGTAGAGAACAAATCAAAACATTGGGGCTAAATAACAAGATTAGTTGGATAGTGGAGAGTAATAGAGTTATTAATAAGAAGAATTTTATGAAATAGGTACATGATAAATGCAGGTTGGTTGAAAAGGAGGTAGATTCATTTAATTCCAAGTTCAATAATTTAAAGCGTATGGGAATGCCTTCCTGTTGGGATGTGAATGAAAGATTGTTTCCGCTTAATGTGTATAAAGAGATATTATCAAAGTTCCATTCAAATCATGGTAAATTTTATAATACGAAAGGAGCATTAAAGGATGAAGAAATTGTTGATAAACTAATGAATGATTTGTATATTCACTGTCAAGTCAAATTGGTTTTTCTTGTCAAATCAATATATCAAAAATTTACCAATTTGGATACATTTATAAAAAATTGATATCATACAATTATCC
This sequence comes from Pinus tabuliformis, assembly GCA_031772625.1. Classification (NCBI taxonomy): domain Eukaryota; kingdom Viridiplantae; phylum Streptophyta; class Pinopsida; order Pinales; family Pinaceae; genus Pinus; species Pinus tabuliformis. The sequence continues at coordinate 141,604,259 of CM062811.1, read as the reverse complement.
AACCAGATCTAAAAGGGAGCACTTGGCTAAATGCGACTTCCAAAAATATCTCAACTGCAACAAAAAAATCCATGAAATACATACAAGTGGAATTTCAATATTGAACCGAGAATAACCTTATATTTTTATCTATAGATCCTATATTTTTGTTTTCGCAACAATAAGTTGTTTTTTGGTATAAAAGCTTAAAAGAAACTTGAATGAAGGCTTGGCTTTTGGGGACACAAATACTTATAATTTGTATTTGAGTACTTTACTTTTAGAATATTTAATCAAAGGATTCTTATTTCAACACATGGTAGCATGTTTCTTGTATGTGTTGTTTCTTATATTTTTCACAATTTATTTCATCTGAACATATTTAAGTCATATGAAACACCAAAGAGGTTAAATTGAGGATTAGTTTCCCCTAATTCGCCTAGCAAAGTTATATTTAACACTGAGAATTATAATATGAACAGGTTGTTTGTATTGTACCTCTAGTACAAATATTGGTTATTGTCATGATTTCATGTGATTAAGATTTTTTCTTTTGTTGAGCTATTGGAATGTTATTCTATATGCTTTCTTACCACAACAGATAGACTATATATTTAGGCAAGCGTAAATGTTATCTGTTATATTTTTGTAGTCTTCCTACATTACCTTCAACTTATTTATATCAGTCATGGTTGAAAAATAACCTTTTGGTTAAACTTTTGGAGGGATTGTGTTTTACATTTAAAGCAATGAGTTTAACCCATAGCAACCTTCTTTTAAAAATCACACATTCTGATGCCTTGACACAATTTCCTAGCTAAAAGCTCCTTGCGAGGTTCAATATTGGTTATTGGAATTGATGGCATAGTTTAGTAGGCTATGGTACAACATGTGAAAGATCATCACAACATTCTATCCAAACTTTGTGATAATTTTTGACATTAATGATAATGCAATGGGATTTATGAAGGATTATTGGGGTAATTTACCTAATCGTCTTCCTAATATCCCTACTACTCAATGGATTTTTATTTTTTATTTTCAAAATTGGTCTTTAGCTGTAGTTTTTGTTTGGCCTTCAAGATCCGTGCCATCAAGCTTAGCCAACAAGGAAAAATATCCCTGCAAGATTCTTTTGCTTCAAACTAGGGACAAGGTAAATGTTGATACTACAATGTAGGAACTCATCCATTCCTCCTTGTTGATTCTATACATTCAAGTGAAATCAGTTGAAGAAGAGATTTACGGTTCACGAGCTCTCCTAGAAAGAGACCAAATTAAGGTTGAGGTAATGTCCTCTTCTGAAACCCTGGTTCCAATTGAACCAAGGAGACCAAGTATCATCCAATGCAAGAATTATACTAACACACAAAAACCTTTATGTCCCAAGATTTAATGTTAATATAATATCATGACCAAAAATGGATTCATGAGCATCTCAAGTTTATTGAGAAGCAAAACCACTTGTTGATCACCTTGGTTCCATGGTTGCTTGTAAAACATGGTGGTAACGTTTTAATGGACATGTCAAGTTCATCCAAGAGCACCCCCATAATGCTTCGTTCTTCCTCAAAGGACGTAGGTCATAACAATCCTCTTTAACTTGTGAAATTTTATCTTGTTTTCTTTTATATGCAATATTCTTCTTTGATTCATAGTAGTTTACAAACTTATGGACCGTTTAGGCTTGGTTTCCTATATGAAAGGCCTTCCATTTTATGTTAATCTATCTTTTACACTTGCTAGCATAGTTTCCCTTTCTAGGTTGGTCTAGTTGTTGTTTTGTCTAGACCTAGTTTTTCTTCCCGGGCAAGTCTATATGATATTTTCTTTGGGTCTTCATGTGTGAACTCTACTTTCTATGATGTTTTGGTCTCTCTTATCAAGCATGCTAGACCATTTTGGAAATTGGAATCTAGGCACAAACAATGATTATTACACGCTTTGTATTAATATTTCAAAACAATAGAAAAACTTACAAAAAAAAATACAATTCATAATTATAATTATAAAATGGGGGTTCAAAATGGGTGTTACACTGTGTCTTCTATCTATGAATAATATCTAAACTTTGATGCATTTCCATTGTGATGTATGCCACATGTGTATAGAAAAGAGCGAATGTATAGAGAAACATATCAATGCACTACCACTACCATGCATACCATAATGTACAAAGAAATGTAGTTTATACGGAAAAAAACATATCAATAATATTATAAGTGCACTGAGAAGAATGATACAAACGTTGTGAATTGAACTAGTAAAATTTTATTAATTATAGACTTTATTACATCAATAACAAATATATATAACGAAATCACATACACCAAGGATAAATATATCCCTTAAAAATTTATCAACCAATTAAAAAAATAAAAAATCCAAAATATAATATAATATAATATATAAAATAAACCATAAGATAAACTATAACAAATTAATGAAACCTAACTACTGAACCATAAGATATATATAAATTAATTTGTTGTTAAAACCAACTCAATTAAAAATGCACTAAAATCATTAAACCAATCATTGGAGTACTTTCAACATCAAATTGCTATATTGGATGAAGGAGATATGGTACTCTCAAAAGAATATATATGAAAATAAGTTTGCTCAAGCTTGAGATAAGATTGCGACAAAGTGTACTCAGGTTATGTATAATGAGGGTTCCTGCAAAAATGAATACAATGGAGTAATTATCCTATTCCTAAATACTATTTAAAAAAAAAAATCTTATCCACCGAAATATTGAAAATCCTTTTCTAGCTTTGTATGGATTCCCTTATAAAGCTCAATACGCATTCCATGTGTTCAATTTCATAAATGTTACTCCGACAAAAGGTATTCCATGTTTGATTGTGACAATTTAATGTATTGCATGTTTGATTGTATAACCACATACCTTTGACACTTTCACAACATGATAAGGAAGTCAAATAATTTCTAATGCAGAATGATCATCCTTTCTATCTTCAATTTATACATGTAATTTGAATTTGTGTTTTGAGTAAAATTTAGGTTCTTTTTTCTTTATTTTGAACTTTATTGATCTTATTTTCTTATTGCCATCCAACCTCTTTTCTTTTTAACTCTTATGAAAGGTTTAAATTAAATAAGTCTTCATGTTTTATTCTCTTGATTGTGACTTTCCATTCCTTTTCACCTGAAGATGTTTTTCTTTATTAGTTTTTCATTACATTTAGTTTTCAACGTACATATTTTTCTTAGTTTGGGAACTTTTTCTTAATTTTTATTTTCTTTTTATTTTATAATTTTTTCTTTCCATTTTTTTTTATTTTGATTGTCTTTTATTTTATTTTTTATATATATATATATATATATATATATATATATATATATATTCTAAGTAAGTTTAATATATTAATATGATACAAAAAAGGGTTACAGTGAGGCTAGACCACATAGGATCTTAGCAAAATTTATCACACATCCAGAATAACTGTTTTTGACTGCCCCAACAGAGGGGAAACCAATCCAGAAAAGTATGAGTCCAAAAATAGCCCACATAGAGGTAACTAGTTTTACCATAGCATAATGGACACAGTAGAACCAAAAACATAATCCTGACCAAGAGGCACATAAGACTGCACCGTAGCAGAACCATCAACATGACAAAATGTCCACTTGACAACACGACACATGGCACTCAGTCGTCCGGGGCTGGTTCCTCCACAACTGGACACGCATACCTGTATGGGTTGTCATCCTCGTCTGACTCGCCATGTCCATGAACCAGTTGGCCTCCCTCAGTGCTGCATGCTCCCACACGCGGGCCTGACGTGTCTCCGCTACGACAGCCAGAGGCCTGCATGTAACCGAGCCTACCTTTCTCAACATGCTGACTGCCAGCAACTGCTTGGCCATGCAGGGTAGCCCGAACTTCATCAGCTTCCCGATCATCAGTGTTGTCCTGTCTCCTGCTGCTCGGACCTGCTCTGGTCTCCCCCTCAGCGAGATTAGTCAGAGGAGCTGGCGGCTCAATTTCCTCCGTGAAGGTAATTGAGACAGTGGCGACGATAATTGGGCGATTCAGAAGACTGTGAAAGCGGAACTGCGTGGTGTGAGTAGTAGGGTGCGGAGGAAGGGGGAAGGTAGCAGTGCGGAGAGTAGCATCTCCACGACCAGAGCCATGGAGCAGGGCTCTGCCTCTGTCGCTTGAAGTCTCAGGATAACGCCCCGCGAAACTACTCGGGTTGGGGTTGTTGGCAGAGGAGGCAGGGGAAACCGAGTCGGGACTAGGCATTGCAGGAGAGCACGAGCTGCCGCCTCTTGTGCCTCCTCTTCTACTGCGCATACGATGGCGGACCATGGTAGGGATGGTGACAGGGGGAGAAGCAACAAGGATAGTGGATGAATTTTCAGAGGAGCGGTGCGGGGAAATTACAGAGGAGTTATGGTCCTGAGCAAGAGTGCAGAGGTTGGTGTGGGAATGGTGGAAACCATTACCCAAATCTATACAGCTTAAAAGCCAGCATCTACTACCAGTGACAGTGTGCACATTAGGCTCGCCCGCCTGCGAAGGACATGCACAGTGAACCAGGGGGAGAGAAATAACAGATAAATTCGCAAGCTCCATGGTTAAACTCACCTGGGCTATGTGTGAATTGGCTCTGCCTCGGCTTGTGAAGTCATTTAATGGCTTTTGTAGGGTGCCATGAATGCCTTCAGAGTGGCATGGGGGAAGTTGCAAGGGGCCATGTGGCCAGCCCATCCACTGCCTTGCCGTCTTGTCATTCTAATGCTTGGGATTAACACCTGCATCCAGGTGAATCTATATCTTTTTTATCAACTCTTTCCCTTTTTTATTTTTTATTAACTCTTTGACTGCTATTTTCTCTCTTTGAATCCAAACCTTGTTTACTAATACACTTTTAAAGCATGTATTATCTTGGCCAAATTTGAAGGCACCATAACTTGAACCACCACTTTTTTATAAATAAAATAAAATTTTCAATTTGGGGCATTTGAATTGGAAACTTGAAGAATGTAAAAGTTTATTTTTTAGATAGTGAATATGTTGAACCAACGATTAGGTTTCCTCTCATAAAATTTGAAACTATAGAGAAATTTAAAAGCATTATATCAAATAACCATCTATTTTTTAGCTTCACTAACAAGGTATTTGATTTTGAAATTCTCTTGTTTTCTTTGCAAATTATAGTTTTAAAAATAAGTTAGTCAAATGCATTCTCTTTATTTATTTATTATTTAATCTTCCAATAATATCCATATTGCATTCAAATACTACTTTAATTTGAATTTAGACAGTGATTACATGCATCTCAGTAGATTAATTATTACCACCCTTAAAAAGCATTCACATTTATGAGGCCCACTTGCATGAGCTCTAGTTTCCTTTGCTTGTCTTTACAAATTAATTTTGGGAAAATTGTATTTAAACTATAAATCTTGGCCAAAATTCAAATCTTTGCATATATTATGATAGCATGCACCTTAAGTTAGGATGAGTATTATCCTCCTTAGACTAGTTTGCATTTCAAATCACTAGAAGGAATCCATTAATTCTTTAGAGATAGGTCTCTCACAATGGTGCCATTGGGACTGCATTATAAATGTTTTTATTTTCTTCTTTTCTCATTTTGTCCTAAGTGTTACGCTTGTGGGAGTATTAATCCTAATTGATTATTTTTTAACCGGAATGAGTATAGTTTATATTAAAAAATTTGCGCCCGTTCGCAACCAAATCAAGTCTTTACATCGATTTATCACTGCTTCAACAAGCTGATAAACATTTATTGGTCCATCTAGACTATTGCAGTAACAATGGCTATCCTGCTTACAAAAAATTTTCATTCTGGGATATCTGCAACTATAACTTTGACATAATTGAATAAGAGATATATACATTTATAGTGCATCATTTTGATAAAACAAAAACAAAACCAATTCAGAGATGGTCAAATATCCATAGGGGTTGGGTTGTTTAGATCCAGGCCCAAGGAGGCCTCTTATGAGTTTTGGAATTCTCCTGGTCTATCACTCCCTCCACATTTGTCTCCAAATCATCCCCCATTACATCCACCTTGAGCTTCAAATTTTCCAGTTGATGACACAGTGCATCCACTTCGTCCTCAAGTTACTTGATACATTCCTTTTTCTCAGTTTCCCTTTCCTGCATGGTCATATTCTCGTGCATTTGTTGATGCATGCTATGTTGGAGTTCTGACAGTGCTTCCCGCAAGTCCCAATGATCTTGAACACATGTGAGACAGGAGGGTCTGTATCTTCCACCTTGCACCAAGGAACTGACTCTCAACCCACCAGACCTTGGCCTGTGGCTTCCCCACATTCCCGACCAAGAACTGTCTTCAGAACCCTGCGTGTTGGCTTCCAAAACCGTGCTTTTTATTGATCTCCATAAATTGGCACCGCCCGATCTCCCATGGCCAGGCACCAACAACATACTGCCCTGCTCCTTGGCGAGAATGCACCATCCAACCTCACACCGACTCCAATTATCCTCCCTCTTCTGAAGAGAATTACTAACCCACCCGGTGTCCCAAATCCAATTTGACTGCAAACACTGCAGACAACCCAAGCCCAGCACCCACGACCTTCCAATTATACTCATAATTTCTTGATTTTCCTTCAAAACCTCAGTTAGACAAACCTTCCTTCCCTCATTTCGATTCTTCACGGCATAACTCCCATCCTCCATGACACAAAAAATGATACACAACAACCTTGGTTGTAGCCACCAGGCTTTCGCAGAGACCACCATCCCACTCTCAAACCTTAGAACATACAAAATCCACATACCAATTTTCACTTTATACCTATTTCCTGACCTGGAGGTGATGCAGAGATGAGCGAGGAGATTGTTGCAATCAAGATCCCATGAGTACTCTATCGTAAATTCACCCTCCTACATTAATTTCCCACCAAGCTCCTGATATTTATTAGTCATTCCCCCAATTCTCCCACGAACGAGCCGGACCTCACTGAGGTCTTGAATTAATTTTTTCTCCATAAAACAAAAATCCTTACAGACTCCCGAGATGTTGCACCGCCCAATTTTCAAAGAACCAGGGCTGAAATGGTGAGGACGCACGTTGTGACTTATTCTTGAAATAGGTGTGGTACAAAATTTCCATGGGACGCCACATTTCAAGCGAGTTTGGATGTCTAGCTTGCCACGAGTCCGCATGGATGGCAGGAGCTTGCTGAGGGTGATGCAATAGGGGGAGGAGGATCCCAGGGCGGAGGTTATAACCTAGAGGTGGAGGTTAGAAAGGGGAGGGGCCACAGGGAAGGGGAAGGGGAGGGAAATGAGGGAGGGGAGGGGGAATGGGAGAAAGGGGAAGGGAGGTAGGGGGGATGGGGGAAAGGATAGTGTTGTAGTGGCTACAACCACCCTCCAAAATTTTGCCTTAGCTTTGTTTTGGAGCCTCCCTACCAACCATCCTTAGCAACATGTCTTGCACAGTCAAGTACATAGGTTTCATTCGTTTTTCAGCAGCTTGAGAGATTGTGCATGATAGCTTGCTTCACTTCCCTCACAGGCTACCACTCTAGACTTGGGCCAGTTGTTGGTTGAGCATATCCCTCAGAAAATTTCACAATTATGGAGGGGAACCAGTCTTCCCTCCAGAAATTGCACAAATCTATTGGGTAGCCTACTGGGCCCAGAAATCGTGCAATTCAGTCAAACAACCTTCCTTAAGAAAATTGCACAATCTGGCCTAGCAGGATAGCTCAGTTCATAAATTACGCAATTCTAGCCAGCAGTCAGTTGTTCCTCCCAGAAATTGCGAAATCCATCTAGACAGCTAGCCCAGTTCCTCCCAGAAATTGCACAAAAATCCCTCTCAGTCAAGCAGGCTATTGAATGTGCCTTCAGGTTGCCCAATTCCACCCGAGACCCAGAAAACTTGACTTACATGCATGGGTTGCTTTTTCCCGAAATAGAAAAAAGCAACATGCAAAAAGAATCCCTAGATTTTAGTGATCTATTTTTAGCATCTAGAGGTTACATGTAAAGATCGTTTTAGAAACTTTCCTCCAAGTGTTAATTTTTCCTAGATTTGTGGCATGCACGTCATAAGCCAAAAACTTATTTATCCGACACTTCAGAGCTCATTCTTCACATCGATCCTAGAGCTCTGATATCCCACAGCACATCTAGGAGTCCTTCACACATCCATCTCAACTATTTCGGGTAAGTCTACTTTACTTGTCTTTTGCAACATTTCTGTCGCTTTTTGTGTTTTGGCTTGTGTGAGTGTTTTCTTCTTGATTTTTGTGAACACTTGCTGTCGTTTGCATGCATGTTAGCCTGTACAAGCACTGTTTCAGTTTTCATTTGCATCTCAATGCTGTCACATGCATGACACTATTTTTCATGAAGGGTCGCTGCTTCGGCGACTCGTTTCACACACATGCATGTTGTTCCATTTTTTGAATCTTGCATTCGCTATTTTCATGCATGATCATTCACTCCTGCTTACACTCAGTATCACCATGCATTCACATCTTCGTATGCTTTCAGTTGTCTATCGATGGGTCAGGGCAACCTTGGCCCAGACTCTGCCTTGCCCAGATAGCATTACACAATTCTGAGAGGGAAGGCTCTGCCTTCCTCCCAGAAAATGCGCAAGTTTGGCTAGTCAGTGCCCTCCAGTCTTTCTTTACGCAATTCTGAGAGGCAGTTTCTGTTGGCCCAGAAAATTGCGTAATACAGTCCGTGGGTGTGCATCACTTTCCAGCTGAAATTTCACATTGCGCAATCTCAGATTGCGTATTGCGCAATTCCGACACTTAGTCTCCCGGCCTCCTAGTGAAAATTGCGCAATCCCTGCCAGTAGTTCCCTAGGTATGTTTCATGTCGGTCCTCAATTTTTCTTTGGTTTTAACTGATAGATTTCTTTCCATGCATGTCATCATGTCTCCAGATATAGTAGGTGTTTGTCCGTCTCTCAGTAGTTAAGGATCAATGGCCTCCAAGAGAGCAGGGTCAAAGGTCACTAACAGAAGCATCACTGGAGAAGCAGTTGGGAGAGTGTCTATGAGTTTGCCGATATACGAAGACACCAAGTTGATCATAGACAAAGATATCAAGCTGAAATGGCAAGAAGTCAATGATGGATTCTCAGGAACATATGGGGAATATCTCAAAGACCACCAAGTCTATGTGAACATTCACAAGTCTGTCTTGTACTGGATTGCATGCAAATATCCTACATTCCCATGCGCGAACATGATACATTGGATCGTCTCGCACACTGATCCTGAGATGATGGTCTTAAGCAGTGTCAGCGGTACAAATATTTCTACCTTCATGGGGCAGGATTATCAGCAGATGTACCACTTCAGCATACCCAGCAATAATCACCATGGATACACCCTTCAGCATACCCAGCAGTAATGCCAACTCCAAGGATATCTTGAAGAACTAGGTGAAGTATCCAGGAAAATTCAGGTTGACACCCAACTCGATCTACAAGACGAAGATACTGGGGAAGGCATATCAGTACTTGGTAATCTTTGAATGTTGCTTGTATGGCCAAGAGAGCATGGAGACTTGCCTGCAGAGTTGGGTGATCGCGTTGGACCAACTGGCCAGTGAAGGCAAAGCATGCAACTGGTCTGACATGTTTGCTCACAGGTTGACGGAACATGTAACAGGAGCTCGACAGTCGCCGAATGGTTAGCAAGAAGAAATCTACATGTACGCTTACATCTTGGATGCAATCTATGCCCGACAAAAGTTCCTTAGCTTGAAGTGGGCATGGACACCAGAAGAAACCTATATCAACACTTATTGTAAACTTTTTCCCGAATGCAGCTTCCGCAAAGTCATCACAGAGTTGTCAGATCATTTTTTCACCCCGATGTACAAGATGATATTTGAGCAGGATCCACCTTGCATGTCAAAGGTAGCAATGGAGGCACTGATCGACATAGCGGATTGGTATGTCTCAACATTTGGCACCTTCATATGGATGTACATCATGGAGAATCCTCCACATGTTTTTCCAAAGTTTTGCACAGATAAGCTCGTCATGCAAGAAGTGTCATACCACATGTTGGCAGGACTATTAGCTAGGCTCCACTGGAAGAAGAAGGATGGCCCACTCTTCCATTTCAGATCAAGTTGTACGAGATACGGAACCTCATGCATGCGGATGCCGAGACAGAAGAGTTCAAGAAATTTACTTTCGGCGCCCAAAGGTTCATTCCGTATGACCAACATTGTTTTGTGAAAGATCACTGTGCGAGAGTACAGTTTCCGTGGATCCACGGGGTGTGTCATTAGGCTGAGGAAGATGCATGGAGATATTGTCACGACCTCTCCAGGCCCAATGAACCGGTTGGAATCGATGTGGAATGGTTAGCAAAGAAGTGTGAAGCAACATCCAGGAGAGCACCAACAACGACAATAGAGGTAAACATGCCAACACATGACAAAGGCAAGAGGAATATTGTCGATAGCGCAGAGGCAGAACAAAGATGCAACTTCAGAGCTGACCCATTTGTGGAGAAAGCAGCTTTGGAAATAGAGGCGAAGAGGCAACAACGCGACAAGAGGACTGCACAAAGGCAGAGAGAAAAACAAAGGATGGAGGAAACAATGAAGGAGTTGCATGATTTGAAGGAGCAACTCTGAAAGGAACAGGAGTTGTGTAGAGAAGAGAAAGAAGCGCAAAAGGGACAAATTCAATAGGGGGCACAAGATGCACAGATTGATGAAACTGCGCCCATACAGGTAGTAGACTCATCCGAGCAACTGGCGTAAAGTAAACAGGGTGAGCAGTGGTAGGAGCAGGACTTCGCTGAAGAGATTGAATGAGTACTTGATACGATGGATACGGAGATAGAGCAACTAGAGTTAGAGAAAGACATTGACCTCATGCCTTAGCAAAAAGAGGTTGATCCGCTGACTTCACCGGATACAGAAGTAGAGCAGGTCCCAAGTGACCAAGGAGATACTGAGATTCTTGGAGACAATCCCGAAGAAAAGATGCACAAAATATCATTCGTCGAGTCGTAGCATAGTGTTGTGCAATCACACAGAGTGTCTACTCTATATGACCACACATATCCTACGCTGATTGAGGAATGAGTGATTGTATCTGATGTGAGAAAGCATCCAGCAACATTGGCCAATGTTACCAGAGCATATGCCAAAGCCACTAGCTCAAGTGTTCGCTTCTTGATAACAGAGAATGAGTGAATGGCGAAAGAGTTACAGATGGCCAAGGAGGGAGGAGAACTAGTTATAGCATCTGCCCGAGCAGAGTTGAAGAAGGCCCTACTAGATGAGGTATCACCCATTGAGACAATCATGTGGGTGTTGTATTCTAGGTTTGGTACTGCGCATAAGGCAGTTGTCCATCTCAGCGGTTGGCAACAATGATGTGCTAGGGGAGCACGTATCTTGTCAAACTTGCATGCTATTGTCGATTACATGCAAACATGGACAATGATATACAAGGAAGCCTCGTTACACTTGCCTAAGATGGTGAAGCCCATAGCAGTTGAATTGAAGGCATGCATCCGGAGTCAGATCTGGGACTATGAAGAATTGCTACAACTCATCACTAGTTTACAGGCTTCCCATGCATGGGTATTCCAAAACATGGATGTTGTTGTGCACACACATGTGATCCCATCTATTGGGACACTCACCAAGGCAAAGACAAAGGCACAAGTCCAACTAGAGCTTGACTTGTACTTTGACAAGTTGACGCGCATAGCCAACAACGCAGACTTGGCGATCAGTGCAAACATTATGCATCAGTATGTCACTGGTCCAACCACACTCAAGACAATGATGCGCATGTTATCAGATGAGTTGGACAGAGGAGCCAAATCAGTGTACCCAGATGCAACAGAGGCAACAGTTCATTTCTAGAAATATGTAACCACAGAGTACACGAACACCATCGCAGACTACCGAGCTTGGCATCAATTCACCACCATCGACCATCATGAGGATGTTGAAGAGTTGGTCATCCCACAATTGTTTGAGTCATAGTGATGTCTTGCTGTTGGTATCTAAATTTGACTGTCCATTCCACTCCAAATTCATCTTTTAACTATCATTCTTGGCCATTTAACCTTTATTATTCAACAATAATCCTTAGAAACTAAGTCATATGTTGTCATTTTCATTATTTTGAGCTTGGGATTAATATTTGAAATTTTTATATTTAAATGACACTTTTTAGAAAAATCACAGGAAGTTGTAACAACCTGTGATTGCTTCATTGTTTGACATGTTGTAGCACAGGTGGGAAAATTCGAGGATTATGGGCATAAAGTACAATGTAAAAGGATGGTGAAATAGCTATTCACTTTCAGTTTTGGAGAAAACAAGTGTCCAGTCAAAGCTGGTCAAACCCAACCACTTCATCACTTTTTCCTGATTTTTGTGCACAAGATATTTTCCAGTTTTAGAATTTTTGCATAAATGGAGGAACAAACCTAAATTCAACCTCATTGGGATGTAATTAATAGAATATTGTTAGTATTAGATGGAGAAACAATAGTTTCTTTTGTTATAGAATTCACGATAAATAACCCATATGGGAAAACTAAGTTTTAGAATGGTTTTATGAACATATGAGAAGACAGCTTGTGTATCTTTGATTCCAGACTTAATATAAACTTCTTCAGAAATTTTATGTTTCAAGATTTAGTAGCTAAACTCTTCTAAATCATTTCATAGTGTGCTTGTGGTGTGTTGAAGGGCCCTCACCACTTTGCTGGTACACTTTATCTTTACTCTGTTTTTCTTACTAGCTGAAAATTCGAATTTAGCAATTAGTTATTCCATGTTCAGAGTTAAAAGTTATGTTAGCAGAATTATCAGTTAAGAGAACTTGAATTTGTTTTGAAGAGAGACCCTTGTAAGAGGACTCAACTAATCTTGATCTTGAAATTGATATTTATATGTTGTTGTCATACAATTTCCAGATTTGTTTGCTAGCTTTAGTTTTGAAGGATAGTTCTAGTTTTGTTTCCAATGTGATTTAAGATTGGAGTTTTAAAATTCAATTTTCAGTTTGGTAAATGATTCTTGTAAAAGATCTAACTGATATTGGTTTATAACACTGCTCATCTTACTCACTGTGTGATTTGAAAATATTTTGGATTGTTGTGATTGTAAAAAATCTTTGAAGCAATATTCTTGTAAGGGAATGTAGGATTACAATCAATCATCAACACTCTGCTTTTGTTATTTTTGCAACCAGAATTTCATAAAGATTTGTTTCATTTAGAATGATGTTTGAGTGATAATTAAGGATATTTTGTAGAAAGCACTATTAATTTAGTCCACTAGGTAGCCATTAGAATCTTAGAGCCTTCTAGATCTATATATTTTAGGTAAGCACCTCTAAGTGTACTTTCCTGGGTTGATAAAAGAATTAAGAGCTTAACTTGCCTTGGTAAGTTGGGACCAAACACTTGCATGTCTTGCTCAAGCCTATTTTGTCTCACACGGGTACATATGTAGATAGCATGTAACATCTTGTCAAGTGGAAGTTCAAGTGTCAATAGATGAATATAACAGTCATAAAGTAGTTGAAGAGTCATGAGGGCAGATGAATAGTCACAAAGGGGAATGTCAAGGGCCACCCCACCCTTTGCTATATATAGTACCTCATAACCAATTGTATAGGTTTTTAGTTAGCCAAGCTTCCGCTAGGAGTATATTAGAGAAAGATTGGAGAGTATTGTAATAAGCATTGGCTTCTCCACAGTGCAAAGCTAGTACATCACTTTGGAGGAGCGGGCGACACTAACTATAACATTCCGTTATCGGGACTAGTGGTTGGTCATGGTTGTACTGTATGATTGGAACTTTCACTTCTTAATATAACAGAGCCAACATGTTTCATGCATATGTTGTTATTGTATCTCAACTATCTTGGTTACTCTAATGATATATGTATTGTTTTCTTATGCATGCATGTATGGACTCTTTCTGTATAAGTATGTATGAATCTTACTAAGATGTGTTGTTGGTTTAACCATCACTTTGGATTGTTAGCTAACTTTCTTTCCAGTTTGTGATGCATCTTCGCTCGTGTGTTCCCTTCCAAGCCGTGTGCTATCACAGGTTTCCAAGGGGCGCACTCACCCCACTTTCCGTGTGTTAGAACCATTCATGCACCTTCCTTGGCTTGCTGCATATGTCACACCCTTGCTACCAACAAGGACATCTTACTTGCCTTTGTGTGCAACCGCGGTCAAGGCGATACCGTACGACCCACTGTTGGGACTCCTACACCAAACGGTCTAAGGTCTAGTTTGGACTTCTTACCGAGGACATCCCCTTGACATGTTGTTGGGTCCAGCACCCTCAACATTTATGGCGCTAGAAGGAGGGCCAGATGAAACACTATGTCCTCTCATCCTATTTTGAATCTTTGAACATCCATCATGGATTATGTCACACTCATCCCTCCGAGATGTTTTTTGCATGTTGAACCTCTCGACATCACGAGGGAGATTTCTAATCTCTTGTCCAAATTCACTTATGATGGTGAAGGCGAAGTAGCCTGGCTTGAGTACTTAGAAGACTTCTATGCATTCCTTGATGATGTTGATGAGTTCTATGCAAAAGAGGTCAGCTTGTTGCTTTCATATACACTTTGCGAATCCCCACTATGGTGGTGCTGGAGTCTTCCTCCCGGTAGCGTGCACTCACTTGAGCAGTTATGCAATCTCATTGAATCTACTTTCCATCATTTTGATCTAGAACTTCTTGACAAAAAAATGTTACAACAACGAAAGACCCCGCATGAATCGCATATGGAATTTTGGGACCACTTTTGTGTGTTGCAATTTCAAGCTCCGAAAAGTGAGATGAAATTCCAATATCTCATGGGTAGATTTGAGTACTGTCTTACCAAATCTGTTAATCCTAAACGAAAGTTCAAGCCCAATCCCCACTCAGCATACTTCGGTGATGGAGTTGTGCAATCACAGTAGACACAATAACTGTCACAAGTGACTATCTGTCATCCCCTCATCAAACAACTCCACCATTGTAGAGTGATGTGGAAGAACAGGCACACACATCCTTTCAATTGTCAAATCCTCCCAACATCACTTCTCTCAATTTTCGCGTAGACTTGGTGCGAATCCCATTGGTTGTCACATGTCTATTTTACCTCAACCTCCATCTTTGTGTTATGTTGATCCTCTGGATTGCACTATATTGTGTTCTTCCATTCTGGACTCTACACCTGTAGTGAACGAGGATTAATCCATTGACGGAGTTGGTGTTGTGCAACCAACCTGTGCTTTCATTCATGAGGAGTATGACTGGGAGCTTGACCATCAACCCTCAATAAAGGATGACTCCCTTCTATCCGAGCCTCCTCCTTTCTTTCCTGATATCTTTGGTGATTATTCGATCCTTGATTTCGCATGTGTATCTTCGTCTACAGATGCACCCATTGTTGATCATTTGTAGAACACACTAGATGTTAGTCCATTATCTAACAACGGAGAGGACAAATCATCCATTGAAAATCCACTTGATTTTTCATCAACCTTTTCCAAAAACACAGAGGGTGAATTTTTTTGCTTCTCATCTACCCCTCTATTTGATTCATCAGATCATGAGGATTCCGCTGAAATCATTGATTTTTTTTATCATATTTGTCGTGATCTATTTACCCCCATATTCAATCACGATGATGATGTTATCGTAGTTGATTTTTCCAAGCCACCTGTTTATGATGATCTATCTATCGACGAAGTCGAAACCACTCAGAATGTCGGGGCACTTTAGCCCGAGATTATGGTTATGTCAAGCCCTCATTGTCCTAAGGTTGGTTTCACTTCCGATCAGGAAATTGTTGAAACACCCGAGGCTCCTCATCACTCATCTGTCTACATTGAAGATTAATATCACACACAGATTATGCTTCCTCTAATCAAACTGCACGATCCAATCACTCATGCATTGGAGGAATCTTACATAGCAAGAACACGTGCACAACACAAGTTGTCTTTGTTTCTTTCATTTGCTTGCATGTCACAGTCAAGAGTATGCGTATGCTTATTAGCTGTGTGTAGTGTCGCACAACATCATGGTAGGTCCATTGATTGCATGTCATGAACTTGCACCCACTTATGTTATGTGGATACATTTAAACTCGAAGTGTGTTTGTCTTCATTGTTATATCTTTCACGTTTGTTGGTTCGCACATTGTTCTTTTTCGCAAACCATGCCTTCACCAACATGGGTCGACCAATGCATCAGTGACTGCATTGGAAGTATCTGTTCATGTGAGCAGACCCATGCACTGTTAGCTTAGGAGTAGGAGTAGTGTTTTCTCTTGGTTTGTTTGCTTGCATGCTTGTTTACTTCTTACTTTTCATGTTTGCTTGCTTGCTCACTTGTTTTCTTACTCACTTTGATTACGCATTTACTTCTGCTTTTTCTTTGTTTTGTTGTTTTGTGTTTTTCTTGTTTTCGTCTGTAGGTTATTTTTGCATGAAACCGTGTATGACTCTTGAAACAAGTTGGGTAAAGTGCAAGAGGACTTATGCAGTTGTCAATACTTGGTTATCTGTCGTCCTGCCTCTACATGAAGAACTTGTTGTATTTAGTCCATGATACATCAATGGAAAATACATACTATTTGAAGTGAACCTTTAGTCACCTACTCTAGTCGGTTGTTTTTGGGTTAATCCTTGTCAGCTCAGTCAAGTAGAGTAAGGTGAGTGGGAAATATTAACAAGCACGTCAGAGGTATATATAAACTACTTCTTTGAAGGAACAACCTCTTCTGCTCTCAATAAGTCAGGATCACTCCTCCGCCTCTAAAATGAATAAGTGTTATGCACAATTATGAAAATGAAAAATAAAAAAAATGAAAATGTGAAAAATTTCGAAAAAAATGAAAAATGAATAAGGCAAAACAAGAGAAAGGCTTTGTATGCAGAGAGGCGATGCAAGTAACTCCACCGGGGTACTGACCAAGCTTGTTGGTAGTGGATCGATGTTTGTGTTCCTGTGTGACTACGTCGAGGTACTGTCTAGGCCTACTGGCAGCAGAGTAACACCAGAGATGAAACTAAAACTCTAACGACCATAAAGCTTGTGCACCAATATACCCCTCATCCCTAATCGAAACAATTATTTTGGCTTGGCTTGGAATGTGTACCGACCGACCAAGAGCTTAGCAGATGCTACATCTTACAATCAAGAAAGTGTGGAAACCAAGACGAACAAAGAACCGAACAATACTTCCAGAGGTGTTAGACGTGATTTTCACGAACAAGGTCCATTGAGAGAGCTATATTTCTACCAATGTGTCACCAAGGGTTGTAGCGGCTACAACCACCCTCCAAAATTTTTCCTTAGCTTCGTTTTCGAGTCTCCTTACCAACCATCCTTAGCAAAATGTCTTACATAGTCAAGTACATAGGCTTCATTGGTTTTTCAGTAGCTTGCCAGCCTATGCATGATAGCTTGTGTCACTCCCCTCAAAGGCTACCACTCGGGACTTGGGCTAGCTTCTCACTGAGCAAATCCCTTAGAAAATTGCGCGGAACCGGTCTTCCCTCCAAAAATTGCACAAATCTGTTGGGAAGCCTGCTGGGCCTAGGAATTGCGCAATTCAGTCAAACAACCTTCCTCAATAAAATTTCACAATCTGGCCCAGCAGGGTAACTCAGCCCAGAAATTGCACAATTCTAGGCAGCATTCAGTTGCTCCTCCCAGAAATTGGGCAATCCCTCTGGATAGTTAGCCTAGATCCTCCCAAAAATTTCACAAAAATACCTCTCAGTCAAAAAATTTGTTGCATGTGCCTTCATGTTGAACAGTTCCACCCGGGACCTATAAAACTTGACTTGCATGCATGGGCTGCTTTTTCCCAAAATAGAAAAAAGCAACATGAAAAAAGAATCCCTAGATTTTAGGGATCTATTTTTAGCAATTGGAGATTACATGTAAAGATCATTTTAGAGACTTTCCTCCAAGTGTCGCTTTTTCCTAGATTTCTGTCATGTGCGTCATAAGTCTAAAAATTATTTATCTGACGCTTCAGAGCTCATTCTTCACATCAATCTTGGAGCTATGACATCCCACAGCACATCCAGGAGTCCTCGGCACATCCAGCTCAACTATTTCCAAGTAAGTTCACTTTACTTGTCTTTTGCAGCATTTCTGTCACTTTTTGTGTTTTGGATTGTGTGAGTGTTGTCTGCTTGATTTTTGTGAACGCTTGTTGTCGTTTGCATGCATGTTAGCCTATACAAGCACTGTTTCAGTTTTCGTTTGCATCTCACTATTGTCACATGCATGACATTGTTTTGCACGAATGATCGCTGATTCAGTGACTCGTTTCACACACATGCATGTTGTTCCATTTTCTGAATCTTGCATTCACTATTTTCATGCATGATCATTCACTCTTGCTTACACTTAGTATCGCCATGCATTCACATCTTCATATGCTCTCAATTTCCCGTCGGCGGGTCTGGGCAACCTTGGCTTAGACTCTGCCTTGCCCAGACAACATTGTGCAATTCGGAGAGGGAAGGCTCTGCCTTCTTCCCACAAAACGCGTAAACCTAGCCAGTGAGAGCCCTCCAATATTTCTTTGCACAATTTTGAGCGGTAGTGTCTGCTGGCTGAGAAATTTGAGCAATGCAGTCCCTGGGCCTACATCACTTGTTAGCTGAAATTGTGCATTACACAATCTCAGAACCCAACAGGCCAGTCTGGATTGTGCATTGCGCAATTCAACAGTCAATGAGCCTCCCAACATCATGGACTGCCTTTGGCATAGTTCTGGCAGTCAGTCTCCCAGCCTCCCAATGAAAATTGTGCAATCCTTGCCAATAGTTCCCTAGGTATATTACATGTCAGTCCTCAAGTTTGCTTTGGTTTTAACTGATAGATTTCTTGCCATGCATGTCACCATGTCTCCAAATATAGTAGGTGTTCATCAATATCTCAGTAGTTTATGATCAATGGCCTCCAAGAGAGCAGGGTCAAAGGACACCAATGGAAGCGTCACTGGAGAAGCATTTGAGCAAGTGTCTATGAGTATGCTGATATACGAAGACACCAAGTTGATCATAGCCAAAGACATTAAGCTGAAATGGCAAGAGGTCAATGATTCATTCTCAGGCACATTTGGGGAAGATCTCAAAGACTGCCAAGTATATGTGAACATTCACAAGTCCAACTTGTACCGGATTGTATGCAGGTATCCCGCGTTCCCATGTGTGGACATGATACATTGGATCGTCTCGCACACTGACCTCGAGATGATGGTGTTAAGAAGTGTCAGTGGGACAAAGATTGCTACCTTCAGGGGACAATATTATTAACAGATGTACCACTTGCCGAAGCTAGTGATCACACTGGAGATAGCCTTCAGCATACCCAACAAAAATGCCAACTCCAAGGATATATTGAAGAATTGGGTGAAGGAGCCAGCCATATTTAGGATGACACCCAACCAGATCTACAAGATGAAGATACTGTGGAAGGCGTATCAGTACTTGGTCAACTTTTAATGTCGCTTGTATGGCCAAGAGAGCATGGACACCTTCCCACAAAGTTAAGTGATCATGTTGGACCAAATGGCTAGTGAAGGTAAAGCATGCAACTAGTCCGACATGTTGGCTCACAGGTTGAAGGAGTAGGTAATAGGAGCTCAACAACCGCCCAAAGGTCAGAAAGTAGAAATCTACATGTCCGCTTACATATTGGATGCAATTTGTGCCCGACAACAGTTCCCCCGCTTGAAGTGGGCATGGAAACTAGCGGAAACCTCTATTAACACTTATTGTAAATTGTTTTCCAAATGTAGCTTCCGTAGAGTCATCACACAATTGTTAGATCATTTTGTCACCCAAATGTACAAGATGATATTTGAGAAAGATCCACCTTGCATGTCGAAGGCACAATGGAGGCACTGATCTACATAGAAGATTGGTATGCCTCACCGTTTGGCACCTTCATACCAATGTATAGCACGGAGAAGCCTCTGCATCTTTTGCCGAAGTTTGCCACAAATAAGCTCGTCATGCAAGAAATGTCATACCAAATCTCGACAGGACTATCAGCCACGCTGACCAAAAGAATAAGGCACCTTGGCCCACTCTTCGATTACAAATCAGTTTGCACGAGATACGAAACCTCAAGCATGCGGATGCCGAGACAGAAGAGTTCAAGAAATTTCCTTTCAGCACCCGAAGCTTCAATTCATATGACCCGCATTGTTTTGTGAAGGATCACTGCACAAGAGTACAGTTTCCATGGATCCACGGGGCATGTCATTGGGCTAAGGAAGACCCATGGATATATTGTCATGGCTTCTCCAATCAAAATGAACCGGTCGGCATCGTTGTGGAATGGTTAGTAAAGCAGCATCTAGGAGAGCACCACCAGTAGTAGCAGCAGAGGTAAACATATTGCCACGTGACAAAGGCAAGAGGAAGATTGTCAACAACACAGAGGTAGAACAAAGCTGCAAGTTCAAAGCTAACCCACTTGTGGAGAAAGAAATTTTGGAAATCGAGGAGAAGAGGCAACAACGCAACAAGAGGACCACGCAAAGGAAAAGAGAAAAACAGAGGATGGAGGAAACAGTGAAGGAGTTGCATGAGTTGAAGGAGAAAATCTGGAAGGAACATGAGCTGTGCCAACAGGAGAACGAAGTGCAGTAGGGAAAAATGAAACAAGGGGCGCAACGTGCACAGATTGATGAAACTGCGCCCATACAGGTAGTAGACTCATCCGAGCAACTGACGCAAAGTAGACAGGGTGAGCAATCGCAGGAGCAGGACTTCACTCAACAAATTGAACGAGTACTTGAGTAGATGGATACGGAGATGGAGCAGCAAGAGTTAGAGAAAGACATCAACCTCATGCCTTACCACCAAGAGGTCGATCCACTGCCTTCACCGGATCCAGAAGCAGAGCAGGCCCCAAGCAACCAAGGAGATACTGAGATACTTGGAGATAATCTAGAAGAAGAGATGCACAACATATCATTCGATGATTCACATCATAGAGTTGTGAAATCACCCAGAGTGTCTACTCTAGATGACCACACATCTCCTGCGTAGCTTGAGGAACGAGTGTTCGTATCTAATGTGAACAAGCATCCAGCAGCATTGGCCGATTCTACCAGAGCATATGCTGAAACCACTAGCTCGAGTGTTCGCTTCTTGATAACAGGGAACAAGTGAATGGCTATGTTAGAGACAGTATTTGCATATTGCCAACAGTGATAAAAAATCCTCTTTTATATCATTTTAAGGGTCCCACTCAGATTTTTTTTATCATTCCACTAGGTCATGCAAAAAATTAGTCACTGATGGTAGTCCTAGTCCAAAAACATCACTTTTCCATAAATGTGATTACTTGCTGGCATAGTTTCATATCTTGTTGATTGTACATCATCCATAAAGTTATTTTTATCATGCCATTTGTATCACTCATGAGGTCATTATGTCATCTTGAAACTTAGTCCTTCAATGGTTTCATTAGGTCTTTTAGGGTTTTTCAAGGTTTCATTAGGTCATTAGGGTTGCCAAAGTTCCATTCCATTACATAAGACCAACAAGTAAAGGGTGATAAAATAACATCCCATCACCATGTGAAGATGATTTGTAAAGAGAAATGCTTATTTCATTATGTAATTTTTTGTCTTTCAAATGTAATAATTTTTCCCAATGCTGCCCAAGCATGTCTCCTTGCTACAAGAAATGAAACCATTGAAGAAATTAGTTCAATCAAAGCATCATCCACCTGTCAAGAGAAAAAAAGGGTTAGAAAGTAAAAAAGGAATTAAAGTGAGAATTTGAAAAATGACAAAGAACTTTAGAAAGTGGGTATGAAAACTCATAAATTAAAGTCAGTTCAAGGCACTCATGAAAGCCTCATTTGCACTCTAGCACTTTCACAACTCTGTTGTTCAATTGGTGTTCAATTTCTGTTCAATTGACCTCTTGCATCATTTGATGTTCAATTGACCTCCTACATCATTTGATGTTCAATTGACATCCTGTTGTTCAATCTAGTTGGGTCCTCCATCTCATCATATCATCATATATCAAACTTTCATCACTATGAGCATTATGATCAATGGGCAATCATGTATCAAAGAATTTTCCATCATAAACACTGCTATATTGTCATCAATGACAACCTAGATTAACAATCTCCCTCGTTTTCATTGATGGCAATATTCTTCTTCTTTCACAACTCCTTAGCAAAAGAAAATTGGTGATTTTAAGGTGAAGTTGGGAAAAACAGAGCAAGAGGATGCATTTAGCAGGCTCGCTATGCATTTAGCCTGGTCGTTGCACTTTTGTAAAGGTCGTTGCGTGTTTGCGAGAGATCGCAATGAAATTTACAACGGCGCTGCGCTCTTGTAGAGGTCACTGTGTGTTTGAATAGGTCGTTGTGCTTTTGCCTGGAAGGAGCAACAACAAGCCAGAACGTCCTCCATCGCCACCAACTTTCGAAATTTGTCATCACACACTTCAGTAAATGAGGTAGGTGGAAAAATATATTCACTCCTTCCGTCCATTGTTGATCTACATAGGGTTTCATATGTGTTCGCTACCATTTCTAAAATCAAACCCTAGTAACAGATTTTCACAGTCCCACCTATTCAGCATGGCCAAGAGGCCCCTTCATCCTCTCATCCACCCACCTCCATTCCTCCACCTTAGCCTATACATCATTCATCTTCATCTCATGAGTCAGCCACACCATCACCTCCATCATCACCATTTCATCATCCTATTCATTCACCTGGCAGAGATAAAGGAACTGAGCAGGAGCATATTGAGCATGGGGAGAGCAGCAAGCCCAAAAGGGCTGGTTTAGGTACCTTGGCACATACCTATCAGAGAGGGAATAGAAAAGTGTTTGCCCCATTGATTGTGGGAGGGGCCTTGCCTTCTTCATCGACAAAGCAAGTACAGAAGGGTAAGGAAAAAGTTGTAGAGGCAAAGGTCTAGCAGCAGGAGGGCGACCTCCATGAGATAGAGCATGATTTTCAATTAGTTGAATATGATGAACATGATGACAGTCAAAGCACAACTATTTTCATCAAAGAGAAGAAAGATCTCATAGGAGAACTCGAGGTAAACTTGCAAAGGGCCAAATGGATCATTTCCTACTATGAGCAGGAAAATAGGTAGTTTGAGGTCAAAAATGAGCTCCTGGAGATTCAATTCAAAAAGGTAAAGAGAGAGGTTGAAAAGGCAAAGGCATGACTTGATAAGGCATATAGACAATATGGTGAGCCACTTGATGAACAGGTGCCAAGAAGAAGGCCAAGGACTAGAGGCCTAAAAAGAGCCTTGGAGCAAGAAAGGAAAAGGGAGGAAGAAATGGCCAATCAGCTCACCTTGAATGAGCAATTTCCCAAGATGGTAAAAGAAAATCGAGAATATTGGCTTGAGAAGGTAAATGATCATCTAGAGAACCTCATAGGCAAGGCCAAGAAGGAAAATGATATTCAAAGAAGGATGGCGAAGCACTATGCTATGAGAGACAAAATTGCAAGAGCCAAGCTCAAAAGAGCTCATGCAAAGATTGAGGCTTTAACCAAGAAAGAGGAGAAAAAGAGGTTGGATATCCTTGCCGAGGCATCACTCCATGCCTCAAACATATAGCCATCTGTCAGCCCACCAATTTTTTCCATTTTTGAACAATTTTAGCAAGATATGTTTTGTTGTGTTTTTTGAAGAAATTTTGGCACAGTCAGCATGGTCAAATGCGCAGCACCTAGGACACTGTGCTTTTGTTTGGGGCATCCAATGAGAAAATGGTCAGAATTTTTGGATTCAAAATGATGAGGACATGCACCCTATACTTTTTCTAAGAATTTGGAGCAAAACAGGTCAGCCAAAAAGGTTAAAAACCACCAAAAATCACCTTTCTGCCTCTTTTCTGGCCTGGTCGCTGCGCGTTTGCGCAGTCTTGGGAGATTGTAATTTTGGAGGGGTAAATGAAGCCCATTTTGAAAACCAAGGGCATTTATAGAAACTAGACAGGATAAGATTTCCAATGAGATATCTTGGGCTAGATTTGGACATCAGGAAGGCGGTCAAAAGTCATCTTGGAGAGGACGTTGCGCGTTTGACGAGGGTTGCTGCACGTTTGGCAAATTGTCCAGTTTTTCACTGTTTTGTCCCAGTTTTCACTTTCACCATGGAAAATCATGATTTTATATTTGGAATTGATCAGTTAAATGTAATTATGATGCTTCTAGAGCTTACTAGGGTAGATTCGTCAGGTTTTCATGAGGAGGAATGTATCAGTTTGTTTGGGTTAGGGATGAGTCACTTTGACCACCCTATTTTCTTGTTTGCAGTTCAGATCTTGTTAGAAACAGCTCCTCTTCTCATGGATTCGACCCCTTGAGCTTAGGATGAGTTTTTTGGGGTCTATATGATGTTTTTCCTCAGTCATTGTATGGGTTGGACTCAGCTGGATGCTTATGCTTTGAAGAGACATCATTTTGTATCAGTTTTAGTAGGATATTAATGAAAAGTTGCAGCTATGTCTTTGGGATCCATGTGGTATGATGTTCAATTCATTTTTTCTTATGTTTTCATGTGTTATAATGTATTGTTGACTCCATTTCATCATTTCATTGTCTTTATGTGAATGTATACAAGTCTAAGAGGCAGAATCCATATCTTTATGCTCTATTTTGGGTAGACATTTCACAGTCTATGTTTTCTTCAGTTTAGGAAGAATCCATGTTGCTCACATGCTCTTTCTAGCTCTTCACTTGTCTTGAATCACCTCACCCATCAAACCCTAGAGTGTTGAGCCTTGTGCCTACCTTGCCCCATCGAAACCCTGCAATTTTGACCTAATTTCCTTGCCCAAACTGTCTGGCTCCTCCTGATCCAGCAAAACCCCTTCAAATCAAATCAAACCTTGTGCTACTATACCTAGCCTAATATCATTTTCCTGATCCAATCATCTTGGCTGAGATCCTTACGGAGAGAGCCCTTTCTTGGCATAGTAGGGCTAACCACTTGGCTAAGCATGGTTTGTGGTTACCCTGGCATTGCCTTCCTTCAGCCTGAGGTTCAATCCAGGTGATAACAGGCTAAAGAGTTACAAATGGCCAAGAAGGGAGGAGAACTGGTTATAGTATCCACCTGAGAGTTGAAGAAGATGATACTAGATGAGGTATTGTCCATTGAGATAGTCATGCAGGCATTCTATTTCAGGTTTGGTACTGTGCATAAGGTAGTTGTCCATCTTAACGGTTGGTAGCAATGATGTTCTAGGAGAGAACTTATCTTGTCAAACTTGAATTCTTATGTCGATTACATGCAAACATGGACAATGAGATACAAGGGAGCCCCGTTACACTTTCCCAAGATAATGAAGCCTAGAGTGGTTGAGCTGAAGGCATGCATCCAGAGTCAGATCTGGAACTATGAAGAAGTCCCGTAGCTTATCACTAGTTTGCAGACTTCCCATGCACGGGTATTCAAAAGCATGGATGTTGTTGTGTGTGCACATGTGATCCCATCTATTGGGACAATCATCGAGGCAAAGACAAAGGCACAAGTCTGACTGGAGCTTGACTCGTACCTTGACGAGTTGATGCACATAGCCACCAACGTAGACTTGGAAATCAGTGTAGACATTATGCATTAGTATGTCGCTGGTCCGGATACACTTAAGACAATGATGCACATGTTATCAGACAAGTTGGACAAAGGATCCAAAGCAGTGTACCTAGATGCAACAGAGGTAAGAGTTCATTTCGAGAAAGATGTCACCATAGAGTACATGGACACCATCGCGGACTACCGATCTTGGCGTCAATTCACCACTGTCGACCATCATGAGGATGTCGAAGAGTTGGTATTTCCACAGTTGTTCGAGTCATCGTGATGTCTTGCATGAATTGCTCAATCCTATTTTGTCTCACATGGGTACATGTGCAAATTGTATGTAACATCTTGTCAAGTGGAAGTTCAAGTGTCAATAGCCAAATATAAGAGTCATAGAGTAGTTGAAGAGTCATGAGGGTAGATGAACAATCACAAAGGGGAATGTCAAGGGCCACCCGACCCTTTACTATATATAGTACCTCATAACCCATTGTATAGGATTTTGGTCAGCCAAGCTTCTGATAGGAATATCTTAGAGAAAGCTTGGAGAGTATTGTAACAAGCCTTGGATTATCCACAGTGCAAAGCTAGTACATCTCTTTGGAGGAGAAGGCAATAGTGACTGTAACAATATGCTATCGGGACTAGTGGTTGGTCATGGTTGTACTGTATAATTGGAAATTTCACTTCTTACTATAGCAGAGCCAACATGTTTCATGCATATGTTGTTATTGTATCTCAGTTATCTTGGTTACTCTAATGATATATGTATTGTTTGCTTACGCAGCATGTATGGACTCTTTCTGTATAAGTATGTATGAATCTTACTGAGATGTGATGCTAGTTTAACCATCACTTTGAATTTTTAGCTAACTTTCTTTCAAGTTTGTGATGCATCTTCGCTCATGTGTTCCCTTCCAAACCGCGTTCTATCACAGGTTTCCAAGGGGTGCACTCACCCCACTTTCTCTGTGTTAGAACTGTTCATGCACCTTCCTTGGCTTGCTGCATATGTCACACCCTTGCTACCAACAAGGACATCTTACTTGCCTCTTTGCACAACCGCAGTGAAGGTGATATCGTACGACCCACTGTTGGGACTCCTACACCAAACGGTCTGAGGTCTAGTTGGGACTTCTTACTGGGGAGATCCCCTTGACATGTTGGCAGGTCTAGCACCGTCAACAGATAGGAAGGGGGAGGGGGAGGAAGATGATAGGAGAGAGATAGGGGGAGAAGGGTGGGGCTTCATTTCATTATGGAATGATAGTTGCAACTTTTCCACCTCCATATCTATCCATTGAGGCTTTATTTCTAGCCTACATATAACTCTCTTCAATTTCTTAAGGAATTTTTGTTGTTCTCATGACATCATTGATTACACATTTTT
This sequence comes from Pinus tabuliformis, assembly GCA_031772625.1. NCBI lineage: Eukaryota > Viridiplantae > Streptophyta > Pinopsida > Pinales > Pinaceae > Pinus > Pinus tabuliformis. The sequence continues at coordinate 141,577,249 of CM062811.1, read as the reverse complement.
CCTCCTCTAGATGTCTTACCTTATTGGCTTATCTCTCAGCATCATGATTATTTCCCCTCAAGACATGATAGAAGGTCACCGAGTCGAAAGCAGGGATCAAGTTCTGGGCTCTCATAATGATTTGATTCAGGTTAGAGATCTTAGCCTTTGAAGTGTTAATCATATGCCTTATAACTATCATGGAGTATCCTAACACTTGAATCTTTTTTATCCCATTTCTTTGTACTAGGATTAGTCACAGGAGCATTCCATAAGCTTCAGCTTGGTTATTGGTCTTTTGGCCTAGCCCCCAAGCATAACTAAATTCAATGATTCCTTTGGGATTAATGAGAATCCATCCCCCTCCTGCCACCCCATACTCCTCGTTGATTATTACTATAAACAAAATCTTTAAATTTCTTCTAGATTTAAAGATGTAGGAATTTTGACAAAGTGAAAGATTGGTGGACCTTTAGTACGATTTAGGGACATAACTGTAAGCACATCTTTCAACTTCGCCTGAAGGATCTGAAGAAACAAACAAAAAAATGGAATAAATCAGAATTTGGTCACATTCAGAAAGACCAGGAAGTCTTGCAAGCTTGCACGCAAAAGGTACAAAAACATATGATCAACCAAGGGTGTTTAGGGCCCCTAATAGTAGCATAAGGAAAAATCCTATAACTCAAATTGAGGAATGAATAAAGCATAAGGAGCTACTTTGGAAACAAAAATATAGGGTTCAATGGCTATGGGAAGGTGAGAGAAACAATCGTTTCTTTCACAAAGCTATGATCCAGCATAGGAAGCACAACCGTATCTTTTCCTTGCTTGATGCGGAGGGGAACCAACTGGTACAACATGAAGACATGGAAAACCTTCTGGTTGACCACTTTCATAACCTCCTATCAGAACTAGATTAGGATATATAAGAAGCAATCAGACACATCCCACAATTGGCTAGCAGAGACCAAAATTTGGCACTTATGAGAGCCATCACTATGGAGGAAGTTGAGGAGGTAGTAAAAGGCTTGGCGAAGAACAAAGCCCCAGGACCTGATGGATTCACTGCAAAATTATTTCAGGCAGCCTGGCCTATTTTGGGTAAGGATATCTTGGAAGTGGTTGAAGAATGTCAGTTATCTCGGAAGGTACATGCCACTCTTAACTCTACTTTTATAGCATTGGTTCCGAAAATAGCTCATTATGAAGAGCCTCAAGGATTCAAACCTATTTCTCTATGTAATTATGTATAAAATGATCGACACCATTATGGTTAATCATCTTAAACCCCTTCTTCCTGCCCTAATTTCTCATGAGCAAACTGGTTTTGTCCAAGGCCGCCAAATTATGGATGGCATTATCACTGCCCAGGAGGAAATTCACTCTCTCAAGAGCCTTAAATCAAAGGGTATGATGATAAAATTAGACTTATCCAAAGCCTATGATCGTCTGAGTTGGTTTTTTTTGAAGAACTTACTAAAAGCCTTTAGTTTTTAGCAGTGATGGATTCAGTGGATTTCTTCTCTCATCTCCCTCCCGCACCTTCAACGCATCTAGAGGCCTCCACCAAGGTGACCCTATTTCTCCCTTCCTCTTCATTATGCCTGCGGAAGGGTTGGGAAGATATATAAAATTAGTTTTTCAAACTTTCCATTTAAAAGGAATTTGTCTTTGGGGCAATGAACTTCCCTTATCCCACCATCAATTTGTGGATGCTATAATGTTATTTTGTCAAGTCTCCCTTCGGGAATCCAAGGCTCTAAAATCCATACTGCAAAACTTTAGGCAAGCTTCTAGTACTCAGGTTAATAATGAAATCCAATATCTTTTTCTTTAACACCCCGGTTCCTTCCTAATATTTCTTAGCGAGGATTATGGTATTTCACATTGGCTCCCTTCCATCCAAATATCTAGGAATTACCCTAGTGACTAACTCTCTTAGGACCTCCTGTTGGAAAACCCTCCTAGATCAAATCCAATCCCATCTTCAAAATAGGTCTTTATGATCCTTGAACATTGATGGGAGTGTGGTTTTACTGAAGGTTGTGCTACAATCGATCCCAATATATCAACTCTTAGGTCAAGATGCTCCTAAAATTTCTTGCTTTGATATGATACCTATCTTTAAAAAATCCTATGGCAGGGGGCTCATGAAGCAAAAAAATGGGCACTCCTTTCATGGGATCAGTTGACTAAACCTAAAATTGTAGGGGGGTTAAGTCTTTGGGATCCCTTTCTCCTAAACCAAGTGATGGGAGAAAAACTCTAGTGGCAATGGATTTAAGGTGGTACTGATCTCTAGAAGGTCATCTGGGGCTAGAAATATAACATGCCATCAACTACGGAGGAAAGACTGACACTACAAGGAACTCCAAGAGGATCATCAATTTGGAACTTAGCTTCTTAGAATAAAGACTTAATTCGCAACCACATATTTTTGGAAATCAGAGATGGGAGGAGAGCTCTATTCTGGCCAGATTCATGGCAACAATGAGAAAAAATCTTGATTCGCGAGGATTTGGTGGAGATATTCCTTTTCACTAATAGACCCTGCAACTTGGCAGTTAATCAGTTTTGGGACCCGACCCACAGGTATCAATGGAGATAGTGGAAAACACAACAAGACTAGGACAACCCTCCTGACTCAAACCAATGGGATGTGTTTGATTCCAAGTTGCACACTAGAAGAATTGCATCGTTAGAAGGACGAGACATTCTCAGGTGGGGTTATCCAACTAAAGGTATGTTCACCATAAAAGAAGCTTACCAACTGGAAGCAGAGGATCATCTGGATCAAAACAATCCATTCTGCAGGTAAATATGGACATGACAATTTTTGCCGAAAGTAATGTATTTCCTATGGTTAGTGTGTAGTGGAAGGATTCTCAGCTGGGACCAATTAGAGAAGAGAGGAATCCATGGGTCCTCTTTCTACAATATGTGTGCCTCTCAAACTGAAACCATAAAGAATCTCCTGAATCTATGCCCCTTTGTAGCCCGACTCTGGCAGAATATAGATACTCTTTTTGGTCATCTAGACTAGGATCATACTAGTATCTGATCCACCATTACGAGTTGGAGGAAAGGAATATATTCCAATCTGGTGGTAAATCAAGCCTGGTGTCTATCTCTCGGATTTCTTTTATGGGTGGTATGGGTGGAAAGGAACATAAGGATTTTCAAGGACCAAAACTGTCACACTTGGAAATCTGGAAAGGAATACTCAAAAATGTAAAAGAATCTATACTTGTAGAAAAATGGCATTCTGATGATTGGAAGGTTGACCCCCAAGAAGCGCAAATATTTTCTACTCTCAACTTATCCATGCAAATTATTACACCCTCATCTTGGAAATTAAATTTGCCTCCCAACCAATCTCTTTCTTTCTTCTCATGCCCCCGGGAGGGTTTTCTCAAGCTAAACTTTGATGGGGCATCCAAAGGTAACCTTGGGGATGCAGGCTTTGGAGGGGTCATCAGGGACTTGCATGGTCAGGTTGTCTGAATATATGCTTTGGATTGTGGCATCGTAAGTAACAACACAGATGAATTCAATGTTGTTAAACATGGCTTGATAATAGCAAGAAGGGAAAGGCTGAGAAAAATGGGGGTGGAAGGCAACTCTTCTCTGGTCATTGATACTATTAAAAAGCTTAACCAAGGGTCCCAGTAGGAAACTATTACTAAAATATGGCAAAATTCTTGCTTGATCCAGGATATCAGTGAACTTATTCAAGATTTCAAGTATATCATCCCCTCGCATGTCCACCACAATGGCAACAAAGTTGCGGATTTCTTAGCAAACTGGGGTTGTTTTCACCCAAGAGCGCATATAGATAAGTCTTGGATAAGGGAGATTAGGGAAGTAGGAATGGACCAATTGAATCTAATTCTTAAACAAGACCTAACTCCTAATCATAACCCTCGATCAAAGTGCGAGATAGTCGGAGGCCCGCTTGGGCTCGATTGACGTGACAAAGCTTTTAATGTTTTGGGATGGTGGGTGGTATCCCCCACGCCCTCACACACATATTCACTGTGATAATATGCAGCATTGTATATCTTGGCAGATCCACGACGTGAAAATTGGTAATCCTTGGCACCTACAGGTAGTTGGAGCAAATGTGGAATTAAGACCACATATTCAGTGTATAAACTTGGGTCCTCGGCTTCTTAAGGTGCCTAAGTTTGTTGGTTACAGGTTTGCGGGGTCAAGAACGTGAGAGGAATACCCAGCTGCTACCTGCCTCTACTCGAGGTTGGCATATAAATTTTGGTATGTTATAATTCTATCTTTGTATATAGGGTGGGGGAAAGCTACTTGGGATAAACTTCGTGCCCAGAGGGGAAAGGAAACACTGGTTAAATTAGCAGTTTTTGTGACTAGAAATATAGGCCTTCTCGATTATGTGATGTCGATTTCTATATTTTTTGGAAATCTTCTTTCTCGCATGGGCATGTTTACTGGTTTCTAGTTTTTTATCATGATGTTTTCTCTGCATGTTGATAATTGGGTTTCCTAATTTAAGCTTGAATTATTGGGGCAAGCCCTGTGGAGAGCAAGGGTTTTGGAAAATGATCAAGGCCAAGTCTACGGACTCAGGGCTCAGGGGGGTATGGGGGACACCGATATTATTCTGGTGATACCTCCCAAGTCTAGAAGGTTATTAACTATATATGCTTGTTAGCTCAGGTGATGGAATTTTGAAGGGATGCAACATTGTCCAGCGTTGCATTTGTTTTTCCGACCATTCATTAAGTTAATGTTTTTTTTTTTTTTTTTTTTTTTTTTTTTTTTTTTTTTTTTCGGGTGGTTCTTTGTACAAATTATATTCCTGGCCCTACGTTGTCTTTACTTTTGGCCTCTGTACAATGGGTTGGGTCATGAGCACGGGAAAGTGGGAGAAGGGTGAAGAAAGGGGGCCCGACCTTGGCAGACATGGTGAAGTCTCAGCCTCGCGATGGAGCCTCGGGTCGAGGCAAAAGAGGCAGAAGACACCAGGAAGATAAAGGAAAAGATGTAGATCCATATTCTATTTGAACTAAGTGGTATAGGACTGCATGGAAGAGGACTAAGTGGTGGGAGGCTTTGTGGTAGGCGATTGCACGACAGGTGACTGTGCAGAAGGGGACTACATGGCAGGGGACTTCACGACAGGTGACGACGCAAACATGAACTGCTTAGCAGGGGGTTGTATGGTAGGGGACCATGCGGTACGAGACTACGTAACAAAGGACTACGTGGTAGGGGACTGGGCGACAGATGGGTTGAAAAACAAATTATGAGAATATTCAGGCCATGATCAAGGATTACTACGAAGAGACCTCGACATAGGTGAAACAATTGATTGAACTAAGAGAAAGTTGAATTCCCAAGCTGAGATTGAACCGCCAGTCGAATATTGGGGGGAACTAATCATGAACCCTGGGTACATGCGCGGTCGTCTCACCCTGTTCAGACAATCTATTCATCTTTACTGGTTAATGAAGTGCATAGTGGCCAAAGAAATAACTACGACCACTAGCACAACGATGCATAGTGAGGCCAAACTGACTCTACAAGACATTGAAAATGAGCTCTAGCTTATCCAACATTAGTTGCAGAATCAAAACGCTCGTCTTTGCTACATCGAGTGACATATCCCATGCCTACTGCAATATGAGTTACCAAGATAAATTGGTAAAGATCCTGCTCCGGTGGAATCGTCAGATGAGTAACGGGTTGAAGCTATGACTGTTAATTTTGGCTTATTTTTCATTGTTTATGTTGGGTAGCATTTATGATTTTAGTCTAATGTTTATTAGTTGGTTTTTAGACTAGCAACCTTATAAGGCCTGGCTAAAAATACAAACTATTTATGTTTTGGATGGCTTATAATGCGATTCGGTGGCCAACAGACCTGGTTTCCCACTGAGCAGGTTGAGGCCACCGAACGAACCATATATTTGTAACCTGCCTGTTTATAGATGAATGAATGAAAGGTACTGCTGAGCTTACAAAAAAAAAGATGTAGGAATTTTGTTTGTTGACTATAGGGTCCTGGAGACAAAGGAGTGTTACTTTCTATAGATCTATGATATACTTTCAAGGTTCAACAATAGTGGTCATCCCAATATCTTAAGGTAGTAACTAAGGAAGCTCAACTATTCCCTTAACCATATAAACCAATTATCCAAGTATTAGAGAGTGATCTCCCATCTCCCTAAGTGAAGTTATCAAGGTAGTACAACAACAAAAAAGTTGATTGATTGATGTAGGATTTGTTTAAGGTATATCTACAAGACTTTTGATATGCATGAATGTATGTGGAAGTGATATTTGTATGTAAGTTTCATATGATGCAATACTACTCAAAGGGGTGTCAATACTAGGGGTTACAAGGGTTTCCAACAATTTCATTCCACTTGTTTTTATTATGTGTATGCTTCTCCAACCACAATTTTACACATTGAATGAAAAATCATTGTGTTATTGAAAGATACAAGAAAAAATATCTACCTTAAAAAAAAATCTATTGAAATTCAAGGGCATGTTGGCTCAAAAAAAAGCTTTGATACCACTTATGGTGTTTCTTAACCCTTGAAAGTTTGAACAGAAGCAAGTATACATAGAATAAAATTGCAAATTAACTAAAAAGAAGAGACAACAAGTGCTACATAGTAGCTAGTCTCTGCTGCTTAGTTTAAATATAGCTAAATTAAAGAAAACATATTGAATTTGAGTTAGTGTTAAGATTTAGAATGCGGTCAATTTTAAGTTTTACTCATTGGTTTTATTTTCAGGTATGAACTACTTTCTTGTTAGTTTCGTTTGTTGAAATACGAATTTATGTACATTTATTCTTGTCCATCATTATAATTTTATTAGGAGTAGCCTTTAAGTGCGACTTTGTGCTCAGATATACCTTTCCCACATGAGCAAGATCCAAATCATGTACTTGTAATGCATGAAATTGTAACATTAGAAGGAGAAGACCCAAGGTTGACTGAGATGATATGTCAAATGAGACTAGCCAAGCCCAGATATGGTTTGGGATATCTTGAGCAGGCCAATGGCCTGATACCAGAGTGCAGATTTCGCCCTGTTCCTTCTGACTGCAAAAAGCCTGCAGTAATGGAAATGCATAAATTTTTCTCTCTTATGGATGGATGCTTGAAATCTGAGATTAGTGCCCAATGGATGAAAGCTATGTTAAATTGGGATCTATACACTAATCCTCAAGCTGATGAATTTGATCAAAATTACACTCCTGTAGAGAAGAAACAATTTGCTGAAGATTGGAAACACTATATGGAGATGAATAACACTTGGATATCTTTCTATTCATGGAAAGATAATATTGCTCCATTGAATGTCTTTACTGGTTCTACTAGTACTTCAGCAAGCAAACATGCTTGGACTGCATTAGATGGATCCAAGGTTTAAACCCCTACAACCTTTCCCCCTTACAAAGGAATTGTTATACGAGAAAATTAGAATGCAACCAAAGCCATCCCACTAGTATAGAAAGATGACAATGCCCTAGGCATTGATGGCAGGATACAAGAAGGCAATGAACAGCTGAACTGGACAAATATTGCAGTAAAAGGCTTAGAAATGAATGTTGCAAAATCAGCAGAAGTCAAGGAACAAATTGATACTATCCAAGTATCAATACGTGATGTAAATAGATGTTTAAATAATGTACAGTTTGAATCTAGTATGATTTGCTCTTATGCTAGAGATTCTTTATCAAAGATAGAAGGAGTGAAAGAAAAATTAGTTGATCATTTAGATGCAACTAAACAAATCATAACTGGTTTAACAGATAAAGTTGAGAAAATGAATCTCTCCAAAATTGACAAACCAGTTCCAAACTCCTTTCTTGTAAAGAGAAGTATAAAAATTCAAAATCCTGTGAAATCTGTGGATAGATTTCCAACATTGTTTCCTAAAGAGGTAGCCACATCTTTAAATTCTGAGGCTACAAATAGAATCACTATTGCATCCTTATTTAAGGATGAAGAAACAGATCAAGGGAAAGAGCAGAAAAATCAGGATACGTAGATCCTTCCCATATATGAACCTCTTGAACATAGGTTCACCAGATATCCAGCACCTGACATAGAAGGAAAAGGGAAACTTCCTGAACCACATACATTCTTTCCAGATTCTCACAGAGAATGGAATATAGATAACATGAGTTTTGGCCAAATAAGACAAATGATTGACATGATGTACACAGAATATAAACTCATGTGTCTTAGAGGGAAAACTGAAATTGATGCTTGTAGGACTATTATTCAGTGTTTTATAGGGACACTCCTCAGGGGGTGGGAGATAGGATCAACTCCAAAGCTCATAGAAATAATGGAAGCAGAAGTGCTTAAGGATGAAAAAGGAAATGTGATACATAATATTGATGGCATAGTTATCAGCAATATGATTGGGGCATTAACGTCAATGATTCTGGAACATTGGTGTGGAAGTGAAACATAAATTACTGATAAAAATGAAGTCATTCTGATGAATCTAAAGTGCCACAAAATGTCCCAATATGAAGACTTCCACAGAGACTGGATGCAGAGAATCTACAAGGTAAAAGATTCAAAGAACCTGTTATGGAAACAGGTATATCTTGCAGCTCTACCTTCTAGATTTGTTGATTATATTAGATTGCAATAAGTCTTTCAGTTACCTTTTGAGTCATATACATGGGGAGAGATATATGCTCTAATTACAAAGACATTGGTTAGTCTTTGTACCAGCTAAAAGGTAAATAAGTCTCTGGAAAAACTTTCCAGATTACCTGATAAGAAATCCATATGCAGCAAATATGGATTAACATTGGATGATCCTTTGGTAAAACGAAGGAAGGCTAAGAAAAGAGCCAAAAGAGAGTTTAAAGAAGCTTTCTACAAAAACCAAAGAAATTATCCAACGAATAAAAGAACATATTCAAAGCCAAGGCAAGGCCAAACCTCCAGAACAAAGAAAGGGTATTATAAGTATGTTCCCAGAACACACTATTATAATCCCTCAGATATTCACATGCATACCACTAAGCAGGAGAAATGGTATTTAAATTACTTGTTGGTTATGTGGAAAAACTCGACACACTTCCTCCAGATGTCCAAAAGGCGAAGAGTCAAAGCTAAACAAAGGCAAGAAATCCCAAGCCTTTGCCCAAAGAAACAAGAAAGTAAAGCAAGAAGGGAGAAGACCAATAGTATGCATGAAATGTGGCTCTCATGCTCACAGTACAGACGCTGCCGCAATGTCACAATCAAAGAAATAGCTCAGCAGCACCAAATAGATGAGTCTTCTTATGATTCTTTTAGCTCTTCGTCAGCAGATGAACTCCATGCTCACATAGAGCAATATTCAGATTCTAGTTCTTCAGAATGTTTATGTTCTGACTCTGAAGAATGTGCCTATCAAGCTCAATATATTTCTGACTCTAAATATTTCAGTGAATCAAGTGAAGGATAAGGGGAAAAGCCTAAGCCCCAAAAAGAAAAAGTCCTTATGGCCGCAACAGAAGAAGAAGAATTGAAGATTCTATCCCAAATCCGAGCCATGGAGGATGGAGAGATGAAAAGCCGCTTGGCTGAAGCGTTTATGGACCAGCTTAAAGCAAAAGCTTCAAATAGTTCAGGTAAGAAATCTTTATTTGTTGATTCTTCATATGAAAGGAATACAAAGTCATTCCAAAGACATCAACAGAAACCTGATAGAGTAAGATCGCTTACTCTAGGAGAAGTCAATCAAGAGATTCATAATCTCAAGACAGAGATTTCTGCAATAAAAACTCAAATTGCAGAAATGAGAAAAGAAAAGCATGTGGCCAAAGAAGACGAAGAATATCAGCCATGGAATACTGCTTCATATAGCAGTAATCAAGAAGTCCAAGTTGCTGAAGGAATATGGGATCCAAATTTTGGATTCAGGGATATGAGATTGTTAACCATCTCCTATCAGCGACACCATGTACTGGTTAATATCTGCATACAAGGGAAAATGTTTGAAATGATTTCTCTTTTAGACTCAGGAGCAGATGTCAATATTTTAAATATGAAAAATGTTCCAGCAAAATATTGGGTAGCTGCAGAAAGGAAAGTAGTAGGTTTGGGTAACAAGAAGCTCCTATATGAAGTGCCCAAAGGCTCCCTATGTTTTGATACTCATTGTGTTTATCTAAAATTTGCAGTAGCTGACATTCTAGTAGACTGCATCCTTGGTAATGTCTTTCTTGCAGCAGTTGAACCCAATGGGTCAATCAGACTCAAAGGTGGAAGAGCTAGATATTTCATATCCATCCAGACATCCAAAGGAAAAAGAAAAAGAATTGAACTTCCATATATCTCCAATCCAAAAATTTCTATAATGGTACAAACTGTGCAAGATCTGGATAGAGCCAAAGCCAAACTTTCAGATCTAAAAGATCTGAAATGTATCTTAAGGATTGAAGAACAGCTCAAACTGCCTCAGATACAGAACAAAATTGGAGATTTGAAGAAACAAATAGAAGAAGAATGCTACTCGGAGGAACCTAATGCTTTTTGGCATAGGAAGCAGCACATAGTGGAGCTACCTTACAAGGAAGGATATCCTGGTAAGCCTTGTAAGAGCAGAGCCATTCCAATGAGCAAAGATTATAGAGATCTTTGCGAAGAAGAAATTCAGCAGCTCCTCAGCAGAAGATTAATCAAAGAATCCGACAGTCCCTGGAACTATTATGGGTTCTATGTGAACAAGAGAGCTGAACAAATCAGAGGCATCCCAAGGTTAGTCATCAATTACAAGCCTCTAAATTTAGTATTAGCTGATGATACTTATCCAGTACCCCATAAAGGAGATTTAATTAGGAGGATAGCTGGAGCTATGATTTTCTCTAAGTTTGACCTGAAAGTAGGCTTCTGGCAAGTGGCCTTTGCTGAAAAAGATAAATTCAAGACTGCTTTCAGCATACCAGCAGGACATTATGAATGGAATGTCATGCCTTTTTGGCTAAAGAATACTCCATCAAAGTTCCAAAAGGTAATGGACATTATTTTCAAGCCATATTTTGATTGGCTAATTGTATATATAGATGATGTATTAATTTTCTCCAAGACCATTCATGAACATTTTAAACATGTGAATATATTCAAGAATTTGGTTAAGCACAATGGGTTGGTGCTTAGAAAAAAGAAGATAGAGGTATTCCAAACCACTATCAAGTTTTTGGGTCATACAATCTGCAATGGGTAGATTTCTCTACAGAAACATGCTTTAGAGTTTGCAGATAAGTTTCCAGATGTCATAACAGACAAGAACCAACTACAAAGGTTCTTAGGTTGCCTTAACTATGTCAGCAACTTTTACCAGGACTGTGCTAGTGACAGAAGGATATTAAATAAAATACTGAAGAAGAATCCTCCAGAATGGACAGAAGTCCATACAAGAGCAGTCTGGAACATCAAAGCAAAGGTAAAATCATTGCCTATTCTGTATGTTGCTGAAGATATTGCATACAAAATTGTTGAATCAGATGCAAGTAATGTTGGATGGGGTGGAGTTTTAAAACAAAAGGTTGGAAAAGAAGAACAAGTTGTTCAGTTTGCTTCTAGAGTATGGAATCCAGCCGAATTGAACTATTCCACAATCGAAAAGGAGGTCAAGGCAGCATGGAATTGCATCAGTAAGTTTGAAGTTTACCTCATTAATAAATCTTTTTTGCTTAGAACTGATGCATCTGCTTTACAGAAGGTTTTAACAAAAGACATCAAGAAGGCCGAAGAAGCCAAGTTTGCCAGATGGCAAGCTCTTTTTGCAAACTTTGATTTTCAGGTAGAACATATCAAAGGTAAAGACAACAATCTTCCTGATTTTCTTAGCAGAGAATACTTTGGTACAAGAGATCATGTCATGATGATCATCACTGAGTGGGACCAGCACCAGAAACAAGAAGTCTTAAGGACTATCCCAGACGACCAAGACTGGGAGATCTATAAGAGAAACTGGAGACCCACTTGGCGGCTGAGAAACACAAAGGTCCTAGACACCAACTTGCAGCCCCATACATATATTCAACACTTTTTCCCATAAAGAAAAGTGTACCTTAAAGGAGGCAAGTGGATTCATGATATGATATATGACAAAGCAACACACGATGCTGACATTGCACAGCGGGCATTGGAGAAAAAGTTTCATGACATTGCCACTATTTAGTACCATGGTGGACTTAACACAGGAATACATGAAAGGTATGTCTGCATATACAGAACAAGAGATCTCTGGAACGAGCCAGGACATGTCAGAACACAACCTGTTGCTAGATGGCCAAGAAATGATCCCAAGATCATTTTTCTAGATACAGTGTATAATTTTGCAGACTACAAACAACTCTGGTGGGATTTTCTGAACGTTGATGATAAGGTAGGAACCCACTACACCAACTTAAAATTCAGCACCATTGGAAATTATCAAGGATATCAACAATTTAAGTGGTTTAGAGACTGGTGAACTGATTATGGTGTAAGTAGGACCACAATGGACCCAATATGGCATGAAAAATATTGTAAGACCCATTGTAATATATGTAATCAGCAAAATATAGAATGTATTCATCCCACTTATAACACTGTCAAAGAAATGACAGAAGGAGAATGGATGACCTACAAGTCATCTCCCTACAATAATTCCCTGGAAGAATATATGAGAGAACACATGGAGTGGCTTGTATTAACAAAAGTCCAGTATCAAATTGTACTAGGGAAACCAATGATTTTCTGCAGGATCTACACAAAATCCTGGGACGAAATGTTGTATAAAAGAGATAGATTCCCTGGATTAACAGTATTTTGACGGTTCTCATGGGCTTTCCATTAAAAGTATCCATATTGTAAACACAAGTACCAGTCACAAGGGCTTAATTGTGACCAGATTTCTCGTGGGCTTTGTTGTACTAAAGCCTCCACTATGTAAATAATTCATGCACTTTCTTCCTGTGGGCTTTTACGAAAAGCATCCACTTTGTTTTGTCGGGTTTATATTTTCTCGCGGGCTTTGATAAAAGTATCCATTGTGTTCTTTCAAACTTATTTTCCGTAAGATTTACTTTTTGGACGAGAATCTATATTCAGATGTTGCTCCGGCATTACCCGAAAGCAATCATTCCATCCATTGGACCGGAATCTTTGTGTGGACGTTTCCCTAGCACTATTCGAAAGTAATGATTCCTTCTAATTTTAGGACAGTTCACGGATGAGCTACAGTAATTTTTGCCCCCCCTCATTTCCGATATAAGGAGGGTAAGGCTCATTGCCAAGGCATTCACATTTTGAGTCAGTTAGAGTCTATGTGTGTTTGAGTCGATTCGAGTGCCTCTCTTGCTCTGCATCTGTGGACGTTCACTCTGATCGGCTTGCAACATGAGAATAACTCAAGTCCTTAGGTGATTTGGGAGCCTGCGCATCGGTGTGCTCGGCACTAGTGAGAACCTAAAGTGGCCGAATCATTTAGAGAGTCGTCCAATCTGTAAATGTTATGTTGTGTCATATTTTGAGGCAGAGCCTATTTATTGCCAGGTAGCCTTTGGTATTGCTTGTTCCTTGTGAACGGCATAAAGCCCGATAAATGCAAATATGGTCAATCTCTGTAAAGAATCTCTTTCTAATCAGTCCATCCATTCTGAGATAAAATGAGTATACCATTCTGCAACTGAATACTTTGTTTGCGCTTTAATATTGTTTGTTGTGGTAGTAGTTGTCTTTGTGCTTTCATCCGAAGTTCGCAGGAAGTTTGCAGGAAGTTCACCAAAGGAACAAAGGGATGCAAAGGCCGTTGTTAGGCGAGGAAGATGTTGTTGAGGCCGTGAGTGCATGAAAGTTCTGAGTAGGTTCACCACCGGTTCATCAGGAGTTGGCTATCAGAGTCAAACGAAGAGACGCAGCAAGTAGCAAGCTCGTGACAGGAGCCCCTGCTGAAAATTGGTATGTGGACGAATCATTTAGAGAGTCGTCCAGTCTGTAAATGTTGTGTTGTGTCATATTCTGAGGCAGAGCCTATCTATCACCTATCTATCTAGAGCCTATCTATCTATGAATATTCTCTACAACATTAGGTTTGATCGAGATATTTATGGCGATAGTTTCTTCAATATTGGACAGGTTTCGCTCGGAGTCCACCGTATTTACAGTATTTGATAGAAAGTCAAAAACTGAAGGATGATCAAGGTCGTTGGAATAATCTTCGTTGTAATCAGGAAGATGGGAACGATGGTGGTAATCTTCCCATGGTGCCTCTCCTATCATCATCGACTGAATAATTCCTTCGTCTGTAGAATGTACATGTGACCAAGGATCTGAAGAGGTGCCATATTCCCTTGACCTATCCACCCAAACAATCGATGAGCATTGATTTGGGTTTACCGCCCAGGCTGAGAAAATTGATTGTTACAAAATCTCTATTGGGCTTGGAGGCAAAACCTATTGATGATCCATGCTAACAAAATGTTTGGAAATCTTCTGAATGGAAGATATCATATTACAGGTTCCTACTGTTGCCACTTCCGCCAGATTACTCAGAGGCGGTAGGGAAAAAGTACCAATCAAGGTAGGGTCTTTCAGTGGGCCTACTCCGACATTTTGAAGTAATTGAGAGATTCCATGGATCATTGGAATGATTCCTATAACTTGTGAACTGTTGGGGAGAAAGGTTTGTTGATCAACGATTGTAATTCCTCCTTGGAAAGGAAATGCAATCTTCCTAAAGTAAGTTGATACAACAGCAGCCATGGCATAAATCCAGGGCCTTCCTAGTAAGATATTGTAATCCAGGTTTGCATCGATAACTTTGACGTCAATTTCTACTGTTTTGCCCCCCAGTTCAACTTGTAAGTTACTGAAAATCCCGTACGGGGTGTATGTTCATCCATCGAATGCTTTTAATGTCATTGATGATCTTGACAAGGGTGGTGATCCTAAAGTTTTCCAGCAACTCATTGACATAATGCAAGTAGATTCCCCCTCATCAATAATAGTTCAATGAGCAGTTTTGTTGAAGGCCTTCACTTGGATGAGGAAAGCGAGTTGAGTTGGTAGCTGAGGTTCAAATCCTTTATGGTTAAAGGCCATCAGATTGGAATCCACTGGGTCAATCCCACCTATTGATGATAATAGAGCCTGCTTTTGGAAGGGGCAATTTTGCAGTACTTCAAGTGTCGACATAGCGGACGGCGATTGGGCTAGATCCTCTACTATATTATAATTTTGTGCTGCTTGGGCACGAGGATTAAACATCGATTTGTGTACTACTCCCTTTGGCAGCTTTATTGTTAGCTCAGGAATGATGGGTGGCACAACTTCGGTTGAAGTTGTTGTCGAACTACTAGGTTGATCTGCAGCCTTGTTGTTCAACAGCTGTGGATTCCCGTAATATTTATTCCTTGTCGATATCAAAGCATCGTTTTGCTGTTTCAAAATGGACAACATAAGCACTTGGGATGGGGAAGAATTGTCACTAGCAACCAGATTGGTTTCTGGGTTTGGAAACGAGTCAGTCAATACCGCTGAAGTTCTTGAATTCTTAAAGATTTTCTTAACTTCGACTTTATATGGACAAACTCTCGTCCAATGGTCCTCATCGCATATGATACATGGCTGATTAGGTTTCTTTTGTCCAGAAGGATTTGCAGAAGATTTTTCAAGAGACGAATCATCCTGTTTCTTCTTTTTGCTTTTCCCTTTCTCTTGCCCCCTGGCTGCTTCGGTTCTTTGGCTTTGTCAGTCGACACGGCATTAACCTCCGAGGCAAGAAGTTCTTCATTTTCATTTTGACCAGAAACCGTACAGGCCTTCTTAGATGTAGCCTTCGCGGTTTTCGTGCTGGTTGTGCCTATCACTCCATCACCGGCATGAGAGTCTTTGCTTGATTTAGGAGGAGGAGGAACGAAAAACTCTGGTCTGGGAGCATCAGGAATTTTGTCATAGAGCATACTAGACTGAGTATAAATCAAGTCTAGATATTGCACAAGAGAAATGACTTGCTCTTCAGTGACAACCCCCCCCCCTAGCCACATCTTCTGTAATAGAAGGTAATAATGACTTAATAAATCATTCAACTAGCAGCTGATCAGGAACATATGTTTTTTCCATTCTACGACAATGTTGCCACTCATGAATTTGATCAGATATGTGAGTGGCTGTCGTCTGCTTAAAATTGGTAAGAAGCTCCGTTCTTATTTCGTACCTTATGGGTAACTGAAAATGGGTTAAAAAGGTTGTGGCAAGGGCACTGAAGTTATCGAATGAAGCTCTAGGCAATTCAATGCACCATTTTGTTGTTGGACCAATTAACATTCGCTGAAAAAGGCGAAGCCTAATTGAATCATCGTTGAGATTGTTAGACGAACACCACAGATGAAAAGTCATCACATGATTCGACGGATCTTCACCCGGATTCCTATTGAATTTAGGAATATCTGACGGAAGTTTATGAGGAATCACTGGCCACCAAGGGGTGTAAGCAATTGGATCATTTGTTAGCGGATTCAAATATGGTAATTCCAATGTTGCGACGAAGGGCAACTGTTGATTCAGGTTTGGAGAAGCATACCCAGGATAAGATGGGATCGCCTGAGTAGTGGGTCTTTGCATACCAGCATAATGTATTTTATGATGATAACTTTGATAAGGTTCATGGGCATAACCATTATGATATGATTGATGGTGACCGTTTTGAATATACGGTTGCCCATTACCTACAAAGCTTTGTTTCTCAGGTCCTCAGTAAGCTTGTTGGAATTGTGGTTGTTGATATTGCACTAGCCATGGTTGTGAAACCATTTTTTGTTGTCCAATACTAGGTGTTTGACCAAGATGAGGGGTGATAGTACCCGTTTGAGCCTGAGTCACTTCAGTTAAGGAGCCATTAATCAGCGATTGTGGTTGAGTCGTTGAGACAAGAGGCTGTTGTATTACGACCTAAGAGACTTGAGGTTGACATACAATAGGCAGCTCTTGTACTCACGACACCATCAAAATAGTTGGTGTAGTGGAGATATTCAACACAGGTAGATTTGGTTGCATTGAATATACAACTCTTGGCTATTGAGGCAATATTGGCACCCAACCACTAGATGTAATTCCAGCTTGACCCGAATTTTGTTGTGAACTCTCGTATGGTTATTCTCCTGGAGGAAACAATGAAAAGGCATATTGCCCCCCATATGGTGGCAATCCAGTGTTCAAAGGAAAAATTGGTCCTTGTAGAGTGGACTGCCCAAATTGATACTGTTGTGGAGGATCAATTTGCTAAGACTCAACATAAGAAATTCCAGATATTGTTCCAGACGAACAAATGGGAATAGACCATACCGTTGAAACAGTCCCTGGGTGGACTCCATCTAGCGGTTGAGAGCTAGTTGGGACATATGGTACACCAATGAACATTTTCGGAGTAGTGGGAGGAAGTTCTGCTACTGCTGTATCAGATGAAACAATCCTAGATGTCGATGGTTGTTCAGACATATTGAGTCTATCCAAAAGACTTCCTAGAGATTCTACAGGAACTTGCGATGAAGGTTGACTATCTTCTGAATTAGAAGGATATAGGTGGATCCCAGTTCCAAAATGTAATGGGGTACTGGATGGAAGATCCTCCACAATCTCTTCTATCGCAATCAGTCCAGGTGGAAGAGGTAGATTGTCAAGTTCGTAAAATATTTCTAGTGCCGAAGAAAGTTCACACTCTGAAGCGATAGATGTTAGAGGGTTAACACTTTCCAAATCAGTCCTAGATGGAACTAGTTTAGGAATAGATGTGTTTACCGTTATAGTAGGATCAGTTCTAGTGTCCTCTTGTAACTGTGGAACTTCTTCTGTAGAGGCAGGGTTACTAGAAATAGTTGGAGTAACTGGAGTCTCTGAGGATGTTGAAACACAAGTTTCGAACAAACCAGGGGACTTTGACCCAGTTAAATGAGATCACTTGGCCCGAAATGGTTTCGTTTCTGGAGTCAAAGATGGTTGACTCGTTAGTCTCCACGAATGACGGGGTTTTGATTGACTTTCTTCCACAATTGCGGATTACTTGATCAACTCAAAATAAACAGGGGAAATGTTATTCCAATTAAAATAAATTTTACGCTTTGACACAACTTGCTTTTTCAATTTTTAAGAGTCAAGAAAAAGCTAAATATGACTCTAGTCGCCTTCGATTTTTAATGAGCCTGGAGTGACAAGTGCTCAGATGGACCTTTTCTTTTAAGGAGTCTGAAAAGGAATGAAAGTGACTACTCTAGAAATCTAGATAGAGGGATTACCAAACCAATCGCAAAACTGCAGAATACTTTTTACAGTAAGGTAGTTAATCTTCCCGAATGTTGTGTTCAGTGCATTGCGATCGATAGGGCGGAAAACACGACTTCCTAAGGATAAAGGATGTAGCCTATTGTGGTCTCCCAATATATACTCGACGGTACATGGGAGCACAAGTCCGTACTGGAACTTGTCATCTCAAAGAGGAGGAATCGCCCAACCTGTGATGAAAGTGATAGTTACTAGGCTTTACGACGCTGGAATACGTCTCTAACCTAGACTTCTAAATGTTGTGCGTTAGGTTCCAAAGCGTTTTTATGTTCATTGAGGTTTATTTTACAGTTGATCTTTCTTAAGAAGTTTGCCTTTAAGGTTCACCACGTGATGTATATATACAATTCCTAAATATGCAATCTAAGATGATAAACAATCGTTTATTTTCTTTTTGCAATGAAAATCCTAGCTATTAAGGAAAGAGAAATGAAATTCTTTCAACATAGAGCAGAGGGCACACACTAGATGCACTTTTCCTAAATCAACTTCAGCATGCAGTCTTAATGCAAATGCACATGCATGTATTGTTTTTCAGTTTCCTTAATGTGAAAATGACAAAAATAAAACAAAGTATAGATCTAAACTATCTTCTTTCAAAGCGACAGTACTAACAATTTTCTTTTCAAAAAACAAAAG
Source organism: Pinus tabuliformis (assembly GCA_031772625.1). NCBI lineage: Eukaryota > Viridiplantae > Streptophyta > Pinopsida > Pinales > Pinaceae > Pinus > Pinus tabuliformis. Next base: position 141,558,296 of record CM062811.1, on the reverse strand, counting down.
TAAAGCCAAGACGACACTTTGCGATTTCGAATTCAAAATTGCTTTCGACACTTGAAATACTAATGATTCAAATCAAATACAATGGCAAAAGTGTAATCGACTGTCTAAAAGAGGAATGGTTTGTAACACTCTTTTTCTTGACTGAAAACGACACTTGCGACACTTTCAAATCAAAATACGACAGTTCGCTTAAGCTACTATTTGCACAAGAGAACTGTAAATGTCGAAAAATACATAAAAAAACATTCACAATTCTTTATCGATGGAGGCTGCATAATGCAAAGGAAGATGGTTTCAACAGAGATATACTGATCATAGACATCAAAACTACTGAATAAAGCTGAAGACAATGAATAAAAAACCAAAATCTAGAGGCAGAAACAATCTCATCTGATCATCGCATCTGTAACACAGGGAAACAGGGATGCATCTCACCTACAACACATAGGAGGTGCTATGCATCCAGACTACCAAGAAGAGACAGTGCGATGGTCCAGGGACGAGACTGAGCTTGGTTTTTTCTCAGAGTTTGCAGCTAAGTTCAGGGATTTAGGCTGAGCTAATGATTTTCAGTAAACACAAAGTATAGGGGCTGATCTAATGAGGTTATTTGAGCTACCACCAGGGCACTTAGGATGTTTGCAAGCTAGATGTTCAGTCCATAAACCAACCCGGAGATTGACTGAAGTAGCGTTGATCTACTTTGCAGTTGCATAGCAAAAGCAGTTCGAAGGCTAGCTAGCTTAACTTCAGGCTCCGTCTATGGTTTATAAAGCAAACAATAGTAACAAAACAAACAAACTATTCACTCCCCAGCGGAGTCGCCATTTTGTTATCGGGAAAACTAGTGTCTATTCAGAGCTGCTAGTCCCACTAAGACGGGTAGCTATCTTAGAAACAAACAGATTAAAGTTACTTGTGTTTTCCTTTATGAGAGATAGATGAGAGAGAAGCGTAGAGTACCAACCTCAGTCTTTCGCTAGTCTCCTCACTTGTTTCCTCTCTCCTTTGATAGAGATTTCGCCACTCCTTCCTCACTTGTCCCGCTTTAAAGAACACCTGTAGAGCCAAGGTAGAAAAATACGATCAAAGCATAGAGATCTATAACCATAAATATTGTAGGATCAGATGTACATTAACCATATAAATGCATACATAAACAAGATTCAAAGATATACAAGCATATGGAGGAAAACTCAAATAGATTTATTGATAGAAGTAGTAGAAGAGAGGATTACAACTAGGCTGTCTGATCCAGCATCATCCTCCCAGCATGAAAGCCCTCTTCACCTCATACAAAGCAAGATAACCCAACAATGTCTTCAAAGAGAAACCAACAGCACTTCCTTACAAATTACAAAATTCCATCGCCTGGATCTCTTGGATGAGGGATCCATATATAGATGTTTATAGGAGAGTGAGTCAGCTTCTGGGATTTTGATTAGTGTTATTTCACTGATAGTCCTTGGTTCCACTTGGAGATTTCAAATCTCTTACTCATCCCTGGGCGAATTAAGAGAAGCAAGTGTCATATGAGCAGTTTCTAGAAGATTCTTTGGGTTTCCACCTAGCACACTGCTTCTGCCATTTGTCTGCTCTCGCTCATCGCACCCTACAGAAGGGCTTTCCAGTATGCATCGCACCCCCTGTGTGTAATAGGTGAGATGCATCACACCTTATGCATGAGCAGTCTGTATGGTCCTGTTTTGACCAGTTCTGAGTAGTTTTTCATGGAGAACTTCTAAGAGATGATGTAATCAGCTGACCTTGTTCCTTTAGGGTATGAAACAACACTTTTAGGGGTTTAGAAGCCCTTGGTTTATGGACATATGTGATTGGGGTTGCAGTGCCCAAATATGTCTATAACACCCCTGCACGTCCTGCCATGGTGCCCAACTCTAAAACCCTAGCGCCAACCCTAGATCAAGTTGCAGAGCTCGATTGCTTCTGTCCGACCTTCGTAAACAATTTTAAAATTTTAACAATAATTTAAAACTACAATTTAATAACTTAAAATTATCAAATTTTAATTAAAACAAAACTTCTTACAAAATAAATTATCCAAAACCAAAAGAATTTAAAGTTATAAAAAACAAAATTTAATAACTAGAATATGGTGTAAGATTTAATAACTAAAATTTGTTATTCCCATAATTTTTGGTCAAATTTCAAACAAAACATTATTTTCCGAGAAATATTATTGAAAATCTTTGTGAAAATATAATTTGATTAAATATTTTAAATGTATAATTTTATATTGTTTATGAAAATTTTAAAATATTTTATAAATTTTGAAAATGTTATAATATGGAATAAGTATTTATATATAAATTTATGTTAAACATTTTAATAAAATAAACATTTAAATTTCTACCAAATTACTCATTAATTTTTTAAATTTGTTATTTTATATAGTTATATTGATATTCTAATTTTCATCGCAAATTTTAAAATATTCTAAAAATGTAATAAATGGAAGTGAATTTATTTATTAAACTTTGTTCTTAATCAAATTTCCACAATATTAAAAAATTTACAATCAAATCACCTTCCTATAATAAAAATCAATCACTAATTAACTATTAATAAATATACATGCATGGCTACAAGTGAGCAGAGGATAATGCGATGATTTTTGTCCCTTAACTTGAACATTGCAATTGAAGTCCATGCGTTGAATGTCGGGGTACAATATCCAGAACAACGCATTTTAGGCATATTGGACATGAATGTAGCATTATTAATGGTCCCCCAATTCCTTTCTTACACTATTTTAAATTTGTTAGGAAACCATTCAAAATTAGGCTTTCATGTCAAGAATCCTATCTGAATTTACAAGTTTGAAGTTCTTGAATTTCACAGCATCGCCTTTCTCCAAAGTTATATAAATTTTGATAGTATTGTTGAACATGTCTATGCATTTTTTTTAAGGTAATTTACTATACTAGTATTCTTAAGCACAATATGCATAGCGTATAGTCATAACAGTCAAGGGTGTTGTATGTAAAACTATTTCTGGGAGTAGTAAAACCAAGCTTAAAGCCTTTATATTATATATTGCAAAAATAGTCTTTCTCCCTACATTATTTTATATTGACTAAAAACTTCACCATAATCTCTTTTGGTTTCATGGCCAAGTTTGTTTAGGACATTATAAAAAATAAAGACACATAATTGATGTGGTTATCTTTACTTTTTTTCAATTTAACTGAGACTGCCATGGATAGCAGTAGGATTGGCCTCATCTGAATCAAGTTCTTTTTCAAGCTCTTGGGCTAACACTTGAAGTCAAGGTAAACATAGATCTTGAGTCTTGCTCAAGGTTGAGACCCTCTCTTCTAACTTGTTCAACCTTGCTATTAGTTCCTCCTTAGCTTCTTTTATTCCTTGCAAGACTATTTGTGCCAATAAGCTAAATAAATGTTGCATGAATACCTGAGAGGATACATTTGCCTCTTAAATGTTGTGGCCACTTCCTAGCAAAAGACCCTAATTTTCGTAAACCTCAATGCAGAGGAAGGGGCTCACAATGTGCATTGGGGTGCTTCGGGGGAAAATATCTGACATTGTATTAAGACATGTTGGAAGTGGCCATTGCCCAAGCCTCCTCTGCCCATTATGCCTCTGTGAGCATGCATTTTCTCTCTCATCATGACTAAGGGAGTGAGCACTTTGATAAAAAATCTAAGACTACGGTTGCATCTAGTCTCATCTTCCAAGTTCGAGCTAAAGGGAAGTGAAATTAAAGGACTATGGATCAACTACTTTATACCATACCCTAACTAAATTCCCATAAGGATCCCACAACCCAAAACATTCGCCACCTAGAGCCCTTGCATGGAAGGCCACCACCACAAGACCGAATGAAAGAAAGCCAAAAGAAAAAATCAATTACTTGAGTGTGCGAGGGCATCAAGGGGGAGAATGCCAGCCTGAGACATTTTGTGGCATGGAAAGCCCCATAAACCCAAGCAATTAAAGCATTCACACACTGGGAGAGACTCACTTGCCCTAAGCTCAGAACATAAACAACTACCCATTGATTAAAACAAAGTATTAGTAATTATCATGGTGAGTTTGATGAGTGTGTCTGTTATCCTACTAGCACCCACCTCACACTAAATATTGTCAACTATGCTCATATCATCCACCATCATTCCCATTTTCATCATGTATAAATGTATACTACTAATATATCCGTTTGTCCTCATGAATATGATGGGATTGCAATTTAAACATCCACATCCAAGTATGTTTATGCATGTTAAAGTCTAGTCTACCCCAACACTTCTTAACACATAAGTCATCTAATAAGGTAATAAGGCATTGAATTGAGTAAATTCATTACTTTATTATTATTATTATTATTATTTAAGGAACTTTATATTATTACTACAAAAGGTTAGATAGTCCAAAAAATATCAGCTTTTGGTCTACCATGTGAGAAACCCAACCAGAAGCTTAGATTAAAAGTCTTCAAGTTACTGAGACCTCTTCTAACTAGCATGTTTAATAAACAATAATATTTATATATAGACTGACATTGCCAAGTTTTGGCATGCCATGCCCTAACTAAACAAGAAACATTATGAAATCTATAATAAAAAAACCAGAAATACAGATGATTACTGAGTTGAGTTGTCTAGTTTTAGAGCTTGTTGTGGACCATTCCCATCAAAAGAGAGAAAGATGTTGGTTGATCTCGTGATGAAAATGTTAAGCTTATGATCAATTTCATCAAGCTTCTCCTCCAATTTTGTTATTCCAATATTGTTTAATTTTGGTGTTCTCGTTTATTAATAAATAAAAATAGAAATCTAAAATATAAATGTATTTTAATTTTTAAAATTATTTTAATTGACTAAAGGGAAGGATTTTATGAAATTTTACCATTTATTTAACAAATTGGTAGAGTTTTCTAAATCTTTTTACCAATTATTCGTTTCTATTATAAACATGATTTGGTAAAGATAAATGGAAGATAAAAGAATCATAAATGGGTGATTTAAAAAAGTCAATTTCTTCATCAAATTATAGAATTGATAGTGAAAAAACTAATAATAAAAATTGATAATTAAAACCAATTAATAATATTGGGAAAGAAGAAGAAAATTTAAAAGGAAGAAAGAAAAACAAAATAGAGTAAACCAAAAACAATTAAAAGAAATGAAATAAATTAAAATTCTAAGATAAATAATCCAATTTTAAAATAAATATTATGGAGTATAGAATAAGAGTAAGGACAAGATAATAAATAAGTAAAGGTATTAGTTGTAATAATATTAATTATCTTAATTTTAGAATTATTAAATATTTTGAAGGGTCAAATTTTTAGAAATGCAAAATTTTAAGGTATTATAGATTTATTAAATTTTTAAAGAGATCAAATTTGTTAAGATATGATTTTTTATTTTTTTTTAAGTACAAATTTTGAGGTCAAGTTTTAGTAGCACAAATGGTTGAATAAGAATTTTGTTAATAAGACAACTTATGTTTAAATTTTATCGGAATACTAAGCACAAACATATGACTTACAAAAAAAATACAAATCTTGAGAAAATATTTACACCTCAAAACATTTTATCTCTCAAAATTTAATAGATATAAAATTATAAAAAATATATATTTTAATTTACTAACCCTAATAACCATATATATTATTTTTATACTCTTATTTAATAACCATCCTAATATATTGGATAGAAATCTAAATAGATTTAATGCCTTAAAACTATGTTAAGGTTGAGATGAATCTTATTATTACAATTAATAGAGGCTTATCCTCACTCCATTTTAGGACTTGGTTATATTTATGTTGTTTAGTATTGCATTTAATTATTTATTATTGTTTATTAACTTTAAGAATATATAATTATTGTTTTAAAAGATTGAGTTCTTTTTGTATGTTTGATATATCTAGAGTTAAGATGAATGCTATTATTACATCTAATATTTTTATTTATTTATCATTTTATCCTTATTTCTTATATTCTTATGACTATTTTTTATTACATTTAGTATTTTTATTTATTTATCATTTTATCCTTATCTCTTATATTTTTATGACTATTATCTATTAAATATCAAAATGAAGGGGAAATTTTAGTATTTGTTTTTCAAAATTTATTCAAAATATTATACTACTTAGGATATTCCAAATAGATGGTCCAAATATGTTGGAAATGATACTGAGAGGGGGGGGGAGGGGGTGAATCAGTATTATCAGATCAATCAAACTTTTTAATTTTCATAATCAGAAACATATACGCCACTTCAGTTAAGTGAACCCGCGTGTATACGCTACTGTGTCTAAAGCAACTAGCGTATATCCAGAAATCTTATGATTCAGTTAGCTTATCTTCAGTAAATGCATCAGAACATTATTAACCATATTAACAGTAAACAGGTGCAGTATAACAGAACAGATCATCACACAAAATCCACACACATGAACACCATGATATAAGGTGGAAACCCAATGTGGGTGAAAACCACCTGCTGCAATTTGTTTCTATCTTCCTTTAATAAGAAACTTCTTTTACAATGTACTGGTGCAGTCCTTTACCAACACGCAGGCTACAACCTGCAGAGGGCTACAACCCTCTTAGCTCTTGTACTAGCCAATCCATTTACTAGTACGTAGGTGTCTGCCTACAGAATGTTCCAACCTTTACTCGTTCTCCAGCTGCTCCTGGAAGGGAGCTACAACCCCCTGGCTCTTGTACTGGTTGATATGTTTACCAGTACGTAGGCGCCAGCCTACTGAACTCTACGATCTTCCCGGGACCACGTTTCATACATTTTCATACTGGATCCATAAAACAACCTGCATCATCAATCTCTGAATCACCCAATACTGAATCACTGAAACCCTGTCAACAACATAGACAACATAACAATAACCAGATCCAACTTCATATTCAAATATCATACTTCACATTGTATACGCTACTTGGACAAACCCAACCTGCGTGTATACGCTCTTTTGCCAAAGACAACCTGCGTACAGATCTGCAAATCCTAACTTATAATTCCGCAGCTATATCAGACATCAAAACATACCCAGATCATAATAATAAACATGCGTCAATAGGTCTAGTCTATCCACAGTCAAACCATATGAAGATAATCATTCCAAGCCTTGAGATCTCGTTCTATAGTTCATCATCCTCCACATGAGTGAAACCATGGTTCAAATCACCAACCCATAACCAGCATTTGGATCTCACACTTCATCAGATATTCATTACTCACTCACTCCCTTTGGCCTAATGATCTTCTCCTTATATAGGTTTAGGCCTTTCATAATACCACGGTCCAAAACCATAGTAAAACAATACCATCAACTCAATACTAGGGATCAACACGTCTGTTGAGATACTTTGGTCCAAAAACATAGGCTCAAGTACCGAGGACTAACTACCACGGACCAAAAGTAAGCTTTCCGACATGTACGCTCTTTTCCGTTCATTAACCTGCGTGTATACCCTACTTGGTATATAGCGAACCTGCGTATACGCGACTTGGTATATAGCGAACCAGCGTGTATACGCGACTTGGGCTTAATGAACCTGCGTATATGAATTTTCTCTTCTTCTTATAGTCTGATCATCAATTCCTTGCTGCTGACCTTCTGCACTATGATTTGTCATCAGTGTGGTTTGCCATCAAGGACAACACTTATCTCATAATGCCAACAATCTCCCCCTTTGGACTTGATGGCAAAGTTAACTTGTTACACTTAGAACTATCATCTGATTCCTTTGAGCTGTCCTCCATTAGTCACATCTGATATCTCTTCTGAAGATTCATCCAGTTATACATAAGTGAGATGTTCTTCTATGAGAGGGTTGCCATCAAGTACAACACATGCATCATAATGCCAACAATCTCCCCCTTTGGACTTGATGGCAACAACATCAAATCACTCTCCCCCTTTGACATCAAGGGCAAAGGGTGGACCATGATGTTCTCTTCCTTTGCTGAACATTTCGTTGTTCATACTCCCCCTGAGTATTTGTTAAAATCTCTTAATGATCTCCCCCTTTGTATATGCCAAGGTGTACCAATCTGTCCATGCTCCCCCTAAGTACATGTCGAGTCTCTGTACTGCTGAAGTGTGATGTTCATGCTCTTCCTAACTGTAGGCAAGATCTGCAAAAGATGTTCTTCAAGAAGAACATAACTCTATACATCATAAAAGACCTTCCTATCACCAAAGACTCATACATACATCCATCTCTCAACTAAGTGAGGATTCATCAGAAATTTACATATAACAACCAATTACATTACATCATTCATCCCAGGCATAGTGGGGAAATCAACATAGGCCGTTACATGACCTTGACATCATAAAAGAGATACATGACATAGAGACGAAAAATCTAGACCAAGACTTATGAAAGTCACCAGCAGCATCTGATAATCATCTTTTAGATCAGCAACCAAGATTTCCTTCTGTGCTCCTTCTCCTGAAACCAACAACAGTTGTGAACTAGAACCAAAAGCTTCTAAGATAATGCCAACAATGTATCATTGGAAGATTATCAGCTCCCCCTGAACATGTGTAATATGGTCTCTGTCAGACCCATATCAGACTCTCTGCAACCAACATCTGTTCCTACTGATTTCCTTCAAAACTCCATATACGCGTCTGTATCCACATAAACAAGCGTATATACGCGGATAGGCCTTATGAAACTCGCGTACAACCATTTCCATATCAGCAACCTGTAAAAGTCCTGCAACAATGTATGTTTGGGAACATCTGCATCAATCATCATGTGTAAGTATCAACCTATCATCATATAGATAAGAACTCATCATCATGTCTCCAACAAGGCAACTTCTGAGTAGTCATCCATGTATCAGCACTATGTATCTTGAGCTCAAGCTCTTTTGACAAAACTTCTTGATATCATCAACAGCAACAATCCTTATCCACATGAATGCCTGCATCATAACTGTATGATCTTTATGCATATGATGACAATAGCATAAAAGTGACTCATCATCAAGTGAGGAAGATGTGTATTCAAGCTTTGTACTTCTCCTTATCCTTATGAAGATCACTATGTAAGCACCATATATGCATTATCAAACAATCAACCATAAATCTGATCTGAACATCAACCACAAGAATTATATCATGGACAACTCATAACCATATCTTAGCCATATAAGCATCATCACCAAGGACTATCAACCATAATGCCAACAATGCAATATTAAGGGCATATTCTCCCCCTCAACCTGTGCCATCTGTTTGTTGTTAGATCTGAACATGCATACATCAGTAGTAAGCATCAAGACATCATCATCAAAAACACTTCTAGCATCTTACAAGTATCAAGACATTTCAAGACATTCTCAGCAGACTGTAACTGTTAACCAATAGAGCAGATACTGGATTGAATCATATCAGACCCCTTTTCTGAGCCTGTCCCCACTGCTTTTCCACAGACTGACATATACGCGACTTTGCAGTGTATAACTCGCGTATATACGCGACTTCCATTTATGAAACTTGCGTATGAGTTTTACGACACTGAAGTTTTACACCTTCAGCTCCCTCTAAGTTTATTATGTCTGTGTTGTGCTGAACCTGAGTATTTTGTGCTGTGCCACATCTTTCTGTCTGTACTTCCTTCTTCTTCCATATCTTCAAGTGTGATGTTGTTTTCTCCTTTTGGTGTGAAGTCCGTGCTTTGTTCCTGCATTCCTTTGCTATATGTCCAAGCTTGTTACATGCATAACATCTTACATGTTTCATATTCCTCCTGTAACAATCAGCAGCTTTGTGACCAAACATATTGCAAGCAAAGCAATATCCATAAAAGTACCTTGAATGTGATGATCTTTCTGCATAATGGTCTTGAACCCTTCTTCTTCTACATCTAGCTGCAACATGTCCAATATTATGGCATACATAACATTCAACATTATTCATAGGAGGAGTAAAGGATTTTCTTTGAGGAATCTCTTTTCTTGGTTGATGATGAGATTGATCTTTCATTTCTTCGTTGATCACTTTAGATTTCTCTTTAGAGTTCCTTGCCTCACCTTGTGAAATAGATTCACCTTCAACAGATTCATGGAAACCAAGACCAGTCTTTATAGCAGGAGACCTTTGACTACTAAGAATATCATCCAAGACTTTAGAACTATCTTGAAATCGTAAAAGCTTATCCTTTTCTTCTAGTTTACCTTTCAAGATATTTACCTCAACCTGAAGCTGTTCTTCCTTTTCAAGAGATTGCTTTTTCAAATCTTCTTCAGCTTTCCTTCCTTCTTCCATTTGTTCCCTTAGTTTGAGAATCTCCTTTTCTTGTTCTTCATTCAGATCCTGCTGCATTTGACGAACTCGGAAGGCACATTCTAGTTGAGATTTTAAGCTGGTGACTTCGTTTGCTTGTTTTGCAATAGCTTGGAGTAGATCTGTATTCTGCTTTTTTGATTCTTCAAGATCTCCTTTTAGTGAGAGGATTGTAGCTTCAATATTTTCATAGTAGCTGGATCTATCTTTGAGTTTCTTGATGGTTGTGCTTCTTTCATTGACTTCTTTTCTTAATGATGTCACTTCATGCTGCAATTTTTGACATTGGTCTTCCCTGTCCTTGAGTAACTTTCTTACCTTGTTTCCTTCCTCTGATTGAGCTTTTAGTTTGGTAACTTCTTCTTTGAAAGCACATTCCCTTTTGTTCAATAGATCTTGTTGATCTTTAATTTTGTCTGTAAGCCTTCTAAATACTGCCTCTATTTGATACTTTTCTTGCTCACCCATAAAAGCAAGTTCAGTAGTTTCACTATCACTTCCATCTCTTTCACAAGGAAATATAGCTGGAACATCAGAGGATAACACATTCATACCTGATAATGATTCTGAGTCTGATTCTGAATCTGAAGAGCTTCTTATACGTAATCCCCAATCGATTCTCCCACTGTCATAGTCCTTCTGAGATGTCTTCTTCTTCTTATGAGCTTTCTTCTTAAGCTTCTTTCCCATTGTTCCACGGATCTCCTTCAAGCGATCAAGCTTCTATCAAAGGACCTCCTCTGATACCAATTGTTGGAAATAATACTGAGAGGGGGGGGGGTGAATCAGTATTATCAGATCAATCAAACTTTTTAATTTTCATAATCAGAAACATATACGCCACTTCAGTTAAGTGAACCCGCGTGTATACACTGCTGTGTCTAAAGCAACTAGCGTATATCCAGAAATCTTATGATTCAGTTAGCTTATCTTCAGTAAATGCATCAGAACATTATTACCCATATTAACAGTAAACAGGTGCAGTATAACAGAACAGATCATCACACAAAAGCCACACACATGAACACCATGATATAAGGTGGAAACCCAATGTGGGTGAAAACCACCTGCTGCAATTTGTTTCTATCTTCCTTTAATAAGAAACTTCTTTTACAATGTACTGGTGCAGTCCTTTACCAGCACGCAGGCTACAACCTGCAGAGGGCTACAACCCTCTTAGCTCTTGTACTAGCCAATCCATTTACTAGTACGTAGGTGTCTGCCTACAGAATGTTCCAACCTTTACTCGTTCTCCAGCTGCTCCTGGAAGGGAGCTACAACCCCCTGGCTCTTGTACTGGCTGATATGTTTACCAGTACGTAGGCGCCAGCCTACTGAACTCTACGATCTTCCCGGGACCACGTTTCATACATTTTCATACTGGATCCATAAAACAACCTGCATCATCAATCTCTGAATCACCCAATACTGAATCACTGAAACCCTGTCAACAACATAGACAACATAACAATAACCAGATCCAACTTCATCTTCAAATATCATACTTCACATTGTATACGCTACTTGGACAAACCCAACCTGCGTGTATACGCTCTTTTGCCAAAGACAACCTGCGTACAGATCTGCAAATCCTAACTTATAATTCCGCAGCTATATCAGACATCAAAACATACCCAGATCATAATAATAAACATGCGTCAATAGATCTAGTCTATCCATAGTCAAACCATATGAAGATAATCATTCCAAGCCTTGAGATCCCATTCTATAGTTCATCATCCTCCACATGAGTGAAACCATGGTTCAGATCACCAACCCATAACCAGCATTTGGATCTCACACTTCATCAGATATTCATTACTCACTCACTCCCTTTGGCCTAATGATCTTCTCCTTATATAGGTTTAGGCCTTTCATAATACCACGGTCCAAAACCATAGTAAAACAATACCATCAACTCAATACTAGGGATCAACACGTCTGTCGAGATACTTTGGTCCAAAAACATAGGCTCAAGTACCGAGGACTAACTACCACGGACCAAAAGTAAGCTTTCCGACACGTACGCTCTTTTCCATTCATTAACCTGCGTATACGCGACTTGGTATATAGCGAACCAGCGTGTATACGCGACTTGGGCTTAATGAACCTGCGTATATGAATTTTCTCTTCTTCTTATAGTTTGATCATCAATTCCTTGCTGCTGACCTTCTGCACTATGATTTGTCATCAGTGTGGTTTGCCATCAAGGACAACACTTATCTCATAATGCCAACAATCTCCCCCTTTGGACTTGATGGCAAAGTTAACTTGTTACACTTAGAACTATCATCTGATTCCTTTGAGCTGTCCTCCATCAGTCACATCTGATATCTCTTCTGAAGATTCATCCAGTTATACATAAGTGAGATGTTCTTCTATGAGAGGGTTGCCATCAAGTACAACACATGCATCATAATGCCAACAAAATATACACTGTTCATTTTGCTATCATTTATAAAGATTGTTTTCCATACAATAAGAAATTAAAAATTTAAAAATATTAAACAAAATAAACATATACACTAAAATCAATACATTAAAAATAGAAATAGAAATATAAATTGACATGGACACTAAAATTATTGTGTTAGAATTTGACATATTCACTAAAATCAATATATCTAAAAGTTGTTATGCACATTGAAATCATTGTATTAGATATAAATATAAATTTTACATGAAATATAAATTGACATTTTGTTTGTTTGTTAACTAATGTGAGCATTGAGATGATTGACGGGCCTAACCTATGACTTGAGTTGCCACGACTTAAGGGCATCCGAGCTATCAAAATCCCTTGGGGATTGCATCTGGCATGGGCCATTCCAACCCTCAACATGATTGAATGTTTACACATGGAGATTCAAACCAATGACCTTTTCACCAGAGTTCCTTAAATAAAACCCTCACCATCTATTCTACACCTCATGGGAGAAATAGAAATTGACATTGAATAGAAACTGACATTGAAAGAGAATTAGAAATTGACGTTAAATATAAATAAAAAATGAGATGTACAGTGAAATCAACACATCTAAAAGTTGAAATATAAATAGAAATTGATATGTATACTAAGATCAATGCATTACAAATTGACATGTGATGGAAATGAATGCATCTAGAAATTGACATGAACACTAAAAATCAATGCATTGATTTTAGTGTATATTTTCATTGTTGCTCTATTTCTATTTAACTTATTCCTCGTGTCACTCTTGAAGTATGCTTTTGATTAATACTTTGTATATTCTCAACAAACTAAACAAAATAGATTGACAGGATCCTTCTTACTAACACTATATTTTTAACCAACTAAAGAAATTAAATAAATTTCAAATGATCAAATTAATTTCAGACATATATAATGTATAATGTTGATTATATACAAATTGTGTCACTACAATAAAAGTTTAATAAGATAGACTCACATTGATAATTCTAAATAATACTCTTTATACTTTCAACCAACTGAGGAAAGTGAGTAAATTTCAAATAATTAGAATAATTTTACACTTATATTCATACACATAATGTTGATCATCTACAAATTTTGTTTTTCCACCCTCAACTGAAACTAGCTTAGATCCATCTTAACCTTAGACATATCAAGCATGAAGAAGAATCAAATCCCTTGAGGTGCAAACCTTTCCTCAAGTTTTATACTTTAAAAATTATTTGCACCTTAATATCTTTTATCTCTCTCAATACTTTATAGATACCAGATTAAATAATCTTATTATTCCAATTAACATGTTTATTTATTTATGCTATTATCCCTATCCCTTATATTCTTGGGGATTTTATTATATTTATACTCCTTGGTGTTACTATTTTATATAATTATTTATTTTAAAATTGGGTTATATATCAAAGTCATCTATTATTATCTATGCTTGAATCCTTATATTATTTAAGTTTTAGACTTTTAGATTTTGTGGAATTTTTTCTTTTCTTTTAATTGTTTTTGGGTAAATCACTTCTAATGATGGACCACAGAAACTAGTCTAAAATGTTAAGGAATAAAAAATGAATGTGGTATCTCCAGAAATATCTTTACTCAATTATAATTCTCGTAAAAATATCAAAGCTAAAGTTCATAATTGTTAGTTTAGTGAGACACTAAATATATCCCTAGTCTTAAAAATAACAACAAGAAATTCCAATTTAATTTGTCCTTGAATTAAATTGTGAATTAAAATCAAATTCTTTTCTCATAGCAACTTGTAATAGTTAACTAATTTAAGTTGACTTAGTTAGCTTAGGAAGTTCGAGTTGGAAGTCTATCTAGAGTCATGTAGAGTGATCCCTAAATTTTAGGGGCCCAGGTTGAGTTCTTTGGTGTTGTAATTAGATAACTCATTCTAACTAAGTTATAGTCAGTTAAACTAGTTCTAACTATTGGAGGAACTAGTAGAGGTTTAGTAGTGGATTAGTGCACCAATGCATCAACCACCACCACACCAGCTAACTGAAGATTCACTCACAAATAATTCATGCATGTCAATTCAGAGGAAGACCTAGTTGAGATTAGAGTGCAGGGACAATGTACTAGCAGTTGTATAATTTTCCAAGTCGTACAGATGGTGCATGAAATCAGTTGAGGACCTAAGTTTGGATTGCGTAGTTATGGAGGAAGGATTTCCAAATTAAATATGGGTTGATCCACTAGGAATTACATAAGGAAGTAGGGGCTTGGCAGGCAACAAAATTGGCTAAGTGTTGGCTAGAGCAGGCTTGTGAGGCTGAGAGTTATATCATACTTGTGCAAGAATTATTGATCTTTTGGTTAATGCAATATAGATAGTCTAGTTTTGGGCAATTTCTTTCCCTAGAGAAATATTGTGTTATGTGTGATTCATATTCTTCCTCTTCCTGATTATTGTTTTCATTGATCATTATTGGTTTCAACTATAAAGAGTAGAGTAGATTCTTGTCTTTTGTTTTAGTATATCACATGAGTTGTTGAATCTACAGTAAAAACCTACATGGTATCGGAGCTTAAGACAATATAGAAGAGGAGATTTTGAGTTTGTTGTGCAAGTGAAAATTGAATTTGTAGTTCAAACTTCAGATCAACAATATGTCTTTCTACAGGTTGCGACTTAAGTATGCCTTGGTAAGAAACTCGAATTACATAGCATGAAAGGGTAGGATAGAAGCAGTGTTGGAAGACAATGGCCTCAAGGAATTCATTGATCAATACATTCCTAAGCCTCCAACATCAGATGCTCAAGATCTGGCTGAATGGAGAAAGTGTGTGGCAAAGGCGAGGTAGATTATCCTTGAGGGAGTTCGAGATCACATTATCTTGAGTCTCCATGGTAAGGAAACTCCATACTCAATGTGGAAAGCATTGAAGGACTTGTTTCAAAATAGAAATGACCATAGGAAGTTGGCACTGAAGGACAAACTCAAAAAGATCAAGATGGAGAAGGGTGACTCTATTCCGAAATACTTGACCAAGTTCACTCATTGTCGTGATGAGATTGGAAGTGTTGGGATTACTATTTCTGAGGATGATATGGTGAGCCTAGCTCTTCTAGGACTCCCCAAGAGTTGGCACAGTTATCAGGACTCTGTCAATGGGAGGGAGAAGCTGCCAGAATGGGAACAAATGTGGTCAAATTCGGTATAGGAATAGATTCAGAGGAACTCCCGAGACAAACCCTCATCAAGACCTAATGAAGAGGAAAATTGTGCCTTAGTGGATAAGTCAAAGAATGGGAAGGGGAAGGTGTCCCATTCCAAATCGGATTCTTTCCATGTAGGCAAGAAGAAGGACATTTCGAAAATCAAGTGCTTTCATTGTCACGAATTGGGACATTTTTCTACCAATTGTCCGCTAAATAAGTCCAAGAAGAAGTCCTCAGGATGAGCGGTAGGTGAGGCTCTTGCCTCACAATCCGAATTGGACTTTACCCTCCTCACATGCATGGTGTCATTGATGATTGGTAGTGTATGGTACCTAGATAGTGGAGCTTCTTTCCACGTGATTAGTAACAAGGATCTCTTCACGGACTTGGAGGAGAAGGATCTCCAAATGAATATTGAGGGGTGATGATAGGAGGTATAATGCTACCAGGTTGGGAACAATTACCTTTCAGAGGGATTTAGGTGCTCCCCTCACTTTGTAAGAGGTTATGTATGTTCTTGGTTCAGAGAAGAACTTGGTATTTGTTGCCATGTTGGAGGATATAGGCTATGATGTCATATTTAGTAAGGGAAAGGCATTCCTTCGTCACATAGCCATGAGACAAGTAAAGAGGATAGGTATTCATGTGAAGAATCTCTACAAGTTGGAGGTAGAAGATTGTGCTTCCTTGAGCATGAAAGTAGAGAAGGTGCAGAGACGACACATCAATGAGTTGTGGCATTGGTGGTTGGGTCACTTGCATCATGGCGCTTTGAAAATCATGTAGCAAATTTCTATCGGTCTTCCCAAAGGTATACTAAAGCAAGTTGACACAAGTAAAGGGTGTACTTTGGTAAAATTCACCAAAGCTTCCTTTCATGAAAAAGAGAGTCGAGCACATGAGATCCTTGATTGAGTCCATTCATATGTGTGTGGACTATTCTCGACAACATCCACGACCAAGAATAGGTATTATGTTATATTTGTTGACAATTTTCATGTAAATGCTGGATATTTTTGATGCAGAAGAAATATAGGACTTTTGCAAAGTTTTGTGAATTTAAATCATTCATTGAGAAAGATACTAGAAGGAAGGTTAAATATATTAGGAGTGATAATGGTGGAGAGTATGTGTCAAATGAGTTTAAAAACTTATGTGCGGTAGAAGGCATTAAACGAAAGTTGATAACACCCAAGAACCCACAGCGGAATGGGGTGGCCGAAAAGAAGAATAAAATAATTTTAGGGGAAGCACGAGTGATGTTGCATAATCAGGGCCTATCACTACACTTGTAGGCCAAGGCATTCAACACAAATGTTTATTTGCATAATAGAAGCCCTCATCGGATTCTTGGGATGAGTACACCAGAGGAGGCTTTCTCAGGGAAGAGACCAGATGTGGGTCACTTCAAGATTTTTGGCTCATCGGTGTATTTCCATGTGACCAAAGATGCACAAAATAAGCTTGAGCCAACAACAGAGTTGGGGATATTTGTGGGGTACACTGATACACCTCACAACTATCAGGTGTACCTGCCGACTAACAGGATGACAGGGGTTTGCAGGAATTTCAAATTAAATGAAGAGAAGGCCATGCGATGTTCCCTTGAGGGGGAACTTCAGCTACATGTGGTGGAGGAGATTTTGGATCCTAAGGAGGAACCTCAGATTGATGTGGAGCAACCACATGCGGAGGATCTAGGAATGGAGACATCCACTCAGTCAGAGTCTTCTAGAGATGGGAGAAAGCGCACCAGAGAGGTTAACAATTTATTACAGGATATGAGAGAGAATGTGGGAGAACTCACATGAAAGCGCATGCAGAGGATGTCAAATGAGAGGTACACTGGATACATGGCTCTTATGAGAGGATGTGTTGAAACATAGCCATCTTCTTTTGAGGAGTTAGTGCAGCAACTGGTTTGGGTTAGTGCCATCGTGGAGGAGTATGACTCCATTGGTCTTAACAGTGTTTGGGATGTGGTCCCAAGAGGAGGAGACAAGACAGTGGTGAGTTCTTGATGGCTTTACAAGGTAAAGTAAGCAGAGGATGATAGTGTGGAGAAACATAAGGGCAAGTTCGTGGCCTGAGGATTTTCTTAGGTAGAGGGGATTAATTACTATGAGACCTTTGCTCCTGTTGCAAGTTAGTCATCAATCAGATCCATTTTCGCACTATCAATGCATATGGGTTGGAAGATACATCAGATGGATGTAAAGACAACTTTCCTTAATGACATGATTGAGGAAGAGGTGTATATTGAGCAGCTTGAAGGTTTTGAGACCTTTGACCGAAAGTCACATGTGTGCTGACTCAAGCGAGCGTTATATGGGCTAAAGCAAGAACCCTATGCTTGGTACACCAGGATCAATAGCTACTTCACCGGGTTGGGCTTCACCAAAAGTGAAGGAGATGCGAACCTCTACCATATTGTGGTGGAAGGTAAATTGTTGATTTTTTTATTATATGTCAACGATTTGATTCTGACAGGTGATGTTAAGTTGATCAAGTCATGAAAAGAGGATCTTGCAAGAGAGTTTGAAGTGAAGGAATTGGGGCTCATGCGCTACTTTCTAGGCATGGAAGTAGGACAAGGTAATGGGGAAATTTTTGTCTCTCAAGGAAAGTATGCCAACGAGATACTGAAACGTTTCCATAAGGAGAGCAATAAACCCATGGTGACTCCTCTAGCAGTTAACTAGAGGAAGGAGGATGTTACTTCAGGTGCAATAGTGGAAACTACTATTTACAGGTAGCTCGTCAGTTCACTCATGTATTTGGTGAACACATGATTGGACATGTGCTATGCAGTTAAGCAGCTTAGTCAAGTGATGGTTAGGCTGACCACGTTGTATTGGAAGGCGACCAAGCATGTGTTGAGATACCTTAGAGGCTATTGATGAATTTTCAACTTCATATCTTGATCAAGAATCTGATTAGGAAACTGAAGAAGGAATTATAGATCAAGGTGTAGAACTAAAGAATAAAATTGTAAACATAAGATAATTCAACTTTCAAACAATTTTATTCCAAAGGGATTAGTGCCATTAGAGAAGTTATTTGATGAGAATGTGTAGTTATTAAGCCTTAGTTAGAATATATACAAGATTGCAATATTGGGATTGAAAAAGAACCAAGTCATTTTAAAATTTCTAAATTATTACCACCAGAGGCCAAACACAAGTACATAGGTTTGTTTAAATGATACATTGATGTGTATTCCCAAAAATATGACGATATAACAACCTATCATACTTCTATTATTCAACATAAAACTCCTTTGAAGGCTAGTGTCAAACCTTTTTGACAAAATCTTAGGAAGAATCCTATTTTATTGCCTATAACACAAAAAGAGGTAAAAAAATGGTTGGATGTTAAAATCAACATACCATTGAGATATTCCAAATGGATTGCTAACTTAGTTTCCGTAAGAAATAAGAATGGAGAAATCAAATTGTGTGTATATTTCATGAACTTGAATAGGGCATCTCTTAAAGACGAATGTCCACTTCCAAAGATGGATTTCCTTATTAAAAAGGTGACTAGAGTAGATAGGATTTCAATGCTAGATGGTTTTTCTAGATACAACCAAATTGCAGTACAAAAACAAGATCGAAGTAAAACAACATTTATTACACCTTAGGGCACATTCATGTATGCCAAGATTGCTTTTGGCCTAATGAATGTTGGAGAAACCTTCCAAAGAGATATGGATTTGGAATTTGTTAGTGAGAAAAATGGAGTTATTGTTATTTATCTTGATGATCTTACTATTTTTTCCAATTTAGACTCAAACCATTTGAGACGTCTTCAATAAATTTTTCAGAAATGTAGGAAATTTTAGTTTCCCTAAATCCCAAAAAAACCTTTTTTCCATGAAAGTGGGTAAACTCCTAGGGCATATTGTATTTAAATGTGGAGTTAAAATTGATCCTCAAAGACAGTCTTCTATTCAAGTTATAAGACTGACAAGAAACAAAAAGGAAATATAGTCTTTCCTTGGTAAAATTAATTTATTGAGGAGGTTTATTCCTAAATATTGAGAAAGAGTGAAAGATATTATAAATATGCTCCAAAAGGGTTAAGAAGTTAGATGGACATTTCAATCAAGGTTATCTTTTTCTCGGATTAAAAAGTAAATCACAAAAGCACTAGCCTTAGCTAGTCCTAATTATGGTAAGCCTTTCAATATCTTTTCATTTGCTTCAGATTCAACATTAGTCGTAGTCTTATTGCAAAAAAATGAGAATAATTACGAGTATCCAATAACATTTTTCAGCAAAACAATGAGACACGCAGAGTTAAAATATGATATTGTTGAGAAGCATACATATGCTATTGTTTTGGACTTATTTTTTACATTAAAAATTAGTTGCATGTGTTCCAAATAATACAGTGAAAATAGTTTTAACTCAGGAAGACAATGATGGGAAGAGAGGCAAATGGATTGCGAAAATTTAGGAATTTGATTTGGAGATTAAGCCAACTAAGCTAGTAAAGGTCAAAGGACTAGCTAAAATCTTGGCAAAATCTAATTGCAGAATTTTAGGTATTAACTCTGTGATGCAAATTTGAGATTCAACTCCTTAGTTTCCTTTATAATTAAATAAAAGTCAAGCTAGATCCATTAAACTCAAGTCATTAAAGTTTCACATTATTAATGAAAATTTATATTGGAAGGACCCTATGGGTATTTTTTTTGTGTGTGTCTAACCGAAGATGAAACAAATGGAGTGATAAATGAATTTCATGAGGGTGCATGTGGAGGACATTATGCCTAGAGAACCATTACATATAAAATTTTAAGAGCAAGTTTCTATTGGCTAAAGTTATTTTCTCAAGTTGGGGAAAAAGTCAAAAGTTGTGTTATGTTCCATATTTTTACAGGAAAAGAAAATTTATCATCTCTTTCATTAATTCCAATTTTGTTGGAATCTCCTTTTGTGTAGTGGGGCATAGATTTCATTGCAAAGGTACACCCAACATCTAGTAATCAACATAAACGGATTCTAACTACAACATATTGTTTCACTAAGTGGGTGGAGGAGATTCTAACAAGAAATGCAACATATGTAGTGGTGATCAAGGTTTTATAAGAAAACATCTTGTCCACATTTAGTTGTCTAAATGAACTTATCAATGATAATGCTCAAGCTTTCAACTCTGCCAAAATGATTGAATTTTATCAAAAATATCATACTTCTCTTTACCATTCTACAACATATTATCCTTAGGGAAATGGAATGTTTGAATCCTCAAACAAGAGTTTGGTAAAGGTTATCAAGAAGGTATTAGTTGATCATAAAAAGCACTGGAATGTTCATTTAAAATTTTATCTTTGGGCTAACAAGGCTTCTCCTAGAAGGGAAATACGTAAATCTCTTTTTCAATTAGTTTATGGTATTGAAGCAGTTTTTCATACTCAGTTGGCATTTTTTGTCATGAAAATTTTGCAAGATTCTCACGAACAACTAAATGAATTTACAAGAAGAAAACATCGGTTTATTGAGTTGGAACAATAAATATAACATGTGCAAGTTAAGCTGCAACAATAGAATGAAAAAATGAATACTGTTTTTGATAGAAAGGCTAGAGAAAGAGATTTCAATCAAGGTGATCTAGTGCATTGATGGGAAGCTAGAAGAGAAAAAAGGGAAAACATGGTAAGTTTGAGAACCTTTGGCTAGGTCCTTTCAAAGTAATCGAAGAAAAAGGGAATAACACATTTATTTTCCAGAACTTGGATGATGAGATTTTATCTCTACATGTAAATGGACAATGTTTGAAACACTTTATACAATATTGAAGAATTTAAGGATTCTTATATCACTATTATTATAAATAGCTGGAATGATTTAATTTTCTAATGCAAGTGTGATCATTTTCTGCAACATTTTTGTAATAAACCTCTCAAAACACACTTTTTAAATTTATTTAATTTAAATACAATACTCATATAGTATCCTCTTGGTCTATACTTTAATATTTGTCACAATGTTTTGATCGCTATCTACTATTGTTTTACCATTCACAGTGGCAAGTGTATTAAAATTTTGTTCTAATATTTATGGCCACACACAAACAAACATATATATATATATATATATGAGCTTTGACCAAATTTTATGTTTATTATCTTTCACCAATCGTTCTCCCTGTTCTTATAGACACATAGATCATATTTTCCATATAGTTTTCGAGACTTCTCCAGGGTTTTATCACTTACAAATATAAATTTTGAATACTTCGTTCCCATGCTTTTTTATTCCAGTTACAAGGAGTACTTATTCTCATCCGTTTTCTTCAAGTGAGTTATTGTGTGTGTATACATTCCTTTTTGTTTCTATGTACCGGATTCTCCGTGGTTATTTAAACAAGGTTTTTAAACCTATCCCTTTTGCTTGGTTTATAACTTCACTTATGAAGTCATACTATATCTTCTGGCCTTTTTCTTAACCAAAATGTCTCTAGGCTAAGGTCCATGCTGGGGAAAAATGTTTTCTTCTTCAATTGCAAGTTAATATTATCTTAAAGAAATATAGTTATTTATAGTTTATATGATTCTCTATGGTTATTTAAACAAGGTTTTTAAACCTATCGCTTTTGCTTGGTTTATAACTTCACTTATGAAGTCACACTATATCTTCTGGCCTTTTTCTTAGCCAAAATTTCTCTTGGCAAAGGTCCATGCTTGGGAAAAATGGTTTTTTCTTCAATTGCAAGTTAATATTATCTTAAAGAAATATAGTTATTTATAGTTTATATTATTGCTTGGAAATTTTTACAAGTTGGGGTTTATTAGTAAAAATCCTAAAGAAACATTTTGGTTTTGTTCGACTTGGAATAAAGTTTTACCTTTTATATTTTCTCATGTCCACTTATAGATATACCAATCGTAGCTTGCCTTAATTCTCTAGGTCGTATTAAAATTACAACGTATTAACCCTTCTTGAATATGTTATTTTTATACCTCTTTGTAATTTATTTAACTGAGTTTATATAGGTATGCAGACTCGCACCCTTGGTCACTTCTTTTGTAAGAAGTGGTTCTCTCTTTTTCGTTCTGAGACATGGAAATTGCTCTAGACTATTTCCCCTGAGGGGAAATGTATTGTTATAGGCAATTTTTTCCATGTTCATTTTGTTAAAAGACTAAGGTTGAAAGCATTTGATCTAAATATTTTTCCATATGTAATATAATATGGGTCTTTTCGACCTTATAAGTTAACAACTTTTTTTCATAATTTGTATTGTATATTGAGATTTGGATATTGATTCCAAATGGATAGAGAACTGTATCTTTCTTGTTATTTGGATGTTCTCATTAATTTTATTCATACTTATATATATTGTAATAGAGATTCATCGTAGAATATTGGTTCTTCCCTTTTTAACTAAAGCCTTAAAATTTGGCTATCTTCTCTGTTCATGCAATCTCTTTTTGCATAATAAGTTGTTTCTTAAGTTCATTAGTTAAATTTTTTCCTACCATTCTCTAAAAATTCCATCCGATCCTTTAAGGTTTATATTATGGCTTAAAGCTAAAACTCGAGTTCTCCTTATATATAGTTATGCTAAACTTTTCTCGGCCATATCTTTGATTTTACACTTATGTTGTGGTTATACTCTTGTATAACCAAGCTTTACTCATGAACGGAAGGATGCTGCTAACATACATCATTTTAACTATATTATACTTTGTTTTTACCATACTAGTCCATATTTTTAAACATGTTTGTGGTTAGACTAAAGTCTGAGTTGAATTAAATCTATGCATTCAATGGTAGAAGTTTTCTCACATAATACTTTAGGAAATATTTTCACAGTAAACAAAATACTACTTCTGTTCATATGCAAATATGCATCATAATTTCATTATTTTGAATATGAAAATGCTTGAACCATATCTAATGCTCAGAGAGTAAAATTATATTATTTTTCTTTTTCTTTGCATGTATACTAAAAAAAACTCCATCTCTACAATACTTACAAAAATAAAAGCATTTAGCAAATGACAAATATTAAAGACACTATATAGTAAAGGTACCAACTTGTCAATTCTATTATGGAAAATAATATTGTCCCAGCTACCAGGCTCCACCCAACCTTGACTCTTTCTCTTGAAATGGTCCCCTCGAGCTTCAATGGTCTACAAGTTAATTAATCCTATGTACTTTATTTATATCACTATACTTCTCACCCTAGTTTAGCATTGTGTGAGTCTCAAACTAGTATAGGATAAGAAGAATACCATTTATCCAATTCAATTGGTAGTTAATAACTACCTCCTCCTTATCCACTAAGTGGAAAATAGTTACTTGGCTCATTAATGAGTCCCACTCTCCTCAACCTCCTAAGACAATGTCCTATTTTACTAGGAGAGTTATTGATCAGCAAATTTTCACAATTTAATAATATAATCTTCTGTTTAGATGCCTAGGTCTTACAATATCAAGGGTAATTAAATCCAATCATTAACTTGTAGACCATAGTTTCTTTTCAGCCAATTGTAGCCTCAAAATTATTTTCCTGACTTTTTTATTAACAAATTAACAAAACAAATTTACATAATATAACTACTAATGACATAATACTGATAAACCAGTCCCAAAAACGTCTTAAAGTCAAAAACATAAAACACACTTGACATATGCAATATTAAAAAATAAACTCTAATTCAGGGGATATCACACCCTCCCCTGCTTGATTTTGACACATCCTGGTGTCTACTCTGGATTTCAAAACAAGGATGGATATTCTTCTTTAAAAGCATCTTCCCATTCCCAAGTTTCCTCTTCTAGGCTGAAGTGTTTCCACTGAACATGGGCTTGAGCTATAACTCTATTATGGAGCGTGACTTCCCTTCCTTCTCGTATGTATAGACGTTCTTCCAAGAACTCCCTCTAGTTCTACTTGTACAACATTCCACTCAATTATGTGAGTTGGATCATGTATGTATTTTTTTAATAAAGACACATGAAACACATCATGAGATTTTATGCTTACTGGAAAAGCAATCTGATAAGCAACTAGGCTATCCTTGTTAACACTTCAAAGGGTCCATAATATCTGGGTGACAACTTGGAACAACTACTAAGTCTAAGAGCACTCTTCTTAGGTTTCACTTTCAGATAAACTTAGTCACCAACATCAAATTCTTTGTTAACTCTCTTTAAATATACATAACTCATTTGTTGATCATGAGTTGTTTATAAATTTTGTTTCACTTGCTTAACTATTTCTTCCATTTCCTTCATCGTATATGATCCTAAATCCAACCATTCTCCAGGATTATCTTAACTTTAAGGCACTTTACATTGTCTCCCATATGTTACCTCGAAAGGTCTCATCTTTAGTGAAGTCTGATAACCATTATTATAGGCAAATTCAACCAAGGGTAAATAGTATTCCCACGTAGTGGGCCTATATGTGACATACATTCGTAGTATGTCCTCCAATATTTGATTGGTCATTTCTATTTGACCATCAATCTAAGGATGATAAGCTATGCCGAAGTTTAATTTTTTACACATGCATTCAAATAAACCCTTCTAAAACTTATAGGCAAATTTCACATCTCAATCTAAGATTAGAGTTTTAGGCATACCATATAATTTAAATATTTCCTTCATGATTATTTCTTTTATATTAATTGCTTTGAAATTAGACATTATAGGCATAAAATGTGTTGCTTTACTAATTTTTTCTACCATGACCATTATAGATTCATGTTGCCTCATTGTTTTTAGCAAACTAGTGAGGGAATCCATGGATATTACCTCCCATTTCCATTCTGGAATGGGTAAAGGTTGAAATAATCCAATCGGATGTTGATGGGAAGCTTTAATATGTTGACATTCTAAACATTTTGCTACATATTCATCTATTTCTATCTTCATATTAGGCTAATAAAGATCCTTTATCAACATGGTTATTACCTTTTGATAACTAGGATGTACAGTTGTAGGCTTTTTATGCAGTTCATTAAGGATAAACAATTTTATCTTTTGATCATTGGGTATATAAATTATGTCTCTATACATCAACATATCCTCTTCACTGACTGAAAAACCATTCTCTTCCTCATCTCGATAATCTTATTTCTGAATTTCTCCTTAATTTTAACACATTCTTTATCAAAATATGTAAATATCCTCACATTTTCATTCAAATTTGTTTTCCAACTACTTGCGGAAATAACATAAATCTGATTTAGTTTTCTACTAAGAGCATCTGCTATTTTGTTTTCTTTTCATTTAATTGTTATTTCAAAATCATACTCACTAAGGAATGCCAACCACTGAGCTTTCCTAGCATTTAAGGTTGGATTATCAAAGATATATTTATGATTGACATTATCAATCTTTAGCTGGAATCTCCTCCCTATAAGATAATGCCTCCACATTTTTAAGGCATGGATAATAGCTGCTAGTTCTAGATCATGGGTAGTATTATTCCTCTCATGGCCATTAAGCTTTCGAGATTCATAGCTGACCACATGAACTTATTGCATTAATACATACTACAAAGTCTTTGTTGGGGTCAACTAGTTTTAAAATTGAAGCAATCGTCAATAATTGCTTCAATTTCTCAAAGTTGTCCTAACATTTTGTATTCTAATGAAATTTAGTTCCCTTCTTCTATAAACAAGTAATTGGGTAAGATAATTTGGAAAACACCTCTATAAACCTCCTATAATAACCTGAGATTCCCATGAAAGACATGATATTATCCACATCCTTATGAAATGGTCGTTCCATAATGGTTTCTATCTTCTCCGTATCTCCAACAATTCCCTCTTCAGATACAATATTCCCTAAATAATGCAATTGTTTTTTATAAAATGTACATTTGCTAAAATTAGCATAAAACTCATTCTCTCTAAGTTTTTGGAGAACGAAATGCAAATGTTGGTCATGTTCCTCCTCATTCTTTGAATAGACTAAGATCTCATCAATAAATACAATGAAAAAATTGTCTAAATAGGGTTTGAGTACACTATTCATTAGACACATAAAAATGGTTGGCGGATTAGTGAGTCTGTAAGGAAGTATGGTGAAATCATAATGCCCATACTATACCCTAAAAGTTGTCTTATGAATGTCTTCGTCTTTGATCCTAATATGATGATATCCAAATCTTAAGTCAATCTTTGAGAAAATAATAGCTCCTTTGACTTGATTAAATAGATCATCAAACTTGGGCAAAGGATACTTGTTCTTGATTGTCATTTTTTCAAGTTATTGGTAGTCTATGCAAAGCCTAATGGTTCCATATTTATTTTTTACAACTAAGACTAGTGCACCCGAAGCTGACACATTGGGTCTTATATATTTCTTCTCTAACGAATCTTGTAGTTATATCTTTAATTCCATTTACTGTGGAATACTCATTAATCTGTATGGATCTTTAGATGTTGGGACTACTCTAGGGATACGATCTATAGTAAAACCCATGTCCCTTCATGGAGGTAATCCTGGAATTTCCTCGACAAATACATCCTTATATTTTTCTAGAATAGGATAATATTCCATATTGGTTTCTTATTATTGTTAGAATGATATTCAATCTGAACAGCAAACAATTTACATGCCTTTAGGGCGCATTTATTTAACTGTAAGGTAGTTATTTGCATCACTAAAATGACTCTTGAAACCTCTTTTACTATACAAGTCTCCGCTTAATCATTTAAACATGTGAAATATTTTTCCAAACAGTGCAAGACTACCCTGTGTTGTTATAGCCAATCCATGCCAATAAGAACATCATATGATTCCAAAGGCAAATATTCAAATTTATTTTAGTGTGAAATCCATTTCAATCTATTGAATAGTCTTTACTAATTTCAGTAAGCCTTATTTTGGTTCCTATAGTTGATTGCACTAACCAAGGTTTAGTCTATTTTTCCTTTTTAAGACCACATTTTTCAATCATATAAGGAGAAATATAAATTAAAGTTGAGCGAGGATCAATTAACACGGTTATAATATTTCCAAAGATTTTACCTTAGATCTTCACCATGGTGGATTGATGGTCAGCCTATCTATCATCCAAAACTGCAGTAATCCTTGGAATGTTACAAGAAATATCATTTATTGTACATACCTCCTAAATGTTATGCATTGTTTCTTTCCTATTCAAAGGATTTTGTGGACAATCCCTCCACAAATGATTTGCAATATAACCCCAACACTTGATTGGAAACCTAGTTGATTCACTAATGTTTCAATTCCCTGTTCCTACTACTTTCCTACTTCTTTGGCTCATGTTGTTCTATTGTTTCACATTTATACTGTAATTCCCCCCTTGAACAATTTTAAAAGTATTGGAAAATGTAGGTTTCTTAAATCCTTTCTTTTTAGCATTGAATTTTTTGTTTCTCTTTGCTACCCAACTCTTAGAATTATCACTTTTTTGTTTGATCTGGTTGTAGCACAATTTTTCTTTTCTTAGCATTTCATCCATTGTTTTTCATATTATCAAATTCAATCCTCTCCTTGTAAGAAAAAGGTTAACAATTGATAAACCTTGGAATTTTGTCTTTTCTTATTTAAGATATGGCACATACCACAATATGCTTATAAATTTGTTCACTAATTCATCCATTGTTGACTGATCGAGTATTAACTTATGGAACTCCCTAGCTTTCTCATCGTAGTGCCTC
The DNA here is from genome assembly GCA_031772625.1 of Pinus tabuliformis. Taxonomy (NCBI): domain Eukaryota; kingdom Viridiplantae; phylum Streptophyta; class Pinopsida; order Pinales; family Pinaceae; genus Pinus; species Pinus tabuliformis. The sequence goes on along the minus strand of CM062811.1, from coordinate 141,529,678 downwards.
TCTGTTAAATACTTCTTCTTGAATTCCTTCTTGAATAATTTCCAGGTCAAGTGTTTGCCTCTAATTTTCTTTATTTCTTTGTTTTATTCCCACCACAAAGTTTCTTTTCCAATCAACTGATATGTAGCCAATTTGTACTTTATATTACTAGGATAATTATAGACCTCAAAATATTTGACATATTGAAAATCCATGCTTCTTTCCTTTCTTCATACTCTCAGTCAAGTTCAAAGGTCTGATATTTTTAAATTCACCAGGTAACTGGGATAAACATTTTTCTTCTTAGAGACATATGCACTACTTATAGAATTTTCTTTTACCATTTCATCATTAAACTTAAGTCTTTAACTCTAACTAGAATTTATAGATTCAGTCTTGTTTGGAGATTCACTTCTAAATCTTTCCTTATGATTACTTTCATCTTTCCTATTGCCCCTATTTTCTTTTAGACTCTTAAGTATGTACTCATTTAGATCTTCTTGTTCATCCCTTCCCTTAGACAATTTCTCCTTATTAGCTTTTGCACTATCTAAATATACTTTTAGACTACAAACTACTTGCAAAATTTCAGATTCATGATTATTTTGATTTCCAATTTATCCAACCATCATTCCCAGCTTAGAAATATGCACTCTACCCCCTTCACGTGATCCTACATAAGCCAGCCTATTGTTATCTTCAACCATTCTTAAATTTTCTTTTGGTAGTAGTTTTGGTTTCTGTATGTTACACAAAAATAATATTTTAGTTAGGACCCATAATGGCCCATTGTTGTAACCTCTAGCTTTGATACCACATGTAATAAACCTCTCAAAAAACACCTATTTTTCTTTTAATTGAATTTAGGTACAATACTCATACAATATCCTGTTTGTCTATACTTTAATAATTGCCATATTTTTTTTTTTATCATTATCTACTATTCATTCACAATTCATAGTTGCAAGTCATAACTTAAATTTTAAATACAAAGATTTACTTCATTATCTTTCATTTATGTTTTCTTTTACTCTTATTCCTTGCCAGTATGTTTTTGAATTAATAAATATATTGATGACATGTTAACTTACTCTTAAAATCATTATAGAGTCTTTTGTACCACCTTAATTAAGAAGGTAGATGTATTTCTTAAAGTCCTTATTAGAATTATTATAAATACCAAGCTAATATATATATATATATATATATATATATATATATATATATATATATAGTGTTTCCTCATTGGTTTATTAACCAATATATGTGTATATATCGCAACCATGGTGGTCATAACAAGTCAATGTGGGGTTTTACCCCTCCTCCTTTAGATTTTTGTACTAAAGTTTAATCGTGAAAGTTTTTGCCACTATCCTACCAGAATTGTGGTTCTTTTGCATGTTAAATATGTCCATACACATGGTCTATATAATCTCAAATAATCCAATCAAGCCCCCAACACTTAAGGGACTTTATTGACCACTTGCAAATTCCCTACCTAGGACATATATATATCTATTGCACCTTATGCTTAAATATTTGTATGTTGTGTATTAAATTGTTGTTAAATATATACATATGTGTGTGTGTGTGTGTGAGGTGGCAAGAAAATAAATTCGTGATGTGGTCCCTCATGTATTCGTGGCATGTTTTTGTTAAGCCACAACGGTGCTTTCACCTGCCTCCATGTGGAGTAACATGGAAACATGTGAACCTTTGAACTAATGGTTGCGATTAGTTTTTGGTTGATCAACGATATACATTTCTAGGGTTTTGTTTTAGTTCAAATGTCCTTGCTTATGACATATTCATTTGACATTGTTTCATTTTGGGTTTGTTGATTGAGCGTTACTCTGCTCTGCTACCCATCTTAACTTCTCCATTCTCTACTATTACACTAAAATTGTAACCCTACCCTCTCTTCATACCTTGTCTAGTCTTTTTGAGTGGAAATGCATCACGATTCTGAATGGTTGAATTGGCATGTTTCAAGTATGAGGTTGATTTTCAGGATTGCGAATATATTTACTTACAATTCTAATGATTTTATGTTTATTATCCTTAACAAATTGCTCATCTTTTTCTTGCAAATACATAGGGAGTATTTTCCTTAGAGTTTCCAAGAGTTCTCTAGGGTTCTATTTCTTACAAACATAAATTTTTGATACTCAGTTCTCATGTTTATTTCGGTTACAAAGAGTACTTCTCGTCATCTCTTTTCTTTAGGTGAATTATTATGTGTGTGTGTGTATACATATATACATATACATCTTTCTTTTTGTTTCTTTGTACCAGGTTCTTTGTGGTTATTTAAACAAGGGTTTTAAACCTAGCCCTTAAATTTATTTCATTTAGAGATTCACTCAATGCAAAGTCATACAATATCTTTCGACCTTTATCTTAGCTAAAATTTCTCTCGATGGAGGTTCATGCTTGGGAAAAAGGTTTTCTTCTTTGACTGTAATTTAATATTCTATAAGAGAAATATAATTTATTGTACTTTATATTATTCCTTGGTCATTTTTACAAGTTGGGGTTTATTATTAAAAACCCTAAACATAATAACATTTTGGTTTTGTTTGACCTGGAATAAAATTTTAGCTTTTATATTTGGTCATATTTTCTAATATATAGACTAATCCATAGTTGGATTTAATCCTCCAAGAACTATTAAACTTATAGAGTATTAACCCTTCTTAAATATGTTATTTGTATACCTCTCTGCACTTTGTTTAACTAAGTTTATATGTCATTTTTAGATAATGCATTTAGGGTTTTTGATTGCAATCTCTTCTCAAGTATAATATTATTCCAAGGGTTTTGGTTTCTTATTTAGAATTAATTTCTTTCATTAGCTCCATCTCAAATATTGTTTCAACTGGAATTTCTAGGTATAACAAAACTCAATGTTTATCTTTTGAATGTTTCTTTCATAAGTTTGAACATGGAACTAGGACCTCTCAAATTATTAATGGGTTCGACCTTCTTCATATAAAAGTTAGAAGACTCACACCCCTGATCACTTCTTCTATAAGAATTGGTTCTCTCATTCACATTCTAAGACATGGAAGCTTCTTTGGACTATTTTCCCTAGGGGGAAATGTATTGTTATAGGAGTTTTTTTCCCTGTTCCTTTTGTTAAAAGACTAAGGTTGAAAACCTTCTATCTAAATATTGTTCCAATTGTAATATAATATGGGTCTTTTCAACCTTATAAGTTAACAACTCATTTTCATATTTTTTATTATATATTGAGCTTTGGTTATTAATTCCAAATGGATATAAAATTGTAACGTTCTTGTTAATTGGATGTTCTCATTAATTTTCTTTACACTTATATATATTAGAATAGAGATTTGTTGTAGAAAATTGGTACCTTTATTGGTTCTTCCCTTTTTAACTGAAGCCATAAAATTTGGCTATCGTCATTTTTCATGTAATCTCTATTTGTATAATAAGTCGTTTCTTAAGTTCATTAGTTAAAGTTTTTCCTATCATTCTCTAAAAATTCTATCTTATCCTTCCAAATTTATATTCTGGTGATCTGAATTTGAAACTACTTGTAAATGGTTTGCAAGGTATTCAATTCAGATATATACATGTTTAAAAGATGTCCATGTCTTGCAGAAAGAAAACAAATGAAATTTTCAGCTGTTCATGACCCATTTAAGTATAGCAGATTCATTTCCTTTTAATGTTTAACACACTAAAATGAATTTTTTCTGCAAAATAAATCAATCACAGATGCAAAAGAAGTTGATGAAGCAGTTCACCCCTCCTGGGCTATGTCTGCTAGGTCCAAGGCTCCCAAATGGGCATGTCCTTGTTTTAATTAAATGCTCAAATTGAATATACAGCTGAATAGAAGCATCTACAGGTGGAATAGATGGTAAAAATGGATTTAGCACACTTGAATCCTTCAGGATTGACTACTGGTTCACCTGCAATGGATACCTGCAACCCTATACAGTTCTCCCAATACTGGGCCCTGGTGGCTCCTAGAACTTCCACGGCTCCAAAACCTCTGAAAATGACCTCAAATGGCTATAAGACCTGCACCAATGGCTTCAGAAGGTTGAAAATACCCAAAATAAAAAAAAATTCGTCCAAAACTGCCTTTCCTAGCCAAAGTTATGGCCATTTACTCCCCACTGCCAGTTGCCCTTGAAAAACTCTAGTTAACTTTAGTCGGAGCCAGTTAGGCCCGCCAAATATGGCGGGACCTCCCAAATTTGGCGCTCCGCCAAATTTTCTGCCATGCTAACTGGCAGTTAACTCCATTTTTAGCGCATGTGACTGGGATAAGTGGCTAGCGGTTTGCATTGGATTTCGTGTTGGGCGGTGGGGGTTTAGGCCCACAGTTTAATGGCATTGGTCACGTGGTATGGGGGCTGGCCTTAGGGGCTGACCCCCTTCATTTCCCGCCCAAACCAAATTTTAAACTCATATAGAGTTGACACCGCTTTTCAAACAAGATCTGCAGTGGTGGCGCGTTGGTAAGGCTTTGTATTTGTTGATAGCAGGTCATGGGTTCAAACCACAACCAAACCAAAATTTTAACATGCACACATACCTTGCTGACGTCACCTCCGGCCACGTGGCAGCCTCCGGGCCTGCCACGTGGAAACCTGTGATTGGCCGCCCAAAAATGAATATTCCCTGGAATATTCCAAGGAATATTCTGTGGAATATATATATATATATATATTTTTTTTGAAAAATTCAAAATTTCAATGTTATTGAGAAATTCTTCTTTTTGCCATAACTTTCTCATACGGAGACCATTTTTCGAACCGTTTGCGGCACCGGAATTAGGAGGACGAGCACTTTCCAGTTGTTTAACTTTGAACTAGTTTTGAGCATTTTAAATTTTGAGCATTTTACGACACTTAGGACATGAGCACCTGATCATGCCTCCCCATTGGGAAGCTTTTGGACCCCAAAAGCCTTCAACTACCTGTTAAAGAGGTGAGGGTACAGCTCCCTCACTCTTTCCACCTCCATCCACTTTTCCTCGTTCGGTTTGCTGCCTTTGAAACCAACCCTAACATAATCTACACTGCCCCTCCTTGAAGTGCGTGTCCTTCTGTCAATGATTGTATCTTCTTTCATCTCAACTAAGAATTCTGGCGAGAAATCTTCTATAGATGGAAGCTGAACAACACTTTCATGATCAGCAATCAAAGGAGGTTCATACAAATGTAAGTTCTCCACATTGACAACAGAATACATTTGCATGTAGGAAGGCAAATCTAATTGAAAAGAATTATTTCCAACCTTCTTGAGGATTTTGAATGGACCATAATGAATAGGCTTCAGCTTTTTACCTTCTCCTTGCATCCTTTCCTTACTAATGTACAGCCATACCTCATCCCCTTCTTGAAACTTGTGATCGACTCTATGCTTGTCGTGTCTTTCCTTGTACTTGCCTTGACTCTTCTCAAGCTGTTCTTGAATTTGCTGATGTATTTGCTGAATTCTTTCAATGAATGAACGAGCTTTGTCAATATCACTATGTCCCTCAATGGCGTCATCTTTCTCAAGAATGAAATCAAGAGGTGATTTTGGCAAGTAACCAAAACAAGCTTCAAACGGTGAGGTGTTTGTGGAAGAGTGCTTGGCACGGTTGTAAGCCTGTTGTATGTAGTGCAAATGTTCATCCCAAAGCTTGGGATGCTTCCTGCAATATCCTCTCAAGAGGTGCACAATGGTTTTGTTCACAACTTCTGTTTGTCCATCTGTTTGCGGATGGAAAGCAGTACTTTTCTTCAACTTTGTGTCCATCATCTCCCATAGGTTGGACCAAAAATTCCCCACAAATCTGGAATCCTTGTCACTAATAATGGAAGTAGGCAAACCAAAGTGAATCCATACATGATGAAAAAATAATTCAGCAGTTTGTTCAGCAGTTATAGTTTTCTTACAAGGCATAAGTATACACATTTTGCTGAAACGATCAACTACTACATATAAATAATCATGCTGCTTTCTAGATTTTGGCAAACCTCCTACAAAATCCATAGAGATGCTCTCCCATGGTCTAGAAGGTACCGGTAAAGGAGTATACAAACCAAGTTTCCTATTATTAGGCTTGCTTGTAGCACATAATGAACAACCTCTTATGAACCTTGAAACATAATCTACCATGCGAGGCCAACAGTAATACCTCTGTAGATGTGCAACTGTTTTTCTTACCCCAAAATGGCCAGAAATAAGAGAAGAATGAGCTTCTCTTATGACATTTATTCTCTCCCCCTGTGGTATACACAACTTTCCCAAATGAAACAGCAAATTGTTATGCATGTGATAGTCATTTTCCTCTACATGATTCCCTTTACTCAAGTTAGCATAGACATCTTTAAAGTCATCATCAGATGCATATTGTTCTATGTAACTATCATGTACAATGGAATCATTCTTAAGTAAAGTAACAACACCAATAATAGGCCTTGAAAGAATATCAGCAACCTTATTCAGAGTACCTTTCTTGTACCTTATTACCAAATGGAACTGTTGCAAGAAGCCCATCCATCTGAAGTGTCGTCACTGTTGTAACTTGCTTTGTGATTGCAAGTACTGTAAGGGTTGATGGTCGGTATGTATAACAGTTTCTTTGCCCATCAAATAGTGTTTCCACTTTTTGACACTTTGTACCAATGCATACAACTCCTTATCATATGTAGGATAATTTACAATAGCACCATTAAAGGTTTCAGAATGAAAAGCAATAGGCTTACCATGTTGTACAAGAACTGCACCCATGGCATAATCACTAGCATCGGTTTGTATCTCAAATGGCTGTCTCAAATCTGGTAATGCAAGGACCGGAGCTGAACTAATCTTCTCTTTCAAAGATTCGAAAGCTTTTTGCTGCTTGCCTGCCCATTGGAAAGCATGCTTCACACTTGTCACTGCATGCATAGGAGCTACTATAGAAGAGAAGTTAGAGATGAACTTCCTCCAATATTGAGCTACACCCAAAAAACTTCTTACCTCTGTTATGGATTTGGGAGTAGGCCACTTCACAATAGCCTCAATTTTAGCAGGATCAATTCTCAAAGCACCTCCTCCTACTATGTGTCCCAAATAAACCAAAGAAGTCTTTCCAAATTCACACTTTGACATTTTAAGAAATAACTGATTTTTCTTCAAAACATCAAGTACTTTCCTAACATGCATGACATGATCTTCTCTAGAATTGCTGAAAATTAAGATGTCATCTAAGTAGACAATAACAAAATCATCAAGAAAAGGACGCAAGACATCATCCATTACCCGCATGAAAGTTGCAGGTGCATTACACAAACCAAACGGCATTACAAGCCACTAAAAGAGTCCTTGTTTGGTTTTACAGGCTGTCTTCCAAATGTCACTTTCTTCAATTCTTACTTGATGATATCCACTGCGCAAGTCTAACTTAGTGAAATATCGAGCATCTTTAAAGCTGGTCTAGCAAATCATCTATCCTTGGGAGTGGGTAACGATTATTTACCGTTATCTTGTTCAAGGCCCTGAAATCAACACACAAACGCCAAGTGCCATATTTCTTTGGAATCAATACAATCGGTGACCCACATGGCAAAGTACTTGGCCTTATGAAACCCTTGTCCAACAAGTCCTTGGTTTGCTTCTTTATTTCAGCATTCTCCATAATAGACATGCGGTACATGCCTATGTTTGGAAGAGGACAATCTGGATGCAAATGGATTTCATGTTGAATCTCCCTCTTAGGAGGCAAACCTGTTGGCTCCTGAAACATCTCATGATATGCATCAACTACATCGTATAGTTCTGACTTAAGTTTTGGATCACAATTGTCAAATGACTCATGATTCACATCAACCTTGGGCTTAATCATAAGAAGAACAAAATTCTTACTTGAATTGACCAGCCTTTTTACCTGTCCTGCATTCACCATCGCTACATTTGTCTTCTTGCGATGAGCTCTAACAATGAACTCCTTGCCATCTTTGAAAAGATGATATTTTTTTTCATGGCGATGAAATATAGCTTTCCTGTCAAACAAGTAAGGACTTCCAAAAACAATTCCTGCTATATCAAAAGGTACCACATCAAGTTCAACTGTGTCAATAAAATGTGCAGTAATTGCAAAGCGCAATGTGCACTTTCTTGAAACTTGTAAATTTGCATCCTTGCAAATCCATCCAAGTGGATATGGCTTTGGATGTGGAACGGTCTCAAGTTTAAGCTACTTGACCAAATCCTCTGATATAAGGTTTGCTTGTGACCCACTATCAAAAAGTGTGTCAATTTTAGTATGTTTTGAAATCACCCTCACATGAAACAGTTCAATTCTTTCTTCCTCATTAGGAGCTTGTACATGGAAGTTTGAGGTACTAATGCTGGCTTGAGCTTCAGTTTCTTTTCCCTTCAAGTTTTTCAAACCCATGGCTACAATTTTGGTTTCATCACCTGAATCATCCCCTAAATCCTGTGGTGTAGATGTAGTAGCAACAATTTTCTGTTTCCCTTTTGATTTGTTAAATTGAGGTCTTTTTTCAGGATGTAATTTCCAACAGTTTTTCTCCTCATGGCCTGGTTTAGAACAGTGTTTACAGATCACTTTCTCACTCTCCTATTTGACAGATGCATTTTTTTGCCCTTTCCCTTGGAGGTTTTCTCTTTGTTCTTCCCCTTGGGGGGCTTGTTTCTACCCTCTTCAAATGTGTTTTTCCCCTTGACTCTAAATGTGTAGCTTGGACACAAACCTCATCCAGGCTAGTAGGGTTAAACATCAAGATGGTGTGTCTAAGGTAGTTATGCAAGCCACCAATGTATTTCAGCAAGGTTTCCTGGGTCTGTAAATCTACCCCTAACAAGAGAGCTCTTCTCCTGAATTCTTGGGTGTAGTCTTGGACACTCTGACCCTTAAGTTGTTTGAAATTTTGCCAGTTCATAATGGCTTTCTGCATGTGAGCAAGAGGATAAAACTGTTTTTTAATGGCTAACAGAAATTCAGGCCATGTTAAGGTAACCTTACCAAATTTCTTGATCTCCTATTTAGTCTTGGCCTCCCACCAGACCAATGCTGCTCCATCCATTCTCAAAGAAGCCAACTGAATCTTTGTGGCATCATCATGCATATTCTGGATCCTCAAGTAAACTTCCAACTGCCTAATCCAGTTGTCAAGCTTTTCTGCATTCACTTCACCATTAAACATAGGTAATTCGAATTTTACATCAAGCTTCAAAAAAGGACTTTTTCCAGAGGATCTATGCTTATGCATAGAAGAAGAAGACGAGGATGAAGAGGAAGAAGGTGACGATGGGGGTGGTGGATCACCATTACCTCCATGTCCTTTCTTGGAATGATCATCATCCTTCTTACCTCCTGAAGAGCCCTCTCCTTCATGTGGATGTTTGGACCCTTCTCCAGTAAATTTCTCATTTCTTTCTTGGTACAATATCCTCACCATTTCAGTGAGGTCCAAGAAATCCTTTCTGAAGACTCTTTCTTCTTCTTTTGGATCCATGTCTGCAGGAATTTCTCCTTCATGTGCAGACATTCTTGAAGATTCTGCTGAGACTCTTGAGGGTGAAATTGAAGGTGGAGGTGATGGCTCTTTGGCCTTCCTTGACTGAGGATTCTCTCATTCTCTAGTCAACTGTCCTTCCCCTCTTTTAAGTTTCAAACTGGTAAGCATCAATACTTGCAAGACAATTAGAAGATCTTTGCACAAAAACAATCAAAAAACAACTACACCAGAGATTGACTGAAAGAGCATTTATCTAATTTTTAATTGTATAACAAGAGCATTTTGAAGGCTTCCTGGCTCGTTTCAGGCTCTGTCTATAGCTTATTTGACTGCTTTTGATACAGAGAAACAACAACATAGCTCTGATACCAACTTGATCTGAATTTGAAACTACTTGTAAATGGTTTGCAAGGTATTCAATTCAGATATATACATGTTTAAAAGATGTCCATGTCTTGTAGAAAGAAAACAAATGAAATTTTCAGCTGTTCATGACCCATTTAAGTATAACAGATTCATTTCCTTTTACTATTTAACACACTAAAATGAATTTGTTCTGCAAAATAAATCAACCACAGATGCAAAAGAAGTTGATGAAGCAGTTCACCCCTCCTGGGTTACGTCTGCTGGGTCCAAGGCTCCCAAATGGGCTTGTCCTTGTTTTAATTAAATTCTCAAGTTGAATATACAGCTGAATAGAAGCGTCCACAGGTGGAATAGATGGTAAAAATGGATTCAACACACTTGAATCCTTCAGGATTGACTACTGGTTCACCTCCAATGGATACCTGCAACCCTATACAGTTCTCCCAATACTGGGCCCTGGTGGCTCCTAGAACTTACACAGCTCCAAAACCTCTGCAAATGACCTCATATGGCTGTAAGACCTGCACCAATGGCTTCAGAAGGTCGAAAATACCCAAAATAAAAATATATATATATATATATATATATAATAATAATAATAATAATTCGTCCAAAACCGCCTTTCCTAGCCAAAGTTATGGCCATTTACTCCCCACTGCCAGTTGCCCTTGAAAAACTCCAGTTAACTTTAGTTGGGGCCAGTTAGGCCCGCCAAATATGGCGGGACCGCCCAAATTTGGCGCTCCGCCAAATTTTCCGCCATGCTAACTGGCAGTTAACTCCATTTTTAGCGCATGTGACCGGGATAAGCGGCTGGCGGTTTGCATTGGATTTCGTGCTGGGCGGTGGGGGTTTAGGCCCACGGTTTAATGGCGTTGGTCACGTGGTATGGGGGCTGGCCTTAGGGGCTGGCCCCCTTCATTTCCCACCCAAACCAAATTTTAAACTCATATAGAGTTGCCGCCGCTTTTCAAACAAGACTTGCAGTGGTGATGCGTTGGTAAGGCTTTGTATTTGTTGATAGCAGGCCATGGGTTCAAACCACAACCCAACCAAAATTTTAACATGCGCACATACCTTGCTGACATCACCTTCGGCCACGTGGCAGCTTCCGGGCCTGCCACGTGGAAACCTGTGATTGGCCACCCAAAAAGGAATATTCCCTGGAGTATTCCAAGGAATATTCTGTGGAATATTCTTTTTTTAAATTTTTTTTTGAAAAATTCAAAATTTCAATGTTACTGAGAAATTATTCTTTTTGCCATAACTTTCTCATACGACAACCGTTTTTCGAACCGTTTATGGCGCCAAAATCAGGAGGACGAGCACTTTCCATTTGTTCAACTTTGAACTAGTTTTGAGCATTTTAAATTTTGAGCATTTTACGACACTTAGGACCTGAACACTTGATCATCTGGCTTGAAGTTGCAACTCGAATTCTTATTATTTACTATCATGTTAAAATATCCTCGGCCATATCTCTGATTTTACACTTGTTTTATGGTTATAATCTTATATAACCAAGATTTACTCATGAAAGGAAGGATACTACTCACATACATCATTTTAATTGTATTATGTTTTGTTTTTGACCACATTAGTCTCTATTTTTAAACATGTTTGCAGTTATATTAAACTCTGAGTTGAATTATAAATTGTTTATTTAATGGTAGAAGTATGTTGACATAATACTCTAGGAAATATCACCTCGATGGTGGTGGAGGACTTGGAAATTCACGATGAGGCACAATAGGGAGTGAATTCGTGTGAAGGACAAATGTGTCACATGACCAAGGTGGCTAGGAAAATTGGCATGATTAACAACCCTCGAGAAGGATGAAACAATTTTTAAGGATGGTGTTATGCCCTTTGGTGTTGTTTCACCTTCAGGTAATGGGATATTGTTCGAGTGGTGCAAACAACGTAAAGTATGTGCAGGTTATCACCATGTTCATGTTCTCTTGTGTGAAAGTTTTGAGTTTTCTAGTTGTTATTGGAGGTCAAGAAGCTTAGTGTGCCATCTTCTATGTTTTGTGCCATTTTTTTTAGGACCTTGATTCCATGACGATAACAATCCCCACGGCAATCTATTTTCTGAGTTGAGTTGATCCAAAATGGATCTTGGATAGACTTCTAAGTCTAAAGTGTTGCTCACAAAGGAAAATGAAATTCCAAGGATTCTCTTGGAAATAGTCCCATTGTGTAGATCTTTTCATTCTCAATCTACTGCAATTTGAATGGGCTAAAATGGACTTCGGATGAAGAAGTTATCGCAAAAATAAGTTTGCTTCTATCCTTTGAAAAGGAGGGAAATTCTTATATAAATAGGACTTAAGGGAAAATGTGTTTCTAAACATAAAGTCCCTTAGATTCCATCGCATCATATTCCTTTATCACATCGCAATAAACTAAGGCTAAAGGACTTAAAACAAGTGCAAAGGCCTTCAACGAACCCGGCGGATTTATAAATCAAACAAGTGAACCTTTTGAGTTTTGAAAGGAAGGGGTAGTAAGCGGTATTTTGAGCGGGCTTCGAGCAGTAAGTGGTATTGGACGGGCTCAACCCGAATCCATAAATTGACTAACACGTGGCACGGCAAAGGAGAGAGGAAACCTCTTTTTCGGGTGGTTAATCCCCGTGTAAGTTATGCGCTTGAAATGGATTGTCAGTCGTCAGATTAGAGGTCGCGGATCAACGGTCAGGATCTAATCAGTGGATCGATGATCGGCATGACCAAAGTGAAGATCCCCGGGGCCGTTGCGACAGTGATATGCAATATGTCGATGTTCCGATGGGCCGATTGGCGATATCGGTGATCGGCGATCGGAGAACCCCCGATACCAGGGCCAATGCACATTGCGATTGTGACTTACGATATGCTGATAAAAGGCAGACCCGATAAGAATTATGGATGTGATTTCATAAGTTTTGGAATCCGGATTTTCAGATTTTCTGTGTATTATCGGTGTATTGGGTTTTTTTCGCCATTACGCCATGCGATAGCGATTTGCGATAGAATGGCAAACCCGATGGGTTTATAGATGCGATTCTATAATATTTAAAGTCCGGGCTAAAGGCTCATGATGTGTTTGTGTGCGTTTTCCTGTGTATTTCCGTTATTTTGCTATTTCAGCCAGAGGAAGGTAAAACGATCAAGTTTCCCATGTCGATGCTTCCTTTCCATTGTAAACAGATTCTTGTGTTGAAACAATCGGGTTTTCCATGATGGAGGACTGTAACTAATGCCACACAAATACACAGAGAGAACAAATGTTGGAGGTAGCTGGAAGGTTGCCTAGAGTCGCTTGGAGGTTGAGCGAACTACAAAGGCACGCAGAGGTCAAGAGAAGCTCAGAGGGAGCTATAGAGAGAGAGCCAGAGAGCTCACAATAGACTTCTAAGAGCCATGGAGCCATAGTGAAGCTGCAAAACAACTAAGAGATCAAATGATCCAGTTGTTGCTGGTGTCTAGAGTGTGCTGAAGACAGAAGAAGGCATTCCAGAGACAATTAAGAGTATTCTGAGGGAGTTGGTGCAAGCTAGAGCAATATCTCTTAGAGCACTGATTGAAGGAGTCAAGTCCAGAGAAGCTTAGATATGTCTGCAGAGTGAGGATAGCCAAAGGAGTAAGATGGCATTCTAAACCCATAGTTTCAGTGTAAACCAATGGAGTTGAGCATGAAGCTTGTAAAAGAATTTAATCCATAATCCCAGAGAGCCTAGTTGAGTTGACTAGAGATCAAGGAGACGTAACCCAAGAGTTTTGGGTGAACTCCATATTATATTGTTGTTATGTGTGATTGATTGTTGCAACATTGTATTTATTGCTTTATTTTTTTTTATATGCTTTATATCAGTTCAAGCAAATAAACTTAAAACACATAAACAGTTTAAAACCAAACACTAGCATACACCTATTTCAAGCACTTTTAATTCTGCAATTGGTTAATCATAAGGTCTTGGAAAATATTTAAGCCTTGGAAGTGGGAGAGGTTCTTGTAAGCTTGACAAGAAGCCTTTAGTGCCCCATTTTCAGATCAGGTGGTATTAGAGCCTGAGATTGATTAACCTCACCTTCAGGAAGGTGATATCAAAGCTGATTATACCAGAGCAAGTGGTATCAGATCAGAACGCTTGATTGACAAAGCAAAGATTGCTTATCTGAAAGGTGTTTGGGTAGTCAAGGATTGATTGTCTGCTTGATTGTATGCTTGTTTGCAGACTGACTATTGTGTGAGTTTGCAGAGGTGAAGGGAAAGCTATTTAGCTCAGTCCAGGAGAGGACATAAAGGAAGAAGCGCTGAAGGCATTCTTCTTATCCCAAAGGACCTCAAAGTAATCCTTGAAGCACAAGATGTTTTTTGCAAAAGGTTTCTTGAATAAGCTCTTTATTAATCTTGTTTGAAGTTCTTTTGTTCATTGGCCTAATGACAACTTCTACAAGTGAATCCTCAAATTCTTTTTTCTTCACAAGAGTCTTTGATGAAGACATGAAAACAAACTTGTCCACCATCATGGATATGGTGAGAGAAATGTATGAGGATGGAAGGAAGAGCAGCATACTTAGAGAGCAGTTGAATTACGTGGAGGAAGAGAAGCAGTTGCTTTCTGAAAAATTGCAGGAAATGGAGAGACAACTTCATATTGCAAATATGAACCTGAAAAGGATGTATGAGTTGGAGACACAACTCTTTGTTGCCAAGGAAGCCTTAGTCAAGTATCAGCTTGAAGAATAGGTAAATAATTCCTGTTTATCTTCAAATTCTTTTAAGAATGCTTATATTGGTTCTTTTGGAAAACATACCAGAGGCATAGGTTCCAAGCTAATGTCCATGATGGGCTATGAAGGAAAGGGCTTGGGAAAACATGCACAAGGTATTGTTGAGCCAATAATAGTTGAGGAAAGGCCTAAGTATTTGGGTCTTGGCTATGGACAGTCTTATGGATAAAGTTCCAAAGCTACCATGAAGGCCATTGAAACAGCTCCAAGAAGGAGTTGCATTGTAGGTCTCCTACCTCAAGAGTGTGAAGATTGTATTCATGGGGAATGCAATAACTTGAAACATCATTTGCAGGATGCAGGTGTTCAGAAGCACACACTTGAACCAGAGAGTTGTGGAAACTCTGAAATCCTTGAAGAGATTGATAGTGTTCCAAAGGGAGCCACTTCTTCATTTGATTCACCTCCTCATGAAGGCAATAAAGGTGAAAGAGAAAGGTATAAATCTGGTTCTAATCATATTCCTTTTGATTTTGTTCAGCATGGTAAATTTCCATATAAGCATTGGAAAAGAATTGCATGTTCCTTTTGTGGTTTGGATAACCATAATGTTTCTAGATGTTGGAAGAGGATAGCCACATGCAGGAAACTTTTGAAGGAAAGGAAGCAAGAAGCCAAAGGTCCATTGGACAAGGAAAATCATGCTGTCAAGAGGATGCACATGTGTTGCACTTACTGCCATAAGCAAGGGCACCTTGCTGAAAGATGTTGGACTCTAAATCCAACAATGCTTCCACAAAATCTGAAGAAAGTGGAAAGATAAGATGGCGGGAATGGAAAGGAAGTTTACATGAATGATGTATTTTAGGATGATTCACATGTTGATGCTGATGTGCAGACAAAGGAAGCACCTTTGAAATGGATTGGTAAGAAATGGTTAGAGTTCTTATCCAATTAAGATTGCATGTCTTTTTGCATCTATTTTCATTTCTGTGTTCATAGAATGCAAGTTACAACATTTTACCAAGAAGGTGAATGGAAAAGTTGAGTAGGAGACTCGCTTTATTTCTGCAACATTATATTTCATTTTAGCTTCAAAAGTACAATGTGCTTAAGCGAAATTTGAAAGATGAAATGCATGCATAAGCTTGATGCACATGAACACAAGGATGTTGATGATTTCCTTGTATTTGAACATGTTTGTGTAATTAACTTGAAGGGTTGACTGCTTTGACATGCATTTAATATTGACTTGAGAAAAGTTGATTTGGTCTCCAAGATGGAGATAATGATGAAGTGTTTCATGTTTGAGAAAGCATGTAGAAAAGATGTAAAGACATGCTTGACTTGAAGGGTCATTTGTTTTAAAGGCATGTTTTGTGGGCTTGGTATCTAGTCCATCATTTGTATGCAGATGTAAGACATGGAGGTGTTCACAAGATGTGAAAATCCGTTTCTTTTGTTGAAGCAGGAGTTTAGGCCATCCAGTTGTTGTTTGTATTTCTGTTGTTCTTAACAGTTGTTGTTGACAGCTTGTCAAACAGGTACAAATGAAAATATTGTGAAGCAGATGTAACTTCACATTGGTTTGCTCCACCTTGGATCAATGATCAAGGAAGAGAAGTTCAAACTACATTCTGTGACCATCTCAACAGGAGTTCTGCATGAAGTCAAGGAGGAAAACAGTTCTTCCTAGGAGGACCAGCACATCCAAGAAGGAAAGTTGTAAGAGACTTTGGTTCAGAGGCACTATGCAGAGGCAAGTGTATGGAGGTTGAAAGAAGAGGGTGTTGTTACACTCATTTACTGTTCAGATCAGTATGTCAGTCTTTTGGAGACCAAAAGTTCTTTTAGTGGGAAGGTGTGAAGCAAAATGGATCTTGGATAGACTTCTAAGTCTAAAGTGTTCCTCACATAGGAAAATGAAAGTCCAAGGATGCTCTTGGAAATAGTCCCATTGCGTAGATCTTTTCATTCTAAATCTACTGCAATTTGAATGGGCTAAAATGGACTTCGGATGAAGAAGTTATCGCAAAAGGAAGTTTACCTTTGTCCTTTGAAAAGGAGGCAAATTATTATATAAATAGGACTTAAGGGAAAATGTGTTTTTAAACATAAAATCCCTTAGAGTCCATCACATCGCATTCCTTTATCGCATTGCAATAAACTAAGGTTGAAGGACTTAAAATAGGTGCAAAGGCCTTCAGCGGACCCGACGGATTTATAAATCAAACAAGTGAACCTTTTGAGTTCTGAAAGGAAGGGGCAGTAAGCAGTATTTCGGGCGGGCTTCGAGTAGTAAGCGATATTGGACAGCCTCCGCCCGAATCCATACATTGACTGATGTGTGGCACGGCGGAGGAGGGAAGAAACTTCTTTTTCGAGTGGTTAATCCCTGTGTAAGTTATGCGCCAGAAATGGACTGTCAGTCGTCGGATTAAAGGTCGTGGATCAATGGTCAGGATCTGATCGGCGGATCGGTGATCGACATGACCAAAGGGAAGACCCCCGGGGCTATTGCGACAGTGATACACAATATGTCGATGTTCCAATGGGCCGATTGGCAATATCGGCGATTGGCAATTGGCGAACCCCCGATACCAGGGCCAATGCACATTACGATTGCAACTTGCAATATGCTAATAAAAGGTAGACCCGATAAGAATTATGGACGCGATTTCATTAGTTTTGAAATCTGGATTTTCGGATTTTCTGTGTATTATCCTTGTATTGGGTTTTTTTGGCCATTACACCATGCGATAGTGATTTGAGATAGAATAGCGGACCCGATGGGTTTATAAATGTAACTCTATAATATTTGAAGTCCATGTTAAAGGCCCATGATGTGTTTGCATGTGTTTTCCCGTGTATTTCCGTTATTTGGCTATTTCGGCCAAAGGAAGGAAAAACAATTGGGTTTCCCATGCCGACAATTCCTTTCCATTGTAAACGGATTCTTGTGGTGAAACATTCGGGTTTTCCATGATGGAGGACTATAACCGATGCCACACAAATACATAGAGAGCACAAATGCTGGAGGTAGCTGGAAGGTTTTCGAGAGTCGCTTAGAGGTCGAGCGAACTACAGAGGCATGTAGAGGCCGAGAGAAGCTCAAAGAGAGCTAGAGCCAGAGCCAAAGAGCTCACAACAGAATTCTAAGAGCCATGGAGCTGTAGTGAAGCTGCAGAACAACAAAGAGATCAAATGATCCAGCTGTTGCTGGTGTCCAGAGTGTGCTGGAGACAGAAGAAGGCATTCCATAGAAAACTAAGAGGATTCTGAGGGAGTTGGTGCAAGCTAGAGCAAGATTGCTCAGAGCGCTGATTGAAGGAGTCAAGTCTAGAGAAGCCTAGATCTATCTACAGAGTGAGGACAGCCAGAGGGGTAAGATGGCATTCTAAACCCATAGGTTTAGTGTAAACCAATGGAGTTGAGCGTGGAGCTTGTAAAAGAATTTAAGCCATAATCCCAGAGAGCCTAGTTGAGTTGACTAGAGCTCAAGGAGACGTAGCCCAAGAGTTTTGGGTGAACTCCATATTATATTGTTGTTATGTGTGATTGCTTGTTGCTGCATTGTATTTGCTGCTTTATTTGTTGTTATATGTTTTATATTAGTTCAAGCAAATAAACTTAAAACACATAAACAATTTAAAACCAAACACAAGCATACACCTATTTTAAGCACTTTTAATTCTGCAATTGGTTAATCATAAGGTCTTGGAAAATATTTAAGCTTTGGAAGTGGGAGAGGTTCTTGTAAGCTTGACAAAAAGCCTTTAGTTCCCCATTTTCAGATCATGAATGGAATTGAAGCGACCTTCTGGTCTAAGGTATGTGACAATTGGACGACCTTTGGCACACTGGGAAGGAAATTAGTAATGTTTATGCACTTGTTTTTTGATTTTATAATTTACCAGTCCCCTCCATGGTGGTGCATGTTGGGTATATTCTAGTCTCCTACTTTCAGGTGAATTATGGGTTTGGTGTTGGTACCCATCCAAGACGGGCTTAGCTTTGGACGTCTCGCGATTGGAAGACGGTTTGATGTGGGTTGCAGGCACGAGGGCTTCACTCAATGAATATTTGATATAGAACGTGCATTCATGGCATACTAAACAATAGCATTAATTTTACTACATATTGGAAATACCTCTAAAAATCACTTTATTTAACCCCCTACCAATATGAACCCAATATACCTTCCCAATTTAAAAAACCCCTACTTTCACTAGATATTGTAGGTATTCATTTTTTCGTTAATTTTTTTTATACCCCTTTATATTTTTTCATTAACTTTGAGCTCCATTTTTTATACACAGCATATAAAAACCCTTTACCCCCTATTATATGCTCAATATATTATGTCATTTTTCGTCAATATTTGGACCCCAATATGAATGCACATGGTATGGTATTTCTCTCCCAATGAAGCCCCTGTGGTTGCAGTTGTGTAAGGTTCCGCCCTATTTGGGGTGGCCTTTGATTGGGGATAGCTCAAGTGCGTCTGTTGAGATGGGGAGGTTCTAGCAGTTTAAAGTGGTGGTTGGGAAGTGTCTTTGGAATGATTGTGTCTTCCATCAATATGAGTGTTGGGAGAAAGTTCACAGGTCAATTGAAACTAGGGGCCCTTAGGGTGGTTTCTCCAGCGTGACTTGTGAAATGGTGTGGTATAAGGGTTGTGCCATAAGAGGAGGAGGGGCTCGGGGTCCACAAGGGGGTAGGGGTGACCAGGAAAGCTTGGGAGAAGCAACAACGGTCAGGTGAGTAGAGTTGGGCCAAGTGGTCTAGTTGGTCACCTTAGAGTCCTTGGATGGGAAAATTAGACTGGTCTTGATTATATTGGAGGATATTGTGTGAACAACGCCTTGACAACTGAAACAAAGTCATTACATTCCTCAATGACCTTCAGCAAAATCAATGGGACATCCTCGATCACCTGAATTCTCTGTAGTGAGGCTTGAGGCACAAAAATGATCTCTTGGATGATTTTGAGGCACATCTGTTTCATGTGGATTTCCATGCCTATCAATATTTTTATCAACCAATTGCTCCGGGTGTTGGTCAAGCTCAAAATTCTCCTCCTATTAAGTGATGTTGGTTAGATGCCTGTTTATTTTGTGTGTTTTTTGGGATCTTTATTTGGCTAGTTTATGGGATTTTTATAAATCATGACAAATTTTCCTTGAATTTTGATTTGATCTCCTAGCCAACAACTATGATCAGGTTGAGGCTGTGAGTGAAAAATTATTTTTGGTTACCAAATGTAATATCTTGATTATGAATTAATAGAACTTTTTTAGCCAACAAAAAAAATACGTTAGGAAATATCTCCACTGTAAACAAAAAACTACTTTTGTTCATATGTAAATAAGCATCATAATTTCATTGCTTTGAATATGAAAATACCTAAACCATTTCTAATGCTCCTTCTCTTTTTCTTTTTGTTTGCATGTATACTCAGAAAACTTTCATCTCTACAATACTTACAAAAATAAAAGCATTTAGTGAATGACAGGTATTAAAAACACTAAATAGTCAAGGAACTAAATTATGAATTCTATTATGGAAAATAATATTGGAGCTACCAGGCTCCATCCAACCTTGACTCTTTCTCTTGAAAGCCCCCCCCCCCACCCCCCACCAAGATTCAATCGTCTATAATTCAATGAATCCTCTTTTATTTCTTTTATCACTATACTTCTCACATCGATTCAACACTTTATGAGTCTCATGCCAATATAAGACAAGAAGCATACCCTTTTTCCCATTCATTTGGTATTTAGTTACAACATCCTTCTTATCCACATGTTGATAGGTAGTTACTTGGCTCATTAATGAGCGCAACTCTCCCCAACCTCCTAAGGCAACATCCTGTCTTACTGGAAGAGTTATTAATCAATAAATTTCTATAATTTAATAATCTAATCCTCATATTAGATTCCTAGGTATTACACCTGTAGAAATTCCCACTGTAGATTAAACTAATTATGCAATGTACTAAAGAAAAATACTTAATCTACTTCAATAATACCTAAGGTACAACCTTTGCATGTGTCCACTTGCTCTTTACCTTTGGGAAGTCCGGTAGAGATCTGCTGCATTATCTTCGAAGCCACATGATGCAAGTGGCCCAACCATCTCTGCCATAACTCGCCAATATCTTGGCTTTGCACCAATTCTACTTTGGAACTCAATGCAGTAGAGTCATCTACCTCCATCTTGTAGAGATTCTTCACTCGAATCCCAATCCTCTTGGTCTGACCCGTGGCTATGTGTCTCAGGAACGCCTTTCCTTTACTGAAGACTACATCATAGCCTTTGTCTTCCAACATTGCGACCAATACCAAGTTAATCTTCAGTCTAGGCACATATTTTACATTAGCCAAGATGAGATGAGATCCATGCTCCCTCTGAAAAACAACCGTACCTTCACCTGAAACATGGTACTTTCCATCATCACCCATATCTATGCACATCTTGAGGTCTTCCTCCTCCAAGGTACTGAATAAACTCTTATCGTCGGTCATGTGGAATGAGGCTCTACTGTCCAGGTACTAAACACAACCCACCATCGATGAAACCATGCATGTGATGAGGGTAAAATCCAATTCGAACTAAGAGGCCAGTGCCTCACCTTCTGATCCTTTCGAGGATCCCTTCCTGGATTTCTTCAATGAACAATTAGTTGCATAATGGCCCACCTCATGAAAATTAAAGCATCTCACTTTAGATTTTTCAATCTTCTTCCCTCCATTGGAAGAACTCGATTTGGAATGGGAAACCTTCCCTTTCCCTTTCCTCACCTTACTTGCTAAGGCTATATTTTCTTCATCATCATGCTTAGATGAAGAACCATCTCGGTGCTTCTCCTGATCTCCTCTTGCATCAGATTCAACCACAGTCATTCCTAATCCGATAGTTTCTCTCTTCCATTTACTGAGTCCTGATAGCTATGTTAGCTCTTAGAAAGACCAAGGAGAGCAAGACTCACCATTTCATCATTGGTTGTCATTATTCCTACACTTCTAAGCTCATCTCTGTAGGTGGTGAGCTTGTTCAAATATGTAGAATTCGTGTCGCCCTTTTCACACTTGATTTTCCGTAGCTTGTCCTTGAGCACCAGCTTCCTCTGGTTGTTGATGTTCTGATATAGGTCCTTCAATGTCCTCCACATTGAAAACGGTGTCTCCTTCCCATGGATACTCGAGAAAATATGGTCTCGAACTCCCTCTAGAAGAATCCTCCTCGCTCTCGCCACACATATCTTCCATTCCGCCAATTCTTGGGCATTAGCTGTTGTTGTCTTGGGGACTTCTTGATCAATGAAGTCCTTCAAACCATTGTCTTCTAATACCGCTTCCATGTGATCCTTTCATGCTATGTAATTTGAGCTGCCATCCAGGGCATACTCGAGTATCAAGCCATTGAATGCCATTGGTGAACTTTGAGATGTGATAAGAAATCAATTTTGTACCTACAATCAAGAACTTCAAACTTCAAACTTTTCCCTTCTCAATATGATGTTCACAGCTCTGATCACATTTGCTCTGATACCATGTAGAAATTTTCGTTGTAGAGTAAACTGATTATGCAATGTACTAAAGCAAAATACTTAATCTACTTCTACAATCAAACTTGCGGAAGCTTAATTGATTTTGAGAAAGATCAAACAAAACACATATAACAGAGAAGAAGAATCAATCACACATGAAACACAGAAGAATACTCTGGGGAAAGCTTCAACTAAAAAACCTCGCTATCTGTATTATAATACAAGTGGAAATATCTCATGATTACACAAAGCTTTAGCTCTCACAGCTATCCAGATCTCAGTACAATCCCTCACTGCTGCTCATAGACAAAATAGACAACACATATGCCTTCTCCTCTGTCCTCCAAGCCTCCTATTTCCTTTCGTTGTTTCTTCTGGGTGATCCAACTGTAACTTGTGTGATTCTCACCTCATACACTGCTCTGACCTCTATAGAAACTGCACAATCTTCAAGGAATGAATTCCTTCTGCATGCAAGAGATTTTCTCATGGGGATATTCTTGCAACTAATAGTACACTATCCCTGCCTTTAATCTCAATTGGGTCTTTGTCTGAACTGACATGCATGAGTTATTTATGAGAGAATATTTAGTTATCTGGAGAACACTAGTTGCACGCATGCATGCATTAACTGATTGAACTCTCAATTAGTGCCTCCAACTGTTTTTAACTGATTTAATTGGACTTAACTTAGTTAACTGAGATAACTAATTACAACTCAAATACAACTCATCCTTATCTCCTTAATTAAGGGATAACTTCCTCAATCAAAGGGATAACTGTTGCATGTCTTCACAAAGACTTCATGTTTGAATTTCATCAACTAATTAACTCAAGATGAATTAATTAATTATTTTTCAAACAGCTGGTGAGACTAAATTCGAATTTTAATTCAAGGACAAACTAAAATTGGAATATATCCTGAAATGATATCTATAGCAATGCTCTTTATATCATTTCTATTTAGAGCATTTGTTGTTTCTATTTTCAACATTCCCTCCCAACAAGAAAGGGATTATCTACCACCCCGATCCTATCTCTATGGAACTCAAATTTACACTTTGGCAATGCCTTAGTCAAAGTGTCAACATCTTGCTCCTCAGTCAAAATATACTGCAACAACATGATCCTCCTCGCCACACAGTCTCTGAGATGATGATACTGAATGTCGATATGCTTGGACCTATCATGAAATACGATTCTCAGAGAGTTTGATACAACTCTGATTATCACAATAGATCACAGTTGGATCCATGCTCTGATCAAACAAACCAACTAGAATTTTCCACATCCAAATGGCCTCACATGTTTCCTGACTTGCAGCCATGTATTCAGCCTCTGCTGAGTTGAGTGCAACTGACCTCTGTTTCCTGCTGTACCAAGAAATTGTAGATGAACCAAGGTTGAAAATTCCTCCTGATGTGCTCTTCCGATCTGATGGACCCCCTGCCTAATCTGCAACTGTGAAGCCCTGTAGTTTCACTCCCTCTAACCGTCTGTACCATAATCCATATTGAGATGTGCCTCTGAGGTATCTCAAAACATGCTTAGCTGCCTTCGAAAGCAACTTGGTAAGCTGAACCATAGCTTGACTCAGCTGGTTCACCGCATAGCACAAATCTGGTCATGTGTTCACTAAGTACATCAGCGAACCCACAAGCTGCCTGCACACAGTAGCTTCTACTACTTCTCTTGAAGTAGCATCCTCCTTCCACTAGTTACCTGCTAGAGGAGTCTGCATGGGCTTGAACTTCTCCATGTGGAATCTCCTGAGTATCTCATTGGCGTACTTGCCTTGAGACACAAACAATTCCCCATCCTTCTGCCACACTTCCATGCCTAGAAAGTAGTCATGAGACCCATGTATTTCATCTCAAACTCTCTTGCAAGGTCCTCCTTGCATGACATGATCAACTGATCATCACCTGTCAATATCAGATCATCAACATAAAGAACAATGATCAACTGCTTACCTTCCACCATGATGTGGTACAAGTTCACATCTGCTTCACTCTTTGTGAAGCCCAACTCAGAGAAGTAGTTGTTGATCCTAGTGTACCAAGCACGAGGTGCTTGCTTCAACCCAGACAAAGCTCTCTTGAGTCGGCACACATTTGATTCACGATCGAAGGTCTCAAATCCTTCCAGCTGCTCTATGTACACCTCTTCCTCAGTCTTTCCATTTAGGAATGTAGTCTTCACATCCATCTGATGGATCTTCCAACCCATCTGTGCTAATAGTGCCAACATCGATCTGATAGATGAGTACCTTACTACAAGAGAAAAATTCTCATCATAGTCGATCCCCTCGACCTGTGAGAAACCATGGGCAACAAATCTTGCCTTATGTTTCTCCACACTACCATCAACAATTAGCTTTACCTTGTAAAGTCAACGGGAACTCACAACTGACTTGTTGTCTAGTCTTGGAACCACATCCCAAACACTGTTCCGAACTAGGAGTCATACTCCTCCACCATAGCATCAACCCAAATCAGCTGTTGCACTGCTTCCTCAAAGGAAGATGACTTAGTCTCAACACATTCCCCAAAAAGGGCCATGTATCCAATGTACTTATCAGGTGACCTCCTCTGTTTGCGCTGAGAAGATGGTTCTCCCACATTCTCTCTCACATTCGACAACAATTTGTCAGCTTCTCTTTTGCGCTTCCGCCCATCTTTGGAAGACTCTGCTTGAGTGGATGTCTCCACTCCTGGAACCTCTGCATGCAGCTGCTCCGCATCAGTCTGAGGCTCCTCGTCCTTAGGAACCAAAATTTCCTCCAGAACTTGTAGTTGGAGCTCCCTCTCAAGGGAATCTCGCATGGCCTTCTACTCATCAAAATTGAGATCTCTGTGAACCACTGTCCTCCGACTAGTAGGCAAATACACCCGATAGTTATGGGGTGTATTAGTGTACCCCACAAGTATCCCCAAGTCTGTTGTCGGCTCAAGTTTCTTCCAGGCATCCTTGGTCACATGGCAATAAACCAATGAGCCAAAGATCCTGAAGTGACCCACATCTGGTCTCTTCCCAGAGAAATCTTCCTCTGGTGTCTTCATCCCAAGAATACGATGCAGGCTTCTATTCTGTAAATAGACAACTACGTTGCATGCCTCAGCCCACAAATGAAGTGGTAGGCCTTGGTCATGTAGCATCGCCCAAGCTACCCCCACAATCGTTCTATTCTTCCTCTCGGCCACCCCATTCTGCTGTGGGTTATGAGGTGCCATCAACTCCCATTTAATTCCTTCTGCTGCACAAAAGTCCTTAAACTCTTGAGAGACATACTCTCCACCATTGTCACTTCTCAAGGCCCTGATCTTCTTCCCTGATTCTTTCTCAACCAAAGCTTTGAACTCACAAAACTTTGAGAAGGTTTGATTCTTCTTCCACATGAAATAGATCCAGCATTTACGAGAAAAATCATCAATGAAAATAACATAATACCTTTGTTTCACGGTGGTGGCTGTCGACAATGGTCCACACACATTTGTATGAACTTGCTCCAAGATTTCTTTAGCTTGATTGTCTCAATCATGAAAGGAATATTTTTCATACTTACCTAAGGTACAACCTTTGCATGTGTCCATTTTCTCAAGTTTATCTTTGGGAAGTCCGGCAGATACCTGCTACATTATCTTCAAGGCCCATAATGCAAGTGACCCAACCATCTATGCCATAACTCGCCAATATCTTGGCTTTGCACCAATTCTGCTTCAGAACTCAATGCAGCACAGTCATATACCTCCAGCTTGTAGAGATTCTTCACTCAAATCCCAATCCTCTTGGTCTGACCTGTGGCTATGTGTCTCAGGAATGCCTTTCCTTTACTGAAGACTACATCATAGCCTTTGTCTTCCAACATCGCGACCAATACCAAGTTTTTCTTCATTCTAGGCACATATTTTACATCAGTCAAGGTGAGAGGAGCTCCATGCTCCCTCTGAAAAACAATTGTACCTTCACCTGAAACACGGTACTTTCCATCATCACCCATCTCTATGTGCATCTTGAGGTCTTTCTCCTCCAAGATACTAAATAAACTCTTATCGTCGGTCATGTGGAATGAGACTCCACTGTCAAGGCACCAAACACAACCCACCATCGATGAAACCATGCATGTGATGAGGGTAAAATCCAATTCGAACTGAGAGGCCATTGCCTCACCTTCTGATCCTTTCGAGGATCCCTTCTTGGATTTCTTCAATGGACAATTAATTGCATAATGGCCCACCTCATGAAAATTAAAGCATCTCACTTTAGATTTGTCAATCTTCTTCCCTCCATGGGAAGAACTCGATTTGGAATGGGAAGCCTTCCCTTTCCCTTTCCTCTCCTTACTTGCTAAGGCTATATTTTCTTCATCATCATGCTTAGATGAAGAACTATCTCTAGTGCTTCTCCTGATCTCCTCCTGCATCTTATCCGACCACAGTCGTTCTGAATCCGATAGTTTCTCTCTTCCATTCACTGAGTCATGGTAGCTATGCTAGCTCTTAGGAAGACCGAGGAGAGCAAGATTCACCATGTCATCATCGGTTGTCATTATTCCTACACTTCCAAGCTCATCTCTGCAGGTGGTGAGCTTGTTTAGATATGTAGAAATCGTGTCGCCCTTTTCACACTTGATTTTCCGAAGCTTGTCCTTGAGCACCAACTTCCTCTGGTCGTTGTTGTTCTGATATAGGTCCTTCAATGTCTTCCACATTGAAAATGGAGTCTCCTTCCCATGGAGACTCGAGACAATATGGTCTCGAACTCCCTCTATAAGAATCCTCCTCGCTCTCGCCACACATTTCTTCCATTCTGCCAATTCTTGGGCACTAGCTTCTCCTAGATTGGGGACTTCTTGATCAATGAAGTCCTTCAAACCATTGTCTTCTAATACCACTTCTATGCGATCCTTCCATGCTATGTAATTTCGAGCTACCATCCACGACATACTCGAGTCTCAGGCCATTGAACGCCATTGGTGAACTTCGAGATGTGATAAGAAATCGATTTTGTACCTACGATCATGAACTTCAAACTTCGAACGTTTCCCTTCTCAATATGCTATTCACAGCTCTGATCACCTTTGCTCTGATACCATGTAGAAATTCTCACTGTAGATTATACTGATTATGCAAAGTACTAAAGCAAAATACTTAATCTACTTCTACAATCAAACTTGCAGAATCTTAATTGATTTTGAGAAAGATCAAACAGAAGACATATAATAGAGAAGAAGAATTAATCACACGTGAAACACAGAAGAATACTCTAGGGAAAGCCTCAGCTAAAAAACCCCTCTATCTGTATTATCATACAAGTGGAAATATCTTAGGATTACACAAAGCTTTAGCTCTCACAACTATCCATCTCTCAGTACAATCCCTCATTGCTACTCCTAGACAAAATAGACAACACATATGCCTTCTCCTCTGTCCTCCAAGCCTCCTATTTCCTTGCGTTGTTTCTCTTGGGTGATCCAGATGTAACCTATGTGATTCTCACCTCACACACTGCTCTGACCTCTGTAGAAACTGTGCAATCCTCAAGGAATGAATTCCTTCTGCATGCAAGAGATTTTCTCATGGGAATATTCTTGCAACTAATAGTACATTATCTTTGCCTTTAATCTCAACTGGGTCTTTGTCTGAACTGACATGCATGAGTTATTTATGAGAGAATATTCAGTTATCTCAAGAACACTAGTTGCATGCATGCATGCATTAACTGACTGAACTCTCAATTAGTTCCTCCAACTATTTGGAACTAATTTAACTGGACTTAACTCAGTTAACTGAGCTAACTAATTACAACTCAAATACAACTCATCCTTATCTCCTTAATTAAGGGATAACTTCCTCAATCAAATGGATAACTGTTGCATGTCTTCACAAAGACTTCATGTTTGAATTTCACCAACTAATTAACTCAATATGAATTAATTAATTATTTTTCAAATAGCTGGTGGGACTAAATTTGAATTTTAATTCTCAATTTTAATTCAAGGACAAATTAAAATTGGAATATATCCTGAAATGCTATCTAAGCAATGCTATTTATAGCATTTCTTGTTGCTATTTTCAACAACACCATATAAGGTAATTAAATTCCATCATTAACTTGAAGCCTAATAGTTTATCTTCAGCTAATTGCAACCTCAAAATTATTTTCCAGTTTTTTTATTAACAATTTAACTAAACAACTTTAGATAATATAACTATCAGTGACATAATAATGATAGGCTGGTCCCAAATAATTCTTAAAGTCGTAAAATAAAACACACTTGACATGTACAATATTCACAAATAAACTCTAATTGGGGGGATACCACAATTTTGACTCCATATCCCAAGGTGAAGGCACTAGTTGTGGTTCTCAAAATCCTACAAAGGAAATGCAATCCCAAATGGAGTCAATGTTGTAACCATGTTATTAAACTTCGTTATATTTTTTAATAAATTTTATTTTTCTATGTAATAAATCATTGGTATTGCATTGAAAAGTGCACATATTTGGAAGAGTGTTGAGCCACTCGATAGAAACCAATGGTGAGAGAGGCATCCCACCCCCGCCCCCAAACTTTCAACCTTTAAATGAAGGGAGGGTCTAATTTTTATCACCTAGCAAAACATGCTTTTGTGACGTGGAAAATAAAGAACCATATCCCCCCATAGCGATTTCTAAAACCACCATGCACCCCCCAATTCAACTTTTGGTATTCTACAATACCATTTTCCTGAAATCAACGTGGGACACAACCATGTCATATTTTTGCAGTGGGTAATTAATAAGAAGTTAACCAATAAAATTGTGATAGGTTTCTTTTAACGATTTGAGGGTAAAAAAAGGGAGAAAGTGACCTATTTGTCATTTTTCTGTGGTACCAAAGTTTAAAGTGAAGTTCATAGAAGATTTGTCGTGCACTACAATCTTGAATTTTGCCCTCTAAAAAATATTGGTAACTTTGTTTTTGTTTCTAGTAAATTCATAATCTGTTAATTTTAAAACTGAAATCTAAAGTGATGAAACCCTCTATGGAAACTTCAGTAAACTTTGATGAATTATCATTAATCAACAAAGAGGATGATGCTCATGAAACTTAGTGTGAGTTTGATTTTTTTGAACACAGAAATTGGGGATTCCAACATTTATAAACCTCCAAGATGTGTTGTTAGTCTGGAAGTCTTATTTGGCCTAGTTTATTATTCCTAAAACTCATCCATACCCCAAATTTATCTCATGGTGTTCTAAATAGTATCTCACAAGTAAAAAAGTTGTTTTTATCAAAAAATGGAATTGTATTGTTTTATATCAATTCATATTCAATTCTACAACTGCTCAATATTGTAATTCCAAACAAGGTCCAACCATTGAACGAAGAAGTGTTAAGTCAAATCCACCATGACCTGACCTTTGAAGAGAAATATACTATCCTAAATCCTTTTTTCCCATTAACTCTATGATACCTAAAAATAACCCACCCAACTCCTCCAACATTCTTAGGAATGTCTAGGCATATTATCTCTATGGTTTTTGTTGATTAGGGCATGATAGTGATCAAACAATTAATGAAATATTCTTAGGGTTTTTAACTTCTTTATCACTAGTTAAAAAATCATTTTTTAGGTTTCACTTCAACCAATACCTAGCTAAATTTATTAATAACCAGTTGGCCAATTTTAGTCTTACCAAGTCATTCAACTATTAGTATGTTTTGGTCTACCTATTTCTTTACTTTCAGATGGAAAAAATTTCTGTTATGAAACAATGGTAATGTGCTCTTTGTGATCCGTTGGACTTCAATGACAAGGAAACATTCACATAATTTCTCATTTTCATATTTTTTTAATCAATTCCTAGCAGTCTCTTTTAACATTTTGCATGACATTTCAACCCCAAGGATATTTCCAGAAATCAAAAGAATACTACAACTCAATGAGTGGGTTAAGTGGGAGACTAATATATGGACAAGACTTCACTAAAATTAGAGTTTATGGATGTGAATTGCCTCCTTACAAGCTTCTAGATTTCTTTCCTATGAGGACTTTTGCATTAGAATTTATTAGAAAAATCCTTATTCTGGAACAAATTCATTTTGTATCTAAGAATTTCCCTGCTCTCTTCAAATTAAAAGTAGAGGTTGGATCATTTTTGGTCAACAAAATAACAAAACCTAAGGAGATTGAAATGAATTATGTTGCAGGATATGAAAATTCTACAAGGATAAGCTTGAAATTATGATCCTCATCGAATTATATCTAATAGAAGAGTTGAACATGGTTCGACCCCCTATAGACATATGCCAAAACCTGATTTGGAGTAATTTCCATCAAAGAAAATTGGGAATAGGATCCTATGATAGTTGCATAGATACATATTGGAGAAGGTCTGACTTCAAGGCCGAACATTGTGGAAACTCCATAATAGTGGGAAAAGGAACTAAAGAGGGTATTTTTAGATATGTAACAATATATATGACAATCAAAAAATATAGAATACATGGTACATAAGGTGCAAAGATATAGGAGCCATAGGTTTCGATCATTGAAGCTAGATCAAGCGAGTTTGTCTTTAATTTAGAGATTCTACCATATGCTTCCTTTGAACTAGAAACATCATCCTCTGGTGTGTCTCCTACTACATCTACTAAGTAGGACAACATCTTTTCACAATATCAAGAACAAAAATATGAAACTAAGGCAGAAGGCCTATAATGAACTATGGAAGCAAGGAATAAAGTCACAAACAAGAATATTGCCAACCTTACAGTATGAAAATGGATAACTTCAAATGGAAATTTCAGAACCTAAATCTCAAGTTATTAAAACTAAAAAGGACTATAAATCAACAAAGTTCACCATTGAATTAAATAAGATCCATGTGATTGATAAGATGGATCTTCATATAAAGACAAGGGAAATGTTATGCAAAAGCTTGTCAAAATTCAACTACTAATGTTGCTAAATTGGAGAATTTACTAATAAAAGTGACTAAACAACTAAAGTGGGAAAATATTTCTACCAGGACCAAGCAAATGAAGATTGATGATCTAGAGAAAATTATAATAAAATTGGGTGCAAACAAAAATGAATCTTCCCCAATACAAGCTTTAATAAAATACAAAGACACAAACTTCCAAGTGCTTAGAAGAAATATCAAGATGCTAACTCTAGAACATGTGAAAACTCCAGAGTTAGAAACAGTGCAGAAGGAAAAAGAATCATTGCTTCCATTTATCATAAAACAGAATAAACAAATTAAAAATCTAGAACTACAAATGGAGAGTTCCCTGAAAGGAAAAGCTAAGAATACATGTGTAGCAACCACATATGAAACAAAAATGAAGAAAGTAAATCCTTTAGAAATTTTGGTTGAGATAATGTCAACACTTAGCCTAAAGGATCAAGAGATTGAAAATTTTAGAAAGATATTGCAATTCAAGAGTAGTGAATTAAGTGTTCAGCACATGAGGAATTGGAAAAGAAAGATAATACTCTTAGCATTGAACAAAATCAAAATGATTCTCTACAAAGTTAGATTAAATGGTACAAAAAATAGTTGATTAGCATTCAACTATTGACTAAAAGCAGAAGGATTTTACGAGAGTAAATCATTACATATATTTTAGACTTATGGGAATGTGTTTTAGTAGTTGGAGAAGAAGTAGAAATGTTGATAAATGCTAAAGAATCTACAAATCAGATTCAAAATGAATTATGAAACAAACCATCAGTTGTAGCCAAATTAATTAAATTTATTAATTCTAGAGGTAAAGAACAAATCAAAACATTGGGGCTAAATAACACAATTAGTTGGATAGTGGAGAGTAATAGAGTTATTAATAAACAAATTTTTTTGAAATAGGTACATGATAAATGCAGGTTGGTTGGAAAGGAGGTAGATTCATTTAATTCCAAGTTCAATATTTTAAAGGGTATGGGAATGCCTTCCTGTTGGGATGTGAATGAAAGATTGTTTTCGCTTAATGTGTATAAAGAGATATTATCAAAGTTCCATTCAAATCATGGTAAATTTTATAATACGAAAGGAGCATTAAAGGATGAAGAAATTGTTGATAAAATAATGAATGATTTGTATATTCACTATCAAGTCAAATTGGTTTTTCTTGTCAAATCAATATATAAAAAAATTACTGATTTGGATACAATTTATAAAAAATTGATATCATACAATTATCCAACCAGATCTAAAAGGGAGCACTTGGCTAAATGCGACTTCCAAAAATATCTCAACTGCAACAAAAAAATCCATGAAATAAGTACAAGTGGAATTTCAATATTGAATTGAGAATAACATTATATTTTTATCTATAGATCCTATATTTTTGTTTTCGCAACAATAAGTTGTTTTTTTTTTTTGTATAAAAGCTTAAAAGAAAATTGAATGAAGGCTTGGTTTTTGGGGACACAAATAATTATAATTTGTATTTGAGTACTTTACTTTTAGAATATTTAATCAAAGGATTCTTATTTCAACACATGGTAGCATGTTTCTTGTGTGTGTTGTTTCTTATATTTTTCACAATTTATTTCATCTGAACATATTTAAGTCATATGAAACACCAAAGAGGTTAAATTGAGGATTAGTTTCCCCTAATGCGCCTAGCAAAGTTATATTTAATATTGAGAATTATAATATGAATAGGTTGTTTGTATTGTACCTCTAGTACAAATATTAATTATTGTCATGATTTCATGTGATTAATATTTTTTCTTTTGTTGAGCTATTAGAATGTTATTCTATATGCTTTCTTACCACAACAGATAGACTATATATTTAGGCAAGTGTAAATGTTATCTGTTATATTTTTGTAGTCTTCCTACATTACCTTCAACTTATTTATATCAGTGATGGTTGAAAAATAACCTTTTGTTTAAACTTTTGGAGGGATTGTGTTTTACATTTAAAGCAACGATTTTAACCCATAGCAACCTTCTTTTAAAAATCACACATTTTGATGCCTTGATACAATTTCCTAGCTAAAATCTCCCTACGAGGTTCAATATTGGTTATTGGAATTGATGGCATAGTTTAGTAGGCTATGGTACAACATGTGAAAGATCATCACAACATTCCATCCAAACTTTATGATAATTTTTGAGATTAATGATAATGCAATGGGATTTATGAAGGATTATTGGGGTAATTTACCTAATCGTCTTCGTAATATCCCTACTACTCAATGGATTTTTATTTTTTATTTTCAAAATTGGTCTTTAGTTGTAGTTTTTGTTTGGCCTTCAAGATCCATGCCACCAAGCTTATCCAAAAAGGAAAAATATCCCTGCAAGATTCTTTTGCTTCAAACTAGGGATGAGGTAAATGTTAATACTACAATCTAGGAACTCATCCATTCCTCCTTGTTGATTCTATACATTCAAGTGAAATCAGTTGAAGAAGAGATTTATGGTTCACGAGCTCTCCTAGAAAGAGACCAAATTAAGGTTGAGGTAACGTCCTCATTAGAAACCCTGGTTCCAATTGAACCAAGGAGACCAAGTATCATCCAATGCAAGAATTATACTAACACACAAAAACATTTATGTCCCAAGATTTAATGTTAATATAATATCATGACCAAAAATGGATTCATGAGCATCTCAAGTTTATTGAGAAGCAGAACCACTTGTTGATCACCTTGGTTCCATGGTTGCTTGTAAAGCATGGTGGTAATGTTTTAATGGACATGTCAAGTTCATCCAAGAGCACCCCCATAATGCTTCGTTCTTCCTCAAAGGACGTAGGTCATAACAATCCTCTTTAACTTGTGAATTTTTATCTTGTTTTCTTTTATATGCAATCTTCTTCTTTGATTCATAGTAGTTTACAAACTTATGGACCGTTTAGGCTTGGTTTCCTATATGAAAGGCCTTCCATTTTATGTTAATCTATCTTTTACACTTGCTAGCATAGTTTCCCTTTCTAGGTTGGTCTAGTTGTTGTTTTGTCTAGACCTAGTTTTTCTTCCTGGGCAAGTCTATGTGATATTTTCTTTGGGTCTTCATGTGTGAACTCTACTTTCTATGATGTTTTGGTCTCTCTTATCAAGCATGCTAGACCATTTTTGGAAATTGGAATCTAGGCACAAACAATGATTATTACACGCTTTGTATTAATATTTCAAAGCAATAGAAAAACTTACAAAAAAAATACAATTCATAATTATAATTATAAACTGGGGGTTCAAAATGGGTGTTACACTATGTCTTTCTATCTATGAATAATATCTAAACTTTGATGCATTTCCATTGTGATGTATGCCACATGTGTATAGAAAAGAGCGAATGTATAGAGAAACATATCAATGCACTACCACTACCATGCATACCATAATGTACAAAAAAATGCAGTTTATACGGAAAAAAACATATCAATAATATTATTAGTGCACTGAGAAGAATGATACAAATGCTATGAATTGAACCAATAAAATTTTATTAATTATAGACTTTATTACATCAATAAATCACATACACCAAGGATAAATATATCCCTTCAAAATTTATTAACAAATTAAAAAAATAAAAAATCCAAAATATAATATAATATAATATATAAAATAAACCATAAGATAACTATAACAAATTAATGAAACCTAACTACTGAACCATAAGATATATATAAACTAATTTGTTGTTAAAACCAACTCAATTAAAAATGCACTAAAATCATTAAACCAATCATTGGAGTACTTTCAACATCAAATTGCTATATATATGGTACTCTCAAAAGAATATATATGAAAATAAGTTTGCTCAAGCTTTGAGATAAGATTGCGACAAAGTGTACTCAGGTTATGTATAATGAGGGTTCCTGCAAAAATGAATACAATGAAGTAATTATCCTATTCCTAAATACTATTTAAAAAAAAAAATCTTATCCACCGAAATATTGAAAATCCTTTTCTAGCTTTGTATGGATTCCCTTATAAAGCTCAATACGCATTCCATGTGTTCAATTTCATAAATGTTACTCCGACAAAATGTATTCCATGTTTGATTGTGACAATTTAATGTATTTCATGTATTTAATGTATTGTATAACCACATACCTCTCACACTCTCGCAACATGATAAGTAAGTCAAATAATTTCTAATGCAATATGATCATCCTTTCTATCTTCAATTTATACATGTAATTTGAATTTGTGTTTTGAGTAAAATTTAGGTTTTTTTTCTTTATTTTGAACTTTATTGATCTTATTTTCTTATTGCCATCCAACCTCTTTTCTTTTTAACTCTTATGAAATGTTTAAATTAAATAAGTCTTCATGTTTTATTCTCTTGATTGTGACTTTCCATTCCTTTTCACCTGAAGATGTTTTTCTTTATTAGTTTTTCATTATATTGAGTTTTCAACGTACATAGTTTTCTTAGGTTGGGAATTTTTTCTTAATTTTTATTTTATTTTTATTTTATAATTTTTTTCCTTTATTTTGATTGTTTTTTAATTTATTTTATTGAAATTTCTATATATATATATATATAAGTAAGTTTAATCTATTAATATGATACAAAAAAGGGTTACAGTGAGGCTCGACCACAGAGGATCCTAGCAAAATTCATCACACATCCAGAATAATTGTTTTTGACTGCCCCAACAGAGGGGAAACCAGTCCAGAAAAGTATGAGTCCAAAAATAGCCCATACAGGGGTAACTAGTTTTACCATAGCATAATGGATACAGTAGAATCAAAAACATAATCCTGACCAAGAAGCACATAAGACTGCACAGTAGCAGAACCATCAACATGACAAAATGTCCACCTGACAACACGACACATTGCACTCAGTCGTCTGGGGCTGGTTCCTCCACAACCGGACACGCATACCTGTATGGGTTGTCATCTTCGTCTGACTCGCCATGTCCATGAACCAGTTGGCCTCCCTCAGTGCTGCACGCTCCCACACGTGGGCCTAATGTGTGTCCGCTGCGACAGCCAGAGGCCTGCATGTAACCAAGCCTGCCTTTCTCAACATGCTGACTGTCAGCAACTGCTTGGCCATGCAGGGTAGCCTGAACTTCATTAGCTTCCCGCTCATCAGTGTTGTCCCGTCTCCTGCTGCTTGGACCTGCTTTGGTCTCCCCCTCAGTGAGATTAGTCAGAGGAGCTTGCGGCTCAATTTCCTCTGTGAAGGTAATTGAGACGGTGGCGACGATAATTGGGCGATTCAGAGGACTACGAAAGTGGCATTGCGTGGTGTGAGTAGCAGGGTGCGGAGGAAGGGGGAAGGTAGCAGTGCGGAGAGCAACATCTCCATGACTAGAGCCATGGAGCAGGGCTCTGCCTCTGCTGCTTCAAGTCTCGGGATAACGCCTCACAAAACTGCTCGGGTTGGGGTTGTCGGCGGAGGAGGCAGGGGAAACCGAGTTGGGACTAGGCATTACAGGAGAGCGCGAGCTGCTACCTCTTGTGCCTCCTCTTATACTGTGCATACGATGGCAGACCATGGTAGGGATGGTGACAAGGGGAGAAGCAACAAGGATAGTGGATGAATTTTCAGTGGAGCGGTGCGGGGAAATTACAGAGGAGTTATGTTCCTGAGAAAGAGTGCAGAGGTTGGTGTGGGAATGGTGGAAACCATTACCCAAATCTATACAACTTAAAAGCCAACATCTATTACCAGTGACGGTGTGCACATTAGGCTCGCCCGCCTGCGAAGGACATGCACAGTGAACCAGGGGGGAGAAATAACAGATAAATTCATAGGTTGCATGGTTAAACTCACCTGGGCTATGTGTGAATTGGCTCTGCCTCGGCCTGTGCAGTCATTTAATGGCTTTTGCAGGGTGCCATGAATGCCATTCAGAGTGGCATGGGGGAAATTGCAGGGGGCCATGTGGCCAGCCCATCCGCCGCCTTGCTGTCTTGATGTTCTAATGCTTGGGATTAACACCCGCATCCAGGTGAATCTATATCTTTTTTATCAACTCTTTCCCTTTTTTATTTTTTATTAACTCTTTGACTGTTATTTTCTCTCTTTGAATCCAAACCTTGTTTACTAATACACTTTTAAAGCATGTATTATCTTGGCCAAATTTGAAGGCACCATAACTTGAACCACCACTTTTTTATAAATAAAATAAAATTTTCAATTTGGGGCATTTGAATTGGAAACTTGAAGAGTGTAAAAGTTTATTTTTTAGATAGTGAATATGTTGAACCAACGATTAGGTTTCCTCTCATAAAATTTGAAACTATAGAGGAATTTAAAAGCATTATATCTAAATAACCATCTATTTTTTAGCTTCACTAACAAGGTATTTAATTTTGAAATTCTCTTGTTTTCTTTGCAAATTATAGTTTAAAAAATAAGTTAGTCAAATGCATTCTCTTTATTTATTTATTATTTAATCTTCCAATAATATCCATATTGCATTCAAATACTACTTTAATTTGAATTTAGACAGTGATTACATGCATCTCAGTAGATTAATTATTACCACCCTTAAAAAGCATTCACATTTATGAGGCCCACTTGCATGAGCTCTAGTTTCCTTTACTTGTCTTTACAAATTAATTTTGGGAAAATTGTATAAACTATAAATCTTGGCTAAAATTCAAATCTTTGCATATATTATGATAGCATGCACCTTAAGTTAGGATGAATATTATCCTCCTTAGACTAGTTTGCATTTCAAATCACTAGAAGGAATCCATTAATTCTTTAGAGATAGGTCTCTCACAATGGTGCCATTGGGACCACATTATAAATGTTTTTATTTTCTTCTTTTCTCATTTTGTCCTAAGTGTTACGCTTGTGGAAGTATTAATCCTCGTTGATTATTATTTTAACTTGAATGAGTATAGTTTATATTAAAAAATATGCGCCCGTTCGCAACAAAATCAGGTCTTTACATCGATTTATCACTGCTTCAACAAGCTAATAAAAATTTATTGGTCCATCTAGACTAGTCCAGTAGCAATGGCTATCCTGCTTACAAAAATTTCCCATTCTGGGATATCTACAACTATAACTTCGACATAATTGAATAATGTTGGGTTATGTTATATTCTTTCCACGTAGTTAACATGGGGTTTGAAGGGCACCCGTAACCCCACTTTATTGCCCCAGAAAATTTTGGTTTTGGACCCTATGTTAGGTTGGGGGGACCCACCTATAGTTTTGTGCATGATCTTTGCACATGTTTTTTGGACGCGATGGTTTTCGGTCCATGGTATTGGATGCTTCAGCATGTATAAATATGTATTGTAACATTGAAAGGAACATAATGAAAAATCAAGCTGGTAGTCCCGGTTTTGGGATACAGGGGAAAATCTCTGTGTATATGTGTTTTATGTGTTACGCTCTCGCATTGTTTATTTTCTGTGTTTTAGAATTCGTATGCAGGTAATTTTTTGTACGGGGTTAAAACCTACATTAGGTATCAGAGTAGATTTGGCTTCAAGGGGACGCCTTTGTTGCTGAGGGGTTTCGCTCGGGCCTGTGGTAGACCCTGTTCAGTGGGAGATCTGTGAGATCGATTCTGGTGGTGAAAGAAGATGACGAGTAGTGGAAATATAGAGATCAAGAATTTTAATGGTCAGAGTTTTGAGTTGTGGAAACTCAAGATGGAGGATCTATTGGTGGATAAAGATCAGTGGATCGCGATAGATCCGAGCACTAAACCAACGGGAGTGTCCGATGAAGAATGGAAGAAGTTGGATCAGAAGGCAAAGAGCACAATACGATTGTCTGTCTCAGATTCAGTATTGCTAAATGTATCAGGGAAAGCTACAGCAAAGGCTTTGTGGGACAAGTTAGGGACTTTGTACCAATCTAAAACTCTGGTGAATAAACTGTTCCTGCGGAAAAATTTGTATAACCTGAGGATGAAAGATTGAGACTCGGTGACAGAGCATCTGAACGCATTTAATAATGTGGTAAGTCAGTTATCATCTGTTGATATTAAAATTTCAGATGAAGATAAGTGCATCAGTTTGTTGTGTTCTCTACCAGATTCGTGGGATAGTCTGGTTATTACAATAGGTATCAGTGCAACTGCCTTACAATTTGATGAAATAGTCTCAGCCTTGCTGACAGAGGAGATGAGACGGAAAAATATGGAGAGCCAAAATGGTGATGCCTTATCTGTACGAGGACAGTCCCAGAATAGAAACAAAAATAATTCATTGAGTGGGAGATCTAAATCTAGAGGGAGATCTAAATCTCCAGGAAAACCTGTAAAGGTGGTGTGCTGGAAATGCGAAAAGGAAGGCCACTTGAAAAGGGATTGTAAATCTAAATCTCCTAACAAAGGAAATGGATTTGATGAGGCTACTTCTGCAGAGGCGAAAACCACTTCAAATGAAGGTGGGGATGTGTACTTGACTTCTTCAAGTACACATGTAGATCATGAGGCATGGTTGATTGACTCAGGTGCATCCTCTCACTTCACTCCCCATAGAGAGTGGTTTTGTGAGTATGAGAAATATGATGGTGGTGATGTCTTCTTGGGGGATGACAGGAAGGCTATAATCATTGGTCGTGGAAAAGTAAAGTTGAAGCTACAAGGTGGAAGGTTTAGAACACTTCCGGGTGTTTTGCATATTCTTGCATTACCCAGAAATCTGATTTCTGTTAGTAAGTTGGATGATGCAAGTGTAAAAATAGTGTTCGAGAAGGATACCTGCAAGATGGTTCGGGGAGCACTGGTATTGATATAGGGAGTTCAGATTGGAACTCTGTACATGCTGCAAGGTAGTGTTGTTGTTGATGGATGCAACAATTCCGTGGTTCCTCAAAGTGGAGTAGAAAATCTAGTAGTCTCTGGAGAAAAGACCATGCTAAGGAATCAAAGGCTTGGACATATTGGAGAGAAGGGCCTTTGAATACTTCAAGGTAAAGGTATGGTAGAAGGTATGAGCAATAGCTCTCTGGATTTTTATTTCTATGAAAATTGTGTATACGGGAAGCAGAATCGGGTGAGTTTCCCCTCTGGTGGTAAGAGGGTGAAACATATATTAGAGTTTGTGCACAGTGATGTGTTTGGACCTGTGAAGGTTCCATCACTGGGTAAGTCTGTGTACTATGTATCATTTATAGATAGCTTCTCAAGGAATACAAGGATACATTTTCTTAAGAAGAAATCTGAAGTCTTTGATAGGTTTAAATAATTTAAGGCTCTAGTGGAAAACCAGACAAAGAAGAAGATAAAGGTGCTGAGGATAGATAATGGTGGAGAGTTTTGCAGTAAGGAATTTGAAGAATTCTGTAAGAAGTGTGGTATAGCACAACAGAAGACTACTCCATATACACCTCAACAAAATGGAGTTGCAGAAAGAATGAACAAGACATTGATGGAAAGGGCAAGAAGCATGCTCAGTGGTGCCAGGTTAGGACAGGAATTCTGGGCAGAGGCGGTGGATACTGCATGTTACCTGGTCAATAGGTCACCTTCATCAGCGTTGGAGGATAAGACTCCACAAGAGGTATGGACTGGTAAGAAACCCTCTCTTTCACATCTGAGGGTATTTGGATGTGATGCATATGTACATGTTCCAAAGGAGAAAAGAACAAAGTTGGATAGTAAATCTGAAAAGTGCATCTTTATTGGGTATAAGGATGGTTTAAAGGGTTATAAGCTTTGGAACCCAGTAACAAGGAAGGTTATGTATAGCCAAGATGTGGTGTTCAGAGAGGTGAAAGATGTTATTAAACATGAAGTCCAACCAAAGGAACCTGAGAAGATAGAGTTTGAGCTAAAGAAGGAAGAATCAGACTCTATAGCAGAGGAGGAATCAGAAGATGAAGAGCCACAAACTCCGGCTGTGAGAAGATCAATTCGAGAAAGAAGGCAGCTAGAAGGTATAGTCCATCTACTTTCTGTTCAAATTTTTCTTTGTCTGTTACTGATGATGATCCCAGAACTGTAAAGGAAGTAGTGGATTCAGAGGATGGAAACTCTGGAAAGAGGCCATGGTTGATGAAATGGCATCTTTGCACAAAAATGAGGCTTGGGATCTGGTGGAGTTGCCAGTTGGAAGGAAACCCATTGGCAGCAAATGGGTGTTCAAAAAGAAGACAAATGAAGAAGGAAAAGTGGAGAAATACAAAGCTTAGTTGGTACCAAAAGGTTATTCCCAGGTGTCGGGAATTGATTTTGGTGATATTTTTTCTCTTGTTGCCAAGGTAACTTCTATTAGATTACTTTTATCTGTTGCTGCTGCTTTTGATTTTGAGGCAGAACAGATGGATGTGAAGACATCATTTCTTCACGGGGATCTGGAAGAGGAGATCTACATGAAGCAACCTGAATGCTTTGCAGTGAAGGGTAATAAAGAATTGGTATGTAAGTTAAAGAAGTCTCTATATGGGTTAAAACAGTCACCAAGGATGTGGTATCAGAAATTTGATACATTTATACGAGGACTTGGCTTAACCAGAAGCAAATCAGATCACTATGTGTATTTTAAATTAATTGGTGACCGTGTTATTTATCTAGTCTTGTATGTGGATGATATGTTGTTGGTTGGAAATGACAAAGAAGTTATCCAGGATTTGAAGACCCAATTGTCCTCCAAATTCGACATGAAAGATCTTGGTGCTACAAACTATATTTTGGGCATGGAAATTAAAAGAGATCGGGCAAAGAAGAAGCTTTGGTTAAACCAGAGGAAATATGTTGAGACAATATTGCAGAGGTTTATTATGCAGGATAGTAAACCGGTGAAGGTTCCTATTCCTGTAGGTGTGAGGTTATCTGCTGAACAATGTCCCAAGACATAAGAAGAGGAAGAGGACATGTCCCGTGTTCCATATGCAAGTGCATTTGGTAGCCTGATGTATGCAATGGTTTGTACTAGACCAGACATTGCACATGCAGTGGGAGTATTGAGCAGGTTTATGTCAAAACCAGGGAAGGATCACTGGACAGCAGTGAAGTGGGTTTTCAGGTATTTGCGTGGCACTAGTGATTATGTTTTGTGCTACCAAGGAAGACCAGAATTGGACAGAGTGTTGGATATTCATGGCTTTGTTGATGTATACTGGGCTGGAGATATGGATTAGAGAATATCTACAAGTGGGTATGTGTTTAACTTATTTGGAGGTGCAGTCAGTTGGATGAGTAAGAACCAATTTGTAGTGGCACTATCAACTACAGAGGCAGAATACATGGCAGCCACTCATGCAAGCAAGGAAGCAGTTTGGTTGCAGAGATTGTGTTCAAGTATGGGGTTAGTACAAGAAGCTATAAGGATAGACTGTGACAGCCAAAGTGCAATTTTCTTGGCAAAGAACCCTGCATATCATTCAAAGACAAATCACATTGATGTTCAGTATCACTTTGTGAG
Organism: Pinus tabuliformis; assembly: GCA_031772625.1. Classification (NCBI taxonomy): domain Eukaryota; kingdom Viridiplantae; phylum Streptophyta; class Pinopsida; order Pinales; family Pinaceae; genus Pinus; species Pinus tabuliformis. Next base: position 141,487,252 of record CM062811.1, on the reverse strand, counting down.
GGATATGATAGAAGACAAAAAGGTGTTGCTTATAAAGGTGGACACTTTGAAGAATACTGCAGATGCATTGACAAAATCTGTGAGCTTTGAGAAGTTCTCTTGGTGTAGAGAGACAATGGGCATTTCAGGGCTAGAAAAATGACTAAGCTCTCTTGTGGCCCCCTGTGGAAAGAAAATAAAAAGTGGGAGAATGTTGGGTTGTGTTATATTCTTTCCATGTAGTTAACAGGGGGTTTGAAGGGCACCCGTAACCCCACTTTATGGGGTCCGGGGTAGTGCCCTAGAAAATTTTGGTTTTGGACACTATGTTAGCTTGGACGGACCCACCTATGGTTTTGTGCATGATTTTCGCACATGTTTTTTGGACGCGATGGTTTTCGGTCCATGGTATTGGATGTGATGGTTTTCGGTCCATGTTATTGGATGCTTCGGCATGTATAAATATGTATTATAACATTGAAAGGACGTAATGAAAAATCAAGCTGGTAGTCCCAGTTTTGGGATCCAGGGGAACATCTCTGTGTATATGTGTTTTATGTGTTATGCTCTCGCATTGTTTATTTTCTGCGTTTTAGAATTCGTATGCAGGTAATTTTTTGTACGGGGTTAAAACCTACAAATAAGAGATATATACATTTACAGTTCATCATTTTGATAAAACAAAAATAAAACCAATGCAGAGATGGTCAGATATCCATAGGGGTTGGGTTGTTTAGATCCAGACCTGAGAAGGCCTCTTCTGAGTTTTGGAATTCTCCCGGTCTGTCACTCCCTCTACACTTGTCTCCAAACCATCCTCCATTACATCCACCTTGAGCTTCAAATTTTCCAGTTGATGGCGCAGTGCATCCACTTCGTCCTCAAGTTGCCTGATACATTCCTTTTTCTCAATTTCCCTTTCCTGCATGGTGATATTCTCGTTCATTTGCAGATGCATGCTACGTTGGAGTTCTGACAGTGCTTCCCGCAAGTCCCAATGATCTTGAACACATGTGAGACAGGAGGGTCTGTATCTTCCACCTTGCACCAAGGAACCAACTCTCAGCCCACCAGACCTTGGCCTGTGGCTTCCCCACATTCCCGACCAAGAACTATCTTTAGAACCCTGCATGTTGACTTCCAAAACCATGCTTTTTATCGATCTCTATAAATTGGCACTGTTTTCCCCAATCTTCCATAGCCAGGCACCAACAACAGATTTCCCTGCTCCTTGGTGAGAATGCACCATCCAACCTCACACCGACTCCAATTATCCTCCCTCTTCTGAAGAGAATTACTAACCCACCCAGTGTCCCAAACCAATCCAACTACAAACACTCTAGACAACCCAAGCCCAGCACCCACGACCTTCCAATTATGCTCATAATTTCTTGATTTTCCTTCAAAACCTTAGTCAGAAAAACCTTCCTTCCCTCATTTCGACTCTTCACAGCATAACTCCCATCCGCCATGACATAAAAAATGATACACAACAACCTTGGTTGTAGCCACCAGTCTTTCGCAGAGGCCATTTTCCCACTCTCAAACCTTAGAACATACAAAATCCACATAATGATTTTCACTTTATACCTATTACCTGACCTGGAGGTGATGCAAAGATGAGCAAGGAGATTGTTGCAATCAAGATTCCATGAGTACTCCATCATAAATTCACCCTCCTATATTAATTTCCCACCAAGCTCTTGATCTTTATCAATCATTCCCACAATTCTCCCATGAACAAGCCGGACCTCACTGAGGTCTTAAATTAAATTTTTCTCCATAAAACAAAAATCCTTTTAGACTCCCGAGATTTTTCACCACCAAATTCTCGAAGAACCAGGGCTGAAATGGTGAGGCCGCATGTTGTGACTTATTCTTGAAATAGGTGTGGTACAAAACTTCCATGGGACGCCACGTTTCGAGCGAGTTTGGATGTCCAGCTTGCCACAAGTCCGCATGGATGGCAGGAGCTTATTGAGGGTGATGCGGCAGGGGGAGGAGGATCCCAGGGCAGAGGTTATAACCCAGAGGTGGAGGTTAGAAAGGGGAGGGGCCATAGGGAAGGGGGAAGGGGAGGGAAATGAGGGAGGGGAGGGGGAATGGGAGAAAGGGGAAGGGAGGCGGGGGGGATGGGGGAAAGGATAGTGTTGTAGTGGCTACAACCACCCTCCAAAATTTTTCCTTAGCTTCGTTTTGGAGCCTCCCTACCAACCATCCTTAGCAAGATGTCTTGCACAGTCAAGTACATAGGTTTCATTGGTTTTTCAGCAGCTTGAGAGCTTGTGCATGATAGCTTGCTTCTCTCCCCTCACAAGCTACCACTCTAGACTTGGGCCAATTTTTGGTTGAGCAGATCCCTTAGAAAATTTCACAATTATGGAGGGGAACCAGTCTTCCCTCCAAAAATTGCGCAAATCTATTGGGTAGCCTGCTGGGCCCAAAAATTGTGCAATTCAATGAAACAACCTTCCTCAAGAAAATTTCACAATCTGGCCTAGCAGGATAGCTCAGTCCATAAATTGCGCAATTCTGGGCAGCAGTCATCTGTTCCTCCCAAAAATTGTGAAATCCCTCTGGACAGCTAGCCTAGCTCATCCCAGAAATTGCGTAAAAATCCCTCTCAGTCAAGCAGGCTGTTGCATGTGCCTTCAGGTTGACCGGTTCCACCCGAGACCCAAAAAACTTGACTTGCATGCATGGGCTACTTTTTCCCGAAATAGAAAAAAAGCAACATGCAAAAATCATCCCTAGATTTTAGGGATCTATTTTTAGCAGCTAGAGGTTACATGTAAAGATCATTTTAGAAACTTTCCTCCAAGTGTCAATTTTTCCTAGATTTGTGGCATGTGCGTTGTAAGCCTAAAACTTATTTATCCGACACTTCAAAGCTCATTCTTCACATCAATCTTAGAGCTCTGATATCCCATAGCACATCCAGGAGTCCTTGACACATCCATCTCAACTATTTTGGGTAAGTCTGCTCTACTTGTCTTTTGCAACATTTCTGTCGCTTTTTGTGCTTTGGCTTGTGTGAGTGTTTTTTGCTTGATTTTTGTGAACGCTTGTTGTCGTTTGCATGCATGTTAGCCTATACAAGCACTGTTTCATTTTTCATTTGCATCTCAATGCTGTCACATGCATGACACTATTTTTCATGAAGGGTCACTGATTCGGCGACTCGTTTCACACACATGCATGTTGTTCCATTTTTTGAATCTTGCATTCACTATTTTCATGCATGATCATTCACTCCTGCTTACACTCAGTATCACCATGCATTCACATCTTCGTATGCTTTCAGTTGTCCGTTGATGGGTCAAGGCAACCTTGGCCCAGACTCTGCCTTGCTCAAAGAAGCATTGCGCAATTCTAAGAGGGAAGGCTCTGCCTTCCTCCTAGAAAATGCGCAAATCTGGCTAGTCAGTGCCCTCCAGTCTTTCTTTGCGTAATTCTGAGAGGTAGTGTCTGTTGGCCCAGAAAATTGCGTAATACAGTCCCTGGGCGTGCATCACTTTCCAGCTGAAATTTCACATTGTGCAATCTCAACACCCAGCAGGCCAACTTGGATTGCGTATTGCGCAATTCCAGCAGTCAACCAACCTATCGACAACCTGGATTTCCTTTTGCGCAATTCCGACAGTTAGTCTCCCAGCCTCTTAGTGAAAATTGTGAAATCCTTGCCAGTAGTTCCCCAGTTATGTTGCATGTCAGTCCTCAAGTTTGCTTTGGTTTTAACTGATAGATTTCTTTCCATGCATGTCATCATGTCTCCAAATATAGCATGTGTTTGTCTGTCTCTCAGCAGTTAAGTATCAATGGCCTCCAAGAGAGCAGGGTCAAAGGACACCGACAAAAGCATCACTGGAGAAGCAGTTGAGTGAGTGTCTATGAGTTTGCCGATATATGAAGACACCAAGCTGATCGTAGACAAAGATATCAAGCTGAAATGGCAAGAGGTCAATGATGGATTCTCAGGCACATTTGTGGAATATCTCAAAGATTGCCAAGTCTATGTGAACATTCACAAGTCCGTCTTGTACTGGATTGCATATAGGTATCCTGCGTTCCCATGCGCGGACATGATACATTGGATCATCTCGCACATTGATCCTAAGATGATGGTCTTAAGCAGTGTCAGCGATACAGAGATTTCTACCTTCACGGGGCAGGATTATTAGCAGATGTACCACTTTCCGAAGCTAGTGATCACCATGGAGACACCCTTCAGCATATCCAGCAGTAATGCCAACTCCAGGGATATCTTGAAGAACTAGGTGAATGATTCAGGAAAATTCAAGATGACACCCAACCCCATTTACAAGATGAAGATATTGCGGAAGGCATATCAGTACTTGGTCATCTTTGCATGTTACTTGTATGGCCAAGAGAGCACGAAGACCTGCTTGTAGAGTTGGGTGATCACGTTGGACCAACTGGACAGTGAAGGCAAAGCATGCAACTGGTCTGACATGTTTGCTCATAGGTTGACAGAACATGTAACAGGAGCTCGGCAGCTGCCGAAAGGTTAGCAAGAAGAAATCTACATGTCTGCTTACATCTTGGATGCAATCTGTGCCTGAAAACAGTTCCTCGGCTTGAAGTGGGCATGGACACCAAAGGAAACCTATCTCAACACTTATTGTAAATTGTTTTCCGAATGCAGCTTCTGCAAAGTCATCATAGAGTTGTCAGATCATTTTTTCACCCTGATGTACAAGATGATATTTGAGCAGGATCCACCTTGCATACCGAAGGCAACAATGGAGGCACTGATCGATATAGTGGATTGGTATGCCTCACCATTTAGCACCTTCATATGGATGTACATCACGGAGAATCCTCCACATGTTTTGTCGAAGTTTTGCACAAATAAGCTCGTCATGCAAGAATTTTCATATCACATGTCGACAGGACTATTAGCTAGGCTCCACCGGAAGAAGAAGAATGGCCCACTCTTCTGTTTCAGATTAGGTTGTACGAGATACGGAACCTCAAGCATGTGGATGCTGAGGCAGAAGAGTTCAATAAATTTACTTTCGGTGCCCGAAGGTTCAATCCATATAACCCGCATTGTTTTGTGAAGGATCACTGTGCGAGAGTACAATTTCTACGGATCCACAAGGCATGTCATTGTGCTGAGGAAGACCCATGGATATATTTTCACGGCCTCTCCAGGCCCAATAAACCGGTTGTCATCGATGTGGAATGGTTAGCAAAGAAGTGTGAAGCAGCATCCACGAGAGCACCAACAGTAGCAACAGAGGTAAACATATCGGCACATGACAAAGGCAAGAGGAAGATTGTCGATAGCGCAGAGGCAGAACAAAGATGCAACTTCAGAGCTGACCGACTTGTGGAGAAATCAGCTTTGGAAATAGAGGTGAAGAGGCAACAACACGACAAGAGGACTGCGCAAAGGTAGAGAGAAAAAAAAGGATGGAGGAAACAATGAAGGAGTTGCATGATTTGAAGGAGATACTCCGAAAGGAACCGGAGCTGCGTAGATAGTAGAAAGAAGCGCAAAAGGGAGAAATACAACAAGGGGAACAACATGCATAGATTGATGAAACTACACCCATACAGGTAGTAGACTCATCCAAGCAACTGGTGCAAAGTAAACAGGGTGAGCAGTCGCAGGAGCAGGACTTCGCTCAAGAGATTGAATGAGTCCTTGATACGATGGATATGGAGATGGAGCAGCCAGAGTTAGAGAAATACATTGACCTCATGCCTTACCACAAAGAGGTCGATCCACCGACTTCACTTGATACAGAAGCAAAGCAGGTCCCAAGCGACCAAGGAGATACTGAGATCCTTGGAGACAATTCGGAAGAAGAGATGCACAAAATATCATTTGACGAGTCATAGCATAGAGTTGTGCAATCACACAGAGTGTCTACTCCAAATGACCACACATATCCTACGCTGATTGAGGAATGAGTGATCGTATATGACATGCGCAAGCATCCAGCAGCATTGGACAATGTTACCAAAGCATATGCCAAAGCCACTAACTCGAGTGTTTGCTTCTTGATAGTGGAGAATGAGCGAATGGCGAAAGAGTTACAGATGGCCAAGGAGGGAGGAGAACTGGTTATAGCATCCGCCCGAGTAGAGTTGAAGAAGGCCATACTAGATGAGGTATCGTCCCTTGTGACAGTCATGTGGGCGTCGTATTCCAGGTTTGGTACCGCGCATAAGGCAGTTGTCCATCTCAACGGTTAGCAACAATGATGTGTTAGGGGAGCACATATCTTGTCAAACTTGCATGCCGTTGTCGATTACATGCAAACATGGACAATGATATACAAGGAAGCCTCATTAAATTTGCCCAAGATGATGAAGCCCAGAGCGATTGAACTGAAGGCACGCATCCGGAGTCAGATCTGGAACTATGAAGAACTCCTGCAACTCATCACTAGTTTGCAGGCTTCCCATGCATGGGTATTCCAAAACATGGATGTTGTAGTGCACGCACATGCGATCCCATCTATTGGGACACTCACCAAGGCAAAGACCAAGGCACAAGTCCAACTGGAGCTTGACTCGTACTTTGACGAGTTGACGCGCATAGCCAACAGTGCAGACTTGGCAATGAGTGCAAACATTATGCATCAGTATGTCACTGGTCCAACCACACTCGAGACAATGATGTGCATGTTATCAGACGAGTTGGACAGAGGAGCCAAAGCAAGTGTACCCAGATGCAACAGAGGCAAGAGTTCATTTCCACAAATATTTCACCATAGAGTACACGGACACCATTGCAGACCACTGAGCTTGGCATCAGTTCACCACCGTTGACCATCATGAGGATGTCAAAGAGTTGGTCATCCCACAATTGTTTGAGTCATAGTGATGTCTTGCATGTCTTGCTCAAGCCTATTTTGTCTCACATGGGTACATGTGCAGATAGTATGTAACGTCTTGTCAAGTGGAAGTTCAAGTGTCAATAGATGAATATAACAGTCATAGAGTAGTTGAAGAGTCATGAGGGCAAATGAATAGTCACAAAGGGGAATGTCAAGGGCCACCCCACCCTTTGCTATATATAGTACCTCATAACCCATTGTATAGGTTTTTGGTCAGCCAAGCTTTCGATAGGAGTATCTTAAAGAAAGCTTGGAGAGTATTGTAACAAACGTTGGCTTCTCCACAATGCAAAGCTAGTACATCACTTTGGAGGAGCGGGCAGCACTGACTATAACGTTCCACTATTGGGACTAGTGGTTGGTCATGGTTGTACTGTATGATTGGAACTTTCACTTCTTAATATAACAGATCCAACACATTTCATGCATATGTTGTTATTGTATCTCAATTATCTTGGTTACTCTAATGATATATGTATTGTTTTCTTATGCATGCATGTATGGACTCTTTTTGTATAAGTATGTATGAATCTCACTGAGATGTGTTGTTGGTTTAACCATCACTTTGGGTTGTTAGCTAAATTTATTTCCAGTTTGTTATGCATCTTCGCTTGTGTGTTCCCTTCCAAGCCGCGTGCTATCATAGGTTTCCAAGGGGTGCACTCACCCCACTTTTTGTGTGTTAGAACCATTCATGCACCTTCCTTGGCTTGCTGCATATGTCACACCCTTGCTACCAACAAGGACATCTTAGTTGCCTATGTGCACAACCGAGGTCAAGGCGATACCGTACGACCCACTGTTGGGACTCCTACACCAAACGGTCTAAGCTCTAGTAGGGACTTCTTACCGGGGAGATCTCCTTGACATGTTGGCGGGTCCAACACCCTCAACATTTATGGTGCTAGAAGCAGGGCTAGATGAAATGCTATGTCCTCTCATCCTATTTTGAATCTTCGAACATCCATCATGGATTATGTCACACTCATCCCTCCAAGATGTTTTTCGCATGTTGAACCTCTCGACATCATGAGGGATTTTTCTAATCTCTTGTCTGAATTCACGTATGATGGTGAAGGCGAAGTAGCCTGGCTTGAGTACTTAGAATACTTCTATGCATTCCTTGATGATGTTGACGAGTTCTATGTAGAAGAGGTCAACATGTTGCTTTCATACACACTTTGTGAATCCTAACTACGGTGGTTCTAGAGTCTTCCTCCCGGCAGTGTGCACTCACTTGACCAGTTCTACGATCTCATTGAATCTACTTTCCATCATTTTTATCTAGAACGTCTTGACAAAAAACTGTTACAACAATGGAAGGCCTCGCATGAATCGCATATGGAATTTTGGGACCACTTTTGTGTTTTGCAATTTCAAGCTCCGAAAAGTGATATGAAATTCTAGTATCTCATGGGCAGATTTGAGTACTGTCTTACCAAATTTGTTAATCCTAAAAGAAAATTCAAGCCCAAGTCCCACTCAGAATACTTCGGTGATGGAGTTGTGAAATCATAGATGAACACAGTCACTGTCAAAAGTGACTATCCATCATCCCCTCATCAAACAACTCCACCATTGTAGAGTGATGTGGGAGAATAGGCACACACATCCTTTCAATTGTCACATCCTCCCAACATCACTTCTCTCAATTTTCGCGTAGACTTGGTGCGAATCCCATTGGTTGTCACATGTCTATTTTACCTCAACCTCAATCTTCGTGTTATATTGATCCTCTGGATTGCACTATCTTGTGCTCTTCCATTTTGGACTCTACACCTGTAGTGAACGAGGGTCAAGCCATTGACGGAGTTGGTGTTGCGAAACTAACCTGTGCTTTCATTCATGAGGAGTATGACTGGGAGCTTGAGCATCAACCCTCAATAAAGGATGACTCCCTTTTGTCCGAGCCTCCCCCATCCTTTCCTGATATCTTTGGTGATTATTCCATCCTTGATTTCACATGTGTATCTTCGTCTACAAATGCACCCATTGTTGATCATTTGTAGAACACACCAGATGTTACTCCGTTATCTAACAACGGAGAGGACATATCATTCATTGAAAATCCACTTGATTTTTCATCTACCTTTTCTAGAAACACAGAGGGTGAATTTTTTTGCTTCTCATCTACCCCTCTATTTGATTCATCAGATCATGAGGATTCCAATGAAATCATTGATTTTTTTTTATCATAGTTGTCGTGATCTATTTACCCCATATTCGATCACGATGATGATTCTATCGTAGTTGATTTTTCCAAGCCACCTGTTTATGATGATCTATCTGTCGACAAAGTCAAAACCCCCCAGAATGTCAAGGCACTTCAGCCCGAGCTGATGGTTATGTCAGGCCCTCGTTGTCCTGAGGTTGGTTTCACTTCCGATCAAGAAATTGTTGAAACACCCAAGGCTCCTCATCACTCATCTGTATGCATTGAAGATCAATCTCACACACAGATTATGCTTCCTCCACTCGAACTGCACGATCCCATCACTCATGCATTGGAGGAATCTTACATAGCAAGAACACGTGCACAACACAAGTTGTCTTTGTTTCTTTCATTTGCTTGCATGTCACAGTCAAGAGTATGCGTATGCTTATCAGTTGCGCATAGTGTCGCACAGCATCATGGTAAGTCCACTAATTGCATGTCATGAACTTACACCCACTTATGTTCTGTGGATACATTTAAACTCGGAGTGTGTTTGTCTTCATTGTTATATCTTTCATGTTTGTTGGTTCGCACATTTTTCTTTTTCGCGAACCATGCCTTCACCAACATGGGTCGACCAATGCATTAGTGACTGCATTGGAAGTATCTGTTCACGTGAGTAGACCCATGCACCGTTAGCTTTGGAGTAGGAGTAGTGTTTGCTCTTGGTTTGTTTTCTCGCATGCTTGTTTACTTCTTACTTTTCATGTTTTCTTGCTTGCTCACTTGTTTTCTTACTCGCTTTGCTTACGCATTTACTTCTGCTTTTTCTTTGTTTTGTTGTTTTGTGTTTTGCTTGTTTCCGTCTATAGGTTATTTTTGCATGAAACCGTGTACGATTCTTGAAACAAGCTGGGTAAAGTGCAAGAGGACTTGCGTAGTTGTCAATACTTGGTTGTCTGTCATCCTGCCTATGCATGAAGAACTTGTTGTCTTTAGTCCATGATACATCAATGGAAAATATGTATTGTTCGAAGTGAAACTTTGGTCGCCTACTCTAATTGGTTTTTTTTGGGTTAATCCTTGTCAGCTCAATCAAGTAGAGTAAGGTGAGGGGGAAACCTTAACAAGCACGTCAGAGGTATATATAAACTACTTCTCTGAAGGAACAACCTCTTCTACTCTCAATAAGTTAGGATCCCTCTTCCGCCTCTAAAATGAATAAGTGTTATGCACAATTATGAAAATGAAAAATGAAAAAAATGAAAATGTGAAAAATTTCGAAAAAAATGAAAAATGAATAAGGCAAAACAAGAGAAAGGCTTCGTACACAGAGAGGTGATGCAAGTAACTCCGTCGGGGTAATGACCAAGCTCGTTGGTATCGAATCAATGTTTGTGTTCCTGTGTGACTCCATCGGGGTACTGTCCAGGCCTACTGGCAGCAGAGCAACACCAGAGATGAAACTAAAACTCTGACCACCATAAAGCTTGTGCACCAATATACCCCTCATCCCCAATCGAAACAATTATTTTCGCTTGTCTTGGAATGTGTACTGACCGAACAAGAGCTTAGCAGATGCTACATCTTACAATCGAGCAAGTGTGGAAACCAAGACAAACAGAGAATCAAACAATACTTCCAGAGGTGTTAGACGTGATTTTCACGAACAAGGTCCATTGAGAGAGCTGGATTTCTACCAATGTGTCACCAAGGGTTGTAGCAGCTACAAGCACCCTCCAAAATTTTGCCTTAGCTTCGTTTTGGAGCCTCCCTACCAGCCATCCTTAGCAGCATGTCTTACATAATCAAGTACATAGGCTTAATTGGTTTTTCAGTAGCTTGCCAACCTATGCATGATAGCTTGCGTCACTCCCCTCAAAGGCTACCACTTAGGACTTGGGCCAGCTGCTGTTACACTAAAAAATGTCACCATGACTACTTACAGTTAGTATGGCTCAAATCAACAGTCATGCTACCCTCTTAGGCAAGTCTTATGCCTCTGCTATCCATCTCAAACTCAAAGAAGAGAGAAAGTCTTGTAAAAAATGTGTTTATCTCTGGGGTCGCAGGTTCTCTCTAGCCTTACCTGCGGGGACGCTCACAATGTTCACAAAAGTTGCGTCCTTGGACGCTCTGTATGTTAAGGGACAGGTGCGTCCTTCTGTAAAAGGCAAAATGCGCGAGTTTCTTCTTAAAAAATTTACTTGTGGTTACTTCTAGAACTTTCTAGAGGTCGGTTTGATGAAATGGATGCGCCTCCAGTTGGTTCATGTATCCCTATTAAGGAGGAACTTATCCCATCAATAAGGGAGCTATCCCACCCAAAGAGGGGGATTATCCCATTGATGGTGGACCTGAATAACCTCTTTACAGCACTATAAATAAAGGCATTGAGCCAGAGGGAGGGGAGGTTGAAGCTATACATTTTCTTTGGGTAAATGCTGCAGGAATTAGGACTCCCATTTAGAACCTTGTGAGGAGAGATTGTCTTTGCTTGATTCTACTTGGAAGTGGGTGAACTTTGTCAAAGTAGAGGAAAACCCTTGATGGACCCTGGGAGGAACTTGCACAACACCAAGGCCAGGTTGTAAGAGTTTCTTTGTTTTGTTATTAATACAAACTGGTTCATTTTTCTCAATAGCTTGTGTTAATGAGTTATTTCATGTGTTCCTTGGTCTGCATGTTGAATATACGTTTTATTTTATGAGATGCAAGTGCTTGGTAATTGTTTGATTGTTTGTGGTTGCAGGAATTGATGTGAAGGAGGAGCTCATCCGGATCGGCAAGGACGGACTACAACAACAGCGTTTTGGAATAAGGTAAGCCTAAACACTTGTAGTTTTCATGTTTTAAAAGGTGTATTTAGAGAAAGATCGCTCCATTTTGTCTTGTTTGTCGCTAGAATGTCTTAGACTTCTATGAAGGTCGTTTGTGTCCGCACTTTTGACTGATTTCGTGTGACAAATTGGCGACTCCACTGGGGAATCCATTAATGAGAAAGTCTTTTCCTTTGTGTGAACTTTGCTCTGAGAAAATCATTTTTATTTTCTGGTTTTTGACTGTGAGAATTAGTATTTGGGTGGCTTAGCTTTAGATTTAGTTAGATTTGGTTTTTCTTAACTTTTCCAGAAGGACGCACCCTCTGAGTACTGCACAGTGCGTCTTTGGACGCGCTGTTGCCATTTGCACAGAGCGGGCCCGCGCCTGTTCTAACGGGTTGCCTGCGTCTTCCTGTAAAAATTTAGGAAAACTCCATTTTTGCTTTAATTGCTTCTAGATTTTGTTTTTTCTTAGTGTTTTCTGCCCAGATCCTTTAGTACCCTGTCAAAAATTTTCACCTGAACTTGTTTCATTAGCATTCCTGCTTTTAGCTTTCATCAATTGGGTGTTTTGAGTCTCTTTTTTGAGAAATTCTTAATTTGATTTCCTTTGGTCATTACTTGGAGGTTTCTCTCAGTCTTTTCACAATTTTGCATCTTTTTGCTTTTGTTTTTGCAAAAAAAATTCCCCCTCATTCGCCGGGGGGGGCTAAATTGTGTATGAGTGTTAATCGCCTTTGAGTGTTTTTATTTTATGATCTTTGGAACTCTCACCCAATTTTCTCGACTTGCACTTGATTGGTTCTTAGATTACATTAGAATCGTCTTGTGTTTGAGAATTCTCTTGCATAGATCACATTTGCATAATTAGAGTTCTCAATTTCAGAATATGAATGAAAAATGTGCATAGATTACATTTGCATACTTTTCATGTGAATTGTGCATAGATTACAATTGCATAGTTTACATTCTGAAAAATCAATCGTAGATTTAGATCAGCTTTCTTTGATTTGAATTTACACAAAAATAAAAATAAAAATTGGTTTGGAATTGATTTGCATTAGTTTTTCTTGATGAAATTAGTGCATTAGAGAATTTGTTAAATTTTCTCTTAATGATCAATTTTTTGCATTGTTGGAAGTGAATGGAAACTCTCTCCTTACTCTAGTTAGGATTCATCGAATTGAAAGGATTGCATTATCATATTCAATTGCATTCAGTTGAGTCGGGTCATAACACCATTGGTTTCATCTCCATTTACCCATTTGAGTAATAACAACCTTAATAACACAACGCTTAATTAAAATTCATCTAGTAATTTTTACATTTCTAGGGCTCTGAAACACCAACATAGCTTAGGCTAGGGTCTTGGAGTAGGTGAGTACTTAACTCTCCAAGACTACAAAACCAAACAGATAGTTTATCTTGAGTAGAATAAATCCAATTGTTTCAATTGCACTCTGGGAAAGCTCCTCTTAAAGGAGAAGCACGAGCTCGTGTCCGAACCAGTGAGGGGATCATTCCCCCCTCGTTGGGAACGACGCCAGACAGTACGTATTACAAATGGTAAACCTCGGATTAACCATTGTCGAGGAGCCAGGGGTCACTTATCGGTAAACCTTGGATTGTTGTCAAGGAGCCGGTAAGGGGATTGAGCTTGCTACTCTGCCCTTGCGTGCTGTCGGAGTTTAGACTGTTCCCCCAGGTGTATTTGTTACTATTGGTGACCTTAGTGACCATAATCTTTAGGGTTCTACCGAGGTGACGGTGGAGGGAAGGTCCCACTGTACCTGGAGCAGACGTCGGTTATACTCACTTGGATTTTCCGGGGGTTCACTTCACTTCGAGACGGTTAAAGTGGAGGAACTTGGTCCGGTCTATTCATTAAGCAGGTTGTCGGGGTAACTGTTCCACCCACCACTTCTGTACTGAATTCGGCGATGTTGGGCTTCATCACCAACTAGTGTTTTCGGTCCGGAAGGCTACTGTTTGTGTATGGTTTGACTCCTAGATTTGATAGCGCATGTTAATTTGTTTGTTTTTACTTTTAGAGACCATAGGTGTGAATTGTGAATTTTAGTTGTTAAGTGTGAATTGTGAATTGTTAATTTTAGTTTTAAATTGTTAATAAAATTCACTGAAGTTGAATATAATGGCAAATGTTCCGGAATTTATCAACCTAGGAACCCCTCCTAATGAGAATCCTAGTACTTTTCCTTACTTTGGAAATGTTGGTCCTCCTTATATGGCTACTTTGTCATTACCTGGATTTACAATAGGTTTACCGATATGGTTATTTTCAACTTCGTTGGCCCAAAATACTCCAATTGTTCCATCTCAACCGGATGCTTCACCTCAACAGAGTTCACCATCTCAACATCACCAACCTTCTGTTGGCCCTTTACCTTCTTCGCCTAATTCTTCTTCCTCCATTTCTTCCTCTTCGCCTGGTAAAAGCTTTGATGCTAGTAACCAGGAGGGTAAGAAGAAGAAGAAAGGGAAGAAGAAGAAGAAGAAGAAGAAGCAAGATAAGAAAGAAGTCAACCAACCAACCATGGCTGTAAGTGTTAGTTGTGTTGAGGAAAATTCCGACATGCATCGTAAACCCAAATACCCTTGCAGGCTTTGTAAGGGTGACCACTTCCTTGTCAATTGTCCTAGTATTCCAAAGGTCTTGGAAGTATGGTCAGAAAAATCTCATCAACTTTCCGTTGATCCATCAACCAGTGATAGTCAGGTTCCTGGGAAAAAGGGTAAAGTTAGGTTTCCTTGTAAGTTATGCAAAGGGAGTCATCAAACTCATGTTTGCCCTCACATGGATGAAGCCTCAACATTGTTGGAAAACCTTACTGTTCCACAGCAAGAATTTCCAACTGGTTACCGTAAACTTTCTCCCAACCTACCGTCAACTGATGGAGTGATTGATCTAAATTCAAGTACAGTCGATCACACTCTTCCATTGGAGAGTGAAACTCATGTCACTCAGGTTGATGATCCATTAGTTGATCAAGTGGTCGATTCAATTTCACATTCGATCGATCACACTCTCCCTTTCGAGAGTAAATTTCATACCGCTGATGTTCTTCTTGTTACATCAGATTCTTCTATTCCGGGGGGCATTTCACCTGTTTCTACAGAACCCCCTCCAAGTACTGAGGTCTTTTCCTTTGATTGGAATAGACTGACAGAACCTCGTCTTCCTTCCTCCATCCCTTTCCAAATCATTGTCAAGGCTGGTGGTAGGGACATACATCGTACACAGGTAGATGAAGGTGCTTCTGTTAGTATTTTATCCTCAGCTGTTTGGAAAGCTTTGGGTTCCCCTCAGCTCGCGCCTATTACGCAGAATCTGAAAGCTTTTAACAGAACAATTAGTGAACCTTTAGGGATCCTTCCTAAGTTTTCTATTACCTTGGAAGGTAAAACTGTTTGTGTTGATCTTATGGTAGTTCGAGGTCCCTTGGATTTCAATTTACTCCTTGGGCGAGACTATGTTTATGCAATGAAAGTTGTCGTATCGACACTCTTTCGCGTGATGTCTTTCCCTCACAATGGCAGTATTGTGACTGTAGACCAGCTTTCGTTCCCTAGTCTTGTTTCAACTACCAATAATATGACACCCCTAACTGTTCCTGATTCTAAAGTGGTATCTACCCTGCCACGGGTTAATTATGTGGCAACCGATCCCATGTTTTCAGTTACCAATGTAAGTGAGCCTCTCACTGTTGATTTAGATCCGGTAATTGACATGGAACACTCTATGGGATTATTTGAACACGATGTTCTTATCCCTTTTGAGTCCCTTGACATGTGTTCCTTCCAAAAAACTATTCTTCCTTCGGATGAAGACCTTTTGGAAGCCATGATCAAGGTGTGTCCATTGACATGTCTTTCTTCCAGTTGGAAGCCATGATCAATGTTACGAGGATAGTTTGTTCCTCTCTCAACCTCGTTAAAAAATGAAACTGGATGGTACGAGGAAAGTTCCTTTTACTGTGTCGACCTCGTTAAAAAATGAATCAATGAGTGCGAGGATAGTTTTTTCCTGTATCAACCTCGTTAAAAAATGAAATAGGATGACGAGGAAAGTTCCTTTTACTGTGTCAACCTCGTTAAAAAATGAATCAGTGTGTGCGAGGATAGTTTTTTCTTGTATCAACCTCGTTAAAAAATGAATCAGTGTCTGTGAGGATAGTTTCTTCTAGTCTCAACCTCGTTAAAAAATGAAACTGGAAGTCATGAGCATAGTTCCTTGTCTTGTGTCAAGCTCATTAAAAAATGAAACAAGGGTTACGAGGATAGTTTTTTCCTGTATCAACCTCGTTAAAAAATGAAATAGGCTGTAATCGAGGAAAGTTCCTTTTACTGTGTCGACCTCGTTAAAAAATGAATCAGTGTGTTCGAGGAAAGTTCCTTTTCCTGTGTCAACCTCGTTAAAAAATGAATCAGTGTCTGTGAGGATAGTTTCTTCTAGTCTCAACCTCGTTAAAAAATGAAACTGGAAGTCATGAGCATAGTTCCTTGTCTTGTGTCAAGCTCATTAAAAAATGAAACAAGGGTTACGAGGATAGTTTTTTCCTGTATCAACCTCGTTAAAAAATGAAATAGGCTGTAATCGAGGAAAGTTCCTTTTACTGTGTCGACCTCGTTAAAAAATGAATCAGTGTGTTCGAGGAAAGTTCCTTTTCCTGTGTCAACCTCGTTAAAAAATGAATCAGTGTCTGTGAGGATAGTTTCTTCTAGTCTCAACCTCGTTAAAAAATGAAACTGGAAGTCATGAGCATAGTTCCTTGTCTTGTGTCAAGCTCATTAAAAAATGAAACAAGGAGTTACGAGGATAGTTTTTTCCTGTATCAACCTCGTTAAAAAATGAAATAGGCTAGCATGAGGACAGCTCTTTTACTGAGTCAACCTCATTAAAAAATGAATCAGCTAAGATTTTAGGATATGTAGGTAGATTGTAGAAAGTAGGGTTTGAGGACAGTTCCTGTTACTGAGTCAACCTCATTAAAAAATGAATCAGGTTTGAGGATAGTTCCTGTTACTGAGTCAACCTCGTTAAAAAATGAATCAGGTATGAGGATAGTTCTTTTCTTGTGTCAACCTCTTTAAAAATGAAACAACTCCCTTTTCAAGTTAAATATTGAAAGTAAACCTTCATTTCATCCAGCCGGTTGAATGCAATGAAGCCTGGGGGGCATGTACCTCATTTCGCATCATTATGCTGGGGGCATGCGAACTTTTTGAGCATAGTTCCTTGTCTTGTGTCAAGCTCGTTAAAAAATGAAACAAGGGTAGGTTAAGTAGGTAGATTGTAGAGAGTAGTCATGAGCATAGTTCTTTGTCTTGTGTCAAGCTCGTTAAAAAATGAATCAAGGTTTTTAGAGCACAGTTCCTTGTCTTGTGTCAAGCTCGTTAAAAAATGAATCAAGGTTTTTTAGAGTATAGTTTTTTGTTAGGTAGATTGTAGAAAGTAGTTAAGAGCATAGTTCCTTGTCTTGTGTCAAGCTCACTAAAAAATGAAACAACTCCCACGAGTCTTTCCAAGATCTTGAAAGTAAAGCTTCATTCCATCCACCTCATTGAATGCAATGAAGCTTGGGGGGCATGTACCTTGATTTGCATCATTATGCCGGGGGCATGTGAACTTGTAACAAGCATAGTTTTTCGTTTCAAGCTTGTGTAAACATAAAACTGAATCCGAGCATAGTTCTTTTCCTGTGTCAAGCTCGTTTAAAAAATGAAACAAATCCTCCTCTACTTGAGTCGAGAGATTGACTAGATCTCGTAAATGTTAAGTTGTATATTTAGGTTAGTTGTTTCGGTGTTTTGCATAATTTTCTTACAGTTTTAGGTCAAAGTCTTTTAAATAATCTCGTCACTAAACCTTCATTTCATCCAAATGGTTGAATGAAATGAAACCAGGGGGCATGCGCTCTAGCAGTTATGCTTAGGGGCATCAAGCACAGTTTTATCTCTGTTTCAAGCTTGTGTAAAAATGAAACTACTCTGAAGCATAGTTTTTCTCTGTTTCAAGCTTTTGTAAAAATGAAACCTATCTCGAGTCAATTTCAGTTATTTTCAAGACTCGTTAAACTCATGAAAATACCGAGATTATTTTGCTATTTTTCATTCTCGTAAAACAAATGAAAATGCCGAGTTCTTTCCGTTTTTTCCTGCTCGTAAATTAAATTGAAAGTCGGCCATATGAGTACATTTTTATCATTTTTTCGAACTCATTAAAATTTACGAAAAAATGAAAATCATGAGTACATTTTTATCCCTTTTTCGAACTCGTTAAAACTTACGAAAAAGTGAAACCTTGGAGTTCTCTTTTAAGCCCTTTTTAGACTCTCAAAACATGAAAAGATTGCCGAGCGTTTCTTTTACACTCGTTAAAACGGAATTAAAAGACGGTCCCCTTATAGCCCTTTTCTGACCGTAAAAACAGGAAAAGATTACCGGGTTTTTGTCGTTTCAAACTCGATACGGAAATAAAACGACGTGTCCTTGATCGCTTTTTACTTTTCAGGTCAGTGAAACTAATTATGAAAGTACTCCTTGGTCGCAAGATCAAGCGGTTCCCCCAGGTATTATTTTATACTTTTTCGGGCTTGAGGGACACAAATTTACGAAAAAGTTCAACTTGGAGTTTTTAAGACCCGTTGCAGGCAAGCCCGCAACACGAAATCATTGTTCAAGTTGAAGAAATGTTGCTGTAAGGACTGACTCAGGGATGGCCAAATGGATGACAAGTATTTTGCAGATGAAAGTTTTTGCTTGCAGACCTCTTGAACACATAACGACACGACAGATGGCTTGGTGACGAATAACTCAAAGTTAATCCCCGAAACCCGGTTAAAGACTTTCAAAGTGGTTTGGTCAACTGTGAGGTAAAAGATTTCCCAACCCAGGTGAATGAAAAGTGTCGTGTTCAAGAGTGGTAATAAAGTTTCTTTTGAGATAAAAGGTAACAAATAGGCTCATTCTTCTCTCTTTTCCCCCACCATTTCTGGCAAGTACCTCTTTATTTTTAACAAGCTTGAGGAGGATAACATATGCTTGATTATAAGCTCATCCTTCGGACGAGTCCAACCTAGTTTAAATTCGAACCCTAGGAAGGAGTGGTTCGTTCCTGTTTGTAATTGAACAGGTCCTTTACTGTAAAAGTTTAACGAGCCCAGTATAGGAGAAACTCGGCGTTTTTCAATTTTAGAGAGTCTGAAAAACTTAAGGAAACTCCACGTTGAACTTTTTCGTAAATTTGTGTCCCTCAAGCCCGAAAAAGTATAAAATAATACCTAGGGGAACCGCTTGATCTTGCGACCAAGGAGTACTTTCATAATAGTGTCGTCGACCTGAAAAGTAAAAAGCGATCAAGGACACGTCGTTTTATTTCCTTATCGAGCTTGAAACGACAAAAACCCGGCAATCTTTTCCTGATTTTACGGTCAGAAAAGAGCTAAAAGGGGACCGTCTTTTAATTCCGTTTTAACGAGTGTAAAAGAAACGCTCGGCAATCTTTTCATGTTTTAGGAGTCAGAAAAGGGCTTAAAAGATGACTCTGATATTTTATTTGTGAAAAAATTACAATTTCCCTTGAAATCCCTTTGTCCTGCACAAAAGCGACACATTACTCATACCTGTTTAAAATAGGCAAAAATACATCGAAAAACATCTTTTCATGGTAAAAAATGAACTAATTCATCCAAAAAACCTATAAAAAGACCTTTTACCATATCATTTTTACCGTTTGACTTTGGAGGTTGAAAAAGGAGCTTTTGACAAGAAACTTCCCGTGGTCGCTGCGGAAAATCTGACCGTCGGAATCGAACGCCGTCTCATCCAGGTATTTTACACATCCTACTCTGCATTTCTATCCGTTTAGAATCAATTTTTAGGTCTTAGTTTCATTTTTTGGGGGGTTTTGGTTTTGGAATGCGCCTCTCGGCGGACGCAGGTGCCCTTCGGGTGACCTGCGTCCCCCGACTTTTTCTCATATGGGAAAACGGTCGGAAGACGCAGCCCGCCTTCAGGCCAGCTGCGTCCGGGCGCCCTGTGCTACAAAGCCGGGGTGCGTCTTCCGAGAAGTGTGCATTTCAAAACCCCAACTCTCTCAAAAAACCACCAAAAATTCCCAAATCAATTTCTAATTGCTATTTTTGATATGCAGGGCATTAATCATGTTAGACTGGAGAGAAAGAGAGCATGTAGAGGAAGATGAAGCTGCAATAAATCACCAACCTTCTCTGGATGCCCTAAGAGCATGCGGATTATACAAATATTGGGCCATACCGGGCATGAGGGGCCAGGTAAGATTCTTGGAATGGCTGGTTGAGCGATGGAACGTTCAAGAACAATGCTTTTACATAGGAGGGCACCAGCTCGAGATAGAGCCCTCGGATATATACTTTCTCACTGGCTTGCCGAACAGAGGTGAGTAACTCAGTCTTGCGGGGACTAGGCCGGGTGGCCAATCCCTTGATAGTCTCCGCGAGGATTGGTGCACACGTGGGGCTCACCATTCAAAAGGCATAGAGATAAAACACATCACTCTACCGGAACTCAAAGTCATAGCGTTCACGGTTACCAGAATTTGCGGCGCGGCCGCTTTACACATTGCTTCCGGATCCCAAATGCGGATGGCAATTGACTGTTACCAAGGCACCATTTTCAACTGGTGTGAAGCTGTGTCGGCTCATATGAAGAGCCAACTGACCAAGGCAAAGAATGGACGACTAAAGACTTTTGGATATGGGCCTATAGTCGTGAGCTTTGCCTTGGAGAGAGTTCCAATGTTGATCCCTCAGCAACTCACTGTTGATATCTTGGGTCCTCGGCAGCCAAAGCTGATACGATGGGTTGCGGTGATGGCCCGGCATCCTGACGAGGGTGCGACAGTGGTTCGATTCTCAGATAGTTACTTTCACTGGTTAGAGGACCAGGTTTTTTCGATACAGGACTTTCCGTATGCCGGAATGGATTTCAGAGGTGATCCGGACATGGTTCTTCCACAGGGAGAACAATGGGACGACAGAGGTACTTTTATTTTCACAAGTTTTCTAATTATGTATTTTTTATTTTTCATATATATCGTCTCAAAACTAACAGTAAAACTTTTCAAAATGCAGATGTTGGTCCACAGCGTCCAGCCAACCTCCGGCCTTTTGATAGACTACATCCAGCTGCACCGGTACCGGCCCCACAGGACGCGGCTGCAGACGTACTAGCTGAGTTGGAGCATGATCTAGAGCGTCTCACGGCAGACATACCTGAGACTACTATGGATGACATTCCTATCAGACTTCAGCGTTTTGTAGTCGCGGTCCCTGGACCGTTTAGGAGATTTTTGCGTAAGGTAGCCCGCGCAGTGGTGTCATACAGAGAGCACCACCAGTGATTGACTAGTCACTTTTGTAGTCACATGTGACATTTTGACTTTTTGTACTATCATTTTGCCGATCATAAGGTGTTTTCAACCTATGATCGAAGACGATGTATATATTTTTTGACACACTTCTATCTATATATATCACTATTACCGGCTTATCTTGTTTAACATATGTGATGAAATGTTTTTAAATTTACTTGCATGATTATCATAAATGTCTGTCCAACATTCGAGAAGCAATTGCATCTGCTAATGTATTCAAAGACCTTGGAATATGTTGATATTCAATGTAATCAAATTCACGTTCCAAGAGACGCACTCTCAAAAACAACCTTAATAACACAGGATTCCTAATGGCATAAACTCTATTAAGCTGTAATACAACAAGTTCAGAATCTAACCTCACTGTCAAACGTCGAATTCCAAATGAAATAGATTCGGATAATAATTCAATCACTGCACTGTATTCTGCAATGTTGTTCGTTGTTTGACCGAGGCTTACCCCATGCATAGAAACTAACTCGTCAGAGGGCGAATAGATAACCCAAGCTGCGGAAGAGATGTTCCGTGTACTACGACAAGCACCATCAGCAAATCCAATATATGTTTGGAGAGGCGTCGACATCTGCAATATCAAGAGTAAAACCAAGATAAGCCAGAATAACGACGAAAAACCACACTCTCTAAGCTAAGCACACTGACTAAACTAACACACTTGCTAGCTAGAAAGAAAATCTAACCTATCTAAAAATTTCTCCATTCCCATCATTTAAGCATAATACCTCTTTAGGTAAAGTCCATTTCTGGGTTTACCCAAAGAGTCCCCATCAAAGTCAACTAGCTCATAAGCCCCTTTTGCTAGCTTTCGCTTTACAATGTAGGGCCCATGCCACATGGGAACGAATTTTCTGGCACCTAGCTTATCGTTAGCTTGATCATATAATAGTACTAGGTCTCCTTCCGAAAAACTTCGAGGGGTTACATTTCTATCATACTGAGCTTTCATTCGTTT
This sequence comes from Pinus tabuliformis, assembly GCA_031772625.1. Lineage (NCBI taxonomy): Eukaryota > Viridiplantae > Streptophyta > Pinopsida > Pinales > Pinaceae > Pinus > Pinus tabuliformis. The sequence continues at coordinate 141,465,018 of CM062811.1, read as the reverse complement.
CGCGTGAGTCTCGATTGCCAATGTAGCGTCACGTCGAGTCTCATCTAATTTAGCCAAGTACAATAAACGTGTCTCCTCTTCGGAAGTAGCTGGAAGTAATTCGACAGCCATTTGAAGTGATGGGATTTCGCATTCAATGGGTAACACAGCTTCTAAGCCATAAACTAGCTGGAAAGGAGTGAACCCTGTTGAATTTTTCACTGAGGTTCGGTATGCCCATAGTGCTGAAAATAACATGTTGTGCCAATTCGACCGATGAACACCAATGGTTCGTCGGATCATGGTAACTAGAACTTTGTTGATAGACTCAACCAAACCGTTGGCTTGCGGATAATAAGGAGTAGAGCTATCGTGGCGCAAACCAAGCTGGCTTGTAAGCTCAGTCATCATGACATTTCGAAAATGGCTCCCATGGTCAGTAATGATTGCTTGTGGGACACCAAACCTAGTTATGATATGATTGAATACGAAAACTGCAGCTGTTTTGCCGCTTGCGTCGAATGTAGGCATCGCCTCGGCCCACTTAGTAAAATAATCAACCGCAAGGATGATATACGCATGCCCCCCGGCCGAGTGAGGGTTACAAGTAATAAAGTCGATACCCCATTTGGCGAATGGACCAACGGCAATTATAGGGTGGAGAGGAGCAGGTGGAGCGCGCATCTTGCGATCAAACACTTGACAGTTGTGGCACTTCCTGACTGCAATGATACAATCTTTAAACATAGACGGCCAGAAATAACCAGCGCGCAACACCTTCTGAGCTGTGGCATACCCAGACATATGACCGCCACATGCTCCAGAGTGACAATCATTCAAAACCCTCTCAGCCTCTTCGTGAGTTAAACAACGTCGAAAAACTAAGTCTGCCCCCCGGCGATAAAGTGTATCTCCAATAATTTTGTATGGCTGGGATTGAAACCGAATTTTTCGACGTTCCGCTTTGGAAGCTTCAGGCCGAAAGGTTTGGGTTTGGAGATAAATGATTATATCCCCGTACCACGGATCTACAGTACTGATAAGAAACAAAGATTCGTCCGCAATGGACTCCTCTGCCACAGTCTCTGTGTCAGCACTCGGGAAATCACACATCAATTCCGCAAAAACTAAGGATTTCTTAGACTTGGATTTCTCGAACTCCAAGTCGAACTCTTGCAGGATAACAATCCATTTAGAGTACTTGCCCCCTAGCAGTTGTTTTGTCAAAATATAAATCATAGGGTTGCAATCCGAAATAACTGTAGTTTTGCGGAGAAGAATGTAGTGACGGAAACGCTGGACAGCTTGAACGGCTGCCAGGGCCAATTTCTCCACATGCGAATATTTTAGCTCAGTTGGATTCAAGGTCCTACTAAGATAATATATCACATGCTCTGTTCCGAATTCATCTTCTTGAACTAACACCATTCCAATGGTGGAATGCGAAGCTGCGAGGTATAAGAAGTAGTCTTGGTTGTAGTTGGGAGGATGCAATAACGGTGCATGGGTCAACGCGTGTTTAAGTGCATCAAAAGATTGTTGGGCAATCTCGTCCCAAAAGAATTGTGCGTTCTGTTTCAACAACCGTGTAAAACCTTTAGTGACCTCGGCGTAGTTTGGGATGAATCGGCGTAAAAAGTTCGCTTTCCCTTGCAAACTTTGGAGTTGGCGCAAACTCGAAGGAGGAGGCAATTTGATGATAGCCTCGACTTTCGAGGGATCGACGCGAATGCCGGCTTTTGAAACAACAAATCCCAGCAATCGACCTGTTTCTATACAGAAAACACACTTGTGGGGATTCAACCGAATTCGATAATGCCTACACCTCATAAAGATTGCTCGTAGGTGGACAAGGTGATCAGCTCGATGTAAAGAATGAGCAGGCAAATCATCGAGATAGGGTTGCACAATGTGCTTGATATCATGAAATGCATAAGACATCGCCCGTTGAAAAGTGGCTCCGGCATTCTTAAGTCCAAAAGGTAACTTGCAATAAGCAAATGTCCCCCATGGACAAATGAATGCCGTTTTTGGTTGGTCGGCAGGTAGAATATTGATTTGATTATAGCCCGAAAAACCATCCATGAAGGAAAACATTTCACTTCCGGCACAATCATCAATAATTTGATCGATATAAGGCGTAGGATAGTTGTCTTTTGGACAAGCTCGATTTATATCCCTATAGTCGATACAGATTCTTATTGTTCCTTGTTTCTTGTTGACCGGAACAATATTCGATACCCAATCCGTTAACGGGATCGGATAAATGAAACCTGCTTTCAACAGCTTTTCGACTTCTGCTTTAATCGCAGCCGCTTTTCGAGGGTGAATTTGACGCAACCGTTGCCGGACGGGTTTAGCATCCGGGTAGGTCTTTATTTCATGAATAACAATGGCAGGATCAATTCCCGGCATTTCCTCGTAAGACCAGGCAAACACGTCGCGGAATTCTTGGAATAGGGCCTTGTAAGTTTGGATTTCTTCTTCAGTACATGCGGCACCTATATGAATGTTTTCCTCGATTCCGGGCTTCACTGAAATATCAATGGGAATAGTACGAGAAATATTCCCTAAATTCAGCTCTGAATCAGAATGTTTCGTTGGATCCTGAGCGTCTTTGACATATTCAGCGGTAAAGATAGATGAAAAATCATTTTCAAATGCATCATCCTTAGGTAAAAACGAAGATCTGTGATGGAGATCTTCCCATGGTAGATCGTCTACACTTAGGATTTCGCGAAGTTGTTCGTCAGATGACACGACTTCGGGAAACGTTATCCGTTCTAAGGGTGAGGTGAAAAGTGACTCTTCACTGACCACATTCATTTGGTCGACTTCGGTTGAATGAAAGTCAGTAAAAGACATGAGAGCTTCATAAGCAATTTCATATGGACTCAAAGGCATAACATCACCGAGTGAGTCTATCTCAGAGTCAGATGGGACGAACCAAGGATCATCATAAATAATGTTTTCTGATGTAATCATATGAATGGTTGCAAATGAAGGATCTGCGCTGAGTGGAGGGAGAGGAAAAGTTCCCAGTAAACCGGAATCCTTAACTAAACCTACACCAACATCCCTATAAGGGATTGTCGTTTTACCAACATGCTGGATACTCTCTGAAGAGGCTGGATCGGATGAAAAGTATGTCAGCTGATCAATAGTCACGATCTTACCGTTATGTGGAAATTTAATTACTCTGAAGACCGATGAAACGACCGCTGTCATAGCATATGACCAACTTCGACCCAAAAGAAGGTTGTAGTCTAGAGGGGCATCAACCACTTCCACATCCAGACTAACGGTTTTACCTTCAACCCCTATAGGCAATTCTTGTAGAATACCAAACGGACGGAACCCACAGCCATCAAAGGCCTTAAGGATGGTGGGGGATTGGTTCAACGAAGGAGAACCAAGCGATCTCCAACATTGAATCGACATAATACACGTAGAAGCTCCCTCATCAATCACAGTCCGATGAATAGGCCTGTTTTTGACTATCACTGGAATTTGGAAAGCCATTTGATGGGGGAGACGTGGTGTACTATTTTCTAGATCAAAGATCATTAGGTTCGGGTCCTGAACATCGACAGCTCCGATAGCCGACAAAAGCAATTTCCGTTGTGCTGGACATGATTGCAGCACTTCGAGTGCCGACATTGCTGAAGGTGAAACAGCTAAGTCCTCAACAATGTTGTAATTCTGGGCTGCTCTCGCATGTGGATTGAAAGCAGACCTTCGAAGTACACCCTTGGCGGGCGGCTTAATCACTAAGTCTGGGTTAGGTTTTTCGATCTGTAGTGGATCGGAACCAGGAGCTGAGGTTGATGGGTTAGAGTGAGAAGATTCTGCTTCCTTGCCATCAACAGGAGCCTTACTACCATAATCTTGCGATCGAGTCGCAATCCTCACATGAGACATCATCAAAATGGGTTCTTCACTGGCATTCGAAGAAGAACCTATCATCTTATTCTCCTGCTCTGGAAATGGATTCTTTAACACAGCAGGAGTGGGAGAACCTTTGACTATTTTTACAACCTCGGCCCGATGAGGGCAATCTCTCGTAAAATGATCCTCTTCACAAATAAGACAAGGATATCGAGGTTTGCGTTTTTCGTCATTGGTTTCCGACTTTTCAGTTTTCTCCTTTGGAGCCTTGTCTGCTTTAGCCTTCTTCTTTCCTTTCTTCTTTCCACCGTTTTTTGATTTGGCCGTAGATGACTCTACAGCGTGAATGTCGGCGGTAAGTTCAGGAGGAGAAGACTCTCTTGTCGGAGAATCAGGCAAAGTGATAATTGGAGTATTGGAGGCCTTGGAAGACTTCTTCTTACTCTTCGTAGTCACGATACCAATCATACCATCAGCGGCATGAGATCCCGAAGGAGCAGCAGCGATTTGATTCGACTTTGGAAGATCCGGAATCTTCTCGTGTAACGTACCCGACTGAGTGTAAACTAAGTCAAGGTATTGTGCCTGAGCAATGACTTGCTCCTCAGTAACTACTCCGGCCTTAGCGACATCTTCAGTAATCTTCGGTAATAATGATTTGACAAACCATTCAGCTAAGATTTGGTCCGGGATAAAAACTTTCACTAATCGCCTTCGACGTCTCCACTCATGAATGTGATCAGAAATATACGTGGACGTCGATTGTTTTAGTGAAGTTAATAACTCCGTGCCGTTATCGTATCTGACCGGCAACTGAAAGTGAGTTAAGAACGAGGTAGCTAACTGGCTAAAGTTGTAAAAAGAGGCCCGTGGTAACTCAATGTACCACTTGGCCGCGAGACCAATGATTGTACGCTGGAAAAGACGTAAGCGGATGGAATCATCTGAGATAGAATTCGAAGCACACCAGAGGTGGTAAGTCATCACATGATTGGACGGATCCTCTCCAGACTTACCTTCGAACTTGGGTATATCACTGGGCAACTTATTTGGCATTGGCGGCCAGAACTGAAGATATTGAATTGGATCGTTCGTTAGGCGCGTCAAGTCGGGTAAATCTAAAGTTGCAATAAACGGTAACTGCCGGTTAGGATCTCTAAAACTCTGGGTCACAATACCAGCCCCAGGAGGAGGATATCCAGGATAACTAGGAACAGGAGTCGCATTTGGGATACTATATCCTCCTGGAAAACCAGGATTAACCGGACCGTACTGGGGTTGTTGAGGTTGTTGATAAGTGTACCCAGGATACGGTTGATACTGGTAAACCGGTTGTTGGACAGCTTGCCTAGGTTGGTACTGTCCCTGGTACGGAGGTTGAACAAATTGAGGTTGAGTAGTCACAACCGTACTTATACCAGGCTGACCTACAGGCATCTGGACCGTGGTTTGAATCGTAGATCCAGACAACGGTAAAGATGTCTGAGGTGCGGTAACAGGGACAGTAGAAACTGGAGCCGTCGATACTCCAGAAGTAAGTATGGTAGATGTAGCGGTAGTTGCAGCAGCCGTTTGAGATGGAGTACTAGGTGCAATTGCCGGCTGAGTAACTACCGAAGCTACAGAAGCTTGAACATTGGGCTGGACAGGTTGCGGTTGCTGGGTTGGACCAGAAACTACGGGTTGTCCAGCTTGAGGAAGCATCTGTACACTTGGCTGCAACACCTGTTGACCCTGTGAGGGATCCCACACTAACATTCCAGGGTACTGACCCGTAACAGGTTGAGGGTACTGAGATCCATAACCAGATTGGGGGTAGGATTGATAATTGTAAGGTGCAGTTCCCATACTTGGAACATATGACTGACCTTGAGGCGGTTGATAACCTTGACTTGAGTATTGACCTTGAGGTTGATAACCTTGAGGTAAATACTGATACTGGGGTTGACCTTGACCTTGAGGTTGGTATCCTTGAGGTTGATAACTTTGGGGTTGATACCCTTGAGGTTGCCATCCTTGAGGTTGCCATCCTTGAGGTTGATATTGATACTGAGGTTGACCTTGGGGTACATATTGAGGCTGAGGTTGACCTTGAGGTAAGTATTGCACCATAGGTACATACTGACTTTGAGGTTGCCCCCCAGACACAATTTGTGTACCTTGAGGTTGCCCCCCAGGCGTTAACTGCGGTTGCCCCCCAGGCGGTAATTGGCCACCTTGAGGTTGGGAAACGGGAACTGAACCTGACATCATGTAAATGTCTCCTACACCCAATGGTATATTACCACTGTTTCCAGCAAATAACCCATGATCAAGAGGTTGAGGAGATGCCCCCGCAAAGGTACCAGAAAGTGACTGATACCCAGTGGGGACAGAAGGACCGCCGTGTAAAAAAGATTCAGGACTTTGTGTAAACACGGACGACTGACCAGACATATTTACGGGAGTATGAATACCTCCGGGTGGAAAAGGAGTACGAGGTGTGGAAAAACCGACTGAGTTGTCTAAAAAATTGGTTAACGCAAGGTACCAAGAAGTACTTCTAGGAGGACTGTAAAAGATGGATTCACGCTCCCTTAGATCAATAGTAAGTTGACCTTCAAGGTGAGAGACACCTATATCTTCTTCTGGAGCAAGTTCTTCTATAGCAATCAAACCAGAAGGTAGATTTTCGGTGATAATTCTTTCTATTCTCGGTGAATCAGGGACACTAGAAGTTGGAGTAACAGGTTCGGAAATTTCAGGTTCTTCGCCTGTTTCACTGGCAGATGAAAAACTACCAGCAAGCTCGGAAACTGTAACAGTTTCGGGATTGTAACCTGTTTCTAAACTTTGGTAATTTGGATGGACTACCAAGGAAGATTCTCCTTCTTCAGGTGAACCTACTCTACTGTCACTAGGAGGAGTTACAAGGACCTTTAACCCTTCTAAATTACCCGGGTCGTCTCGAGGAGGGGATCCCCTAAGTCTACGGGATCTTCTCAACAATTCGGCCACAGAAACAACTTCAGGAGACTGGCCCCGAAGTCTACGGGACTGTCTCGGTAATTCCGCCACAATTAAAGATTTTTAACTACAACACACGAAAACAAAGTAAAAAATTTCAAATCAAACCACCTAAAGTCTTCTAAAGAAGCAAAGTTGAACTTGCCAGAAATGGTGGGGGAAAAGAGAGAAGAATGAGCCTATTTGTTACCTTTTATCTCAAAAGAAACTTTATTACCACTCTTGAACACGACACTTTTCATTCACCTGGGTTGGGAAATCTTTTACCTCAAGCCCGAAAAAGTATAAAATAATACCTGGGGGAACCGCTTGATCTTGCGACCAAGGAGTACTTTCATAATTAGTTTCACTGACCTGAAAAGTAAAAAGCGATCAAGGACACGTCGTTTTATTTCCGTATCGAGTTTGAAACGACAAAAACCCGGTAATCTTTTCCTGTTTTTACGGTCAGAAAAGGACTATAAGGGGACCGTCTTTTAATTCCGTTTTAACGAGTGTAAAAGAAACGCTCGGCAATCTTTTCATGTTTTGAGAGTCTGAAAAGGGCTTAAAAGAGAACTCCAAGGTTTCACTTTTTCGTAAGTTTTAACGAGTTCAAAAAAGGGATAAAAATGTACTCATGATTTTCATTTTTTCGTAAATTTTAATGAGTTCGAAAAAATGATAAAAATGTACTCATATGGCCGACTTTCAATTTAATTTACGAGCAGGAAAAGACGGAAAGAACTCGGCATTTTCATTTGTTTTACGAGAATGAAAAATAGCAAAATAATCTCGGTATTTTCATGAGTTTAACGAGTCTTGAAAATAACTGAAATTGACTCGAGATAGGTTTCATTTTTACAAAAGCTTGAAACAGAGAAAAACTATGCTTCAGAGTAGTTTCATTTTTACACAAGCTTGAAACAGAGATAAAACTGTGCTTGATGCCCCCTAAGCATAACTGCTAGAGCGCATGCCCCCCGGTTTCATTTCATTCAACCATTTGGATGAAATGAAGGTTTAGTGACGAGATTATTTAAAAGACTTTGACCTAAAACTGTAAGAAAATTATGCAAAACACCGAAACAACTAACCTAAATATACAACTTAACATTTACGAGATCTAGTCAATCTCTCGACTCAAGTAGAGGAGGATTTGTTTCATTTTTTAAACGAGCTTGACACAGGAAAAGAACTATGCTTGGATTCGGTTTCATGTTTACACAAGCTTGAAACGAAAAACTATTCTTGTTACAAGTTCACATGCCCCCGGCATAATGATGCAAATCAAGGTACATGCCCCCCAAGCTTCATTGCATTCAATGAGGTGGATGGAATGAAGCTTTACTTTCAAGATCTTGGAAAGACTCGTGGGAGTTGTTTCATTTTTTAGTGAGCTTGACACAAGACAAGGAACTATGCTCTTAACTACTTTCTACAATCTACCTAACAAAAAACTATACTCTAAAAAACCTTGATTCATTTTTTAACGAGCTTGACACAAGACAAAGAACTATGCTCATGACTACTCTCTACAATCTACCTACTTAACCTACCCTTGTTTCATTTTTTAACGAGCTTGACACAAGACAAGGAACTATGCTCAAAAAGTTCGCATGCCCCCAGCATAATGATGCGAAATGAGGTACATGCCCCCAGGCTTCATTGCATTCAACCGGCTGGATGAAATGAAGGTTTACTTTCAATATTTAACTTGAAAAGGGAGTTGTTTCATTTTTAAAGAGGTTGACACAAGAAAAGAACTATCCTCATACCTGATTCATTTTTTAACGAGGTTGACTCAGTAACAGGAACTATCCTCAAACCTGATTCATTTTTTAATGAGGTTGACTCAGTAACAGGAACTGTCCTCAAACCCTACTTTCTACAATCTACCTACATATCCTAAAATCTAGCTGATTCATTTTTTAATGAGGTTGACTCAGTAAAAGAACTGTCCTCATGCTAGCCTATTTCATTTTTTAACGAGGTTGATACAGGAAAAAACTATCCTCGTAACTCCTTGTTTCATTTTTTAATGAGCTTGACACAAGACAAGGAACTATGCTCATGACTTCCAGTTTCATTTTTTAACGAGGTTGAGACTAGAAGAAACTATCCTCACACACACTGATTCATTTTTTAACGAGGTTGACACAGGAAAAGGAACTTTCCTCGAACACACTGATTCATTTTTTAACGAGGTCGACACAGTAAAAGGAACTTTCCTCGATTACAGCCTATTTCATTTTTTAACGAGGTTGATACAGGAAAAAACTATCCTCGTAACCCTTGTTTCATTTTTTAATGAGCTTGACACAAGACAAGGAACTATGCTCATGACTTCCAGTTTCATTTTTTAACGAGGTTGAGACTAGAAGAAACTATCCTCACAGACACTGATTCATTTTTTAACGAGGTTGATACAAGAAAAAACTATCCTCGCACACACTGATTCATTTTTTAACGAGGTTGACACAGTAAAAGGAACTTTCCTCGTCATCCTATTTCATTTTTTAACGAGGTTGATACAGGAAAAAACTATCCTCGCACTCACTGATTCATTTTTTAACGAGGTCGACACAGTAAAAGGAACTTTCCTCGTACCATCCAGTTTCATTTTTTAACGAGGTTGAGAGAGGAACAAACTATCCTCGTAACATTGATCATGGCTTCCAACTGGAAGAAAGACATGTCAATGGACACACCTTGATCATGGCTTCCAAAAGGTCTTCATCCGAAGGAAGAATAGTTTTTTGGAAGGAACACATGTCAAGGGACTCAAAAGGGATAAGAACATCGTGTTCAAATAATCCCATAGAGTTTTCCATGTCAATTACCGGATCTAAATCAACAGTGAGAGGCTCACTTACATTGGTAACTGAAAACATGGGATCGGTTGCCACATAATTAACCCGTGGCAGGGTAGATACCACTTTAGAATCAGGAACAGTTAGGGGTGTCATATTATTGGTAGTTGAAACAAGACTAGGGAACGAAAGCTGGTCTACAGTCACAATACTGCCATTGTGAGGGAAAGAACTCGTTAAAACTTACGAAAAAGTGAAACCTTGGAGTTCTCTTTTAAGCCCTTTTCAGACTCTCAAAACATGAAAAGATTGCCGAGCGTTTCTTTTACACTCGTTAAAACGGAATTAAAAGATGGTCCCCTTATAGCCCTTTTCTGACCGTAAAAACAGGAAAAGATTACCGGGTTTTTGTCGTTTCAAACTCGATACGGAAATAAAACGACGTGTCCTTGATCGCTTTTTACTTTTCAGGTCAGTGAAACTAATTATGAAAGTACTCCTTGGTCGCAAGATCAAGCGGTTCCCCCAGGTATTATTTTATACTTTTTCGGGCTTGAGGGACACAAATTTACGAAAAAGTTCAACTTGGAGTTTTCTTAAGTTTTTCAGACTCTCTAAAACTGAAAAACACCGAGTTTCTCCTATACTGGGCTCGTTAAACATTTCACAGTAAAGGACCTGTTCAATTACAAACAGGAACGAACCACTCCTTCCTAGGGTTCGAATCAAAACTGGGTTGGACTCATCCGAAGGATGAGCTTATAATCAAGCATATGTTATCCTCCTCAAGCTTGTTAAAAATAAAGAGGTACTTGCCAAAAATGGTGGGGGAAAAGAGAGAAGAATGAGCCTATTTGTTACCTTTTATCTCAAAAGAAACTTTATTACCACTCTTGAACACGACACTTTTCATTCACCTGGGTTGGGAAATCTTTTACCTCACAGTTGACCAAACCACTTTGAAAGTCTTTAACCAGGTTTCGGGGATTAACTTTGAGTTATTCGTCACCAAGCCATCTGTCGTGTCGTTATGTGTTCAAGAGGTCTGCAAGCAAAAACTTTCATCTGCAAAATACTTGTCATCCATTTGACCATCCCTGAGTCAGTCCTTACAGCAACATTTCTTCAACTTGAACAATGATTTCGTGTTGCGGGCTTGCCTGCAACGGGTCGCTTTCTATCGACATCGACACATTATCTAGAAAGATGACTTAGGAATCGACAGCACCTTGAAGTCTGCATGCATCAATGGCAGGTTTCTCGCCTTTGACGTCAGTTTACATCATTGACTTTCGATCAAAGGATTCCGTGAAGTGTTCGACATCAAAACATCTATTCACATTTCACGGGTTGTGCTTGGTACTTTGAGAACCATTGACATTACTGGTGGTCTCTCTCACGCTTGTTAACAGTTTACATCATCGACTGGTAATCAAGTGGTTTCTAACATGTTCGACATCAAATCATTTAATCACATGGCTAGAATCGTACCAATTCGGGAAGTAGAAGTGAAACCCTGGATCTAGTTTCTACCATCCAGGCTGCGAGGAGTCTTGTATTCATTATCTATGTAGACTAATCATAAACAGATGGCTGCGTCCATACTGTGTCTACAAAAGTCTATAAAAATGATGTACCGCAAGATCATTCCTGTATCAGAGTAGTTAGTCCATTAGTTAAAGTTTTGAATCTGAGTATGGGAATGCCTACCTCAGTGATGATATAATCTTATACATGTATTTTGTGTTGAAAATTGCAGGTTCCAACCAGGTCATCCACAAGACAATCCTTGAAATGATAAAGCGCTTCACCCTTCCTAGAATTACAAAACCCTAATCTATTCCAGGCTTCGCACTTTAGGGGGCAATCTGTTACACTAAAAAATGTCACCATGACTACTTACAGTTAGTATGGCTCAAATCAACAGTCATGCTACCCTCTTAGGAAAGTCTTATGCCTCTGCTATCCATCTCAAACTCAAAGAAGAGAGAAAGTCTTGTAAAAAATGTGTTTATCTCTGGGGTCGCAGGTTCTCTCTAGCCTTACCTGCGGGGACGCTCACAATGTTCACAAAAGTTGCGTCCTTGGACGCTCTGTATGTTAAGGGACAGGTGCGTCCTTCTGTAAAAGGCAAAATGCGCGAGTTTCATCTTAAAAAAGTTACTTGTGGTTACTTCTAGAACTTTCTAGAGGTCGGTTTGATGAAATGGATGCGCCTCCAGTTGGTTCATGTATCCCTATTAAGGAGGAACTTATCCCATCAATAAGGGAGCTATCCCACCCAAAGAGGGGGATTATCCCATTGATGGTGGACCTGAATAACCTCTTTACAGCACTATAAATAAAGGCATTGAGCCAGAGGGAGGGGAGGTTGAAGCTATACATTTTCTTTGGGTAAATGCTGCAGGAATTAGGACTCCCATTTAGAACCTTGTGAGGAGAGATTGTCTTTGCTTGATTCTACTTGGAAGTGGGTGAACTTTGTCAAAGTAGAGGAAAACCCTTGATGGACCCTGGGAGGAACTTGCACAACACCAAGGCCAGGTTGTAAGAGTTTCTTTGTTTTGTTATTAATACAAACTGGTTCATTTTTCTCAATAGCTTGTGTTAATGAGTTATTTCATGTGTTCCTTGGTCTGCATGTTGAATATACGTTTTATTTTATGAGATGCAAGTGCTTGGTAATTGTTTGATTGTTTGTGGTTGCAGGAATTGATGTGAAGGAGGAGCTCATCCGGATCGGCAAGGACGGACTACAACAACAGCGTTTTGGAATAAGGTAAGCCTAAACACTTGTAGTTTTCATGTTTTAAAAGGTGTATTTAGAGAAAGATCGCTCCATTTTGTCTTGTTTGTCGCTAGAATGTCTTAGACTTCTATGAAGGTCGTTTGTGTCCGCACTTTTGACTGATTCCGTGTGACAGCTGCTGGCTAAGCAGAACCCTTAGAAAATTGTGCGGAACCAGTCTTCCCTCCAGAAATTGCACAAATCTATTGGGAAGCCTGTTGAGCCTAGGAATTGCGAAATTCAGTCAAACAACCTTCCTCAAGAAAATTTCACAATCTAGCCCAGCAGGGTAGCTCAGCGCAGAAATTGCACAATCCTGGGCAGTAGTCAGTTGCTCTTCCCATAAATTTTGCAATCCCTCTGGATAATCAGCCCAGCTCCTCCCATAAATTTTGCAAAATTCCCTCTCAGTCAAAAAAGTTGTTGCATGTGCCTTCAAGTTGAACGGCTCCAGCTGGGACCCAGAAAACTTGACTTGCATGCATGGGCTGCTTTTTCCTAAAATAGAAAAAAAGAAACATGTAAAAAGAATCCTTGGATTTTAGGGATCTATTTTTAGCAGTTGGAGGTTACATGTAAAGATCGTTTTAGAGACTTTCCTCAAAGTGTCGCTTTTTCCTAGATTTTTGTCATGTGCATCATAAGCCTAAAACTTATTTATCTGATGCTTCAGAGCTCATTCTTCACATCAATATTGGAGCTATGACATCCCACAACACATCCAGGAGTCCTCGGCACATCCAGCTCAGCTATTTCCAAGTAAGTTTGTTTTACTTGTCTTTTGCAGCATTTCTATCGCTTTTTGTGTTTTGGCTTGTGTGAGTGTTGTCTGCTTGATTTTTGTGAACGCTTGTTGTCATTTGCATGCATGTTAGCCTGTACAAGCATTGTTTCATTTTTTGTTTGCATCTCACTGTTGTCACATGTATGACACTGTTTTGCATGAACGGTCGTTGATTCAGTGACTCGTTTTACACACATGCATGTTGTTCCATTTTCTGAATCTTGCGTTCGCTATTTGCATGCATGATCATTCACTCTTGCTTACACTTAGTATCACCATGCATTCACATCTTCATATGCTTTCAATTTCCCGTCGGTGGGTCTGAGCAACCTTGGCCCAGACTCTGCCTTGCCCAGACAACATTGTGCAATTATGAGAGGGAAGGCTCTGCCTTCTTCCCAGAAAATGCGTAAATCTAGCCAGTTAATTCCCTCCAGTATTTCTTTGCACAATTTTGAGACGTAGTGTCTGCTGGCTGAGAAAATTGTGGAATGCAGTCCCTAGGCCTGCATCACTTGTTAGCTGAAATTGTGCATTACACAATCTCAACACCCAACAGGCCAGTATAGATTGTGCATTGTGCAATTCAACAGTCAATGAGCCTCCCAACAACATGGACTGCCTTTGGCGCAGTTCCGGCAGTCAGTCTCCCAGCCTCCCAGTGAAAATTGTGCAATCATTGCAAGTAGTTCCCTAGGTATATTGCATGTCACTCCTCAAGTTTTCTTTGGTTTTAACTGATAGATTTCTTGCCATGAATGTCACCATGTCTCCAAATATAGCAGGTTTTCATCAATATCTCAGTAGTTTAGGATCAATGGCCTCCAAGAGAGCAGGGTCAAAGGACACCAATAGAAGCATCACTGGAGAAGAATTTGAGTGAGTGTCTATGAGTTTGCTAATATACGAAGACACCAAGTTGATCATAGACAAAGACATCAAGCTTAAATGGCAAGAGGTCAATGATGCATTCTCAGACACATTTGGGGAAGATCTCAAAGACCGCCAAGTATATGTGAACATTCACAAGTCCGACTTGTACTGGATTGCATGTAGGTCTCCCACATTCCCATGCGCGGACATGATACATTGGATCGTCTCACACACTGATCCCGAGACGATGGTGTTAAGAAGTGTCAGCGAGACAGAGATTGCTACCTTCGGGGGACAAGATTATCAATAGATGTACCACTTGTCGAAGCTAGTGATCACAATGGAGACACCGTTCATCATACCCAACAACAACGCCAACTCCAAGGATATATTGAAGAACTAGGTAGAGCCAAACATATTTAGGATGACACCCAACTTGATCTACAAGATGAAGATACTGCGGAAGGCGCATCAGTACTTGGTCATATTTTCATGTCTATTGTATGGCCAAGAGATGATGGACACCTTCTCGCAAAGTTAAGTGATCGCGTTGGACCAAATGGCCAGTGAAGGTAAAAAATGCAACTAGTCTGACATGTTGGCTCACAGGTTGAAGGAACAAGTAACAGGAGCTCGGCAGCTACCCAAAGGTTAGAAAGTAGAAATCTACATGTACGCTTACATCTTGGATGCAATTTGTGCCTGACAATAGTTCCCCCACTTGAAGTGGGCATGGAAACCATTGGAAACTGTTATCACCCCAAGAAACTCTCCTAGGTTGTATATCAGAGATGCTCGGGAACATTACAAACTCAACAAAATGTTGGATAAATGGTGGATGAATGAAAGAAATGCTGCATATACAAGCCAGATAACCACTTCTACTATGCTTAACCCCAGACATGGGTGAACACCCCCACACTACAAGGCTTTAGACCACCAATTACTCACAGTTTTAAAGAAAATGTTAAGATGGAGAAGATTGATCACACCAACAAATGCACAAGACCTTGAGATGGCCAACTACAACCAGTTAAAAGGTCTTTCAATCTATTTCTTAATGCACAGATAGGATGACAGCTATCTGGCATTAAAACAACAGAAACCTGCATACATATTCAATAATACATGCTAAATTCAAACACAGAGGTGGGATGACAACCCCTCTAATGCTAATCATCAACAACACATGAAATAATGCATAATAGGCACAGCCTGGAACAAAGAAGAAGAAGTGGAAAGTGAGCAATTAACAACAAAAGAAGCTTGTATTAGCTGGAAATGAAGACCAGAAGCTGCAGGTTACACAGTAGTTACAGTCTCCAGAAGTTGAAGCTTACAACAGAATAACACTCATCAACCTATTACATTTTGTCTTTTGGATATATATAGAGGTTGATTTCAAAAATGCCCTGCTGCACTATACAAGGAAGGATAATAATGGGCCAACAACCATATTTACAGTTAGATATGGATCTCTGATATAATCTGTTGATTTTAATGGACAAAATCAGCCTGTTTAGATAGTCTAATGTCCTTCTCTGAGCAGGCGGAATGCTGACTGAAAGAAACCCATAACTGATAAATGATTTAACTACTTGAGGCAGTCCTTTTTGTCCTTCGGCCATCCTATCTTGAATGAGGTAGTTTAAGCATTAATCCGCAGTGTACAGGTAGCTGATGGTTGTTGTCCCTTGGGAGTTCAAGACAGTCAACGGAGTTAAGGTTTCATGGCGGAAGAATGAGTAGGCTGGGATTAAATCTCAGCCGTTGGATCATATGGATCAACGGCGGAGATCGCACCGGAAGGAGGTATCAGGAGACATATGCGCAGGAGAAACAAGGGTCGTCAGATCTAGACGCGCCAGATCCAACGGTTATCGCTATCAGAGCGCGCACAGGTTAACGGCCGAGGGATTGTACAAGACGACGGCTTTGCACGGCGGGCGGTTTCCCCGCACCGCTTTTGGCGCGACGGCGGTTTCCGTATCGCGGGGCACGATACAATCAAATTATGACACGTGGCCGCCCAAAACCACCCCCCCGCGGGTTATCGCATGTGCAGGTTGCGCGATCGGGGGAAGCGTCAGCCATCCGATCTGCGATGAACGGTCAAGCGGCGAGGAAAGTAAACAATGTTTAACGAGCGGGAAAAGGACTAAAGACCGTTGGATTGCAGTGATCAACGACTGCGGAAGATTAACGCTTGAGGCTAGAGTAAACACGGGATTTCGAGTAGATTAGAAGGATAACAGAGGTAGCGACAGTGCGCGGTTAAATGCATACAGTCATGTGGATTTAGGCCTTGCGCTCGGAAGTTTGAGGAATATGGATTTGTGAGGAATTTCAGCTTAAAATGAAGGAATGGGGAGCCATAAGAGCGCACGCGTAGTAGTAAGGGAAAGGCAAGTTATGGTGTGAGGTCACATCATCAGGTTTATAGAAGACAAAAATAAATAATGGAGTTAGGAGAATAAGGAGAATACAGGGAAGAAAGAAGAAGGAGAAGATTGCTCCAAGCACCTTTAGCCATCAACAACCTTGCCAAGCTGTCATTTTATCCCCCAACTGTTGAAGTTTGTAGCAGAGCTAACACTAGCTCATTCTGGGGATGAGATCCTCCCTGTGAGGTCTCAAGAACCTGTAGACCAATGCCTTCATACAAAACACAGCTTTTAAAAACATTGCCTAGTATCCATTGGGCATGGAGTCAAATCAAGTCTGCTCTAAAAACTGAAAAAGAAACTGCTTACAATCATTAAGGCCTGAAAAACTTAAAACTTCAAAAATTGCCCATTTGTTGGGCCATCAAAATTGTTGCCTGTCATCCGGTTCATCATAGATCAGCAAGACAGGATTTATTTGATCCTCTACCTCAAAGTGTTTAGGACATTTGAGCTTAATAGGTAGAAATGGATCAACCTTCATCTCCCTTCTGTGTATTTTCCTCCTTGGACGTTCTTCATGGGAGCCTTCGTATACTTGTTGAATAATCATTGTTGTTGTATACTTATCTTTATCATCTGTGGCCTGCACAATTAATATGAATGGTGCACCAATATTTTCATGTGTAGGGGACACAGAAACATTATCTGCTCCTGAGTTTTTCTTTGAACAATCCTCATCCAAGGAGGAATCCCAAGACTGCACATCTTCTTCCTCTGTCATCTGATAAGCTGCCCTTTCAGTCTGTGTGGGGGCCAGCTGAGCAGACATCAAAATATCAAGACCGAGATGATCAGTTTTAACCTTGAGCATTGAATTTTGTTCTGCCTCAGTGTTCAAGGGGCAACATGGAGGGATTCTCTTTTGAGCAGAGAGAGAAACAAAAGATGATGGAGACCTTTCCTCTCCCTTTTTAATCACTGGACTGGGGACAAAAGTAGGCTGGAAAATTGGTAGATCTACATAGCCATGTGAAGATGGGCTGGCTTCAATCTTAGATTCTTCAAGGATGAAAGGATCAGCTGTTGATTGCTGCTGCTGATCAGCTTGTTGTTCTACAACTACAACCAACTGATGAGCAGTGTCTTTGGATAATGCTTCTTCATATGCAGCTCTAGTTAAGAAGGGGAAATCTTCGAAATCATGGACCTCCTCCTCTTCTTCAAACAACTCTTCTTTCATGACTATATTCTAACAAAGGGTCTTTACCCTCTGATCTTCATTTACATCTCTGTTTCTCTACAAAACCTGCAACTGCTCTTGTGCTCGTCTATATTGATTTGGAGTTGGAAGAGAAAAGGAACAATGAGCTCCTGCTTCTTCAAAGTGCTGCTCAGCCTTTAGTTTGGAAACTTCAGAGGCCAAGAACTCAATCATCCTAGCTAATTCATCAATCTCAGGCTCTGAGGATGATGAGGATTCACCTCCCTATCTTCTCCTTTTAGCATCATTACCTTCGAGTCTGTCTGCAGCAATGATGTTTACTTCTACCTCAAAGGTTGCATTTTGCATATCAACCAAAGAAGCACATTTCCTTTCTTTCAACAGCAAGCAAAACTGAGAATCGAAGGCATTAGCATATGTGAACATGGCAGGAGCAGGGGTAGGTCTTACTTCAGCTAGCATTCTGTTGTACATATGATTGAATCTGATGTTGAAATCGGATAGCAGCTCACCATCTACTCTTTGCAAATTCCCAAATTCATCATGATAAAAGAGCAGATCTTTATTATTCCCCTAGTGCTTTAGGAACACGCCATCTAAAGCCTCAATGTCTGCAATAGACCTAGGGGGTAAATTTTTGAACCATTTTCTAGCTTCCCCATTTAGGCTTTGAATAAAAACCCTCATCCAGACATCCTCTTCATTAATATCTAGATTATCAGCGTAACAATAAAAAGATTCGAGGTGCTCTTCTGCTGATAGTCCTTCTGCACCAGTAAACTTTGGCATAAATTCTTGATAATCACCTGCAGGCATAGGATTCAAAGGGGTAGGCAAGACTAAGGGTCCATACCTAGTAGCAACTATTCGTTCTATCTTTGTAAGAGCTTGTTAGCCTACCATGACTGGAGTTAATTGTATGGATACTGGTAGGCTGAGTGGTATAGATCAATGAAAAGGATGATAGATACAGAGAAATATAATGGGCAGCATGGATGCTTCTTTGAACAGAGGTTCGAAAGGGAAATGAACAACAAGGAGCTGTATAAATCTCTGAAGGTATTTCTACACTGGTAGAGATACATAAAAATTGTTTAAGGCTTACTTGACCCTGATGCTCCTTGCTTCAATACTTTCTTCTGCTGAACGATCTTCTCAGGATCAGACACTGGTTCAGCTGATGGTTTCTGGAGATATCCCTGAATATGCATCACCAACTACACCAGTACTGCAATGTGGAGTCGCCAAATGATGGTCTTCCTCCAATGGAGTCGCCAGATAGATGATTACAACCAAATTAAGTGCCCAGACCTTGTCTATCATCAAAATCTAGAATTGTGTCATTCTCCTAAGGAAGCTGAGCTTCGATTCTCCTCTCCCCGGCAACAGCGCCAATTAATGTTATCACCCCAAGAAGCTCTCCTAGGTTGTATATCAGAGATGCTCGGGAACATTACAAACTCAACAAAATGTTGGATAAATGGTGGATGAATGAAAGAAATGTTGCATATTCAAGCCAGGTAACCACTTCTACTATGCTTAACCCCAGACATGGGTGAACACCCCCACACTACAAGGCTTTAGACCACCAATTACTCACAGTTTTAAAGAAAATGTGAAGATGGAGAAGACTGATCACACCAGCAGATGCACAAGACCCTGAGATGGCGAGCTGCAACTAGTTAAAAGGTCTGTCAATCTATTTCTTAATGCAGAGACAGGATGAAAGCTCTCTGGCATTAAAACAACGGAAACCTGCATACATATTCAATAATACATGCTAAATTCAAACACAGAGGTGGGATGACAACCCCTCTAATGCTAATCATCAACAGCACATGAAATAATGCATAACAGGCACAGCCTGGAACAAAGAAGAAGAAGTGGAAAGTGAGCAATTAACAACAAAAGAAGATTGTATTAGCTGGAAATGAAGACCAGAAGCTGCAGGTTACACAGTAGTTACAATCTCCAGAAGTTGAAGCTTACAACAGAATAACACTCATCAACCTATTACATTTTGTCTTCTGGATATATATAGAGGTTGGTTTTAAAAATGCCCTGCTGTGCTATACAAGGAAGGATAATAATGGGCCAACAACCATATTTACAGTTAGATATGGATCTCTGATACAATCTGCTGATTTTAATGGACAAAATCGGCCTGTTTAGATAGTCTGATGTCCTTCTCTGAGCAGGCGGAATGCTGACTGAAAGAAACCCATAACTGATAAATGATTTAACTGCTCGAGGCAGTCCTTTTTGTCCTTCAGCCATCCTGTCTTGAATGAGCTAGTTTAAGCATTAATCCGCAATGTACAGGTAGCTGATGGCTATTGTCCTTCGGGAGTTCAAGACAGTCAATGGAGTTAAGGCTTCATGGCAGAAGAATGAGCAGGCCGGGATTAAATCTCAGCCATTGGATCATATGAATAAACGGCGGAGATCACACCGGAAGGAGGTATCAGGAGACATATGCGCGGGAGCAACAAGGGCCGTCGGATCTGGACGCACCAGATCCGACGGTGATCGCTATCGAAAGGCGCGCACAGGTTAACGGCCGAGGGATCGTACAGGATGGCGGCTTTGCGCGGCGGGTGATTTCCCCGCACCGCTTTCGGTGCGACGGCGGTTTCCATATCGCGGGGCGCAATACAATCAAATTATGACACGTGACCTCCCAAAACCACCCCCCCGCATGTTATCGCATGCGCAGGTCGCACGATCGAGGG
The DNA here is from genome assembly GCA_031772625.1 of Pinus tabuliformis. NCBI lineage: Eukaryota > Viridiplantae > Streptophyta > Pinopsida > Pinales > Pinaceae > Pinus > Pinus tabuliformis. The sequence goes on along the minus strand of CM062811.1, from coordinate 141,444,567 downwards.
AAGCGTCAGCCGTCTGATTTGCAATGGACGGTTATGTGGCAAGGAAAGTAAATGATGTTTAATGAACAGGAAAAGGACTAAAGACATTGTATTGCGGCGATCAACGACTGCGGAAGCTTAACACTTGGGGCTAGAGTAAACATGGGATTTCGAGGAGTTTAGAAGGATAACAGAGATAGGGAGCGTGCACGGCTAAATGCATATAGTCATGTGGATTTAGACCTTGTGCCTGGAAGTTTGAGGAATATGGGTTTGTGAGCAATTTCAGTGTAAGACGGAGGAATGGGGAGCCATAAGAGCGCAAGCGTAGTAATAAGGGAAAGGCAAGTTATGGTGTGAGGTCACATCATTGGTTTTATAGATAGGAGAATAAAGAGAATACGGGGAAGAAAGAAGAAGGATAAGATTGCTCCAAGCACCTTTAGCCATCAACAACCTTTCCAAGCTGTCATTTTATCCCCCAACTGCTGAAGTTTGTAGCAGAGCTAACAGAAACCTCTGTCAACACTTATTGTAAACTGTTTTCCAAATGCAGCTTCCGCAGAGTCATCACACAGTTGTCAAATCATTTTGTCACCCCAATGTACAAGATGATATTTGAGAAGGATCCACCTTGCATGTCAAAGGCAACAATGGAGGCACTAATATACATAGAAGATTGGTATGCCTCATAGTTTGGCACCTTCATACCAATGTACAGCACGGAGAAGCCTCTGCATCTTTTGCCAAAGTTTTCCACAGATAATCTCGTCATGCAAGAAGTTTCATACCAAATCTCGGCAGGATTATCAACTAGGTTGACCGGAAGAAGAAGGCACCTTGGCCCACTCTTCCGTTGCGGATCAGTTTGCATGAGATACGAAACCTCATGCATGCGGATGCTGAGACAGAAGAGTTCAAGAAATTTACTTTCAGCACCTGAAGCTTCAATTCGTATGACCCGCATTGTTTTGTGAAGGATCACTGCACGAGAGTACAGTTTCCATGGATCCACAGGGTGTGTCATTAGGATAAGGAAGACCCATGGAGATATTGTCACAGCTTCTCCAATCAAAATGAACCAGTCGGCATCGTTGTGGAATGGTTAGCAAAGCAACATCTAGGAGAGCACCCCCAGCAGCAGCAGCAGAGGTAAACATACCACCGCATGACAAAGGCAAGAGGAAGATTGTCGACAACACAGAGACAGAAAAAAGCTGCAAGTTCAAAGCTGACCCACTTGTGGAGAAATCAGTTTGGAAATTGAGGAGAAGAGGCAACAACGTGACAAGAGGACCGCACAAAGGCGGAGAGAAAAATAGAGGACGGAGGAAACAGTGAAGGAGTTGCATGAGTTGAAGGAGAAACTCCAAAAGGAACAGGAGCTGCGCAAACAAGAGAACAAAGTGCAACAGGGACAAATGAAACAGGGGGCACAAAATGCACAAATTGATGAAACTGCGCCCATACAGGTGGTAGACTCATCCGAGCAACTGACACAAAGTAGACAGGTTGAGCAATCGTAGGAGCAGGACTTCACTCAAGAGATTGAACGAGTACTTGAGCAGATGGATACAGAGATGAAGCAGCCAGAGTTAGAGAAAGACATCGACCTCATTCCTTACCACCCAGAGGTAAATCCACTGCCTTCACTGGATCCAGAAGCAAAGTAGGTCCCAAGCAACCAAGGAGATACTGAGATCCTTGGAGATAATCTGGAAGAAGAGATGCACAACATATCATTCGATGATTCACATCATAGAGTTGTGAAATCATGCAGAGTGTGTACTCCAGATGACCACACATCTCCTATGTAGCTTGAGGAACGAGTGATCATATCTAACATGCATAAGTATCCAGCAACATTGGCCGATTCTACCAGAAAATTTGCCAAAACCACTAGCTTGAGTGTTCGCTTCTTGATAGTAGAGAACAAGTGAATGGCTATGTTTTCAGTATTTGCATCCTGCCATCAGTGATAAAAAATCCTCTTTTATATCATTTTAAGAGTCCCACTCAAATTTTTTTTTATCATTCCACTATGTCATGCAAAAAATTAGTCACTGATGGTAGTCCTAGTCTAAAAACATCACTCTTCCCTAAATGTGATTACTTGCTGGCATAGTTTCATATCTTGTTGTTTGTACATCATCCATAAAGTTATTTTTATCATGCCATTTGTATCAGTCATGAGGTCATTATGTCATCTTGAAATTCAGTCCTTAAAAGGTTTCATTAGGTCTTTTAGGGTTTTTCAAGGTTTCATTAGGTCATTAGGGTTGCCAAGGTTCCATTCCATTGCATAAGACCAACAAGTAAAGGGTGATCAAATAACATCCCATCACCATGTGAAGATAATTTGTAAAGAGAAATGCTTATTTCATTATGTAATTTTTTGTCTTTCAAATGTAATAATTGTTCCCAGTGCTGCCCAAGCATGTCTCCTTGCTACAAGAAATGAAACCATTGAAGAAATCAGTTCAGTCAAAGCATCATCCACCTGTCAAGAGCAAAAATGGGTTAGAAAGTAAAAAAGGCATTAAAGTGAGAATTTGAAAAATGACAAAGAACTTTAGAAAGTGGGTATGAAAATTCATAAATTAAAGTCAATTCAAGGCACTCATGAAAGCCTCATTTGCACTCTAACACTCTCACAACTCTGTTGTTCAATTGATGTTCAATTTCTGTTCAATTGCTGTTCAAATGACCTCCTGCATCATTTGATGTTCAATTGACCTCCTACATCATTTGATGTTCAATTGACATCCTGCTGTTCAATCCAGTTGGGTCCTCCATCTCATCATATCATCATATATCAAACTTTCATCACTATGAGCATTATGATCAATGGGCAATCATGTATCAAAGAATTTCCCATCATAAACACTGTTATATTGTCATCAATGACAACCTAGATTAACAATCTCCCCCTTTCTCATTGATGGCAATATTCTTCTTCTTTCACAACTCCTTAGCAAAAGAAAATTGGTGATTTTAAGGTGAAGTTGGGCAAAACAAAGCAAGAGGACACATTTAACAGGGTCGCTATGCATTTAGCCTAGTTGTTGCACTTTTGTAAAGGTCGTTGCGTGTTTTCCAGAGATCCTAGTGCAATTTACAATGGTGCTGCGCTCCTGTAGAGGTCACTGCGCATTTGACCAGGTCGTTGTGCGTTTGCTTGGAAGGAGCAACAACAAGACAAAATGTCCTCCATCGCCACCAACTTTCGAAATTGGTCATCACACACTTCAGTAAATGAGGTAGGTGGAAAAATATATTCACTCCTTCCCTCCATTGTTGATCTACATAGGGTTTCATAGGTGTTGGCTGCCATTTCTAAAATCAAACCCTAGTAACAGATTTTCATAGTCCCACCTATTCAGCATGGCCAAGAGGCCCCTTCATCCTCTCATCCACCCACCTCCATTCCTCCACCTCAGCCTATACATCATTCTTATTCATCTCAGAAGTCAGCCACACCATCACCTCCATCATCACCATTTCATCATCCTATTCATTCACCTGGCAGAGATAAAGGAACTGAGTAGGAGCATATTGAGTATGGTGAGAGCAGCAAGCCCAAAAGGGTTGGTTTAGGTACCTTGACACATACCTATCAAAGAGGGAATAGGAAATTGTTTTTCCCACTAATTGTGGGAGGGACCTTGCATTCTCCATCGACAAAGCAGGTACAGAAGGGTAAGGAAAAAGTTGTAGAGGCAAAGGTCCAGCAGCAGGAGGACGACCTCCATGAGATAGAGCATGATTTTCAATTAGTTGAATCTGATGAACATGATGACAATAAAAGCATAGCCATTGTCATCAAAGAGAATAATGCACTCATAGGAGAACTCGAGGTAAACTTGCAAAGGGCCAAATGGATCATTTCCTACTATGAGCAGGAAAATAGGTAGTTTGAGGTCAAAAATGAACTCATGGAGATTCAACTCAGAAAGCCAAAGAGAGAGGCTGAAAAGGCAAAGGCATTACTTGATGAGGCATATGGACAGTATGGTGAGCCACTTGATGAACAGGTTCCAAGAAGAAGGCCAAGGACTAGAGGCCTAAAAATAGCCTTGGAGCAGAAAAGGAAAAGGGAGGAAGAAGTAGCCAATTAGCTCACCTTGAATGAGCAATTTCCCAATATGGTAAATGAAAATCGAGAATATTGGCTTGAGAAGGTAAATGATCATCTAGAGAACCTCCTAGGCAAGGCCAAGAAGGAAAATGATATTCAAAGAAGGATGGCGAAGCACTATGCTATGAGAGACAAAATTGCAAAAGCCAAGCTCAAAAGAGCTCATGCAAAGATTAAGGCTTTGACCAAGCAAGAGGAGAAAAAGAGGTTGGATATCCTTTCCAAGGCATCATTCCATGCCTAAAACATATAGCCATCTATCAGCCCACCAATTTTGGCCATTTTTGAAAAATTGTAGAAAGATATTTTTTTCTATGTTTTTTGAAGAAATTTTGGCACAGTCAGCATGGTCAAATGCACAGCACCTAGGATACTGCGCTTTTGTTTGGGGCATTCAATGAGAATATGGTCAGAATTTTTGGATTCAAAATGATGATGACATGCACCCTGTAGTTTTTCTAAGAATTTGGAGAAAAATTGGTCAACTAAAAAGGTCAAAAATCACCTTTCTGCCTCTTTTCTGGCCTGGTCGCTGCGCGTTTGAGCAGTCTTGGGAGATTGCAATTTTGGAGGGGTAAATGAAGCCCATTTGAAAACCAAGGGAATTTATAGAAACTAGATAGGATAATATTTCCAATGAGCTATCCTGGGCTAGATTTGGACATTGGGAAGGTGGTCAAAAGTCATCTTGAAGAGGACGTTGCACGTTTGACGAGGGTCACTGCACGCTTGACAAATTGTCCAGTTTTTCACTATTTTGTCCCAGTTTTCACTTTCACCATGGAAAATCATGATTTTATCTTTGTAATTGATCAGTTAAATGTAATTATGATGCTTCTAGAGCTTACTAGGGTAGATTCATTAGGTAAAACAAGTTCATGAGGTGTAATGTATCAGTTTGTTTGGGTTAGGGATGAGTCACTTTAACCACCCTATTTTCTTGTTTGCAGTTCAGATCTTGTTGAAAACAGCTCCTCTTCTCATGGATTCGACCCCTTGAGCTTAGGATGAGTTTTTTGGGGTCTATATGATGCTTTTCCTCAGTCATTGTATGGGTTGGACTCAGTTGGATGCTTATGCTTTGAAGAGACATCATTTTGTATCAGTTTTAGCAGGAGATTAATGAAAAGTTGCAGCTATTTCTTTGGGATCCATGTGGTATGATGTTCAGTTCAATTTTTCTTATGTTTTCATGTGTTAGAATGTATTTTTGACTCCATTTCATCATTTCATTTTCTTTATGTGAATGTATACAAGTCTAAGAGGCAGAATCCATATCTTTATGCTCTGTTTTGGGTAGATATTTCGCAGTCTATAGTTTCTTCAGTTTAGGAAGAATCCATGTTGCTCACGTGCTCTTTCTAGCTCCTCACTTGTCTTGAACCATTTTCCTGATCCAGTCATCTTAGCTAAGATCCTTACAGAGAGAGCCCTTTCCTGGCCTAGTAGGGCTAACTACTTGGCTAAGCATGGTTTGTGGTTACCCTGGCATTGCCTTCCTTTAGCTTGAGGTTCAATCCAAGTGATAATAGGCTAAAGAGTTATAGACGGCCAAGAAGGGAGGAGAACTGATTACAGTATCCTCCTGAGAGTTGAAGAAGACGATACTGGATGAGGTATTGTCCATTGAGATTAGTCATGTGGGCATTCTATTTTAGGTTTGGTACCATGCATAAGGTAGTTGTCCATCTCAACGGTTGGCAGTAATGATGTTCTAAGAGAGCACTTATCTTGTCAAACTTGAATTCTTATGTCGATTACATGCAAACATGGACAATGAGATACAAGGGAGCCCTGTTACACTTTCCCAAGATAATGAAGCCTAGAGCGGTTGAGCTGAAGGCATGCATCTCGTAGCTTATCACTAGTTTGCAGGCTTCCCATGCACGGGTATTCAGAAGCATGGATGTTCTTGTGTGCACACATGCGATCCCATCTATTAGGACACTCATCGAGGCAAAGGCAAAGGCACAAGTATGACTGGAGCTTGACTCGTACCTTGACGAGTTGATGTGCATAGCCACCAACGCAGACTTGGAAATCAGTGCAGACACTATGCATCAGTATGTCGTTGGTCCGGCCACACTTAAGACAATGATGCACATGTTATCAGATGAGTTGGACAGAGGATCCAAAGCAATGTACCCAGATGCAACAGAGGTAAGAGTTCGTTTCGAGAAAGATGTCACCATAGAGTACATGGACACCATCGCGGACTACCGATCTTGGCGTCAATTCACCACCGTCGACCATCATGAGCATGTCGAAGAGTTGGTCTTCCCATAGTTGTCTGAGTCATAGTGATGTCTTGCATGAATTGCTCAATCCTATTTTGTCTCACATGGATACATGTGCAAATTGTATGTAACATCTTTTCGAGTGGAAGTTCAAGTGTCAATAGCCAAATATAACAATCATAGAGTAGTTGAAGAGTAATGAGGGCAGATGAACAATCACAAAGGGGAATGTCAAGGGCCACCCCACCCTTTGCTATATATAGTACCTCATAACCCATTGTATATGATTTTGGTCAGCCAAGCTTCTGATAGGAGTATCTTAGAGAAAGCTTGGAGAGTATTGTAACGAGCCTTGGATTCTCCCCAATACAGAGCTAGTACATCTCTTTGGAGGAGCAGACAATAGTGACTATAACGATCCACTATCGAGACTAGTGGTTGGTCATGGTTGTACTGTATGATTGGAACTTTCACTTCTTAATATAACAGAGCCAACATGTTTCATGCATATGTTGTTATTGTATCTCAGTTATCTTGGTTACTCTAATGATATATGTATTGCTTGCTTACGCATGCATGTATGGACTCCTTCTGTATAAGTATGTATGAATCTTACTGAGATGTGATGCTAGTTTAACCATCACTTTGGATTGTTAGCTAACTTTCTTTCAAGTTTTTGATGCATATTCGCTCGTGTGTTCCCTTCCAAGTCGCGTTTTATCACAGGTTTCCAAGGGGTGCACTCACCCCGCTTTCTGTGTGTTAGAACCGTTCATGCACCTTCCTTGCCTTGCTGCATATGTCACACTCTCGCTACCAACAAGGACATCTTACTTTCCTTTTTGCACAACCACAGTCAAGTTGATATTGTACGACCCACTACTGGGACTCCTACACCAAACAGTCTAAGGTCTAGTTGGGACCTCTAACTGAGGAGATCCCCTTGACATATTGGCAGGTCCAGCACCGTCAATAGATAGGAAGGGGGAGGGGGAGGGGGAGGAAGATGATAGGAGAGAGCTAAGGGGAGAAGGGTGGGGCTTCATTTCATTATGGAATGATAGTTGCAACTTTTCCACCTCCATATCTATCCATTGAGGCTTTATTTCTGGCCTACATATAATTCTCTTCAATTTCTTAAGGAATTGTTGTCGTGCTCATGACATCGTTTATTACACATTTTTCCTCCTCTAGATGGCTTGCCTTATTGGCTTATCTCTCAGCATCATGATTATTTCCCCTCAAGACATGATAGAAGGTCACCAATTCGAAAGCAGGGGTTAAGTTTTGGGCTCTCATAATGATTTGATTCAGGTTAGAGATCTTAGCCTTTCAAGTGTTAATCATATGCCTTATAACTATCATGGAGTATCCTAACACTTGAATCTTTTTTATCCCATTTCTTTGTGCTAGGATTAGTCACGGGATCATTCCATAAGCTTCAGCTTGGTTATTGGTCTTTTGGCCTAGCCCCCAAGCATAACTAAATTCAATGATTCCTTCAGGATTAATGAGAATCCCTCCCCCTCCTGCCACCCCATACTCCTCATTGATTATTACTATAGACAAAATCTTTAAATTTCTTCTAGATTTAAAGATGTAGGAACCTTGACAAAGTAAAGGATTGGTGGACCTCTAGTACGATTCAAGGACATAACTGTAAGCACACCTTTAAACTTCACCTGAAGGATCTGAAGAAATAAATAAAAAAAAATGGAATAAATCAGAATTTGGTCACATTCAGAAAGACCAGGAAGTCTTGCAAGCTTGCATGCAAAAGGTACAAAAACATATGATCAACCAAGGGTGTTCAAGGCCCCTAATAGTAGAATAAGGAAAAATCCTATAACTCAAATTGAGGAATGAATAAAGCAGAAGGAGCTACTTTGGAAACAAAAATACAAGGTTCAATGGCTATGGGAAGGGGAGAGAAACAATCATTTCTTTCACAAAGCTATGATCCAGCATAGGAAGCACAACCGTATCTTTTCGCTGCTTGATGCGGAGGGGAACCGACTGGTACAACATGAAGACATGGAAAACCTTCTGGTTGACCATTTTCATAACCTCCTGTTAGAACCAGATCAGGATAGATAAGAAGCAATCAGACACATCCCACAATTGGCTAGCAGAGACCAAAATATGGCACTTATGAGAGCCATCACTATGGAGGAAGTTGAGGACGTAGTAAAAGGCTTGGAAAATAACAAAGCCCCAGGACCTGATGGATTCACTACAAAATTCTTTCAGGTAGCCTGGCCTATTTTGAGTAAGGATATCTTGGAAGTGGTTGAAGAATCTCAGCTATCCCGGAAGGTACATGCCACTCTTAACTCTACTTTTATAGCATTGATCCCGAAAATAGCTCATTATGAAGATCCTTAAGGATTCATACCTATTTCTCTATGTAATTATGTATAAAATGATCTACACTATTATGGTTAATCATCTTAAACCCCTTCTTCCTGCCCTAATTTCTCCTGCGCAAACTGGTTTTGTCCAAGGCCGCCAAATTATGGATGGCATTATCACTTCCCAAGAGGAAATTCACTCTCTCAAGAGCCTTAAATCAAAAGGTATGATGATAAAATTGGACTTATCCAAAGCCTATGATCGCCTAAGTTGGTATTTTTTTAAGAACTTATTGAAAGCCTCTAGCTTTGAGCAGCGATGGATTCAATGGAATTCTTCTCTCATCTCCCTCCCGCACCTTCAACGCATCTAGAGGCCTCCACCAAGGTGACCCTATTTCACCCTTCCTCTTCATTTTGGCTACGGAAGGGTTGGGAAGATATATAAAATCAGTTTTTCAAGCTTTCCATTTAAAAGGAATTTGTCTTTGGCCCAATGAACTTCCCTTATCCCACCATCAATTTGTGGATGATATAATGTTATTTTGTCAAGTCTCCCTTTAGGAATCCAGGGCTCTAAAATCCATACTGTAAGACTTTAGGCAAGCTTCTAGTACGCAGATTAATAATGAAATCCAATATCTTTTTCTTCAACACCCTGGTTCCTTCCCAATAATTCTTAGCTAGGATTATGGGATTTCACATTGGCTCCCTTCCATCCAAATATCTGGGAATTCCCCTAGTGACTAACTCTCTTAGGACCTCCTGTTGGAAAACCCTCCTAGATCGAATCTAATCCCTTCTTCAAAATAGGTCTTTCTGATCCTTTAACATTGATGGGAGCGTGGTTTTAGTGAAGGTTCTGTTACAATTGATCCCAATATATCAACTCTCAAGTCTAGCTGCTCCTAAACTTGCTTGCTTTGATATGACAACTATTTTAAAAAAATCCTATGGCAGGGGGCTCATGAAGCAAAAAAATGGGCACTCCTTTCATGGGATCAGTTGACTAAACCTAAAATTGCAGGGGGGTTAGGTCCTTGGTATCCCTTTCTACTAAACCAAGCGATGGGAGAAAAACTCTGGTGGTAATGGATTCAAGGTGGTACTGATCTCTAGAAGGTAGTTTGGGGCTGGAAATATAACATGCCATCAACTACAAAGGAAAGACTGAGACTACAGGGAACTCCAAGAGGATCATCAATTTGGAACTTAGCTTCTTAGAATAAAGACTTAATTCGCAACCACATATTTTGGGAAATTAGAGATGGGAGGAGAGCTCTATTCTGGCTAGTTTCATGGCAACAACTAGAAAAACTCTTGAGTCGCAAGGACTTGCCGGAGATATTCCTTTTCACTAATAGACCCCACAACTTGGCAGTTAATCAGTTTTGGGACCCAACCCACAAGAATCAATGGAGATAGTGGAAAATGAAACAAGACTGGAAAAACCCTCCTGACTCAAACCAATGGGATGTGTTTGATTCTAAGTTGTGCACTAGAAGAATTGCATTGTTAGAAGGACATGACATTCTCAGGTGGGGCTATCAAACTAAAGGTATGTTCACCATAAAAGAAGCTTACCAACTGGAAGCAGAGGAGCATCCGGATTAGAACAATCCACTCTGGAGGAAAATATGGACGTGACAATTTTGGCCAAAAGTAATGTATTTCATGTGGTTAGTGTGCAGTGGCAGGATTCTCACCTGGGACCAATTACAAAAGAGAGGAATCCATGGGTCCTCTTTCTACAATATGTGTGCCTCTCAGACTGAAACCATAAAGAATCTCTTGAATCTATGCCCCTTTGTAGCCCGACTCTGGCAGAATATAGATACTCTTTTTGGTCATCTAGACTGGGATAATACTAGCATCTGATCCACCATTAGGAGTTGGAGTAAAGGAATATATTCCAGTCTGGTGGTAAATCGAGCCTGGTATCTATCTCTCGGATTTCTTTTATGGGTAGTATGGGAGGAAAGGAATATAAGGATTTTCAAGGACCAAAAACTGTCACACTTGGAAATATGGAAAGGAATACTCAAAAATGTAAAAGAATCTATACTTGTAGAGAAATGGCATTCTGATGATTGGAAGGTCAACCCCCAAGAAGCACAGATATTTTCTACTTTCAACTTATCCTTGCAAATTCTTACACCCTCATATTGGAAATTAAAGTTGCCTCCAAACCAATCTCCTTCTTTCTTCTCATGCCCCCGGGAGGGTTTTCTCAAGCTAAACTTTGATTGGGAATCCAAAGTTAACCTTGGGGATGCGGGCTTTGGAGGGGTCATCAGGGACTCGCATGGTCGGGTTGTCCGAATATATGCTTTGGATTGTGGCATCGTAAGTAACAACAAAGATGAATTCAATGTTGTTAAACATTGCTTGATAATAGCAAGAAGGGAAAGGCTGAGAAAAATGGGGGTGGAAGGCGACTCTTCTCTGGTCATTGATACTATTAAAAATCTTAACCAAGGGTCCCAGTGGGAAAATATTACTAAAATATGGCAAAATTCTTGCTTGATCCAGGATATCAGTGAACTTATTCAAGATTTCAAGTATATCATCCCCTCACATGTCCACCACAATGGCAACAAAGTTGTGGATTTCTTAGCAAACTGGGGTTGTTTTCACCAGGGAGCGCATATAGATAAGCCTTGGATAAGGGAGATTAGGGAAGTAGGAATGGACCAATTGAATCTGATTCTTAAATAATACCTAACTCCTAATCATAACCCCCAATCGAGGTGCGAGATAGTCAGAGGCCCGCTTGGGCTTGATTGACGTGACAAAGCTTTTAATGTTTTGGGATGGTGGGTGGTATCCCCCACGCCCTCACACACATATTGAATATGATAGTATGCAACATTGTATATCTTGGCAGATCCACAATGTGAAACTTGGTAATCCTTGGCGCCTACAGGTAGTGGGAGCAAATGTGGAATTAAGACCACATATTCGATGTATAAACTTGGGTCGTTGTCTTCTTAAGGTGCCTAAGTTTGTTGGTTACAAGTTCACGACATCAAGAACGTGAGAGGAATACCTAGCTGCTGCCTATCTCTACTTGAGGTTGGCATATAAAGTTTGGTATGTTATAAGTATATCTTTGTATATTGGGTGGGGGGAAGCTACTTGGGATGAACTTCATGCCCGGAGGGGGAAGGAAACACTGGTTAAATTAGCAGTTTTTGTGACTAGAAATATAGGCCTTCTCGATTATGTGATATCGATTTCTATATCTTTTGGAAATCTTCTTTCTCGCATGGGCATGTTTAATAGTTTCCCATTTTTTATCATGATGTTTTATCTACATGTTGATAATTGGGTTTCCTGATTTAAGCTTGAATTATCAGTGCAAACCCTGTGGAGAGTAAGGGTTTTGAAAATGATCAAGGCCAAGTCTACGGACTTAGGGCTCAGGGGGGTATGGGGGACACCGTTATTATTCTGGTGATACCTCCCAAGTCCAGAAGGTTATTAATTATATGTGCTTGCTAGCTCAGGTGATGGAATTTTGAAGGGACGCAACATTGTCCAGCGTTGCATTTGTTTTTTCGGCCATTCATTAAGTTAATGATTTTTTTTTATTTTTTTTATTTTTTTTCAGGTGGTTCTTTGTACAAATTATATTCCAAGTCCTACGTTGTCTTTACTTCTGGCCTCTGTACAATGGGTTGGATCATGAGCACGGGAAAGAGATAGAAGGGTGAAGAAAGGGGGCCCAACCTTGGCAGACATGGTGAAGTCTCAGCCTCACAACTGAGCCTCAGGTCGAGGCGAAAGATGCAGAATACATGAGGAAGATAAAGGAAAAGTTGTAGATCCATATTCTAGTTGAAATAAGTGGCATAAGACCGCATGGAAGAGGACTGAGTGGTGGGAGGCTTCACGATAGGCGATTGCGTGACAGGTGACTGCGTAGAAGGGGACTACACGGTAGGGGACTTCACGACAGGCGACGACGCAAACATGGACTGCTTGGTAGGGGGCTGCGCGGCAAGGGACTGTGTGGTAGGAGACTGCGCGACAAGGGACTGCATGGCAGGGGATAGGGCAGCAGATGGGTCGAAAAACAAATTATGAGAATATTCAGGCCATGATCAAGGCTTACTACGAAGAGACCTCGACATAGGTGAAACAATTGATTGAACTAGGAGAAAGTTGAATTTGCAAGGTGAGATTGAACCGCCAGTCAAATACTGGGGAGGGAACTAATCACGAACCCTGGGTACATGCGTGGTGGTCTCACCCTGTTCAGACAGTCTATTCATCTTTACCTGTTAATTAAATGCATAGTGGCCAAAGAAATAACTGCGACCACTAGCACAATGACGCATAGTGAGGCCAAACTAACTCTACAATACATTGAAAACGATCTCCAGCTTATCCAACATTAGTTGCAAAATCAGAACGCTCATCTTTACTACATTGAGTGACATATCCCATGCCTACCGCAATCTGAATTACCAAGATAAATTGGTAAAGATCCTGCTCCGATGGAATCGTCGGATGAGTAATGGGTTGAAGCTATGACTATTAATTTTGGCTTATTTTTCGTTGTTTATGTCAGGTAGCATTTATAATTTCAATCTAATGTTTATTAGTTGGTTTTTAGACTATCAACCTTATAAGGCTTGGCTAAAAATACTTAAATTATTTATGTTTTGGATGGCTTATAATGCGATTCAGTGGCCAACAAACTTGGTTTCCCACTGAGCAGGTTGAGGCCACCGAACGAACCATATATTTGTAACCTGCCTGTTTATAGATGAATGAATGAAAGGTACTGCTAAGCTTACAAAAAAAAAGATGTAGGAATTTTGTTTGTTGACTACAGGGTCTTGGAGACAAAGGAGTGTTAGTTTCTATAGATCTATGATATACTTTCAAGGTTCAACAATAGTGGTCATCCAAATATCTTAAGGTAGTAACTAAGGAGGCTCAACTATTCCCTTAACCATATAAACCAATTATCCAAGTATTACAAAGTGATCTCCCATCTCCCCAAGTGTTGTTATCAAGGTAGTACAACAACAAAAAAGTTGATTGATTGATGTAGGATTTGTTTAAGGTATATCTACAAGACTTTTGATATGCATGAATGTATGTGGAACTGATATTTGTATATAAGTTTCATATGATGTAATACTACTCAAAGGGGTGTCAATACTAGGGGTTACAAGGGTTTCCAACAATGTCATTCCACTTGTTTTTATTATGTGTATGCTTCTCCAACCACAATTTTACACATTGAATGAAAAATCATTGTGTTATTTAAAGATACAAGAACAAATATCTACCTTAAAAAAAAATCTATTGAAATTCAAGGGCATGTTGGCTCAAAAAAAGCTTTGATACCACTTATGGTGTTTCTTAACCCTTGAAAGTTTGAACATAAGCAAGTATACATAGAATAAAATTGCAAATTAACTAAAAACAAGAGACAACAAGTGCTACATAGTAGCTAGTCTCTGCTGCTTATTTTAAATATAGTTAAATTAAAGAAAACATATTGAATTTAAGTTAGTGTTAAGATTTAGAATGCGGTCAATTTAAGTTTTACTCATTGGTTTTATTTTCAGGTATGAACTACTTTCCTGTTAATTTCGTTTGTTGAAATACGAATTTATGTACATTTATTCTTGTCCATCATTATAATTTTATTAGAAGTAGCCTTTAAGTGCGTCTTTTTGGAGTTTTTGGCAGATTTTTGGTCGGAATCGGCCGAAAAAAGTTGCGGCCAAATCTTGATTTGTGTTGTTTAAACTAGTTTTTTAACTGCATATATGGATGAAACACCCTCAAAAACCCATGAGGCACTTCAGTTGTGAAGAGCTCACCTGTCAAACTTGTTATTTCAATGAATCCCTTCCAGACTCTAGACAAATTAAATAAGAAACAAACCAAAAAACTTTCTTAAAACTCACACTTAAAGACTAGTTTTTTTTATATAATACTTTTTACTAAAGTCAAATATCAATTAATAAAATATATAAATAAATAAATGTATTGGAACTAATTAAAAAGAAATATCTATCTAAAATGTTTAATATGTATATATTTTATATTTTAATAATAAATTAAGATAAATAAATAAATGCTTAGACTCTCAATATATATTCATTCTAAATCTTTATTATATATTTTAATGAGAAATTGACATTATTTTTAACTGTACACTATTCACATATTTTTCTTGGGCCATGACCTCCCATAGTGACAATGTTATAATGCCGAAAAGACTAGAAGATACATAGAATTGGTTAAAATAGATTATCACAATTCTCTTTCCTGGCTACGATCCTCCATAGAATATCAAAATTTGTGAGTGTGTTTGGAGATATGTTGTTATGATTTCCAGAAATCTCACTCTTCATTGAATGTCGTTTTTGCATCTCGATGTACATTTATTATTCTGACAGATCTTGGATTGAATTTTCTTGTCAATCTGTTGAACCATAAAAAAAAATATGAATAAATTTTGTTGTGGGAGATTTCCGGAAATGAATCCTATAGTGATAAATATTTTCAAATCCATCATAAAATATAAAATAACAATAATATAATGAAACAATTACTGAGTAGTTATTATTATATTATTATTCAATTTTAAGGTTACAGTTAAGCCAGACACCAAATTGGTGTATGAGACTCCCTTGTTTGTGGGACAAGGGACCCACCTCCGTATAACGATTTGATTGCTAAGTCTACGAAGGCATGCATACTGTATTGTCCTCTAGTTTTGAACCTGTGACCTCTTAGGAGGAAACACATGCTCTTAACCATTAGGCCCACTCAAGCTATATCCTTAGGCCCTCCGCGTAGTTATCCTCGCATAAGATGACCGACCAACTATCCAATCTGCCACCACAACATTATAGATGGCTCAACTTTTGTGGAAGTATAACACTTTGGAGCCACAACTACCATTTTCCACAATGAATTGTAATGGACTGAAATACTTGTTGTAAAACATGTGACATGGAAATTGCATGAACAGTGTGTCACTCAATCTGGCCTGGACCTAGTCAAGGCCCCACCTATAATACAAAGTAAAGTAAGTTCACCTCACAAGGGAAGCAATATAAGAAAACAAATAGATAAACACTAGCTAGGAAAGTGACACTTGAACCTTAGATGGTTACAACCATAGTCTAACTAGTATTCTCAACTCAATAAATCCCTGAAATTTTGAAAAAATTAGTTTCAATTTCAAATTAAAAATTATAACCCATGTTTGTTTTTCCCCTGAATAGACATCGCTTCTAGGTTGTTTGTGTGCTTACTAAATTTGTACGAGATTTTGAAGGGGATAGATGGAAAGGGTTCTTATTTCGGGACCTATTTATTTCCTTCCATTCATGTATATCAACAACTAATGCAACTACAGAAACAAGGTTTCGTGCTTCATTCCCCATAGCCCTATTGATCAAATTACTTTCCTAGACTTGCAGAAGACATACCTCGCAACCGAATTTCAAGGTAACACTAATTAATTCTCTTATGTTTCAAGATTTTTTGTGAGATTTTGGAGTTTTCAGGACCATTAATTCATGATGGGACCTTTGTACTCTTGGCTCGTTAATCTATACATTGAGCAATAACATGTTCAATTTGATAGGCAATCAGAGAGAAAATAAATTAAAATATTGTAAAAAAATATTAAATTTAAATGTGCAAAATTAAATTATAGAAACTTTACAAATTTTTTAGGTCAACCTCAAACTAATATGGATTTGAACAAAAACTCAATACAATATCCCACTACGTACAACAAGAATAATAAAATAAAATATCTATAAAATTACCCTTCAATATTTACCATGAGAAAAAAAAAATATTCATTCACCTCTTAAAACGCAGTTACCTTCCACTGAGAAAAGATCCAAATACACAACCTAACATAAATATCCCACAGTCTCCTATCTAAATAAATAAATTTTATATAATAAAAAAAATCTAGTCTCTTCACTAATAGGTACTAACTTCCCCATAAACCTTATAAAATGGATCTTATTACATTGAATAAATATTCATTATTTTTAGGGAACCTTATTCATAAAGCATAATTGTATACCACGATTAACTAATTCTTATGTAACTTAAACCAAAGAACTTAAAATAAGACCCTAATAATTAAACTTATTTCTTAGAGAATTGCTTACCAAAAACTTCTCTCCTTATGGAGAATTTAGAGATAAATGGCACTTGGGCATTTACCCCTATGGTCGGAACGGACGGCTTGCCGCCTACTCACCCGGGTTCAAACTCTTTGATGCATGTTTCCTGCGATTCCAGCAGTTTATATGTTGATCAATGTTGCTCCGCAGCATATTTATTGTACAAATCACGATTCTATAAATATGTATACATTGCGAATTTAATCTCGCTTTTGTAAATATATATAAATTGTAAATCTCAAATTAATACAGCGTCCTCTAAAGAAACTCACCCACTCTCATTTAAAAAAAAAAAAAAAAAATTCCAAAATATTTTTATTTTCTTTTCATATTAAAAAAAAAAAAAAATCCATTTTACTTCTCTCCAAGTAGCATGTTTACTTCTATCCCTGTTTAGAAATGATGAATCCAAATGGCCTTTCATTTTCTTCTAACATATTTTATTTCTCTTATCACGAAGATACAAAAGAAGCATAAACCTGGTGAAGAAAAAGGTTCATGCTAGTGAATACATCTTGGAAAGTTAAACAATAAGGATATAGGAGATACTAATAAGAGTTTCATTGGGTATATAATTTTAACCAGAATACTCCAAATGTGACACTCTATGGGTATCATTCCTCTCTCATTACGGATATTCTTACCCAAATTTTCTCTTTAATAATCAATGTGGCTTTAAACATTTTTTATTGATTTTGAAGTATAAAAATGGACAAAGCGATCCAGTACCAGTACCCGTAGCAGAAGTACAACGAAATGTTTCATCCTTTCCAAAAATAACATATAAATATATTGAACCTTATTATATTATATAAGGTAATATTGTAAATGGAGTAAATAATTTTTTCAATTGGAATAATCTATATTATGTATTAACCAATTAAAAATCAGTTAATATATTAATTTACATTTTAATTTTACATAAATTTTATATATAAATAAAGTAATTAAAAGTTAAAATTTCCAATGTAATATATACTTGTTTTATATTTTTTCTATTAATTTACATTTTAATTTTACATAAATTTTATATATAAATAAAGTAATTAAAAGTTAAAAATTCCAATTTAATATATACTTGTTTTATATTTTTAATAAGAAAAATATGTTTAATATGATGTTGATATTAGAATTTAAAAGATGTATAATTTATTTTATGTTTTATTAATATGTGATGTTTCAATTTTTTTTTATAAATAAAATATTTCAATGTGCCTATTGATTAATCTAATTTTATATTAATTTGAAAAAAAAAGTGTTTAAAATTATTATATCTAATTTTATATTAATTTGAAAAAAAAAGTGTTTAAAATTATTATTAAAGAAAAAAATTCAAGAAAATAAAGTGTAATTTATTTAAATTTAATATAAAGTTAATAGTATTTAAAAAATATTAATAACAAAAAAAATCAATTTGAATTAAAAATATATATATATATATATTTGATATTCAAGTTGACACACACATATATTCAATGTGAGTTATATTTCAACGTTGAATATAAATATATGGAGAGGGAGAAATAGAGAATTTTTTTATTTCGCTAACAAGTTCTTTTTAATACAAGATATGTGGGAGATTTCTAATTGCTTCACTATTTAATATAGAGTTGATGTCGGTAGCTTGTATTCCCAGATAGTTGTCCCACAAGATAGGGTTTTGGTTGTGGATTTCCAGATGATTAGGCTAGGAAAAGGGGTTTTGGCTAAAAAATTCCAGACATTTGGGCCAGGATAAAGGGTTTTAGCCATCGATTTCTAGAGCTTTTCCAAAGTATTTTACAACCAATGCATCTAAAGGAAATGGAATCAGTTTTTGGGGTTGTGTTGGAGGATGAAATTTTTTGGAGTGGCCCTAGTCTATTTAAAAGAGATGAGGAATTTATGGAGATTCTTCAACATGATTTCTGTTGTCACTTGTTGCAAAATGTGTTTCCAGCTGTCCAAAGAGTAAATTATCATTCAAGTTTGCAATCATTTTCGCAAAAGCAGAAGGACTCAAAGCCTACATCAGACCCTCTCCATTGGATAGTGTTCTGAACAAGCTTTCCAACGATATGTGGAAGTCCAACAATAGACTCCTGGATCAAAAGATATGGTATGCAGAAGTTCAAGGATTGAAGCCTTAGGAAGGAATATCAGAGGTCCAATATATCGGAGATCGCATATTAGAGGTCCAGAGATATCGATGATCGCAACATCAGAGCATCAACCATATCGGTGATTGTAACATCAAAGCATCAGGAATATTGTTGCATCACATATCAGAGGTTCAGAGATATCATCGATCGCATATCATAGGTCTAGAGATATCGGAACATCGCAACATTGCAATCAAGCATATCGGTGATCAGAGAACTGGAACTTCTGAACATGAGAACCTTTTAAAAATTTGTGATATGGGTGAAGCGTCGATAGTGTTATAACAAATTATTTCATCGCAAAACCAAAGGTGAGTGGGCCCTTTTCTCTCCCCTCTAGCAGGACACGTGGTGGCATATGATTAGACCCGATAAGCTATAGTGGGATCTGATGTCAGCATGACGTAGTGGTATGGAAGGACACGTGGCAAGAAATTTTGATGTTTTGAGGGGGACTAAGGGGAAAAATCCAGGTGAAATTTTGTCACCACTCACGAGCTTCCATGTGGAGCGATGACATCATATTAGAGGTCAACGTATCAGAGGTTGAGGACGTCGTCACTTTGTAACACTTGATACTAGAAAAAGTTTCGATAAGGAGGCTTCGATATTGGGCTAGCACCCCAGTCGCAAAGACTCAAAGAACCAAGGGTGTTAAGCACTTAACAAAGGAAAAATAGCCCCTGGTAGGATAAAAAATGCTCTAGCACCTCAAGGCTAAGCGGTAGGTCACAACCCTCAGTCCTATGGTGAGAAATGCGGGAAGGGCTAAGTGGAAGGAGCTCATCATATCAAAGGTCGGCAATTCAAACATTAGAATACTGCACCATTGTGAATATTGCGATATGGAATTTCTCTGATAAGCACAATACAGAGATTTAAAGGTGTATGGGTCGGAAACTACAAGATTGAATGTGGGAACAGAGGAGTTGGTCTCAGGAGTAATTGTGTTTGTCAAAGATTGTTGGGTCAAGGCAGCAAGGACCATGATCTGCAGGAAAGAGTGTTGGGCCTGTCTTGAACTGATACAAGCCATCAACGTGCTCTAACGCACGTCTTCAGTGGGATAAATGGAGGTGTGGGACACAGGAAGCAGTGTGTAGGTCACCTGAAAATTAATTTCTCAACATGGAGCTCTACACAGTCAAGCAATGAAATATTTCCAGTTAGATCGTTGTTTCTGCACTGTGACAAGAAACCGGCAGTTGATCGCTCCCAACTCCAAAAAGTGGGGATTTCAAGTAGTTAATGCAAAAATTGTAGGTGAACCTGCCGAGTAATAGAAGAGGAACATCATGGCAAAGGCGTGGCCTGATCAGAGGCGATCACAGGAATTGGCATGCAGATATTTTGCTATGGTCATCATTCAGTTTTACCACGTTTTTTTATTTTGTACTTTGTTTCATTTTAAAGAAGAAATCAAATTTGTTGTAATCATTTTGGGCAGTAGAGCCATCGCACGCCAAGATAGCTAGTTGATTAGAGAGTTGGAGCTCAACTGAGATATTTTGTAACTATTGTTCAAAGCTCCACTCTCCTTATAAATAGAGGGAAGAAACACTTATTCCAAGTTCATAATTTTTGGAAAGAACTCTTGGAAAGGGCCTTTTATTGTTTTCTTGAAGGCAATGTTATGAATCTTGATGTATGCACATTTCTCATAAAATTAATGCGAGATTTCTGGTGATTCCAACTTATTGGATTGCAGTATGTTCATCTTCGCTTGTGTTTTCATATATGTTAAATATTCTTCTCATATTTCATTTCACATAGCTGCTATACATATTTCTCATTAGATTTGGATACATTTAGATCAATTTATTGATGGAAAATGCTTGTATTGATGTGGAAATAAAGTCTTTAAAAGGTGCTCCATGTATATTAGAATTCCATAAGCATTTCCTTACTCTAGTTTCTCTCTAAATATAGATACAGAGAATTCTTAACATTTAAGCTCTGTATGATGGATTTATCCTCTACTTTCTTGTACAATTATATCTGTCTTAACAACTGATTTGCTGCAAACTCTCAATCTGATTTGGTAACCACTGATCAAGAATCTTTTCCTGTGTATTCCAGCGTGTGTGTTGGTTCATACACTGTAGCTTTATGAATGGTTCTGAATCAATCTTATTTTAATTACTTGTGAAAAACTATGGTGCTATAAGTCCTAAAGACACATTTGACAACGTTAATTAAGATGTCCTAGGCACTGGTCTCATATCAACCCAAAGCTTGTCTCTATGAGTGACAACATCTTTCTAGCGTCATTGTCGGGGAACGAATCAAAATATTTTTCCCTGGGTATGATAATTTTTGCATTCCCTCTGTTAGGTGAGCAAGGGAAGTGCAGGTTGAAGATCTCTCACCTTGACAAACCCACTGCTTGAATCTTATTGTAAACACCCTGGAGACTCCACTTTCTATATTCGTATTTGGTCATCATGGCTTTCAATAGGACTCATACTCGTTCTGAGCTAAATAATAGAAAACTTCCCCTACATTTGAACTTGAGATCACTCACCTAAAGGGGTTTTCAAAATGGCCATTCCTGCATTCTTGGACAACAAATTTTCCCCACTAGATTTTTCTTCTGTTGCTGGTTATCCCCATCATGTCCCTTCAGTTCATGAATGGTATATATTTTTGCCTAGATTTGTTGGAATTTCTACGTTTGACACGTTAGAAACCCTTCATGCACTTTACTGATTTATTCCTACCTACTTGTTCTGTTAATTAACAAGTTATTTACCATGTAAATACTGGAAATAAATACAAGTGCATGCTCAACACATTACAGATCATCAACTGAAGGAAATAGGAAAAGCACACAAGTGACACCGTTGTTTTTGGACTAATGTACTTAGAAAAACCCAATGCGGGAAAACCGGTGCAACTATCTGAGGCTTTGATTTATTAATCAGTTTTAGAATACAATCTGGGTGCCAAATCTGGACCACCCAACAGAGAAAAATCTCAGCAGTAGCACCTCTCTACTCGGAAGTAGATATTCCGGCTGAAACCTCAGATAAACACTCTGGCAGCTCCACATCTCCAATCTTCCCCCCAAAACCCCAACGCCAGCCTCTAGGGACTGCGTCAACCTCTCTTTGGTCCAACATTAGCCCAATGTCACTTTTGCTTGGCCTGTGTCAACCTCTGGAGGCACTATGTCAGTCCTCTGGCCCTCTGCATCACCCACGCTAGCCCTCTGAGGCACTACACAGCTCCTGGTTGCTATCTCTGCCTCTCTGCTTTTGTATTCACTACCCCTTAGCTACAACTCTAATCACTCTCTCAACTTTCTCAACAAACCTAGCCCCAGAAAGTCGAAATCTTGATCTCTTGGTGTATTCTCCAAGTCACCCTCAAGCCTCCTCTTATACTTTTTTCGTTGACAAATCAATGACCGAGATTAAGTCCCTAATCAATGGGTAAGATTATATCTGGCTTGATCCATGACTTTTGGACCATTCTAACACAATTTTATATTAATTAACATTAATATTTTATTTTCCCTAAGTTTAGACTTAAGGAATCCTTAAAAAATATTAATTATTTTAATATCTCCCAAACTGTTTAGAATCTGGCCAAACCCTTTCTGGGTATTGGAGATCTCATGTGCCTTAGCCTCTCCACCAATTTTCGTGGCTAGAGCACATCTTATGCTACCCCAACTCAACACTCCATCTTAGCGAGGACTGTGCTATAACAATACTCCTCACTGGGTATCACCTTGATCATCCGGCATCGATCCCTGTGCTAATGCTAGTCCCGTTGCCCATCATCTTCTGCACTATTGCATCTTGTACTGCTACCCATGGCCCTCCCACTGCCACTACTACATCCATACTACAACTCCTCTGCATCTGTGTTGTTGCCCATGGCCCTGCCACTGCCATTGCTACATCTGCACTACAACCCCTCTCATCATTATGCATCGTGCTACCCATAGCACTTACCACTGTTAACTGCTGCACTACAACTCAGTTACTGAGAAGTAAGTAACTAATCTCCCAATTTTGACATCTTCGTCAAGCTAGAAATACTCCTGATGCTGAAGCTCCCTCTGTCACTGAAAAGTGCTCCCTATCTAACCTCTATGTTGCTGCAAAAACTCCATGCATCTCGCACCGTTTCACATCTCTTTGTGCCATCCTACACTGGTGCAACACTCCCATGCCTCTCGCACTGTTGCATCTTGCTAGCCTTGCGCTGTCCTGGGAGTCCTGCACTGTAGCTCCCTCTGTCGCCTCATCCACATCTGTCTCTACTGACATCACCAATACTGCTACTCCTCTTCAGGGCTCCCGTAGCAAGGTCTAATCCAAGAGGATGGGTACGTCGAGGATCCTACTCCTAATCGCCTGTAGTCTTCTTGACTACAGCTCGATATCTCTCCACTTCCGCTCAAGTGGTGTGTGTGCACTCATGTCATAATCATCGTCTATCTCCACTTGCTTCTCTGCCCTTGCTATCGTTGCCTTGGTCTCAGAGGCCTCTCCCTTACTCTTCTTCCTTGGAAACTGGGTCGCATAATGACCCAGCTCCCCACAGTGGAAGCATTTTACCTTGGAGAGGTCTTTCTTCTTCCATTTCTCCTACTTTCCCTCAGATGCTAGGGCAGCATCCTCCTCCTCCTCCTCCTTGATTCTGATCCACTTGCCACTGCTTCCTACCTTTCTCAACTTTCTGATCTCTTCTTGGCAAAGAGAAGCCCACATTTCCTCCCAATCTAGAATGGTTTCCCTACTTAGTATGCTATGGAAAAGCACCTCCCAGTCTTCTGAGACTACGTTTAGGGCTATTCTCACCATCAATTTTGGATCCCGTATTGCCCGTATGGAAGTTAGCTGATCCCAGATCTCCTTCAATCGACTGAGGAATGAGTCGATTTGTTCTCCCTTCTGCATTTGGTATGATCGTAGCTGACTTTGTAGTAGCATCTTCCTATGCACAGAAGTATGTTGATACAACTTGGCCAGGGCCTCCCACATCTCTTGTGTCGTGTTCTTCTCAACGATATGTGGTACTATATGATCCTTGACCCACGTCAAGGATGATACTCTTAGCCCTCGCCATTGCATCCTCGTACCTATTGTTATCAACCGGGTCAACTGGGACTGCTATCGTCTTCAAGGCGAAGTGATTGACACGATTTCTGTCAAGTACGGATAAGATTCTCGCCTTCTAGACGACGAAGTTTGAAGCTCCATCCAGTTTGTCCTGGTCTCTTACTTCGTGTAGTACCATTTTGTTGCTCCTCTAATTCCCTCCTGGAAGTTCTCGGTGTGACTCCCTCTAAGCCTCGATTTCCTTCCTAGAAACCCTTCTGCCAATGTCGAGATGCCCCCACTCTGATCGTTTGTGCAGTTGCACCACTGATCCAGATTTTTCGACTAGAAACCCTCTGTAGCAACTCCCTCCTCCTTGGCCTTGCCCTATTAGGTACTGTTCTAACTACAGTACCCCACCCGCTCCACTTTGCAACTTACCCACAACCTCCTAAACCCTAGCAAACTGAAGGTTAGAGCTCCTAGGCTCTGTGCAATCCCGACACTAGCAAATTAGCTTCCTCAGCCAACTGTATCGGCCCTCCTGGCCTCTGCGTGGCTTTGCGTGAACCTATCTTTGCCTCCCTCAGCCTCTGCACAGCCTCTTCTTGGCTCAATCGTGATGACACAGGCACTGTGTCACCCCTTCCTTGCTGCTATTCTACTAGGAACAACTTCTGTCACTCGGGACAACTATTCTGCTGTTGCTGCTCTTGCTCGGTTGATGTCCTCAGTTATCCTATGATTTGCAACCACGCTCTAGTACCATGTTGGAACTTCTAAGCCTGACATGTTAGAAACCCTTCATGCATTTTATTGATTTATTCCTACCTACTTGTTCTGTTAATTAACAAGTTATTTACCATGTAAATACTGGAAATAAATACAAGTACATGCTCAACACATTACAAATCATCAACTGAAGGAAATAGAAACAAGCACACAAGTGACACCGTTGTTTTTGGACTAATTTCCCCGAAAAGCCCATTGCGGGAAAACTGGTGCATCTATTTGAGGGTTTGATTTATTAAGCAGTTTCAGAACACAATTTGGGTGCCAAATTCGGCTCACCTAACAGAGAAAAATCTCGCTAGTAGCACCTCTCTACTCGGAAGTAGATATTCCGACTAAAACCCCGGATAAACACTCTGGTAGCTCCATAGCTACAATCTACCCCATGAAACCCCAATGTTAGCCTCTAGGGACCGCGTCAGCCTCTCTCTGGCCCAATGTTAGCCCAACGTCACTCTGGCTTGGCCTGCGTTAGCCTCTCGAGGCATTGCATCAATCCTATGGCCTTCTGTGTCACCCATGTTGGCCCTCTGAGGCACTGCGCAGCGCCTGACTGCTATCTCTGCCTCTCTGCTTCTGTATTCACTGCCCCTCAGCTGCAACTATGATCACTCTCTCAACTTTCTCAACAAACCCTACCCCAAAAAGTCGAAATCTTGATCTCTTGGTGTATTCTCCAGTGACCCTCAAGCCTCATCTTATACTTTTCTCGTTGACAAATCAACAGTCGAGATTAAGTCCCTAATCAACAACTAAGATTATATTTGGCTTGATCCATGAATTTTGGACCATTATAACACACTTTTATATTAATTCACATTAATATTTTATTTTCCCTAAGTTTAGACTTAGGGACTCCATTAAAAATATGAATTATTTTAATATCTCCCAAACTATTTAGAATCTTCCCAAACCCTTTCTGGGTATTGGATATCTCATGTGTCTTAGCCTCTCCACCAATTTTCGTGGCTAGAGCACATCCGATGCTACCCCAAATCAACAAGATTCAGTGGAAACACAAATAGAAGGTTGGACAAACACCTCAATGATTTTCATGAATGCGTGGAACAACTAGGTATTGTTTTTGAAGATGTGAAAATGAAATTGTTCATGTATTCTTTAGATGAAGATGCTATAGTTTGGTACAAAACAATATCTCATGGTAGGATATCTTCCTTAAAGAGATTTCACATAACATTTAATCTTTTTTGCAAAATATTATATGCACTGGGTGCTTTGTTTGAAGATTGGTGTGCCCATTTTAATGTTGAAAATATTTCTGAGGTTAACGATCTTGCTAAAGATGTTTGTGGGGCTCAACTCCAAGAAAACATATAACTTCATCAAGAAGCATCACCCAACGATCAAGAAAGGGAGGAAGGAGACATTATCAAGCTGCAAATAGACCCTCAAAGATCTTATTCTGCTGAATCTGATGATTCTCCTTCTTATGATTCGTATGAATCCAATGGGATGTTGAGAAATGAAGGAATACAACAGCCCCAGTCATGGGAAGCTGCACAAAAAGAGGAGGCCCACCAGGAGCTTAATAAAGAGCCTCTAGTTTATGATCCACATCCTTCTAATGGAGAACAAGTTCAAGAAGCTGATATTAAAATCGATAAAGATTCTATGATCTATGATTCTGATGATTCAAAGGAGGATGAGATTGTTGCAGCTTGTCAAAGGGATATTCTTACAAACAAGTGGGGAGAATATTACCAACAACTCCTCCTCCAAGAGGAGCCCAAAGTTGAAGATACCAACAATGTAGGTGGTTGCATGTTACAGAAAGATTCATCCTTGGAAATTGTTCAACAAAGGGAGACAACCCTAAATTTTTCTCATCAGTTCCATGATCCAGTAGTTGACTATATTGCTTGTTTCTTTAGTCAGCAACCAATCTTAATTATGGTGTATGTATTAAATGTTTTGCCTCAATATTTAAAATGGTACATGCATGTTTTAGTTTTTGACTTTCAAGAGAACAATGGCATAAGGTCTAGTACTCAGATGTTGGGCTAGTATAACTGGAATGTTGACCTCACTTGGGTGAATTGAGCCATATGCATAAGTAGGAGTTGTATATAAATAAGTTCACTATGCGAGTGTTTAATTTCCAGTTTTTAGGGTTTGTAGTTATGCATTTAAGTTTTATGAGGAAAGGACTCCCAACAAATAAAGTTCCATGGAGATTTTCTAGTTTTATGGGTTCACTATATTTTTGACTCCATGCTTAATGGTGAAGGCTACCAGTCTACAGGTTCTCAGCACCTTGCCAGCAAGGCACTGTCCCCAGTTGGAGCCAATGTTGTCACTTAATGCAAAATGTGTTTCCAGTTGTCCAAAGAGTAAATGAGCAAAGATGTTTCCAGTCATTTTGCAAGTAGCAGAAGGACTCAAAGCCTACATCGGACCTCCCCATTGGATAATGCTCTGAAAAATATTTCCAACGATATGTGGAAGTCTAATAATGGACTCCTGGATAAAACGATATGGTCTGCTAAAGTTCAAGGATTGAATCCTTATGAAGGAATATCAAAGGTCCAATATACCAGAGATTGCATACTAGAGGTCTAGAGATATCGAAAATAACAACACCAGAGCATCAGCCATGTCGACGATTGCAACATCAGAGCATTAGGCATATCGTCCCATCGCATATCGGGGTCCAGATATATTGACAATCGCATATCAAGGTAGAGAGATATCAACGCATCGCAACATCGCAATCATGCATATCAACGATTGGAGAATCGAAACCTCTGAACATGAGAACCTTTTAAAGAGTTGTGATATGGGTGAAGCTTCGATAGTATTAAAAACCTCTGGGAACACCGATAAAGGATTAACAAAGTATTTCATCACAAAACCAAATGTGGGCGAGCCCTTTTCTCTCTCCTTTAGCAGGACATGTGGTGGCATATGATTGGTCCTGATAGGCTACAGTGACATCTAACGTCAACATGATGTGGTGGTATGGAAGGACACATGGTAGGCGATTTTGGCATTTTGATGGGACCTAAGGGAAAAATCTGGGTGACAAGTTTCACCACTCATGAGGTGCGACATGGAGATATGACATGATATTGGAGGTCGATGTATCAGAGTTTGAGGATGACGAAATATTGTAACACTTGATACTTGAAAAAGTTCTGATAAGGGGGCTTCAATATTGGGTTGGCACCACAGTCACAAACGCTCAAAGAGTCAAGGGTGTTAAGCACTTAACAAATGAAAAATAGCCCCCAACAAGATAAAAAATGCTCTAGCAACTCAAGACTAAGCGGCAAGTCATGACCCTCAGTCCTATGGTGAGAAATGTGGGAAGGGCTAAGCAGAAGGAGCTTTTCATATCAGAGGTCGATAATTGGAAGATTATAATACTACACCACTATGAATATTGCAATATGGAATTTCTTTGATAAGCACAGTACAAAGAGTTAAAGGCATATGGGTCAATAACTGCAAGATTGAATGCATGAATAGAGGAGTTGGTCTCAGGAGTAATGATGACTCTCAAAGATTGTTATGTCAAGGCAACAAGGATTATGATCTACAAGAAAGAGTATTGGGTCTACCTTGAAGTGATACTAGCCATCTCTGTGCTCCAACGCACGTCTTAAATGAGATAAATGGAGGTTTGGGACTCAGGAAGCAGTGTGTAGGTAACCTAAAAATTAATTTGTCAGTATGGAGTTCCATGTAGCTAGGCAATGAAAGACTACTAGGTTAACCTCTATTTTTGTATTGAGACAAGAAACTGACAGTTGATTTCTCCTAGCTCTAGAGAGTGGGGAATTCAAGCAGTTAAGGCAAAAATGACAAGTGAACTTGCCGAGTAACAAAAGAGTAACATCATGGAAAAGGCATGGCCTGATCAGAGACGATCATAGGAATTGGCATGGAGATATTTTTCTATGGTCATCATTCAATTTTCCCATGTTTTTTTTTATTTTGTATTTTGTTGCATTTTAAAGAAGCAATCAAATATGTTGTAATCATTTTGGGTGGCAGAGCCATCGCACACCGAGACAGCTAGTCGATCAGACAGTTGGAGCTCAACTGAGATATTTTGTAATTATTTTTCAAAGCTCCCCTCTCCTTATAAATAGAGAGAAGAAACACTTATACCAGGTTCATCTTTTTTGGAAATAACTCTTGGAAAGGGCCTTTCCTTGTTTTCATGAAGGCAATGTTATGAATCTTGATGTATGCACATTTATCAGAAAATTAATGTGAGATTTCTAGTGATTCCAAATTATTGGATTGCAGTATGTTCATCTCCTCTTGTGTTTTCATATATGTTAAATACTCTTCTCATATTTCATGTCATGTAGCTTCCATTGTCACTATAAACAATACCCTTGTATATGAGTGATGCCACAAGAGTATATCCACAGGTATAAATATGATGTAACATATAAAATACATACAATGCTATTGGATTATTGTAGATGCTTGTAGAGTGATACACCATACTACCTCTATGGAGCAATATGTATAGATAATTTTCCAAGCCTCTTTTCCCTATGGAGCGATGCCTGCAGATAATTTTCTAAGCCTTTATTATGCGATGCCATAATAAGTTTGTTGTGTAATTACAATGTGAGACGGGGTAATCGTATCATTTTGTAAATACAATGCAGAGTTACCGTGCCACTATGTAGTCTCATAGATGAGATGCCCCTGAACATATGTGATGTTTCATCTAACTGTAACAATGCCTCAGAACCATGTGATGCCTCATATAATAGTAGTTATCTCTCAGAACCAGTGCGATGTCTCATATAATAGTAGCTATGTCTCAAAACTAGTGCAATGTCTCATATAATAGTAGTGATGTCTCATAAAATAATAGTGATGTATCAAAACCACTATGATGTCTCATATAATAGTAGTGATATCTCAAAAGCGAACCATGGAGTAAAGAGAATGAGCCAATGAGTCATCAAGATGTATCAATTAGACATTATAAGATGTGAGCCAATCAAACCATTCCAAAATGTGAGCCAATCAATTTTAGAGATAATCAAACTACCTATTTTTGACCAATAACCCATTCATATTTGTAATTTCTTATGGAGATCGAATAGGTGCCATGCAGGGTACGTCGACTTAGGAATTTGGAGGGAGATACACCAATTTGAATTTTAACATATTTTCTTTAATCAATTTTAAAATCTTTTTTCCAAG
Source organism: Pinus tabuliformis (assembly GCA_031772625.1). Lineage (NCBI taxonomy): Eukaryota > Viridiplantae > Streptophyta > Pinopsida > Pinales > Pinaceae > Pinus > Pinus tabuliformis. The sequence goes on along the minus strand of CM062811.1, from coordinate 141,414,493 downwards.
TAATTTTTTCACAACAATATAATAATAATTAGAAGAGTGTCAAACATATAATAATATTTTCCTTTGCCCAATTTGAATTCTTCTTTGAGGTAGTTGGGTTTCCCCTTTGTGGTCTTAGGGTTTCTATGGGAAAATCCATCCCATAGCTGCCCCAATTTTCAATACTCCCTCTCAACTAGGGAGGAATTTCCATCTTCATTACAAGACTCATCTTAGATGTGCATGTCAAAATATAAGAAGGAAAGTGACTGCATCATAATTACATCTCATCTTGTCTCATAGAAGAAGAATAATTCACAATAAAGGTAGGGGAGATCAATCCTCAAACCCTACTAGTCTCCATGTCAAATCTCATGAATTTCATCTCAGCTATATCTACAAGACATCCATCTCAACGCATCTCATCTCAATTTGACTCCTTTGATAACCAGTTGAACACTGATGTCTCGATCTAAAGAAGAAGAATTATCATTCATCCAAATGGATCCGAGAATGCTCTCTAAGTCTTCATAAATTCTTTAAAAATCATGCCAAAGATCAAAATGTTTTAAAATATCAAAGTTAACGCAGAGGAAACACCCTTAGCAGGGCGGAGAAACACTATCGAGAGGCCCAAAACCCACGAAATCATGAATAAAATAGAGTATGGAGGTGTGGAACAAGTGATGCACAGTAACCGTCTGACCTAGCCGATCAACAGTCCAGATCGGATCGGTAATCGCAATCGGCGGTGACCTTCGGCAGAGATCGGCGGGATCCACATGAGTCTTGTGACAGCAATCAGCGAAATTGGCAGGATCCACATAAGGCATGCGACGGCGATTGGCGGAGTTAATTTGGACCGTCGATCAAGCGTGTAGATCGACGGCCTATACGATATCGATGGATTGCTATCGGGGGATTGCAGAAGCGCTTACAAACGACGAAAGGGTTTATTAACGATATAGATAGTATTTCAGGTCTGGCAACGCGGGCTTTACAGTGTTTTACTGTATTTTCGTATTAAACGAAATACACAGAGACGGAGCCCTTCTGATATGCGATAGCGACTTGTGAATGGACCGATAGGGGAATGAAGTGTATTGGAGGACTTTTGAAGTCCGACATATCATGGTTTTGGAAAATTTCTCTATTAAAATGTATTTCCACTGTAGAAACAATGTGCGACCGCTTCAGGCGTTTCAGCGGCCCGAGGAACTCTAGCACTGCAGAATGGGTGGCCACCTCCTCTCCATGCGTTAGGCAATGATTGTATAACGCTGGAGAGGGATTCAAAGCGTTCAAGAGGCCGTGGAGACTAAGAGCCGAGGAAATGAAACAAACAAGCAGCGTAGTTGGCTTTAAAAAGCCACAGATAGAGGGCATGAGGGGAGAGCAGTATTCAGGAAAATGTCGAGATAGAGTTTAGGACAGAGAGCATTAGGGGAGTCTGTGTACTCATAGAGAACTTGAGAGATTCAAGTAAGTTCTTATTATTTTATTTATGTTTGTGTGTGAGGCTCAAATTGAGCTCACTATTGTAAACAAAACTCTGCTTGAAGACATAATAGAGAGGCCACCACTGAAGGCTGGACCAGGAGATGTAACCCAGGAGTATTGGGTGAACTACTTATTAAATTTGTTGTGTATGTGTTGCCTATTATGTTTTGTTTTACTGCTTCATTGTCTGTGCATTTCACAATCTTGTCGATCCATTGCATAAAATGACAAAGACAAATCCATGCACATAGGTCTATAATACCTTATTAATTGTCTTAGATCTCATTATCAGATCAAGTGGTATTAGAGCTTTAGGTTGCTAAGGTTAGACAAGATTGTGCTGGATTTTTTATGAATGCTCACTAGATCAAAGATTAAATTAGGAGAAGGAAAATTAGTTGAATCTAAACCAGAAATTGGTAGAGTCCATACCAGGAGGAAAATGGTAGAAGAAACCCTTTGGAATCAGACTCTCAGTTCATGGACAACCTCATGAGCATGAGAGCCATGGCAGAAGAGATGTATAGAGAATTTAAGAAAGGTAGAGATGAAGATTCTTCAACCTCCAAACAAGACAAAGGAACAGAAGAATCTTTTCGAGATGGCCATTTTGAAGGCAAAGGGAAAGAAGAAAAGCTTCCCACACCTCCTGACAGTCCTGAAATTAGAAAGAAGAAAACATCTTTGATTAAATTAGATGTTAAATTTGATTTGCCTGTTTATGACGGAGAGTTGAATGTAGAGAAGTTAGATAACTGGATTAGGCAGATTGATGTGTATTGCAGGGTGAAAAATATTGACTCATACAGAAGTAAAATTCAGCTGGCCAGCCTATGCCTTGGAGGAACTGCCTTGGTATGGTGGGAAGGCAGGACACAAGCTAACTTCAAGAAGCATGGTAAAATTATTTCTGTCTAGAGTGAATTTGTTTCTACAATTAAAATACAATTTTATCCACTAGCTTATATGCAGCAAGCTATGATGAGTTGGCAAACTCTTCGCCAATTAAAAGGGAAAAGTGTACAAAGCTACACCCAGGAGTTTAGAAAAAGAGCTTTCATTCTAGGCATTTCTTTAGACTCACTTGAAACTTTGCTGAAGTATATATGTGGTCTACATAGTTATTTGAGACATACCATTCTCATGTTTAACCCTACTAGCATAGATGAGGTATCTGTTCAAGCTACCCATCTAGAGGCTAGAGGCAAGAATGTGAACCCAGAGATTTGGGGATCATCAAAGCCCACTGCAAGCAAGAACAAGGAAAAGAGGAAGCAGAAGTGGAAAGAGAGGAAGTCCAATGTTGTACAAAAGACCAAACCTTCATGCACTCACTGCAAGAAGGATGGACATGATGATGAACATCGCTGGTCTTTGCATCCAGAGCTGAAACCCAAGAAGTTTGATGGCAAGAAGAAGAAGACTACTACTGCTATACAAAAAGTTTTGGGGTTAGACTCAGGTGATGAAACAACAATTGTAGCCACAGGTATAAAAGGTAAAAATTCTAAAGCATCTACTAGTAATTCTGTACAAACTATTGATATTGAAGAAAATGAAAGAAGACATGAGCTTTCTCATATTAGAATTATTTCCAAGCATCAAAATATTGATACTTTGTTTGATAGTGGCTCACAAGTAAATTTAATTTCTGAAGCAATTGTAAAGAAATTGGGATTGTTAACCACACCTCATAAGAAGCCATATCCATTAGGTTGGGTATGTGATAAAGAAAAACTACAAGTGACTAGACAATGTAAACTTAGGTTTTCTTTTGGGTCAACATTTGTGGATGAGGTTGAGTTAGATATTGTTCCCTTGGATATATGTGGAATTGTTTTAGGAAGTCCTTACTTGTATGATAGAAAAGCCATATTCTATAGAGCTGAAAATAAGTATCAACTCGCTAAAGATGGAATAAAATATATTGTAAGAGCTCATAAACTCAAGAATAATTATACTCTCATAAACTCAGGCAGATGAAAAGAATTGTAAATTCATGAAAGCAATTTTTACTGATGGTTGTAAAGGAAAAGAAACCTGATAAGACCAATGTATTTAAAGGTTGTGATGCTAAACAATAAGCTGATTTAGAAAAATTTGTTTCAGAATATGATATCTTATTTCAAGAACCTAAAGGTCTGCCACCAAAAATGGAAATTGTACATGATATTAATTTGCAGCAAGATGCTCCATTGCCTAACATCGGGTTGTACAAGTTATCCGCTTTAGAGAATGAATAAATCAAGAAGCAGGTACAGGAGTTGCTCGAGAGAGGGTTCATAAGACCAAGCACATCATCGTGCGGATCTCCAATCGTGTTGGTGAGAAAGAAGGATGGTTCGTGGAGGATGTGCATTGACTACAGAGCACTGAATAAAATAACGATCAAGAATCGTTATCCCCTTCCTCGCATAGATGATCTATTGGATCAGCTGAAAGAGGCTATTTACTTTTCCAAGTTGGACCTATGTAGTGGTTACCATTAGGTCAGAGTAGCAGAGCAAGATGCATGGAAGACTGCTTTCAAAACAAAGCAAGGGTTGTATGAATGGCTAGTTATGCCTTTTGGCTTAACTAATGCTCCTGCCACTTTCATGAGAGTAATGAATGATGTACTCATGCCTTTTATTGATGATTTTGTAATTGTATATTTGGATTACATTCTTGTATTTAGTAAAACATGGGAAGAACATCTGAAGCATGTGAAGCAGACTCTAGATGTTTTGAATCAAGAAAATCTCTATGTTAAATTGTCAAAATGTGAATTTGGTAAAACATCTTTGAATTATTTGGGTCATATTGTAGGGGGTGGTGAACTGAAGATAGATCCCTCTAAGGTTGCAGTCATTGTAAACTGGCCTAAGCCCAAGTCTGCTACAGAAGTTAGAAGCTTCTTAGGGGCAGCACAATATTGGAGAAAGTTTATTGCTAACTTTTCCTTAATTGCAGCTCCCTTACATGCTTTGACATGATTGAACAAGGTGTTTCAGTGGGGAGGAAAACAGCAGAAAGCCTTCGAAACCTTGAAAGAAACAAATTAGTATAGCAACAGTACTATCATTGCCAAATATTCAACAACCATTTGAGATTGAAACAGATGCCAGTGATTATGCCATGGGAGTAGTGTTGATGCAACATGGTAAACCCATATGCTACCATTCTAAGACTTTTAATTCTGCAGTAGTTAATTATCCTACATACGATAAAGAATTGTATGCATTAGTCTAGAGTGTGAAAAAGTGGAAAACATTACTTAATGGGCAAAGAAACAGTTATACATACTAATCATCAACCACTTCAATATTTACACTCACAAACTAAGTTGCAGAAATCAAGACACTATAGGTGGATGAGTTTCCTACAGCAGTTTCATTTAGTCATCAGATATAAAAAGGGCATACACAATAAATTTGCAGATATTTTGTCCAGACCAATCATAAATGCATCTACTATACTTAATCATAATTCAATAATGCACGAAAGCTACATTGGACAATATGCTCAAGATATAGACTTTAAAGATGTATATGCAACTTTAAGTAATAAAAAAAAGGTAGAAGAATTGGATTACTATGATAAGGACCGACTCTTGTATCATTTGGGAAAGCTATGTATTCCACAAACAGAGAGAATTAATATAATTAGGGAAGCACATACTTCTCTGATATCAGGTCATTTTGGGGTAAGCAACACAATTGCACAACTACAAAGATACTGCTATTGACAAAAAATGCATGAAACAATTTCTAGATATGTAAGAGGGTGTACCAAGTGTGCTAAAAGCAAGCAAAGCAATAGAAAACTAGGCTTGTACACTCCACTGCTAGTCCCTTCCTGTCCTTGGGAAAGTGTTTCCATGGAATTTGTTGGGGGATTGCCAAAATCTAGAAAGGGACATGACTATTTATATGTTATTGTGGACAAGCTCAGCAAAATGTGTATTTTAATACCTTTTAATAAGCAAATTACAATATAACAAACAACGAAACTGTTCTTTCAACATGTCTGGGTGCATTTTAGGTTACCCACTTCCATAGTATCTGATCGAGACTTCCAATTTGTTGGGAAGTTTTGGTCAAGTCTATGGGAATTAATGGACACTAGACTGAAGAAAATCACAGCCTTTCATCCACAGACAGATGCCCAAACAGAGGTAGTCAACAGGACAGTAATCTAGTTGCTCAGGGGTTATTGCAGCAAGCATCCCAAGCTTTGGGATGAACATTTATGTTATGTGCAACATGCTTACAACCGTGCTAAACATTCTTCTACACAGAGATCTCCTTTTGAGACCTGTTTTGGTTTTATACCAAGGTCTCCCTTGGATTTTGTCTTTGAAAATGACATAGCAGTTGTTGGACACTATGATTTGGACAAAGCAACCAAATTCATTGAACAGATCCAAGAAATTCACCAGGTAGTATAGGAATAGCTGGAAAAGAGCCAAGCCAAATACAAGGCAAGGCATGATAAACATCGAGTGGAGCACAGCTTCCAAGTTGGCAATCAAGTCTGGTTGTATATCAGCAAGGACAGAATGTAAGGTGAAGGAAAGAAGCTAAAACCAATAAGGTATGGGCCTTTTAAGGTACTTGAGAAAATTGGTGACAACACTTTCTACCTTGATCTGCCAGCATACATGCACATCTATTCAGTAGTAAATGCAGAAAATTTAAGGCTGTTTGAACCTTCTTTAATTGAATATCCTGAAGAGCAAAGTCAATTGCCTTCCATTGATGATCTATTGCCTGAATACCTTAATGACCTGCAGGAAGATACAATTCTGGACAGGAAGGTGAGGACAACATGCAAAGGAGATGTTGAGTACCTAAGGATTGGACTCAAAGGTTCAAAACCCAACAGTGAAAAATGGATAGAGATTGGACAGGTGAGGTAGTTGTATCCTCACTTAAGCGACGTTTGAAAACTAACTTTTGGAAGTCCAAAAGCCTTTTTCAATGGGAAGGTGTGATCCAAATGGATCCGAGAATGCTCTCTAAGTCTTCATAAACTCTTTAAAAATCATGCCAAAGATCAAAATCTTTTAAAATATCAAAGTTAACGAAGAGAAAACACCCTTAGCAAGGCAGAGAAACATTATCAGGAGGCCCAAAACCCACGAAATCGTGAATAAAATAGAGTATGGAGGCGTGGAACAAGTGATGCACAGTAACCGTTTGATCTGGCTGATCAACAGTCTAGATCAAATTGGTAATCGCAATCGGCGGTGACCTTCGGTAGAGATCGGTGGATCCACATAAGTCTTGTGACAGTGGTCAGCAGAATTGGCGGGATCCACATAAGGTATGTGACAGCGATTGGCAGAGTTAATCTGGACCGTCAATCAAGCGCACAGATTGACGACCCATATTACATCGTTGGATCGCTATCAGGGGATTGAAAAAGCACTTACAAACGACGAAAGGGTTTATTAACGATATGGATAGTATTTCAGGTCCGGGAATGTGGGATTTACAGTGTTTTAATGTATTTTCATATTAAACAAAATACACAGAGACAAAGCCCTTCCGATATGCGATAGCGACTTGTGAACAGACTCGATAGGGGAATGAAGCTTATTGTAGGACTTGTGAAGTCCGACATATCATGGTTTTGGAAAATTTCTCTGTTAAAATGTATTTCCACTGTAGAAACAGCGCGCGGCTGTTTCAGGCGTTTCAGAGGCTCGAGGCACTCTAGCGCTGCGGAATTGGTGGCCACCTCCTCTCCATGCGTTAGGCAATGATTGTATAATTCTGGATAGGTATTCAAAGCGTTCAAGAGGCCGGGGAGACTGAGAGCCAAGGAAATGAAACGAACATGTAGCGCAGTTGGCTTTAAAAATCCACAGACAGAGAGCATGAGGGGAGAGCAGTATTCAGGAAAATGCCGAGACAGAGTTTACGACAGAGATCATTAGGGGAGTCTGTGTACTCATAGAGAACTTAAGAGATTCAAGTAACCTCTTATTATTGTATTTTTGTTTGTGTGTGAGGCTCAAATTGAGCTCACTGTTGTAGACAAAACTCTGCTTGAAGACATAATAGAGAGGCCACCACTGAAGGCTGGACCAGGAGATGTAGCCCAGGAGTATTGAGTGAACTCCTTATTAAATTTTTTGTGTATGTGTTGCCTATTATGTTTTGTTTTACTGTTTCATTGCCTGTGCATTTCTAAATCTTATCGATCCATTGCATAAAATGACATAGACAAATCCATGCACATAGGTCTGTAATACCTTATTAATTGTCTTAGATCTCATTATCAGATCAATCATAGTGGAGCCCAACTACCACCCTATATTAGAGAAAATAGGAAGGATAACCCAAATTTTCACAGGTGACAAGGATCCCAAATCCTATTTCTCTCTCATTTATGGAAAATACACCGGATAGCCCATATTTTCATAAATGACAAGCATCGCAGATCCTATTGTCCCACATTGATCTTCCCACCTTGACTCTCAAGAATCAAGTGGTAGAACACCTACATTCCATCACTTGAGCAGGATACCACTTACCATAAATGGTAAGGATCATAATATATCTCAAGTCTTCTCAACACATTGGCCACATGGGACAGAACAATCCAACAAGCCTAGCTTGTGGGTAGGATGCCAACTATGGTATACTCTGTCATGATCAATGAGTGACAATAGGCAAGATATGACTTACCATGAAAGGAAAGGATTATAGTCTATCCTATTGTCAGACAATAGGAAGGATACCACTTATTGTGAGATGTAAGGATCATAGGATATCCTATTGTCTAGAGTCCCCTCAAACCCAGGAGATATCTAGCTCAATTCCTCTCCATATGAGTTCAAACATGGGAGGATATCATGTCTTAGTGTTCTCGTTCAGTCATGACCCATTCCTCTCATTAGTTCCTTCACTAGGCTTACAGTTGTTAGTCCTGGCCATAGTGCATGACACTTAGAGAATATTGGGTCAACCACAAGCTTACATGTTGCAACACAAGAATCTAATTGTTTTCCTATTCATCAATCGAAATGTGATGGAGTCTGATGCTCCTCTCTGCACCATATCCCATATATAGTGATATCTTATCTCAATGTGAGTGGACCTATCATGCAACGCAAGATTATTTGTATATCACGTCCCACAATATATCAATTTATATCATATTCATGCCCAACATATGCTCAAACAACTCTTCAGAGAGCTTTCTTAACCATATTGTCTCACAATCAGTCATTCTAGCAACAATGCACACTTACTCTCAAAGAAACAAATTTCTGTGCCAGGAAATCATCCAACCAGGGCGGACCTAAGGCAACACTCAGATGTGATTTTTTAGTCAATAATATACTTCTTATCAAAGTATTCATAAGGTCTCAAGTATCTGATAGTGTGTCCCAACTCATGAATGATTACATTTTCTAGGTATACCAATACCATCTGTGTAGCATTCCAATATACATATCTTTGATCTAAATGGCTCAAATAACATATGGAAATTAAGAATCCACCTAGCTATCAACTCACCATGGGATTCCATCAAAGATGTATTTGAAGAGGAGGCTCTCTCAATTTCTTCAATGTAAACCATGTATGACAAACTCTTTTGTTAAATGAAGTTAAATCTAAAGTTAGAAGACTAGCGTGTTGCAAGGTTTGTCATGGAAGTCGATAATAGCAAAGGGTTAGTGGTAGATCTAATGATTAGGTGAGGTATTTTTCCTTCTCTCAACTCCTGGATTATTAGAGATTTCCCTTTCAGTGTGCTAGTTGCAGAATTCAGGGAACATAATGTGTGAGTGTCCTTTAAAGGTAAACCATGGGGTTAGGGGAGTAAATTTCGACAGTCCAGAGATTTCTACAAGGTTAATAGAAAATCAAGGGCATGTAGATCAAGGGATTTCTGCAAGGGATGGGGTTTCTCTGGATTGAAATAAAAAATAAGTGTCCTTTTTGGAAGTGGAAAAACATAGAAAGGAGGTTGCTTAGAAAAATATTGCTCAATATTTTGCCCTTCATCCAGAAATCAGTAACAAATCAATGCATTTGAAATTTCTTGGTGGGAGAGTGATTTGGTGTTTTTTTCAACAAAATAAGTCGAAGGGAGTAACTTTCAAGATTTTTTATAAAATGAATATTTTATTATATTGGAATAAGGAACTAATAGGAAAAATTCAGTTAAGAATCAAATCTTCAAGACCTGGTTTTTCCCTCTTATAGCCAATTATTAGAAGTGTTATTGGAAGACTTAGTTCAAGGATCCCTTGAAGAAATCAAAATTATTAAAAAGACAAAATTCAAGGGTCTCAGTAGTAGTGATGATGAGATCTCAGATCGAGAAGGTTTGATCCAGGAGAAGTTAGTGGGCTAGAGGATTCAAGGAACCTTAAGGATTCTTTGACTTCATATTAGGGGGAGTTATAATAATTTTTGTCTTCTTTAGTGTCAATGATAGGCATAGATTATGGAATTCAAGAAGATGCACATTGCATAAATATGAATAGGATATTCGAAGCTCTCAAAGTAGGGTTGAACTTACACAAGGAGAATCAACTAGAAAACGATAAGTTAAATAATTCTCCTCTTCTTAAGAAAGGTCAAGGTAAGAGGTCTGGGTTCGAGGCTAGTGGAGTCAAATTATCCCCCATGGAAGAAAATGTAGAAGAGAAAATTTTCCATATCACTAGTTCTCAAAGTAGGAGAGGGAGGGGCACAAGGAAAAATGAATATTTATGTTTAGGCCTCTTCGTTTCATACTTCCATACTTATTTTAGGGCCCTTAGAGTAGAGCACCCTGGTCCAAGAATTATTAGTGAAGATTATGTCCCTGGACACGACAAGATTGAGGGGGTCCTTTAGTAAAATGCCCTTAAATGAATTTTATTTTTCCATAATCGAGATGTTGTGTTTCTTCAAGAGCCAATGTGTTTAAGATTAAAGGTGATTGATTTGTTTTCTTGTTTACTACCGGGGTGTAAGTTTAATGTTTTAGATGCTTGTAGATTATCAAGTGGATTACTCTCTAATAGGTCCCTTACAGTGGGAGATTTTAAAAGTTAAATACATGCATGTAAGATTATTATGGAAGGTATTGTTCCCTCAATTGGGTTTCCATTAACTTGATACTAGATTGTTATGGTCCTTGTAAAAATAGGGAACATTTTTGGTTAGAGATGTTCAATAGCAATTTCATCCATAGAGATGACCTAATCATATAAGGGGATATGAATTTCACCTTTTCGAGGAGAGAATTGTGGGATCAAAGTAGTAGAGGAGATAGATCAATTGGTTTATTTTGTCATTGGTTGGAATTGACTAGTATGGTGGATATAGAGCCTCTAAATTTAAGTCCAACGTGGTCAAACAACAGAAAAGGTGAGAGCGGTGTAGGGAAGAGATTGGACATATTTCTAATTAAAAAGTCCCTTATACCTAAATGTACATTGATTTGGTCTCTAATATGTAATGAATCCATATCAGGTCATGAACTTATTTGCTCAGAAATTGGGGAGGTTGATAGGAAGCTTTATCCATTTCATTTCAACTGAGGATGGATTGATGATGTTAATTTCACGAATATTTTTCATTTGGTTTGGAAACATATAGATAGGTTGACTAGAGTACCTCCTATGGATTAATTTACTATGAATTTAAAGTTATTCAAGGAAGTTGTATGCAAATGGTAAAAAAATAAAAAGGAGGATTCTTACAGTTCCTTGGATAAGATAGAGGACAAAATTTTAGATCTTTATCTTCAAGGAGATGACTTTCGACCAATTATGAATGAGAGTAAGTTAGAGAACTAGAATTAAAAAAGCAGGAATTTTATGGGATCAAGAATTATTTTGGAAACTTAAAAGTTGAGCTACTTGAATTGTTGAAGGTGAAAATAATATGTGGTTCTTACAAAGGTTGCTAGTCATTGTAGGGATGCAAACCACATTTGAGAATTTTTTTCATTGGATGGTTTTAAAGTTGTTTCTTCCTTTGATGAAATTGTGCAAGGATTCAAATTTTATGAGAAACGTTTCGAAGAAAATGGGAATATAAATAGTATGGATCAATTGAAAACTTTCTAAAACTTCCCTAATTCTTCACTGTTGAAGAATCAAATTGGATAGGGAGTCTACTAAGAAGGAGGGACTTTTAAATATTCTTAAGAAGATTCCCAAAGACAAAATTCTGAGGCCTGATGACTGGGGTGCAAATTTTTTCTTTTCCTTCCTTGATTTGATGAGGAAATATATCTTAGAAGTGGTTGAGGAATCTAGAAGAAGGGGCTTTATTTCTAGAAATATTAATGCTATTTTCCTTGCTTTAATTCCTAATATAGTGTTGCCTAAATATTTTTATGATTTTAGGTCAATAGCTCTATGAAATTATCTATACAAGATAATATCTAAGTTTATTTCTAATAAGTTGAAGGTTGACCTATCAAATCATATGTCCTCGGCCCAATTCAATTTTCTTCACAATAGGCAGAATCATGATGCAATCAGGATAACATAGGAGACCATTCATACAATTAACACTCGAAATTTTCTAGCTTTGGTGATGAATGTTGATTTGAAAAAAGTGTATGACATAGTGGATTGGTATTTCTTGAGATTTTTTTTAAATAAAAATTGGTTTACAATTTGAAGTTATGTCTTAGATCTTGGGTTGTATTCGATTTTCTAATTATATCGTTCTTATCAAAAGTGAGCCTTCTATATTCTTCAAGGAGTCGAGGGGAATTAGTCATGGATTCCCCTTGTCTTTTTTTATTTTTTTGCTCACTATTGAAGGCTTAAGTAAGTTAATAATGGAAGCAAATGAGAATGGAAAAATTAAAGGAGTGGAAGTCAATCATTATATGGTGATAACACATATCGTATTTGTTGATGATGTGTTATTATTTGGTAAGGTGAATGTGGATGAATGGAAGATGTTTAAAGAAATTTTGGAATGTTTTTGTAATGTCACAGGCATGGAAGTAAGCCTTGATAAATCGATTGGTATTAGAAATAACTTAGAGGAGGAGAATCTAGAATCCATTAACAATATTTTTCCTCTCAATTTTGGTATGGTAAATGAGGGTTTTAAATATCTTGGACATTTCCTTAAACCATATAATTATAGAGTAGCTGATTTGTTTACGATTCTAAGGAAAGTGGAAAAACACATTAATCTTTGGTGTAATCAATGGATCTCTTTATGGGGTCGAATGTTTATAGTGAAATCTGTTATGGAGAGCATTCCAGTTTTTTGGTTAAACTTAGCCAAAAATCCAAAAAGTATTTTAATGTCAATAAGGAAATTGAGTGCTCAAATTTTATGGAATGAAAGAATAAAAAAATAGGTTTGTCTCTGGTGAAATGGGAAATATTAGCAATTAAAAAAAATAAATAAATAAAATTGGGGGTTGGGGCCTGAGAAACATAGAGTTCTTTGCTTTAGCTCTTTTTGCAAAAAGTGGATGGCAAATTTTTTTTGAAAATAGCTTGTGGAGCTTAATTATGAGGTTAAAATACCTAAAGGATAAGTCGATGGAGGTATGGTTAAGACAACAATCAAAATCTACTAGGGACGGATCACTGATTTAAAGAAATGTCATCTGAGGGATACAGGTTATGGAAAAATGGATCACATGGAAAATTGGTAAGGGAAAGAATGTATTAATTGGATGATATCTGTGGATAGGGTGTGGTGGTAGGAAAAGACTACCTGTGGATCTGGTAGAATTTCTAAGTTCTTGTCGTGTTTATTAAATTATAGATGTGGGTAGAGATGATCCCTTAAATGTTGTTAACCAAGTCTGGGCTTCTACTCAATATTTACAAATCCTGCAAGTTTTTATAGGTGAATGGAATCTTTTTTTGATGAATTTGGGGAAAACAAGTAATTTTTTAAATAGGGATGAAGAGGAAAATCTTTCTTGGTCTAAAAAGAAGCAATGTGGGGTTATTTCGGTGAAGCAGGGATACAATGCTTTGATTTTCAACAAAATATTGCCTATGAATCAAAATGGTGGTTTAATTTAGGTTGGAAGGGTCAAGGACCCTTGAAATTTCATCTTATTTTATCGATTATTCTTGAAAGAAAAATTATCACTGGGATGTTTTAGCAAAAAAAGGGTGGGAAGGTCCTGGATTATATGTTTTGTGTCGTCGTAACAATGAATCTATTGACCATTTATTTGTTTTTTCCCCTTTTGTGAATTTTTTTTGGAAAGAGGTTTTGTCAGTCCTAAAAATAAAATGTTGATGGTTTGGGAACTCGGTTGAAGAAAATATGTGGCTTTGGATTCAGAGATTTAGTTTGTTCTCTTTTAAATTTCTCTCGATGTTTGTGATGTGGGACATTTGGTTAGGGAGAAATAGAGTTCTTTTTCAGAATGAACAATGTAAACTTTGAAATAGGAACTAAAAACTCAAAACAAAAACTCTAGCCAAAAAACCCAAAAAAACATGAAAAACAACCCGCAAATGAAAAACGTTGATGCTGGAATAACATTTTTTTCAACATTTTTCAAAAATGTAACTAAAAACCAATAAAAACCATTTTTTTTGTGCAAAAACCACCCTAAAAACAAAAAGTTTTGATCTTGTAATAACGTTTTTTTTTTTAGGTAAATTTTCAACATTTTTTAGCAATGACGTTAAGGATAAAATATCATGACTCAGAAAACCCTTAAAAATTTTACAATTTTTCAACCATGGAATTAAAACCAAAGATCATGACTACAAAAAACCTTAAGTTTTCAACATATTTCAACCATGGCATTATGAAAAAACTCTATGTCTAATTTTTTTTAAATGAAAGAGTCATTATACGAAGAGTAATTTTTTTTCCAAATGCTAAAAGTATAACAACTTTGAAATCTTAGCCTAAGACAACTTGACACATTGCAACAAAAATTTAAAAATCAACCATCAAATCGACATGCAATGTAGGTGAACTGACCCATTGTAATGAAAGCTTAAAGACCAACCATGAAATTGACACATTATGGGGTTGGACTTGATCCATTATAACAAAAAATTTAAAATCAACTATCAAATTGACACATAATGAGATTGGGTTGCTAGTCGATGATCAACATAGATCTTGCAGGAAAAAATAAAAGAAAGTAAAATAATAAATAAATTAAAATGAAAAATACAAAAGAAAATAAAAATTAAAACATTGAAAAAACAAAAAACAAAAACACAAAAAGTTAAAAAAATAATAATAAGTAAATAAATAAATAAAAACATGACTAAAAAAAAAATTAAAATATTGAGAAAAATAAAAACTAAAACAAACAAAAATTTTATAAAAATAATAACTTGTAAATAAAAATAAATATTAAAATATAAACAAATTAAAAACATGTAAAGAATTCTCGATCCGGATGTGGGCCAATAGTTGGGACAACCTAGTTGTAGTCATGAATGGTACCTGGGCACTTAATACCATCGTCCCCCACATGCTCAAGGCAGGGGGTTCGGTGACCCTTGGCATGAATGCATGCTGGGGAGGTGGGAAAGGTGGTGGGACTGGAGATAAGGCAGGGTATAATGGTAGGCGAGGTAACTCGATGTGCAGTGTTAGAGAGAAATCTTGTGGAGAAGGGGGGCATTTCAGTGCTGTGGGAGGACATCGGAATGTGAAGAACCAAGCCCGACGACGAACACCTGCGAACTTCGGTGTTCTGGAAAGCAGGTCATGGCTTGTGCTGCAAGAGGTCGTGGGCGTGGTGGGAGAGGTCCAACAACAAGGAAAGATAAGGGGCCGAGCATGTCAAAACCACACAAGGGCAGGAAATCAGTAGAACATCTCATTACTGAAGCAGTGGAGGCTTATTGAGAGGGGACAGATGTTGGAATCCGAAAATTGCTAGAAGAACAGGAAGAGGAAGTAAAAAAAGGAAGCGAGAAAGAGGAAGAAATGGATAATTGGAGGACCTTAGTCCCAGATTCAGGTAACACCCATGGAAGAATCACACAATTCAAGCAAACTTTGTACTTGTACTGGTTAATGAAGAGCTTATTAGGCAAGGCGATGGAGCAGATCTCTGTGGGAATGGCAGTGACACTACAATGAATGCCGAGCTATAAGAAGGATATGGAGAAAATCCTCTTTCAGCTGCATAAACAGGATATTAGGCTGGACAGAATCGACCGCCATATCCCTTGCATATTGGAGCTGAATGATATGCTAGGAGCATCCGCCAAGGATCCAACACCTGTTGCATCCACCTCAGAAGAACATAAATATTAGACTCTTACCCATGCATAATTTTGTCTTATGCAGATAGCTTTTAATTTCTATGTTGCAAATATCAGTTTATATAGTTATGTAGTGTATGGACATGAAACAGAGACATATCTAGCTTGGCTGGAAAGATTAAGATAGTATTGGTTTTGGATGGCTTACAATGCGGACCGGTGGCCAACAAACTTGGTTTCCCTCCGGGACAAGTTGAGGCCACCTGGTTAATCTGTGTGGTGTAAACTTGCTTATTTTTTAATAGAAAATGGAATGGTCCTGCCAAGCTTAACAAAAAAATGCAAAAAAAAAGACATAAAAATGACAAAAAAGAAGAAGAAAAAAAACATGAAAATGTAAAAAAAAAACAAAACAAAAATAACTTATAAATGATAAAGAAAATTAAAAATTATATTACAAAAAAATAAACAAATTAAAAAATAGAAGAAAATATTTCCAAAAGAAACATAATTTAAGAAAAAAGTAAAAACGAAATTAAAAAAACATTAAAAAATAATAAAACTAAAAAAAAATATTAATAAAAACAAAAAACAAAACAAACAAAAAAAATACATATTGAAACCCATTAAAAAAAATAAAAACATAAAAATATAAAAATAAAAATAAAATAAAAAATTCCCCGCCCAGGACCCCACCCTTGCGGTCCAACGGCCCAGGGGGTGGAGGGTCAATTTTGAGAATTGGGCCTCCACTCCCGCGACCCAACACGCCTAGGGGGTGGAGGCCTGATTCTCGGAATCAAGCCTCCACCCTCACAACCCAATTGGCCCAGGGTGCAGAGCCCTAATTGGAGGCCCGATTTCAAGAATCAGGCCTCCATTCCCTCGAGTGGTTGGGTCGTGGAGTTGGGGGGCGGAGGGAGCTGCAAACAACTCCCCCCCCCCCCCCCCCCCCATTGCATCTTCCTCCCCCCAGCCCCACAACTCAACAAGCCCAGGGGTGGAGGCCCGATTCCAAGAACCAAGACTCCACCCCCTCGGATGGTTGGGTCATGGGGTTCGAGGGGGAGGGAGCTGCAAACAACTCCCTTCCCCCCCTCTGCATCTCCTTCCCACCTAGCCCCACGGCCCAACGAGCCCAGGGGGTAGAGGCCCGATTCCAAGAACCGGGCCTCCACCCCTGGGTGATCCAGTTGGATGTTGGGGGCCACCCGCCTATTCCACTGGGACCCCCACCACTGTCTCTTTCAGTTTTTCATTTGCCTTAATTGTAGCATAGTTTACTATTTTTGGCAATTTTTTGGGTCCTAAACTTTCGGAGTTGTTTTGAGGCCCTAAACAACGTTTTTGGGAAAACTGGGGCCAATAAGGAAAATTTATGCAGTGTTGGCTAGTCAAAAGTTGTAGTCCGCAGATCGATCTTTATAATGAGGTATTGTGCACATCAAATAGAGATCATATTCCACAGTTATGACCCAGGGAAATTGATGTACCAATTTACCCAAACAGGGCTCATAGTTTTGGCGCTTCATCTCCTAGGGTTAGGGTTTTGGATGTTTAGGGTTTTCCATTATTTCTAAATAATAAATAGGCCTTTAAGTCTCATTGTAACATATTTCAGAGGCATGTAGCCACCACATCTCTTCTCACAGATAAGCTACTATCACCCGAGCTAGTCTTATTTCCATTCTATTTGTAAGCATATTTCAGTATTTGAGATTAATCAAATGAAGTGTTATTTCTGCTGCATTTCTGCATTTATGGTTATATCTGTAATTTGTTATGTTCTTGTTTAAGTTCGAACCACTGAGTCGATTGGGTCTCAAGGGTGGGAAAGGGAGAGAGCGCAACTCTCTCTACCCCGCCCCTGACCCCCACCCCTGTGGCCCAAAGTGTTGATGGATTTTTTTTCCTTAATTTTATGTTTTATAAATTTTTCATGATTTTAATTTTTTTAATTATTTTTTTAATGGTTTTCAATATGTATTTTTTAATGTTTTTCTTTTTTTTTGGGCTTTTATTATTTTTATGATTTTTAATGTTTTTTATTAGTTTTTTTTTAATATAAATTATCTAATATGGTTTTTTGTTTTTTTAAATATTTTCTTATAATTTTTATTTTTTTTTAATTTGTGTGTTTTTTTTAATCTAATTTTTACATTTTTTATCATTTTAAGTTTTTTTATTTTAATATATATATATATATATATATATATATATATATAGTCATGTTTTTCATTTTTAATATATATTTTTATTTATTTGTTATTATTATTTTAATTTTTTTCTTTTTTTTAGTCATGTGTTTTTGTTTTTTTATGTTTTACTATATATTTTTATTTCCTTATTATTATGTTTTAAACTTTTTGTGTTTTTATTTTTTTCAATGTTTTAATTTTATTTTCTTTTGTATTTTTCATTTTTATTTATTTACATATTTATTTATTATTTTGTTTTATTTTAATTTTTCCTGTAGGGTCCGTGTTAATCCTCGACTGGCAAGCCAATCTCATTATTTGTCAATTTGATAGTTGATTTCAAAGTGTCAAAAATATGCCTTAAAAAATTATTGATGCTTTCAAAATACACATGAAAATTACCAGAATTTTTTAAAATTATCCACACCTAATACATTAGAAACTTTAAAGTGTAAAAAATAAGCATTATAAAAAAGGGGTTGATGCATCATCAACACTTTTCAAATTCAACATGAAAATCATTAACATTTTAAAAAAAATGTTCATAAAAAAATTTAAAGTGTCAAAAATATGCTCCAGAAAAAAAGGTGTATTCTGAATCAACACTCCTCAAAATCAGATGATTTTTTGCTACCTCAAAAAAACGGTTACAATTCTCATTTCAAACTTTACATTGTTAATGATGGTGTATGCCTAATAAGAATTACACATTTAATTATAGAGTTATTTTTATAGAACAAGCCAAGCCCTTGAAATCAAAGAAGATAAGAATTATAGGGGAGTTGGAGCTATCTAAGGAAATTTACTGGGTTTCTTTGATGGTTCCTTTCAAAGGGAGAATTGTGGGGTTGGTGTTTTCATTCTATTCCCTCATAATGTGGTTCTAAAATGTAAGTTGCACATTGGAAATAGTACAAACTTTTTTGTTGAGTTGATTACTATGTGGTGTGCTCTGATGTTATCTTTGTGGAAGCAAGTGAAAGTTTTTAAATTAATTGGTGATTCCAAAATAATAGTGGATTAGTTGAATGGAAAGGTGGATCTTAGAATCCTTCACTTGGAATCATGGAAAAGGAAGATTTGATAACTACAACAACATTTTGATGATCTTCAAATCCTTCATTATTACAGGGAGCATAATGTTCTGGTAGATCTGCTCTTAAAGGAGGCTTTACTTTTGGATGTTGGCATTTGTACATATTCATAATTCAATAATGGTGTTTTATCGTCAATCTTTTCCTTTAATTTCTTTAATATTTCTTTTCCAATGATAAGTTTGTCTTTCTTCTTTATGTATGATTGAAGCATATTTTTAATGCTAAGATAAAAAATTTGTTAAGAAATCAAGTGAGCTTCTATGCAGCCAAGAGATGTACTTTTTTATTTCTATTCTAGAAATATCAAAAGTATGTTTTTCTTTTGAAAATAAATATCTGTATATAAAAGGACATGTATTTAAAAATATAGCTAGTGCAACCATATAAATTAAATGGCTGGTAAATGCAAATTCATAATAAACATCAAAACATTTACTTCTTCATACATCTAAAATTGCTAAAATTTAAAAAAAAAATCATAAAAATTAACTAAATTATAACTTTATTTAAAATAATCATTATTATTATTATTAATGATAAAAAGAATTAATATATAATTTAAATATATATACATTAAAAAAAATGAAACGTAATTCTTAACCATGGAGATTTACCTCCACTTTATTACATAAACTTTTAATTTTTAAATGGGCTTTGTCATGATACCATGGATTATCAATGTAACATTCCCAAAAAACCATAACTTATTTCATATGAAACTTATCCATATGACATTTTTTTAATTAATGAATTTAATTAAAATAGTAGAAAAAGGCATACCTACTTTGCAAATAAATTCCATCCTATACTATTAAAAATATTCTAAAATATACAATGAAGGTTAAATTCCTAGCATTCATCTAATAATTAAATTAGAACTCTAAAAATCTTATTTTAAAATAAACATATGTATTAACACAATAAAAAAATAACTTCAATATTAATAATATGAATTGATATATTGGTTAATATAAATCATGAAAAAAATATTTTAATATTTCAATTATAATTATATATATATATATATATATATATATATCTATATATCTATATATATATATATATATATATATATATATATATATATATATATATATATATATATAGTGGTGGTGGTGGCTAACGTCCACAAAGACCAATATGGTCTATCGGAACTTAAGAAAGAAAGTCATTAATTGAGGCTCTTTAATAATTGATTTCTATGATCAAAAAGAAGGGAGAGAAGTGTTACTTAACAAGTCAAGAAGCTTGGTAGTATGGAAAATGTTTGGAAAACGAGAATGAATATGAGTAAGGGCCAGATAATCCAAGAGAAAGTGTCTTTCATCTTCAAATTTCTTAGTATCACAAAGGGGGTAGATTCTTTCATCCCAAAGTGGTTTGGGAATAGACCAACACCTAGTTTAACTCCGAAGCTCATGAGAATTAATTCTTATCTTTGCAATGTTCA
Organism: Pinus tabuliformis; assembly: GCA_031772625.1. Classification (NCBI taxonomy): domain Eukaryota; kingdom Viridiplantae; phylum Streptophyta; class Pinopsida; order Pinales; family Pinaceae; genus Pinus; species Pinus tabuliformis. The sequence goes on along the minus strand of CM062811.1, from coordinate 141,394,093 downwards.
TTTTCTTCGTAGCACTGATTAAGGCACCTCCTTATAATAGTGAGGTTTATCACCTCCTTATAATAATGGGGTTATAATAGAAAGATAATTGTGGCTGTCAAGAGTGGAGTTGATCACCTCGATATAATATCTTAGCTTCATTTTTCCCTCTAACTCCTTATCATCCAACAACTTATCCTTGAATTTAGAAATGATAGTGTTTTTAATATTATCTTTATTCTCCAAGATAATCTCCTCTATCCCCCAATGGCCGAGCCAGGATTGGGCATCCTTCTATCAACCTCGCTTGAGCCAAAGGTGGGGGTTTTGACTAGAGTTAGAAGCAATTTTGGGGAGTTTCTTGACTTCCATGTTGTACAACTTCTTCTTGTACATCAGATACCTAAAAACATCCAGGCTTTCAAGGGAGGAGAGGCTAGATTCAATCAAGAGGATATGGTAGAGGGTACTTCATTTAATCTTGAGGTTGTAAGTTATAAATTGTTTTTGGATCATCTTATTATTTCTCCACAATTCTCTAGATATATTGTAGCCCAAAACCTAACATCCATATAAAATAACAGGGGTGACGAGATTCTTGAAGAGGAACTTCTTTTTACTCTAGACCAAAATATTAGTTGACTTATAATTGTTTTCAATCTCATAGTAAGATTTCCAACCTCCTACAATCCTTTTCTCAATGCTATAGTTCTCGTTGAGCTGATGGTGAATGTTAATACCTAAATATTTGTATGAGGAAACCTTCTCCAAGTAATTGTATCATAAATGAAATTTTTATAGTTTATCCGTTTGGATCTAATTATAATGACTTTAGTCTTTGACGGTATTAACAATCATGCTCATCTTAGAGTAGTAATCATGGAGGATCCTAAGCTTCTTGTTGAGACCATCAGAGCTTCTGGTAAGAAGAACAAAATCGTCAGCATAAAGGAGAATGGTATTGACTATACCAACGAGCTTCGGTCCATCCCACCCTCCGACTTCTAAACACTCTTCTAACTTATCAATGTAAATTCCAAAAAGGGTAGGGGATAGGGGACATCCTTGCTTAACTCTAATATTACATTTAATCTAGTCAAACCAACCTTCGGTGGTCTTAAGCTTGACAATAAAATTCTCGTATAACCTAGTTACAATAACCCTTAGCTCGAGGGGAACCATTATCTCATTGAGCCTTTTCCATAACTTCTCCCAAGGAACAATGTCGAAAACTTTTCTAAAGTCAAGAAAACAATAAAAGAGATCAGTTTTTCTATTGTGACACTCTTTGACAATGGTCCTCATAGTGATAAGGTGGTCAATAGTTGAATAATGCCTCCTAAAACTAACTTTCCCTTTAGCTCTTTTAGCATGAATTTTAATCCAGACACTAATCTTCTTTTCCAAAATGAGCCCATACAATTTGGCTAAAATGTGCTTGATCATGATGTTCTTATATAGTAAGAGGGAACACTTTTATCCCCACTTTTGAAGATAGGCACATTAACGCCTTGCATCAAAGGCTTAGAGAAGTCATGTTTTACTGCCAAATTAAGGAGTTTGTGTATATGAGGGATGAGGATAGACCTTCTCATTTTGAAAATTTCAGCTTGGTAACCTTCAATATCCCTAGCTTTCCCATTAGCAAGCTTCTTAATCCTGAACTCCATGTCTTCCAAAGAAAATATATCTTCCTCTATAAGAGTGTTTACGATGGTACCCATGGTATCAAGGGAGTCATAAAGATTCTTAAAATAGATATCTCATTCCTTTAAGGGGATCAAATTATTTTCTTTCATTTTACGGAAAGAATATTCCTCCAAAACTTTCTAGACTCAACTTTAGAGAAGTGAAGAAAACAACTCTTGTCTTTTGTTACACTGAAGGTGTTCCATCTATGAACTTAGTTCTGCAAACACTGTTCATATCATACAATTAGAGAACTCTATTTTTTTCTTCCTCCATTCAATATTTTTTGAAAACGTGCCTGGTGTTGTCAGGGTTGGTACGCCTTATATTCGAGTCTTTGCTATGGTTTGAGTCTCTGATGCGGTTTGAGTCTCTACTTTTGCTTATACTTTTCCAGCTCAGCTCCAATTACACAAGCAGGTGCCTACATTCTCTACCTCATCTCCCATCTCCCACATCGTATCCTTAAAGCACTACACCATGAGCTATTTGATCTTTGGTTACTACCAACAGGCCATAGGAATTCTATTGAGATGATCGTTGATTCCCTTCACCAAGGAAATCCAAGGCTTTTAAGACGTGAATATGATACTACAATAAATTTTCTGTCGGGAACGTCTTCTCGAATTATAATACATGTTGATTTCGATGAGGAGTGAGAGTCCAGAAAATGTAGTGATATGTCATCTCTGAAGAAAATAATGGTAACAAGAACAACGCCATTAACAATAGAAGCATTGCTTCCACCAACTTTTGTAGTATTCATTTTCAGCGCCAAATTCACCAAATATTGAGATGCAACCCTTCTTGATGTGCTTAAATAAACAACATTGAGTGACCACTCAAACAGACAACATTGTGTGACTAATCCAATAGCTGTTTCGACAATAAGCTTGAGATTCTTGTTTCCCTCGTGCTTCTCCTCCAAGGTTCATATCAAATCTGCAACTAAACTTTAGCTTCTCTTTACACATTCAACGGGGTTTGTTGAAGAGCTTTCTTATCACTGAAATTTGACATGGGTCGATATTCCCAAACAAGGGGAATTTGATTCATGCTCACTCCAACATCTTCGCACCTTTTTATCAAGGAAAATTTGAACATTTGCAGCAAGTTGATTAGTTGTGGCGAAGGCTTACTCCAGCTAAAGTATACAAAACCCCATCTTTCAATCTATTTTCCATAAAAAAACATGGCTACTCAATAGGTTCCATTGTCCGTTTTCCTGGTCTGGAGTAACTTGTCGAACTCGACCTCTATTCCAATATTATTACCAATGCCATTATATGATATTCAGAGTTGAGTGTTTTGTGGATAATTAAGTTTAGGGTAGAGATGGAGTCAATATTTTCCAAGTTGGCTCCATGGATCGCGTTATGGGAAGAGCTTACTGAGCTTTTGGCAGCAGGGGTTATTAAGTGGGATCGGAAGCAGTGAAAATAAAAATGGGACAAGCTCATGGCAGGGTTCAAATATGAGAGTGGCGGCAAGAGGGATAGGTGCAATAGCCCTTATTACGTAGAACTCATTCCCACAGGTTGCATAGGTCGCTCTGCCGAAGCAGGGTGAAATTTCTCAGATTAAGCGTGGGGTGAAGTTGTGGAACTTCTCTATTGGCCTAAGTAAACATTAATATATTTTATTTATGTAAAATCATGTATCAAAAAATTCTTCATGTCACATCATGTATCAAAAAGGTGAGGAGGGGCCATTTAAAGACCATGGTTGGTAGTTAATCTACTACTCTATACATATAAATGAATGATTTGCTACTGTTAGATATGAATGAATGATTTGTTGTACGTATGAAAACAAGGATTTAGGTCATCAAGGTTTGTAGTTCAAGGTAGTGTTTTGGTGGCCATGGGGCTTCTGTGTATGCTACCTTCAATGCTTGTGAACCCAACTACTCTTATGTATTTTATCCTGCTTGTTCAAAAACCTCCAAAAGTTGAATATCGAAATTTATATGGAACAAAAAATACGCAGAGCTTGAAGATAAAGAGAAAATGAAAGAAAATTTTCATTTCCCTATGTCTGGATCAAAATTCATTACCTCGTAGTCATAGTAGGTTCAATCCTTATTTCTTCTCCTCTTGAAGCTCGAGACAAAGCTTAATAGATTCATATACAAATTTTAACAAGAGCAAGAAAGAGAAGCATAATAAAATCATTCTTTCTTTCTTTCCACACACTTTCGGGACATTAAAAAAATAAACCCTAAACCATTATGGGCCTTGCTTTTGCCACAAAACTGGGCTTCAAGTCACCAACCATTATCGCCACCACAATCTCCTTCTCGTTATCATCAAAAGTCGTAACCCATTCTTCCCATAACACTGATGATTTGTTGCAATGGATGTCAGAAAATCAAAGTTGATAATATGAAGAGCGTGCATCTTCTTCAAGTAAGAGAATGCAATAACGATGAGAGAAAAGAGTATAAGTGTTAGCATCACACCCATTCCTCCCAGCACATATGGAGCTGATGACTTCCATGAAAAAATCATTGTGCCATTTCTATTTCCATTCCAGGAATTTCATTCTTCATATTTATCGCAATACTCTTAGAGTTCAATGTACAAGGACATTGGGCTCATCGTCGATTCTCCATGTCTTCCCTTTGCAAGGAACTTGTTGGCACATTGCATATTCTGCATCTATGTATGTTAAGACTGATAAATTCAACCATTTCTTCAAGCATAGACTTGCCTAAGCAGGCAGGGAGCCTAGACTTGGTTAGGGTTCAGCCACATGGGATGAATGAGCTTTCAATGTTTCTTTCCATGTGTAAAAAGTATCACATATAACAATTGGTAACTTCACTCATATTATGTCCCAATGTGATTGTGATAAAAGTAAGTTTCTAGGATAATATTTGATTGGGATGTTTTCCCTAAAATATTTAGAATGTCACTCAAGGCATTGTAGTTAAGGGTTCACAAGATTAGATAATTTATTTGAAATTCCACTGCTTCACATTCTAACACTAAATATTGAACCTTGTGTGAAACAAGTGTCACTCATTCCATGATTTGACTTATCCTTCCATGGCTAATGCATGTTAAATTTTCTTGTTGTTTCTTTAGTGTATTTATTAAGTAGAAAATTGTCTATATACTTGAGGATGATTAGTCATATTTTTTTTTAGTTTTATGAGTTTAAGGATTTGAAAAAATATTTAAGATGTGTGCATAAGATTTGTGTTATGCTGAAAATAGTCATTGGAAATATTTTCTTTCAATATAGATTTATTAAAAATAAAATATATGTGAAAAGTGGAATGGACCATTATAGGTAATGAAGCTTTCTTATATTACCTTGCTGGAGTTGACCAGTGATCAATGCTGCTCCTGTTAGGGTTTCTGGACAAAAATCCCGCCGCTCCTTCCCTCAGCGTCCTCGACCTCTCTGACCTGCGATGCTGCTGATCTCCTCACCATGGTCAAGCCGTCCGGAGGGGTGGGCTCTGCCCCCCCTCCCTCATCAGATCGCTCTCCTGACAAGTCAGACAATGCAGAAACGCCAGTCAATCACAGCCCTGACCCAACTGATGGCCCTCATTCAGATCCTGATAACAACAACAATGGAAAAGCTGTTGCAGGTCAGACGACAACCCGAGACAAAGGAATAGACCAGAACACATCGACATCACGGCCAAAAGCATTCTCTGCAACATGCATTCCTAAATCTGCAGAGCGAATAAAAATAGATCTTCCCAGTGATCGAATCAATGCCCAGATCCAATACATGAGTGATCATGCACTCATAGGCAAGTTCCTCGGATTCTGGCCAACTGAAAAAGCCTTGCATGGCTGGATAGCCTCCAAATGGAAACCTAAGGGTCAAGTCTCTCTGCAGCTAGGACCCAAAGGTTTTTTCACTGCTATCTTCACCTGCCTCGAAGATAAAACTCGTATATTCGAAGGAGGGCCGTATTTCTTCAACTCTGCAGGCCTATATCTTCGGGAATGGAAAGCAAGGTTCGATCCAGACAAAGAGGACTTCTCCTGGGCTCCGGTATGGATACGCCTGTATTCTCTTCCAGTGGAATATTGGAATGAGGAAACATTAAAGGACATTGGCAACAACCTAGGAGCCTTCATCAAAGTAGCTGAGGAAACCAAATACCGTAGATACACCTCCTATGCAAGGATCTGCGTTCACATGCATCTCGCCAAAGAACTCACGGATTCGGTAAGTTTATTTCATGATGATTATGAATGGGTACAAACTATAGACTATGAGCACATACCTTTTCGTTGCAGAAGATGCCACGAGCATGGCCATATTTTCAGGGATTTCCCTATGAATCTTCAATCGAAAGCATCAGCATCAGAGACAAGTAAAGACGCTGAAGGATTCACGAGAGTTCCTAGCCGTAGAAAGCATACCAAGAAACATGCAGTAGCTCCAGAAAATCCCAAGAAACCTGAAACTCGCAATAGCTTTGGAATCTTGTCTTCTCCAATCTTCACGGAGGATCATACTCTCTTCCCATCTTCAGATCCCTCCCCCTCCACCTCTGTGCCCCCCCCACATCCTTCCGCCACGCCTTCTAAGTCCACTCATATCAGCACTCCTGCCTCAACCTCTACTGACAAAATTTTCGCCTCAGAAATAGCCATACAATCTTCAGCCATGGAGGTGGACGCTTCTTTAGCCCACGACAGCAATAAAAGGATAGATGAGGAGGAACAGGACAAACTATCACTCATGGAAGAAGAACCAGAAGGTGAAGATCTATTAGGTCTGGACCTACTCAAATTGGAAGCAGCGTGTCTACAGAAAGATTTCAGTGAAATTCCCCCAAAGGAGATTGAAAGACTTGAAGGAGTTCTGATCAAAGCACAGCAAAATAAATATCTCGGCATTCAAGCAGGTAGCCCTTGGGATGGTAAAAAATTTTTGAAAGACACGAAAAAACGAGGGTGCAAAATGGATTTGCAAAGGACTATCATTATTGGAGAAATGCTGGTGGATTCTGGAGAATTCCCCAAGCTGACCAAGTTCTATAAAGCTCTTCCCCATGGTTCCTCATGAAGTTAATCTCATGGAATGTGTGAGGGCTTAACAGCCCTGCAAAACATAGAATGCTAAAAAACATGATTCAGCAAGAAAGGCCCTCACTAGTCTTTCTACAAGAAACCAAAGGCAATAGCACCGCTCTGGAGAAAATTCTAAACAAAGTTTGGACAGGTTGTCGCTCAGTCTCTGTGGATGCATCAGGTGCTTCTGGAGGACTGGCAATCTTATGGAACCCTCAAATCCTCTCCCTTCAAGATTTCCATGCCTCTCACTTTTTCATTTCTGCTACCTTCCACCTCATAGGTACAAGCATCCATGGTCTTCTCACCAATGTGTATTTTCCTCAAGATCTTCAAAAAAAGCTGGATTTGTTGAACTCTCTTACAGCTCTCAGCGCCGGCAGAAGCCATCCTCTATGGATAAGTGGCGGAGACTACAACATTATTACGACGCTGGAGGAAAAATCCGGAGGCCGAGCAAGACTGGAAGGAGACAACATTGGCTTTAAAGACTTCATATCAAGCAATCAGCTCATGGATCTTCAGACCTCAAATGGTATGTTTACCTGGACCAACAAATGAAGAGGAACTCAGCACATAGCCTCCAGACTTGATCGTTTCCTCCTATCGGATAATGCCATCCATCTAGGCGGAGACTTCCATGCTTCTATTCTGCCTCAAGCAAGATCAGATCATTGGCCTATAATGCTTCAGTGGTCGCGTCCAGAGTCAAAAAGCAACAGACCATTCCGCTTCGAATCCTTCTGGTTCTCCCATCCAAACTTCAAAGATGTGGTAATAGCTGCCTGGAAATCCTTCACTCCCCCTGCAGGAGCCAAGATGTTTCAATTTCAACAAAAGTTAAAACATCTCAAGCAAGCGCTGAAAACCTGGAATCGCACTCAGTTTGGCAACATATTCGATCAAAGAAAAGTGTTGGAGCAGCAAATGAATACGCTACAACAGTGTATCATTTCAGAGGGTCGAAAGGAGGAATATGCACAACAAGAACAGATTCTCCTAAATCAGATTGAAACTCGCAGGCAGCAAGAAGAGACTCTCTGGCGACAAAAATCCAGGATCAGATGGCTCAGGGACGGGGAGAAAAATACTAAGTTCTTTCACAGGTCAACCATTCAAAGGAGAATGCACAATAACATCGCCTTCATCAACAATCAACAAGGGGAGCGCCTGGAGAGGCATGAAGACATAGTACAGGAATTCCAAGAATACTTCCAGGACACTCTTAGAGAACCGCCGGGCAGCAGAAATCAGGCCATACAAAATATAGTGCAGCACATTCCTAAAATCATTAATGAGGATCACAACAACAGACTTCTCCAGCCTATCTCTCTGCGAGAGGTGGAGGAGGCAATGGCCCAACTCAAGGATGGTAAGGCACCCGGTCCTGATGGATTCACAGCCAACTTCTTTCATGCTTTCTGGGAGCTCATTAAAACAAGAGGTCTGGGAGCTAGTGGATGAATCTCGTTCAATGCATTGGGTGCTCCCCTCCCTAAACACGACCTTCATAGTGCTCGTTCCCAAAATGGAAGAATCCAAGACTCCTGACAAATATAGACCAATTGCATTATGTAATGTCATCTATAAGCTTATATCTAAAGTAGTGGCGAACAGACTCAAACCTCTTCTCCCTCTTCTTATCTTGCCAGAGCAGACAGGATATGTAGAAGGGCGCCAGATTCTGGATGGCATCATTCTCTCCCACGAAGTAATCCACTCACTCAAGATATTGAAAAAACCAGGTATGATTCTCAAACTAGATCTCTCCAAAGCTTTCGATAAACTCAGCTGGACTTATATCAAACACATCTTGTTAGCATTCGGCTTCAATGCTACCTGGACTCGTTGGATAATGAATCTCATCTCCTCCCCCTGCTTCTCCATCCTTCTCAATGGATCCCCCTCCCCTCCTTTTCAACCTTCTCGGGGTATTCATCAAGGAGATCCTCTTTCCCCCTTCATTTTTGTTCTCATGGCTGAGGGGCTAAGCCGCCTTCTTCATTCTGCTTCTTCTTCACATTCCTTAAAGGGCATTACATTGCATGGCCAGTCCCCTATCACTCACCAACAGTTTGTGGACGATAATATGCTTTTTGGTCACCCATCGGTTCAAGAAGCCTCTGCCTTCAAATTCCTGCTCAATCCTTTTTCAAAAGCCTCTGGCACGACCATCAATGCCTCCAAATCCCAGCTCTTTTTCTTCCACACTCCTGTTCTCACTCAGAGGAACATAGCCAGGATTCTGGGTTTTTCAATAGCCAAGCTTCCGTCGAAATATCTGGGAGCTCCCCTGTTTGACTCGGCTATCAAACATGCCTCTTGGAGGACCCTCCTTGACAACTTAGAAACCAGGCTCTCTTCCTGGACTTTCCGCTCCCTCAATATTGCCAGCAGGATCATCCTCATCAAATCTGTTCTTCAAGCCATGCCTATATATTTGTTCTCAATTTTAGCTGCCCCCAAATGGGTTCTCAGGAATATTCGCAATCTACAAAGAAATTTCCTTTGGGGCTCATCTGGCCACAACAGGAAATGGGCTCTGGTCAAATGGACGGAAGTTTGTCTTCCGAAATCGGCAGGGGGACTAGGCCTGAGGGATCCCCTACACAGCAACAACATCATGGGGGCGCGCATATGGTGGAATTGGATCTCTAAACCGCACACTCCCTGGGGTCGTCTCTGGCAGGCCAAATATGCTCCAGGCAGTTCAAAAGAGGAGTTAATCTATTTTAGCCCAACCACTCCTGGCTCGCTAATATGGAATGCTGCCAAGACACATAGTGCTTTTGTCCAAGCACACAGCTTCTGGGAAATTCACTCAGGCACCACTGCGAGATTCTGGGAAGATTCTTGGCAACAACTTCCCAAACTTGCCTCTCTCTTCAACAAACCCAAGTGGCAAGCAACCATGCAGCAAACTGCACAAATCCATGTTCATCAATTCTGGCAGCAGCAATCTCCCCAAAGCTTTCATCAATGGAAACCGGCAAACACTTGGCAGGTCAATTGGCAAGAGGAAACCTATGAAGAGATTGACCAAGAGCTCAATCTCAGGAAAATCAAACTCTCTGATCAAAAAGACCGCCTGAGATGGGGCTACACTACCAAGGGTATGTTTACTACTAAAGAAGCATATCAAATCCTTCATCACCCCATCTAGATAATAAAATATCAACTATGGGATCAAGTCTGGCAACCAAAAATATGGCCTAAGGTCTCCACATTTGTTATAGACATTTTTGTGCCTTACAGCTATAAGCATGAAATGTCCATAAACCAAGGGATCCTAAGTCCCTAAAAGTGTTGTTCCAGCTCCTAAAGAAACAAGGTCAACAAATTACATCTTCTCCCAGAAGTTCTCCACTAGAAACTGCTCAAAACTAGTCAAAACAGGATCATTTCAAGTGCTCCACTAGCTGGCTTCGTTGCAAAGCACCCAAATACACTGGCTAGGTGTGTTGCAACGCACTTGAATGCACTACCAGGGTGCGTTGAGCGGGAAATGACAAGTGGCAGAGTCATTGTACGAGGTGGAGAGACAATGGAAGCTTCCAGAATCTTCTCCAATGACACTTGCCTCACTGAATTCGACCAGTGATGAGTAAGAGGCTCTCAGTCTCCAAGTGGAAGCAAGAACTGACAGAGAGAAGCCACTAATCAATTCATGAGCTGACTCATCCTCTTTGCATACATCTATATATGGATCCCTCACCAAGAGATCCAGAGGCTGGAATTTTGTACATTGCAGAGAATTGTTGTTGGTTTTGTGATAGATATCAGAGTATTGGGTGATTTATGCTTTGTTGGAGGCGAAGAAGGGATTCTATGCTGGGAGGTTGATGCTGGATCAGGAATCATCGGTTGTAACTCCTCCTGGATCTTCTTGTTTTATCAATAAAACTACTTGAGTTTCTCCTACATGCTTGTATATCTGATGTGTGTTATATTTGTATGTTTAGCTTAAATCTGATCCTAAGCTTTTTATGAACATAAATCCATGTCTTTGTGTAGTTTCTCTCTTCTGTGAACTTGCAGGAACTTGGTGACGTTGGGCAAGTGAGGGAGCAGATCGTTGGAAGCTGGCAAAGAGAAGACAGATTGGGTCGAACAACCAGCGCAAGACACAGGCCAGTTCATCTTAATCATCTTCGTTTATAGTTTATAAAGGAGAATACAAGAGTAGTTTTCCATGTTTGTTTCTGAGGTCTCTGTCACAACCCAGTGGGATAGGGTCGTTCTGAATAGACACTTTTCCCGAAAACAAAATGGCGACTCCACTGGGGATCATGTCTAGTTAGTTTATTTGTGTTTCTATTGTTGTTCATCTCATAAACTTAGGAGTAGCGAATCGAACTGCATTTGCCATTTACAAATGCAAAGTAGACATCTGCTACTCTAGTCCATTCACTGGGCCTGTTTATGATCTGAATAGTTGAATCAAAAATGATCTGATTACCCTTTGTGATAGCTCTTAAACCTCTTGTAAATCAACCCTCTGATTGTACACAATTGATTGCTTTTACCCGGCCAAAAACCATAGATTAAACTGCAAACCGTGACCCAGAACCTAGAGAGAACTCTCGTTTCTGCTTCAGCGCAGGCTCTGTGAAGAGACTCTGCATTTTAGCGCAGTTCCCGAGAGGGCTACCTGCGTTGCAATTCAGTTTCTCTCTGTAGCAGGTGCGTTGATCAGCCTAGCCCTGCCTAGTTGAGGTTCTTTGCTCACTTTTTCCAATTTTGCCTCTGATTTTTGCAGCCTGTGATCAGTGTGTTTGTCTGTTTAAAAGCCCCTTTTCTTTTCCTTAATTCTGCCTCAGTTGTATAAAAGAAATTGTATTTGTTTTTGTGTATTTGTTACGTCATCTACAGTTTCCCATTGCAAAAGTAAACTGGTCATACCGTCGCCCTTAGATCTAGATCTGTCGTAAGTGTCGTTTTGATCTTAGGAGAAAGTTTATTTGCTATTGATAGTTGATTACACTTTTACTTTTGCCTTTGGCTTGAATTTGTGAATTTCTAGTGTCGAAACAAGTGTTTCCTTCAAAATCATAAAGTGTCGTAATCGTCTCTACCTTTTGATTTCGAAAAGAAGCTTGTTTGTGTTTTTCACTTGAAATCGAATTCAAATTTGTACAACAACTTTCTTTTTAGGCATCAATATTAAGAAAGTGAAAAACAAATACATGCACAAGTGCATTTGCATATTGACAGTTTGTATGGCTTGATTTAGGAAAAGTGCATTTACAGTGTGCTCTTTGCTCTTTGAGAAAAGATTGTGTCTTTCTTTTCCCCTTGTAGCTAGGATTTTCATTGTTGAAAAGAGATAAAAGCTTGCTTATCATCTTTAGATTGCATTTTAGGAATTACATCTACATCTCGTGGTGAACCCAAAAGGAAAACTTCATAAGAAAGATCAACCTAAAATAAATTCAATGAACTTAACAACGCTTTGTAACTTAACACACAACATCTAGAGGTCTAGGCTAGAGACGTATTCCGGCGTCGTAAAGCCTGGTAACTGTTGTCCTCACTGATGGTTGGGTGATTCCTCCACTTTGAGATGATAAGTGCTAGTACGGACTTGTGCTCCCACATACCGTCGAGTATATATTGGGAGACCCCTATAGGCATAAAACCTTTATCCATAGGAAGCCATGTCGGCCGCCCTACTGATCGCAATGCACTGAACATAGCATTCGGGAAGATTGACCGCCGTACCCTAAAAAGTATTCTGTGGTTTTGCGATTGGTTTGGCACTCCCTCTACCTAGACCTCCAGAGCAGTCCATTTCGTTCCTTTTCAGACTCCTTAACGGAAAAGGTCCATCTGAGCACTTGTCACTTCAGGCTCATTAAAAATCGAAGGAGACTAGAGTCATCTTTTGTTTTTTCTCGACTCTTTAAAACTGAAAAAATAAAGTTGTGTCAAAAGCATCTAAAATTCATTTAACACGGAAACATACTTTCCCTTTTATTTTAGTTGATCGAGTAATCCGCAATCGTGGAAGAAAGTCAATTGAAACCCCGTCGTTCGCGGAGGCTTACGAGTCAACTGTCTTTGTCTCCGGAAGCGAAACCAGTACGGACAAAGCAAACTCGTTTAACTGGATCCAAGTCTCCTATCAAAGTTAGAACAAGTGTTCCAACGACATTAGAGACTCCGGTTACTCCAAACATTTCTGGAATCCCTGCCTCAACAGAAGAAGTCCAACAGCCACAGAAGGACAGTGATACTGATCCTAGTTTGAGAACAAGCACTTGTGTTACTGAACCAGTTCCATCCATAACCGGTTCAGAGAGTCTTACTTTTCAAACATCTGTCGCTGCCTCTTTGGCACCAGAAATATTTTACGGACCTGACGGTCTTCCCCTTCCACCTAGTCTGATTGCGATAGAGGAAATTGTGGAAGATCCGCAAGCAAGTACTCCAAAACATTTTGGATTCGGGATCACTCTATTTCCTTCGACATCAGAAGTTAGTCTACCACCAGCGGAGGTTCCTGTAGAATCGCTAGGTAATATTTTGGATAGACTACAAATGTCTGAACAACCATCAACATCTAGGACTGTGTCTTCTGACACAGCGACTGCAGAACTCCCTGCTGTCACTCCGACAATGTTCGCCGGCATACCATCTGTCCCGACTAGCTCACAACCGCTAGAAGGAGCCCATCCAGGGACTATTTCGACAGTCTGGTCCGTTCCTGTTTGTTCATCCGGAATTATACCCAGAAACTCTTATGTTGAGTCTCAACAAATTGATCCATTTGGAGGTCAATTTGGGCAGTCCGGTCCCCAAGGGCAAACAATTCCCTTGAGTTCTAGATTACCACCGTATGGGGGGCAGTACACCCTTTCATTACCACCTTCGGGAGGATATCCATACGGGAGTTCACAATAGCATTCAGGTTATACTGGAATTACCTCAAGTGGTTGGGTACCTATACTACCTCAACAACCAAGAGTTGTATATTCGATGCAACAATGCATACCTGTGTCGAACATACCCACTACGCCAGCTATTGTGATTGTGTCGCAAGTTCAAGCACTGCCTGTTGTGTGTCAACCTCAAGTTTCTCAGGTTGTAATGCAATAGCCCATTGACCCTGCGACTCAACCACAATCGCCAACTAGTGGGGCGACACAGGCCTAGACGGGTACAATTACCCCTCACCTTGGTCAAACGGTTAGTATCGGGCAACAGCACATGGCTTCACAACCATGGTTGGTGCAATACCAACAACCACAATTCCAACAAGTATACCAAGGTGCTGAGCAACAGATCTTTGCAAATAGTGGACAGCCGTACATTCAAAACGGTCAAAATCAACCATTTTATAATGGTCAAGTCCACCAACCTTACCAAACATACCAGCATCAAATGCATTATGCCGGTATGCAAAGACCAATTGCTCAGGCGATTCCATCGTATCCTGGGTATGCTTCACCTAACCTGAATAAACAGTTACCATTCATGGCAACTTTAGAGTTACCTGATTTAAACCGGCTAACAAACGATCCAATTGCTTACGCCCCTTGGTGGCCAGCGATTCCACACAAACTTCCATCAGATATTCCTAAATTTAATGGAAATCCGGGTGAAGATCCATCGAATCACGTGATGACATTTCATCTATGGTGTTCATCAAACACTTTAAATGATGATTCGATAAGGCTTCACCTTTTTCAGACGACATTAACAAGTCTGGCGGCAAAATGGTACATTGAATTTCCTAGAGCTTCGTTCGACAACTTCAGCACCTTAGCCACAACCTTTTTAACCCATTTTCAATTACCGATAAGGTATGAAACGGGAACATAACTGCTTACCAACTTTAAACAGACAACAACCACTCACATATCTGATCATATACATGAGTGGCGACGTCGTCGTAGGATGGTAAAAACGTACGTTCCCGATTAGCTATTAGCTGAATGGTTTATCAAGTCATTACTGCCTTCCATCACGGAAGATGTGGCAAAGGGGGGAGTCGTAACAGAAGAGCAAGTGATCGCTCGTGCACAATATCTGGATTTGATTTACACTCAGTCCGGCACGCTCTACTACAAAATACCTGACGCCCCTAGACCGGAATCCTCGATTCTTCCTCCTCCTAAATCAAACAATGACTCTCATGTCGGCGATGGTGTGATTGGCACGACAGACACGAAATCGACAAGGGCCACATCCAAAAAGGCCCGTAAGGTTTCAGGTCAAAATGCAAAAGACAAACTTATTGCTTCCGAAGCAAATGCCGTATCAACAGATAAAGGCAAAGAAACCAAACAACCAGGAAGCAAGAAGAAAGGAAAAGGGAAGAAGAAGAAACAGGATGAGCAATCTCCCGAAAAATCTTCTTCAAACCCTCCTGGAAATAGGAAACCCCCTTCAAGGTGCATGATATGTGATGAGGATCATTGGACGAAAGAATGTCCATACAAAGCTGAGCTTAAGAGATTCTTTAAAAGTTTGAAAACCTCAGCAGTGTTAACCGATCCGTTTCCGAATCCAGGAACAAATCTGGTTGAAAGTGGAAATGCTTCCCCGTCTCAAGTGCTAATGTTGTCGATTTCGAAACAGCAAAATGATGCTTTGATTTCGACAAGGAACAAAGATTACGGGAATCCTCAGCTGTCGAACAACAAGGATAAAGATCAACCAAGTAGTTCGACAACAACTTCGACAGAAGTTGTACCACCCACCATCCCCGAATTGACAATAAAACCGCCAAAGGGAGTAGTACACAAGTCGACATTTAATCCTCGCGCTAGAGCGGCGCAGCATTATAACATAGTAGAAGATTTGGCCCAATCGCCATCCGCTATGTCGACTCTTGAAGTACTTCAAAATTGCCCATCCCAAAGGCAGGCTTTGTTATCATCCATTGGTGGGGTTGATCCAAAGGATTCCAATCTTGTATCCTTCGACCACAAAGGGTACGATCCTCAGTTACCAGCCCAGTTAGCTTTCCTTGTTCAAGTGAAAGCCCTCAACAAAACTGTTCACCGAACGATTATTGATGAGGGGGCATCTACATGTATCATGTCGATGAGCTGCTGGAAAACTTTAGGATCTCCAACCTTGTCGCGATCGGCGACAACATTAAAAGCATTCGACGGAAGGACGTATACCCCGTACGGTATCCTAAATAACTTGAAAGTTGAACTAGGAGGGAAAACAGTAGAAATAGATGATGAAGTCATCGATGGGAATCTTGATTACAACATCCTACTAGGAAGACCGTGGATATATGCCATGGAAGCTGTTGTGTCGACCTATTTTAGAAAGATTGCATTTCCCTTTCAGGGAGGGATTACAATCGTCGACCAACAAAACTTCCTCCCCAATGGTTCACAAGTTATGGGAAGCATCCCCATGATCCATGGAAGCCCCCATTCGCTTCAGAATATCGGAGTAGGCCTACTAAAAGATCCTATACTAATGGGAACTTTCGCTCTTCCACCTCCAATCAATCTGGCGGAAGTAGCGTCGATAGGAACCTGCAATATGATATCTTCCACAAAGATCTCAGAAAACGCTATAAACATGGATCATGCGATGGTTTGGCCCCCAAGACCAATAGAAATATTATAGCAATCAATGTTTCTAGCATGGGAGGCAAACCCAAATCAACGCTCATCAAGCGTTTGGGTAGATAGGTCTAGAGAATATGGTACCCCTTCAGATCCTTGGTCGCGAGTGCATGGAACCGACGGAGGAATTGTACAATCAATGTTGATTGAAGGGGCACCATGGAGTGACTGCCACCATCGTTCCCTTCTTCCGGATTATGAAGAAGATACTCAAGATGACCTTTATCATCCTTCAGTTTTTGAATTCCTATCAAATACTGTAAATACGGTGGATTCCGAGCGAAACTTATCCAATATCGAAGAGACTATAGCCATAAATATCTCGACCAAAACAGATATTGTAGAGAATATTTATGTCAACAAATGTTGTTCTCCTTCAGAACTGGAAATATATAACGCTCTTTTTCACGAATTCAGAGATGTCTTTGCCTGGTCATATAGTGAAATGCCAGGCATCGACTCGAGTATCATTGAACACGAAATCAAGATGTATCCAGATGTTAAACCGGTACGGCAACGGCTGAGGCGGGTGCACCCCAAGAAAGCCGCTGCCATTAAGGCAGAAGTTGAAAAACTCCTGCACGTTGGTTTCATCTACCCGGTTCCGCTAACTGATTGGGTATCAAACATTGTCCCGGTTATGAAAAAACAGGGGACAATTAGAGTGTGCGTCGATTATAGGGATGTAAATCAAGCTTGTCCAAAAGACAACTACCCTACACCCTTCATTGACCAGATAATTGATGAATGCGCCAGTTGCGAAATCTTTTCATTCATGGATGGGTTTTCGGGGTATAATCAAATAAATATCCGCCCACATGACCAGTCAAAGACTGCATTCATTTGTCCGTGGGGCACATTCGCATATCGAAAATTACTCTTTGGTTTAAAGAACGCAGGGGCGACGTTTCAGAGGGCAATGAATTATGCCTTCCATGACATCAAAAACATCGTTCAACCTTATCTCGATGACCTTCCGGCTCATTCGCGAAAGCGGACTGATTATCCGCAGCATTTAAGAGCGATATTTCTACGTTGCTGACACTACAAGATACGACTCAATCCGCACAAATGTGTATTTTGCGTCAGTTCTGGTCGTTTACTTGGCTTTGTAGTCTCCAAGGATGGGATTCGTCTCGACCCTTGCAAGGTCCAGGCAATCATAAATTTTCCTCCACCTTCGAATTTGCTTCAGATTCAGAAATTCCAAGGGAAATCAAACTTTCTGAGGAGGTTCATTCCAAATTACGTCGAACTTGCTAAAGGTTATACACGTATTTTGAAAAAAGGGGTACCCTTTAACTGGGATTAGGTCACTCAAGCTTCATTTGATGCTTTAAAAGATTCCCTAATGAAAGCATCATTAATGTATGCCCCTGATAATCAAAGAGACTTTAACCTGTATCTGGCTGCAGCAAATACGACCATCGCAATGGTTTTAGTTCAAGAAGTCGATGGAATAGAACATCCTATTTATTATTTAAGTAAGAACTTAAATGATACAGAAAGCAAATATTCTTATGTTGAAAAACTAGCGCTTGCAGCGGTTCAAGCGATACAGATTTCGACACTATGTCCTCTTTCGGAAAACTACCATTCTGTCAGATTGCAACCCCATGACTTATGTATTGTCGCGACAGTTGCTTGGGGGAAAATATTCAAAATGGATAGCGATCCTCCAAGAGTTTAATCTAGAATTTGTAAAATCCAAGTCAAAGAAAGCTCTAGTTTTCGCAGAATTATTATGCGATCTCCCATCGTCGTCCAACGATGAAACATCCGAAGAATCAATCGTGGATGAAAGCTTGTTTCTGATATCCACAAGCAATGAGTGGTATGGAGATATAATCATTTATCTCCAGACCCAAAAATTTAGGCCAAATACCTCTCACTCAGAACAAAAACGTATTCGATACCAAGCAAAAGACTACATGATCGTCGGTGATACACTTTACCGTCGTGGTATTGATACAATTCTGAGGAGGTGCCTCACACATGAGGAATCCGAAAAAGCCCTGAATGAGTGTCATTCAGGCGCGTGTGGGGGGCATCAATCTGGATATGCTACAGCACAAAAAATCTTACGAGCAGGATACTTCTGGCCAACCATGTTCAAAGATTGCATAACCGCAGTCAGAAGTTACCATGCTTGTCAAATTTTTGATAGCAAAACCAGAAGACCACCCGCACCTTTACATCCAATAGTTGATGTTGGGCCATTCGCCAAATGGGGCATCGATTTCATGACATGTAACCCCACCTCGACCGGGGGGCATGGGTATATTATAGTCGGCAGTGGACTATTTTACCAAATGGGCCGAGGCGATGCCTACATTAGATAATACTGGTGAAACAGCTGCCCTTTTCTTTTTCAATCATGTAGTCGCCAAATTCGGCGTACCACAGGATATAGTCACAGATCATGGATCGCATTTTCGTAATCACATGATGGTTAAATTAGCTGCCAAACTAGGGCTATCTCACGACAGCTCTACTCCATATTATCTGCAGGCCAACGGACAAGTTGAAGCAATCAACAAGGTCCTGAAGCGCATGCTGCAAAGGATGATCGGAGTTCACAAAAGAAGATGGCACATAATCCTGTACTCAGCTTTGTGGGCTTACCGAACATCGGTAAGGAATGCGACCGGGTTCACACCCTTCCAACTGGTATATGACCTAGAAGCAGTCTTACCAGTCCAGTGTGAAATCTCGTCTCTCAAACTCGCAATCGATCTCCTCCCTGGAACTTCAGAAGAAGAAGCTCGTTTCTTGGAATTAATCCAATTGGATGAAACCCGTCGTGACGCCGTGTTGGCTAACGAACCCCATAAGAAACGAGTCAAGGCGCAGTTCGACAAAAATGTCAAACCCTGTGTCTTCTCGGAAGGTGACTTGGTCCTGCTTTACGACC
This sequence comes from Pinus tabuliformis, assembly GCA_031772625.1. NCBI lineage: Eukaryota > Viridiplantae > Streptophyta > Pinopsida > Pinales > Pinaceae > Pinus > Pinus tabuliformis. The sequence goes on along the minus strand of CM062811.1, from coordinate 141,374,867 downwards.
AAGAATCAGATAAATTGGGAGCAGGTAAATTTAACTCTTTATGGATGGGCCCCTACATTGTTAAGCGGGTGTTAGCAAAAGGACCCTACGAGTTGATGGATTACGACGGGATTCCACTGGCGCAACCTCGTAATGGGTTGTACCTCAAGCGTTACTACGCCTAGTAGTAACCAATATGCTTTTGTTATATTTTTGTTTTCGCTAAGAGTGTTTGTTTTGGTCAAGTAATCCACCTTTTTACATTTATTGCATATGTCAAACCTATTGGAACCATGTGTTGGATATGCCGACGGAGCAAGTCGTAGTTCGCGGAACCTGTCCTCCGCAGCCTGGGCCATTTTTGATCCAAGCGGCGAGTTAGTAAGTTTCAGAGGTGTATGTATAGGTCGATCAACAAACAATATCGCTGAATACAGTGCGTTGATAGAACTTCTCTCTGATGCCATCACTCATGGTATACGCCGACTAATCGTCAGGCTAGACTCACAGCTCGTAATACTACAACTTAATGGTATATGTTCCGTCCGAAACCCAGCTATTTATCGCATGTTCCTAAGGGTTAAGATTTTGGAAAGACAATTTGATCTTATTCAATACCAGCATATTTCCAGAAAATTAAACACATTAACCGACTCATTAGCAAACTATGTGTTAGATAGACATTTGCAACATTTATAAAAAGAAACACATCATCAATGTTCTACATGTGGATCACATAACTCAACCAGAATGAAACTCCGAAAATCAAAAATACATATATAGCTATTTATGGCTTACATATAATGTTCTATAACCAAGACAAAATCGGTCACACGACCCAAAAACTCAAAATTCTAGGGGGCACCCTAGTCTAATGATGCTCGTGATAGCAAGTCACAGCATGTGCGATCATGCATAAGAGACGAGTCCATCGTCTGGGCACACCAGTAGTATGCCGCTGTAACTGCAAAGGTAGCTCGTCAATCCTCACATCTGGAATACCGAGAGTAAGGCTCTCAACCTGCTCCTGCACAGCTGTAAGAGTCTTGGCCACATCGAGGTCGCGAAGAATAACCCTTCCGGCGGCCTCTCTTACTGGGACAACAGATGGTACTCTCACGCAAACTACTGGACGAACAGGACCGACATCTGCATGTACACATGAGTTTGATTAGAGTCTTGATAGAACAAAGCACAAAGACATTATAAACAAAAACAGTAAACAACAATATGGTCAGAGATTTAACCAATAGCACCCCACTGCTCGCCATCCGGCAGTACCAAATCTGGATCACCCCGGAAGTCCATGCCGGCATATGGATACTCGGAATAGACCATCTCCTGACGATCAAACCACCTGAAGAAGGTATCAGAGAACGAAATCTGAGACTGGCCAGCATACCTAAACATATGGTCAACCCATCTCTGCATACGTGGTTCAGTAGGAGAAGGTAAGTTGAGTGCAATGTACTGCGGCTGCATCAGTGGTATCTTCTCCAAGGCAAAGGCGGTCAAAATGGAACTGAACCCAAAGTTCTTCAACTTCCCGTTCTTTATCTTGGTCAACTGCTCTTTCATAATAAGAAGTACTGCATCACACCAGTTGAACACCTTCGGTTGGAGGCATTCCAAAGCATGCTGCATATAGGATCTGTTGGCTACATGAAGAGACGCGCTACCGGCCATCCTACCAAAAGTAAATAGGATAGTCCTAAGGGACCTATCAGTGACATCACGGATGATGATCTTGCCGTCTTTACTCGGCTGAGATCCTTCCCTGCAATACTGACGGACATAATCTCTCACAGAATCGCCTCCTTGGACCGAACCTGACAAAGATATGGGGGCACCCCGCCTCGACAAGCCAGTCAAGAAATAGATGTCTACTGCAGTCAAGGGGATAGATTTGCCCCTAATCTGGAAAACCTAGTTGATAGGATCCCAAGAGTCAAGAAAATACTTCAGCAAGTTAATCTGTTGTCTCATGCTAGAGATACGGAAGAACCTCAACAAGCCACAGTTCCGCAGCGCGTTCACTGTAACAGGAGCATGTAGGGAAATCATGTCTTCTTCTTCATGTTCTCGTTCTTGCCATGTAAGGGTCATTTTGCTCCAATATCTCTGCAAAAACAAACAAGAGAGGAGATTAGATCCTGATTTTGATGAGAAACAGGGAAAAATTCCATCAAAAACTGTGCAACAACTTTCCTTTCTGCGCCCAACGCACCTGCAGCAGTGATACAGGTGCGTTGAATGTCAAGCTTCCTTCATGAGGACCAACATTCAGCGCAGGTTTCGATGTACCCAGGGTGCGTTGATGGTAGAACGAGCCCATCAAACCCCAGGGGCTCAAAAAAGCAGGGAAAAGAGCACAGAATGCAAAAAGGAAACCATGAAATGAAAGGGCTCGGGTTTAGCTCCTACCTGGTCCAGACGGCGCCGAAAATAGTCCGCAGAATCTCCCGAAATCAGCTGATGAAAATCGAGGGGGGAAACACCTCCAAAGCTCCAAAAAACCAAGTTCAAAATGAAATGGTAAAATGAGAGGTAAAAAACACTTTTAATTACTTTCACGTAGTTCGGAGTAAGGTATTAGCGTTTTAATCTCATTTTTAAAGCAAATATTGATCATTTCTAACTAGTTTGATGAAGCAGTTGAAAAATACAGTACTATCTTTGGAAGGACAGAGCTATGTATGGTAAAAATCAAAATAAGACCACTTAATCGAGCAGTTTTAGCACATAGTTCAAGCTCGTTAAAAAATAAACATAAGACCGAGCAAGTGTTTCAATCCGCGTTTAAGCTTGTTAAAAAATGAACTATCCTTTGATAAATAACCACCGTGAATGAAGCATTTTCAGCCATTAAAGCCTTGGTCGTGTTTGCACCGTCACCTCCACTTTTCCATTGGCCGATCATTCACCTCCATTTGATTGTTTACCCATTTTGAGGAACAGCTGCGAAGAGTGATTTCACTAGCCATCCTTGTGACACTGCCGTGATTGGAGAATTCCAAACCTTACCTGGAATCAGCTGCTACCCATTTTATCACTCGTTCCTCAAAAGACGAGTCTTCTTTAAGCTCTTTTCATCTGACTCGTAAAATATGAAAAGATTGCCGAGTTTTGGCCTTCCAGCTCGTTAAAGCGATCGGAAGTGCTATCCCTCCTCTAGATTTTAATCTTTTTGGACCTGAGGGATTATTGCACAAAAAGATCGAGCGCTTGTTTTGTTCGGCTCGTTAAAATTATCGAAAATTCATCCCTTCTGTATTATTTTATACTTTTTCGGACTTAAGGGATTAGATGACGAAAAAGGAATTTCGGAGTTATCTTTACGTACCCTTTCAGACTCCCTAAAAAGGAAAAGGACCGAGTTATCTTTGTCGTTAGACTCGTTAAAAAGATTAATAGCGACAAACTTGTTTTTAGACGAGAACGAGTTTCACTATCGCTAGGCTCGTTAAAACATAGCGATGGGTTTGCCCGAAGGGAAAATTATAGAACAAGCATATGTTATCCTCCTCAAGCTTGACAAAAATAAAGAGGTACTGGTCAGCAATGACTGGGGAAAAATTGGGAAGAAACTCAAAGAATCTTTATTGGTAGCAAGTCGCTCTTGAACATGACACTTCCACTCCGTGCCTGAGTTGGGTTGGGTTGTTTCATTCACCGGTCACATCACCATGGTCATGCCATACCATCCACGTTTGGGGTAAATGCTACCAATCCATCACATAAGTGTCGCCGACGTGTTCAAGAGAAGTCATCCAGAGAAGTCACCCGTGTCCCATCCACTACCATACATTATACTTCATTCTTTCATGACCGCCACCCTGAACTGTATGTCACCAAATCATTTTCACCTCCATCAAAATCATTTGCTCCGTTCCGTGTCATTGATGTGGGATTCATTAAGGCCCTCCTTTGACGGATCGCTTCTTGTCGACATCAGCTCATTATCCAAGAAGTTGATCTAGGAACACCCCTTCAGTACTTTGAAGCTTGCATGCCTCAATGGCAAGTTTCTCACTTCCGGCGACAGGTATACATCAATGACCTTCGACCGAAAGATTTTGCGTGGTGTTCGACGCCAAGTCCTTTATTCACACCACGTGAATTGTACTGCAGTACCTTGAGGGTCATTATCATTATCGGTGATTCCTCTCGCGCGTGTTAACAGTTTACATCATTGACTGGTAATCAAGCGATGTCTTTCCATGTTCGACTTCGAAACATTTCTCACATGGATCGACTTGTACTTAGAGTGAAGATCGGACGAGATTGAAGACCCCGGATCTAGTTTCATCCATCCGGGCTGCGATATATATTCAGGAAAACTAAAGACATTGAAATGTACAGCATTGCAGCACAAATAATCATCCTACCAAAAGGGATGATGACTTCACCAGAATCATCAGTCTACCATCAGACGATTGTCTGTCCTATGTACATGAAAATGAATTTATAAAGCTGAGCATGGGAATGTCCGCCTCAGCTAGATCATGAAAACAGTATGAAAATAATGTATTGTATTGTATCTCATTACAGGTCTCCTCTCCAGCATTAGAAGAACTTCGGATCCTCCTAATAAAGCATTTCACCCGATAAATGGCCTCATACTTTAGGGGGCAACTGTTATAGACATTTTTGTGCCTTACAGCTATAAGCATGAAATGTCCATAAACCAAGGGATCCTAAGTCCCTAAAAGTGTTGTTCCAACTCCTAAAGAAACAAGGTCAACAAATTACAGCTTCTCCCAGAAGTTCTCCACCAGAAACTGCTCAAAACGAGTCAAAACAGGATCATTTCAAGTGCTCCACTAGCTGGCTGCGTTGCAAAGCACCCAAATACACTGGCTAGGTGTGTTGCAACACACTTGAATGCACTACCAGGGTGCGTTGAGTGGGAAATGACAAGTAGCAGAGTCATTGTATGAGGTGGAGAGACAATGGAAGCTTCCAGAATCTTCTCCAATGACACTTGCCTCACTGAATTCGACCAGTGATGAGTAAGAGGCTCTCAGTCTCCAAGTGGAAGCAAGAACTGACAGAGAGAAGCCACTAATCAATTCATGAGCTGACTCATCCTCTTTGCATACATCTATATATGGATCCCTCACCAAGAGATCCAGAGGCTGGAATTTTGTACATTGTAGAGAATTGTTGTTGGTTTTGTGATAGATATCAGAGTATTGGGTGATTTATGCTTTGTTGGAGGTGAAGAATGGATTCTATGCTGGGAGGTTGATGCTGGATCAAGAATCATCGGTTGTAACTCCTCCTGGATCTTCTTGTTTTATCAATAAAACTACTTGAGTTTCTCCTACATGCTTGTATATCTGATGTGTGTTATATTTGTATGTTTAGCTTAAATCTGATCCTAATCTTTTTATGAACATAAATCCATGTTTTTGTGTAGTTTCTCTCTTCTGTGAACTTGCAGGAACTTGGTGACGCTGGGCAAGTGAGGGAGCAGATCGTTGGATGCTGGCAAAGAGAAGAGAGATTGGGTCGAACAACCAGCGCAAGACACAGGTCGGTTCATCTTAATCATCTTCGTTTATAGTTTATAAAGGAGAATACAAGAGTAGTTTTCCCTGTTTGTTTCTGAGGTCTCTGTCACAACCCAGTGGGATAGGGTCATTCTGAATAGACACTTTTCCCGAAAACAACATTCCTTTGGCTTCTCAGCAAAAAAAGAATCCTCACATGGGACAACTTACAAAAACAAGGATTTATCGGGCCTTCTAGATGCTCCAACTGCAATCTTCACTCAGAGGACACTAATCATCTTTTGGATACTTGCCCTCTAGTAGCTCAAATTTGGGAGAGAACAGCATAGTGTAACAGAAGAATAGGCAGAAAAGAAGGAGATATAGTAAACACTATCAGAACCTGGCCATGGAAGCCTTTCCAAAGTCCTTTTCTCAACGCTCTCTGGTACCTTTTACCGGGTTTCGTCTATTGGATAATCTGGAAGGAAAGAAACAACAGGATCTTCAAAAATCACAGTTCACCTCTGGACACTCTTTGGCTTCTACTCAAGCAGAATCTTCAAGAAACTCTAGCTCTCAGTCAATGGCAAGACTCAGATATGCCAGTCTCCCCTCAGGAACGACTCATTCTTTCCAACTGGAATTTAGATCTCACCTCCATAGATCTCATCAAGGCCAATAATTCTATCCACTCTGAGTCTGCACACTCTTGGTCTCCACCGATCATCCACCCCTATAAGCTGAACTTCGACGGAGCGGCCAAGGGTAATCCTGGGCCGGCTGGATATGGGGGCATCATCAGGAATACTGAGGGTTCTGTTTTGCATATGTATCACGGTTCGATGGGACGAGATACTAACAACGCAGCTGAGATTGAAGGTTTATGGCAGGGGTTATGCGCAGCAGAAACAGAGAACTTATTCCCTTTAGAGGTTGAGGGGGACTCTCAAATTCTCATAGAAGCTGCCATCCGGATACAATCAGGATCCTCAGCTGCGAAGATAGCTTCGAGTTGGAAGCTACTCAGTAGACTGGAACAAATTGAAGAATGGCTCAAAATCCCTCGCAGCATTTCCTTCAAGCATATCCGGCGTACAGCCAACAAGGTTGCAGATAGACTGGCTAATCAAGGGGCCGATCAGCAGCTCCCCTTCTTCTCTGGTCCGTTGAATTGTTCCAATGATTCACAACTCAAAAGCGATTGCACTCTTCTGGTGCAACAGGACCTATCCCTCCCGGATCCAGGTGTCTGACGGTATCGGAGGCACGTGGCCAGAGGTATGGTTGAGCGCGTGGTTTAACTTCAATGCCACACACCCTCACGCAGCTCTGGTCATTAATTCACCTCTGCTCCAGCTTAATGTGACTTTAATGTTGCCTGTACATTCACCTATGCCGTTAATTTCTTGATCATGGCGCTTTCAACTCGCCATAATCGCGCTTATTCTCTCCGCTCTGGCTCCTCCTCCATTGCAGTTGCAGCGACGCATTCTCGGCCTCTCTCAGAAGTTAACCGGGCTCTAGTTTGTTGGCGGAGCTTCTGGCTTTGCCTTCAAGCCATCCTCTGCCATCCTCTGCCTTCCTTGCTCCTTAGTCCACCTTCCGCTCGCTGACCTGAGCTCTGAAGCCAAGTTTGTCATTTTCCTTCTCTGCTTCCTCTGCCTTCCTCGAAGCCAGGATTATCACGCCCTTCCAGCCATGCCGAAATTGCGACAGCGTATGAGTTGCAAAAGGGGCAGCTCGCGCAGGCAAATTGGGTGCCAGGCTGCCTCCTCCTCCTTTATGGCCACGGTTACAATCGAGATGAGCGAGCTCAATTCAGGTCAAGGGGCTGGTTCCTTCAGAGCGACTTCGGACAGGCAGGTGGAAGAAGAACCAGGCCCCATCCAGACAAACCTCGATCAGAGCAAAGCCTCAGGTTCTGGTAAAGGTAAAGCTCCTCAAAGTATGAAGCTTCAGGAGAGCTCCTCTGATGATGACGAAGACTACAAATATGCATGCCGCATCACCGAGGAGCCGCCTGACACCTCTCCTAATGCTTAAGCAGTTGGTTCTTTCTGGTTTTCATGGATTTCTGCCAGCTCGAGAAGGTTCACTCATCACTGTCTTAGATATGTTGACAAATGCATTAGCTCACACTGCCAGTTTTTCACACGAAAGGGGCATTCTGCCAGCCTACATCTTCCAATTTTGGTCGAAGTCACAGTCACCTCTGTTTACAGTTATGGGTTGTCGTGTAGCGGTTCACAGCTACCAAGTCTACTTTTACTGTCTGGGTTGTCATATAGCTCTGGTTTATTTCTCAATTCCAAGTTTTGGCTGTCGTATAGTCCCGGTCTATCTAAGTACTATTATGGGGTTTTCTGTATTTTTGCCTCACTCATGAACAGGCTCTCCACAGTTCTTAAGGGCACTACTCTACTGCACTTCAGCATACAGATATGCCTTGTTTGTAATCATGCCGCAATTTTGGGCTAGCTCAACGAGGTCACGGCCTCGGTGTAAAATATTTTTGTATTAATATAGAAGTAGCCTTATTCAAAATAATAATAATAATAATAATAATAATAATAATAATAAATAAATAAAAATAAAAATAAATAAATAAATAAAATAAAAATTAAAAATTAAAAAATTAAAAAATTAAAAATTAAAAATAAATATATAAATAAAAAAATGAAGCTTTCTTATAAATAGTGAGAATGATATTTCATATCAAGAATGGTTTTAACACATATCTATGATTAGTTTTTCTAATTAAGAATAAATTTACGAAAAAATTATTTTAAAATTTGTGGTCATTTAGCTATTTAACAGTGTAATTTTCCATCAGTCATCTTACTCTAGGCATAACCAAATGTTGCAATGACAAATTTCCATCAACACCTAAGAAACCACTAAAGTAGAAGGTTTCTCTTCATAATCCAACAATTTTTGTGTTTTTCTTGTAATAAGAACATTAGCCTGATTTATGAAGTAGTGTCAACTAGACTAGTGGAATCTCGCAAGAGGACCCATTATGTGGCCTGCGGAACAATTCATTAGGCTCTAGGACCTCGATGAAGATTGATCTCAGACCCTGGCGAAAATTGGTACTAGCGCAATAGTGTGGTGGAGAAAAGACAGCTAGTCGGGCGTGACATGCTTGGGGCAAGGCCTGTCAACACTTTCATCTCATGCATAGGTTATGAGCAATGAGTTCACCTCGTGGCACTTGCATTGGTTTGGAAGGCCTTATGCACATGCATTCAATAGTAGGCCTTGTTCATGATGCTCGGGTTGGATAGTTTTGCATTGATTAATATTATAAAACAATTTTATTAAATAAAAAAAATGTTGTCTCTCTACAAATTTAAAATTTGTGCTAGTGATGTTGTTGGAAATTTGGATGTTGTATGAATTCGACACCCTTTGTTGGAAATGCCACCATTTTTGTTCTGTTACTTGAGTTTTGGAACAACTAGACATTAGTTGGTGTAAAGAAATAGAGGAGCTAAGAATCACTGCCATCTTCGAAGACTTTGTATTCACCAATGCAATGAGATACTAGAGTTGTTAGGTGTGGAAGATCTAATGTGTTTTTGAGAGGTTTGATGCATCTCGCTATCCAAAAATCTAGTGGTGTGCAAAAGTAGTGGAGCATAATAAATCTAAGATTAAGTTGATCCACTATTAAATATACACTATCTAAATCCTTAGCATAGGTGAAAATGAAAGTAATGATCCTCACTAAATTTGTTGTCACTTCACATCTATAACACTTGGATGATTCTTAGGTTTTCACTTTGCAATAAGATTAACATTATCTACTAGAGATATATGTCATTCATTCAATCCAAGTTATCTCAATACATTACATGCTACACCAAGTTGCGTCAATCATACAGTTTATATATCTCACTTTGTTTTCAAATAATATTTACATAATATTTATTCTATACGAGTTTTTTATATTTAGTTATTTGATTTTTTTAGAACATTTTTAGATGTTCTATTCCTTCAGTGTATCTTTGCACCTTCTGGAGAAATTTCTAGTCAATATATATGACTAATTAAAGGGAAAATAAATTTCATGAAATACTATAAAATGATTCACATGAAAGAGGGTTTAAATTAAGTCAATTATGTTTATGCTTGCGAGAAGTTGAGTTTGGTGTCAAAAATATAAACTAGAAAATTACGTCAAAAGCAATCAAAATTTCACATGAAAGAGGTTTTCGATTATATATATGAGGAGTCAACTCACATCTTGTTAGTCCCTTTCGTCAGGCATAGGACAATAGTAATCTAATCCTCTAATATAAGAATTAGTTAGGGTCACAATTAATCTAAAGTTTTAAAGCTTGTCGTGTCTTAACCATAGCCTTGTTGTGCATTTTCCATAGACACTCTATTTCACCATCTTATTTGGCCTATTCCCGAGGCATAGAGGCTATAACCATATAATATTGTTAAATTAAGGTTTCTGTGATCCATAACATGTTTATTAAAAGAGTCTTCAGCGAAAATCACAATATGAATTTGGATGTGATTTTCGATGAAGACTCTTCTCATAAACCATATAATATGTTGACCTGTTTCGTTCATAGTTCAAAAGTACTAAACTAATGCTAGCATTAGTTCAAGGAATTAAATGTTATGTTATGCCTTATGTTAAGAACATACTCTTCGCCATATTTTCAAATTGACTGGGGTATGCTAGAGTTGGTATGGGTGCAATAGGTGCGGATGCAATGGTGGTGACTTCGACGCTAGTGGGGCATGCTACACTGGGACCATTGAAGTGGGCGTGTAATGTTAGGGGTGCGGTAGTCAAAGAGGTACTTTAGCTGGTTATGGCTCCTTGTCAAGAAGGGTTTGGCTAATCAGTGTGTAGTTATACAAGAGTTGTGACACACTATTGATTCAGGTATTCGACAAGCTTCATGGGGCGTGCTACGCTGGGGGTGGGAAAATATGGCTACTAACAACTAAGGAAACTACCAGTGCTACCATCGAGCTACCATCCACTCCTTACAACATGGTTAAAGCACAGGAAATAGTTGATTCTATTCACATTGGGAAAACTACTCATAGAGTAAGGGATCGGCAACCAATTATACATTTTACTAATATATAATGCACAACTAAATAGCAGGTCAGTGAGAGCACTGGTGTGATAGTTTAGTTCCTGTCCCGGTATGTGACAACACCAGAGTGAGAGTGCATGACCGGCGATAACACCATTAATTAGTATCTGAACCAAAACACAACTGTTATGTCCCAGGTTACCTTGCTTGTCGCTTCCCTACTTACTAAGCTGAGAAATAATCTACTTAGTTCAGAAATAAGTTCCCCTCACTAATCCTCGAATAATGCATGAAGGATAAACAAGGAAAAGATTCATCCCACTAGTATGAGAGATTGAGATCCACTCCACTGAGAATAGTTCTAACAACGCTGAGTATCCGCACTAAGTAGTTGTAGTAACCTTTTGTTTTGTATCCATCAGTAAGGCTGCCAACGTTAACACAATCATTTTTCCATCTATTGAACAACCCTACAAATGTCCTCGTCCCTTTTTTCTTCCTATGGCATAACTATTCAGGCATAACATAGTTGTTTGGTACTATTCACGTAAGTGCCTACCTTAAGAGTATGCTTTCGATGTCGCATGCTTATCCAGTTTGTGTATCTAACATATATCAGAAAGGTCCATCATATAGGAAACAAAAGTGGGTGGTCGAGCCCATAAGCACAAATATGAATCGCTAGGTCAGTGGTGCATTAGAGGAAATTTCGCCCTAAAAGTGGCCTCCTAAGGAAAAATCGAGAAATTAATTAAAAAACTCATGTAGACAAATTTTTATTATTATTTTACTTTTATTTATGTTCCACAATATTTATTAACACGAGATTTAATAAAACTACTTAATATATTATTCTAATTTTTTACTTTTATCAAAATCCCTCAATATATGACACTTTTATTAAAATAATTGTTTATATATATTTTATATTTAAATTTAACTGTCTACATTTATATTTTATATTTAACTATTATTTTGGTGTTTTTTAACAACATTGTCAACTAAAGTCACAATTTCGTCCGAAATAATTATTTTTGCCAGAATCTGGTAATTTGTCCTTTCTGGATTACATTTTTTAAACTATTTAACTATTTTTTAGCAATTTAACTATTTTATATTTAACTATATACTCTATATATTTGGACGGAATCGGGTAATTTGTCCTTTTTGAAATGCATTTTTTAACTAATCTATATTTAACTATTTGATTTTAATTATATATTTTTGGCCATAATCTAGTAATTTGTTTTTTCTAGAATACTTTTTTTAAACTATTTAACTATTTTATATTTAACTATAATTATATTTTATTTTAACTATTTAACTATTTTATATTTTATATTTAACTACATTTTAACTATTTTATATTTAATCGTCTATATATATTTTATATTTAACTATTTATTTGTTGTTTATTTTTGCTTGGTTATTAATGTCAAATGTGCCCGCACTTTTAATTTATATTTTTTCACTATTATCAATATTTACATTGCATTTTTAACTTTTTTTATATTCTAATTTATATGGGTAAGATAGGTAAATAATATTAATAAAATATTTCACAGATACTCAAATTAATAATAAAATATTTCACAGATACCCAAATTAAACAATTTAAAATTATTTAGGACATGTACCTCTTTTTAAATTCAAAGGATTTTGATTGGTTTGCATATTATGACATGGACATCACGTGTAAATTTCATGGACACTTTTAGGTTGAAATTTCCTCTAATGGGAGTATTATTGCTAATCAGAGATGTTGCTATGGTAAAGGATCAGATAGCCTACTATGCCCATTCGAAGTTGGCATCTCTACCTTATCATGTTGGGAATTGGAACTAATCACTTGGTCGAGAGATTTCCTATGTGTTTTCCCCATAAAGATCGAGGAATCTTATTAATTTATAAGGTGGAAGGGTATGGGGCCGATTCGGTGGTTTTATCATCATGATTAGTTCATTTTTCATTAGCGTTTGATTTCTTCTTCTTTGGGCATAATGAGAACTCGCTTACCATTCTTATCTACACATTCCATTCGAATTTGAAAACACCACACTTTTTCTAGTGAATTTCTGAGATGTTTGTGATCTATTTTTGTGTGATTAGTTTTGATGTGCTAATAACAATTACAGATTTATAAACATGTGCTTGCTTCTTGATTTTTGTGCTGAGGTTTCCTTAGTTGTTGGTGCTTACAAACAAGTAAATTTCCTTAAGTTAAACAAGACATTCATGAGAAAAATATCTTTAAAAATATATAATGAACAACAAACATGTACAGTACAGCAAACCATCAAAGAAACACATTAACATTGTGTTTTGATGAAGGATTTCACCCCTCCTGGGCTACATCTCCTTGGTCCAGCTTCCATGGCTTGGGCCTCTATATTAGCTCAATGTCGAAAAATGTTGTTTACAAAGCTCTATGACTTTTGATACCTGCACCAATGTGTTTAGAAGGTCCAAATTAGCTAAAAAAACTTCTTTCTGATCTCAATTTGGTCGAAAATTGAGTAAGTTATGCCTCTTTCAATTTTTCCTAGGAAACCTCCACTAAATCTGGAGAGACTCCAATTAAATATGCCAAAACTGGCAGTTTTCGCCTAATTTGGCGGGCCTCCAAAACTACCGCCATATTAAACTTGGGTTAATTAATGCTAATCCTGAATTAATGGCGCACTTAACACACTTAGTGCTGGTGTTGGCCCTTGGTGATGTGGTTTGTGGTCGCATTGAGAGGGGGCTCGCCCCGTGGGGCTGACTCCCCCTCTCTGTCATCGGTCAATGTGATGTTTTAATTAATGTTGTTGTGGCCCTCCTACTAAATGTGTGTTTGTGGCTTAATGGTTTGGCTTTGGATTGGTGTGGGGGAGGGTGGTGTGGGGGAGGTTGTGGGTTCCATTCCCCCTCCCTCTACTCCTATTTTATTTTGCCATATTAAATATTACATGCACCTTTGGCATAGTTTAATATGTGGCAGATTTTTGAAATTTAACTAGATTTTTGAAATTTAACTAAATTAAAAATATTATATATATATATATAATTAAAAAAAAAAATCAAATTCCACCAATTAGGCAATTTTACCTTCCCTAAGACAAATTGATGAATCCAGAGGTGACACTTGTCACAACCCCATTGGATGAAAATTGAAGAAGATTCCCCTTGCCCATTGGACTGTCATGTCATCATTTTGTCCCATTCAGCAATTTTTTTAGTTGTTTATGAAAATGAACAGCAGGCATTTTCTCCTTCATCCAGACTCTATTTTCAACGAAACGAATTGTGTTGCAATCGTCTTGACGAGACAGACACAGCCATATGATTTTAAATTCAATATGATAACTTTGAATTTTGAGCTAAATACTGAGCACCTGATCATTCCTCCCCACTAGAAGCCTTTTGGACCCCAAAAGATACTATCATCTGATAAGTAGATGAGGGTACAACCCCCTCACCTTTCCAAGCTCGATCCAATTGGCTTTTGACGAATTTGTTTCCTTGAGCTCCTCTCTAAGGAAATCAACATTCACTTGCCTTGAGGACCTCGTTCTATACATGTACTTGTCTTTCCCCTTTCAAGCTGATCTTACACTGTTTGTTGCACCATTTTCAATCGTTCATAGAAAATCATGGTTTTGTCCATGTCACAATCAAAAGAAACATCCTTCTTACCGAGATGACATAACCAAATATAATGCAAATGGATAACAACTTTCACTACTTGGTTCACATGACTCAAGCCTGATTGTACATCTTGAACATAACTTTCATGTAAAACATAATGACTCTTGAATACAACAGTTAGATAACCAATAGGCCTAAAAGGCATAACAATGAACTTACTTCTTATGCCTCTTTTGTACCTTCGGACCAAGTGAAATTTTTGACAAGTATCAATCCAATGAAAGTGCCTGGATCATTGCAACTTAATCTTTACACCATGAAAATCTTCTGAATGAAATAAGATGGTGAAGTTTCTTGCATAAACCTGAAACCCAAATGAACCTTTCAAGTGTGGAAGAGCAATAAAAAGAATTGAACTGATCTTTTGGTTTGAAGCAACACATGCCTCATGTTGTTTGCCTCTCCACTGGAAGAATTTGCACACACATGACAATGCATGCCAAGGAGCTTTGAAAGAATAAATGTCAATAGCAACTCTCCTCCAACATTGGGCTGCCAACAAACCTCTTATCAAAATGACAATCTTGGGCGTTGACCAATCAAAAATGGCATCTAACTTGGAGAGGCTTGCCTTCAACTTATCTCCTCCAACATCATGGCCCAAATGCATCAAAGAAGTGAAACCCAACTTGTACTTTGATATCTTCAAAACATCAAACAATTTTCCTGCATAGATGACATGTGCATAAGAAAACTTTCTAAACATGTGCATGTCACCCAAGTGGACAATTTCTTCAAGAAATGACTCTTTTTTTTCCATAATTCAAATACATGTATGTAATGGAAGTGCTACAAATAACATACAACATTAAAATCCATACAAACCATTCTTGTTTTGTGTTATGTATATTCTTGCACCGACCTCTTTTTACAACTTTTCTTTGGCGAAAACTATGTCTTTTGTCCTCTTTCTTGAAATACTTACCATTCCTCTTTGGCACCATAACCATCGGTGCACAACATGGCGTAAGGGATTATTGAATGAGCCCATTGTTCAACAAACTTTTGCATTGCATTGGTGTCTCTACACTTTGCAATTTTTTCAACCCTTTCATGCTAACATCACAAAAAGAAATCTCTTGCTGCAAAGATATTTCATGTGAAGTTTCTTTCTCCTTGAAGGACGATTATTTCAAAACCTGAAATACTTCATCACTCTGATGAACGGAACCAACCAAATCAGAATTGAAACTTGCATTACATGAAACAACATTTTCATAAACAATATCATCATTTGGCTTGAATGTGAGAAGTACCAAACTTTTACTTGAATTCACTAGTCTTTTTTCCTCCCCTTCATTAACCAAAGAAATGTTCAGCTTTTTGTGATGGGCTCTCACTATGTACTCCACACAAACATAGAACAAGTGATACTTGTTGTCATGGCGGTAAAAGACTTCTTTCCGGTCCTACAAATATGGACTACCCAACACCGCACCTAAAATATCAAGCGGTACCACATCTAACTCTACTTTGTCAAGAAAAATTGCAGTGATTGCAAACTTAAACAAATATTTTCTTGTAACCTGTAAACTTGTGTTTCTTGTTATCCATCCCAAAGGGTATGGTTTATGATGAGGTACAGTTTCAAGATTCAATATGTTCACTAAGTATTCAAAGATTAGATTCGCTTGTGACCCACTATCGAAGAGTGTGTCAATCTTGGTGTGTTTAGATATGACCTTAACATGAAATAACTCAATTCTTCTATTTTCATTTGGAGTAGACTTAATAGTGTTACATTTTTGTGAACTAGTGCTTGAAATATCTTGTTTTCCTTTGACTCCCATGATAGTGATTTTGTTTTCATCACTTGATTCAGAACCTAAATCTTCTCGAGTGATGGTAGTGGTTTTTTGTTTCCCTTTATTGTTGAAATTATTTGGTCTCATTTCTGGATGCAATTTCCAGCAGTGGGCTTCATCATGCCCCTCTTTGGAATAGTGTTTGCATGTGATTTTCTCCCCTTGTTTCTTCACACTTGCATTCTTCTTTCCCTTCCATTTTCCTCCTTTCTCTTTATCCTTACCCTTAGGTGGCTTTTTATTACTATCCTCTTCCTGAATGTTCTTTCCTCTAGATTCAAGGTGTGTGGCTTGCACACATACTTCATCTAAATTAGCTGGATTAAACATAAGAATAATATGTTTCAGATAGGGATGTAAACCCCCAATATATTTCAGCAATGTATCTTGAGAATTCAAATTCACTCCTAATAAGAAAGCCCTTTTTCTAAACTCCTGTGTATGATCTTGGGCTGTTTGGCCTTTAAGATGCCTAAAATTCTGCCAACTCATAATGGCTTTTTGCATATAGGCTAAAGGATAAAACTATCTTTTAATTGCATAAACAAATTCAACCCAAGTGATGGATATCTTATCATGGATTCTCATTTCTTCTTGAGTCTTTTCTTCCGACAAAACAAGTGCAACTCATTATAGCCTCAGTGAAGCCAACTGGATCTTTATGTCGTCTTCTTGAAGGTTCTGAATTCTGCAGTATACCTCCAACTATCGAATCTAATTGTCTAACTTTTCTACATTCACTTCTCCATTGTACATGGGAAGTTCGAATTTTATGTCCAATTTTAGTAATGGAGATTTTCCTTTCGGGGTTTTGGAATGAGTATGGGCAGTGGTGGTAGTGGAAGATGATGTGTGAGATGGTGAAGATGATGAGGATGGTGGAGATGGAAGTGGCTTTCCACCATTCCCTTTGGAATCCTTCTTCTCATCTTTTTTGTCCTCTGAGCTTCCTTCTCCATGTGGAGGTTTAAAACTCTCTCCAACCATTCTAGTGTTCCTCTCTTTTTAGAGGACTTTAACAATCTCATTCAAAGTATATAAAGCTTTCTTAAATTCTTCTTCTTCTGAAGAGGGACCTCCAGGCTCTCTTTCTCTAGACATAATGGCTATGGATTCAGGTTCAGAAATTTGTACTGATTGTACCTCTTCAATCTCAATTGAAGGCAAAACTTGAGGAGCTTCAAGTGCAACTGGAATTGGAAATTTGGGTGATGGATATTGTGGCTTTCTGGCTCTCCTTCTTCTAGGAATCGCCTCAGGAGTTACAACCAATATCTTCCCTTCTCCTCTTTGCAACTTTAACCTTGTAAGCATCACAATTTTGCAATCATTAAAATCCTAATTGCACAAACTCAAGTAAGCTAGAAATTCAACCTTGTGCTTTGATACCAACTTGATCTATTTTTGTATGATTAGTTTTTCCATGCTAATAAAAATTAAATATTTATAAACATGTGCTTTCTTCTTGCTTTTTGCATCAAGGTTTCCTTAGTTGTTGATGCTTACAAACAAGTAAGTTTCCTTAAGTTAAACAAGACATTCATGAGCAAAATAGCTTCAAAAATGAATAATGAACAACAAACATGTATAGTACAGCAAACCATCAAAGAGACACATTAACACATTGTTTTGATGAAGGAGTTCACCCCTCCTGGGCTACATCTCCTTGGTCCAGCTTCCATGGCTTGGGCCTCTGTATTAGCTCAATGTGGAAAAAAATGTTGTTTACAAAGCTCTATGGCTCTTGATACCTACACCAATGTGTTCAGAAGGTCCAAATTAGCTAAAAAAACTTCTTTCTGATCTCAATTTGGTCGACAATTGAGTAAATTATGCCTCTTTTAATTTTTCCTAGGAAACCTTTGCTAAATCTGGAGAGACTCCAGTTAAGTCCACCAAAACTGGAAGTTTCTGCCTAATTTAACACGCCTCCAAGAATGTTGCCATCTTAAAATCGGGTTAATTAATGCTAATCCTAAATTAATGGCACGCTAAATGCGCTTAGTGCTGGTGTTGGCCCTTGGTCATGTGGTTTGTGGTCGCATGGAGATGGAGCTAGCCCCGCGGGGCTGGCTCCCCCTCTTCGTCGTCGGTCAACGTGATGGTTTAATTAATGTTGCTACATCCCTCCTTTTAAATGTGTGTTTATGGCTTAATGGTTTGGCTTTTGAGTGGGACAGGGGAGGTCGTGGGTTCCATTCCCCCTCCCTAATCTCTTATTTAATTTTGCCTTATTAAATATTACACGCACCATTGGCATAGTTTAATATGCGGCAGATTTTTGAAATTTAATTAAATTAAAAATATTAAATATATATATATATATAGTTTAAAAACTATATAATATAAAATAAAAATTATATATAATATTTAAATAATTAAAAAAAAATCAAATTCCACCAATTAGACAATTTCACCTTTCCTGAGACAAACTGGAAAATCAAAAAGTGACACTTGTCACAACCCCATTAGGCGAAAAATGAAGAAGATTCCCCTTGTTGACTGGACTGCCATGTCATCATTCTGTCCCATTCTGCAATTTTTTTAGTTGTTTAGGAAAACGAACAACAGATCTTTTCTCCTTCATCCCGACTTCGTTTTCGATGAAACGAATTGTGTTGTGATCATCTTGACGATATGGACGCAGCCATATAGTTTTAGAGCCAATCTGAGAACTTTGAATTTTGAGCTAAATAATGAGCACCTAATCAGTGTGCTAAGTGCAATGGTCAATGAAGCATTCATTCACAACGCTACCTTTGCTTTCTGAATTTATCATCTCTTGGGCCGCTACCCTTCAGTGACCACGTAACCTTTGCTTTCTGCATTTATCATCTCAATAAGACACATGAGCACTCTCTATCATCTTGATACCCCACCTTTTCTTACTTGAATTCCCAGTTTGACCTTTACACACTTTATCTCTCCTGAGGATGTGACATGGGTTAGTAGTTTGGGTGCTTGAACACCATAGTGTTTCTTGAAACTTTTAAATTATGGATTGGTTGATGATGATGTACATGAGCATTCACACTAGGTAATGTTAACCCCAACAATCTCAACCCCTCCTCCTCTCTTCCCACAGTTGGTGCCACTACCATAAGACTCCCACCCAAACTATTGCAAATTGTGTGTTACCTACTAGCCTTAGCGGCCAATGATCAATTTCACAAGTAGCATAAACTGTTTATCTAGTCATTGATCCACATCCAAATGATTAAGCAGTTAATCCTTTTGATTCTGACGATTTAACAAGTGATTTTGTTGTTTATTATTTTGATCCAGTTGATTTGTATGGGAAATATGCACTTGTATATAATCACCCATGGGGCACTCTGAACTCACGTTTTGACTGACATAAAATCCAAATCCTTCATGTGTTTACCTCAATCCACCTTGAACCACCATCTTGCCTAACATCTTTGTTACATAACCAGGTCAAGAGTAGTTTCCCTTTCGTATCGAGATCCATTCTACAATTATAGCATGAATTTCATAGCGATTCCTAACCCATAGCAAGCATTAGACGTAGCTTATCCATTTATAGATTGATTTAAGTAGCAACAATGAAAACCCAAAGAATGAAAATGTACAAGCCCAAATAAACTCCACAATGAAAAAGCACAGTGAAAGGGCATCGTATTAATGATAAAATTACTTATTTATACATGTGCAATCGCGGTACGAGATAGTTGTGTCCTGGTAACTTATTAACTATAAAAACGGAATGTAAAATTAATTACATATTGTACAATAACAATCCTGAAGGATTAATTAACATTCCCCCTTAATCCGAAGGGACATTTGACATGTCAAGTAACATTATGAACTTTTAAAACTTTTCACGTCCCAGTGCCTTTGTAAATATTTCTGTGATCTGCTATGAAGTAAGACAATGTGTTAGATGAATAATTTTGGCCTCTACATAGTGTCGAATTTAGTGATATTTGATGTTAATATGCTTGCTTTGATCATGAAACTTGGGATTCTTGGTTAATTGAATTACAGAAGAGTTGTCAACGAGTAGTGGAGCTGAAGCCTTTTGTTTCTCCTACAAGTCTTCAAGTATTTTGTGAAGCCAAATGATTGCTTTTGTAGCTTGATTTGTTGCAACATATTCGACTTCGATGGTAGAATCAACAAGAACAAATTTCTTATGTGATCTCCAACTGATAGTTGTTGATCCAAGAATCATCTAATAACCAGAAGTAGAGACTCCATTCTCCTTATCTCCATCAAAATTAGAATCTGAATAGCAGGTGAGATGGAAATATGAAACTTTGGAATATTTAATGCCATATGTTTGACTGTCTTTCAAATACTTGAGCACATGCTTTGCTGCATTCCAATGACCTTCACATGGTTGATGCATGAACTTGGAAAGTATCTCTAAAACAAAAGCTATGTTAGGTCGAGTAGTAGTTAGAAAATTCAAACCTCCAACAAGTTTCCTATACTTTGGTGGATTTTCAAACATACTTCCTTTAGTGGAAGTAAGCTTCAAATTCTGCTCCATAGGAGTAGCGACAAGATTACAATCCTGCATCCCAAATATGTCCAATACTTTTCCAATATATTGTTTTCTAAGAAATGAAAATGTATTTGGGTTTCTGATCAACTTCAATCCCTAAATAATAATGTAATAAACCCAAATTTGTCATGTCAAAAAATTTCAATAATTCTTTTTTAACAGACGCTATATAGTCATCATTGTTTCCTGTGATTATCAAATCTTCTACATACACAACCAAATATACAATTGACTTTCTAATCTTCTTAACAAAAAGAGTTGTATCATCCAAATCAAATAACTTATAGTTCAACTTGAGAAGGTGTTCAGTTATTTTTTCATACCATGCACGAGATGCTTGTTTCAATCCATACAAAGCCTTAACCAACTTACATACCTTTTTCTCTTTGCCTTTAACAACAAAACCTTCGGGCTGAAACATATAAACATCCTCCTTCAAATCGCCATTAAAAAAGTTGTTTTAACATCCATATGGTGTATCTTCCATCTATTTTGAGCTACAAGAGAAAACAGAGTTCTAATCATGCCCCATTTTGTTGTAGGAGCAAATTTCTCTGTGCAGTGAACACCTTCCTTTTGAGCATAGCCCTTTTCTACAAGCCTTTCCTTGTATTTATCAAGCGAACCATTTGTTTTTTATTTGATCTTATACACCCATTTGCAACCAATGGGTTTGACACCTGCAAGAGGATCCACTAACCTCCAAGTTCCATTATTAATAAGTGCATCATACTCCTTTTTCATCATATCCCTCCATTCATCACAATTAGAAGCTTCTTCAAAACAACTAGGTTCGTTAATTGTGTAATGATTGAATTCACAGTCATGAGAAACATTACTTGAATCACCTTTAGAATGATTTCCTATTTCAAAATCATCATAGTTGGTTGGAACTTTTCGAGCACATGTAGATCTTCATAAAGGTTGTTGAAGTAGCTGTGATGGTTGCTCATCCTGAAGTACAGGTTCTTTAGGAGCACTTTCTGACCCTATAGAAACAACATTATCTTCCAAATTTTCTTCAACAATAATATCCTCATCATTCTCATGAGTCAAAGATGGAAAAACCATAGAATGATCCAGAATTAGAAGTCCCTCCCCTTTAGTATGTGGAACATCATTAACATATTCAAAATAGAACCTTTTAGATGAAAAAAATTCCAAATGAGCCAGTGGCCTATCAATAGTGGAATTATCTTTATCTGATTCAAGAAAAATAACATCTCTGGAAAGAATAAACTTCTTATTTTCTTCATGGTACATCTTGTATGCTTTGGAAGTATTAGAATAACCCAAAAACATACACTTTCGACTTCTTGCTCCTAATTTATTTTGTTGTTGCTTAGGAATGAAAACATAACACTTTGATCCAAAAACTCTGAAATGTTGAACAGTTGGGAGCCTATCATACCAAAGTTCATAAGGAGTTTTTTTATTAATAATAGAAGAAGGACAACGATTTCTAATATAAGTTACACAAAGAATTGCTTCGACCCAAAACATCAAATTCATATTCTTGAAAAACATCATAGATCTAATCATGTTAAGAAAAGTTTTATTCATTTGTTCTGCAATGTCATTCTGTTGTGGATTATAAGGTTTAGTAGTTTGATGTTTGATTCCATTGTCCTTCAAATATTGTTCAAAAGCACGAGAAGTATACTCATCACCGTTATCAGTTCTGAGAATGTGTATATTCTGTTGAGTTTTATTTTTAATCATCAAATGAAAAGTCTCAAAAACTTTCAAACACTTGTGACTTATCCTTCAACAAGTACACCCAACACATTCTCGAGTAATCATCAATAAATGTCAGCACATATTTATTTCCATTGGCAGTTGCAACATGCATAGGTCCACATAAATCTGAATGTATAAGACCTAACTTCTGTGAAGCTCTAAAAGAAGAAATATGAAAAGGTTGTTTACAATGTTTTCCCAAAATACAAGCATCACAAGGTGTAATTTTTCTTGGAACTGTCGGAAGACGTTTAATACCTTGATTTTTCATAATTCTGATGCTGCCATAATTGATGTGACCAAATCGAGCATGCCACAAGAAGCTGGGAGACAAGATGTCACTTTGTTGCGCCAAAAAAGTATAACTTTCACAAGAATTAGTGGATGAAGTACCATTTAACTTTAAAAATGTACCTTCTTCCACACCAATCATAATAACTGCATGATTAGATGCTTTTCTTATCTCAATGATGCAATCAAACATATGAATAGAATGCCCCTACTGCCAAATGTGGATAAGAGACATCAAATTTTGCTTTAACTTTGGAATATAAAGTACATCTTGTAGAACATAATCTGCAAGATTCGGTATCTTCAAACAAATATACCCAATGCTAGATGGTTTAATTTGAGACTTGTTAGCAAAGTAAATAACACCATCAATATCATCACTAAAAGTTTCAAAAAAATCTTGCCTAAATGTCATATGACAAGTGGTTCCTGAATCCAAAATCCAACTATCTCACCATGAAGAAAATGTAGTGTTGAAAACATCATTAATATTAAAATTATAGTGAGAAACAATGTAATGTGAAAACTCTGATGATTTTTCCTTATATAGTGGTGGCTAATATTTCTTTTCATTCAACTATTCTCTCATTTCACTGACTTTCTCCAAAGGGATTTTACAATTAGCAGCAGTATGACCAATTTTACCACATCTAAAACATTTGATAGTTGTTCTATTATCAAAATTTCTTTGTTGTCTATCTCTCTGATTACTTTTGCCCCCCTGCCTCTATAATTTCTCCTATCATGACCTCTACTACTTTTATCACCTCTAGAAGTTTCAACATGAGACTTTTCATCCTTTTGTGCAAGGCACAAAATTTCTACATTAGAGTTAGGGGGGCCTCTTTCTTCCCAAAGGCCTTTTCTCTTTCATCTATTTTGTTTACAAGTTTATCAAATGTAATGTGTTTTAACTACCCACTAGCTTGGAGAGATTCCAAATATTGTGAGTAGACAGGGTGAAGGACTTTTATAGAAGTTGTAAGTTGTAAATCTACTTTAATTCTAATGGTTATATCATGAAAAATGGTTTTTATTTCAGAGGCACTCTTCAAAGTATCATTATCCTTCATCTCCAAATTAAACAACTTTAACAATAACTTAATAATTTCGAGTTCTGAAAGTGAATCATACAATTCTTTCAACTTATTTAATGCTTCGAATGAAATACCACATGAAACGATATATCAACTTACCTCTTTTGTAACCGATGCAGTTATTAATGCATATGCCTTGTTGTCTTTTGTCTCCCAAATTGCACACTGCTTCTCGTTATAAGGTGGCTCCGGTGCAATTTCTTTTCCATCTTTATATGTTCTACCTTGACAAACTTTCCACAAATCATTAAAAACAAGGGCACTTCTAAGCTTTCTAAACCACTCTTGATAATTTTCCTTTCCATTAAAAACAACTCGAACTTTGGAAACTATTGAAGTCATAATTGTTATACAACCAAATATTCTTCAAATTCAAAATATATGCAATACTTCTGAAAAGATATAAATTCCTTTCTCCTCTCATTTCAAACAAAATTGACTTTTTAATTTAATAATAAATTTCAAAACTAACCCAACAGAAAAACTAAATTCAAATCTTATTAACATCCAGCGATTTTATTTTACCAATTACCTCTTAAAAATTTAAAATTCAAACCACCGAATACAAATACCTTTGTTTAAATTTAAAAATCGAAACCTATCATATCACCGATCAGGTCATTGCGTGCTTATGGGAAAGAGAGTCCTAAAGGAAATGAAATGCTGGGTAGCTGTAACGTGAAACCCCAATGTAGTCCACTCAAAAATCAATAACAACAAAATGAAGAATGAAGCTCCAAAATATTTTAATGGAGTTGGGCCATATCTGTCGTTTGAATTCCATATTGTCGATGGTATGAGCATTAAGTTGATGAGATGAGAAGAGGCCAAAGCAGACCTCTTTACACGTAAGGTAACGGATTAGGGCATGCCACACGTAGCATGGTTGCAATTTCACTGGATAGCAGTGGTTGTAACAATAGTTTGTGCTATTTGGATCAACTGCCCACACAAAACTAAATTACATTAAAAAGTCTTTCATCCATTATTTTACTTAATATTATAATGGAAATGTGTAATCCATTGAATATTGAATGCTTAATATGAAGTCACAACATTTTATGAATAGGTTGTTGATTAAAATTAATAAATCAGCAATGGCTCTAAAAAGTGGAAGCATGTATTTTTTTAATGTTTTTTAAAATTATATATAATTTATTTCTGATTAATATAATTTTGCCACAAACAATTTGGAAAAATATAATAATATAAAAATTGATAAGATTGAATTTCTTTTGTGAATAGGTAGATATCAATAAACATTTTGGAAAAATATAATAATATAAAAATTGATAAGATTGAATTTTTTTTTGTGAATAGGTAGATATCAATATAAACATTTTGGTTAGCGTAACAAAATTAAATTTAATATATTAACTAAAAAAAATCTTAAATTTAATATATCAATTATAATTATAATTGGGTGGTTTGACTTTAATTTTATTTGTAGAATTGCATGAGTTCATCCATAGCAGCGTCGATTGGTCCATATTTACCCTTTTGATCATGCTCATGGCCTTCCCTCATTTTATTCCACATATATCTTGGTGAGTGCCTAAGTGATGGTGGATTATACCACGTTTTTCCAGCGCCTCAACGTCCTAGGCTGTGTTGATCAACTGGTCCATCAATTCCACATAACACTTTATCACTTTCGTTCGGCCTTCGCCACCCAATAAATCGAATGCCTTCAAATTTGTCATAACAACGTTTGTTCTTTCGGTGTTTAATTTTAGGTGAGTGAAAGGTCAAAAATTTATATTCTGTGATTTTTATGAAAAGTCAATTTTTTTATTTCTTAAAGGATCATAAAAGTTTGAATTCAGAAACATTTAAATATACTCGAATAATTTTGCAAATTAAATACTATTAGATTGAAGATTTTCTTAATAGAAGTTTGAGTTCAGAAATATTTAAATATACTTGAATAATTTTGCAAATTAAATATTATTAGATTGAAGATTTTCCTAACCCATAGTTTTGATTTTTCTCATAATATTATTCGGCCCTCAACGGGTTTATGCTTATTTTTATGGCAATATGTTTCCTAGGAGAAATAAGAAAAATTGTCGAGTAAAATATAAAATAACATTTTCAATCTGTGTATATTTCTTAACACAATATATTTTAACCGTTTTTCTTTAATCATGGTGACAAACCCGAAGAAGAAAAGTTCTTGGCACCGGAAAAAATTACTAACCAGTGGAGTTATTTAGTAGCTATTTTAGAACAATTAAACGAAAAAACTCACGGGAAAAAATTACTAACCAGTGGAGTTATTTAGGAGCTATTTTAGGAATTTATTTTATTGATTATAGTTTGTTTACAACGAATTTAAATGTTTTATTTTTTAAATGTTGGTAATATTATTCAAATGCAGATTTATAATAATTTGTAAAATTATCATTTTCTGGTTTTTAAATTTAAAGATAGATGTAATATTTTTAAAATTAGAAAAATAAAATAAAATTTTAACCATTTAAATTTATAATGGATTGTTAATTTTTTTTTGCAATATTTCAAATGATATTGGTTGAAAATATATTTAAAATTACTTTATTCTTAATGTTTAGCTTTTCTAAATTATAATAATTTTTAAATATATAAATAAAATATCAAAAAAAAATTCATTAACATTTTTACTTTCTTAAAAATAATCAAATATATAAATCTTAATAAACATAAATCAAAATCATTACACAATACTATTTTCAAAAATGGTTGCACATTTTGGTAAAATAAATATAAATGGAAACCTTTTGACCTCATTATCATCATTTTCTTAAACTTTTGTTATTGTTGCAATCAGCTGTACACAAAAAGTAAAATGTTGCCTCAATTAACTAAAACTAAGGTGTATAGCCTTCTTTCAATTAACTAAAACTAAGGTGTATAGGCTTCTTTTATTTTTATTTTTATTTTTCATGTGAGTTTTTTTGTTTTTAATATTGTTTAGACTAGTTGAGATGTTCTTTTCATATGAACTATTTTTTTATTATTTCAAATTAATATGGATTAAAATATATATGTTTTTATATAAAGAAATAAATTAATGATTTAAATTTAATAAATATTATATTCAGAAAATATCCACGTAATATGTCAAAAGAGATGGAACAGATGATGTAACTTCTTGCGGTGGGTCTTTCTTTAGCTGACTGCGCATTCTCTTGGTGTGATTCTCGTCACAAATCTCCGATGTGTGGTTTATGTAGCTCACTTATTAATGATGAAATCTCATGATTCAACGAGGAAATTAGTCTCTCTTGAAGGAATGGAAACTAGTTTTGTAAAATATTTCTCTCAAAGAGCTCAAGCCGCAGTTTCGTACAATGTCATGCTGAATCCGGATCTATTCTTCTGGTAGTTCAAGAAGTTCCTACCTTTAATGTTCTTTTGGAGGAGGAAGCCTTTACTTGTGAATTTTTTTTCAAATCAAGGTTTGGTTTGCAGAGTTAATGGGTTTTGGCTGTAGTTGGCTGATCTCCATAAATGGATTTCTGATTCATGGAAACCTCTCTTGACTGATGAACTGAATATTCACCCTTTGGCTCATTTTCTTTTTATTATTATTATCTTTGATATTATTGGGGATAAGAAGATCATTTGTAAATATAGGCCTTGGTTTTGGGGTAGTGTTGGTCTCTTCAAGCCCTGGTCTCCTACCTTTGATTCAGTTACATCATCAATCTCCATGGGTCTCCTACATTTGATTCAGTTACATTATCAATCTCCATGGCTGCAGTTTGGGTAAAGCTCCTAAACCTTCCCCAACATCTTTAGAATCTCTCATCATTAACTTCTATTGGAAATGTAGTTGAGAAGTTTTATTTTTGTAGCTCATAAACAATTTTTTTTATAAGACCACTTATGCTGGAATATGCATGGAGATGAATTTTATTAAGGGTTTTCCTAAGTAGATAGATGACATCTCCAGACTATGTATGGGTTCAAAAGCTTTATTATGAAAACATTTCATTTTGATGTCGAGCATGTTATAAAACATGGCATGTAATAAAAAACTTCCCCAAGCGTTTGCAGAATAATAGAGCCCGGAAAAATAACGGAAGGCCCAAATGGTGGAAAGAAGCTTAGAGTGAACATTATACAATATACAAAGAAGAAGAGATAGGGGAAAGAAATAAGCAAAAGACAACACCAAAGGAAACAAAAAATAGTCACGAAGAAGTGCATGCCAATGAAGGCAACGTCAGTGGAAGCCCATAGGCACCAAACCCTTTTGAAAGCCAGATCCCCTTTTGAATCCTCAAGGAATAAAGTTGGAAAATCAATTTCCTGGGTAAATCAGGAAGATGAAGAAGAACCTAAAGACAACAATTCTCACTCACTTAAGGGTGACCTCTGATCTATGCAGAAAACATGGGTTGGATCGAAGTTAGGAAGAAGGGTAAAAATATTTCACCAAGAAAAATAAGAAGCTAGTCAAAATCAAATAAAAAGTAGTGAAAAATGGAATGTAAATGTATTTGGATCTCTGGAAAAATTTTAGCTAGAAAGGGATTAAATTTTTTTGTATCATGGGGTATTCTCTTAAGGGCTTGGATTGAGCCTCTGTGCTCAATGTCAAACCATCAAGAAATATTGGTAGCTTTGATGAAATTCAAATCCTAACTTTCATTTTAATAAAACTATCAAACCTTTCATTTAAAAATAAATAAATTATATTAATAAAAAATAAATTAACATTCATCTTAACTTTGAATATACCAAGGGCCCAGAAGGACAAATCTATTTTCACTTTAAAAGATGTTTGCATCTAAGAATTTTATCCCTCTCAATGCTTGGTAGATTCAGATTTAAGATATATATATATATATGGTTATATTTCAACCTCAAATATGAGAGAAAAAAAAAAAGAGAAATTTCTTCTGCCATTGACATGGTTTTTTTGGAGATTTATAATCTCTTCATCATTTGATATAAAATTGACATGCAAGAATTAAAAAAAATGATTATATATATATATATATATATATACACTCCAGCCTGAGAGGATCAAATCTCTTTTCACTAGAGGTTTGCAACCCAAGAGATTTGATCCATCTGCTAGAGTATAAGATATATATATAACATCAAGATGGATCAAACCTCTTTTCACTAGAGGTTTGCAAACCAAGATATTTGATCCATCTTAGCAGATCTCGAGTTAAGATGGATTTAGGTTGCTTTAATTTCCCCTTTTAAATAGGCTATATCCACATGAATACCATATGTCAATACCACGGGTTCTCATAAACCTGGATCTCAAAAACCATTTGTAATAATTTATAAAAAATAATTAAAATAACATTTTTTATTTTATTTTATTTTGACCAAGTTAAAATGTTTACATGACATTACATTACAACATCTCTATATCTCTACGCAATAAAAAATATCCTAATGTGATCAACGTGGATTATAAATAAAATATTTTAATGATCATATTGATTAATGTAGATTATAAACAAAATATTTCAATAAAAATAATATCTAAAATATTTTAATCTCACACACACACCAACCAACATAGATACATCTTAAAATTAGGAGTGCAAAACTTCAAGAAATGTTTGCACCTCTAAAGATTTAATTATTCTAAAAATCTATACTAGTTTTGAATAACATACTAATAAAATGCTTTAACTATTAGAATTTTTTAACTTTTACATGTTTTATATAATATATAGAATTATTTTATATATTAATTCCATATTAACAATGAAATAAATTAGACATCTCTTTTAGAGTGATTTAAATTATTTTATTTTTCTTTATATAAAATTGACATAAAATATGATATTTATGATGATGATGATGATGGTTAACGTCCACTGAGACCAAACTTTGGTCTATCGGACCTAAAGAAACGAATTATTTAGTTTGATTTAAGATTTTATTCCTATGCTCAAAAATCTTGGAGAGAAGTCTCTCGAGCTCACTGTAATTTTGACAACGTAAAAGGCTAGGAAGGTCAGTATTGCAACAAAGATTTTGAAACTAAGATCTAATGTGGTTATACGCGGGGCACTCTAAGAGGAAGTGATTTTCATCCTCGAAGTTCGTATTCTCACAGAGATGGCAGAACCTTTCCATCCATGGTGTTTTAGAAACTACCCAACGACCCATTTCACTATGGAGCTCATGAGAGTTCGTTCTAATCTTGGCTATATTAGTTTTCTTCTTTGAGCTAGTTAAAACAGAGAGATACTTTTGATCTTCTAGGGTGGGGTTGATGACCTTCTTATAATAACTTAATTTTCTTTTAGCAGCTAAATCTTTCTCACACCACATTTTTTATTTGAACTTAGAAGTAACAATATTTTTAATGTTATTAATGTTTTGCAATGTAACATTCCGTCGATCTCCCAATGGTTTAACCAGGCCCTGGTGTCTTTATACCACCTCATTTGAGCCTTAGGTGGTTTTGGCTGGAATTTAAAGCTAGCTTAGGAAGTCTATGGTCTCCTATGTTATTGAGTTTGTGCTTGTACAACAGAAGCCTAGTCATAGCTAGGCTCTCGATAGGGGAAAGACCCACTTCTATAAGGAGACTAGGATAGGGTATGTTGCTTTTAATTTTGAGGTTATATGTTATAAAACGCTTCTAGATTTGCTCAATCCTTCTCCAGGATTCTCTAGAGATGTTACAACCCCAAACCTCACATCCATATAAGATAACCGGAGTGACTAAAGTTTCAAAGAGGAACTTCTTTCTATCCCACATTATGAGGTTTATAGTTTTACAATTCTTTTCAGGACCAAAAGAAGCTTTGTGTCCCCCATTAATCCTTTTCTCAATGCTATAGTTCCAGTTGAGCCTGTGATGAATATCAATTCCTAGGTACTTGCACGAAGACACTTCCTCCAAGTTACTATTGTCATACATAAAATTAGCGTAAGTGTCCTTCTTGGATTTGATAATCATAACTTTTGTTTTGTCAGTGTTAACAATCATACCCATGGTAGAGCAGAAATCCTTAAGAAGTATAAGTTGTTGCACCTTGTGAGAAGAACAATATCGTCAACGTAGAGAAGAAGGATGATGACTATCCCATCTAAGATCGTGCCAGCACATCCTGCTTCCTCTAAACAACCTTCTAGCTTGTCGATGTAAATGCCAAATATGGTAGGGGAGAGGGGGCAACCTTGTTTAACTCTGATATTACACTTAATATCTTTCGACCACCCCTCATTGCTCTTTAACTTGGCAATTACATTCTCATATAACCTTATAGCGGCAGCTCTCAACTCAAAAGGAACCTTTAGCTCTTCTAATATGTTCCAAAGGTTGTTTCTAGGAACCGTATCGAAAGCCTTTCTAAAGTCCACAAAGCAACAAAAGAGATTGGATTTATCATTACGACATTCCTCCACAATGATCCTAAGCGTAACGAGGTGTTTTGTTGTTGAGTGCTTCTTTCTAAAACCCGTTTGGCCTTTAGCCCACTTATCTTCACTTTCAAGCCATATGCTCAACTTCCTTTCCAAAATAATACCATATAACTTGGCTAAGAGAGGGCTGATCATAATTGTCCGATAATTAGAGGGGTTATTTGTATCCCCACTTTTAAAAATAGGGATAACGAGGCTTTGAGTCCATGCTTTAGGGAACCCTTGCTTGACCGCTTGATTGAAAAGCTTGTGAATGTGGGGGATGAGGACATGACCTCTAATTTTTAATATTTCTGCCTGGTAACCTTCAATGTCCTTAGCTTTCTCATTAGCCAAGTGATTAACCCCAAAATCAATGTCTTCTAATGAGAAAACTTATTTCGTTGTGAGCAGGGTTTCAAAGTTATACATGACATTTGGAGATTCATAAAGCTTTTTAAGATAGGAATTTTAGTGGTGTTAAAAAATTTTATTATTATCTTTAGTTTTCCTAGTTAGAATCTGCCTCCAAAATTTCTTAGGAGCTACCTTAGAGAGGTGTAAGATATTCTCTTGTCTTTTACGAATATACTGCCTTTTTTTCTTTTTAGTTAGGGCTTTGTATATTTTTATCTTGCCAAATTTAAGAGATTCATCAACAACTTCCTTAATTGCTCTCCTCGCACTTTTACAATCTTTGTCATACCATGGGTTGGTTTTGCTATTTCTTTTATTATTTGAAACTTCAATTGAGAACTTGTTAATAAAATATGAGAGGGTTGTAGTAAAATTATGATAGAGATATTCTATGTTGTCTATACTAGATAAAGGAAGAAAATTAGTTTTTAATTCATTTAGAAAGAGATCTTTTTTTATTTCTATCAAATATTAACTTCTTTTGGCTATAAGGATTATCTTCTATGGGATCTCTATCCATGACAAAATTGAGAGTTATAAGTAAAGGCATATGATCAGAGTCAGTCTCGTGGTTGTTTAAGATGTCAAAATTTGTTATTTCATTGTATAGAGGGATTTCGGAGATAACATATTCTACCACACTGCTACCAAGCCCATGGATGCAGGTCATCTAGCTAGAATTGGGCCACTTCTTTAGACCGTTGCAAATTATGAGATCCTGAGCACTATAGAGCTTGACTAGCTCCGACCCAAACAAATCCTCCCCGAGGTCTTCAAAGCTCCTTTTGTACTGGCTAGCCAGAGGAAGGTCTTCGTCTAACCAAAGAGGATTACGGTTGGAATGATTTCTTAGAAGAATAGCTTGGTTGCTTGAAGTTCGAGCATTAAAGTCACCCGTTAAAAGGATGTTGCCTTCATTCCTCAGGCTAGAAATATCATTCTCTAAACCATTGCAAGGACTATTTTTATCTAGATTCTTTTTCTTATAGAAGTTAGAATTGATGGCGGGGAAATAACAAATTTCTATGTAGGTATTTTTATCATAAATGTAAGTAATTTCTATCCAACTATATTGGTTGTAAGGGTCGTTTTTATAAATCCTAGTATGGGGAGAGATGTTCTTCTTAATGTAACAAGCTATACCCCCAATGCCTCTACGGGAGGATCGCTTATTCTAGGTAGACCATAATGTAATTCCATCTATGTTAGGAACCTTAGATTCTTTGTGCTCCCAAGTTTCAACAAGCAAAATAATATCAACATCATTCGAGATCCAACTTAGCCTGAGGCCTTTGTTCCATGGAAAGCCCCGGCAGTTCCAAGAAAGAATCCGGAGCATGTTGAATTGCTATTTATTATTATCTTTTTGGTTTCTATCTCGAATAATGGCTTTTGTATTTCTGATTATTGCCCATTTTCCTTCCTTCCTAGCTTCCTTTACCTTTTGAACCTCCTTTCTTAATTCCACTTGATCTTCTCGAATGAGATCTTCATTTATAAATATTCCGTTCCTTTTAGACTTGAGGTTTTACTAAGTATGTCATACCTATGGTCAGTAGAGCTCAACTTTATTCAGATCAACCTTCCTTTATTCTCAGTTAGTTTCCCCAACCTTGTTGCTTCTATGAAACACATTGTTTCAATTTGTAATCTGTTATGTAATTCTTTCTGGGCTATGGCTAAAGTATCCTCGTCTAGATCCTCTTTCAAACCAAATATTATAAGGTTCAAGGCCCTTTTGTTACTCTCATGGTCTAATTCTATCAATTTTTTCATTTCATATTTAATTGGTTTGATATCTAATTTACCTGCCACACAATTTAGGATGAGGCGGCTATTAAATTTTTCTTCTAGCTCTTTAATCATGTCCTTCATTTTAAGACTCTCTAAAGTATCAGCATCTACTTGCTGGGATGTTTGGTTCATATCTTGCTTTTGTTTTTCTACAACCTGCAACCTAGTCTCCATTGCCTCCATATTATTCTCCAATAGTTCTATTTTATTTTCTATTTGATTTTGGATCTTGTCTTTAAGAGATGTGAATTTATTTTCCAGCATGGCTGCTAACTCTGTTTGTAGCTTGACTTCTCTTTCTTCTCTACATTTCTCTAAAGACTCTATATACTCATAGAGGCTCTATAGAGTAACTGTGCTAGGTCTACCTTTGGTAATCTTTGGTAATTGTGGTGAATTATTCATACTTGAAAATATATGAGCAGATATGTATTAGAAAAATATAAGGAATGTGTGCACCTGGTATCAGTAATCCGGACCACAGACGCACGTGCCCCAGATTGTTTTTCTATTACCGCGGAGAGATCGTGAATTATTACCGCAGAGAGATCGTAAATTATGACCGTAGAGATCATAAATTATTACCGCAAAGAGATCGTAAATACATCACCCTAAATTATTACCGCAGAGAGATCGTAAATACATCACCCTAAATTATTACCACAAAGATATGGTAAATACACCACAGAGAGATGGTAAATATACTTGATAATAAAATATATTTGTTTGTTTTAAATGTTATATACCTACTAAATATAAAATGAATTACACATCAATAATATTATTATTTTTGTATGTTATTTATTAACTCTCTATTAAACTATGAAATAAATACATATCTTCTTTATACTTAAAATTATATATATAAATATTTTATTTATTATTGATATTAGTTCTTTTCATTGATATTTTTTAATTTGTTGATATAAATATTTACGCCGTAAGGCGTTTCCCTTTGAAATTAACTCCCCTAATTGCCACCTTGCACAAACCTGCACCATCCGATCAAATGTTAGACGATTCAAGAATAATGTGTCGTCAGATTAATATAGTTTCAACTAACTGACAAGATATGGCATATAACCCTCCATAATCGTGAAGTTAAACTTTGCATTTGTGTTTTCAATTTGCAGTAGAAAACTCCTCTTAGGTTTCTTCGCCTTTGTTCTTGAACATTCTACCCATTTCCTGGTATTTGTGTAAATGCTCCCCTATCCGTCCAAAAGATTCAGCAAAATCATCTCATCTCTCCAGGTCTGTGAAGGTCTCACATTCAAGATCGACATTCTTTCAGTCGTTTCATCAACAGACGATCCAGTGTTTTTGATCCCTTCCCAATGGATTTTGGGGATCCTTTCGAATCTGAGAATTTTCCATTTCAGGGGACATGCGGCATCGTGCAAGGAAGGAGTAACATTAATAACCAACATTCAATGCAACTAGAAACTTCTGACATGTACACCTTCAAGGTTGATCCTCCCGGTATTGATCATACATATGACAGGGTTTTTGTTCCTTTAATTGCAGATTTTCTAGATTTGTTAATATTTAGGGCCTGGTGTTTATATGTTGGTCTTGGTAGGTAAGGAAACTTCTGTCACGTACACCTTAGAAGCAAAGAAAGAGTTTCCCTGGCCACAGGTCTCACTTCAAAAGGATCCCCATTTTTTTTATCGTTTGCCTGTCGTTTCGTCGTTTCTTATGTTAGTTTCCAATTCGCAGCCTGAAGGAGATGGTGCAGTTGTTAGACGAAGCATTGGAAGGTAATATTTCTGGAATTTTTTTAGGTTTTTTCTTTTTCTTTTCAAATGTCTAGTGTTTCGATTTCATTAGATTTTTGGATATCGATATGTGTTTTGATTTCAACAAATTTTTCGATATCGATATGCATGTAGGCCTGAATTGAAGAATTAAAGAATTTGGATCGTTCCCTCCCACTGGATGAATTTTCAGGTTAGTTTTCTTATTTGACAAATTTGCAATTAAATTGAACCCAATTCGTTTAACAAGCAGATGATGAGAATCCAACTCTTTCCCACACCATTAACAACTTAGGCTTAGACATCAGTTAAATGATACCTTTGTAGTATTAAATATGCAGGATTCAGGGCTAGAAGAGATTTGGTCAACTTTCCTTCCATTGAATTTTTCACTGTGCCCTTAAAACACGCACACCCAAAAACATACCAAGAACCACCAGGAATATGCAGGATTCAGGGCTGGAAGAGATTTGGTCAACTTTCCTTCCATTGAATTTTTCCCTGTGCCCTTAAAACATGCATTTTTTGGAAGTTGTCTCAAATTGTGAGATTTTTGTAGCCATTTATTGATTAATTGCAGCAGAAATGGGTTACAGGTCTACTGTTGAAAGGTTTGTGTGTATAATTCTTGCTACTGTGCTGTCTACTGATCACCCCGGGACTCAGTTGAAGCAACTACAGAAGATTCTGATGGTAATTCCTAGGATACGGTGGAGTTTATTGAGCTTGAGAGTAACCGCCATTATTTCAGAACGCATTTCGACAACGATCCCCCTCAAACTCCTTTGATGGCACTTACTTGGGGCCGAAGACGATGCGGTTGATTTAGTGGAGAGAATGCTTAGATTCAACACCTGGTGTGGTTCTACTGGAGCTTATTACGCTTATTACTGGCAGGCGGCCCATTGAACCAAAAACCCTTATCATGTTTCATTCACAGACGTTGATTGGTCAAAGGCATTTATCGTGGGAAGGTCATATGTTCAAATTCCAGGTTTTATCTACTTCGCCAAAAGACAAGGAATGTTCTGAAAGATTTCCACATTTATGCTTAGTATTAGTGAATGCCATTTGCATTTTTCTTAAGGTCAATATGGGTGTTTGCAGATTTAAAGGTTGAAGAGTTCTCAGTGAACACTGTAAATTAATTGGGTGTTGTGTGTTTTCGGATTTTTTTTTTTGCAAATTCGTATTTTGTGCTGTATGACAAGAATTACTAAAATTGGGGTTTTAAGGGTTAGGATTTGGGTTCTATGGTTCAAGGTTTAATGATTGGTCTTGTGTGTGTTCTGTGACTATAAATGCGGGTATTCTATGTTTACGTTTTTGAAATTTTAGTGTGGGTTGGTTTCTGTAATGTATAGTGAAATTTGGGCTGCTAAGGTTCAGGGCTTGGGTTGAAGGGTTTAAAGGTTGTTTAAGTGGGTTTTGTAATGGTAACGGGTTTTTGTAGTTGTAGGTTCCGTGACGTTTCCTTCAGATTTGTCTGTCACATGCATTTCTATGTGTAAGAGGTTTCGAGGTTCCAAGTTGGGTATGTTGAAATTTGGGGGTTTTAGGGGTCAGGCTTTGGGTTCTAGGGCTCAAGATTTTAATGAGTGTTTTTGTGGGTTTTCTGGTTGATAACGTGGGTATTGGAATTGCTGTCGTAGCTATTGTAACTTTATTCCAGATTTGTAATTTTGTCCCGTCTGAAAAAAGGGATTTTAGGCTTTTATGGTCTTAATAGTGTATCGAGTGATTTTGATTAAAATTTCTTGTTCCGGGGTTTTCTGGTTTCTGTATAGGATACTGGCTGTTTTGGTGGAATGCGTTGAAGGCTCATGCAATGCAAAGGAAGCTAGAAATCAACATGGATAATCAAAGCACTGAAGAAATGGAAGAAACATGTATTTGAATGCTTAAAAATAAATAAAATATGCCCCTAGGATTAAATCAGGCAGATCCTCCCACTTGCCATGGACCTTACTGTGAAATTTATTCAATCTGACCAATAAGCATATTGGAACTTAAACTCTGAAAAATAACCAATCAATGCTCATGTAACTGAATAGATCAACTCGCTGAATGTTTATTCAATTTGACCATTAAGCATATTGGAACTTGCACTCTGAAACATAATCAATCAATGCTCATGTAACTGAATAGATCAATTCGCTGGATACATTAACACAAAAAACCAACCAAAATTACATCTAAAATCTTCACAAAAATCGTTTTGTTTTTAAACGAGACCAAAGATAAGCTACAAAATCTCAAACAAAAAGTTGAGCATTTCCAGCGAGAAAGGACCCAGCAGCTTCAAACCATGAATCTTATAATGCTTCTTTGAATTATAGTTAATGCTTATTTGCACTCGAGTTCCTCTTAACCCAAGAACTTCAGTCACCTTTCATACGCATTACTAGGCATTTAACCTGGGCCAAAAATACCCAGCCACCTCTCATTCTTAAACTATAGGTAAGTGTTGATAAATGTCTGGTTCCAAAATCATTTTAAAATTTTCAATCAGTTATGTAGCTTTCCTGTGAAGTTGCGAGTAATGACTAATTTCTAATTTTCTATAATTAGTAATAAAACACTCTGGGAAAGATGACAACATTTCAAGATAAATTTGGTGAGCTCTACAACTGTGCTTCATCAAAGAACAAAATTATCCCCACACGATACAACAATTTGACTAACATTCAAAATATAATGATTCACAAGTACACATGCGAATTGACAGTTTTTTTCTCCAACTATTGACATCAGCAATGTTCAAGGATGCGGGAAAATAATATTTCTAGATGGGACATATAACTCCAATGTGCTTTGTCCTCGTTACAGAGAACACAAAAATATTAATGCAGGGTATAAAAACTATACCACTAGTACTACAAATCATTTCTGCTCAAAAAGGGTGATTTAAATCATGCAGCAGCTTAAGAGGGGCAGGGTCCAGTTTCCAAAATAGCCTTACAATTGGACTAATCAAAATAAAATCTGATTCACTTCATAGGCGTAGAGTAAACAGGTACCAAAGAGGTAAGGTGCAAGTGGACGATAAATCATATTCAGCACAAGACCAGCCCTCAGCATACAAATGTAATTGAAAGTCTTGTGTTATGAGCTCCAAACAAATCACAAATGATATATTATTCACCAAATTTTAATCTTCCACAAAGAGACAGATCGATCCTCTAAGAGTTGTTAAACAAATAAAAAAATACCAAAATCATGCATAGAATCATCTTTGAAATAGTAACTTGGGAAAGTGATGAAGCACTCGATACCATACACAAATAAAATTCCTTAATAGAAGAAAACACCACTGAAAGTGGTGAAAAGCTGCCAAATGAACTTTGCCAATCTTTTAGATTTACAAAAACAAAGTCAAAAAACCTCTTCAAAGCTAAGTGCTTACTACCAGCCACATCCAATAGAAAAGGTTTTATGGGGCCTGATAAGATCAGAGCTTGCTTCACCACGGTAAGATAAGCACCGTACCTACCTAATGTATAAAAGAAGACTGATAAGCTAGAGGAGGGGCAAGCAGTCCACTGCCAAAGTGATGGTTGCTGTAATTAGTAGAGGAATTGTAAGAACCGGAACCCAACAACGAAGGCCCCATGTTTATCTGATGGATACATATATGGCCTTGACAGCGAGACTAGACTCCTATTTCCAACACCATAGGCTGCTCCATATAATCCTTGGTTTGATATGTCATATGTATTTTGGCCCTGTAGGTTGTAGGATGTAACACCTGGAGCTGCACCAGAATATTGTACTCTATCTAAGGACCTATAAAAGCTTCTGTCTGCACCATTGGAATAAGCATAAAGAGCTGGATTTCTTTCAGCTGCACTTAACGGAGGCATATATACACCATCATTTCCTCCATTACCACGAGGACGCTTAGGCTGAGACTTACCAGCACCTGTAGACCTTTTTCTGTCAGCCTTAGCTTTCTCTAGCTGAGCCACACACTTTTGAAGACGATCTGGTGAGAACTGCGATTCAAGTTTGTGCTCCTCAATGCACTTTATAACAGCTCTGTAAGCAGAAAGATATTTTGTATTTTCTTCATTATGTAGCAGCAAATAAAAATATCAATCAAAAAAGGAACTTCTGATATAACCAACAATACTAAGCCAAAATGATCATCACATAACAAGACATTTTGTATAACAGTAATACAATCGTACCTGTGCAGCAGTAGAGTTATTCTCACTTTTTAAACTTGCCTGAGAAGCTTTCTTAGCATCTTTCAGATATTCCTTCAACAAAGGAACATGTGCAAACTTCTCTGTCAGCCCAAATGCATGAGCAAAGTTGACTACCTCAATTTGTTTTCAACTATTGACCAGGGTTTCTACAACATATGCATGAAATTGTCACAAAATTTTCAGTTAATCTGAATATGTCACAAACATTTGAAATACCAAAAGATAGTTTACTATGAAAGAAAAAAAAAATATAGACAACTTCAATGGATTTTTCAATAAAGATAACAGCTATGTCAGCTTGAGACCATTTTCGTAAGTAAACAGTTCCCCACTCATGAAAGGCCTTATGACACTTTACCATAGCTGTTCATCTTCAGGTGCCTTTATTAATATCAACAAAATAAATTACGTACAACTTTCTACCTCATAAAAAGATGTCTACCTAGTAGAGGCCACTCAGTATCTGCCCTGCATATGAAATGTTGAGATCTAAAGAAAAGACTACCAACCCCGTCAACTTAGAAACCCGTTCATTGGACTAAACAAAAAACGTTGGGAAGGTTTACTACAGCCGGGAATACCAAAATTTATCTTCAACTCAATCAGCCACAACAAAGTATACTGATAAAATCCACCAGTCCCTCAAAAAAACCAGGCCAACCATGAATGCCATAAAACAACAAAAAGCCTATCTACCAAAATGGATGGGAAATTTTTCCAGCCTAGCCATTGAGGCTAACATTACAGAACACCAACCAACCAACCTGGCATTTTTTATTCAAGTCCAATGGAACAGCAGAGTTTAGGTGTCTGCCTGTGCTGTGCAACTGCAAGAACAAGCTTACATAAGTCATCTTTATCAAACTCTGACACAATTCCAAAAGTAGCTAGAAGTTGCAAGAAGGCCTGGGCCTCCAACGAATTGCCATTGGCAACATCTCCTTCAAGGTTTATCTTCGACTTCCATTCATGTGCAATACTTTTGGCTTGCTCCTTTATATTTAAGGGCAGAACTGGATGTTCAAAACCCAAAATAGGATTTGCCAAAACAGGTAGAAGAGATTCCAGCAATAATGTACAGGCCCGGTGTAGAGCCGGGAGCCCAGACTCTTTCTTGTCACTTGACTTTTGTTCAAGAGAATAAAGCCCCTCCAAGGACTCTAACACTAACCGTTATGGGTCAATTGCAGAGTTTAATGCAGAGGGAACCTCATTGCGAAGCCCTATTTCCAATTGCAAAAGTCATTAAGAATGGGAAGAAAGGATTTAGGGATTATAATATCTGAAAATTGCTATCTTTAAAGTATTATAAAATGAGTTTAGATATTTATATAACAATAATAATATTTAAGTGACTTTGAATAATATTAGTAGTCTCAAATTTTAAGATTTTTGTAGCCATTTATTGATCAATTGCAGCAGAAATGGGTTACAGGTCTACTGTTGAAAGGTTTGTGTGTATAATTCTTGCTACTGTGCATCTATTGAACATCAGGTTTTGTTGGGTGAGTTTGACTACAAAGATGCTCTGCATAAATCTATTATGTTTTTGTAGGCTCAACATACCGTCCAGTAGTAGCTAGAGGATAAGGTGGAGAGGAGATTCTGCTCTCACTGATGGACAAATCCAAAATGTAATAATAATATTTTATTATTTTGGTATTGTCATTTATTCATGAATGTTTTAGAAATGTTGTTTCCTGACTAGATCCTGCAAATCCTTCTGCTTCACACATATTGCAAGGAGGGCCATCAAATAATAGAGAGCACCCCAGTCAAAAGTTGCTTGTATTTCTACAATGGCACGCATTTCTTACAAGCTCAGGCTGCAAGCCCTCTTTCTGTTATGGATTTCACATCCTTCCCCTTGTTTGCTGCAGGTAAGTGGGCTTGTATTCTTTTGTTCTTAATTGCTTGCTTTTGATGTATCCCTCGAGAATTAGGGTGCTCTGCCCTTGGGGTGTAAGCAGATTGGTAAAGTGTTGTTTAGTCCTGGGCTATGTCACTAGGTAGAAACCCAGAGGATAAGGTGGGTATGATTGTAGAGCATTGTGTCTCTTTCCACAATCATTCTACATGCATACTTTCATAATTCTTGGTAGCTACAACACAGGATATTTTATAAATACTGGCGAGTTTCTTTGTTTAGTAGGGTAACTAATTGAGAGTGTGTTTTTTGGTGTGTAGGTTATGGAAATTGTGAATATATATCGCAGTGAGTGATGAGTGTGAGATTGTTACAGAATATTTGAGATTGGTTATATCCACATCTCCAATAAATAAATTTTATAATAGCTATGTCAGCGTGCGACCATTTTTGTAAGTAAACAGTTCCCCACTCATGAAAGGCCTTATGACACTTTACCATAGTTGATCATCTTCAGGTGCCTTTATTAATATCAACAAAATAACTTACGTACAACTTTCTACCTCATAAAAATATGTCTACCTAGTAGAGGCCACTCAGTATCTGCCTTGCATATGAAATGTTGAGATCTAAAGAAAAGACTACCAACCCCATCAACTTAGAAACTCGTTCACTAGACTAAACAAAAAACATTGGGAACGTTTACTACAACCGGGATTACCAAAATTTATCTTCAACTCAATCAGCCACAACCAAGTATATTGATAAAATCCACTAGTCCCTCAAAAAAACCAAGCCAACCATGAATTCCAGAAAAACAACAAAAATCCTATCTACCAAAATGGATGGGAAATTTTGCTAGCCTAGCCACTGAGGCTAGAACACCAGCCAACCAACCTGGCATTTTTTATTCAAGTCCAATGGAACAACAGAGTTCAGGTGTCTGCCTGCGCCGTGCAACTGCAAGAACAAGCGTCCATAAGTCATCTTTATCAAAATCTGATGCAATTCCAAAAGTAGCTAAAAGTTGCAAGAAGGTCTGGGCCTCCAACGAACTGCCATTGGAAACATCTCCTTCAAGGTTTATCTTCGACTTCCATTCATGTGCAATACTTTTGGCTTGCTCCTTTATATTTAAGGGCAGAACTGGATGTTCAAAACCCAAAATAGGATCTTCCAAAACAGGTAGAAGAGATTCCAGTAATAATGTACAGGCTCGATGTAGAGCCGGGAGCCCAGTCTCTTTCTTGTCACTTGAATTTTGTTCAAGAGAATAAAACCCCTCCAAGGACTCTAACACTAACCGTGATGGGTCAATTGTAGAGTTTAATGCAGAGGGAACCTCATTGCGAAACCCTATTTCCAATTGCAAAAGTCATTAAGAATGGGAAGAAAGGATTTAGGGATTAAATATCTGAAAATTGTTATCTTTAAAGTATTATAAAATGAGTTTAGATATTTATATAACAATAATAATATTTAAGTGACTTTGAATAATAGTAGTAGTCTCAAATTTTGAGATTTTTGTAGCCATTTATTGATCAATTGCAGCAGAAATGGGTTACAGGTCTACTATTGAAAGGTTTGTGTGTATAATTCTTGCTAATGTGTGTCTGTTGATCATCAGTTTGTGTTGGGTGAGTTTGACTACAAAGATGCTCTGCATAAATCTATTATGTTTTTGTAGGCTCAACATACAGTCCAGTAGTAGCTAGAGGATAAGGTGGAGAGGAGATTCTGCTCTCACAAATGGACAAATCCAAAATGTAATAACAATATTTTCTCATTTTGGTATTGCCATTTATTCATGAATGTTTTAGAAATGTTGTTTCCTGACTTGATCCTGCAAATCCCGCAAATCCTTCTACTTCACACATATTGCAAGGAGGGCCATCAAATAGTAGAGAGCACCCCAGTCAAAAGTTGTTTGTATTTCTACAATGGCACACATTTCTTACAAGCTCAGGCTGCAAGCCCTCTTTTTGTTATGGCTTTCACATCCTTCCCCTTGTTTGTTGCAGGTAAGTGGGCTTGTATTCTTCTGTTCTTAATTGCTTGCTTTTGATGTATCCCTCGAGAATCAGGGTGCTCTGCCCTTGGGGTGTAAGCAGATTGGTAAAGTGTTGTTTAGTCCTGGGCTATGTCACTAGGTAGAAACCCAGAGGATAAGGTGGGTATGATTGTAGAGCACTGTGTCTCTTTCCACAATCATTCTACATGCATACTTTCATAATTCTTGGTAGCTACAACAGAGGATATTCTATCAATACTGGCGAGTTTCTTTGTTCAGTAGGGTAACTGATTGAGAGTGTGTTTTTTGGTGTGCAGGTTATGGAAACTGTGAATATATATCGCAGTGAGTGATGAGTGTGAGATTGTTACAGAATCTTTGAGATTGGTTATATCCACATCTCCAATAAATAAATTTCAGCAGATTGAGATTCCAAATAAAGAAATTCAACAATAGTGATTTTAATGTGTTTACAAAGATAAACCAGAGATTTTTTCCAAATATCTTGAAGTGCATTATCAGCATTTAGCATCTCCAGTAAGGAAATCCAACGATAATGCTATTGATATGTTTACAAAGAAATACAGTATTTCTATATGGGTCGTTTGGTGAGTATTATTGTATGTGACTGCGTAAATTATGTACGATCCCACGATGTATATCAATGCTCCTCTCGTGGGAGTCCTAGCTAAGCTCCATAACAACAACATGGAATCATAGT
The DNA here is from genome assembly GCA_031772625.1 of Pinus tabuliformis. NCBI lineage: Eukaryota > Viridiplantae > Streptophyta > Pinopsida > Pinales > Pinaceae > Pinus > Pinus tabuliformis. The sequence continues at coordinate 141,331,012 of CM062811.1, read as the reverse complement.
TTGAATTCAAAAAGTTATGATAGTTTTCATAATGAAAATAACGAACTTAATGATGCTCATTTTTTGGAAGTTGTCTCAAATTTTGAGATTTTTGTAGCCATTTATTGATCAATTGCAGCAGAAATGGGTTACATGTCTACTGTTGAAAGGTTTGTGTGTATAATTCTTGCTACTATCTGTCTACTGATCACCCCGAGACTCAATTGAAGCAGCTACAAAAGATTCTCACGATAATTCCTAGGATACGCTGGAGTTTATTGAGCTTGAAAGTAACCGCCATTATTTTAGAACGCATTTCGACAACGATCCCCCTCAAACTCCTTTGATGGCACTTACTTGGGGCCGAAGACGATGCAGTTGATTTAGTGGAGAGAATGCTTAGATTCAACACCTGGTGTGATTCTACTGGAGCTTATTACGCTTATTACTGGCAGGCAGCCCATTGAACCAGAAACCCTTATCATGTTTCATTCACAGACGTTGATTGGTCAAAGGCATTTATCGCGGGAAGGTCATATGTTCAATCCCACAAATAAATAAAGAATGGCTCCTCTTAACATGATGTAAATTGAGTACCTTGTTCAGTTCGGTGACCGCCCTCCAATTAGAGAAGAGAAATGGAGGAAAAGGGCAAACAAAAGCTGTAGAGAAGCCTTTTATTTGGGCATGAGTAGTTGCAATTTTGTTGAGTTTTTTTGGTTTTTGGATTGATCCATAAACTCCTTTTCTGTTGCATCACAGAGACAAGAACACCCACTTGGGAAGTTATAGCTTTCTTCATCTTTCACAGTTTGTGCACGTCCATTGAAGTTGGTATTAGAGAAGCGTCGGCTTGCCTCTTGATTCCAAATTCAAAATAAATAGATTGAGCTTTCATGTAACACAAAAAGTAATCATGAATTTATACAAATTATACTGATTTATGAAGAAACCATGACCATGAAAACTTCGTATTTTCATTCAAAACAACATAAAAAACAATATAAGTCTGAATGCCATTGTTGAATTTCGATTAATATCATGTGTTACTACTTTAAATGGGATTGAAATAACCTTTTCTTTGCATAAATTCAAAAATTTGTTTTAAAAATTCAATTCAAATACTCCTTATAATCTAGCGTTTATAGATGCCTCTTGAGGAATAAAAAAAATCAAATCCTCATATATCTAGTTATCTTTTTACGAAAAGCCTGGACATGAATTGATGCCAAAAAAAATCTCAAAAACTTAACTCCGAAAAATTGATTTGGATAGTCCATATAAATGTAGACAAATGTCTTCATAAGAATAAGCGGATCAAATCGATATATAAGTTTTCCATTATTTTTTCATTTTTATTAGTTTTAGTTTTTAAATAATAAAATTATAGGTTTTATTTCTCCAATGACATATCTGTTGATCTCTATGTAGATGAAACAAAGGGAAACAACTAGAAACGTGATGCCTTCCTCCTTTCACAACACAGAGCTAAGTGCTTAGGTGTGCACTTATCGTAGAATAGTTGAAATCTCTGTTGTGTGGTATGAAGAGAGCAGCCGTTATAAGAATGATTACTTTTTATAAAAAGATGAAACAAAGGGAAACAACTAGAAACGTGATGCCTTCCTCCCTTCACAACACAGAGCTAAGTGCTTTTGTTTGCAATTATCGTAGAATACTTAGCTAAAATCTTTGTTGTGTGGTATGAAGAGAGCAGCCGTTATAAGAATGATTACTTTTTATAAAAAGATATTAGAGCATATGTTATTAATGCTTATGCTATCTATATGGTTCTTCATGTATACTAATTCTAATATGGATACTTAGCTGAAATCTCTGTTGTGTGGTATCAAGAAAGCAACTGTTGTAAGAATGATTACTTTTTATAAAAAGATATTAGAGCATATGTTATTAACGCTTATGCTATCTATATGGTTCTTCATGTATACTAATTCTAATCTGGATCTTATATCTTTTACTTCTGTCTTTTTTTGTATGTTTTACTTCATTTTTTTTGTTGGTAAATTTCTCTCTCATTAATATGATTTAATAAATTTTAAATTTTAGATAAAATAGATTAAGATAGGGCATACCAAATTGAGATTTTGACAACCGCCATTTGAAATCTATACCTAATTTTAGCTCTGTTATTTACTTACAATCTGTCACATTAAAATCTCTTAAAAAAAATGTTTTCATGGAAATTGTTCATCAATAAAGTTATTAAAAAATCCATAATTCAATCAAAAGACATCTAAAGTGTGGAACCTTTATATAAATGTAAAATCAATGAATAGTGTGAAGTTGATAACCTGCTCAAAATTCTGACAATAAAAGAGGTGAACAACCTAACGAATATCAGCACTCTTGGTTTTGTTTTGCTATACATTTGGTTTACAAGTGGAGAAATGGAAATTTAGTTTTGATTATAAAAATGGAAATAAAAATGATTTGGAAATGTTTTTTTAATGTTTTAAAATTGTTTTAGGTATTAATAAGTGGAAACCAGAAAAAGAAAAAGAAAAGAAAAAAAATGATTGGAGATAAGCTTTTTATAATTTTGTAAATGTTATTGAGCTCAATTGCTCAAACAAAATATTTATAAAAGGTAATTGACTGGTCTGTGGATGAAGCAAGCATTTGGAGCCTAATTCGTGAAGTCTGACAATAAAAGAGGTGAACAACCTAACAAATATCAGGTTTTGTTTTGCTATACATTTGGCTTACAAGTGGAGAAATGGAAATTTAGTTTTGATTATAAAAATGGAAATAAAAATTATTTGGAAATGTTTTTTTAATGTTTTAAAATTGTTTTAGGTATTAATAAGTGGAAACCAGAAAAAGAAAAAGAAAAGAAAAAAATGATTGGAGATAAACTTTTTATAATTTTGTAAATGTTATTGAGCTCCAATGCTCAAACAAAATATTTATAAAAGGTAATTGACTGGTCTGTGGATGAAGCAAGCATTTGGAGCCTAATTCGTGAAGCTAATCCAAGAATTTAAAGTTGAACAGTGATGCCCTAACCAGACACCCAATAGGGCATAAACGATGGGTTTATTTTGAATCATCTTAAGGACATTTGGAAGGAATATTTGTGAGAATTCTTGAGACATTTTTAAGGTTAAAGTCTTGGCATAATTCTGAGGGTATGTCCAGAGAGTTGTTGCAAAAAAATATAAAGATATGAACTTACAAATCTGAGGTAGCTCCTGTGAGTTGGTAATGTATAATCTTTGTGGGAATGCTTGACACTTTTTTAAGGTTAAAGTCTTGGCATAATTATGAGGGTAAGTCAGAATGAGTAATGATAGGACAAACAACCTTGTATAGAAATTGCAATGATATTTTTCTTAAAGGTGACTTAATTGTATCACATTGATTTTGACATGACAACATCAGTAAAATGATATAAGTCGTTGCATCTGGTACACCTATGTTTGGTGCATTAATCACTGTATGAGATTGAAGGAATCTCATGGAATTCTCTATTAGAACTATTGCTTGATTGACAACAGCATGAACCTTGTGTTGTACAACAAGCTAATCCAAGAATTTAAGGTTGAACAATGATGCCCTAACGAGACACCCACTAGGGCACAAATGATGGGTTTATTTTGACTCCTCTTAAGGACATTTGGAAGGTAGATTTGTGAGAATTATTGCCACATTCTTAAGGTTAAAACCTTGACACAATTCTGAGGGTAAGTCCAAACATTTGTTGCAAACAAATACAAAGATATGAACTTACAAATATGAGGCAGCTTCTGTGACTTGGCAATGTCCAAGCTTTCAACTATCCCTTGGTATGAGTGAATTTTGTATGCCCAGTTTAAGCTTATCCAAGAAAAATAGTCCAACACCAATCTGTGTCCTTTCTTGAGGCTATTGTGGAAGATTTGTTCTACAAAACTACATCATACTTACATATTGTGGTCCAGGTTTTAACAGTGAGCACTAAAGTTATTTTAGTTAGAATGAGTAATGATAGGACAGACATCCTTGTATAGAAATTGCAATGAGGTTCTTCTTAAAGGTGACTTAATTGTATCACATTGATTTTGACATGACAACATCACTAAAATGATATATAAGTCATTGCAACTAGTACACCTATGTTTAGTGCATTAATCACTCTATGTGATTGAAGGAATCTGTCACATTCTCGATCAGAACTATTGCTTGATTGACAATAGCATGAGCCTTGTGTTGTACAACAATTGTATAATTGGTGCATTAATCACTGTATGAGATTGAAGGAATCTGGTCGCATTCTCGATCATAACTATTTCTTGATTGACAACAGCATGGGCCTTGTGTTGTATAACAATTGTATAATTTGACTGTGAAGGATTTAAGGAGAAGTAATGTTCTTTTTTCTGATCCTAGCAAGGATTATCAAATATACTATTTATTGGTCCCTGTGGTATACATTGTTTGGACCTTGTTTTCTCCCTTAATTGTAAGTGCATAAAAATATTAGATTCATAGGACAGGGTACCATTAATCATGTGATCCAATGATCTTGGACGTTTTCTGATTGAATTCTTCAAAACTTATTTCCATTTGATCTTCCAAAATGTGAAGATAGTTCTATTGGTTGGAACAATGCTACAACTTACAAGTTATAATAACAGAGATTCTATTCTGCATAATGCTTTCCACCTTGCAATCTTTTTGTGGATATGGTTAAGCAATATTCTCTTCAAGTAAACAATAAATTCTTGTGTGTAGAGTCATTGGGTTTACTATAGTAATGATCGTAACATTTTGCAGTCTTTTGTTTGTTGTTATGTGGTTTAGTGGTTGAGACAGGGCATTACCATGTTAATGACCCAAAGTCAAACTTAGAGATCAGAGCCCTCAATTATAAGTTGGTTGAATTTTATGAGATTTATATGCAATATTAATTCAATAATTAAAAAAAAATATAGACTTAGGCACCCTAAATCAACTTTAATTTATATATCTTTAGAATTTCATTTATGCTACATATTTGTATCTTATGTAGATTTTCCTATTCCCATGTTGGGATTGTTCCTCAATTTATGCCTTACAGTGTTTCCTTTGCAACATCTGGTGCAAATGCTAGTATTTATTTAAGTGAAATCTTTACTGATAATGATAAAACGCCCATTTATACACTATAATTAATATATATATAAAGTTGTGAATATGTTTATGCTTACGAGAAGCTTACAAGAAGTTGAGTGAGATGTCACCAAAATAAAGTAAGCAATCCGAGTTTCACATGAAAGCGGTTTCCAATTATATTTATGAGAAGTTAACTCACATTAACACCTTAAATTTGGAGTTAACACCTATCCTAATTATCCAGATGATTGTATGTGCTTCTGAGTGTGAGAGTGCTAAAATAAATTGGGTTTTGTTAACTTCACAATATGGAACCTGGTAACATGCAACCGTAATGAAGAAAGAAACTCCAAAACATTAAACATATTTTATTGGAGTCCGTGATTTGAATGGAAGATATAAATATAAAAGAATTCCTAAGACGCCACAGTGCACGTTGTTATTTTTAATGGCAGATACAAATATAAAAGAGTTCCTAAGACGCCACATTGCACGTTGTTATTGTTAGTGGGTCTAGCATCAAGTCGTGTGATTATTAGTCTTGAGTTAAGTTTAATTGGTGAAGTCTTTATAGTTAAGAAATATTTATTATTGAGAGGATATATGTTAAAGATTTTTGTACGGCCACTTAGTTATAGCTATAAGACACTCGGATTTTGAACGAAGAATGTTCTTCTCTGTTATTAAGACTTATTGGTGGTATTTTCATAATGAGTTCATCATAATGGGTATGCTATTGGTGGTATTTTCATAATGAGTTCATCATAATGGGTATGCATAAAATTTGGTTGGTCATTAAGGAGGTGGCCTTTGTTTGGTTGTAGCGATGTGCTTTATATCTGGACACATGGAACACTAGTGTGGCAAGATTTTATATCACATCACAATTCGTAAATGTGTTAGTCAAAGCGATTTAGCATGCAGTTGCGAGCGTTAATCCCCATGTGTGGTAAAATGCTCGACTATACATTCCCTTATGCCGGCTTGGAGATGGGTTGCCCCTCTCATGACGGATTAGATGCTCTGTGCTCTCCTTTGATAGTTGAGATAAGCTTATTTATGAGCAAATTATGGTTCATAGTATTGGCACAATATTGGAAGGCAAGCCTATGGCTTCATTCTATACACCCAACTCACAATGGAAAGCATACCAGCACCTCTCCTTATACCACATGCTCATACACTTACGTCTCAGGGGATTTATATTTGCATGGCTATGGTTTCAGGGTGGCAGAGGTTTTGGGTCACGTTACAACTCTCTATATATTGGCAACATTCTCATGTTGCACACAAATACAGACGTATTTGCTTCCATGCCTTCATTGTTATTATTAAGGAATGCTCCAGCAGAGGTATTTGTTAGTTGTTGTCAGCTTATATGATTAAATATTGTTCCTACGCCAGCTTTATCATTGTTGGGTGCTCATTGGGTACTAGGGTAATCTCTCAACCTATCTCTTTCAAAGTGTCTAAGCAACGTTTGGTTATTGTCTTGCAAAGGTCGATCGGTCTCTTTAAATTCAATCTTGGGTCTACAGTGATTGTGCTTACGTGTCATCCTATTGAAGTTAAGTTAACAGTGGGTTATACATTGTTTGCTGGTAACCACTCATGTTTTCTCTCTTGTCAAGCTCTATTGTTTACTTCTCACAAGGGTCAATGTTCTTTGTTCTTTTTCTTCATAATTCCAGGTTTGGACCTTCGTTTGAACATGTTGCAGTCCTTCCCTTGGCAGCTTCCGATAACTTGGACCCTGTCAGGGTTTCCTTCCCCTGTCCTGTTTTGGTGTGCGGAGGTTAGTACCATGGTACCTTCTCCATTTGGTTTTAATTGGGCCATTGGGATTTGTTGCAATGTAAACTTGAAAGTTAACGGTGATGTAGAAAATCCTGTAGATTCACAAGCTCATGTAATATACTAAAACAAGAGACAAGAATATACTTCTACTCTTTACAACGGAAGCCCATAAACACTGAGCAAACAATAATCAATAGAGGAGGAGAATCAAAGGCACATAACACAATAAATATATGGGGAAAGCCACAGCTCAAAACCCCACTATCTGTTTTGTATTAATCCAAAAAATCAAGATGAAATTACAATGCTTGTTCTCTCTAGAACAATCCCAGCACTCAAAAAATTCAATTTCCAACTCATAAGCAAGCTCAAGGCCAAAGCTTAGCCAATTCATAAGCTCTCCAAGTCTCTATTCCAATGTGTAATTCCTATGAATGATAGCTTGTATTTAAAGAGAAATAAAGCCTCTAAAAATAGCACAATCCCTCAAGGATCAATTCCTGATTGCATGCACTATCAGTGCAACTCAGAAAAATCTAAAACAAATAGTACACTGTCCCTGCACTCTAGTCTCAATTGAATCAACATGCATGAATTTCTGATGGTGGAATCTTCAGTTAACTAGAGTAGCACAAATTAGGTCACTAGTGTCCCAACTGACTGTTTACTCACTATTAGTTCCTGAAACTGATTGGAACTAATTTAACTGGACTTAACTCAATAAATTGAGTTAACTTATTACAACTCATTCATAACTCATCCTTAACTCCTATAAGTTAGGAAGAACATCTACATGTCTTCTAAAAGACTTCCAATTCGAATTTCCTAAATTAACTAAGTTAATTAAACTTAATTAATTATTTTCAAATTGCTATGAGAAAATAATTCTATTTTAATCCACAGTTTAATTCAAGGACAAATTAAAATGGAATTTCTTGTTGCCATTTCTCAACAGGTGAACCATTACGTCTATTGAACCCTCTTGTCACCTTGTTGTACCTTCATGTATCCAAGTCCATTCAAGTGGGTTGTTCTACCACCAGTGTTAGCTCTTTGTATTGTAGGTTTATTATTGTCATGACGCCACGGTTATGCACTCTCACTGGCAGAGGCGACACTTCGAGGTCTCCTTTCAATGTGTCATCAGAGATTGATTGGTTGGGAATCAGTAACAAACTTCTTTGAATTTGCGCCACTGGAGGTTTGAAAATAAATTATTCAGCTCGAGGCTAAGGAATTCGAAGATCAGGTTTACTTCTCAAACTCAAAGCTAAGAGGAAGTAGCCTCAAGTGGGTATCAGACCCGGGGAAGTTTCGCAACCAAAGGATCCACTTCCTTCATTCCATCAATCTACACCATCAAAACGCTTCTCAGAATGGTCATCAGAGACAAGCAAGTAGACAACTACAAGCTCTTTGTTGGTCAGGGGGATTTAAAGAGAAATATGGGAGACATTAGATACAACTTGGATGACATAGTTGTTTGGTTGTCTCGCATAGAATGTTATGTCGTCTCTGACTCAGACATAGTTGAACGAAAACCATTAGGGGCCTACTGTAATCAATGATCCAGCTCAAGCCTATCCTCAGGCCAACACTACTACCACATCATCAATCATAATCTTGGACTAAAAAGTCCACCAAGAAATTTGAGTGTTGGTCTACAAGGGATAAAATTGGGGTTGTTTACTCTCAGGATGTAGTCAGTTTTCGTTATTTTGACATATATATGTATTGCGGTAGATAGTTTTTCTTTTCCAAAGAGTTATAGTTTATAATAGCAAACTTATTTTAGTTTCTAGTAGAAAAATTAGATAGGCATAAAACTCAGTTTTAGGATATTCTAGCCTTTTTCTTTTTTAATAGTTCAAAGCATGTCTACTCAGATGAATGTTTTTGGAAAGCATTGAGGAAGTGGTTGCAATGTAAACTTTTCTTCTCCTCATATTAATAGACATTAGGGGAATTTTGAGGTCTAAAATGGGTCTCTTAAGGAAATTATAAAATAATAGTGGGAATAATAAAATAAGTTTAGATTACATCATCAAATTTTAGAGGGGAAAAAAAACTATTTTTTCAACTGGTATTTTCAACTTATATCCCTATGGATTTACTCAAATTTCGAGCGAAAACACTTGTTGGATGCATAATTTGATTCCTCATCCAAGGAGTACCCATGTTGCATACTTTCAATGGACCCCAATACATGAAAAATGAGAGAAACATGAAAAACATGATTGCAATCACGTTTTTTCATGTATTTCTCATTTTTCGTGTAGCAGGGTCCATCAAAAGTATACAACATGGGTACTCTTTGGATGAGGAGTTAAATTTTGCATCCAACAAGTACTCCCACTCGAAATTGGAGTAAAACTTTAGGGAGATAAGTTGAAAATACGAGTTGAAAAAATAGTTTTATTATTTTATAATCTTTTTACTTTTTTACTCCAAAAATGGTGAATCATCCCCCATGGTTGACATCATCATCTAGAATCATATTGGTTCTTATAAAGTTTATTTTGGTTGTAGATTTTTCTTAGGAGGCCCATTTTAGACCTTAAAATTCCCCTGATCAATTTACAAAAAAAAAAGAGAGGCTATAGATTCAAATCTCTCGACACTTTTGAGGTCAGACTCCGTGGTTGAGCTCGCAGGAAGTATCCCTTCGGGTGGATCTACCTGATACAAATATTTCACAGATGTAGTAGTTTCTGTAAACCACATAGAAAAAAAAGTTTTATTTTTACTTCTTGTTATACATATGATGAGATCAATAACATACCTCTTTACATGTGATGTAACTAATTATGGCATGCCGTTTGCACAATGGTTGCAATTTCAATGAATACCACATTGACATTAGTGGTTGTAATATTATTTTTTCTTATTTGGATCAACTATGCGTGCATTCCCCTATGATAATATTGATCCTCCTTTATGAGAAGAGGAGAAACACACAGGGGAATTTGTTGTTCCAATAAGTTGAAGATTAAATTACATATTTATACAACAAAGGGTAAAAGTATTTCATTCATGCAATGGTTTCCAAGTCAACAATGGAGCTAACAAATTCCAATAAAGGTTTTTTTATAACATTAAATCTATAGATATTCTATAGATTCCATCCCATCGTAGCTCTCATTCCCAAAATGTCTAAATTGTCTACATTTTTTAATTTTAGGACTATATCATTTCCAGTCACATTAAATCAACATTGTCAAGGCATATTTCTCTAAAGCAATTTGATTTTTAGACAATAGACATATTCAAGATGCAGTGGTAATCACGCATGAATGCATTCATTCTAACAAATCTTGTTAAATGGAGGTGTGCCTTATGAGGATTGACTTGATAAAAACTTATGTTAGTGTGGATTGGGAGGTTGTAAGGGCTTTCAATTGATTTCTTTTAGGCATCTAGGGGCCTTAAACAAGGTTGTTCTCTATCCCCTCTTCTGTTTCTTCTGGTTATTGACGGATTAAGTAAAGGGATCAGTGAAGCACATTATTTGGGAATAATAAGAGGATGTAGGATGACTGAGAATATAAAAATATTGCATCTTATGTTTGTAGATTATCTCCTCTTCATAGGAAAGGCCACAATTTCTGAATGGCATGCCTTTCATCAAATTCTTTCCAACTTCAGGGAAACCTCGGGATTATATATGAACAAAGGAAAATCAACCTTAATCTCGACAGATAAGGAGAAGGCAATGATATTGGAGATTGCAAGAATTTTTGAGGTGGTTTCAATCTCTATGGATGGTGGTTTTAGATATCTTGGTTTCTTTTTAAACCAAATAGATATGAGATTAAGGATTGGAATCAGCTTGTAATAAATTTAAAGCATAAGATGTCTCTTTAGTCACATAAGTGGCTTTCGTTGGGAGGGAGTTTGGTTATGATTAAATCGGTCTTATAGAATATATCACTATATTGGATGTATCTCTTCAAGCTGCCTAAAGATATTATAAAAAGAATTTATTCTATCATTTCAAAGTTCCTTTGGGCTAGTCCAAAACTTAAAAGAAAATACATTTAGTATGTCTAGAAATGATTTATTGGCATGAGGATGTTGGAGGATGGGGTATTAAGGATACAAAAAATTTCAGTAAGGATTTACTAGTTAAGAACTTATGGAGAGATTTAGAGGGAAAAGGAATTTGGTAGCAAAGTATTAAAGAAAAATATGTAAAAAATAATTATCTTGAGACCTGGATTAAAGAAGGAGCTCATGAAAAGAAGGTGGCATCATATTTGGAGGAGTATGATGTGTTGAAATGTGGCAACAAGAATATTCCAATTTTAATTTGTTCTTGAATTAAAATTGAGAATTAAAATTCAAATTTAGTCTCACCAGCTGCTTGAAAAATAATTAATTAATTCATCTTGGATTAATTAGTTGGAGAAATTCAAGCTAGAAGTCTTTGTGAAGTCATGCAACAGTTATCCCTTAAATTAAGTAGATTATCCCTTAATTAAGGAGATAAGTATGAGTTATAATTAGTTAGCTCAGTTAACTGAGTTATGTCCAGTTAAATTAGTTCCAAACAGTTTGAGGAACTAATTGTGAGTTCAGTTAGTTAATGCATGCATGCATCAAACTCCGCGTGAACTCCTGCTCCTGGATCTGGGTTCGCACAAACTCAAGGGTCGTCTGCAAGCCTACTGAGGGCGTTGGCGACCTCCGGCAGAGCCTCCCTCTCTTCACAGTATTTCGCTTCCCCACACAGACACAACAGCGCGTTGCAAGGGAAGAATAGGAGCGACCAAATGTCAAACTTCGCTGCTGCGGCCGCTGAGCAGTCAATGTACATGGCATAAATGAAAACCAAGCGTTCGAGAGGCAGAAGACCACGTGATTCGTAGTATTCATGGCGAACTATTTTGAATGAGAAATCTCATCGTGCGACTGTAAAAACCGTAAAACGACCTCTTCTGCCAAACTTTTCCTGGTACATTTTGGGTTTTAGATTTAATCTTCTGCAGCTAGATCTGGATCTAGGCGGCTAGGTTCTAGATCTAATCTTCTACGGCTAGATCTAGATCTAATCTTATCTTCTGCCTTATTTTTCTGCGGCTGGGTTCTACGGGGAAGTAAAATATGGCTCTTAGCTTCGCGAAAATAGCTGTTGGCTCATCCGGTTCTGGAGGGAAAACTCCTGCCCATATTGTCAGTGAAGCCCCAGCTCCCACTGTCCAAGTGGTCCAAGCCTCACTCGATGAGGCTTTGAAGTTTTCCGAAAGTGCCCTAATCTGCCGATTCAATGGTTTTTGGCCGCAGTTGAAAGCTCTCCACAATTGGATCTCGGAGGTATGGAAGCCTGTCATTTCTGATGAAATTAATATCTACCCTTGTGCTAGGGGTTTCTTTATAGTAGATTTTGAAAATCCTGAAAGCAGACAATGTATTCTAGACTCCGGTCCTTGGTTTTGGGAAAAATCAGGGCTATTCATGAAGCCATGGAACCCATCATTCGATTCCTCTACAGCAGTCATAACCTCAGCACCAGTTTGGGTGATATTACCAAGCCTACCCTTGCATCTCTGGAATCTCTCCTCGCTAAAATCCATTGGAAATGCAATTGGGAAATTTTACTACAGGTGCCCAGAAATAGAGGAATATGCCAGAACCACCTATGCACGCATCTGTGTGGAAATGGACTTCAGTGCCGGATTCCCAGCTGAAATAATCCTAACAAGTAAAGACTATGTGTGGAACTAGAAACTCGATTATGAAAGTGTCCTCTTCAGATGTCGATCCTGCTTTGAGACAGGCCATTTAGCCAAAAATTGCCCAAAAGCCTCCCAGAAAAATTCTGTTAGAAGAAACCATCACAGATCTACATGGTGGGAAGGAGCACAGAAAGAACACTACATTGTCATCAAAGAAGAATACTCTAGAGAAAGCGTTGAATCACAAGAAATCGGGTAAGAAAGAAACAACTCTCAAGACAAGCAGGGAGAAAGTCCCGCCCAGCAAATCAACAGTTATGAGGATTCGAATACTACACAAAATAAATCTTTATTTAACAGCAAAGTAGATCTCCTAGACCAAACTTCTTCTCCGACTATCTTCAAAAGGACGAACACAATAGATCGCGAAGCTAAGACACCAATGTCCCAAGAACTAGAAGAGATGAAGGAGATGCAAGATAAAGGAAGTTGGAAGACCGTAGAGAAAAAAAAGAAAGTTACAACACCAATCTCGCCAAGAAAGACGAGGAGCCAGATAATTAAAAACTAAAAAAATTGTAGGTCCGATAGATCAATTTGGTCTTAGTGGATGTTAACCATCATCATCATCATCATCATCAACTAAAGATTCTCTCATAAATAACTCATGCATGTCTATTCAGAAAAATACCCAGTTGAGATTAAAGATAGGGACAATGTACTATCAGTTGCAAGAGTTTTGCAGAATGAATTCATTCCTTGAGATTTGCGTAGTTTTACAGGGTGTAAGATCAGTGTGAGTGATCAGCGTTACCAATGGTAACAGTAGGATCACCCAGGAAAAACTGCGCTAGGAAATAGGAGCTTGGAGGGCAGTGTGGAGGACATAATGAGAAGTCTATTTTTCCTGTGAGCATCTGTGAGGATTGTACTAAGAGCTGGCTAGCTGTGAGAGCTAAAGTTGTGTGTAATCCTAAGATATTTCCACTTGTATGATAATACAGATAGTGGGGTTTTTTAGCTGAGGCTTTCCCCAGAGTATTCTTCTGTGTTTCATGTGCATTGATTTTGCTTCTGGTTATATGTGTTCTGCTTGATCTTGCTCAAATCTATTAAGCTTCCGCAAGTTTGATTGTAGAACTAGATTAAAGTATTTTGCTTTAGTTATATTGCATTATCAGGTTAATCTACAGTGAGAATTTCTACATGATGAAGATTAAGCATTGGTTACTTGGGAATTCAAGATGGGAAGTCAATATGGGTATTATTATTGAAATAGGGTTGGATGGCATTAAAGAACTATCAGGAGATCATACTCTTATTGTTCCTATCCTCGGTCATATACATAACAAGGGTTTATTATTTCTTAACTAGCCCTATGTCGATCCGTTCACATTTCTAGTATTGCATTTTTGGCTTAATGCTAGTGAGCTTGGTCTTCATGAGCAATTAGCACCATAGTGGGATGAGTATATCTTACAATTAAGTCTAGCAGGAATAGTCTTGACAAAGAAAGAGGACAAAATGACTTGGGAAGGCCACACATATAAAGATCAGATCTCAGTTAAAGAGATTTATATCCATATTTCATAGGGGCAAAGCTCAATATATAAATATTCATAGTTTCAAAAGTCTTGGAAGTGGGAGATTCCACTTAAATTAAAATGTTTTGTTTGACTGGTGGTTCACAATAGAATTCTAACATCAAAAAATCCAGTACGATGGCCCGGTTGCCATTATCTTAAAGATATGCCTTAGCTCTTGCTTGTTAACACGTGAGAGTGGTTTTCTTTATCTTTGAACATCAAGGTTCCCGTGCCTGGTGAGTGCTTAGTGTCGCTTGTGTCAGAGTTCTTTCACTGCAGAGGGAGAGGGCGAAAGTGAGTCTCAGGTTTGAAAGGGAATAGTCTCAACTCTACTAGAGACACACAACACAACAGGACATGTGTAGCTTCCGATGGAGTAGTCCACACGGATGCGGTAGTTAGAAACACAAGGTGAACAAATAGCACGTACAACACCCAGCGGAATAGTCCACACAAGTGCGATGGGTGATACAATTTTACAAGAATGAATCTGTCGAGTGCTTTTGGATGCAGGTGACCGAGAGAGATGACAAGGCTCTGAAACTGTGTAGAGCACATTTCAAGCTGGGATGCAGACTCTGGGCACTGTCCATGAAAATTGCGCAGAGGTCACTGGGAGGCTGAGATGGACAATACGGATTAGCAGTGACTGTCTGTTGGAACTAGCTCAATTGGAGAGCAGATTTGCCTAATTTTTTCAAGGAGATATTGGAGGAAGCAGAGGGATATTGGTGGTAAAAACTATGCAATTTCTTCGGGGAGTTGGCAACGGGCTATGGGAGGCTGCTAGAAAAAATTGTGCAATTTTTCTGCGAAGCTAGCAGCAGGCTATGGGAGTTTGTTGGAAAAAATTGCGCAGAGCTAGGATGTTGGCCTATTGTACATCCTTGCACAGTTTCTGAGTTGAGCGGGATGTTGGGTAGCTGGGAGACTTCTCATGAGAAATGCAAAGTTTTCAGCAGAAGCGACAGGTCAGCTGACAGGGTGATTGGCTGGAAAAACTGCGCAATTTTTTAGGGCAGTGCAATGACAGGAAACAAGTGTCTGTCTGGCATGTCTGCATAGTTTCTTCGGTCAACGGAAGCGAGCATGCTTGGCAGCTTCTGTGCAATTTTTTGAAGCAGTGAGGCCCGGGGTCACTGCTCGGTCAAACTCTCTTGTTGACCAACTACGAGCTTGGTTGATTTGGTTGCGAGCAACACAGATTGAGATGGCTTGTTGGGAAACTTTTGCGTTGTTCTGGGTGACAGTCAGTCAAGTCGATTCCAGGATTGCACAGTGCAAACTGCCTGGGAGGCAGCCTCAATCTCTATGCATTTCTGGGCAGCATTACATGTTCACTAAGGGGTTAAACTGCATAGTGGAGCTTAGCGAAGGTCTGACTATTGGAGTTGGTCCCGTCGACATAGCTTCATAAAAATGACTAAGTGTGTGAACGAGTGACTTCGTACATGCATGACCTTGTGAACACACGCTCAACATGACTTGATGACAAGATGTCTCGAACCATGAATACAACACATACTCAGTGTGATTGACCGATGGTGCGAGCGACAAGCATGACACTTGTGATATATCGTTGAATGACTGTGACGACACTTGCACGACAATGCATACAACTTCGTGTGAGAGTGCGACGGATGTTTACATAGCAAATACAACTTGTATACATGAAGGCGGACTTTGTGCATGGCCAGAACATGATTGCAAGCATGACATTGTGCCTAACATGCAAAAATATGTCCAATGAACGGTCAAGCGAGGAGGGTGCAAACACTCAACACGAGCTCATGGGATGAGCCGAGTGCTTGCAAACATCAACGAAAAACCCAGGGAAGGCTCTGAAATTGGATGCAGGCCAAAATTTGGGAGGGTATTGCAGTCGCTACAACATGTGGGTTAGATGAATAGGAGCCATCCATGGTGTATACATTTGTATGGGAACTATATTTGGGTTTGTATGGGGATCTTGAATCTTGGTTTCGTCATAAGTATCGTTTTGAGTAGGACCAAATTCCATAGGGAGAAATCTCGAAAAATCATGTATATCTAATATTTTGAGTAATATAAATCTTTAATTTACTAAAAAAAAATCAACAATTGACAACCTATAACTTTTTGGCATATTTCTCCAAAACAATTATTTTATGTTGTTAATTTATTTGAGCAGATTTTAATGACATTAGTGACTGAAAAAATTATTAGTTTATTTATGTCAGGCTTTAATACATACTTTTGTAGCCTTATGGCTAATAGAGTATGATCACAAAATATGCTTGCAATTTTATTTATCAGCTTGTTCAAGTTTCAATTTATTTTCTTTATAAAATGTACATCACTTTTTATATGATTTCTCTTTTATTTGTTTCTTTACTGTGAATACTTTTATTTCATTTTTCATTGTACAAGTTAACTATATGTACTTTTGTTATAGATTAGTTATGGACAATAAACCTGGGGCATAGTCCCATTATTTCACCCGCCTAATAAAATTTAAGAAAATTAGCAGCGAAGCATAAGAAAATCCACTCGTAAACATACAACAATTATAAAATTGAAAGAATTATCAAATTCTTGTTTTGTTACAAATTTCCCCACAATCATATATTAAAATAAATAATAATATTATCTATATGATAAGAAACCCAATATATAAAAGTTGAGCACATAAATTTAAGTGGTTTTAGAATGAATTTTCATTTCATCTATTTAAAATAAAGCCTAAATATTTGCATTCAACATTTAAGAGGAAAATATAAATCTTCTGGTAAATAAATAAATAAATATCAATAAGAACAAATAGAGAAATGATGCGAAAAAGTATGAATCACCTTTACTTATGCAAACACAAGGGTGAGTGAGTGTTTTTGCTTTGGATTCTCTCGAAAACAAAAGCAAAAAGTAAAAGTCTTCCCCCAAAAAAATTATTATAAACACTTAATCTATATCATATTCAAGAGTAGCTTCTATTTATATAAATAATTAGAATTTAGTTTGTTTAGTTTTCCCGGGAAGAAAACTAATAAAATTTTGTGAAGTGAGCCTACCACCATACCAGGCTCATAAATACGAGCTTCATGTGGGAATTTACCAGGTTGTACCAGTGCTTGAGAGGAAGTAATGTCAGGCTGCCATCTCAACCATACCAGCACATTGTAGTCATGATGTTTGGCTTGTATGAGCACCCACTGTGGGGGATCATTGAAATTTTGTTCAAAATTAATCTTCAATCATTTTACGAAATTTTATTAAAAAATAATTTTCAGTCATATGGTTAGTAAAGTGTTTATGGATATATGCGTCCATGTGCAGCAATAGAGTTATTTTGAGAAGTTTTCTAAATGGAAATATCATTTTTTTTAAACAAAAATTATTCACATTTAACAATAACTAAATCAATAATCGAAAAATATATCAAATAAAGCAAGGAAAAAGTTAGAAATGTTTTGAAAACAACCATAGTTATTAATTACAAATTCTACCAAGCCTGAACAAAATCCCCACAATTAACTTTACCAACTAGTTTTTTATTGAAATAGACCCAAATAATATAGTAAATGGGTGAACTCTGCATATCATCCTTAAAAAAATTGCATTAGAAAATATTTTGACAAAAAAGCAAGGTCAGTAGTTACATATTGCCAAGCAGGAGCAACATCCTCACAATTAGCTTTACAACTAGTGTTTAATTGAAAAAACAAATCTAGAGAATAGAGAATATGATAGTGGGGTGAAGTCTATGTGTCATTCTCAAAAATTAAAATGAGAAGAATTCTTTGATGATGACTAGTGTTTAATTGAAAAAACAAATCTAGAGAATAGAGAATATGATAGTGGGGTGAAGTCTATGTGTCATTCTCAAAAATTAAAATGAGAAGAATTCTTTGATGATGTTTTTGGAATAGCCTTGGTTGAAGTTTTCTAAACATCCTTTAACTTTTTAATTCTTAAAAAGGAAGTTCTAATTTATCTTGTTCAACTTGGTCATTGTCATGACTATTCTCTTTACTTTCTATAGTTCAACGTCAATTAAAGATCCTTGCGTATGTAGGGAATGAAATTCCAAATTAGAAACTAGATCATACTATATTTTTTACAATATAGTGAAAATAAGCTATATATTCCAATACTTTACTTCAATGTTGTAAGTCTAGATAGCTATCATGTTAAGGCTATTATAGTACATGAAATTTGGAGTTTTAAGAAAAACATGAGTTACAAAGTGATATCTGATATTTGAGTGGTTGCACAAATGTTGTGTCAGAAGACCATTAGAGCAGGAAGGTGTTTGATATTAGGAATTCAAATCACCTTGCATCAATTAGAATTCAATGAATCAATATTTTTCAATTCCAATCAATATTTTTGAAATTGAAATTTATAGTATTCACATTGCTCTCTACAATCCATTTTGGCCCTATGGAATACTGAGACATCAAACAAGTTTGAAGAAGTTTTGTTAAGAATTGGTTATGATATGTTGAGCTTTTCGTTGGATTCTTTTCATCTCTGTTGCAATATGGCGAAGGATAAAGGGTATGTTTTGTTTGGATTTATTGAGGGATTCGTTGGGTGACCTATTGCAGGTAGATACCAAAGTTTACGTGTTAAATTATTTTGTGATCTCGGTCCTTGTTAAGACAAGCGAAGTAGAAATTTGATAAGAAGAGTTTGGATCTATTAGCGAATCAAATTTAAATCAAGGATTATCTTTGCGGCATCTACAAGTAAGTTTTTAAACAAGGAAATAAACCTCAGAACAAGTGAAGTTGCTTGTCTTCTTTTTGAAGAATTCAGGCTACAATCTTGCGCTAGTTAAAGACTGTCATTGATCCTTGTTGTGCAATTTTGGCAATTAACAATTCAATTATGTGCCATCTCAAGGCTAGTGAGGTATAATCGAACTTACTTAGATTAGAAAAGAATTGGTATAGGACTGTCATTCTGAAAGGAACCAAGGGATCATGATAATTATTTTCGAACCAATCACATCCTATAATGACATGTTAACTCATCTACAATGACGTATATTCTTTCATATATATATATATATATATATATATATATATATATATATATATATATATTTGTTCTAGTGACTACCACAAAGGAAAGTGAAGTCAATTTGATTAAATTTATTAAGATGACCATAGTAGCATCCAAATTACAATGATATCGTCTGGGTTACTAATCAAGAAATTTCCATGGGAGCTGGTGCACTTGACAAAAAGGTATGATTTTTGTAGCCATAGTTAAATGGTCTCGTTGGATATTTCAGTGAGTACGAGTATTATTATCTGTTTAAACCTAATGCTAGAAGTTATCTCTACAACTTACAAGTGACACTCATATACAACAGTTGGAATAGTAGTAACAAGTCTACAATTGGCAACAATCTCTCTATGAGTCACTTTTGATACTAAGCTAAAGAAAGGAAGTAAGAGTTTTACGCAGTAGTCATGGTTTTGGCACTCTCTATCTTAGGACATTCTCAAGGTTTATCACTTCACTAGTATCATGTGTTACAATAGTTTGGAAGGAAAAATCATTTAATGCATGTTTGTTGAATAGTCATGCCAAGATTCAACATTTTGAAAACATAATTGCAAGTGAAGGCAATAGTAAGGTTTCATTATTGAAGTACAAGGGTTCTATGAAGGTTTCTTGCAATAAGGATTTCTTTGAAGGGACTAAGGCAACATTGAAATTATCATCACCATCGGTTTACAACATGTTTGTAGATAGAGAAGTTTTTGGCATCAACACATTTGTCAAGCATCTAATCTTCCAGCAAGCATTCATTTAGTGAGGGTTGAAGTAGAATTGAATCATTAATGCAAACAAGGGTTTTAACAGAGGGACAGCTGAGAAACTTGGGCACTGCATGATCTAGCATATAGGGACTTATTCAACATCAACATTCTAGGCTATAATAAACAAGAGTTTTGAAGTAGGGTTTTCATCGCCTTCTGGAATTAAGTTTTTTACTGGGATTACACTATCATATTATTACAGGAGTTCATTATAAATGGGTCATTATCCCTAGTACAAGAACCCATATTGATTTGTAGAAGTTTACTCATTGTAGGTGGGTCATTGTCCTTCGTACGGGAGCCCACAATAGTTGATTTCATTTATTATCATTTTCAGGGGGGTTGGGTGGTGCTAGGCAGCCGGTTGAAGTCACCTTCAAGTTTGAGCATGAAAACACTTTAGGGTAGTAGGGCGGTGCTAGGGAAAGTTGGAGCTTGCTAGGGTGTTGTAGCATCCTTTCAGCATTAGTTGATAAAACAGGGCATTGGGGTGTCCTTCAAGTTGGAGATGCAAAATTGAACACTTTTCTAGAGTACTAGGGAGTTGGGGCTTCCCTTTTCTGTTGGAGCTGAAGCATTTGATGTTCTCACAAAATTATTAGGAAAGTGTTCGGTGGATTTTATCTAGGAGGGGGTTTCCACCTAAAATTTTGGTGTCTACTGTCTATTGCTTGTTATTCTTTGAATTAATGCTAAAGATTAATTAATTCTCTAAAACGATTAATAAGTTACTGATTGCTAAGAAATATTGATTCACCCCCTTTTAAAATTGGAAACGAGGTCCAAACTCCATGTGGGTCACCTTATTTATGGCAGCTGATATTTTTCTTGGATTCCTCTCTTCGAGAGGTGTATAATTGATCTAAAGATCATCCAATTCTGACATGTATTTATGGAGATATGAATTTATTTATATTATTTGAAAATTTGTCAAGGTTGGCCAACAAGAAAATTACCCCCGACTCAACCTCAACATTGCATTTAAATAAAAGAGACATCAAGTCATTTGAGACAGACATCTCTCATGATCTCTCTCTCTCTCCACTCATTTGGGTTTGTCCTCTCACAAGGAGGACGTAATGGAAAGGGAGACATCTAGCCGCAGTTAAGGGAGACATCTAGCCGCAGTCAAGGGAGACATCTAGCCGTAGTCAAGGGAGAGCCCTAGCCGCAATCATAAGAAGATATCTCGCCACAGTTGAAGGGAGATATGGTCGCAGTCACGGAGGCCTAATACGTAGCAAAAGGAAGGCTCCAATCCGCAGCAAAGGAGGCCATAATCCGTAGCAAGAGGGAGGCCCTTAACTGCAGTAAGAGTATGCCCTAGCCGCAACAAGAAAGAGAATTCAATGTGGGTGAAATAATTTTGTTCTTAAGCCATTTCAAGAAGAATGAAACGCTGAAAGGAGGTTGAGTATATTTCTATAAGGCTGAGGAGAAAGGGAGTTGTTTGAGGGCTTTTATAGGGTGGAACAGTCCTTTAGAAAGGCTTTTGTATGCCTGTTTTAAGGACTGTAGGATGCCATTGTAATGAGAGGAGGGAAGATCCATTAATAAAGGCTAGAAGGCTGCTCTGAATTATAGCAAAGGGGGCATCCTTCCCTAGGAGGACAGTCACACTAATTAAAGGCAAATTTGGTTAGATTGGGGTTGTTAGGAGACTATGTTTTGTGCCCTAATCAGGCCCAGACTTGTGGAGCTAGGCCGCAGGCCATAGCCGGCCACATGAGGTTGTTATAAGTGTTGTGTTGAGGGTTATTCAGCCAACAAGGAGCAACGTGGTGGTGTAAGGGTCTCACCTTGGAGAACCATAGCTCTAGAAGCTTGATATGCTGAAATCTGTTGAAGATTGAGGGTTGATAAGTATGCCCTAACCAATATTCAGAACTGCAATCCTTAGTGTCAGAATTGCAACTTCATTATGTCATCTTCATGGTGAAGATCTTTGATGTCATATCTCCTATTTTGACAAGTCAATATTGACTTCAAATCAGTGTACTCTATCGCTTTCTCTCTACTGACCTATTGAATAACGTAAGAAGAATTGATCAAGGGTTTCCCCACATTGGGGTTTGTCCGTGGTTGGTGCCACATCTTGTGTCCTCTTTTCTTGGCTTGTCTTCTATTGTTTATGTTTATGTTCTATCTGCATTTTACTATCATGCTGATGTGATTGCTAAACTAGTCATTAATCTTGAGCTAACAAGAAAATTGAAGTAAATTGCTCTTAAGCATAGAACATACCAAAAATTAACACAGTATCAGAGCTGAGGTGAAGACAAAGCCTAAGAAAGAGTGAAAGAGCAATCACCGAAGACAGTTGGACAAGGTCAAAGGCTCAATGGGTTCCTCATCCCATTTCCCGACTATCGATAAGCTCCATGAAAAGTCTGACTATCACAAATGGAAGATGTCTCTTGATCTTACATTGGAAGAACAAGAAGTATTGGACTATGTGAAGGGTAAAATCCCTGAGCCTCCATCAAATGCATCGGCTGCTACAAAGAAAAAGTACACCAAGGGTGAAGTCAAAGAGAATAAGATTATCATAGATTCCATTGACAAGCGTTTGGTGGCTTACATATCCGATCTAAACACCTCCAAGGAGATCTACAATAGGCTGGTAAGCATGTTCAAGGTTAGTGGTGCAAATAAAATTTTGTTTCTCAAAATAAGTTAAGGGATATTAAGAAGGGCAAGGACGAGGATATTCAATCCTACTTCTTAAGGATCACTGATACCAAGAATGATCTTCTATCAATAGGAGAAATCATATCTGACAAGGAACTTACTATCACTACCGTTGGAGGGCTCCCACTAGAGTGGTACATATTTAGAACCACTATTCTCAATAATGATTGAATTCCAGGATTTGAAGCATTAATGTCAAGATGAATTCAAGAAGAAACAAGAATGAGAAATCATGCAGGGTCTAAAGGTCATTTAAATGGAAATCCCGGATCTAAGGGTGGAAGAAAGGGCATGTGCTTTGTTTTCAATAAGTTTGGCCACTATGCAAGGGAGGGTCCAAATAGAAGGAACACATCACATGATGATGATCGCAATCATTCCAGGGGTAACTTCAACAACAATGATCGAAGGAATGACAGGTACAATGGCAAAGGAAAAAGGAATATAGTACATCAAGGAAATGGTTGAACCTCCAAGAAAGCAATAAACTCCAGGTATGAAGAATCAAATGTTGTTAAGAATAAGCAAAAGGAGTATTATCTTATATCATCCCTCTCCACTACCTCTCCTCTGGAAACTTTGGGGAATTGGCTTATTGATAGTGGTGCTTCAAGGAACTTCACCAGATACAAGGAATATCTCTCTAATCTGATAAAGAAGGAAACAAACTTGGAGATTATTCTTGGAGAAAATGCCACCTATCCCGTAAAGGGTGTAGGGAATGTTACCCTTCAATTGAATCTGGGTAACACAATTCATTTACAAGAATTTCTATATGTACCTGATCTCAAGAAGAACCTGGTGTCCATTTTGGCACTAGAAGACAAAGGTTACAAGGTGACATTCATCGATGGAAAGGTACGTGTTTGGAAAAGGAATTTTATAGATGCTTTACTCTTGGGTTGAGGGTTGGCACTTTGTATCAAGTTTCAGGAACTCTATTGGGGGCCATGTCTCATGACACATCTCTACAATATGAACTATGGCACTAGAGGTTTTCCCATCTTCATTACAAGGCCCTACCCGGTGTGAGACAGATGGTGACAGGGATGTCTGAGTTCAAAGAAGAGCATGAAGGTATATGTTCGGGATGTACCGAGGGAAATCTTACAAGGGGACCATTTCCATCAAGTAATAGCAAGACCACATATATGGAACAACCTGAGGGGTTTGAGTTTCATGACCAGGAATATCATATATGCAGGTTGAAGAAATCTCTTTATGGTTTGAAGCAAGCACCGCGGGCTTGGTATGAGAGGATCAATAGTTATCTAATGAAGTTGGGATTCACTAGGAGTGAAGCCGATCTGAACCTTTACATTAAGGTTGAAGATGATAGACCTGTCATACTAGTACTTTATATGGATGACCACTTTATGACAGGTGCATACCCTCTCATTCACAAATGTAAGAGGGATTTGTATTCCAAATTTGAGGTGAAGGACCTAGGACTGATGCACTACTTCCTAGGATTGGAGGTCTGGAAAAATCCAGGAGAAATTTTCCTATCTCAAGGAAAATATGTTGTGAAGATATTGGAAACGTTTGGGATGGTGGACTGCAAGCCTGTGACTACCCCGATGGAGCTTAAATTTAAGAAGTTATGTGGTAGTGTTGCCGAACCTGAATTGGGAAATGCTTCTAAGTATCATCAACTCATAGGAGCATTGATTTTCTTGGTGAACTCCCATCCAGGTATATGTTTTGTAGTTAACACGTTGAGCCAATATATGGTTGAGCCTCATCACACACATTGGATTGGTGAGAAGAATCTTCTGAGATATCTTGGGGGCACAATCACTCATGGACTAAGATATACTTCCAGAGATGTGAGGTTGCTTAGTTATTCTGATGTTGATTTGGCAAACAGTGTGGTGGATTGCAAGAGCACTTTTAGGTGTTGTTTCTCTGTGGGATCTGCTTCAATATCCTGGATGAGCAGGAAGCAGAAGTCGGTTTCTTTGAGCACTGCTGAGGTCGAATACATAGCTACGAGTATGGCCTCTTGTGAAGTTGTCTCGTTGGGTAAGTTCTTCAGTGAGTTGTTTGGACACATGTTGGATACCACCATGATCCTTTACGACAACCAGAGTGGGATCTGATTATCAGGGAATATTGTATTTCATGATCACTCCAATCACATAGAAATCAGGTACCACTTTATCCAGGATATGGTATAACGAGGAGCAATAGGGCTCCAACACATTGGGATTGATGAGCAGGTTGTCGATATTCTGATGAAGCCCCTGGGAAGGTCAAATTATTGACTTTCCTAGAACGACTAGGAGTCTTGGAGAGACACTCTTCTGAGGGTCCTATATGATATGGATATTGAGCTTTGGGAGCTCCGAGGGGCATGGGGTACTTCTTGGAGCGATGAGCAACCATAGGGTGAGTGGTTTAGCCTTCGCCTAGCGGTTTTCTATGTAGGCAGGATAATTGGTTCATCCTTCTCCTGCTGAGACACAATCATAGTGTGAGTGGTCCATCCTTCCCATAGTGATTTGTTGTGTACAGGGTGAGTGGTTCAGCCTTCCCCTAGGATACCGCATGGCGATATATAGGCAGGATGAGTGGTTCATCCTTCTCTTGCTGAGACATCCTACCCATTCAGTCTGGGACTCATGGGAAGTACCTCTCATCTGGCCAATAAGTAGGGAAATGAGGATAGGAACCATAGTACTACTGATGGACACATTGTGTACTACCATACTCCTTATGCTAGGATGACCAATATTGATCTGGGATCAATTGGAACTGACTTTGGGTCAGTAAGAGTGGTATGAGACACTCTCTTTATTTGGAACTGATTTCAAATCAGTGAGAGTGGTATGAGACACTCTCTTTATTTGGGATTGACTTCGGGTTAGTAGAGAATGGTATGATACATTCTTCATCTCTTCTTCTTCTTCATAGTTCAGTAGAGAAGAGTTGAGCTGAGCATTTTAGAGAAGTGAATTGATGGCAGAGATAGTATCGAATGACAGATGGATTAGTAGATGGAGTTCTCCCTAGTAGAGAGGGAGTGTTAAAATTGGAAAATAAGGCCAAACTCCATGTGGGACACCTTATTTATGGCAGATGATATTTTTCTTGGATTCCTCTCTTCGAGAGGTGTAGGATTGATCTAAATATCATCTGATTCCAACATGTATTTATGGAGATATGAATTTATTTATATTATTTGATAATTTGTCAAGGTCGGCCAGCAAGTAACTTACCCCCAACTGAACCTCAACGTTGCATTTAAATAGAGGAGACCTCAAGTCATTTGAGACACACCTCTCATGATCTCTCTCTCCACTCGTTTGGGTCTGTCCTCTCACAAGGAGGACGTAGTGGAAAGGGAGACATCTAGCCATAGTCAAGGGAGAGCCTTGCCGCAGTAATAAGAAGATATCTCACCACAATTGAAGGGAGATCTGGCCGCAGTCAAGGAGGCCTAATATGCCGCAAAAGGAAGGCTCCAATCCGCAACAAAGGAGGCCCTAATCCATAGTAAGAGCCCTTAACCATAGCAAGAGTATGCCCTAGCCGCAGCAAGAAGGAGCATTCAACGTGGGTGAAATAAGGTTGTTCTGAAGCCATTTTAGGAAGACCAAAAGGCTGAAAGGAGGCTGAGTATCTTTCTAAAAGGACAAGGAGAAAGGGAGTTGTTTGAGGGCTCGTATAGGGTGGAACAGTCCTTTAGAAAGGCTTCTACATGCCTATTCTAAGGACTGTAAGATGTCATTGTAATGAGAGGAGGGAAGATCCATTGATAAAGGCTAGAAGGCTACTCTGAATTATAGCAAAGGGGGCAACCTTCCATTGGAGGAAAACCACACTAATTGAAGGCAAATCTGCGCAGATTTTGGGGTTGTTAGGAGACTGTGTTTTGTGCCCTAATCATGCCCAGACTTGTTGAGCTAGGCCACAGGCCATAGACAACCACATGAGGCTGTTAGAAGTGTTGCATTGAGGGTTATTTAGCCAACAAGGAGTAGTGTGGTGGTGTAAGCGTCTCGCCTTGGAGAACCATAGCTTTAGAAGCTTGATATGTTGAAATCTTTTGAATACTGAGGGTTGATAAGTATGCCCTAACTAGTATTCAAAACTGCAGTCCTTAGTGTCAGAATTACAACTCCATTGTGTCATATTCATGGTGAATATATTTGATGTCAGATCTCCTATTTTGACAAGTCAATATTGACTTCAAATCATTGTACTTTATCTCTTTCTCTTTGCTGAACTATTGAAGAATATAAGAAGAATTGATCAATGGTTTCCCCACATTGGGGTTTGTCCTTGGCTGGTGCCACATCTTGTGTCCTCTTTCCTTGGCTTGTCTTCTACTGTTTATGTTTATGTTCTATATGCATTTTACTATCATGGTGATGTGATTTCTAAACTGGTCATTGATATTGAGCTAACAATAAAATTGAAGTAAATTTCTCTTAAGCATAGAACATACCAAAAATTAACACCCCTCCCCAAGTATTTCCAACAATTGGAAACATAGTGGGTGTCTTCACTAATAGTTTAACAACTGGAAGGAGATCATGGAGTGGAAAAAGCTAGGGATTCCAGCACTTAATGGGAACAACTATGCATTTTGGATTGGAAAGATGAAGGAGTATCTTCAAGCACAAGTATTTTATGTTTGGAATGTTGTGTTGACCGAAAACACGGAACTTACAGCTCCTCCTTCAGATGATAACGACCAAAGGGCTTATGAAATCCATGGTAAAGCTAAAAATTCCTTCATGATTGTTGTGTCTGATTTTATATATGTCTAAATAATGCACTATAAATCAATGAAATAAATTTGGAACAAGCTTCAAAATATATATGAAGGAGACAAGAAGGTAAATTAGGCTAAGCTCCAGACCCACTAACGTGAATTTGAGCAACTGGGAATGAACGAAGAGGAAGACATTGCAACTTACTTTCTTTTTGTTGATGAAATAGTGAATGCTATAAAAGCATTGGGAGAACCAATGGAAAGCATGGTAGTTGACTGAAAGGTTCTAAGATGTCTTCTAGAGATATTTGATGCTAAAATATTTGTATTAGAAGAAAGAGATTATTTGGAAAATCCCAGAATGGACCAATTTCATGGAATCTTACAACATATGAAATGGGAAAAGAAAAATAAATTCAAAGGAAAAACAAATAGGAATCAAGGCCAAGCTCCAGTTGTTGGGAAGAAGAATCATATGAAGAAATTGATAACTTTGTAAGAAAGTTGAAAAGAGGAACATGTAAGTTCAAAGGTAAAATTCCATTAATATGTTTCAATTGTGGTGAGATCGGTCACTTTGTAGCTAAATGTCCTCATAATAAATATGGCAATGAAGATGAAACACTTGGGAAAGGGAAGAAGGGTCAAAGAAGATTCAATAAGCAAGGTAAGAAGAAACGCTTTAAGAAAATATTTTTCTCTAAAGAAGGAAATTCTTCATCTAAAGAAGAGAGTGAAAGTGACGAAGACAATGACATGGGAAGAGCATTATTCATGGCTAGGGAAAATAGGAAGGAAGATCCTGAAGAAGAAGAAGGAGATGAAGAAGAGATGGATGAAATCAAATTTTAGAATGAGATTTAGATTTATAAAGGATCTTAAGGTTGAAAGAGGAAATGTCAAAACTCTGGTAGTTGAATTGAAAGAAGTAAAAGAACATGCTAGAAGCATCAACAAGAATAATGAAGAATCAAATTAAACCATCATTAGCCTTAAAATTCAGTTGGAAGAAGACAGAAAAAATGAGGAATCGCTCAGATGAGGATTGGAAGAAAGCAACAAGGCAAGGGAATACCTAGAAGCAGAGATAGTCTCTCTATGAAAGGAAGCACAAAGAAGAAATGTTCAACACAAATTTTCAAATAGCTATAGATCATTGGATGAGCTCATAAATAATCAAAGGCCTTATTGTGACATGACTAGGTTGGTTTATAGGGAAACATTTGTAAAATGCTCAACTTCCTCCACGAAATAAAAACGAGATGGACAAAAATCTTATGCAGAATATAACAACCCTGGTCAAAAATCCATGTAGTAAAGTTAATAAAGGAAAAATAATAACCAAGGTCATGGAACACATATTCCAAGTTGAATATTGGGCAAAACATCGTAGTGTGGGTGTTAATTTGGTTTATCATGTCTAAGGAAATTGGCAAAGGATTTGGAAAGGAAAAGTGGCATTAATTGGTTATTTTATTTAAGAAAATAATGGAAATTAGACAAAAAGGAAGGTGAAAGGTCACAGGTCGCATGTGAGGAGGAAAATGAAGAAAAATAATGGAAATTGAAGAAAATAGGGGTCTCAAAGATAAAAAGGATTCTGAGGATTAGATCACAACATTTTTTTAGTTCATTTTTAGAGCTCTCTCTCTCTCTACTCTTTCTCTCTCTCATACTCTTGGACACTTACAACATTCTTGGAGCACTATAGCATTGGAGGAAAGAAGGAAAAGGAAGGACAAGTAAGCAAGAGGAAGCAAAATATCAAGCAAGGAAGAGCAAGATCAAGTAGCTACAATGGGATTACTTGCAAGTATCGAGTTGCATGTATGATTTCCTTGCTATTTTTGGCATGCATGGTACATGCATGCATGTTTTTCGTTCTCTTGTCGTCATTGGCATGGGCTTTGTCAGGTGTGATAGTGTTCTTCAGCCTTTCCTTGTCATTTCTGGATAGCCATGGTGTGATGGTGTTCTCTTGTTTTGTTTGAGTTGGATTGTCGAATGGATTCAAAGATGAGTGGGGTGGTCTCAGGACTGATCACAAGGCCTAGGAATCTTGAGGTAGGATATACGATGAAGCCTGATTATGAATACCCTTCATTGGGCCTAGGAATCCATTGACTGGTAATGGTGGGATACACGGTAAATCCTAAAGGGTGGTGACCTCGTAGGCCTAGGAATCCCTTGATCAGTAATTGAAATATACAAGGTAAAGACAAGAGGTTGAGATAGACAAATTCCTCACTGTTTAGGTGGAGAGGTCTGGAGGCATCCATGCTTGTATAGGCCTAGTCATCCGGTGGGATTGCAGTAAATCCTAGTTGTATTGATGATGGTTTCGGGCCTAGGAATCCCTTGGTGGGTTATATAGTAAAGCCTGAGGAAGCCCTGTTTAGTTTTTTTTTAGTCCCATAGTCATGCTTGGAATATGGCACGGGGTGTTTGGCTAAAAGAAATATTTGGTTCAGCCCAATCTATGGTCGTGTGGTTCGTGTAAGTCCTTGACTTGGTTGTCTTATGCATTCATTAATAAGAGTTCCTTCTCCTTTGGTATTTCATGTGTAAATGTACTTGTTCATATGTGGTCTTATGTTTGTTATATCTTTGTTATTTTTGTTAGTTATATGTTGGTTATAAGTATGGTTTATGACAAACTTTGGTTATGGTTCTCATCATAATTGATTAGTACATGAGATTTGAATAAATATATGGCCTAATACATGATAATGCACCTATTGTGATAAGGAATCAATCCTTCTTTACAAATCTCAGATAAGTATGAGACCCCCATGCTCAAATTCTATTGTTATGACCTATAGATTTCATATTTTTGATATGTTTGTTGAAATGCCTGTCATGGCTAGTAGGGGTCCAGTCAAGTCCTTGTACCAATGTTTGCATTAGTAGCTTTAATTCATTGTTATTTATCATTTTTGGAAGTTCCATGAAGTTCTCGGCAAAGGCCTAAGACCTAGCCCTGAAAAGGTGGCACATAATTCAAGGTCGTTGGCTCAGAACTGCCTGAAAAAGGCCATAGTCACATGCATGCATTTTTATGGGAGAAACTGGAGCGTCTCGGTTGCATGCATGGATTTTCATGGGAACGACTTGGGGTCTAGCTCAGCAAAATGACGATATGTCTCAAGGGTTGGGCACCTGGAAGGGTTGGTTGTCTCCTGAAGGGTCTGTAGTTCCTGAGTAAGGTCAGATTGGATTTTTTTTGTTGGTTCCACTTCCTTATTTGTACATGGGGATTTGAATCACATCATAGTAGCCTCTCGTCACATGTTTACCTCGGTGGACTGGTTAGCTTGGGCATGTGGGAGGAGGGTGTTACAGAGTGGTATCAGAGCAGGGTTCACCACTTGGACTGGATGGGTGGAATGCGTTGGTCATGCATACATGTTGATTACATATGTGTTCTTCACGCTTGTGGTCTATGTTCTTGTTCTGTTGCAAGGTAATGGTCATGGTTTCAATTTTGTCGCCATGTGAAAGTTGATGGTGTTGTTGTTGGATGTGGTCGTCATGAGTGTATATTGGTTATGCACTTGTTATGCATGTTAGTGTATATATGTCATTATGCATACATTGACATGGTTATAGTTATCGTGCATCATATCATGGTATGTGGTTGGTATGGTCATGCATTGATAACTAGATAATGGTTAAAATGATGATTATATGCTGATATGATTATGTTTATACATGTATTGCGCTAATCTGGTTGATCTTGCAGATGAGATATCCTCCCCTGAACTATACTAAGGTATGTTGATTATGTTATGTTTTGGTTTAGCTAACATGGTATACTTGCAGGAAGAAGATCAAAGACGACTAGCAATATGGTAGAATAAAGTTCATGAGACTCTCCCTATGGATCAGATGAGCAACATGGTGGTGGGCAGTCTTCTGATTTAGCAGACACATTCAAAAGTTTGAAGGCATAAATAAGAAGTTGTAAAGTAGATAATGACAGAACATTCAGGCACAGGAGAAACAAGAAGAATTCAATCTAGTAATCCTTTAGAGATTTTCATAATTGCAGAGACATGGATCGCCTAGGATCAGCCATGGGCAGGAGGATAGGACTAATGGGTCATATGGAACTAGGTCTCATGGTGGACACAGGTCAGATATGGATTACACTATTAGATATGGTAGGCTCTTGGATACACCGGATAGGAGAGGTGATGAACACAGGTTCTATTCTAGTTCTGGTTCTGAAAGGTACCATGATCATCATCATTATCATCCTTATAGGAGGAGTGACATGAGATATTTTCCAGACATGTTCAAGAAAGAAAATCCACTTACCTTTGATGGGGGTTTGAAGAAGCTGGAAGACGTAGAGGCATGGTTACTTGAAATGAAGAATTTATTTGAGTTGCATGATTACACGAAGAATATGAATGCCATAATAGCTATCTTTAGCCTCAAATGGAAAGCAGACATTTGATGGGAAGATGTGAAGTGGGTTGGAGACATCAAGACAGAGGAGTTGAGTTGACATGAATTCAAGAGACTTTTCAAGAAGAAATATCTGTCAGACAGGTACTACGACAAAAAAGCCAAGGAATTCTATGAGATAAAGATTGGGTCCATGATAGATGAGGAGTATACGACCAAGTTCCTAGAGTTGTTCAGGTATGTACTGTATCTTAAGGATGAAAAAGCCAAAGTCCAGATATTTTCCAGTGGATTTCCATTTTCATTTAGAGATCAGATTGAGTATGATGAGCCTTTGTCGCTTGAGGAGGTCATTGGTAAATTGAAGAATTGTTATGAGAAATCAAAGCATAAGACAAAATCTCAGCAAGGTTGGAAAGGGAAAGACAAAGCTAAAGGTAAATGGCAATTGAAGCGAAAAAGGCCTTAGAATGCAGGAGAGAAAGAAAATGTTGCACCTTACATTAGGGCACTTTTGAGGTCTAAATGGGCCTCCTAAGAAAAATGTACAACCAAAATAAAATTTATAAGAACCAATAAGATTCAAGATGATGATGTCAACCATGGGGGATGATTAACCATTTTTTGATTAAAAAAGTAAAAAAATTAAAAAATAATAAAATAATAAAACTACTTTTTCAACTCATATTTTCAACTTATCTCCCTAAGGTTTTACTCCAATTTTGAGCGGGAGTACTCGTTGGATGCAAAATTTAATTCCTCATCCAAAGAGTACCCATGTTGCATACTTTCAATGGACCTGCTACACGAAAAATGAGAAATACATGAAAAACGTGATTGCAATAACGTTTTTCATGTATTTCTCAGTTTTCGTGTAGCAGGGTCCATCGAAAGTGTGCAACAGGGGTACTCCTTGGATGAGGAATCAAATTATACATTCAATGAGTGTTTCCGCTCAAAATTTGAGTAAACCCATAGGGAGATAAGTTGAAAATACGAGTTGAAAAAATAGTTTTTCTTTTTTCCCTCTAAAATTTGATGATGTCATCTAATCTTGTTTTATTATTTCCACTATTATTTTATAATTTCCTTAGGAGGCCCATATTAGACCTCAAAAATCCCCTAATGCAATAATTTTAATGGGTCACAACATGGAGGGCAGTATAATAAAGGTGATGGTAAAGGACAGTTTCAATGTTGGATATGTGGCAAGGAGCATCTCAAGAGAGATTGTCCGCAGAATTAGGGTGGTAGGCCTCAAATTTATAGTGCACAGGAAGCGCAAAGAGTTGGGGATGTTGGGCAGAGCATTCCATGGATCTATGTAGCATTGGATAACATGCAGGCAAATCACCAAGCATCTATTATCAAGATGGAAAGTAAGCTTTGTGATCAAATTGTTTCTATTTTGATTGACCTTGGATCTAATTATATTTATCTAAGTCATTACATAGTGGATACATGTGGTTTGAATAAAGAAGTGCATGCAGAATCTTGGTTAGTGCAGTTGGTTACAAGTACAAATAAGAGAGTTCATCATTGGGTAAGAGCGTGTGCATTAGAGTTAAATGGCATGTATACCTTTGGACATTTTAATGTATTGTCCTTGGGATCATATAAGGGTATAGACTCGTTGTATCTTCATAGGACTAAGGTGGATTGTTATGACAAATCTATTGCGTGTTTGAATGACAATGGGAAATAAAGAATCTTGTAGGGTAAGTAGAAGGAAACATCAATTAGAATGGTGACAACTATGCAAGAAAAGTGCAGTCGTAAAAAAGGTGTGTGTTATTTGAAATGCATATTTCTAGTGATAAATGTAAGGATGTTGAGGATGTAGAAGTTATGAAGAGGTACCCGATCTTGCAACAGTTTCAGGATGTGTTTCCAGTAGAGATTTCAGAGCTGTCACCTCACAGGGAAGTGGACTTCTCCATTGAGTTGGTACCAAGGGCAACACCAACATCAAAGGCACCATACAGGATGAGCACACCATAGTTAGTAGAGTTCAAGTTGAAATTGAAAGAAATTATGCTTGGCAAGGGATACATTAGGCTGGGTGTATCACCTTGGGGTGCACCAATGTTGTTTGTGAAGATGAAGGATGGTACTACCAGGTTATGCATTGATTATAGGTATTTGAATAAGGTGACCATCAATAATAGGTATATGTTGTTGAGGATTGGTGACTTGTTCGACCAGTTAAAGGGAGAAATAGTGTTCTCGAAGATTGACTTGAGATCTGGAAGCCATCAGGTTTGCATTAAAGAGGAGGATATCTACAAGACTTCTTTCCAAACTAGGTATGGGCATTATGAGTTTGTTGTAGTTCCATTTTGTTTGACTAACACTCTAGCTACCTTTATGTTCTTAATGAATAGTGTGTTGTGTCCTTATCTAGACAAGTTTGTTATTGTGTTCATTGATGACATCTTGATATATTCTAAAAATGAGGAAGAGCATGTCGAGCACTTAGCAACAATATTGAGATTGTTGAGAGAGCATCACTTGTATGCTAAGATCAGTAAATGTAGTTTCTTTCAGACATAGGTACACTACTTGGGGAAAGTGGTTTCCAAGGAAGGTATAGCAGTAGACTTGGAGAAGATACGAACTATCATGGAGTGGGAAGTTCCTAGAAATGTGGATGAGGTAAGATCATTTATGGGGCTAGAAATTTATTACAGGAGGTCCATCGGGAACTTCTCTTGGATTGCATATCCTATTACGTCACTGCAGAGGATAGGTAAGAAATTTGAATGAACAAAGGAAGGTGCAACAAGTTTTGAGAAGTTGAAGCAGTTGTTGACAAATGCTCCAATGCTAAATATTTCATATCCAAAAAAAGAGTTTGTGGTGTGTATATATTTTTGCAAGAGAGGACTTGGTGGAGTCTTGATGCAGGAAGGATAAGTAGTATACTATGAGTCACGAAAGTTGAATGAGCACGAGCATAATTATCCCACACATGTACTTGAGTTGGCAGTGATCATCCACGCATTAAAGATGTGGAGGCATTATCTTATTTTCAGGAGGTTTGTATTGATGAGTGATCATAGTGGATTGAGGTATCTATCTAACCAACTGAATTTGAATGTCACACAAGCTAGATGGTTTTCCATGATCAATGAGTTCGACTTTGAGATTAAGTACATTAAAGGAAAGGAAAACAGGGTTGCAGATGCTCTTAGCAAGAGAGTGTAGGTGAACAATATAGCAACTATGAGTTCCTATGGGACAGATTTATAGGACTGAATATTACAGGTAGGTCAACAGGATGACATGTACATGGAGCTTAGGCATAGGTTACAATAGGATACAGGTGATCAAGATGTGGACTATCGTTTCACAACAGGTGGTTTGGTCATATTTAGGGATAGGATCTATGTGCCAAATAATAGTGACCTCAAGAAGAATATCTTGCGATAATTTCATGCAAAACCATATTAAGGTCACCCAGGATACCAAAAGACATTAACAATAGTGAAGAATTTTTATCATTGGCCAAATATGAAGGAGGAAGTGGCATAGTTTGTGGCTAGATGCTTAGACTGTCAGCGAGTGAAAGCAGAATGTAAGCATCCAGGTGGGTTCCTTCAGCTGATTCTGATTCCAGAGTGGAAATGGGAGGTCATTTCCATGGATTTCATCACAGGTTTTCATAGGATATCTAGACAACATGATTCCATTATGGTTGTGGTTGACAAGTTGCCAAAGGTAGCGCACTTCATTCCAGTGAAGTCTACCTATTCTGCTAGTGATGTAGCATAATTTTTCATCAAAGATGTAGTGAGGCTGCATGGTGTTCCAAGGAAGATAATGTCAGACAGGGATGCTAAGTTCACCTCTAGATTTTGGAAAGAGTTATTTGAGGGTTTGTGTACGGAGTTGGCATTCAACATAGCTTATCATCCGTAGACATATAGATAAATAGAGAGGGTCAACATGATATTGGAGGAAATGTTGAGGATGTATGTGATGCATCAACAGAGGATATGGGAGGAGTACCTTTCGTTGGTTTAGTTTTCTTACAACAATGGCTATCAGGAGTCACTAAGGATGAGTCCATTCAAGGAATGGTATGGATGGAATTGTAATACTTCCATCAGTTGGAGTGACCAAGTGAATAGGGTTTTGATAGGATTGGACATGTTGGTAGAGATGGAATAGGAAATGTAGGTAATCATGAAGAATCTAAAGGCATCACAGGACAGACAAAAAATTTATGTAGATCATAACAGGATGTTTAATGAGTTTCAGGTTGGGGAACAGGTGTACTTGCGCATCAATCCCAAGAAGAGATCCTTAAGGATTAGATCACGTGTCAAGATGAAACCTCGGTTTTTTGGACCTTTCAAGATTCTTGAAAGGATTGGACCAGTAGCCTATCGACTTGCACTTCCTCCAAAAGTGAAAGTCCATGATTTTTTCCATGTGTCATTGCTTAAGATGTATGTTAAAAATGTTGATCATGTGATTGAATAGTATATATTGTAGGTGGAGATAGATGGAGAATTCTAGCCGAAACCTCAGTTTATTTTGTAGAGAAATATGCTCATGCTATGGAACCTAGCAATTGAGCAGGTTAAAGTGCAGTGGAAGCACTTTAGGCCCAATGAAGCTGTATGAGACTTTGGAGGATCAGATGTGGGTTATGTATCCTTATCTATCCGCCGGTTGAGCAAATGTTTTTGGCATATGTGTGTGTGTGTGGATGTAAATACCTCCATGAGTTGTGATATAAATCTCCAATAAGTGATATGGGTGTCATGTCATTATGGTTATCATGTTGTTATGTTCCTCATGTTGGTTTTCTTCTCAGCAATATGATCATTGTAAATACTGCAGCGAGCTAAGTTATAAAGCTCCATGGTTAGTATGTTTTTCTTACAACAGTGTTGTTGGTTGTAGGTGTCATTGAACACCGAGAACGGTGTTCCCCCAAGGGGAAGGGTTCTATAATAGCCCTGGTCAAAAGTACATGTAATAAAGTTAATAAAGGAAAAATAATAATGAAGGTCATGGGACACTTATTCTAAGCCGAATGTTGGGAAAAACATCCTAGTGTGGGTTTCATTTGGTTTATTATGGCTAAGGAAATGGAAAATGATTTGGAAAGGAAAAGTGGCATTAATTGTCATTTTATTTATGAAAATAATGGAAATTAGGAGAAAAGGAAGGTGAAAGGTCACAGGTTGCATGTGAGGAGGAAAATGAAGGAAAATAATCGAAATTGAAGAAAATAAGGGTCTCAATGATAAAAAGGCTTATGAGTATTAGTTCACAACCTTTTTTCAGTTCAATTTTGGAGCTCTCTCTCTCTACTCGCTCTCTCTCATACTCTTGGACACTTAGAGAATTCTTGGAGCACTCTAGCATTGGAGGAAAGAAGGCAAAGGAAGGAAAAGAAAGCAAGAGGAAGCAAAAGATCAAGAAAGGAAGAGCATGATCAAGCAACTACAACAAGATTACTTGCAGGTATTGAGTTGCATGTATGATTTCCTTGCTATTTTTTGCATGCACGGTACATGCATGTGTGTTTTGGTTCTCCTTCTATCATTGGCATGGGTTTTTCCAGGTGTGACAATGTTCTTCATCCTTTCCTTTCCATTTCTAGATAGCCATGCTGTGATGGGGTTCTCTTGTTTTGGTTGAGCTATATTTCCGGATGGATTTGAAGTTAAGTGGGGTGGTCTTAGGATTGATCACAAGGCCTAGGAATCCCGAGGTGGGATATATGGTAAAGCCTAATTGTGAATACTCTTGATTGGGCCTAGGAATCCCTTAATCGATAATGGCAGGATACATGGTAAAGCCCAAAGGGTGGTGACCTTGTAGGCCTAGGAATCCCTTGACCGGTAATGGCAGGATACACGGTAAATATGAGACGTTTAGACAGACAAATTCCTCATGGTTAGATGGAGAGATCCGAATGCATCCATGCTTTTATAGACCTACTGATCTGGTGGGATTGTGTTAAAGCCTAGTTGTATTGATGAGGGTTTGAGGACTAGGAATGCCTTGGTGGGATATATGGTAAATCCTGAGGAATCCCTAGTTAGATTTTTTGTGAGTCCCACATTCATGCTTGGAATATGGAACAGGGGTGATTGGTTGAAAGAAAAATTCGGTTCATCCCAATTTATGGTCGGGTGGTTCAAGGAAGTCCCTAGCTTAGTTGGATTATGCATTCATTAATAAGAGCTCCTTTTCCTTTGGTATTTCATGTGTAAATTTACTTGTTCATACGTGGTCTTATGGTTGTTATATCCTTATTCTTTAAGTTGGTTATATGTTGGTTATAAGTATGGTTAATGATAGACTTTGGTTATGGATCTCATCGTGATTTGATTAATACATTATATGTGAATGAATATATTACCTAATAAATGATAATGCATCTATCCTTCTTTATGAATCTCATATAAGTATGAAACCCCTATGCTTATATTATGTTGTTATGACCTGTAAATTTCATATTTGTGATATGTTTGACAAAATGCTTATCATGGCTAGTAGGGGTTTGGTTAACTCCTTGCACCAATGTTTGCATTAGTAGCTTTAATTCACTCTTATTTATCATTTCTGGAAGTTCCATGAAGTTCTAGGCAGAGGCATGAGACCTAACCCTGAAAAAGTGGCACATAATTTGAGTTTGTTGGCTCAGAAATACCTGAAAAAGGACATAATCGCATGCATGCCTTATTGTGGGAGTGACTAGAGGGTCTTAGTCACATGCATGGCTTGTAATGGGAGCGACCGGGGGTTTAGTTCAGCAAAATGACAAGTTGTTTCAGGGGTTTGGCACCTAGAAGGGTTAGTTGTCTCCTGAAGGGTATATAGTTCCTGAGTAAGGTCAGATTGGGTCTGTTTTGTCAGTTCCACTTCCTTAACTATACATGGGGAGTTGAATCACATCATAGTATCATCTCGTCACATGTTCACCCTAGTGGACTAGTTAGCTTGGGTAAATGTGGGAGGAGGGTGTTACACATAAATTACTAGAGGATCTATCGACAAGGATAGATGTTTCCTAGCATAATAGAAGGCTCAAGATCAACAAGAAGGTTCTTGGAGAATAGGTCCATGAAAAAGGACCCCCCCTCAGTGATCAAACCATCTTTCTTGGTGTATGTTACTCTTGTGTAAATTTTGGACATAAATTTGTAAATTGTCAAGCCTATGATAGGAGAAGAAGCAACTCTAGAAGGTTTGTCAGAAATGAATATCCCAAAAACTCTTGGAAATATTACATGCAAAACTATAGTAGGTTTGGATGTTTAAGAAATGAAGTAGAATGCCATAAATTTAACAACTTTGGACATTTGGATAAATATTGTAGGCTAACCGCTCCCCCAAGCGAATCATAACATAATCAAAATGCTCAGGTCTAGAGGAAGTAAAATGAGAGATGCGCACTTGCCCTAAAAGCTTAAAGTAAGAATAATGTGTGGTATGTTGATAGTGGTTTTTGAACACATATGAACAGAGACAAGAAAAAATTCATATCTCTTAAAGAAGGAAAGGATGGAATAGTGTCTTTTGCAAATGACGGATCTGCAAATGTTATAGGAACAGGAACAGACAAGCTAGGAGGCAAGGATGCTACAACAAAGGATGTGCTTCTCATTGAAAATATGAATCACAGTCTGTTGAGCGTAATTCAAATGTGTGATCAGGGACAGGGACACACATTGCTCTTTGACTCAAATAAACGTGAAATGAGGAGAGAGAAATTCGACAAGTTGGTGGCAATTGCAACTAGGACTCTGAATGACATATACAATTTGGACGAGACTTTTGACAGAGGTTATTTCTTGGAAAAAGAAGATGTAAGTTGGCTTTGGCACAGAAGAATAGGACATATAAAATTTGAGAATCTTGTCAAAATTAGTAAAAAGGAGGTTGTGAGAGAAATGTCACAGATCTCAAAACCAACCAGCACTACATGTAAACATTGCAAGCAAGGAAAATAGACAAGAGTTAAATTCAATACCAAGGAACCTTCAACATCAAAGCCATTAGAACTAGTACACACCGATCTATGTGGATCGAAGAAGACTAAAGGACTAGATGGTGAAGATCACTCCATGCTAATGATTAATGATTATACCAGGTTAACAGTAGTATGTTTTTTTAAGAAAAAGTTTGAAGCGTTTGAATGTGTCAAAGTATATAAGGAAATGGTTGAAAATGAAACTGATTTGAAGATTAAATGTTTGAGATCGGAAAACGGTGGATAATTCACATTCAAAGCATTTCAACACTTTTATGAGGAACATGGAATATAAATACAATTTTCAGTAGCTATGACGCCACAACAATCATCGAAAGGAAAAATATAACAGTTAAATACATGGCCAGAACAATGTTGAATGATTCAAAATTGGACAACAAATTTTGGGTTCAGGCATTTGATACAACAATGTACATTTTGAACAGAGGTTTTCTTATAAGCAATTTTGATAAGACTTTGTATGAACTATGGAAGGGAAGAACAAAAAATGTCAAACGTTTTTGAGTCTTTGGAAGCAAATGCGACATTAAAAAGGAAGACCAAAAAACAGGAAAATTTGACTCCCGAGTAGATGAAGGTATCTTTATTGGCTACTCACGCAAAAGTAAAGCACATAGATGTTATAATCAAAGACTCAACCGGATAGTTGAAAGCATCAATGTAACAATTGATGAAGCTCATGGACAAAATATTGAACAAGGAAGCTCATATTCAGGTGAGCTAGAGACACCTGAGACATAACTATAAAAAGTCAAAGAGGAAGGCCCGAAGCAAGTGAAATAAAATGAGGAAACAATTTCCAACCAAGAAGAGATGAGAAATGAATATCATGAAACTTCTAAGACTCCCAATAAATGGTACCAAAAGAACCACCCTTCAAACCAATTCATTGGGAACATTGATGAAGCTATAGGAACTAGAAGAAATCGACAGCTACACATGCCAAAACAAGCATATCTTGCACTCTTAGCCACATTTGAGCCTAGAAGCTTTGAATAGGCTAGTCATGATGAACATTGGGTAGCAGCAATGAATGAATAATTGGATCATATTGAAAATAATGATACTTGGGAACTGGTTCCATGACCAAAGGACGAAAATGGCATTGGGACAAAGTGGGTTTTTAGGAACAAGTTGAATGAGGATGCATAGGTTACCAGGAAAAAGAAAATACTGGTCTGTAAATGGTATGCATGGATTGAAGGAATAGATTTAGAAGATACATTTGCACCCATTTCCAGGATGGAAGCCATTAGAATGTTCTTGGCCTACGCATGTTCAAGAAAGATCAAGGTGTATCAGATGGACATAAAATCATCCTTTCTAAATGGAGAACTGGAAGAAGAAGTTTATATAGAACAACCTAAGGGATTTCTGCTCTCCAAAAATAAGGATTATGTTTGCAGGTTGAAGAAGGTATTGCATGGTCTCAAACAGGCTCCTAGAGCTTCTTATGCCCATCTTGATAGGTACTTGTAGAAACAAGAGTTTAAGAGAGGAAATGTTGATAGAAACCTTTATGTAAAGGTTGAGCACAATAGTTTTACCATCATTTAAGTATATGTGGATGACATTATTTTTGGCAACGATGATGACAGGTTAAGTAAGAACTTTGCATCAAATATGAAAATTGTGTTTGAGATGACATTGCTTGGTGAGTTGAATTTCTTCTAGGGACTTCAAATATCTCAAGAGGATAAGGGCATATTCATCTGTCAAACCAAGTATATCATAGAAATGTTGAAGAGATTTCAAATGGAAGATTGCAAACTAGTGAATACCCCATGGTGAGTGGTTGCAAGTTGAGCATGGATGATATATCCAAAGATGCAGACCAGAGAATGTATAGATATATGATTGGAAATCTAATGCATGTGATAGCTTCCAGGCCATATGTGATGTAGGCAAGGGAACAAGTGGCACTTTTCCAAGCAGCATAAAAAGAATCCCATGTTGTTGTAGTAAAGAGAATATTCTAGTATCTCAAAGGAACAACGAATTGTGGTCTATGGTATCCAAAACGAAATTATTTAACCATCATAACTTACATAGATTCATATTGGGCAGGTAATATTGATGATCGTAAGAGTATTAGTGAAGTTTGATGAGACCATTCCGATGTATTGCGACAACAATAACATCATAAGGATCTTCAAAAACCTTGTCATGCATTCAAAAACAAAACATATTCCTATCAAGTATCACTTTGTTCGATAACAAGTTGCGAAGAAAAACATAAAGGTGGAATATATTGGGACGAAGGAGAAAATAATTGACATCTTCAATAAACCTTAACCACATGACACATTTGAGTATCTTCAACAAAAACTTGGGATTCTCCCAAGTTCCCATTGAAATGCTTCTTATTCGACCAAGCAAACAAGGGGAGCAAAGGAAAGTTACAAGTACATTGGGAGCAGTGGCATATTTTCAGGGGGATTCACTCTTTGCCACTAATGTAAAAGGCGGGAAGAAAGCAGGTCAAGAAGTTTAGAGGCATGTAGTCAGGTGGAGCAGTGATCACAAGGGGAGTATGTGTGTTTCCATCAATGACAAACGGGGATATTGTTGTTTTGTGGTTGTCATTGATGTCAACCTAAGAAGCACTAGGAGATGCCCCACCTTTGTCAAACAAAATGACATGGAAAATCATGGTGTTTCAAGTCTAGACCATCCCCATTGGATTCTCCTCATCAAGATGATTCTAGTGATATGTGGCACGCCCTGAGTTCTCTCACGGTTTGTGAGTTATGATAGTTTGAAGATGAAGAACCCAATTTGTGAGTAAAAACCCCAGAAGATGATGACGTGATGCCCTATCATTGGTCAAATCTTGAAGATGGGATTTTCATAAAAAATCTATGGTTAAACTATTTCACAAAAGGTCTCAATGATTATTTTTGAATTATCAAATCAAGAAATGGTCTTTGACTTTAAGTAAAATTAAAACCTAAAATCCAAAAGGTGGAACGACCTCATTTCTTCGACCTCAAGCTTCTAAAATTCAAATTTTAATTTGTGAATCTCCCTCCAAAAGGTGAAATTCAGCTACCCTTAAAAGCTCCTCAAATAACTACATAAGGACACATGATTTCACCTCCAAAGGCATGGAATTAAATGCATAATCTTTGCGATTACCTTCTACAATCCATTTTGGCCCCGTGGAATACTTAGACATCAAATGAGAGGCATATTTGAAGAAGTTTTGTTTTGAATTGGTTATGATCTGCTAATATTTTCATTGGATTCTTTTCATCTTTGTTGCAAGACAACAAAGGATAAAGGGTTTTTTTTTTGTTTGGCTTTGTTGAGGGATTCGTTGGGTGACCTATTGCAGGTGGAGATCAAAGATTATGTGTTAAATTCTTTTGTGATCTTAGTCCTTGTTAAGGAAAACGAAGTAGAAAAATGATATGAAGAGTTCATATCTATTAGGGCATCAACTTTAATGAAAGGATTATCTATGCAACATCTACAAGTACGTTTTTAAACAAGGAAATAAACCTCAAAACATGTGTGACTTCTTGTCTTCTTTCTTAATGGAATTCGGGCTACAATCATGTGTTGGTTAAACATTGTCATTGATCATTTTTATGGAGTGGCTTGTCATTGATCATTTCTGTGCAATTTTGGCACTTAATGGTTCGGTTATGTTGCATCTCAAGACTATCGAGGTCTAATCAAACTTACTGATATCAACAAAGAATTGGTATAGGACTGTCATTTTGAAGGGAACCAAGGGATCTTGACTATTGTTTTCGGGCCAATCACATCTTGCAATGACCTGTTAACTCATCTACATTGACGTCTTTTCTAGCATATATATATATATATATATATATTTGTTCCAGTCACTGCCACAGAGGGAACTAAAGCCGATTTGATTGATATTATTAATTCGACCATACTAGCATCCAAATTACAATGATAGCATCCGGGTTGTTGATAAAAAATTTTGCATGGGACCTGCTACACTTGATAACAAGGTGTGATTTTTGTAGCCATAGTTAAATGGTCTTGTAGGAGATTTTAGTGAGTAAGAGTATTACTATTTGTTTAAACCTAATGCTTGAAGCTATCTTTGCAAGTTACAAGTGACACTCATATACAATAGTTTAAATAGTAGTAGCAAGTCTACAATTGGCAACAATCTCTCCATAAGTCACTTTTGATACTGAGCTAAAGAAAGGCAGTAAGAGTTTTATGTTGTAGTCAGGGTTTTGGCACTCTCTGTTTCAAGACATTCTCAAGGTTATCACTTCACTAGTGTCATGTGTTACAACAGTTTGGAAGGAAGATTCATTTAATGCATGTATGTTGAACAGTCAAGCCAAGCTTCAACATTTTCAAAATATAATTGCAAGTGAAGGCAACAATAAGGTTTCATTATTGAAGTATAAGGGTTCTATGAAGGATGTTTGCAATAAGGATTTCTTTGAAGGGACTGAGGCAACATTGAAAGTATCATCAGCATCCGTTTGCAGCATGTTTGTAGACTGTTGTGTGTGGAGCATGATTGTTCAGAGGTCTTTGTTTCAGTTGGATGTATACCCCAGGAAGTTTGTACACCCCTCCACGTAGGTGGGTGTGGGGGGGGACTTGTCCCCCCCGCAGGGGTCTGGGGGGGCTGATCCCCCCCCCCGACTGGGGGGTCCGAGGGCCAGCGGTCCCCCGGCGGGGGCTCGGGGGCAGCACCCCCGAAGCTAAAAACATATGTAAAATTGCCTTGTAAAAGTATAGTAATTTCCAGTCAATCTGGGCCGTTCATGATGATCTGACGGTAGAACTTATGTTTAGTTTAGGGCTTTTTGCCCTAGAAGACAACCCCTCTATTTGTATGAGGGCATTGTATTTGAGGTTGAGATATAGATGTGTATTCTGTGAGTGAGAAACGGAGAGGTGAGACTGTGAGAGAAAACAGAGGATATTACAGCGGATCTGCTGTAGGTTGTGTCTCTTCAT
The DNA here is from genome assembly GCA_031772625.1 of Pinus tabuliformis. NCBI lineage: Eukaryota > Viridiplantae > Streptophyta > Pinopsida > Pinales > Pinaceae > Pinus > Pinus tabuliformis. The sequence continues at coordinate 141,286,259 of CM062811.1, read as the reverse complement.
TTTGCTGGATAATAGAAAGGAAGGGCTGGCTGTTCGAGGTGGACATAGCCGAAACTGGGTGAACCATGTGTATCTGTTTCTTTCTTGTTTTATGTGTTTTCTGTGTTTATATTTCTGCAATATTTTATGTGTTCCATTGCTTCGTAATATATAATTTTATAAAAACTGGTATCAGAGCCGAAGGTCTATTTGGCTGATAAACTCACAGGAAAGAAGGATTCCTCGTTCGAGTGGGAGCAATGGCGGAAGATGGTAAGTTTATGGTCAAGAAATTTAACGGCCAAAACTTCTCGCTATGGAAGATGCATATGGAAGATTATATGTATCAAAAAGATATGTACCTACCATTGAGCGGAAAAACAAAGAATCCGACGGCTATGACATATGAAGAATGGAACCTTTTTGATACAAAGGCACTCGGAACAATATGGTTGTGCCTCGCTACGTCAGTCGCCTTCAACATTTCGAAGGAAACAATGACGGAAGGTTTGATTCAGGCATTGTCAAAACTATATGAAAATCCCTCAGCCTCAAACAAAGTATTTCTTATGAAATGGTTATTTAATATGAAGATGTCGGAAGGTGGATCTGTTGCAGATCATTTAAATGATTTTAATACAGTTACAAGTCAGTTAAGTTCTGTAGGGGTAAACTTTGAAGATGAAGTTAGAGCTCTGTTATTCTTGTGCTCATTACCAGAAAGTTGGAATGGTTTAGTAATGGCCATTAGTAACTCTGTCTCTAGATCTAGTACTTTAAAGTTTGATGATGTTGTCGGTGCTATCCTTAGCGAGGAAATGTGACAGAAAAGCTCCGGTGAGACATCGGGTAATACTTTGAGTGCAGAGTCCAGGGGAAGAAAATGGAAAGAGGAAAGAGCTAAGGATATCGCAGTGAATCAAGGAAAGGCAGATCCAAGTCCAGATCATGGATAGTGTGCTGGAAATGCGGAAAGAAAGGACACCTAAAGAAATATTGTAGATCTCGGAAGGAAAAAGAAGGAGATGCACATCAAGAAAACAATCATGAAGAAAATGTGACAGGTGAGGTGTTATAAGATGCTTTGATTTTTTCTTTCGAAAATATCACTGGTTCCTAGGTGGTAGATTCAGGGGCCTCATTCCATGCCACACCTGATAAGAAATACTTTCATGACTATGTTCAAGGAGATTTTGGACAAGTTCATTTGGGTGATGATAAACCCTGTAAAATTATTGGAATGGGTAAGGTTCTTGTAAAACAGTAGAATGGAAACCAATGGCTACTAAAGGAGGTAAGGCATGTTCCAGATCTAAGGAAAAATATGATTTCAACAGGGCAGTTAGGCAGTGAAGGTTGCGTGACAACTTTCACAAATAAAGCTTGGAAGGTCACCAAGGGAGCCTTGGTAATAGCAAAAGGCGAAAAGGTTGGTAAATTGTATTTATGCAATGGTATTTCTAACTCTGTTAATGCTTTAACTTCCAAAGGAGCAGATGCAGCATTATGGCATCATAGGCTCGGACACATGAGTGAAAAGGGGATGAAGATTCTTCACTCAAGGAATTTGTTGCCGGGTTTGAAGAATGTTGATTTGGACTTCTGTGAGAATTGCATTTATGGAAAACAGAAGAGAGTCAGATTTCTCAGAGTTGGAAAAGAAAAGAAGAGCGAAAAATTAGAGCTTGTGCATACAGATGTATGGGGACCTGCTCAGTTATCATCTCTCGATGGCTCTCGATATTATGTTACTTTTATTGATGATGCAACTAGAAAAACTTGGATTTATTGTATTAAGAATAAATATGATGTATTTGATACTTTCAAGAAATGGAAAGCTTTGGTTGAGATTGAGACAGGAAAGAAATTGAAGTGTCTTAGATCAGACAATGGAGGTGAATATTGCAGCAAAGAGTTTGATAGGTGCTATTCAGAGCATGGAATTCACAAAGAGAATACAGTTCCAAGAACACCACAAGAAAATGGTGTGTCAGAAAGGATGAATAGAACAATCATGGAGCGTGCAAGGTGCGTGAGATTGCATGCAGGATTGCCTTTACAGTTTTGGGCAGATGTTGTAGATACTGCTGTTTATCTAATAAATAGAGGGCCTTCAAGTTCCTTTGATGGCGGTGTTCCAGAGGAAGCATGGACAGGAAGAAAGGTAAACTACTCTTTTTTAAAGCCTTTTGGTTGTGAAGCCTTTGTCCATATTGATAAATAAAATAGAACAAAGCTTGAGGCAAAGTCAAAGAAATGTACCTTTATTGGATATGGTGTTAATGATTTTGGTTATCGCTTATATGATTACGAAAATCACAAAATAATTAGGAGCAGAGATGTAATATTCAATGAAAAGGTCTTGTATAAAATTCAGTTGCAGGAAAAGAAACAGGAAAAAGAAAACAAGGAATACACAGTTCTTGATGAAATCACTGAAAAAGTAAAGATGCTTGAAAATAATAATAATCAACAAAAACAACCACCATGACAGCAACAGGTACCCCAAACACCTGAAAGTGGTGTTAGAAGATCTACCAGGATAAGTAGACCCCCTGAATGATACTCTCCTTCATTATATTATTTATTGTTGACTGATTCTGGTGAACCCGAATGTTATGAAGAAGCAATGCAAGTTGAAAGCAGGAAGAAGTGGGAGGTAGCCATGGAAGAGAGATGGACTCCTTAATGCATAACCAGACTTGGGACTTAGTCAGGTTGCCTGCAGGAAAAACTACATTGAAGAATAGATGGGTTTACAGGCTGAAGGAAGAAGATGGAGGAAAATAGAGGTACAAAGCTAGACTTGTGGTGAAGGGGTTTGCACAGAAGAAAGGTATTGATTTTGATGAAATATTTTCTCTTGTTGTTAAAATGACTTCAATCAGAACTATTTTAAGTCTAGTAGCAGCTGAAGATTTGCATCTTGAGCAGTTAGATGTAAAGACAACCTTTCTCCATGTGGATTTGGAGGAAGAGATATATATGTAGCAGCCACAAGGATATGAGGTGAAAGGGAAGGAGAAACTAGTGTGCAGGTTGAAGAAGAGCTTGTATGGCTTAAAACAGGCTCCAAGACAGTGGTATCTAAAATTTGACAACTTTATGTCTGAACAAGGTTATACTAGATGCCACTCTGATCATTGTGTTTATCTGAAAAAGCAAAATGATGGCAACTATATTATATCGTTATTGTATGTAGATGACATGCTTGTTGCAGGGTCTAACATGCAGGAAATAAATGTTCTCAAAAGAAAATTGGAAAATTCATTTGCAATGAAGGATTTGGGAGCTACAAAACAAATCCTTGGTATGAGAATCACTAGAGACAGGAAAAATCGCAAATTAACATTGTCTCAAAATGAGTACATACAAAAGGTGTTGAAAAGATTTAATATGCACAATGCAAAACCAGTTAGTACACCCTTTGCTAGCCATTTCAAACTTAGTAAGGAAATTTGCCCAAAGACCCAAGAAGACATGGATTATATGTCTAAAGTCCATATGCATCAGCAATTGGAAGCTTAATGTATGCAATGGTCTGCACAAGGCCTGATATTGCACATGTAGTGGGAGTTGTAAGCAGGTACATGAACAATCCAGGAAAGGAACATTGGATGGCAGTGAAATGGATTCTCAGATATTTGAAAGGTACCACAAATCAAGCATTAAGCTTTGGTGGTGCAAACATGCCTCTACAGGGATATGTTGATGCAGATATGGCAGGTGACAGAGATAACAGGATATGTATTTACTATTGGTGGAACAGCTGTCAGTTGGGTTTCAAAAATCCAAAGTGTTGTTGCACTTTCAACAGCAGAAGCAGAGTATGTTTTTGCTACAGAGGCTAGTAAAGAAATGATTTGGTTACAAAGGTTTATGGGTGAATTGGGTAAGGAGCATGATATGGGCACATTATACAGTGATAGCCAAAGTTCCATTCATCTTGCAAAGAACTCAACATTTCATTCTAGGACTAAACACATACAGCTCAAGTACCATTTCATACGATCAGTGTTGGAAGATGGAGAGTTGAAGCTGGAAAAGATACACACTAGCCAGAATCCTGCAGATATGCTAACAAAAGTTGTAACTAGGGAGAAACTGAGAATATGCTCAGTTTCAATTGGTCTTCAAGGATGGCGATGAAGATGAGAAACAACCAGGTCCAAAGAGGAGTCGTTGTCCAGCAAATGAAGCAGCGGTGGAGTTGCTATAATCATTCTCCAAGTGGGAGATTGTTGTGTGTGGAGCATGATTGTTCAGAGGTCTTTGTTTCAGCTGGATGTATACCCCAGGAAGTTTGTACACCCCTCCACGCGGGGGGGACTTGTCCCCCCCTCAGGGGTTTGGGGGGGTCGATCCCCCCGGAGGGGGCTCGGGGGCAACGCTCTCGAAGCTAAAAACAGATGTAAAATTGCCTTGTAAAAGTATAGTAATTTCCAGTCAATCTGGGTCGTTCATTAGGCTGATGATCTGACAGTAGAACTTATGTTTAGTTTAGGGTTTTTTTCCCTAGAAGACAACCCCTCTCTTTGTATGATGGCATTTTATTTGAGGCTGAGATATAGATGTGTATTCTGTGAGCGAGAAACAGAGAGGTGAGACTGTGAGATAAAATAGAGGATATTACAGCGGATCTGTTGTAGGTTGTGTCTCTTCATTTTGCTGGATAATAGAAAGGAAGGACTGGCTGTTCGAGGTGGACATAGCCCAAACTGGGTGAACCATGTATATCTGTGTCTCTCTTGTTTTATGTGTTTTCTGTGTTTATATTTCTGCAATATTTTATGTGTTCCATTGCTCCGTAATATATAATTTTATAACATAGACAGAGCAGTGTTTGACATCATCACATTTGTCAAACATATAATCTTCCAACAAGCATTCACTTAGTGAGGGTTGAAGTAGAACTATGTCATTAATGCAAACAAGGGTTTGAACAAAGGGACGGTTGAGCAGATTGGGCACTACATAATCCAATAGACAGGGACTTATTGCACATCATCATTTTGGCCTACATTAAACAAGAGTGAGTTTTGAAGTAGGGTTTTCATCACCTTATGGAATTAAGTGTTTTGGTGGGAGTTCACTATCATATTATTATAGGTGTTCATTATAAATGGGTCATTATCCCTAGTACAAAATCCCATATTGATTTGTAGAAGTTTATTCATCATAATTGGGTCATTTTCCATGGTACAGGAGCCCACAAGTTGATTTGATTTATTATCATTTTTAGGGAGGTTGAGTGGTACTAAGCAGGTGGTTGAAGTCACCTTCAGGTTGAAGCCTAAAAACAATTCAGGGTGGTAGGGAGGCAAGTTGGAGCTTGCAAGGGTGTTGGAGCATCCTTTTAGCATTGGCTGATAAAGTCGTGTGTTGGAGCATCCTTCCAGTTGGAGCTGGAAAATTGAATGCTTTTCTAGAGTAATAGGGAGTTGGGGCTTCCCTTTTTAGTTGGAGTTGAAGCATTTGATGTAATCATAAAATTATTAGAAAAGTGTTCAGTGGGTTTTACCCTGAAGGGTGTTTCCACCTAAAACTTTGTTGTCTATTGTCTATTGCTTGTTTATGCTTTGAATTAATGCTAAATATTAATTAATGCTTTAAAAAGATTAATAAGTTACTAATTGACAAGAAATTCTGATTAACACACCCCCACACAGCTCTCAGTGTTTCCAATATTTATTATAATTATGTCGAAAACATTAACCATAAAACTTTGTTCTTAAGGGTTTTTATTTATTTAAAAAGATTTTACAAACTTTAAAAGAAAAAAGATAGAGCAAAAGAGAACTTTATCCTTTAAAAAAATAGATTTATTAAAATAGCAGATATGGTTGAGCTTATCCACTTATCAACTCATAATTATTATTAATTCTCTTTAAATTAAAATGTAAATTTAATTTACAAAATGAATAAAAACGTATACTATTTTATTGTAAGTCGAAACTTTCTATTAACTGCAAATGTAAATATTTACATGGCTATTCCTTAGGATCCTATGGGTCTCACCCCAACCAGGTTTGTTGACCATTGCTACCAAACCATAACAAATAGTCCAAAAAAGACACAATCTAGCCTACCATAACTGAAGAGGAAAAAATGCCAAAAGGCTAGCATAATAAACAAAACACCAAAAAACATACTCAATCGTCAGAGTTGACATAAGCTAGGTTGTATAGCCGCATCCTTGGTGGAGGGGGAGGGGGGAAGGGCAACTAACATGTTGCTCCAAGTGAGCCATCCAAGTCTCAAGCTTCTCCAATTTGTCTAGAATGTGCATATGCCCACGCCATATCACCACCACTCGCTCTCATAAGTGACACTAGAAATACTGAATTTGGGACAGGGCCGCCATAACTGCCTCATGTTCCTCACAACGATTTTTCTCATAGGTCTCCATTTGCATACTTACTACCTTGGTGGTGCTGGGGTTGCACAAGAATAATTTTTTCTCTTCCTTTTGGTTGGTTGGCAACCACGACGAGGGCCCTGGGTGTGTCCCCTTGCAACCGTGCTCAACCCAACAAACTCCTTTTTATGATAAAGACACTGAGGTCTGCACTCTAAGGCGGTTCCACTGTTGTTGGTTTCCAAACGAGAGCTACGATGCATAGCCATACCCGGAAAAATCAAAGGTAGACGCTCCAGCTATTGCCCCCACGCTGCCCCTGAATTCACTCCTTGTCGCGATGCACATCCTCTTCCTACCTCAAAATCAGACCTCCCCTTAACCGCCTGACCCTCCTTGACACATGCTCGACTATGCCCACCCTTCACATACTCTGCCAACGGGTCCAACACCCACCTCAAACTCGGCCACAAGTGTATCAAATTCCAATCATTGAGCATAATGATCTCCAAATCCGAACCCCCTGCACCCTCAAATCTAGCCACCCACAATTGATTCAACTCCTCAGGTGTGCACCACCACAAGAGGAGACTCTAACGCTTGTAAGAAGATACCCTTTCAAGACCACGCACTACTGCACCAGTGGGTCGTAGAGGCACATGATAACATACAACCAAGGAAACGAGAGTCAATTGGGAGAGAAGCCTACCGAATTCTGTATTCACACTCTGCCCAATTCTAGCTACACCCTAGAGAATAGGTGTTGCGATAAACTAGAACTCATAAAAATTACCAGGAGAAAGCCAATAGAAAGTTCGGCTTAAGATGCTCAACTAGTTTGGAGGGCACCACAGGGAGTACATAAATATATAGAAGACCGAATTGCATTGGGCTCGCTTATGCAAGCTTGTGCCATCCCTGTCACATTCCAAATTAGAGCACATCGCCCCTTCAAATCTCCAATAACCATCAGCGAGCCAAGAGGTTGACTTAAGGCGTTGGTTAGGATCACTTACCCCGAACTGCGATCACCATAATAGCGTTATGAAACCAATCATTTGCCATTGGAGACCCTGCTCCCACCTTCCTTTGCATAAATGCTCGAATGTCGATGCGTGATTTCACACGAGCTTGCTGCTACATGTCCTATCAGGTAACCCACCTTCTTTTCACACACATAGAAAGTCTAGAAGGAGGTCAAGCACGACACCTGACAACCTTGGTTAATCTACCCCATTAAAATAAAAACATATACTATTTTAAATAAATTTAAAATAAAATAAAATCTAATATCAATTTTTATGTAAAATATTATATACACTAAATAAAAATATTTACTAAATTCAAATTGGTCCTTATAACAAAATTTTATACAGGACTCTCCATTGTAAATACATTTTTAAATTTAAAAAAAAATAGTATGCGGACTTATCCCAGGTGGTTAGGAGTGTCCATTATTAACCTCCCCACCCGGGTTCGATACGCAGTTGACACGGATAAAGTGGCAGTGTGATGACACAACTATGATGCAAAAATGTTGTGACGGATATTGATATATTCGAGCTTCCTCCGAGGGGCTCCCACCCATCTAAATTTTTTTTTGTTATAAAAAAATAATATTAGAATTTTTTTTAAAAATATAATATAAAACATTACTTTTTATTTTAATTACTTTAATTACTCCATAAAAAATCTATTAAAATATTTTTTTTCGACCTTACAAAAACATTTAACAAAAAGAATATCATATATAAATTAAAATCTATTGAAAATATATAAAATAAAATCTATCGAAGGAAATATCTTGATTTAACAAGAACCTCCAATATAAAGGACATGTAAATTCTTATCTGCGTAACGTTTCATCATCAACAAAAGCATCCTAAATAAAAAGCCACGTGAAAAATAAAGTTTATTCAAAGAACTAATGTAACTTTTTCTTGATTTAACAAAAGCATCCAATACAGGCTGTGTGGAATAAAATAAAATCTAAGAAGCTTTGGGGATATCTGAAAGATGAAATTAAAAAATAATAAATTTTAAAGTTACAGAGAAATATGTTATGTTTGGGATTGTTTAATTATTTTTATTTAAAATTTAATGAAAAATATTTAAATTATAAGTTTGAATTGGTAAATTTATATAATTTAAATATTTTTTAAAAATTAAAAACTAAATATTTTATTTATTTAAAAATATATTTTAAATAAAAAAAAATTATATTATTATTAAATTTTAATTAAAATAAAAGTTTATTTTATTTTATTTTCAAATGTTTTTTGTTTTTCTTATTTCAACTTAAGTGGATGGGATCTATTGACTTTTTATTTTTATTTTTTTAATTGAAAGTTTAGATTGATTCTCAAGGGAATATGTTTAGCATATGCTTAATCTTAATGCATATTTAATAAGTTTTTTCATGATAAAGTCATCATTATTATTTATAACATTTATTTATGTATAAACAAATTTTGTTTAGCAAAATGGTCCATTACTTTTAATAAATTTAAAAATTAGATTCTTGACAGGTGACTCCCCTACCCATCAATTTTTTAGGGATTTGAGATTATTTCAATTCTAATAAGTTCCTCCATGATAAGTTTCTCATTATTATTTATAACATTCATTTATAATGTTTTTTAGTTAAAGTTGACCCATAATATTTTTATACATGTTTAATCAAATAGTTGTGTGCAGTAGTAAGATATTCTCCTTGTTGCAATAATTCTTTTTATTATATTTATGAAGCTTTAGAACATATCAACCACATTAATATTTTTAATATCATTATACTAATTCAGTAATAACCTTAAAAAACAGAAACACGATATTTAATAAATTCTTGAAATATTGTAATTAAAGCATCCTCTTATTTAGAAAGTAAACGAGTTTTCGAGTAACGAGAAAGTGGGATCGAACATGCTGCGTTATAGCAAAACATCTCGTACAGTCAATCTCACAGTCCGAAGCACGGTATAAATTTTACTGAAATCAACCCTTGATAGAACTCGTACCCAATTAGTGAGGGTCATTTTTATCTCTTGCAATGAGCAAGAGTAAAGTTACTGTTAGCCATAGAATTAAATTTTCAATTAACAAGAACAAAGTTACTGTTAACCATAGAATTTCCAAAAATTGTAATCAAATTAAATTATATCTGAATTTCCACAAATTGTAATCAAATTAAATTATATTAAATTATGAGACAAGGCATTTCTGCTAAATTATTTTTAACAGTGACATCACCCCCCGATAAAATCTAGTACCCAATCAGTGAGGGCATTCCACCTTATATAACAATGTTACCCAATCAAGAAAAAGCCATAAAACAAAACATACCGCTTTTTGTAAAGTTGATTTTTTGAGAAACATATTGTGAATAACTTTCGCAATTCGATCCAGTCATCATTGCTGACCTCCCTCCCCTTTCCTCTTTCTATCCAGTCAATTTTTGGAAGGCCCCTTGCCCCCTTAAAGTCATTCTTTTCTCTTGGTTGCTCTTCTATGATAAAAATCTTTCCTGGGATGTATTACAGAGAAAAGGTTGGCTTGGGCCTGGTCGGTGCGTTCTTTGTCTGCAGGACAATGAATCCAATCTTCATATGTTTCTTCAATGCCCTGCTGCCCAAGCAATCTGGCATGAACTCTCGCTCATGCACAGTTTCCCTCTCAATCACTTCTCTTCCATCCAGGATGCCTTTATATGGTGGGCAGAACAAAGCTCCGAAAGACAGGCTCTCTTCTGCCTCACATGCTGGAATATCTGGACATGGAGGAATCGGCGCATCTTTCAGGCCTCCTGCCTGCCTTTGCTCTCCATCCTCCCATTCATCATGGGATCTATATCCACTCAGAATGACGGATGAATCCAACTATATCAGACTCATTTGTGCTCAGGGTTTTTATATGATCATATTTTTCCTATGGCGGTTACAGTTATGATTACATCTGTTTATCCTCTCTTCACTATACAGGTTTTCCTTATATATATATGCCTCGGTTGCTTACACATGCTGCCGATCTATCATACAATATTTTGATTCATATCTTTGATGCTGTTATATCTGATTGATGCTGTCTGACGCATCTCCATATGCGCCCTTTCGGCGCCATACTATATCAGACTCATTTGTGCACAGGTTTTTTATATGATCATATTTTTCCTATGGCGGTTACAGTTATGATTACATCTGTTTATCCTCTCTTCACTATACAGGTTTTCCTTATATGTATAATGCCTCGGTTGCTAACACATGCTGCCGATCTATCATACAATATTTTGATTCATATCTTTGATGCTGTTATATCTGAATGATGCTGTCTGACGCATCTCCATATGCGCCCTTTCGGCGCCATATATCCATATTCTCCATGACTGCGGTCTCAATGTAAACATGATCCATATATTTCTCAATATATAATATGATGATTTTTTCCTACTGAAAAAAAAAAAAAGTCTTATTTTTACAGTAGGTTGAGGATAGGTTTTTTAGTAAAGGTGATTCAGATTAAATTTTATATGATTGTGCTATGTTTTAGATTTTGATGACTTAAATATTTTTGGGTTGTGGCTTCTTAAACTACAGATTAAGCTGGAAAGATCACAAATAATTTAATAAATAAACAAAATAATTCACAATTCAATAGTTATAGTCAAATCTTATTATTACAATTGGTTTAGGATGTGGGTCTATTTAGTGAAGGCTACTCAGGAACAAATTTTATAGGGTGATTGTGCCATGCTCTGGACTTTGATGGCTTAAATGGCGTTGGGTTGCAGCACCTTAAACCACAGATCAAGCTTAAAAAATCACAAGTAACTTAACTAACAAACAAAAAAAACATTCACAATTCAACGGCTAAAAATTTCAAGTTTTCCCAAAACGAAATCCTAAGTCACATCCTCACATTATATGGCAGTGAAGCAGCACCATTATTAGCGATACTTGTAACAATTCCAATTGTAAGAATTAAACTAAGAAATTATCAACACAAATTCTATCCGAGAGGCTTTTTGACAACACCCTTGGAGCCATGGGTTTCTTAATGCTGTAAGAAACTTGGGGAGACAGAGGTTACTATACATGGAGCATAAGGATTGTATTCAAATTAAAACATCCCTCATCTCATGGACCACATGTTTACTTCTGTATCTACGAGCAGCAGCAACATATAGAGCCAAATTGAGGAAACTCAATGCAGCCCACAGCCAAAAGTAGTAGTCCAGGTGACCTTCATTCAAGTTACTGGGTATCCATCCTACACTCCCTCCTCTGGTGGTGATAAGCATTACAACAATCACTAGCACCGAACTAAAATAGTTACCGAATGCCGTACTAAGATGGGACAGAGCACTGCAAAGGGTACGCATGGCATCAGGGGCCTCTTCATAGAAGAACTCCAACTGCCCTGCCAATACAAATGTCTCTGCAACACCTAACAATACATATTGCGGTATCTGCCACAAAATGCTTAGAGGAACTGGTGTCTCTGTATCATGAACCAGGTTGTGACTCCTAACAACTTGCAACCGTTTGATTTCAAGAATTGCAGCACACACCATAGAAAACATGGCGAATAACTTACCTATACCCATTCGTTGCAACTCGGAGAATCCCTTCTCGTTTCCCTTCCATTTTCTCATTGCTGGTGCGATGATAAAATCATATACTAAAACCCAGAGCATGCAGGTTACACTATTGAACATGTACAGTGAAGCCGCAGGTATATTGAAATGGCCACCAATGCTAGTGTTCATTGTCTTGCCCTGTTCCACAAACATGGTGTGTGCCTGGGCATATGCTGATGTATATATTATAGCTGTTACCCATATGGGCACCATTCGAAGCAATATTTTCACTTCTTCCACTTGGGTTACTGTACAAAGCCTCCAACCATTCAAGCACAACTCACCATTCTTGCTCTCAATATCGCTTATTGTTGCGGCCTTGTCTAAACACCCGCAAATATTCGATTGATTTTGATATTCAAATATCGAAACATTCATATTGGAGTTTTAGTTTCTTCAGAAGAACAGAATTTATTAAATGATCCCTGAGTTAAACACCTGCAAATATTGGATTGATTTTGATATTCAAATATCGAAACATTCATATTGGGGTTTTAATTTCTCCAGGAGAACAGAATTTACTAAATGAACCCTGAGTTTCAGGGACAAAGGAGAATATACAATTGCAAAGAAGAAATTTTAATCCAGGGGGAGGAGAATTACTTGAATTCATCTGTGTAATTTAGTTTTCGACTTCCAGGAACAGAGGATTCCTCCTCGTGTTCCTTCTCATAAAGGAGGCTCTTATCACAGGGGACCTTCACTCGTAGCTTACGCAAAGAGGCAACAATCACTTGACATATTCGTGTGAGGGGACTGCCACCTGGCTTTTGGTGTCTGTAAATAGGAGTACCATAGTAAAAAGCCCCCATAGCAAATCCCATGATTAGAGTTGAAATCCCAAAGCCCAGTGCCCAGCTGATGTCATCTTCTACCCACACCACACCAGTGCTAGAAAGCAGAGTCCCAAAATCACTGACAAAGAAGAACCAATTCAAAAATGAACTCTTCATCATCCTTTCTTTTGGATTGGTGTCATTGAATTGATCTGCTCCAAAAGCTACAATGCATGGCATCAAGCTTCCACTTCCCAAAGCCATCACATAAAGTCCCAAGTAAAATACAATAGCTGGGAGCTCTAAGACACTGATCCATGTCAGTGTGATTAATCCCTGCAATAAAAATAGATATGAGATTTTATCATTATTACATGAGAAAAAGCCAGGCCTGTCTAACTTCGTGGGAAATCTTCGTCTAATTGATATAGGAAGTTACAAAAGCTAAAACTTTAGTTCATTGTTAACTCTGATCTAATCGAAATTTTGCTTTGTTTTCGTGCCTAACTTCAGAATTAAATAGAACCTACCACATATTAAACATAATCAAGTTGAAAATAATTAATATTATTTTGTATTAATGGAGAAATGGTTACACAAGTTGTAACATATCTCCTTAGTTTAGGATTTGTTCCTAGAGTTTAAGAGTTTGGTTGCAACTTCCTAAGTTCTAGTAATGTACTTAATGATGTAATTGCTCATTTGATGCAAGTAGAGTGTACGGAGAGAGTTCTCTTTGTTTTGAGTGCAGTCTCCAGGTGCAGTACTCACCTGTGAGCTGTAACTCCTTCTTTTTCAATTCAAGTCTGATTTTTATCTTGGTATCGGAGCACAGAGTAGGGATAGCCTTAATCTTTTTTTTAGGATGCATCATTGATTACAGAACTGTAGTGGCAGTGGAGTGTACAGAAGCATTCGTAGAATCAGGTGGACTGCAGTAACACGTGAAGACAGGTCTCAGATCACTGATCATCTCTGAGCGCAAGAAAGGGTTGGCGTGGAATCTTCGCGAACAGTCGCGCCATTTTTTAGTAGAAGCAGCAGCTGGCGCGGATTATTAAGGAACAGACGCGCCACTCGGCGCAGTTTTGAGGGTGATAAGCGCGCCAGAAAGTGCTATTGGCGCGGAAAATAAAGTATTAATTGCGCCAATTTTGTAAGGCGCGTCGATTTTGTTTCCGGCGCGGGTATTTCGCTATCGAGAAGCGCCAGCGTCTTTCTCTGTGGAAAATCTGCAATTTTTGCAGATCGGCCTTGCCTGGTGGTGGCACTTTGAAATTTCTGATCTGTTCGGTGGTAGCAGATTGGATTTGCCCGGTGGTGGCACATTAGAGTTCCTGATCTACTCGGTGGCCGCAGATCGGACTTGCTCGGTGGTGGTGCATTAGAGTTCCTGATCTACTCGGTGGCAGCAGATCGGACTTGCCCGGTGGTGGCACATTGGAGTTCCTGATCTACTCGGTGGCAGCAGATCGGACTTGCCCAGTGGTGGCGAATTGGAGTTCCTGATCTACTCGGTGGCAGCAGATCGGACTTGCCTGGTGGTGGCGTATTGGAGTTCCTGATCTACTCGGTGGCAGAAGATCGGACTTGCCCGGTGGTGGCGCATTGGAGTTCCTGATCTACTCGGTGGTAGCAGATCGGACTTGCCCGGTGGTGGCGCATTGGAGTTTCTGATCTGTTCGGTGGTAGTAGATCGGATTTGCCCAGTGGTGGCGCATTGGAATTCCAAATCTGTTTGGTGGCAGTAGATAGGACTTGCCTGGTGGTGGCTAATTGAAGACTTATAGGATCAGAAATTTTATCAATCCAATATGAATAACAGTGATGAGTACTCTCTTAAGCTAGAAAAGACGTGGTCTATTATCAGGCCAGTAGATTATTTGCTCAGGGAGCAGTGGCTGCTGTTTATTTTGATAGGAATCACCATCGCATCGACTTTCTTTATCCTTCAGCCTGGTTTTTTGGCTTCTAATGTTAATGAAAATGGAAGGTTTGTGCCCGACAAACCTCATCGGGTTGTTTATGAGACTCCTGTTTCTCGGTTTGCTCAGTATCATTCGGGTTCGATGGTGAATTCGGGGGCTAAAGTACCCCTAGGTTTGAAGAGAAAGTCCCTGCGAGTTGTCGTGACGGGTGGAGTTGGCTTTGTTGGCAGTCATCTACTTGACAGGCTCATGGCAACATGCGATAGTGTTATTGTTGTCGACAATTTCTTCACAAGAAGGAAGGAGAATGTTTTGCATCATTTTGGCAATCCGAGGTTTGAACAGATAAGGCATGATGTTGTGGAACCCTTATTGTTGGAGGTTGATCAGATCTACCATTTGGCTTGCCTTGATGATGGTCGGGGTTGTAAGTAATTTTGTTGCTCAGGCTTTGCGCAAGGAGCCTTTGACAGTCTTTGGAAATGGGAAACAAACACGGAGCTTCCAGTTCGTTTCTGATCTGGTTGAAGGCCTTATGTGACTTATGGAGGGCGAACATGTTGGTCCTTTCAATCTTGGGAATCCTGGGGAATTTACAATGTTAGAACTAGAACAGGTTAAAGAAGGAAAGGATGACTCTAACAGTGATTGGCACTTTCCATTGCTAATGGAAGAAAACAGTGAGGAAGATGAAGAGCAGGAGTAGAAACAAGAAGAAGAAGTAACAGGAAATGTAATCAATAATGCAAGCCCAGAAAAGGTTGAAATACACAGATTTGAGGTAAGTCCCCTATCAAGGAGATCAAGTAGGAACACTCGATTACCTTCTAAATTGAAAGACTATGCATTAATGTCAAAGTTTTTAAACATTGTAGAACCTGCAAATTATGAGGAAGCAAGTAAATCTTATGCATGGAGGACTACAATGTATGAGGAAATAGAATCAATAAACAGAAATCATACTTGGGATTTGGTTGAATTGCCTGAAGGTAAAACCCCCATAGGATGCAAATGGTTGTATAAACCAAAAATAAATGCAGATGGGAGTATAGAGAAACTTAAAGCTAGACTGGTAGCAAAGGGTTACTCACAGAAAGAGGGAATAGATTTCGATGACACCTTTGCTCCTGTAGCCAAATTAAACACCATTAGAATGCTAATTTCCTTAGCAACAAAACACAAATGGCAGCTACACTAGCTAGATGTTAAGTCTGCATTTATGAATGGTGACTTGAAGGAAGAAATTTATTTAGTACAGCCTGAAGGTTTTGTGAAAAATGGGCAGAAACATCTTGTGTGTAAATTGAAAAAGGTATTTTATGGTTTAAAGCAGGCACTTAGGTCGTGGTATGAGAAAATTGACTCATTTTTTGTACAACATGGCTTTCATAGGAGCTTGAATGATTCAAATCTGTATACCAAGTTTAATAAACAAAGGCAAATGATTTTGATTTCTTTGTATGTAGATGATATGATTGTAACAGGGAATGCTAACAATCTGATCAAAGAAATCAGATGTCACAAGTGCATGAGATGGAAAGACTCTGGACAAACTTTTCTCACTCAAGGGAAGTATGCCAGACACTTGCTGGAAAGGTTCAGAATGGAGTAGTACAGATCAACAGCAACACTATTACAGCAGAACTTAAAGTTGAGTTGTGACGACGGTACTAAAGAGGTGGATGCAACCATGTACAGACAGCTACTTGGCAGTTTGATATATCTAACTACAACTAGACCAGATTTGGCATATTCTGTTAGTGTGTTGAGCCAGTTCATGTCCAAACCACTCAAAAGTCACTGGGTCGCAGCAAAAAGTGTGTTGAGGTATATTAGTGGTACTAGTAATAATGGCATTTTGTACACTGACACTTCTGATGTTATTCTAGCAGGTTTTTCAGATTCCGATTGGGAAGGTAACTTGAATGATCAAAGATCTATCACAGGTTACGCATTCAGCATTGGATCTGGGGTCATAGCATGGAGCAGCAAAAAGCAGAGCACTGTAGCTCTGTTTCATCGAGAGAAACTACAGTCAAAAGAGATATGTGTTGAATATTGTAAAACTTGTGATAACATGGCTGATATTTTTACTAAGCCTCTTGGGCGTGTAAAGTTTGAATTGTTTAGAGGGATGCTAGGAGTTCAGGATAATCCTTTCTCCATTAAGGGGGGGAGTTGAAAATAATTAATATTATTTTGTATTAATGGAGAAATGGTTACACAAGTTGTAACGTATCTCCTTAGTTTAGGATTTGTTCCTAGAGTTTAGGAGTTTGGTTGCAACTTCCTGAGTTCTAGTAATGTACTTAATGATGTAATTGCTCATTTGATGTAAGTAGAGTGTACGGAGAGAGTTCTCTTTGTTTTGAGTGCAGTCTCCAGGTGCAGTACTCACCTGTGAGCTGTAACTCGTTCTTTTTCAATTCAAGTCTGATTTTTATCTAATCAGAGACAAGATCATTAATGAAACGTTGCTTATACCTTAAATTCATTATCAAATTTGTTTAAAAATAAAAAGCCCTTACAAGATATAACCTAGTCCCAATAGAAAATTCATTTGAAGGCCATGAAGTTAAAAGGGGCTTAAAAAGGGTAGGAGATGATTAC
Organism: Pinus tabuliformis; assembly: GCA_031772625.1. NCBI lineage: Eukaryota > Viridiplantae > Streptophyta > Pinopsida > Pinales > Pinaceae > Pinus > Pinus tabuliformis. The sequence goes on along the minus strand of CM062811.1, from coordinate 141,268,979 downwards.
AATGAAATAGAGCGTGGAGGCAATAGCCATGGTGGTGTAGCACCCCAGGTATGCATCTACAGTTATTGCTCCGAGAATAGGTGTGAGATTGCATGTGCCTAACCAGGGGGTTGAAATATTTGCTGCCACAGCATTGCTCTTCTTCAGTTCTCCACTCAAACAAGTCACTAAATTTGTGTCCACTCCATAAAATGCCATCCGTTCCCAGAACTTGGCACCTACAATACAATGGAATTTGGAGTGGAGAAGACGAAGAGAAAGAATCAATAAGCAGCAGTTGAAATGAATGAAGATGGGCAGTGAAATTTTGGAATTAGTTAGAAATGAATAGGGAAGAGGACCTAGAATGAAAAGGGATCCCTTCCATGGCCACCTTCCTTTAGTATTGCCGCTGTTGTTGGGATGTTGTAGCAGAGGGACTTCCAGTGCCTCCAGCGGCTCAGCCATATTGTTAATCGGGGGTGTCTACTCAAACTGCAAGTATGGTACATATGGTATGACTTCATCCATTAAGAAGACCTGGAAATTGTTTCAATTTGAGAGCAACCACATACTTGGATGCACAGTGAGATTGGGTTTAACCTTCTTTCTAAATAAAAGTTAACAATAAGATTGGTTTATTTTAGTTTTCCTCACTAAGTGGTATGGTAGATGACTCTTTGCTTTTACTTGTTTTATTGTTTTCAAGCCAGGGTAGAATAAACACTACTGCAAATCGATTCCAAACACCAAAACTCCAAAGATAAAACAAATTTCACATCATGGGCCACAAAAACCATGGCTTCAACACTTTCTTCAGCGAAACTGGAGCTGAAAAGCATGTCCCCCGTGCTGTATTGGAAGATCTGGAGCCCATTGTCATTAACGAGGTACTTACCGTAAGCTTTTCCATCCTAAACAGCTTATCAGCGGCAAGGAAGATGCCGCCAACAACTTTGCCTGTGGTCCTCTGGTGGCAAGGAAATTGTGGACCTCTGCCTGGACCGTTCTAGTCTTCAACGATTCTTGATGGAATGATCAATATTGTTTTTCAATGTGATAAACTTGATATAACTAGAGAGTTGCAAGCTTGAAAATGGTTTCCTTTGAAGTGCAACCATTTTTTTCATCTCCCAAGTTGGCACTTGATCACTGTAATCATCCCCTATCTGATCATTCTTTGGGAGTCTCCTCACAAAATAGAGATGAGGACTCATCAGTTTTGATCCTCCCTCATCTAATAAGGTGTACTGGATTACCTCGATGGTGGAATGATTGATATTGCTTTTAAATGTCTCATTAAGTGTTTTTACCAATTTTTATAATAATAAAATTATTTTAAAATACAAATATTAAAACCCAGCAAATGTATTCTAAAATTCTATTCCTTGTTCAGTGTTTTTACCATTTTTTATAATCGCATAATAATTTAAAAAGGAAACAAAGAAACCCAATTCTAATCAATCTCAATTTTTTTGTATGTATGTTCCCAAGTTTTTATATTGTTGTCAGAAAACAAATCTAAGTGAGAATCCTAAATCGACTTTCATAAATATAATATATAATTTTTATTTTTGTTTTTTTGTTTTTTAATTAATGAAAAATTTATTTTAAATAATTTTAGCCGGGAAAGAGGTAGTGGAGAAGTAATTCCAAAAACTATATTTTTATTTTTTATTTTTTGGTTATTTTCTTTAACAACGACTATATTAATGGCCTTGGGTTAAGTTCCTTTAGGTTAATTTTTTGTGATTTTAATTAAAGTTTTATGAAAACGCTGAATAGTTTTATTTTTTCGTAATATTTTTTATTTTTTATTTTATTTATTTATTTATTTTTATTTTTATTTTTATGTTTATTTTTATTTTTATTTTTTTTCTAATTTTTGAAAATCTTTTTTTTTTAATTTTTTATTGGTTGAGCGAATTTTGATGTGACATAATTTTTTTGGTGGAGGGTGATTTAATTTTAGTTTTTGTCAATGCCTAACAAATCATTTTAAATTAGAAAAAAAAACTAATTTTGTAAATGGCCATTCTGTCAGTGAGTGCTCTGACAGTGACACTGATGTCTCGAACTATTGGTGCTCTGTCCATGTCCTTTATGAAAGTGAGGGGGTAGGGGAGGCGTTTATATAATTGTTTTGAAAACAAATTAAATAGAACCCACCCCATATATGACCTAGTAGATGATAATGCATATATGACCTAGTAGATGATAATGCATCTATTTTGATAATGCATCAATCCTTCTTTATGAATCTCATATAAGTATGAAACCCCTATGCTCAGATTCTGTTGTTATGACCTGTAGATTTCATATTTGTGATATGTTTGATGAAATGCCTATCATGGCTAGTAGGGGTCTGGTTAATTCTTTGTACCAATGTTTGCATTAGTAGCTTTACTTCACTCTTATTTATCATTTCTGGAAGTTCCATGAAGTTCTGGGCAGAGGCATGAGACCTAACCCTGAAAAAGTGGCACATAATTTGAGTTTGTTGGCTCAGAAATACCTGAAAAAGGCCATAGTCGCATGCATGCCTTGTTGTGGGAGTGACTAGAGGGTCTTAGTCACATGCATGGCTTGTAATGGGAGCGACCAGGGGTTTAGCTCAACAAAATGACAAGTTGTCTCAGGGGTTGGGCACCTAGAAGGGTTGGTTGTCTTCTGAAGGGTCTATAGTTCCTAAGTAAGGTCAGATTGGTTTTGATTTGTCAGTTCCACTTCCTTAACTATACATAGGGAGTTGAATCACATCATAGTAGCATCTCGTCACATGTTCACCCCAGTGGACTAGTTAGCTTGGGTAAATGTGGGAGGAGGGTGTTACACATAAATTACTAGAGGATCTATCGAGAAGGATAGAGGTTTCCTAGCATAACAAAAGGCTCAAGATCAGCAAGAAGGTTCTTGGAGAATAGGTCCATGAAAAAGGACTCCCCCTCTGAGGTATCAAACCATATTTCTTGGTGTATGTTACTGTTGTGGAAATTTTGGACATAATTTGTAAATTGTCAAGCCTATGATAGGAGAAGAAGCAACTTTGGAAGGTCTGTCAGAAATGAATATCCCAAAAAATCTCGGAAATATTACATGCAAAACTATAGTAGGTTTGGATGTTTAAGCAATGAAGTAGAATGCCATAAATTAAACAAATTTGGACATTTGGTTAAATATTGTAGGCTAACCGCTCCCCCAAGCGAATCATAGCAGAATCAAAATGCTCAGGTCTAGAGGAAGTAAAATGAGAGATGTGCAATTGCCCTAAAAGCTCAAAGTAAGAATAATGTGTGGTATGTTGATAGTGGTTTTTGAACACATATGAATAGAGACAAGAATAAATTCATATCTCTTAAAGAAGGAAAGGATGGAATAGTGTCTTTTGCGAATGACAGATCTGCAAATGTTATAGGAACGGGAACAGACAAGCTAGGAGGCAAGGATGCTACAACAAAGGATGTGCTTCTCATTGAAAATATGAATCACAGTCTGTTGAGCGTAATTCAAATGTGTGATCAGGGATAGGGACACACATTGCTCTTTGACTCAAATAAATGTGAAATGAGGAGAGAGAAATTCGACAAGCTGGTGGCAATTGCAACTAGGACTCTGAATGACATATACAATTTGGACGAGACTTTTGACAGAGGTTGTTTCTTTGCAAAAGAATATCTAAGTTGGCTTTGGCACAGAAGAATGGGACATATAAACTTTGAGAATCTTGTCAAAATTAGTAAAAAGGAGGTTTTGAGAGAAATGTCACAGATCTCAAAACCAGCCAGCACTACATGTAAACATTGCAAGCAAGGAAAATAGACAAGGGTTGAATTCAATACCAAGGAACCTTCAACATCAAAGCCATTAGGACTAGTACACACCGATCTATGTGGACCGATGAAGACTAAAGGACTAGATGGTGAAGATTACTTCATGCCAATGATTAATGATTATACGAGGTTAACAATAGTATGTTTTTTAAGAAAAAGTTACGACTACCTCTCATGGAAATGGTCATACGTTTGAATGACTTACTTAACGCAGTTGAATCCCAAAAAATGATATCTAATATAATGCACTGCGTAATCCCCCATACTTAAATTCAAAAAGAGTCAAGGGATCTCTACTTGAATGGTTCATGAGGCACAATACTTGCTAAGGTTTTGCAAATGGGGTAGCAAGCCAAGTGGGCTTGATTGTGGAAAAACTCCACAGTTAAGCGCGCTTGAGCCAGAGGAGTTCTGGGATGGGTGACCTCCTGGGAAGTCCTGGTTACCGGGTGCAAGCCCCGGAAGTGATGATTGATGCTATGTGATTCGTTCTCCACATTTCACTAGTTTCAATCCCACTTCTTCACCCCTGTGAGCATCACCCGATGCAATGAGTGCTAAGTGAACTATTCAAATAATCATGAGAAATTAGTCAGTTACGACTACCTCTCATGGAAATGGTCATACGTTTGAATGACTTACTTAACGCAGTTGAATCCCAAAAAATGATATCTAATATAATGCACTGCGTAATCCCCCATACTTAAATTCAAAAAGAGTCAAGGGATCTCTACTTGAATGGTTCATGAGGCACAATACTTGCTAAGGTTTTGCAAATGGGGTAGCAAGCCAAGTGGGCTTGATTGTGGAAAAACTCCACAGTTAAGCGCGCTTGAGCCAGAGGAGTTCTGGGATGGGTGACCTCCTGGGAAGTCCTGGTTACCGGGTGCAAGCCCCGGAAGTGATGATTGATGCTATGTGATTCGTTCTCCACATTTCACTAGTTTCAATCCCACTTCTTCACCCCTGTGAGCATCACCCGATGCAATGAGTGCTAAGTGAACTATTCAAATAATCATGAGAAATTAGTCAGTTACGACTACCTCTCATGGAAATGGTCATACGTTTGAATGACTTACTTAACGCAGTTGAATCCCAAAAAATGATATCTAATATAATGCACTGCGTAATCCCCCATACTTAAATTCAAAAAGAGTCAAGGGATCTCTACTTGAATGGTTCATGAGGCACAATACTTGCTAAGGTTTTGCAAATGGGGTAGCAAGCCAAGTGGGCTTGATTGTGGAAAAACTCCACAGTTAAGCGCGCTTGAGCCAGAGGAGTTCTGGGATGGGTGACCTCCTGGGAAGTCCTGGTTACCGGGTGCAAGCCCCGGAAGTGATGATTGATGCTATGTGATTCGTTCTCCACATTTCACTAGTTTCAATCCCACTTCTTCACCCCTGTGAGCATCACCCGATGCAATGAGTGCTAAGTGAACTATTCAAATAATCATGAGAAATTAGTCAGTTACGACTACCTCTCATGGAAATGGTCATACGTTTGAATGACTTACTTAACGCAGTTGAATCCCAAAAAATGATATCTAATATAATGCACTGTGTAATCCCCCATACTTAAATTCAAAAAGAGTCAAGGGATCTCTACTTGAATGGTTCATGAGGCACAATACTTGCTAAGGTTTTGCAAATGGGGTAGCAAGCCAAGTGGGCTTGATTGTGGAAAAACTCCACAGTTAAGCGCGCTTGAGCCAGAGGAGTTCTGGGATGGGTGACCTCCTGGGAAGTCCTGGTTACCGGGTGCAAGCCCCGGAAGTGATGATTGATGCTATGTGATTCGTTCTCCACATTTCACTAGTTTCAATCCCACTTCTTCACCCCTGTGAGCATCACCCGATGCAATGAGTGCTAAGTGAACTATTCAAATAATCATGAGAAATTAGTCAGTTACGACTACCTCTCATGGAAATGGTCATACGTTTGAATGACTTACTTAACGCAGTTGAATCCCAAAAAATGATATCTAATATAATGCACTGCGTAATCCCCCATACTTAAATTCAAAAAGAGTCAAGGGATCTCTACTTGAATGGTTCATGAGGCACAATACTTGCTAAGGTTTTGCAAATGGGGTAGCAAGCCAAGTGGGCTTGATTGTGGAAAAACTCCACAGTTAAGCGCGCTTGAGCCAGAGGAGTTCTGGGATGGGTGACCTCCTGGGAAGTCCTGGTTACCGGGTGCAAGCCCCGGAAGTGATGATTGATGCTATGTGATTCGTTCTCCACATTTCACTAGTTTCAATCCCACTTCTTCACCCCTGTGAGCATCACCCGATGCAATGAGTGCTAAGTGAACTATTCAAATAATCATGAGAAATTAGTCAGTTACGACTACCTCTCATGGAAATGGTCATACGTTTGAATGACTTACTTAACGCAGTTGAATCCCAAAAAATGATATCTAATATAATGCACTGCGTAATCCCCCATACTTAAATTCAAAAAGAGTCAAGGGATCTCTACTTGAATGGTTCATGAGGCACAATACTTGCTAAGGTTTTGCAAATGGGGTAGCAAGCCAAGTGGGCTTGATTGTGGAAAAACTCCACAGTTAAGCGCGCTTGAGCCAGAGGAGTTCTGGGATGGGTGACCTCCTGGGAAGTCCTGGTTACCGGGTGCAAGCCCCGGAAGTGATGATTGATGCTATGTGATTCGTTCTCCACATTTCACTAGTTTCAATCCCACTTCTTCACCCCTGTGAGCATCACCCGATGCAATGAGTGCTAAGTGAACTATTCAAATAATCATGAGAAATTAGTCAGTTACGACTACCTCTCATGGAAATGGTCATACGTTTGAATGACTTACTTAACGCAGTTGAATCCCAAAAAATGATATCTAATATAATGCACTGCGTAATCCCCCATACTTAAATTCAAAAAGAGTCAAGGGATCTCTACTTGAATGGTTCATGAGGCACAATACTTGCTAAGGTTTTGCAAATGGGGTAGCAAGCCAAGTGGGCTTGATTGTGGAAAAACTCCACAGTTAAGCGCGCTTGAGCCAGAGGAGTTCTGGGATGGGTGACCTCCTGGGAAGTCCTGGTTACCGGGTGCAAGCCCCGGAAGTGATGATTGATGCTATGTGATTCGTTCTCCACATTTCACTAGTTTCAATCCCACTTCTTCACCCCTGTGAGCATCACCCGATGCAATGAGTGCTAAGTGAACTATTCAAATAATCATGAGAAATTAGTCAGTTACGACTACCTCTCATGGAAATGGTCATACGTTTAAATGACTTACTTAACGCAGTTGAATCCCAAAAAATGATATCTAATATAATGCACTGCGTAATCCCCCATACTTAAGTTTGAAGTGGTTGAATGTTTCAAAGTATATAAGGAAATGGTTGAAAATGAAATTGATTTGAATATTAAATGTTTGAGATTGGAAAATGGTGGATAATTCACATTCAAAGCATTTCAACACTTTTATGAGGAACATGTAATATAAATACAATTTTCAGTAGCTAGGACGCCACAACAAAATTGAGTCATCGAAAGGAAAAATATAATAGTAAAAGACATGGCTAGAACAATGTTGAATGATTCAAAATTGGACAACAAATTGTGGTTTCAGTGATTTGATACAACAATGTACATTTTGAAGAGAGGTTTTCTTAGAAGTAATTTTGACAAGACTTTGTATGAACTATGGAAGGGAAGAACACAAAATTTCAAACATTTTTGAGTCTTTGGAAGCAAATGCGACATTAAAAAGGAAGACCAGAAGATAGGAAAATTTGACTCCAAAGTAGATGAAGGTATATTTATTGGCTACTTACACAAAAGTAAAGCACATAGATGTTATAATCAAAGACTCAACTGGATAGTTGAAAGCATCAATGTAACAATTGCTGAAGCTCATGGACAAAATATTGAACAAGGAAGCTCATATTCAGGCGAGCCAGAGACACGTGAGACATAACTAGAAAAAGTCAAAGAGGAAGCCCAGAAGCAAGTGCAATAAAATGATGAAACAATTTCCAACCAAGAAGAGATGAGAAATGAATAGAATGAACCTTCTAAGACTCCCAATAAATGGTATCAAAAGAACCATCCTTCAAACCAATTCATTGGGAACATTGATGAAGCTATAGGAACTAGAAGAAATCGACAGCTGCACACGCCAAAACAACCATATCTTGCACTCTTGGCCACATTTGAGCCTAGAAGCTTTGAAGAGGCTAGTCATGATGAACATTTGGTAGTGGAAATGAATGAAGAATTGGATCATATTGAAAATAATGATACTTTGGAACTGGTTCCATGACCAAAGGACAAAAATGGCATTGGGACAAAGTGGGTTTTAGGAACAAGTTGAATGAGGATGGATAGGTTACCAGGAAAAAGACAAGATTGGTCTGTAAAGGGTATGCATGGATTGAAGAAATATATTTAGAAGATACATTTGCACCCATTTCTAGGATGGAAGCCATTAGAATTTTCTTGGCCTACGCATGTTCAAGAAAGATTAAGGTGTATCAGATGGACGTAAAATCATCCTTTCAAAATGGAGAATTGGAAGAAGAAGTTTATATAGAACAACCTAAGGGATTTCTGCTCACCAAAAATAAGGATTATGTTTGCAGGTTGAAGAAGGCATTGCATGGTCTCAAACAGGCTCCTAGAGCTTGGTATGCCCATCTTGATAGGTACTTGCAGAAACAAGTGTTTAGGAGAGGAAATGTTGATAGCAACCTTTATGTAAAGGTTGAGCACAACAGTTTGAATATCATTTAAGTATATGTGGATGACATTATTTTGGCAGCGATGATGACAGGTTAAGTAAGAAGTTTGCATCAAATATGAAAATTGTGTTTGAGATGACATTGCTTGGTGAGTTGAATTTCTTCTTGGGACTTCAAATATCTCAAGAGGATAAGGGCATATTCATCTGTCAAACCAAGTATATCAAAGAAATGTTGAAGATATTTCAAATGGAAGATTGCAAACCGGTCAATAACCCATGGTGATTGGTTGCAAGTTGAGCATGGATGATATATCCAAAGATGCAGACCAGAGAATGTATAGATATATGATTGGAAATATAATGTATCTGATAGCTTCTAGGCCAGATGTGATGTATGCAAGGGGATAAGTGGCACATTTCCAAGTAGCATAAAAAGAATCCCATGTTGTTGTAGTAAAGAGAATATTCCAGTATCTCAAAGGAACAACGAATTGTGGTTTATGGTATCCAAAAGGGAAGTATTTAACCATCATAACTTACATAGATTCATATTGGGCAGGTAATATTGATGATCGTAAGAGTACTAGTGAAGTTTGATGAGACCATTCCGATGTATTGCGACAACAATAACATCATAAGGATCTTCAAAAACCTTGTCATGCATTAAAAGACAAAACATATTCCTATCAAGTATCACTTTGTTCGAGAATAGGTTGCGGAGAAAAACATAAAGGTGGAATATATTGGGACAAAGGAGAAAATAGCTTACATCTTCACCAAAGCTTTACTGCATGACACATTTGAGTATCTTCAACAAAAACTTGGGATTCTCCCAACTTCCCATTGAAATGCTTCTTATTCGACCAAGCAAATAGGGGGAGCAAAGGCAAGTTAGAAGTACACTGGGAGTAGTGGCATATTGTCAGTGGGATTCACTCTTTTCCACTAATGTAAAGTGGGGAAGAAAGCAGGCCAGGAAGCTTAGAGGCATGTAGTCATGTGGAGTAGTGATCGCAAGGGGAGTATGTGTGTTTCCATCAATGACAAAGGGGGATATTGTTGTTTTGTGGTTGTCATTGATGTCAACCTAAGAAGCACTAGGAGATGCCCCACCTTTGTCAACCAAAATGACATGGAAAATCATGGTGTTTCAAGTCTAGACCATCACTGTTTGATTCTCCTCATCAAGCTAATTTCAGTGGTATGTGGTATGCCCTGAGTTCTCTCACAGTTTGTGAATTATGATAGTTTGAAGATGAAGAACCCAATTTGTGAGTGAAAACCCCAAAAAATGATGACGTGACACCCTATCATTGGTCAAATCCTGAAGATGAGATTTTCATAAAAAATTCTATGGTTAAACTATTTCATAAAAGGTCTCAATGATTATTTTTGAATTATCAAATCAAGAAATGGTCTTTGAATTTAAGTAAAATTAAAACCTAAAATCCAAAAGGTGGAACGACCTCATTTTTTCAACCTCAAGCTTCTAAAATTCAAATTTTAATTTGTGAATCTCCCTCCAAAAGGTGAAATTCGGCTACCCTTAGAAGCTACTCAACTAACTACATAAGGACACATGATTTCACCTCCAAAGGCATGGAATTAAATGCACAATCTTTGCGATTACCTTTTGCAATCCATTTGGGCCCCATGGAATACTGAGACATCAAATGAGAGGCCTATTTGAAGAAGTTTTGTTAAGAATTGGTTATGATCTGCTAATATTTTCACTGGATTCTTTTCATCTCTGTTGCAAGACAACGAAGGATAAAGGGTTTTTTTTGTTTGGCTTTGTCGAGGGATTTATTGGGTGACCTACTGCAGGTAGAGATCAAATATTATGTGTTGAATTCTTTTGTGATCTCAGTGCTTGTTAAGGCAAACGAAGTAGAACATTGATATACAAACTTCATATCTAATGGGGAATCAACTTTAATGCTAGGATTATCTCTGCAACATCTACAAGTATAAGGGTTCTATGAAGTATAAGGGTTCTATGAAGGATGTTTGCAATAAGGATTTCTTTGAAGGGACTAAGGCAACATTGAAAGTATCATCATCATCTGTTTGTAGCATGTTTATAGACAGAGCAGTGTTTGACATCATCACATTTGTCAAGCATATAATCTTCCAACAAGAATTCACTCAGTGAGGGTTGAAGTAGAACTAAGTCATTAACGCAAACAAGGGTTTGAACAAAGGGATGGTTGAGCAGCTTGGGCACTACATGATCCAATAGACAGGGAATTATTGAACATCAACATTTTGGGCTACATTAAACAAGCAAGAGTCTTGAAGTAGGGTTCTCATCACCTTATGGAATTAAGTGTTTTGTTGGGAGTTCACTATCATATTAATATAGGTGTTCATTATAAATGGGTCATTATCCCTAGTACGAAAGCCCATATTGATTTGTAGAAGTTTATTCATTATAATTGGGTCATTGTCCCTAGTACGGGAGCCCACAATAGTTGATTTGATTTATTATCATTTTTAGGGAGGTTGAGTGGTGCTAGGCAGGTGGTTGAAGTTACCTTCAGGTTGAATCCTGAAAACACTTCAGGCTGGTAGGCTGGCAAGTTGGAGCTTGTTAGGGTGTTGGAGCATCCTTTTAGCATTGGCTGATAAAGCCATGTGTTGGAGCATCCTTCTAGTTGGCGCTGGAAAATTGAACGCTTTTCTAGAGTACTAGGGAGTTGGGGCTTCCCTTTTTAGTTGGAGTTGAAGCATTTGATGTAATCATAAAATTATTAGAAAAGTGTTCAGTGGTTTTTGTCCCGAAGGGCGTTTCCACCTAAAACTTTGTTGTCTATTGTCTATTGCATGTTTATGATTTGAATTAATGCTTTGAAAATATTAATAAGTTACTAATTGATAAGAAATTCTGATTAACATGCCCCCACACACACCTCTCAGTGTTTCCAATAGTTACTATAATTATGTCAAAAACATTAACCATAGAACTTTGTTCTTAAGGGTTTTTATTTATTTAAAAAGATTTTGTAAACTTTAAAAGAAAAGAGATAGAGCAAAAGAGAACTATATCCTTTTAAAAAATAGATTTATTAAAATAGTGGAGAAGGTTGAGCTTATCCATTTATCAACTCATAATTATTATTAATTCTCTTTAAATTAAAATGTAAATTTAATTTACAAAATGAATAAAAACGTATACTATATTTTTGTAAGTCGAAACTTTCTATTAACTGAAAATGTAAATATTTACATAGCTATTCCTTAGGATCCTATGGGTCTCACCCCAACCAAGTTTGTTGACCATTGCTACCAGACCATAACAAATAGTCCAAAAAAGACACAATATATCCTACCATAACCGAAGAGGTAAAAAATGCCAAAATACTAACATAATAAACAAAACACCAAAAGACATAATCAATCACCAGAGTTGACAGAAGCTAGGTTGTATAGCCCCATCCTTGGTGGAGGGGGAGGGGTGAAAGGGCAACTAACATGTTGCTCCAAGTGAGCCATCCAAGTCTCAAGCTTCTCCAATTTGTCTAGAATGTGCATATGCCCACGCCATACCACCACCACTCGCTCCCGTAAGTGATACTGGAAATACTGAATTTGGGACAAGGCCGCCATAATTGCCTCATGTTTCTCACAATAATTTTTCTCATAGGTCTCCATTTTCATTTTCACTGACTGCCTCAGTGATGTTGGGGTTCTCAAGAATAGCTTCCTCTCTTCCTTTTGGTTGGTTAATGACCACGGCGAGGGCCCCAGGTGTGTCCCTTTGCAACCGTGCTCAACCCAACAAACTCCTTTTTATGATAAAGACACCGAGGTATGGGCTCTAAGGCAGTTCCATTGTTGTTGGTATCCAAACGAGAGTTGCAACGCTGAGCCATACTCGAAAAAATCAAAGGTAGACACTCTAGCTATTGCCCCCATGCTGCCCCTGAATTCTCTCCTCACCGTGATGCACATCCTCTTCCTACCTCAAAATCAGACATTCCCTTAACTGCCTGACCCTCCTTGACACATGCTCGACTATGCCCACCCTTCACATACTCTGCCAATGGGTCCAACACCTACCAAAAACTCGGCCACAAGTGTATAAAATTCCAATCATTGAGCATAATAATCTCCAAATCTGAACCTCCTGCACCCCCAAATCTAGCCACCCACAATTGATTCAACTCCTCAGGAGTGCACCACCACAAGAGGAGACTCTAACGCTCGTAAGTAGATACCCTTTGAAGACCACACACCGCTACACCAGTGGGTCATAGAGGCAAATGATAACATACATCCAAGGAAATGAGAGTCAATTGGGAGAGAAGCCTACCCAATTCCTTATTCACACTCTGCCCAATTCTAGCGACACCCTAGAGAATATGTGTTACGATAAACCAGAACTCATAAAAATTACCAAGAGAGAGCCAACAACAAGTTGGGCTTAAGATGCTCAACCAATTTGGAGGACACCACACGGAGTACAAAATAAGTAAAAGACCAAATTGCATTGGGCTCACTTCTACAAACTCGTGCCTCCCGTGTCACATTTCAAATTAGAGCACGTCGCCCCTTCAAATCTCCAATAACCATCAACGAGCCAGGAGGTTGACTTAAGGCGTCGGTTAGGATCACTTACCTCGAATTGCCATCACCATAATAGCGTTATGAAACCAATCATTTGCCATTGGAGACCCTACTCTCACCTGCCTTTGCATAAATTCTCCTGAGTGTCGATGCATGATTTCACACGAGCTTGCTGCTACATGTCCTATCATGCAACCCACCTTCTTTTGACATGCATAGAGAGTCTAGAAGGAGGTCAAGCACGATAGCTGACAACCTTGGTTTATCCACCCCATTAAACTAAAAACATATACTAATTTAAATAAATTTAAAATAAAATAAAATCTAATATCAATTTCTATGTAAAATATTATATACACTAAATAAAACTATTTACTAAATTCAAAGTGGTCCTTAATAATAAAATTTTATACAGGACTCTCCATTGTAAATACCTTTGTTAAATTTTTTTAAAAATAATATGCGGACTTATCCCATGTGGTTGGGAGTGTCCATTATTAACCTCCCCATTCGGGTTCGATATACTGTTGACACGGATAACAATGTCATCTGATAACACAACTATGATGCAAAAAAATTGGATGAAAAAAATTGTGACGGATGTTGATATGTTCAAACTTCCTCTCAAAGAATCCATAACACAACTATGATGCATAAAAATTGGATGAAAAAAATTGTGACGGATGTTGATATATTCGAACTTCCTTCCAAAGAGCCCCACCCCTCTGAATTTTTATTTTTATAAAAAAATAATATTAAAACTTTTTTAAAGATATAATATAAAATATTACTTTCTACTTTAATTACTTTTATTAAAGCATCCTCAATTAAAAACCACGTGTAAAATAAAGTTTATTCAAAGAACTAATATAGCTTTTTCTTGATTTAACAAAACCATCCAATACAGAGGGCTGTGTGGAATAAAATAAAATCTAAGGGGCTTCGAACTTCCTCCCAAGGAGTCCCACCCCTCTGAATTTTTTCTTTTATAAAAAAATAATATTAAAACTTTTTTAAAGATATAATATAAAATATTACTTTCTACTTTAATTACTTTTATTAAAGCATCCTCAAAAAAAACCACGTGTAAAATAAAGTTTATTCAAAGAACTAATATAGCTTTTTCTTGATTTGACAAAACCATCCAATACAGAGGGCTGTGTGGAATAAAATAAAATCTAAGGGGCTTTGGGGATATCTGAAAGATGAAATTAAAAAATAATAAATTTTAAAGTTATAAAGAAATATGTTACGTTTGGGATTGTTTAATTATTTTTGTTTAAAATTTAATGAAAAATATTTAAATTATAAATTTGAATTGGTAAATTTATATAATTTAAATATTTTTTAAAAATTAAAAACTAAAAATTTTATTTATTTAAAAATATATTTTAAATATAAAAAATTTGTATTATTATTAAATTTTAATTAAAATAAAAGTTTTTTATTTTTATTTTTAAAGGTGTTTTGTTTTTCTTATTTCAACTTAAGTGGATGAGATTTGTTGACTTTTTATTTTTTAATTGAGAGTTTAGATTGATTCTCAAGAGAATATGTTTAGCATATGCTTAATCTTAATGCATATTTAATAAGTTTTTCATGATAAGGTCATCATTATTATTTATAACATTTATTTATATATAAACAAATTTTATTTAGCAAAATGGACCATTACTTTTAATAAATTTAAAAATTAGATACTTGACAAGTGACTCCTTACCAACCAATTTCCTAGAGATTTGAGATTATTTCAATTTAATAAGTTCCTCCATGATAAGTTCCTCATATTATTTATAACATTCATTTATAATTTTTTTTAAGTTAAAATTGACCCATAAAATTTGTATATATGTTTAATCAAGTAAATGTATACAGTAATAAAATATTATTCCTGTTGCAATAATTTTTTATTATATTTATAAAGCTTTAAACTATATCAATCACATTAATATTTTTAATATAATTATATTAATTTAATAATAACAAAAAAAAATAATGCATCCCTCTTATTTAGAAAGTGAACTAGTTTTCATCTCGCAAGAAGGTGGGATCGAACATGCTGCCTTGTAGCAAAACATCTCGTATTATCATCGATCTCGCAATCCGAAGAACGGTATAAATTTTACTTTCTAACAGTGAAATCGACCCTCGATAGAACTCGACAGAACTCGGACCCAATTACTGAGAATCATTTTTATCTTAATTACGAATTTATTTTCAATTAACAAGAGCAAAGTTACTGTTAGCCATAGAATTTCCAAAAATTGTAATTAAATTAAATTATATTCAATTATGAGATAAGGCCTTTCTGCTTTATTATTTTTAACAGCGACATCACCCTCGATAAAATCTAGTACCCAATGTTATCCAATGTTATTATTACAATAAGTTGAGGATAGGTTTTTTTTAGCAAAAATAATTTGATTGTGTCAAATTTTGATGACTTAAATACCCTTAATTCCAAACTCCTTTAACTATTTATCAAACTTGAAAGATCATCCACATCTTAACAAACAAACAAAAACATTCACAATTCAACGGCTAAAAATATTATGGCATTTCAAGTTTTCCCAAAACGAAATCCTAGGTCACATCCTCACATTATATGGCAGTGAAGCAGCACCATTATTAGCGATACTTGTAACAATTCCAATTGTAAGAATTAAACTAAGAAATTATTAACACAAATTCTATCCGAGAGGCTTTTTGACAACACCCTTGGAGCCATGGGTTTCTTAATGCTGTAAGAAACTTGGGGAGACAGAGGTTACTATACATTGAGCATAAGGATTGTATTCAAATTAAAACATCCCTCATCTCATGGGCCACATATTTACTTCTGTATCTACGAGCAGCAGCAACATATAGAGCCAAATTGAGGAAACTCAATGCAGCCCACAGCCAAAAGTAGTAGTCCAGGTGACCTTCATTCAAGTTACTGGGTATCCATCCTACACTCCCTCCTCTGGTGGTGATAAGCATTACAACAATCACTAGCACCGAACTAAAATAGTTACCGAATGCCGTACTAAGATGGGACAGAGCACTGCAAAGGGTACGCATGGCATCAGGTGCCTCTTCATAGAAGAACTCCAACTGCCCTGCCAATACAAATGTCTCTGCAACACCTAACAATACATATTGCGGTATCTGCCACAAAATGCTTAGAGGAACTGGTGTCTCTGTATCATGAACCAGGTTGTGACTCCTAACAACTTGCAACCGTTTGATTTCAAGAATTGCAGCACACACCATAGAAAACATGGCGAATAACTTACCTATACCCATTCGTTGCAACTCGGAGAATCCCTTCTCGTTTCCCTTCCATTTTCTCATTGCTGGTGCGATGATAAAATCATATACTAAAACCCAGAGCATGCAGGTTACACTATTGAACATGTACAGTGAAGCCGCAGGTATATTGAAATGGCCACCAATGCTAGTGTTCATTGTCTTGCCCTGTTCCACAAACATGGTGTGTGCCTGGGCATATGCTGATGTATATATTATAGCTGTTGCCCATATGGGCACCATTCGAAGCAATATTTTCACTTCTTCCACTTGGGTTACTGTACAAAGCCTCCAACCATTCAAGCACAACTCACCACTCTTGCTCTCAATATCGCTTATTGTTGCGGCCTTGTCTAAACACCTGCAAATATTCGA
The DNA here is from genome assembly GCA_031772625.1 of Pinus tabuliformis. NCBI lineage: Eukaryota > Viridiplantae > Streptophyta > Pinopsida > Pinales > Pinaceae > Pinus > Pinus tabuliformis. The sequence goes on along the minus strand of CM062811.1, from coordinate 141,252,222 downwards.
TTGATTTTGATATTCAAATATCGAAACATTCATATATGAGTTTTAGTTTCTTCAGAAGAACTGAATTTACTAAATGATCCCTGAGTTAAACACCTGCAAATATTGGATTGATTTTGATATTCAAATATCGAAACATTCATATTGGGGTTTTAATTTCTCCAGAAGAACAGAATTTACTAAATGAACCCTGAGTTTCAGGAACAAAGGAGAATATATAATTGCAAAGAAGAAATTTTAATCCAGGGGGAGGAGAATTACTTGAATTCATCTGTGTAATTTAGTTTTCGACTTCCAGGAACAGAGGATTCCTCCTCGTCTTCCTTCTCATAAAGGAGGCTCTTATCACACGGGACCTTCACTCGTAGCTTACGCAAAGAGGCAACAATCACTTGACATATTCGTGTGCACTGTGAGGGGACTGCCACCTGGCTTTTGGTGTCTGTAAATAGGAGTACCAGAGTAAAAAGCCCCCATAGCAAATCCCATGATTAGAGTTGAAATCCCAAAGCCCAGTGCCCAGCTGACGTTGTCTTCTACCCATACCACACCAGTGCTAGAAAGCAGAGTCCCAAAATTACTGACAAAGAAGAACCAATTGAAAAATGAACTCTTCATCATCCTTTCTTTTGGATTGGTGTCGCTGAATTGATCTGCTCCAAAAGCTACAATGCATGGCATGAAGCTTCCACTTCCCAAAGCCATCACATAAAGTCCCAAGTAAAATACAATAGCTGGGAGCTTTAAGACACTGACCAATGTCAGTGTGATTAATCCCTGCAATAAAATGAGATATGAGATTTTATCATTACTACATAAGAAAAAGCAAGGCCTATCTAACTTTGTGGGAAATCTTCGTCCAATTGATACAGGAAGCTACAAAAGCTAAAACTTTAGTTCGTTGTTAACTCTGATCTAATCGAAATTTTGCTTTGTTTTCGTGCCTAACTTCAGAATTAAATAGAACCCACCCCATATTAAACATAATCAGAGACAAGATCATTAATGAAACGTTGCTTATACCTGAAATTCATTATCAAATTTGTTTAAAAATAAAAAGCCCTTACAAGATTAACCTAGTCCCAATAGAAAATTCATTTGAAGACCATGAAGTTAAAAGGGGCTTAAAAAGGGTGGGAGATGTTTACAGTGAAATAGAGCGTGGAGGCAATAGCCATGGTGGTATAGCGCCCCAGGTATGCATCTGCAGTTATTGCTCCGAGAAGAGGTGTGAGATTGCATGTGCCTAACCAGGTGGTTGAAATATTTGCTGCCACAGCGTTGCTCTTCTTCAGTTCTCCAGTCAAATAAGTCACTAAATTTGTGTCCACTCCATAAAATGCCATCCGTTCCCAGAACTTGGCACCTGCAATACAATGAAATTTGGAGTGGAGAAGACGAAGAGAAAGAATCAATAAGCAGCATTTGAAATGAATATGGGCAGTCAAATTTTGGAATTAGTTAGAAATGAATAGGGAAGAGGACCTAGAATGAAAAGGGATCCCTTCCATGGCCACCTTCCTTTAGTATTGCCGCTGTTGTTGGGATGTTGTAGCAGAGGGACTTCCAGTGGCTCAGCCATATTGTTAATTGGGGGTGTCTACTCAAACTGCAAGTATGGTACATATGGTATGACTTCATCCATTAAGAAGACCTGGCCATTGTTTCAATTTGAGAGCAACCACATACTTGGATGCAGAGTGAGATTGGGTTTTATTTCGCTTTTTGATCCGGATACTTTTTCATATGGTTTTGCAGCAATTGCTCGTAACAGCGAATTTGGGTTAAATCATCTGTAGATTTTGAGTTTCCAACACAACACATTCTTGAGCAATACCTATGTTTATCCATTTAAAAATATATTTTAAATTATTACAATGTATTATTTTATCAAAAATTAATTATCAAATTGAAAAATAAAAAATTATTATTATATTTTTGGGTTTATTTATATAATTATACCCGTGGGTTTGGCTGGCAAATTTGACCAATAAGATTGTTCTATTTTAATCTTCTTTCTAAATAAAAGTTAACAATAAGATTGGGGTATTTTCGTTTTTCTTTTTAAGTGGTATTGGAATTGGTATTGTAAATGACTCTTTGCTTTTACTTGTTTTGCTATTTTTTAGCCATGGTAGAATAAATACTATTGTAAATCGATTCCAAATACCAAAATACAAATCGCTTCCAAACACCAAAATTCCAAAGATAAAACAAATTTCATATCATAAGCCAGAAAAACAAAAACCATGCCTTCCACACTTTCTTGAGCGAAACTGGAGCCGAAAAGCATGTCCCCCGCTGTATTGGTAGATCTGGAGCCCACGGTCATGGGCCACATATTTACTTCTGTATCTACGAGCAGCAGCAACATATAGAGCCAAATTGAGGAAACTCAACGCAGCCCACAGCCAAAAGTAGTAGTCGAGGTGACCTTCATTCAAGTTACTGGGTATCCATCCTACACTCCCTCCTCTGGTGGTGATAAGCATTACAACAATCACTAGCACCGAACTAAAATAGTTACCGAATGCCGTACTAAGATGGGACAGAGCACTGCAAAGGGTACGCATGGCATCAGGTGCCTCTTCATAGAAGAACTCCAACTGCCCTGCCAATACAAATGTCTCTGCAACACCTAACAATACATATTGCGGTATCTGCCACAAAATGCTTAGAGGAACTGGTGTCTCTGTATCATTAACCAGGTTGTGACTCCTAACAACTTGCAACCGTTTGATTTCAAGAATTGCAGCACACACCATAGAAAACATGGCGAATAATTTACCTATACCCATTCGTTGCAACTCGGAGAATCCCTTCTCGTTTCCCTTCCATTTTCTCATTGCTGGTGCGATGATAAAATCATATACTAAAACCCAGAGCATGCAGGTTACACTATTGAACATGTACAGTGAAGCCGCAGGTATATTGAAATGGCCACCAATGCTAGTGTTCATTGTCTTGCCCTGTTCCACAAACATGGTGTGTGCCTGGGCATATGCTGATGTATATATTATAGCTGTTGCCCATATGGGCACCATTCGAAGCAATATTTTCACTTCTTCCACTTGGGTTACTGTACAAAGCCTCCAACCATTCAAGCACAACTCACCATTCTTGCTCTCAATATCGCTTATTGTTGCGGCCTTGTCTAAACACCTGCAAATATTCGATTGATTTTGATATTCAAATATCGAAACATTCATATTGGAGTTTTAGTTTCTTCAGAAGAACAGAATTTACTAAATGATCCCTGAGTTAAACACCTGCAAATATTGGATTGATTTTGATACTCAAATATCGAAACATTCATATTGGGGTTTTAATTTCTCCAGAAGAACAGAATTTACTAAATGAACCCTGAGTTTCATGGACAAAGGAGAATATATAATTGCAAAGAAGAAATTTTAATCCAGGGGGAGGAGAATTACTTGAATTCATCTCTGTAATTTAGCTTTCGACTTCCAGGAACAAAGGATTCCTCCTCGTGTTCCTTCTCATAAAGGAGGCTCTTATCACAGGGGACCTTCACTCGTAGCTTACGCAAAGAGGCAACAATCACTTGACATATTTGTGTGAGGGGACTGCCACCTGGCTTTTGGTGTCTGTAAATAGGAGTACCAGAGTAAAAAGCCCCCATAGCAAATCCCATGATTAGAGTTGAAATCCCAAAGCCCAGTGCCCAGCTGATGTCGTCTTCTACCCACACCACACCAGTGCTAGAAAGCAGAGTCCCAAAATCACTGACAAAGAAGAACCAATTGAAAAATAAACTCTTCATCATCCTTTCTTTTGGATTGGTGTCATTGAATTGATCTGCTCCAAAAGCTACAATGCATGGCATGAAACTTCCACTTCCAAAGCCATCACATAAAGTCCCAAGTAAAATACAATAGCTGGGAGCTCTAAGACACTGACCAATGTCAGTGTGATTAATCCCTGCAATAAAAATAGATATGAGATTTTATCATTATTACATGAGAAAAAGCCAGGCCTGTCTAACTTTGTGGGAAATCTTTGTCTAATTGATACAGGAAGCTACAAAAGCTTAAACTTTAGTTCATTGTTAACTCTGATCTAATCGAAATTTTTCTTTGTTTTCGTGCCTAACTTCAGAATTAAATAGAACCCACCACATATTAAACATAATCAAGTTGAAAATAATTAATATTATTTTGTATTAATGGAGAAATGGTTACACAAGTTGTAACGTATCTCCTTAGTTTAGGATTTGTTCCTAGAGTTTAAGAGTTTGGTTGCAACTTCCTGAGTTCTAGTAATGTACTTAATGATGTAATTGCTCATTTGATGCAAGTAGAGTGTACGGAGAGAGTTCTCTTTGTTTTGAGTGCAGTCTCCAGGTGCAGTACTCACCTGTGAGCTGTAACTCCTTTTTCAATTCAAGTCTGATTTTTATCTTGGTATCGGAGCACAGAGTAGGGATAGCCTTAATCTTTTTTTTAGGATGTATCAATGATTACAGAACTGTAGTGGCAGTGGAGTGTACAGAAGCATTCATAGAATCAGGTGGACTGCAGTAACACCTGAAGACAGGTCTTAGATCACTGATCATCTCTAAGCGCAAGAAAGGGTTGGCGTGGAATCTTCGTGAACAGTCGCGCCATTTTTGAGCAGAAGCAGCAGCCATCGCATCGACTTTCTTTATCCTTTAGCCTGGTTTTTTGGCTTCTAATGTGAATGAAAATGGAAGGTTTGTGACCGACAAACCTCATCGGGTTGTTTATGAGACTCCTGTTTCTCGGTTTGCTCAGTATCATTCGGGTTTGATGGTGAACTCGGGGGCTAAAGTACCCCTAGGTTTGAAGAGAAAGTCCCTGCGAGTTGTCGTGATGGGTGGAGTTGGCTTTGTTAGCAGTCATCTACTTGACAGGCTCATGGCAAGAGGCGACAGTGTTATTGTTGTCGACAATTTCTTCACAGGAAGGAAGGAGAATGTTTTGCATCATTTTGGCAATCTGAGGTTTGAACAGATAAGGCATGATGTTGTGGAACCCTTATTGTTGGAGGTTGATCAGATCTACCATTTGGCTTGCCTTGATGATGGTCGGGTTGTAAGTAATTTTGTTGCTCAGGCTTTGCGCAAGGAGCCTTTGACAGTCTTTGGAAATGGGAAACAGACACAGAGCTTCCAGTTCGTTTCTGATCTGGTTGAAGGCCTTATGCGACTTATGGAGGGCGAACATGTTGGTCCTTTCAATCTTGGGAATCCTGGGGAATTTACAATGTTAGAACTAGAACAGGTTAAAGAAGGAAAGGATGACTCTAACAAGGATTGGCACTTTCCATTGCTAATGGGAGAAAACAGTGAGGAAGATGAAGAGCAGGAGCAGAAACAAGAAGAAGAAGTAACAGGAAATGTAATCAATAATGCAAGCCCAGAAAAGGTTGAAATACACAGATTTGAGGTAAGTCCCCTATCAAGGAGATCAAGTAGGAATACTCGATTACCTTCTAAATTGAAAGACTATGCATTAATGTCAAAGTTTTTAAACATTGTAGAACCTGCAAATTATGAGGAAGCAAGTAAATCTGATGTATGGAGGGCTGGAATGTATGAGGAAATAGAATCAATAAACAGAAATCATACTTGGGATTTGGTTGAATTGCCTGAAGGTAAAACCCCCATAGATGCAAATGGCTGTATAAACCAAAAATAAATGCAGATGGGAGTATAGAGAAACTTAAAGCTAGACTGGTAGCAAAGGGTTACTCACAGAAAGAGGGAATAGATTTCAATGACACCTTTGCTCCTGTAACCAAAACAATGTAAACTATGAAACGGGAACTATAAACTCAAAACGGGAACTCTGGCAAAAAAACCTCGAAAAAACATCAAAAACAGTGCTAAAAATGAAAAGTGTTGATGCTGGAATAACACCTTTTTTTTTCTTGGGTAAATTTTCAACATGTTTTAAAAATGGCGGTGAAAACAATTTTTTTGAGCAAAAAATATCCAAAAAACACCCTCAAAACGAAAAGTGTTGATGCTGGGAGAACACTTTTTTTTTCAACAGTATAATTTCAACATTTAGAAATAATGGTGTAAAATATTTTATCATGAACCCGAAAAACATTAAATTTTAAAAAATAATGAAAACATAAAAAATAAAAAATAAAAATTAAAACAATGAAAAAACACAAAAAAAAAAAAAAAAGTTTAAAAAAAATAACAAAACATAGATTAAAATATATACTAAAAGGAAAATATAAAATAAAAATAAAAAACGAAAAAAAAAAAAAAGTCAATCATAAAAATGTAAAAAAAACAAAATTAATGATAAGAATTAAAAAACTAAAAAAATAAAAAAATTATAAACAATTAAATAGTAAAAAAAAATTTAAAAAATGGAAAAGAAAAAAAAAAAAACAAAAAAATTAAGTAGGTGACTAGATCTACAAAAATAGAAAATTAACCAAAAAAAAGATAAAAAGTACTAAAATTAAGATTAAAATGTTGATTACTTAAAAAACAAATATAAAAATATATATAAAAGATAAAAATAAAAATAAAAAATAAAAAATGTTAAAAAATATTATCTCACAAACCATAAAAAAATTTGGAAAACAAAAAAACAAAATTAATATATATATATATATATATTATAAACTAAGTAAGTAAAAATAGAGAAATTAAAAAAAAACATTAGCAAAACTGGAAAAAAAAAAAATTTAAAAATTAAAAAAAAAACTAGTTTAAAAAAAAAAATAGAAAATTAACGAAAAAAATTGAAAAACTACTAAAATTAATATTAAAAAAAACAAAAATAAATTCAAATTAAAAAAAACAAAAAAATACCTAATTTTTATTAAAAAAAAAATGTAATTATTTTTTATTAAACATACATATTTTATTTATATATATATATATATATATATATATATTAAAATTAATCTTTTTTTTTAAACAACCTTTCTTATTATTTAAAAAAAAATTATAATTTTTTTAAAACAATTTTTATTTTTATTTGTATTTTTTCCCTAAAAATACAAATTATTAAATCTATGTTTTATATTTAAATAAATAAATAAATAAATAAAACCTAAATTTAAAAAAAAAAAAAATTACATTTCTTTTTTTATTTAAAAAAAATTAATAAAATTAATTTTCTTTTTTAAACAATTCTTTTTTTATTAAAAAAAAAATTATAACATTTTTTTTAACTTTTTTTAAACATTTTTTTTGTTTTTTATTTAAAAATATAAATAATAAAAAAAATGATTTTTAAAAAAAAAGTATATATATTTTTTATTTAAATATAAAAAAATTATTAAAAAAAAAAAATTTACGGGCCGCCCACCGGCCACCCGTGGTGGCACGGCGGTGGGCGAAAGGGCTGCACATAAAACTTTTTCCATCTAAGGGTATGGCCCCTTTAATACCGAGAGGATTTTACACAATTTTTAGTTTGAGAAAATTTGCATTGCGTTATAGTTTTTTAAAAATCATAAAAAATATTTATAACGAACATAACAACAATTTCAAGACCTAGTCCCCTATTAGGATTTTGAAGTTTTTAATGAATTAAGCTATAGAACTCTTAGATTTTGAAGTGGCATCGTTGCCAAGTGGCGAAATTGAAATCATACATAACTGCAAATTACCCATAATTTCACTTCAAACATTTAAATTAATTTTTAAATAACCATGAGATCATTGCTAACATTACTTAAAAAATTCGATTTTTTTATTATTTATAAGCGAACTGAAATCATTTTTAATTTCAATTTGTCATAGAAAATGGATCCTTTTGTGCAAATTGGCTGGTGGTTGTTTTTTTCACACTTATCTGTGCAATAGGCCTAGAGAGACGAACCTCTCCATCGATCGTTCCCCAAGTGGAGCAATGGTACCTGGATTCAAAGCGGCTTTTCACCAGATTGTCTCGTCCGTGGAGCGATGGTACCTGGATTTAAAGCTGTTTTTCACCACATTGTCTTGTCCGTCCTGCATAAGAAGGAAGCCCGTCGATTCTCGGAATCGACGGGCCGCCCACCGGCCGCCCGTGGTGGCGCGGCGGTGGGCAGAGGGCCTGCGGCCGGTGGGCGGCTCGTAAATTTTTTTTTTAATAATTAAAAAAAAAATGTTAATTTTTAAATTTTTTGAATTTTTAAATTTTTTTTTAATAGTTTTTTAATATTTAAATAAAAAATATATATAATTTTTTTTTAAAAATCATTTTTTATTATTATTTATATTTATAAATAAAAAACAAAAACAATGTTTAAAAAAAAAGTTATAATTTTTTTTTAATAAAAAAGAATGGTTTAAAAAAGAAAATTAATTTTATTAATTTTTTTTAAATAAAAAAAGAAATGTAATTTTTTTTTTTAAATTTAGGTTTTATTTATTTATTTATTTTTTTAAATATAAAATGTAGATTTAATAATTTGTATTTTTAGGGAAAAAATAAAAATAAAAATAAAAATTGTTTTAAAAAAATTATAATTTTTTTTTTAAAATAATAAAAAAGGTTGTTTAAAAAAAAAAAAATTAATATATATATATATATATAAATAAAATATGTATGTTTAATAAAAAATAATTACATTTTTTTTTAATAAAAATTACGTATTTTTTTGTTTTTTTTTTTTTATAATTTGAATTTATTTTTGTTTTTTTAATATTAATTTTACTATTTTTTCAATTTTTTTTCGTTAATTTTCTATTTTTTTTTTCCTAAACTAGTTTGTTTTTTTTTTTTTTTTTTTTTTTTTTGCTAATAATTTTTTTTGTGAGATAATTTTTTTAACCCTTTTTTTTAATATTTATTTTATTAGTTTTTTTAATTTATTTTTTGGTTAATTTTTTTTTTTTTTTTAAACTAGTTTGTTTTTAAAATTTTATTCCTAGTTTTTGCTAATGTTTTTTTTTAATTTCTCAATTTTTATCGACTTAATTATATATATATATGTAATTTTGTTTTTTTTTTTTTCCAAAGTGTTTTATGGTTTATAAGATAATTTTTTTTTAACAATTTTTTATTTTTTATTTTTGTCTTTTTTTTTATATATAATTTTATATTTGTTTTTTAGAGACAATTATTTCATTTGGATTGAAAATTTAATTAACGATGTATAAATATGTAAAATATGGAAAATGCAAAATATTGACCTTCTTTTTTAAATATGCAAATCAATAAAAACCTCACTACAAAAAAAAATAAAAATAAAAATAAAAACAAGAAAATATGAAGAAGAAGACCACTTCCAAAATTATTAAATTTACAAAATAATTATTTACATTACATACATTAGAAAAGTTAAAGTCAAAAAATATGTCTTTTAAAAAAAGGGTCTGATGCAGAATAACCACTTTTTAAAATCAACATGAAAATCACTACCATTCTAAAACACAATGTACATAAAAAAAATTAAAAAAAAATTAAAGTGCCAAAAACTATGCTCTAAAAAAAACATGTGTGTTCTGTATCACCCCTTTTCAAAATCGGGTCACTTTTTTGCTATCTCTACAAAACATGTGTATTCTGCATCACCCATTTTCAAAATCGGGTCAGTTTTTTGCTATCTCTACAAAACGGGTAACAATAGCAGTTCCCGTTTCAAAGTTTACATTGTTCCAAATTAAACACCATTAGAATGCTAATTTCCTTAGCAACAAAACACAAATGGCAGCTACACCAGCTAGATGTTAAGTCTGCATTTCTGAATGGTGACTTGAAGGAAGAAATTTATTTAGTACAACCTAAAGGTTTTGTGAAAAAGGGGCAGAAACATCTTGTGTGTAAATTGAAAAAGGTACTTTATGGTTTAAAACAGGCACCTAGGTCGTGGTATGAGAAAATTGACTCATTTTTTGTACAGCATGGCTTTCATATGAGCTTGAATGATCCAAATATGTATACCAAGTTTAATAAACAAAGGCAAATGATTTTGATTTCTTTGTATGTAGATGATATGATTGTAACAGGGAATGCTAACAATTTGATCAAAGAAATCAGATGTGACAAGTGTATGAGATGGAAAGACTCTGGACAAACTTTTCTCACTCAAGGGAAGTATGCCAGACACTTGTTGGAAAGGTTCAGAATGGAGCAATACAGATCAGCAGCAACACTATTACAGCGGAACTTAAAGTTGAGCTGTGACGACGGTACTAAAGAGGTGGATGCAACCATGTACAGACAACTAGTTGGCAGTTTGATATATCTGACTACAACTAGACCAGATTTGGCATATTCTGTTAGTGTGTTGAGCCAGTTCATGTCCAAACCACTCAAAAGTCACTGGGTTGCAGCAAAAAGTGTGTTGAGGTATCTTAGTGGTACTAGTAATAATGGCATTTTGTACACTAACACTTCTGATGTTATTCTAGTAGGTTTTTCAGATTCCAATTGGGCAGGTAACTTGGATGATCGAAGATCTATCACAGGTTACGCATTCAGCATTGGATCTGGGGTCATAGCATGGAGCAGCAAAAAGCAGAGCACTGTAGCTCTGTTTCATCGAGAGAAACTACAGTCAAAAGAGATATGTGTTGAATATTGTAAAACTTGTGATAACATGGCTGATATTTTTACTAAGCCTCTTGGGCGTGTAAAGTTTGAATTGTTTAGAGGGATGCTAGGAGTTCAGGATAATCCTTTCTCCATTAAGGGGGGGAGTTGAAAATAATTAATATTATTTTGTATTAATGGAGAAATGGTTACACAAGTTGTAACGTATCTCCTTAGTTTAGGATTTGTTCCTAGAGTTTAGGAGTTTGGTTGCAACTCCCTGAGTTCTAGTAATGTACTTAATGATGTAATTGCTCATTTGATGCAAGTAGAGTGTACGGAGAGAGTTCTCTTTGTTTTGAGTGCAGTCTCCAGGTGCAGTACTCACCTGTGAGCTGTAACTCCTCCTTTTTCAATTCAAGTCTGATTTTTATCTAATCAGAGACAAGATCATTAATGAAACGTTGCTTATACCTGAAATTAATTATCAAATTTGTTTAAAAATAAAAAGCCCTTACAAGATATAACCTAGTCCCAATAGAAAATTCATTTGAAGGCCATGAAGTTAAAAGGGGCTTAAAAAGGGTGGGAGATGTTTACAGTGAAATAGAAAGTGGAGGCAATAGCCATGGTGGTGTAGCGCCCCAGGTATGCATCTGCAGTTATTGCTCCGAGAATAGGTGTGAGATGGCACGTGCCTAACCAGGGGGTTGAAATATTTGCTGCCACATCGTTGCTCTTCTTCAGTTCTCTAGTCAAATAAGTCACTAAATTTGTGTCCACTCCATAAAATGCCATCCGTTCCCAGAACTTGGCACCTGCAATACAATGGAATTTGGAGTGGAGAAGACGAAGAGAAAGAATCAATAAGCAACGGTTGAAATGAATGAAGATGGGCAGTGAAATTTTGGAATTAGTTAGAAATGAATAGGGAAAAGGACCTAGAATGAAAAGGGATCCCTTCCATGGCCACCTTCCTTTAGTATTGCCGTTGTTGTTGGGATGTTGTAGCAGAGGGAATTCCAGTGCCTCCAGCGGCTCAGCCATATTGTTAATCGAGGGTGTCTACTCAAACTGCAAGTATGGTACATATGGAATGACTTCATCCATTAAGAAGACCTAGCATTTGTTTCAATTTGAGAGCAACCACATACTTGGATGCACAATGAGATTGGGTTTAACCTTCTTTCTAAATAAAAGTTAACAATAAGATTGGTTTATTTTAGTTTTCCTCTCTAAGTGGTATGGTAGATGACTCTTTGCTTTTACTTGTTTTATTGTTTTCAAGCCAGGGTAGAATAAACACTACTGCAAATCGATTCCAAACACCAAAACTCCAAAGATAAAACAAATTTCACATCATGGACCACAAAAACTATGGCTTCAACACTTTCTTCAGCGAAACTGGAGTCGAAAAGCATGTCCCCCGCGCTGTATTGGAAGATCTGGAGCCCATTGTCATTAACGAGGTACTTACCGTAAGCTTTTCCATCCTAAACAACTTATCAGCGGCAAGGAAGATGCCACCAACAACTTTGCCTGTGGTCCTCTGGTGGCAAGGAAATTGTGGACCTCTGCCTGGACTGTTCTGGTCTTCAACGATTCTTGATGGAATCATCAATATTGTTTTTCAATGTGATAAACTTGATATAACTAGAGAGTTGCAAGCTTGAAAATGGTTTCCTTTGAAGTGCAACCATTTTTTTCATGTCCCAGGTTGGCACTTGATCACTGTAATCATCCCCTATCTGATCATTCTTTGGGAGTCTCCTCACAAAATAGAGATGAAGGCTCATCAGTTTTGATCCTCCCTCATCTAATTTGGTGTACTGGATTACCTTGATGGTGGAATGATTGATATTGCTTTTAAATGTCTCATTAAGTGTTTTTACCATTTTTTATAATAATAAAATTATTTTAAAATACAAATATTAAAACCCAGCAAATGTATTCTAAAATTATATTCCTTATTCACTGTTTTTACCATTTTTTATAATCGCATAATAATTTAAAAAGAAAATAAAGAAACCCAATTCTAATCAATCTCAATTTTTTTGTATGTATGTTCCCAAGTTTTTATATTATTGTTAGAAAACAAATCCAAGTGAGAATCCTAAATTGACTTTCATAAATATAATATATAATTTTTATTTTTGTTCAGTGTTTTTACCATTTTTTATAATCGCATAATTATTTAAAAAAATAAATAAAAAAACCCAATTCTGATCCATCTCAATTTTTTGTATGTACGTTTCCAAGTTTTTATATTATTGTCAGAAAAGAAATCCAAGTGAGAATCCTAAATCGACTTTCATAAATATAATATATAATTTTTATTTTTGTTTTTTCGTTTTTTAATTAATGAAAAATTTATTTTAAATAATTTTAGCCGGGAAAGAGGTAGTGGAGAAGTAATTCCAAAAACTATATTTTTATTTTTTATTTTTTTGGTTATTTTCTTTAACAACGACTATATTAATGGCCTGGGGTTAAGTTTCTTTAGGTTAATTTTTTGTGATTTTAATTAAAGTTTTATGAAAACGCTGAATAGTTCTAGTTTTTCATAATATTTTTTATTTTTTCTAATTTTTGAAATTTTTTTTTTTTTTTTTTTATTGGTTGAGCGAATTTTGATGTGACATAATTTTTTTGGTGGAGGATGATTTAATTTTAGTTTTTGTCAATGCCTAACAAATCATTTTAAATTAGAAAAAAAAACTAATTTTGTAAATGGCCATTCCGTCAGTGAGTGCTCTGACAGTGACACTGATGTCTCGAACTATTGGTGCTCTGTCCATGTCCTTTATGAAAGTGAGGGGGTAGGGGAGGCGTTTATATAATTGTTTTGAAAACAAATTAAATAGAACCCACCCCATATATGACCTAGTAGATGATAATGCATCTATTTTGATAATGCACCAATCCTTCTTTATGAATCTCATATAAGTATGAAACCCCTATGCTCAGATTCTGTTGTTATGACCTGTGGATTTCATATTTGTGATATGTTTGATGAAATGCCTATCATGGCTAGTAGGGGTCTGGTTAATTCTTTGTACCAATGTTTACATTAGTAGCTTTACTTCACTCTTATTTATCATTTCTAGAAGTTCCATGAAGTTCTGGGCAGAGGCATGAGACCTAACCCTGAAAAAGTGGCAAATAATTTGAGTTTGTTGGCTCAGAAATACCTGAAAACGGCCATAGTCGCATGCATGCCTTGTTGTGGGAGTGACTAGAGGGTCTTAGTCACATGCATGGCTTGTAATGGGATCGACCAAGGGTTTAGCTCAACAAAATGACAAGTTGTCTCAGGGGTTGGGCACCTAGAAGGGTTGGTTGTCTTCTGAAGGGTCTATAGTTCCTGAGTAAGGTCAGATTGGTTTGATTTGTCGGTTCCACTTCCTTAACTATACATCGGGAGTTGAATCACATCATAGTAGCATCTCGTCACATGTTCACCCCAGTGGACTAGTTAGCTTGGGTAAATGTGGGAGGAGGGTGTTACACATAAATTACTAGAGGATCTATCGAGAAGGATAGAGGTTTCCTAGCATAACAAAAGGCTCAAGATCAGCAAGAAGGTTCTTAGAGAATAGGTCCATGAAAAAGGACTCCCCCTCTGAGGTATCAAACCATATTTCTTGGTGTATGTTACTGTTGTGGAAATTTTGGACATAATTTGTAAATTGTCAAGCCTATGATAGGAGAAGAAGCAACTGTGGAAGGTCTGTCAGAAATGAATATCCCAAAAAATCTCGGAAATATTACATGCAAAACTATAGTAGGTTTGGATGTTTAAGCAATGAAGTAGAATGCCATAAATTTAACAACTTTGGACATTTGGTTAAATATTGTAGGCTAACCGCTCCCCCAAGCGAATCATAGCAGAATCAAAATGCTCAAGTCTAGAGGAAGTAAAATGAGAGATGCGCACTTGCCCTAAAAGCTCAAAGTAAGAATAATGTGTGGTATGTTGATAGTGGTTTTTGAACACATATGAATAGAGACAAGAATAAATTCATATCTCTTAAAGAAGGAAAGGATGGAATAGTGTCTTTTGCAAATGACGGATCTGCAAATGTTATAGGAATAGGAACAGACAAGCTAGGAGGCAAGGATGCTACAACAAAGGATGTGCTTCTCATTGAAAATATGAATCACAGTCTGTTGAGCGTAATTCAAATGTGTGATCAGGGATAGGGACACACATTGCTCTTTGACTCAAATAAATGTGAAATGAGGAGAGAGAAATTCGACAAGATGGTGGCAATTGCAACTAGGACTCTGAATGACATATACAATTTGGACGAGGCTTTTGACAGAGGTTGTTTCTTTGCAAAAGAATATCTAAGTTGGCTTTGGCACAGAAGAATGGGACATATAAACTTTGAGAATCTTGTCAAAATTAGTAAAAAGGAGGTTGTGAGAGAAATGTCACAGACCTCAAAACCAACCAGCACTACATGTAAACATTGCAAGCAAGGAAAATAGACAAGGGTTGAATTCAATACCAAGGAACCTTCAACATCAAAGCCATTAGAACTAGTACACACCGATCTATGTGGACCGATGAAGACTAAAGGACTAGATGGTGAAGATTACTTCATGCCAATGATTAATGATTATACCAGGCTAACAGTAGTATGTTTTTTAAGAAAAAGTTTGAAGTGGTTGAATGGTTTAAAGTATATAAGGAAATGGTTGAAAATGAAATTGATTTGAAGATTAAATGTTTGAGATTGGAAAATGGCGGATAATTCACATTCAAAGCATTTCAACACTTTTATGAGGAACATGTAATATAAATACAATTTTCAGTAGCTAGGACGCCACAACAAAATTGAGTCATCGAAAGGAAAAATATAATAGTAAAAGACATGGCTAGAACAATGTTGAATGATTCAAAATTGGACAACAAATTGTGGGTTCAGTGATTTGATACAACAATGTACATTTTGAAGAGAGCTTTTCTTAGAAGTAATTTTGATAAGACTTTGTATGAACTATGGAAGGGAAGAACAAAAAATTTCAAACATTTTTGAGTCTTTGGAAGCAAATGCGACATTAAAAAGGAAGACCAGAAGATAGGAAAATTTGACTCCAGAGTAGATGAAGGTATCTTTATTGGCTACTTACACAAAAGTAAAGCACATAGATGTTATAATCAAAGACTCAACTGGATAGTTGAAAGCATCAATGTAACAATTGATGAAGCTCATGGACAAAATATTGAACAAGGAAGCTCATATTCAGGCGAGCCAGAGACACGTGAGACATAACTAGAAAAAGTCAAAGAGGAAGCCCCGAAGCAAGTGCAATAAAATGAGGAAACAATTTCCAACCAAGAAGAGATGAGAAATGAATAGAATGAACCTTCTAAGACTCCCAATAAATGGTATCAAAAGAACCATCCTTCAAACCAATTCATTGGGAACATTGATGAAGCTATAGGAACTAGAAGAAATCGACAGCTACACATGCCAAAACAACCATATCTTGCACTCTTGGCCACATTTGAGCCTAGAAGCTTTGAAGAGGCTAGTCATGATGAACATTTGGTAGTGGAAATGAATGAAGAATTGGATCATATTGAAAATAATGATACTTTGGAACTGGTTCCATGACCAAAGGACAAAAATGGCATTGGGACAAAGTGGGTTTTTAGGAACAAGTTGAATGAGGATGGATAGGTTACCAGGAAAAAGACAAGATTGGTATGTAAAGGGTATGCATGGATTGAAGCAATATATTTAGAAGATACATTTGTTTCCAGGATGGAAGCCATTAGAATGTTCATGGCCTACACATGTTCAAGAAAGATTAAGGTGTATCAGATGGACGTAAAATCATCCTTTCTAAATGGAGAATTGGAAGAAGAAGTTTATATAGAACAACCTAAGGGATTTCTGCTCACCAAAAATAAGGATTATGTTTGCAGGTTGAAGAAGGCATTGCATGGTCTCAAACAGGCTCCTAGAGATTGGTATGCCCATCTTGATAGGTACTTGCAGAAACAAGTGTTTAAGAGAGGAAATGTTGATAGCAACCTTTATGTAAAGGTTGAGCACAATAGTTTGACCATCATTTAAGTATATGTGGATGACATTATTTTTGGCAGCGATGATGACAGGTTAAGTAAGAAGTTTGCATCAAATATGAAAATTGTGTTTGAGATGACATTGCTTGGTGAGTTGAATTTCTTCTTGGGACTTCAAATATCTCAAGAGGATAAGGGCATATTCATTTGTCAAACCAAGTATATCAAAGAAATGTTGAAGAGATTTCAAATGGAAGATTGCAAACCGGTCAATAACCCATGGTGATTGGTTGCAAGTTGAGCATGGATGATATATCCAAAGATGCAGACCAGAGAATGTATAGATATATGATTGGAAATATAATGTATGTGATAGCTTCTAGGCCAGATGTGATGTAGGCAAGGGGACAAGTGGCACGTTTCCAAGTAGCATAAAAAGAATCCCATGTTGTTGTAGTAAAGAGAATATTCCAGTATCTGAAAGGAACAACGAATTGTGGTCTATGGTATCCAAAAGGGAAGTATTTAACCATCATAACTTACATAGATTCATATTGGGCAGGTAATATTGATGATCGTAAGAGTACTAGTGAAGTTTGATGAGACCATTCCGATGTATTGCGACAACAATAACATCATAAGGATCTTCAAAAACCTTGTCATGCATTCAAAAACAAAACATATTCCTATCAAGTATCACTTTGTTCGAGAACAGGTTGCGGAGAAAAACATAAAGGTGGAATATATTGGGACAAAGGAGAAAATAGCTGACATCTTCACCAAACCTTTACCGCATGACACATTTGAGTATCTTCAACAAAAACTTGGGATTCTCCCAACTTCCCATTGAAATGCTTCTTATTCGACCAAGCAAACAGGGGGAGCAAAGGCAAGTTATAAGTACACTGGGAGTAGTGGCATATTGTCAGGGGGATTCACTCTTTTCCACTAATGTAAAGTGGGGAAGAAAGCAGGCCAGGAAGCTTAGAGGCATGTAGTCATGTGAAGTAGTGATCGCAAGGGGAGTATGTGTGTTTCCATCAATGACAAAGGGGGATATTGTTGTTTTGTGGTTGTCATTGATGTCAACCTAAGAAGCACTAGGAGATGCCCCACCTTTGTCAACCAAAATGACATGGAAAATCATGGTGTTTCAAGTCTAGACCATCATTGTTTGATTCTCCTCATCAAGCTAATTTCAGTGGTATGTGGTATGCCCTGAGTTCTCTCACAGTTTGTGAGTTATGATAGTTTGAAGATGAAGAACCCAATTTGTGAGTTAAAACCCCAAAAGATGATGACGCGACACCCTATCATTGGTCAAATCATGAAGATGAGATTTTCATAAAAAATTCTATGGTTAAACTATTTCATAAAAGGTCTCAATGATTATTTTTGAATTATCAAATCAAGAAATGGTCTTTGACTTTAAGTAAAATTAAAACCTAAAATCCAAAAGGTGGAACGACCTCATTTTTTCGACCTCAAGCTTCTAAAATTCAAATTTTAATTTGTGAATCTCCCTCCAAAAGGTGAAATTCGGCTACCCTTAGAAGCTACTCAAATAACTACATAAGGACACATGATTTCACCTCCAAAGGCATGTAATTAAATGCACAATCTTTGCGATTACCTTTTGCAATCCATTTTGGCCCCATGGAATACTGAGACATCAAATGAGAGGCCTATTTGAAGAAGTTTTGTTATGAATTGGTTATGATCTGCTAATATTTTCACTGGATTCTTTTCATCTCTGTTGCAAGACAACGAAGGATAAAGGGTTTTTTTTGTTTGGCTTTGTCGAGGGATTTATTGGGTGACCTACTGCAGGTAGAGATCAAATATTATGTGTTAAATTCTTTTGTGATCTCAGTCCTTGTTAAGGCAAACGAAGTAGAACATTGATATACAGACTTCATATCTAATGGGGAATCAACTTTAATGCTAGGATTATCTCTGCAACATCTACAAGTATAAGGGTTCTATGAAGTATAAGGGTTCTATGAAGGATGTTTGCAATAAGGATTTCTTTGAAGGGACTAAGGCAACATTGAAAGTATCATCATCATCCGTTTGTAGCATGTTTGTAGACAGAGCAGTGTTTGACATCATCACATTTGTCAAGCATATAATCTTCCAACAAGGATTCACTCAGTGAGGGTTGAAGTAGAACTAAGTCATTAACGCAAACAAGGGTTTGAACAAAGGGATGGTTGAGCAGCTTGGGCACTACATGATCCAATAGACAGGGAATTATTGGACATCAACATTTTGGGCTACATTAAACAAGTAAGAGTCTTGAAGTAGGGTTCTCATCACCTTATGGAATTAAGTGTTTTGTTGGGAGTTCACTATCATATTAATATAGGTGTTCATTATAAATGGGTCATTATCCCTAGTACGAAAGCCCATATTGATTTGTAGAAGTTTATTCATTATAATTGGGTCATTGTCCCTAGTACGGGAGCCCACAATAGTTGATTTGATTTATTATCATTTTCAGGGAGGTTGAGTGGTGCTAGGCAGGTGGTTGAAGTTACCTTTAGGTTGAATCCTGAAAACACTTCAGGCTGGTAGGCTGGCAAGTTGGAGCTTGTTAGGGTGTTGGAGCATCCTTTTAGCATTGGCTGATAAAGCCATGTGTTGGAGCATCCTTCTAGTTGGAGCTGGAAAATTGAATGCTTTTCTAGAGTACTAGGGAGTTGGGGCTTCCCTTTTTAGTTGGAGTTGAAGCATTTGATGTAATCATAAAATTATTAGAAAAGTGTTCAGTGGTTTTTGTCCCGAAGGGCGTTTCCACCTAAAACTTTGCTGTCTATTGTCTATTGCTTGTTTATGATTTGAATTAATGTTTTGAAAAGATTAATAAGTTACTAATTGATAAGAAATTCAGATTAACATGCCCCCACACACACCTCTCAGTGTTTCCAATAGTTACTATAATTATGTCGAAAACATGAACCATAAAACTTTGTTCTTAAGGGTTTTTATTTATTTAAAAAGATTTTGTAAACTTTAAAAGAAAAGAGATAGAGCAAAAGAGAACTATATCCTTTTAAAAAATAGATTTATTAAAATAGTGGAGATGGTTGAGCTTATCCATTTATCAACTCATAATTATTATTAATTCTCTTTAAATTAAAATGTAAATTTAATTTACAAAATGAATAAAAACGTATACTATTTTTTTGTAAGTCGAAACTTTTTATTAACTGAAAATGTAAATATTTACATAGCTATTCCTTAGGATCCTATGGGTCTCACCCCGACCAGGTTTGTTGACCATTGCTACCAGACCATAACAAATGGTCCAAAAAAGACACAATCTATCCTACCATAACCGAAGAGGTAAAAAATGCCAAAATACTAACATAATAAACAAAACACCAAAAGACATAATCAATCACCGGAGTTGACAGAAGCTAGGTTGTATAGCCCCATCCTTGGTGGAGGGGGAGGGGCGGAAGGGCAACTAACATGTTGCTCCAAGTGAGCCATCCAAGTCTCAAGCTTCTCCAATTTGTCTAGAATGTGCGTATGCCCACGCCATACCACCACCACTCGCTCCCGTAAGTGATACTAGAAATACTGAATTTGGGACAGGGCTGCCATAATTGCCTCATGTTTCTCACGACAATTTTTCTCATATGTCTCCATTTTCATTTTCACTGACTGCCTCAGTGGTGTTGGGGTTCTCAAGAATAGTTTCCTCTCTTCCTTTTGGTTGGTTAATGACCACGGCGAGGGCCCCGAGTGTGTCCCTTTGCAACCGTGCTCAACCCAACAAACTCCTTTTTATGATAAAGACACTGAGGTATGGGCTCTAAGGCAGTTCCATTGTTGTTGGTATCCAAACGAGAGTTTCGACGTTGAGCCATACTCAAAAAAATCAAAGCTAGACGCTCTAGCTATTGCCCCCACGCTGCCCCTGAATTCTCTCCTCGCCGTGATGCACATCCTCTTCCTACCTCAAAATCAGACATCCCCTTAACTGCCTGACCCTCCTTGACACATGCTCGATTATGCCCACCCTTCACATGCTCTGCCAACGGGTCCAACACCTACCAAAAACTCGGCCACAAGTGTATAAAATTCCAATCATCGAGCATAATGATCTCCAAATCTGAACCTCCTGCACCCCCAAATCTAGCCACCCACAATTGATTCAACTCCTCAGGAGTGCACCACCACAAGAGGAGACTCTAACGCTCGTAAGCAGATACCCTTTGAAGACCACGCACCACTACACCAATGGGTCATAGAGGCAAATGATAACATACATCCAAGGAAATGAGAGTCAATTGGGAGAGAAGCCTACCCAATTCCTTATTCACACTCTGCCCAATTCTAGCGACACCCTAGAGAATAGGTGTTGCGATAAACATGAACTCATAAAAATTACCAAGAGAAAGCCAATAGAAAGTTCAGCTTAAGATGCTCAACTAGTTTGGAGGGCACCACATGGAGTACATAAATATATAGAAGACCAAATTGCATTGGGCTCGCTTATGCAAGCTTGTGCCACCCCTGTCACATTCCAAATTAGAGCACGTCGCCCCTTCAAATCTCCAATAACCATCAACGAGCCAGGAGGTTGACTTAAGGCGTCGGTTAGGATCACTTACCTCGAACTGCCATCACCATAATAGCGTTATGAAACCAATCATTTGCCATTGGAGACCCTACTCTCACCTGCCTTTGCATAAATGCCACTGAGTGTCGATGCATGATTTCACACGAGCTTGCTGCTACATGTCCTATCATGCAACCCACCTTCTTTTGATATGCATAGAGAGTCTAGAAGGAGGTCAAGCATGACAACTAACAACCTTGGTTTATCCACCCCATTAAACTAAAAACATATACTAATTTAAATAAAATAAAATCTAATATCAATTTTTATGTAAAATATTATATACACTAAATAAAACTATTTACTAAATTCAAAGTGGTCCTTAATAATAAAATTTTATACAGGACTCTCCATTGTAAATACCTTTGTTAAATTTTTAAAAAAATAGTATGTGGACTTATCCCAGGTGGTTGGGAGTGTCCATTATTAACCTCCCCATCCGGGTTCGATACACCGTTGACACGGATAACATTGTCGTCTGATAACACAACTATGATGCAAAAAAATTGGATGAAAAAAATTGTGACTGATGTTGATATATTCGAACTTCCTCCCAAGAAGTCCATAACACAACTATGATGCAAAAAAATTGGATGAAAAAAATTGTGACGGATGTTGATATATTCGAACTTCCTCCCAAAGAGTCCCACCCCTCTGAATTTTTTTTTTTATAAAAAAATAATATTAATTTTTTAAAGATATAATATAAAATATTACTTTCTACTTTAATTACTTTTATTAAAGCATGGTCAATTAAAAAAAACCACGTGTAAAATAAAGTTTATTCAAAGAACTAATATAGCTTTTTCTTGATTTGACAAAACCATCCAATACAGAGGGCTGTGTGGAATAAAATAAAATCTAAGGGGCTTCGAACTTCCCCAAGGAGTCCCACCCCTCCGAATTTTTTTTATTTTTTTTAATAAAACACTAATATTAAAACTTTTTTAAAGATATAATATAAAATATTACTTTCTACTTTAATTACTTTTATTAAAGCATCCTCAATAAAAAACCACGTGTAAAATAAAGTTTATTCAAAGAACTAATGTAGCTTTTTCTTGATTTGACAAAACCATCCAATACAGAGGGCTGTGTGGTGGAATAAAATAAAATCTAAGGGGCTTTGGGATATCTGAAAGATGAAATTAAAAAATAATAAATTTTAAAGTTATAAAGAATTATGTTACGTTTGGGATTGTTTAATTATTTTTGTTTAAAATTTAATGAAAAATATTTAAATTATAAATTTGAATTGGTAAATTTATATAATTTAAATATTTTTTAAAAATTAAAAATTAAAAATTATATTTATTTAAAAATATATTTTAAATATAAAAATATATATTATTATTAAATTTTAATTAAAATAAAAGTTTTTAATTTTTATTTTTAAAGGTGTTTTGTTTTTCTTATTTCAACTTAAGTGGAGGATGAGATTTGTTGACTTTTTATTTTTTTAATTGAGAGTTTAGATTGATTCTCAAGAGAATATGTTTAGCATATGCTTAGTCTTAATACATATTTAATAAGTTTTTTCATGATAAGGTCATCATTTTTTTCAAAAAATGATAAGGTCATCATTATTATTTATAACATTTATTTATATATAAACAAATTTTATTCAGCAAAATGGGCCATTACTTTTAATACATTTAAAAATTAGATACTTGACAAGTGACTCCTTACCCACCAATTTCCTAAAGATTTGAGATTATTTCTGTCACGATCCAAATCTAACTTATACCAACCTAAAATTTTTGTTAATGTTACCAACCCCTTACAGGTCATCATGGTACTTTGCTATAATATAAGTGCAGATATTATGTTTCAAACATTATAATATATGGTTTATGTTTTACCCCTCGCACGTTAATAGTCATGCGTTGATAATACATTCCACCAACCCACGCTAACATTATGCACAGTCTTAATTGAGTTGGGTACTGGTTCATTAAACACGGTGCCACATGGTGAGCGGGTGTTAATCCAACTCACCCGTTCCGTGGCCAGGTGGCTGAGAACCATGTGCGGCCATGTGATTACGCAGAGGGTTGTACTTTAGGGTTTGGGTGCCCATGCTCCCGCTCAAACGAACGATGCTGATCGCTCCTCCAAATCGGATGGCTCAGATTGTTTTGAGGGTTTGGTTGACATTATATTATCTGCCGGGTTCTTCGGTCTCGATCCATTTGCGTCACGGGCAAACCTCGGCTCATCCGACATCTCCCTCCACCATACCAGATCCGCCATTCGCACAGGTATGAGAGCATTTCGCCCATGGCAATTTAAAAGGTTTACAGTCTTGCGCTTGACAGAGTATTAATTAGTTCTTTGATTCTTCGATTTACCACCGATATAGTTGATAACGGTGACTGTTCTGTGCAGGAGGGTTTGGACTCCACGGCTTCCACTGTCAGGAAGGAGGTTCTGCAAATCTGCGTTTTATCCAGGTGAGTCCTCGATGCTGTTATGCATTGCCCTGTAGGATAACTATTATGGAAGGAATGGAAGTCTTCCATGGCCAGAACGAGACTCATGTATGGTTATTCATGTGTCTCAGGGGCGGCCTTCTCATACCGAGCCTGTATACATGAAGCTCTGAGGGTTAGATAGTTTCTTGTTTACGGCTACAGGCCATTGAGGGTTTAATGTTTGTTTATACTATTACCCGTCGGCTATGTAAACAAGCTCCGTTATCAATATTACAGTTCAATGTTCTGTTTCCATTCACATGCAGATACATTCTACAGGGTTTACCCAACATGACTGTTACTACTGTTTAACATTGTTATCCTTAAAGAATTATACCCTACGGGGCTTACTACAGTAATGAATACATTTTGATCTGTTTGACATGTTTGTCGACTCCTGTATATTGCGTGGTTTCTCCAGTCTTTATGGAACTATAGTTAAATTATTTCAATATTCGCAAATATTACACAGTTTATGTTATGCTGGTGCGGTCTCAGGGTTTACGGCTTGCTTTCGAAATAATGAAGGCAAGTCAAACCCTCCTCGCATACACGGATATTGGTTTGCATGTTAATTTTGTTTGAGTCTGTTAGATGGTAAATATGTCTTGTTCAGTTTGCTCAAGATCTAATAGTGTTAATCTCTGGTTATTGGCTTGCGAGTGGCGTTAACGCTCCATTCGCACAGCCATATGATGCTCTTATCTTTACACGGCCATGAGACGTGTCTTTACATTCGCGCGGCCATATGATGTTCTTTACGGTTTACATGATAGTGTGAGGTTTAACTATGAGCAAATCCTTCACTGCTAGATATGGTCTCTTTTACTCCAGCTTACACGGCATCTTTGTTTATTACAGAGCCTCGGTTCTTCAATAATATTTTCTTTATAAATCTTTTCGCTTTATTCGTTAATGTCTCGGCTCTGAGCACGACATCATAACTGTATGTTAATAAGATTTGAGCTTAGTGAAACTGGTTATTTTCTTCGTATGTGTTTGTAACCTATGGTTCTGTATACGCTCTGCTGCATATCTACTTCTTGTTGTATTCTACGATTTAATAATCACTTCAGATCTAAGTTTGTTCTGGCATTTCCTTACTAAGCACTTGAGTCTGTACATAGTGAATTTAATCACTGAGTTCTACCCTGCAGACGAGGTTTTGTGTTTAATTCTTGATTACAGTTACGGTTACTCCCCGTTTTCTGCCTAATGAATGACTTCATTTATATCTGTATTTCTCATTAACCCCATAAAAGATTCACAGCCGAATATATTTATATAAAACTGTAGTTTTATTCACTCATTAAAGAAACATACAGGCAACCGTATATACAACTGTATTTCATTATCTCATTAAAGGAAAATACAGGCAACTGCAAATACATATACATATCTATATTCTCTTAGTTTAATAAAGAAACACAGACCACTGCATATGTATATATATAACTGTATTCCCTTAGTTTAATAAAGAAACACAGACCACTGCATATGTATATATAACTGTATGCCATCATTACCTGTGCCTCAATTTAAACTATTTAAGGATACATACCTGGTAGTCTGCTACTGTCACTCCTATTCCAAGAGTTCACCTGCAACGATTTTGCTCTTAACCTCCCAACCTTGAGATCCACTTGCACTGGATTCTCCCCCCGAGCCGTCTTGCAGGCCTGCAGCCCTCAACAAGACTCATGCACCACTGTGCTGGGTTATCTGATCA
Organism: Pinus tabuliformis; assembly: GCA_031772625.1. Taxonomy (NCBI): domain Eukaryota; kingdom Viridiplantae; phylum Streptophyta; class Pinopsida; order Pinales; family Pinaceae; genus Pinus; species Pinus tabuliformis. The sequence goes on along the minus strand of CM062811.1, from coordinate 141,226,871 downwards.
CAACCAGACTTAACCCACTTTTTCCACTCTGCTCTCTCTCTCTGGAATCTTCCTCTGCCTGTTCATCAACAGCCCAGAGGTTTTCCTCCCAGGACTTTTCCTTGGGTGAGAGGCAGTTGTTTTTTCAGTTTCATAACTGATTTATTTTCTTTTAATAGAAAATCCTCCTTTGGAGGCTGCCAGCATTTCATCAATACACATGTGCAAAATAGTCTATTATATTCACTTTCAAAATTAACAATGTCTTTTAATAATAACAAGTTACCACTCATATTGTTTTCACCACAGTAATTATCTAGAATTACAAGTTACCGGGGTCATTACATCTTCCCCCCCTGGGATTGGACATCGTCCCGATGTCCATTCTCGTTAAATAAATTCGGGTACGCCTTTCTGAAAGGTTCCTCGTCTTCCCACGTAGTCTCCTCAGGGCCATAGTGCTGCCACAGCACCTTAATTTGGGTAATAACCCGTTTCCGCAGCCGCACTTCTCTCCGGTCGAGAATGCTCTGTGGTTCGACCAGGACCTCGCCTTCCGGTTCGACCTGCAGACAACCAGTACTTAATCAATTTCCTATTGAATATAGCTGCATAATCAAAACAACCGGATCAATTATTACCCGCACATCTTGCCATTGAATAACATGTTTAGGGTCATACACATATTTCTTTAGGACAGAAACATGGAACACATTGTGAATCTTAATATGACTGGGCAAAGCAAGTTGGTAGGCCACAGGCCCCACTCTAGCTAAAATCTGAAACGGTCCAAAGTATCGAGGAGCCAGCTTGGCGCACCCACTCCACTGCAGTGTGCTCCTTCTGGTTTGAATCCTTACAAACACATGGTCACCAACATTGTACTCTGTGAATCTTCTTTTCCTGTCTGCGAAACTTTTCTGTCTGTCTTGTGCAGCCTTTAAATTTGCTCGCACTCTCTTCACCATATCTTCCATGTCTTTTAACATTTCCGGACCCAAACTCAGCTTATCCTCCAGTCCACCCCAACTTGAGGGTGTGCGGCACTTTCGCCCATACAGGACCTCAAAGGGACTTAGCTGGGTTGAGGTATGATACCCATTATTGTAGGCAAATTCGACCAGATGCAAATACTCTTCCCATTGACTAGGTTTTAGCATCACATTCGCCCTCAACATGTCTTCCAATACCTGATTGACTCGCTCAGTTTGACCATCGGTCTGTGGGTGATAAGCCGTGCTAAAATTCAACCGAGTGCCCAACTCGGCAAACAATGTTCTCCAAAAGGTGGAAGTGAATTTCACATCACGGTCTGATATGATTACCTTTGGCAATCCATGCAAACGGAACACATTTTGCATAAAGAGATGCGCGATTTGTACCGCCTTGTAAGTGGACTGCACAGGTATGAAGTGCGCTGCTTTACTCAATTTATCAACCACGACCATAATAGAATCATTGCCCTTCTTTGTTCGTGGTAACCCGGTTATAAAATCCATGGAAATGATTTCCCATTTCCATTCCGGAATAGGCAAAGGCTGCAACAGTCCCGCTGGGTGTTGATGTTCAGCCTTAATTTGCTGGCATTCCAAACACCTTGCCAAGTATTCCACTACCTGCTTCTTCATTCCTGGCCAGTAATACTCTTTCTTGAGTGCCGTGACCATCTTTTGGTACCCTGGGTGGCCAGTGTAGTGGCTGATGTGGAACTCATCTAGAATCAGCTTCTTAAGGTCATTTGAGTCAGGTACATACATTTTCTTATTAAAACACAGCAATCCAGCATTATCTAATGTGTACCCTTGCTGTAACTTTCCATTATCAGATTGCTGTACCTGCTGTTTTAAATGCTGATATTCAGTGTCGTCACTGGCTGCTGCTTTTATTTGTTCAACCAGCGAACTCCGCCACCTGCTGGCTGAAAGTTCACATAAGCAATGAACCTTTCGACTTAAGGCATCTGCCACCCGATTTTCTTTGCCCTTTAAATGCTTTATTTCAAAGTCAAACCCACTTAGAAAATCTGCCCAACGGCCTTGCCTCGCATTCAAGGTAGGTTGGCTGAAATAATGCGTCAAACTGTGATGATCTGTTAACAACAGAAATTTCTTCCCAAGAAGGTAATGTCGCCACATCTTTAGTGCGTGAATCACAACAGTTAACTCTAAATCGTAAGCAGAGTATCTCTGCTCATGCTCTTTTAGTTTCCTTGATTCATATGCTATTACTTTTCCTTCCTGCATTAGTACTCCTCCCACGCCCTCCTTGCTTGCATCGGTGCACACCACGTAATCCTTATTAGGATCAGCGATCCTCAGGATGGGTGCAGTGGTGAGGAGGTGCTTCAAGCGGTCAAAACTCTGTTGACACTCTGCTGTCCATCTAAATATCTTTCCTTTCTTTTGCAATGAGGTGATAGGATAGGCTATCCTAGAAAAGCCTTCCACAAACCTCCGGTAATAGCCAGCTAACCCCATAAAGGATCTGATATCAGCAACGTCTTTGGGTATAGGCCATTCCATAATAGATTTTATCTTCTCGGGGTCAACTGCAATTCCCTCTTTCGTAATCACGTGGCCCAAATACTGAATTTCCTCTTTGAAGAAATCGCATTTGCTAAACTTAGCATATAGCTGATGCTCCCGAAGAGTTTGTAACACCAATCTAAGGTGCTCCTCATGTTCCTGTTGGGAACGAGAATATATCAATATATCGTCAATGAATATCAGTACAAACTTGTCCAAAAACCTGTGAAACACGCTATTCATCATGCACATAAAAGTAGCAGGTGCATTGGTCAAACCAAAAGGTAGCACTACAAATTCGTAGTGCCCATAGCGTGTCCGGAAAGCAGTTTTGGCAATGTCCTCATCCTTAATCCTGATCTGATGATAACCAGATCGCAGATCAATTTTGGAAAACACTTTTGCTCCTTTCACTTGATCAAAGAGTTCATCTATTCTGGGTAAAGGGTACTTGTTTTTGACCGTGAGCTTATTCAGCTGCCGGTAATCTATGCACATGCGAAGGGTCCCATCCTTCTTCTTCACGAACAATACTGGAGCTCCCCAGGGTGACACACTGGGTCGAATGTACTGTTTCTCCAACAGCTCTTGGAGCTGCATTTTCAACTCCGTTAACTCTGGTATGCTCATCCGGTACGGTGCCCGCGATACTGGTGCTGCCCCCGGTATTAACTCTATAGTGAAGTCTATGTCCCTTCTTGGAGGCAAACCCGGTACCTCTTCAGGAAAGACATCTGTAAATTCCTGTACCACTGGAATATCGTCTAATGCAGACATCTTATCTTTCTGGTTCGCATAGCCAACTTGTATGGCATAGATCTGACATTTCTTTCTAATACATTTAGCTAACTGAGTTGCAGTGATAGGTCGAATCTGAACAGGATGTTTAATTCCCTGCAATTCCTGCTGCTGCCCCAAATCATCTTTGTAGTATATGGTCTTAGTTTTGCAATTCACCAACGACCAGTGCTTTTCCAGCCAATCCATACCAATAAGAATGTCATAGGAGCCTAACGGAAGTACATTCAGGTCTGCCGTTACGGGCTGTCCAGCTATACTGAAAGAACAGTTATTAACTTTAGCTAAAACCCGCCTTTTGGCTCCCGTAGCTAACTGGACCAACCATGGGTTTTTGAACTTTTCTGGTGGTAGCTTACAGTGTTCCACTACTTTTGGACTAACATAACTTAAAGTAGCTCCTGGATCAATAAGTACAGCTACAGAAAGGTTTGAAATCTTACCTTCGAATTCCACCATGGAAGGTTGGTATTCCGCCTGCCGGTCCTCTAATGCTGCATTGATCCTTGGTACGCTGCGCGCCACATCCCCAACAGTTGAGGCTTCATGGACTTGAGATATTTGATCAGTTCTTTTACGCTGTGGACAATTTCTAGCGTAGTGCGGTCCTTCACACACCCAGCACTGAACTGGAGGTCTGGTTCCCTCAACCTCCGATCTAGCAGGTGGTTCGCTGATCCTGCTCTCGCTTGGCTTAGCCCGGAAGGTGCCCTTATTTGTGCTTCTGTTAAACTGCCCCTTTCCAGCTCCTTTACTACCATTTCCACGGCTGCCTTTGTTGTTTCCAGCAACTCTGCTGCCTTTTCTTTCATTCCATTTCTTGTTTGGAACTTCTCCTTTTTGTTTGTTCTGCTGGTAACAAATTCTAGCCTTCCGAATTGCCTCATCCATAGTTCGGGGATTGTCAAACTCAATTCGTTCCCTTATATAAGCTGGTAGGCTACTCACGAACCTCTGCACCTTGGCCTTCTCCTCTTTTATGTATGGCACATAACGAAGCAGAGAAGTGAAGCGATTTATGAATTCGTCCATGGACTGCTGTCCTAGCCGTAAGTCATGGAATTCTCGCGCCTTCTCATCATAAAAGCGCTCAGTTAAATACCTCTCCTTGAAGTATTTCTGAAATTTTTCCGAGGTTATACTTTGCTCACTTACCCCCTTCACAATTTTAATCTCTTCCCACCACAAGGTGGCTTTGCCCTGCAACTGAAAAATAGCCAGCCGCGCCTTCAGATTTTGGTCATATTCATAAAGTTGAAAATATTTATTAATATTAATCAACCAGGCTTCTGCTGCTTCTTCCTGCTCTCCATCGAAAAGTGGAGGTTTGATTTTTCGAAATTCTCCCTGTAATTCCACTTTCTGTCGCTTGGAGGTTCGCTGCTCTTGCACATTATCAGAATGGTCTTCCTGTTCTTCTGAAAGCTCAGGTGCGTAATCCCGTTCCTCAGTGCCCCTTTGCTGTTCTGCACTAGGGCTGGCTAAGGGTGGATTTTGTTTATCTGACAAGCTTTTCAGTATTCTTTCTTGTTCCATTGTTAATCGCGCATTTTCCTCTCGTAAACGCGCCATTTCACCTTTCAGCTCCTGAACAGTTTGCAGTATCGCCAGATTGGTACTGCGTGTCTCAGCACCAAGCTGTACCCACAGTTCAGCATTTTCTTGAGGGATGCCGCCAGCTCCCGGCATTTCCTCCATCTTACTATTAGCTGCTAGCAGGTAGCTGTCTCTGTATGGTTCACCTGGTAGTACACAAGAAAGGCAATTAGTTGCATTGTTTATATATATACATTATAAAATGATCTTGCTGTTCCAGAGGCCACAGTTTTGAAACCTCTGCTCTGATACCACATTGTCACGATCCAAATCTAACTTATACCAACCTAAAATTTTTGTTAATGTTACCAACCCCTTACAGGTCATCATGGTACTTTGCTATAATATAAGTGCAGATATTATGTTTCAAACATTATAATATATGGTTTATGTTTTACCCCTCGCACGTTAATAGTCATGCGTTGATAATACATTCCACCAACCCACGCTAACATTATGCACAGTCTTAATTGAGTTGGGTACTGGTTCATTAAACACGGTGCCACATGGTGAGCGGGTGTTAATCCAACTCACCCGTTCCGTGGCCAGGTGGCTGAGAACCATGTGCGGCCATGTGATTACGCAGAGGGTTGTACTTTAGGGTTTGCGTGCCCATGCTCCCGCTCAAACGAACGATGCTGATCGCTCCTCCAAATCGGATGGCTCAGATTGTTTTGAGGGTTTGGTTGACATTATATTATCTGCAGGGTTCTTCGGTCTCGATCCATTTGCGTCACGGGCAAACCTCGGCTCATCCGACATCTCCCTCCACCATACCAGATCCGCCATTCGCACAGGTATGAGAGCATTTCGCCCATGGCAATTTAAAAGGTTTACAGTCTTGCGCTTGACAGAGTATTAATTAGTTCTTTGATTCTTCGATTTACCACCGATACAGTTGATAATGGTGACTGTTCTGTGCAGGAGGGTTTGGACTCCACGGCTTCCACTGTCAGGAAGGAGGTTCTGCAAATCTGCGTTTTATCCAGGTGAGTCCTCGATGCTGTTATGCATTGCCCTGTAGGATAACTATTATGGAAGGAATGGAAGTCTTCCATGGCCAGAACGAGACTCATGTATGGTTATTCATGTGTCTCAGGGGCGGCCTTCTCATACCGAGCCTGTATACATGAAGCTCTGAGGGTTAGATAGTTTCTTGTTTACGGCTACAGGCCATTGAGGGTTTAATGTTTGTTTATACTATTACCCGTCGGCTATGTAAACAAGCTCCGTTATCAATATTACAGTTCAATGTTCTGTTTCCATTCACATGCAGATACATTCTACAGGGTTTACCCAACATGACTGTTACTACTGTTTAACATTGTTATCCTTAAAGAATTATACCCTACGGGGCTTACTACAGTAATGAATACATTTTGATCTGTTTGACATGTTTGTCGACTCCTGTATATTGCGTGGTTTCTCCAGTCTTTATGGAACTATAGTTAAATTATTTCAATATTCGCAAATATTACACAGTTTATGTTATGCTGGTGCGGTCTCAGGGTTTACGGCTTGCTTTCGAAATAATGAAGGCAAGTCAAACCCTCCTCGCATACACGGATATTGGTTTGCATGTTAATTTTGTTTGAGTCTGTTAGATGGTAAATATGTCTTGTTCAGTTGCTCAAGATCTAATAGTGTTAATCTCTGGTTATTGGCTTGCGAGTGGCGTTAACGCTCCATTTGCACAGCCATATGATGCTCTTATCTTTACACGGCCATGAGACGTGTCTTTACATTCGCGCGGCCATATGATGTTCTTTACGGTTTACATGATAGTGTGAGGTTTAACTATGAGCAAATCCTTCACTGCTAGATATGGTCTCTTTTACTCCAGCTTACACGGCATCTTTGTTTATTACAGAGCCTCGGTTCTTCAATAATATTTTCTTTATAAATCTTTTCGCTTTATTCGTTAATGTCTCGGCTCTGAGCACGACATCATAACTGTATGTTAATAAGATTTGAGCTTAGTGAAACTGGTTATTTTCTTCGTATGTGTTCGTAACCTATGGTTCTGTATACGCTCTGCTGCATATCTACTTCTTGTTGTATTCTACGATTTAATAATCACTTCAGATCTAAGTCTGTTCTGGCATTTCCTTACTAAGCACTTGAGTCTGTACATAGTGAATTTAATCACTGAGTTCTACCCTGCAGACGAGGTTTTGTGTTTAATTCTTGATTACAGTTACGGTTACTCCCCGTTTTCTGCCTAATGAATGACTTCATTTATATCTGTATTTCTCATTAACCCCATAAAAGATTCACAGCCGAATATATTTATATAAAACTGTAGTTTTATTCACTCATTAAAGAAACATACAGGCAACCGTATATACAACTGTATTTCATTATCTCATTAAAGGAAAATACAGGCAACTGCAAATATATATACATATCTATATTCTCTTAGTTTAATAAAGAAACACAGACCACTGCATATGTATATATATAACTGTATTCCCTTAGTTTAATAAAGAAACACAGACCACTGCATATGTATATATAACTGTATGCCATCATTACCTGTGCCTCAATTTAAACTATTTAAGGATACATACCTGGTAGTCTGCTACTGTCGCTCCTATTCCAAGAGTTCACCTGCAACGATTTTGCTCTTAACCTCCCAACCTTGAGATCCACTTGCACTGGATTCTCCCCCCGAGCCGTCTTGCAGGCCTGCAGCCCTCAACAAGACTCATGCACCACTGTGCTGGGTTATCTGATCACAACCAGACTTAACCCACTTTTTCCACTCTGCTCTCTCTCTCTGGAATCTTCCTCTGCCTGTTCATCAACAGCCCAGAGGTTTTCCTCCCAGGACTTTTCCTTGGGTGAGAGGCAGTTGTTTTTTCAGTTTCATAACTGATTTATTTTCTTTTAATAGAAAATCCTCCTTTGGAGGCTGCCAGCATTTCATCAATACACATGTGCAAAATAGTCTATTATATTCACTTTCAAAATTAACAATGTCTTTTAATAATAACAAGTTACCACTCATATTGTTTTCACCACAGTAATTATCTAGAATTACAAGTTACCGGGGTCATTACATCTTCCCCCCCTGGGATTGGACATCGTCCCGATGTCCATTCTCGTTAAATAAATTCGGGTACGCCTTTCTGAAAGGTTCCTCGTCTTCCCACGTAGTCTCCTCAGGGCCATAGTGCTGCCACAGCACCTTAATTTGGGTAATAACCCGTTTCCGCAGCCGCACTTCTCTCCGGTCGAGAATGCTCTGTGGTTCGACCAGGACCTCGCCTTCCGGTTCGACCTACAGACAACCAGTACTTAATCAATTTCCTATTGAATATAGCTGCATAATCAAAACAACCGGATCAATTCTTACCCGCACATCTTGCCATTGAATAACATGTTTAGGGTCATACACATATTTCTTTAGGACAGAAACATGGAACACATTGTGAATCTTAATATGACTGGGCAAAGCAAGTTGGTAGGCCACAGGCCCCACTCTAGCTAAAATCTGAAACGGTCCAAAGTATCGAGGAGCCAGCTTGGCGCACCCACTCCACTGCAGTGTGCTCCTTCTGGTTTGAATCCTTACAAACACATGGTCACCAACATTGTACTCTGTGAATCTTCTTTTCCTGTCTGCGAAACTTTTCTGTCTGTCTTGTGCAGCCTTTAAATTTGCTCGCACTCTCTTCACCATATCTTCCATGTCTTTTAACATTTCCGGACCCAAACTCAGCTTATCCTCCAGTCCACCCCAACTTGAGGGTGTGCGGCACTTCCGCCCATACAGGACCTCAAAGGGACTTAGCTGGGTTGAGGTATGATACCCATTATTGTAGGCAAATTCGACCAGATGCAAATACTCTTCCCATTGACTAGGTTTTAGCATCACATTCGCCCTCAACATGTCTTCCAATACCTGATTGACTCGCTCAGTTTGACCATCGGTCTGTGGGTGATAAGCCGTGCTAAAATTCAACCGAGTGCCCAACTCGGCAAACAATGTTCTCCAAAAGGTGGAAGTGAATTTCACATCACGGTCTGATATGATTACCTTTGGCAATCCATGCAAACGGAACACATTTTGCATAAAGAGATGCGCGATTTGTACCGCCTTGTAAGTGGACTGCACAGGTATGAAGTGCGCTGCTTTACTCAATTTATCAACCACGACCATAATAGAATCATTGCCCTTCTTTGTTCGTGGTAACCCGGTTATAAAATCCATGGAAATGATTTCCCATTTCCATTCCGGAATAGGCAAAGGCTGCAACAGTCCCGCTGGGTGTTGATGTTCAGCCTTAATTTGCTGGCATTCCAAACACCTTGCCAAGTATTCCACTACCTGCTTCTTCATTCCTGGCCAGTAATACTCTTTCTTGAGTGCCGTGACCATCTTTTGGTACCCTGGGTGGCCAGTGTAGTGGCTGATGTGGAACTCATCTAGAATCAGCTTCTTAAGGTCATTTGAGTCAGGTACATACATTTTCTTATTAAAACACAGCAATCCAGCATTATCTAATGTGTACCCTTGCTGTAACTTTCCATTATCAGATTGCTGTACCTGCTGTTTTAAATGCTGATATTCAGTGTCGTCACTGGCTGCTGCTTTTATTTGTTCAACCAGCGAACTCCGCCACCTGCTGGCTGAAAGTTCACATAAGCAATGAACCTTTCGACTTAAGGCATCTGCCACCCGATTTTCTTTGCCCTTTAAATGCTTTATTTCAAAGTCAAACCCACTTAGAAAATCTGCCCAACGGCCTTGCCTCGCATTCAAGGTAGGTTGGCTGAAATAATGCGTCAAACTGTGATGATCTGTTAACAACAGAAATTTCTTCCCAAGAAGGTAATGTCGCCACATCTTTAGTGCGTGAATCACAGCAGTTAACTCTAAATCGTAAGCAGAGTATCTCTGCTCATGCTCTTTTAGTTTCCTTGATTCATATGCTATTACTTTTCCTTCCTGCATTAGTACTCCTCCCACGCCCTCCTTGCTTGCATCGGTGCACACCACGTAATCCTTATTAGGATCAGCGATCCTCAGGATGGGTGCAGTGGTGAGGAGGTGCTTCAAGCGGTCAAAACTCTGTTGACACTCTGCTGTCCATCTAAATATCTTTCCTTTCTTTTGCAATGAGGTGATAGGATAGGCTATCCTAGAAAAGCCTTCCACAAACCTCCGGTAATAGCCAGCTAACCCCATAAAGGATCTGATATCAGCAACGTCTTTGGGTATAGGCCATTCCATAATAGATTTTATCTTCTCGGGGTCAACTGCAATTCCCTCTTTCGTAATCACGTGGCCCAAATACTGAATTTCCTCTTTGAAGAAATCGCATTTGCTAAACTTAGCATATAGCTGATGCTCCTGAAGAGTTTGTAACACCAATCTAAGGTGCTCCTCATGTTCCTGTTGGGAACGAGAATATATCAATATATCGTCAATGAATATCAGTACAAACTTGTCCAAAAACCTGTGAAACACGCTATTCATCATGCACATAAAAGTAGCAGGTGCATTGGTCAAACCAAAAGGTAGCACTACAAATTCGTAGTGCCCATAGCGTGTCCGGAAAGCAGTTTTGGCAATGTCCTCATCCTTAATCCTGATCTGATGATAACCAGATCGCAGATCAATTTTGGAAAACACTTTTGCTCCTTTCACTTGATCAAAGAGTTCATCTATTCTGGGTAAAGGGTACTTGTTTTTGACCGTGAGCTTATTCAGCTGCCGGTAATCTATGCACATGCGAAGGGTCCCATCCTTCTTCTTCACGAACAATACTGGAGCTCCCCAGGGTGACACACTGGGTCGAATGTACTGTTTCTCCAACAGCTCTTGGAGCTGCATTTTCAACTCCGTTAACTCTGGTATGCTCATCCGGTACGGTGCCCGCGATACTGGTGCTGCCCCCGGTATTAACTCTATAGTGAAGTCTATGTCCCTTCTTGGAGGCAAACCCGGTACCTCTTCAGGAAAGACATCTGTAAATTCCTGTACCACTGGAATATCGTCTAATACAGACATCTTATCTTTCTGGTTCGCATAGCCAACTTGTATGGCATAGATCTGACATTTCTTTCTAATACATTTAGCTAACTGAGTTGCAGTGATAGGTCGAATCTGAACAGGATGTTTAATTCCCTGCAATTCCTGCTGCTGCCCCAAATCATCTTTGTAGTATATGGTCTTGGTTTTGCAATTCACCAACGACCAGTGCTTTTCCAGCCAATCCATACCAATAAGAATGTCATAGGAGCCTAACGGAAGTACATTCAGGTCTGCCGTTACGGGCTGTCCAGCTATATTGAAAGAACAGTTATTAACTTTAGCTAAAACCCGCCTTTTGGCTCCCGTAGCTAACTGGACCAACCATGGGTTTTTGAACTTTTCTGGTGGTAGCTTACAGTGTTCCACTACTTTTGGACTAACATAACTTAAAGTAGCTCCTGGATCAATAAGTACAGCTACAGAAAGGTTTGAAATCTTACCTTCGAATTCCACCATGGAAGGTTGGTATTCCGCCTGCCGGTCCTCTAATGCTGCATTGATCCTTGGTACGCTGCGCGCCACATCCCCAACAGTTGAGGCTTCATGGACTTGAGATATTTGATCAGTTCTTTTACGCTGTGGACAATTTCTAGCGTAGTGCGGTCCTTCACACACCCAGCACTAAACTGGAGGTCTGGTTCCCTCAACCTCCGATCTAGCAGGTGGTTCGCTGATCCTGCTCTCGCTTGGCTTAGCCCGGAAGGTGCCCTTATTTGTGCTTCTGTTAAACTGCCCCTTTCTAGCTCCTTTACTACCATTTCCACGGCTGCCTTTGTTGTTTCCAGCAACTCTGCTGCCTTTTCTTTCATTCCATTTCTTGTTTGGAACTTCTCCTTTTTGTTTGTTCTGCTGGTAACAAATTCTAGCCTTCCGAATTGCCTCATCCATAGTTCGGGGATTGTCAAACTCAATTCGTTCCCTTATATAAGCTGGTAGGCTACTCACGAACCTCTGCACCTTGGCCTTCTCCTCTTTTATGTATGGCACATAACGAAGCAGAGAAGTGAAGCGATTTATGAATTCGTCCATGGACTGCTGTCCTAGCCGTAAGTCATGGAATTCTCGCGCCTTCTCATCATAAAATCGCTCAGTTAAATACCTCTCCTTGAAGTATTTCTGAAATTTTTCCCAGGTTATACTTTGCTCACTTACCCCCTTCACAATTTTAATCTCTTCCCACCACAAGGTGGCTTTGCCCTGCAACTGGAAAATAGCCAGCCGCGCCTTCAGATTTTGGTCATATTCATAAAGTTGAAAATATTTATTAATATTAATCAACCAGGCTTCTGCTGCTTCTTCCTGCTCTCCATCGAAAAGTGGAGGTTTGATTTTTCGAAATTCTCCCTGTAATTCCACTTTCTGTCGCTTGGAGGTTCGCTGCTCTTGCACATTATCAGAATGGTCTTCCTGTTCTTCTGAAAGCTCAGGTGCGTAATCCCGTTCCTCAGTGCCCCTTTGCTGTTCTGCACTAGGGATGGCTAAGGGTGGATTTTGTTTATCTGATAAGCTTTTCAGTATTCTTTCTTGTTCCATTGTTAATCGCGCATTTTCCTCTCGTAAACGCGCCATTTCACCTTTCAGCTCCTGAACAGTTTGCAGTATCGCCAGATTGGTACTGCGTGTCTCAGCACCAAGCTGTACCCACAGTTCAGCATTTTCTTGAGGGATGCCGCCAGCTCCCGGCATTTCCTCCATCTTACTATTAGCTGCTAGCAGGTAGCTGTCTCTGTATGGTTCTCCTGGTAGTACACAAGAAAGGCAATTAGTTGCATTGTTTATATATATACATTATAAAATGATCTTGCTGTTCCAGAGGCCACAGTTTTGAAACCTCTGCTCTGATACCACATTGTCACGATCCAAATCTAACTTATACCAACCTAAAATTTTTGTTAATGTTACCAACCCCTTACAGGTCATCATGGTACTTTGCTATAATATAAGTGCAGATATTATGTTTCAAACATTATAATATATGGTTTATGTTTTACCCCTCGCACGTTAATAGTCATGCGTTGATAATACATTCCACCAACCCACGCTAACATTATGCACAGTCTTAATTGAGTTGGGTACTGGTTCATTAAACACGGTGCCACATGGTGAGCGGGTGTTAATCCAACTCACCCGTTCCGTGGCCAGGTGGCTGAGAACCATGTGCGGCCATGTGATTACGCAGAGGGTTGTACTTTAGGGTTTGCGTGCCCATGCTCCCGCTCAAACGAACGATGCTGATCGCTCCTCCAAATCGGATGGCTCAGATTGTTTTGAGGGTTTGGTTGACATTATATTATCTGCCGGGTTCTTCGGTCTCGATCCATTTGCGTCACGGGCAAACCTCGGCTCATCCGACATCTCCCTCCACCATACCAGATCCGCCATTCGCACAGGTATGAGAGCATTTCGCCCATGGCAATTTAAAAGGTTTACAGTCTTTTGCTTGACAGAGTATTAATTAGTTCTTTGATTCTTCGATTTACCACCGATACAGTTGATAATGGTGACTGTTCTGTGCAGGAGGGTTTGGACTCCACGGCTTCCACTGTCAGGAAGGAGGTTCTGCAAATCTGCGTTTTATCCAGGTGAGTCCTCGATGCTGTTATGCATTGCCCTGTAGGATAACTATTATGGAAGGAATGGAAGTCTTCCATGGCCAGAACGAGACTCATGTATGGTTATTCATGTGTCTCAGGGGCGGCCTTCTCATACCGAGCCTGTATACATGAAGCTCTGAGGGTTAGATAGTTTCTTGTTTACGGCTACAGGCCATTGAGGGTTTAATGTTTGTTTATACTATTACCCGTCGGCTATGTAAACAAGCTCCGTTATCAATATTACAGTTCAATGTTCTGTTTCCATTCACATGCAGATACATTCTACAGGGTTTACCCAACATGACTGTTACTACTGTTTAACATTGTTATCCTTAAAGAATTATACCCTACGGGGCTTACTACAGTAATGAATACATTTTGATCTGTTTGACATGTTTGTCGACTCCTGTATATTGCGTGGTTTCTCCAGTCTTTATGGAACTATAGTTAAATTATTTCAATATTCGCAAATATTACACAGTTTATGTTATGCTGGTGCGGTCTCAGGGTTTACGGCTTGCTTTCGAAATAATGAAGGCAAGTCAAACCCTCCTCGCATACACGGATATTGGTTTGCATGTTAATTTTGTTTGAGTCTGTTAGATGGTAAATATGTCTTGTTCAGTTTGCTCAAGATCTAATAGTGTTAATCTCTGGTTATTGGCTTGCGAGTGGCGTTAACGCTCCATTCGCACAGCCATATGATGCTCTTATCTTTACACGGCCATGAGACGTGTCTTTACATTCGCGCGGCCATATGATGTTCTTTACGGTTTACATGATAGTGTGAGGTTTAACTATGAGCAAATCCTTCACTGCTAGATATGGTCTCTTTTACTCCAGCTTACACGGCATCTTTGTTTATTACAGAGCCTCGGTTCTTCAATAATATTTTCTTTATAAATCTTTTCGCTTTATTCGTTAATGTCTCGGCTCTGAGCACGACATCATAACTGTATGTTAATAAGATTTGAGCTTAGTGAAACTGGTTATTTTCTTCGTATGTGTTCGTAACCTATGGTTCTGTATACGCTCTGCTGCATATCTACTTCTTGTTGTATTCTACGATTTAATAATCACTTCAGATCTAAGTCTGTTCTGGCATTTCCTTACTAAGCACTTGAGTCTGTACATAGTGAATTTAATCACTGAGTTCTACCCTGCAGACGAGGTTTTGTGTTTAATTCTTGATTACAGTTACGGTTGCTCCCCGTTTTCTGCCTAATGAATGACTTCATTTATATCTGTATTTCTCATTAACTCCATAAAAGATTCACAGCCGAATATATTTATATAAAACTGTAGTTTTATTCACTCATTAAAGAAACATACAGGCAACCGTATATACAACTGTATTTCATTATCTCATTAAAGGAAAATACAGGCAACTGCAAATACATATACATATCTATATTCTCTTAGTTTAATAAAGAAACACAGACCACTGCATATGTATATATATAACTGTATTCCCTTAGTTTAATAAAGAAACACAGACCACTGCATATGTATATATAACTGTATGCCATCATTACCTGTGCCTCAATTTAAACTATTTAAGGATACATACCTGGTAGTCTGCTACTGTCGCTCCTATTCCAAGAGTTCACCTGCAACGATTTTGCTCTTAACCTCCCAACCTTGAGATCCACTTGCACTGGATTCTCCCCCCGAGCCGTCTTGCAGGCCTGCAGCCCTCAACAAGACTCATGCACCACTGTGCTGGGTTATCTGATCACAACCAGACTTAACCCACTTTTTCCACTCTGCTCTCTCTCTCTGGAATCTTCCTCTGCCTGTTCATCAACAGCCCAGAGGTTTTCCTCCCAGGACTTTTCCTTGGGTGAGAGGCAGTTGTTTTTTCAGTTTCATAACTGATTTATTTTCTTTTAATAGAAAATCCTCCTTTGGAGGCTGCCAGCATTTCATCAATACACATGTGCAAAATAGTCTATTATATTCACTTTCAAAATTAACAATGTCTTTTAATAATAACAAGTTACCACTCATATTGTTTTCACCACAGTAATTATCTAGAATTACAAGTTACCGGGGTCATTACAATTTCAATTGTAATAAGTTCCTCCATGATAAGTTCCTCATATTATTTATAACATTCATTTATAATTTTTTTAAAGTTAAAGTTGACCCATAAAATTTGTATATATATTTAATCAAGTAAATGTATACAGTAGTAAAATATTCTTTCTGTTGCAATAATTTTTTATTATATTTATGAAGCTTTAAACTATATCAATCACATTAATATTTTTAATATAATTATACTAATTTAATAATAATAAAAAAATAAAATGTTTCGTAAATTCCTGAAATATTCTAATCAAGGAATCCCTCTTATTTAGAAAGTAAACTAGTTTTCAACTCGCGAGAAGGTGGGATCGAACATGCTGCCTTGTAGCAAAACATCTCGTATTATCATCGATCTCGCAATCCGAAGAACGGTATAAATTAAATCGACCCTTGATAGAACTCGACAGAACTCGGACCCAATTACTGAGAATCATTTTTATCTTAATTACGGATTTATTTTCAATTAACAATTACTGAGAATCATTTTTATCTTAATTACGAATTTATTTTCAATTAACAAGAGCAAAGTTACTGTTAGCCATAGAATTTCCAAAAATTGTAATCAAATTAAATTATATTCAATTATGAGATAAGGCCTTTCTGCTTTATTATTTTTAACAGCGACATCACCCTCGATAAAATCTAGTACCCAATGTTACCCAATCATGAAAAAGCCATAACCCTCGATAAAATCTAGTACCCAATGTTACCCAATCATGAAAAAGCCATAAATCATACCGCTTTTTCTAAATTTGATTTTTTTTGAAACATGGTGTGAATAGCTTTCACAATTTAATAGTTAAGTCTTATTATTACAATGAAGTGAGGATAGGTATTTTTTTTTTTTTTTTTAGCAAAAATGATTTTATCTATGTGTCATGTTTTAGATTTTGATGACTTAAATACCGTTAAGTCCAAACTCCTTTAACTACCGATCAATCAAACTTGAAAAACAAACTTGAAAAACCTGAAAGATCATCCACACCTTAACAAACAAACAAAAACATTCACAATTCAACGGCTAAAAATATTATGGCATTTCAAGTTTTCCCAAAACGAAATCCTAGGTCACATCCTCACATTTTATGGCAGTGAAGCAGCACCATTATTAGCGATACTTGTAACAATTCCAATTGTAAGAATTAAACTAAGAAATTATTAACGCAAATTCTATCCGAGAGGCTTTTTGACAACACCCTTGGAGCCATGGGTTTCTTAATGCTGTAAGAAACTTGGGGAGACAGAGGTTACTATACATGGAGCATAAGGATTGTATTCAAATTAAAACATCCCTCATCTCATGGGCCACATGTTTACTTCTGTATCTACGAGCAGCAGCAACATATAGAGCCAAATTGAGGAAACTCAATGCAGCCCACAGCCAAAAGTAGTAGTCCAGGTGACCTTCATTCAAGTTACTGGGTATCCATCCTACACTCCCTCCTCTGGTGGTGATAAGCATTACAACAATCACTAGCACCGAACTAAAATAGTTACCGAATGCCGTACTAAGATGGGACAGAGCACTGCAAAGGGTACGCATGGCATCAGGTGCCTCTTCATAGAAGAACTCCAACTGCCCTGCCAATACAAATGTCTCTGCAACACCTAACAATACATATTGCGGTATCTGCCACAAAATGCTTAGAGGAACTGGTGTCTCTGTATCATGAACCAGGTTGTGACTCCTAACAACTTGCAACCGTTTGATTTCAAGAATTGCAGCACACACCATAGAAAACATGGCGAATAACTTACCTATACCCATTCGTTGCAACTCGGAGAATCCCTTCTCGTTTCCCTTCCATTTTCTCATTGCTGGTGCGATGATAAAATCATATACTAAAACCCAGAGCATGCAGGTTACACTATTGAACATGTACAGTGAAGCCGCAGGTATATTGAAATGGCCACCAATGCTAGTGTTCATTGTCTTGCCCTGTTCCACAAACATGGTGTGTGCCTGGGCATATGCTGATGTATATATTATAGCTGTTGCCCATATGGGCACCATTCGAAGCAATATTTTCACTTCTTCCACTTGGGTTACTGTACAAAGCCTCCAACTATTCAAGCACAACTCACCACTCTTGCCCTCAATATCGCTTATTGTTGCGGCCTTGTCTAAACACCTGCAAATATTCGATTGATTTTGATATTCAAATATCGAAACATTCATATTGGAGTTTTAGTTTCTTCAGAAGAACAGAATTTACTAAATGATCCCTGAGTTAAACACCTGCAAATATTGGATTGATTTTGATATTCAAATATCGAAACATTCATATTGGGGTTTTAATTTCTCCAGAAGAACAGAATTTACTAAATGAACCCTGCGTTTCAGGAACAAAGGAGAATATATAATTGCAAAGAAGAAATTTTAATCCAGGGGGAGGAGAATTACTTGAATTCATCTGTGTAATTTAGTTTTCGACTTCCAGGAACAGAGGATTCCTTCACTCGTAGCTTACGCAAAGAGGCAACAATCACTTGACATATTCGTGTGAGGGGACTGCCACCTGGCTTTTGGTGTCTGTAAATAGGAGTACCAGAGTAAAAAGCCCCCATAGCAAATCCCATTATTAGAGTTGAAATCCCAAAGCCCAGTGCCCAGCTGACGTTGTCTTCTACCCACACCAAACCAGTGCTAGAAAGCAGAGTCCCAAAATTACTGACAAAGAAGAACCAATTGAAAAATGAACTCTTCATCATCCTTTCTTTTGTATTGGTGTCACTGAATTGATCTGCTCCAAAAGCTACAATGCATGGCATGAAGCTTCCACTTCCCAAAGCCATCACATAAAGTCCCAAGTAAAATACAATAGCTGGGAGCTTTAAGACACTGACCAATGTCAGTGTGATTAATCCCTGCAATAAAATTAGATATGAGATTTTATCACTATTACATGAGAAAAAGCAAGGCCTATCTAACTTCGTGGGAAATCTTCGTCTAATTGACACAGGAAGCTACAAAAGCTAAAACTTTAGTTCGTTGTTAACTCCGATCTAATCGAAATTTTGCTTTGTTTTCGTGCCTAACTTCAGAATTAAATAGAACTCACCCCATATTAAACATAATCAGAGACAAGATCATTAATGAAACGTTGCTTATACCTGAAATTCATTATCAAATTTGTTTAAAAATAAAAAGCCCAGACAAGATTAACCTAGTCCCAATAGAAAATTCATTTGAAGACCATGAAGTTAAAAGGGGCTTAAAAAGGGTGGGAGATGTTTACAGTGAAATAGAGCGTGGAGGCAATAGCCATGGTGGTATAGCGCCCCAGGTATGCATCTGCAGTTATTGCTCCGAGAAGAGGTGTGAGATTGCATGTGCCTAACCAGGTGGTTGAAATATTTGCTGCCACAGCGTTGCTCTTCTTCAGTTCTCCAGTCAAATAAGTCACTAAATTTGTGTCCACTCCATAAAATGCCATCCGTTCCCAGAACTTGGCACCTGCAATACAATGAAATTTGGAGTGGAGAAGACGAAGAGAAAGAATCAATAAGCAGCAGTTGAAATGAATATGGGCAGTCAAATTTTGGAATCAGTTAGAAATGAATAGGGAAGAGGACCTAGAATGAAAAGGGATCCCTTCCATGACCACCTTCCTTTAGTATTTCCGCTGTTGTTGGGATGTTGTAGCAGAGGGACTTCCAGTGCCTCCAGTGGCTCAGCCATATTGTTAATTGGGGGTGTCTACTCAAACTGCAAGTATGGTACATATGGTATGACTTCATCCATTAAGAAGACCTGGCAATTGTTTCAATTTGAGAGCAACCACATACTTGGATGCAGAGTGAGATTGGGTTTTATTTCGCTTTTTGATCTGGATACTTTTTCATATGGTTTTGCAGCAATGGCTCGTAACAGCGAATTTGGGTTAAATCATCTGTAGATTTTGAGTTTCCAACACAACACATTCTTGAGCAATACCTGTATTTAACTATTTAAAAATATATTTTAAATTATTACAATGTATTATTTTATCAAAAATTAATTATCAAATTAAAAAGAAAAAAATTTATTATTATATTTTTGGGTTTATTTATATAATTATACCCGTGGGTTTGGTTGGCAAATTTGACCAATAAGATTGTTCTATTTTAATCTTCTTTCTAAATAAAAGTTAACAATAAGATTGTTCTATTTTCGTCTTCCTCTTTAAGTGGTATTGGAAGTGGTATTGTAGATGACTCTTTGCTTTTACTTGTTTTGCTGTTTTTTAGCGATGGTAGAATAAACACCACTGTAAATCGATTCCAAACACCAAAATGCAAATCGCTTCCAAACACCAAATTTCCAAAGATAAAACAAATTTCATATCATGGGCCAGAAAAACCATGCCTTCCACACTTTCTTCAGCGAAACTGGAGCCGAAAAGCATGTCCCCCGCACTGTATTGGTAGATCTGGAGCCCATGGTCATTAACGAGGTACTTACTGTCAGCTTTTCCATCTTAAACAGCTTATCAGCGACAAGGAAGATGCCGCCAACAACGTTGCCCGTGGTCCTCTGGTGGTAAGGAAATTGTGGACCTCTGCCTAGACCGTTCTTGTCATGTCCCCAGGCCGGCGGTAGTCTTTCAACCGCACTTGGCGAGGTGCGGCACCACCGAACACTTTCTTTTCACCAATACTTATGTTCGTGGACTACGCCTAACCACTTATCTCTACTTTAGTTTGTGTTTCGCAACCAAGTATTATTAATGTTTCCTTTATACCAATGAACACCCATACACATTCATTTTATCAGCAATTATACATAAAGAACACAATTGCACAGTATAAAGGGAGGGGCAACTCCCTAAACAATGAGTCTGCCCGAATGATATATTATACGGTCTTTCAATATTACAAAGCTTTACAAGTATACTTGGAAACATCAAGTTTCATACTTAGCCAAATTTACAATCTTCGACAAACTCGATTGCCCAGCTCGTCGGTGCCTCCGCACGACTCACCAACCCTTCGTTCACCTCGTCGCACGATCGTGTTGTTTGCCCAACTTGGGCGCGCCTCCAAGTCGCCACACACGGGTGCCTCTACACGAGTCGCACCTCCGTTCACAATCTCAACACTTCACCAAAAGTCACACCATGCACACTTGCACGACGGGCGGGCGCTCACCCGAGTCACCCAAGAACCCGTGCCAAGTCGTCGCACAAACCAGGCGCCACACCCGTGCACGCCTTTCTCAACCGGTGGGTGACCTCTACCTGCGCCCTTCACCCAAATCTAAGAAACGACACTTAACTTCGTGCGGCCTTGCCCAAGAACGGGCGCATCACCAAACTGCGCCTTTACCTCTTGCTGCATCCACCCCTAGTTCTGCGCCTTCCTCTTCTTCATGAGCGAAGTCTTTATGTGTTGAGCGATGGCCAAATGAGCTCATCGCATGTCTTGTTTATACGGGTGGCAGGGCGAGTTAGCCTACCCGGCCGACTCGTCCTCCACGCCTTAACGCACCCACACTCCATTGCAATACCCCGTCGGCTTGCTTCAAGTCGTAGGTCGGCCTCCATAAGTTTTAACCCATGCCTCCACGCATATAAATCCAGCTCGCCCTCCTCTCCACGCACTCGCATTATAACGCCATCGTGTCGTAAGTCTGAGCTCGCTCCTTCATCATTTTGTATTGTTCGTTCAACCTCCAACCGCGCGCCCTCCGTTCGATCACGGTCGCACTTCAAGCCGGAGCATGCGCATAAGGACTGTAGGTCCTTATAATTTTGGTCTTCAACGATTCTTGATGGAATGATCAATATTGTTTTTTAAAGTGATAAACTTGATATAACTAAAAAATTGCAAGCTTGAAAATGGTTTCCTTTGAAGTGCAACCATTTTTTTCATGTCCCAGGTTAGCAATTGATCACTATAATCATCCCCTATCTGATCATTCTTTGGGAGACTCCTCACAAACTAGAGATGAGGACTCATTAGTTTTGATCCTCCCTCATCTAATTTGGTGTACTGGATTACCTTGATGGTGGAATGATTGATATTGCTTTTAAAGGTCTCATTAAGTGTTTTTACCATTTTTTATAATAATAAAATTATTTAAAATACAAATATTAAAACCCAGCAAATGTATTGTAAAATTATACTCCTCGTTCAGTGTTTTTACCATTTTTTATAATCGCATGATAATTTAAAAAGAAAATAAAGAAACCCCATTCTAATCAATCTTAAATGTTTTTTAATGTATGTTTCCAAGTTTTTATATTATTGTCAGAAAATAAATCCAAGTGAGAATCCTAAATCGACTTTCATAAATATAATATATAATTTTTATTTTTGTTTTGGTTCAGTGTTTTTACCATTTTTTATAATCGCATAATTATTTAAAAAGAAAATAAAGAAACCCAATACTAATCAATCTCAATTTTTTTTAATGTATGTTTCCAAGTTTTTTTATTATTGTCAGAAAAGAAATCCAAGTGAGAATCCTAAATCGACTTTCATAAATATAATATATAATTTTTATTTTTGTTTTCTTTAATTAGTGAAAATTTTATTTTAAATAATTTTAACTGGGAAAGAGGCTTCTCCTTTTTTTCTCTTTTTTTTGTTGTTGTTATTTTCTTTACCAAGGATTATATTAATGGCTTTGGGTTAAGTTTCTTTATGTTATTTTAATTAAAGTTTTATGAAAACACTGAGTATTTTTATTTTTTCTTAATATTTTTTTGTTTTTCTAATTTTTGAAAATCTTTTTTATTTTTTATTGGTTAAGCGAATTTTGATGTGATATAATTCTTTTGATGGAGAGTGATTTAATTTCAGTTTTTGTCAATGCCTAACAAATCATTTTAAATTAGAAAAAAAACTAATTGTGTAAATGGCCATTCCGTTGGTGAGTGCTCTGACAGTGACACAGATGTCTCGAACTATTGGTGCTCTGTCCATGTCCTTTATGAAAGTGAGGGTGTCACGCCCCTACACCTGCGGTAGTCTTCCAACCGCTGATAGCGAGGTGCGGCACCACCGAACGCTTTCTTTTCACCAATACTAACCTTCGTGGACTACACCTAATTCACTTGTCCTTACTTAGTTTGTGTTTCGCAACCAAGTAAAATGCAATTATCCTTTATACTTAATGAAGCCCATACTCATTCATTATCCATAGCAATTATAACAAGAACATCAACAATTGCAACAAGTATAAAGGGGAGGGGCAACTCCCGAACAAGTCTGCCTGACAATATATTATATTCAGTCTTTCTTCAATAATACAAGTAATGCTTGGCAAGCTCCAAGCCAATACTTAGAATAATTTACAACATAGGCAACCAACCTTTACAATACATGTGCACCCTTGCACAAAGAGTAGTACTCACCCGAGCCACTTAATCCTCTTCACCAAGTCCTGCAAAAATCTGCACATCCACTGCACCTCGGGCACACCTTGCCCACTCTTCGACTGACTCAAGATCACCTCAAGAACACCTTCAAGTGCACCCTCAAGAGGAGCGCATGAGATATGCGCAGACTCCTCTTATTTCTACGCACTATTCACTTGTCTCTTGATCTATGCGTAGAAGAGATGTGAAGTTGATTGTTGTTGGAATGAGCTCTCAAAGCTCTCACATATATACACATACTATGTGGGTTTACAAGGGGTGTGCAGCCCCTTGGCCGACCCCCAAAACCACTATCCATGTGCCCCAAGCTTCATTTAAGTCGGCTTGCACAGTTCTCCAATATTGCATATATATGTAGCACGCTCAACACTTAGTCGCATAATTGTTTTGCATATCGTCGCATATAACGTCGCATTTCGTCGCACATGTTGTCGCACCCCGTCGCACATTTTGTCCGCGCGCTCGCCCGCGTGCACGACTCGCCGGTGCCCGTCGCACTAATCTCCCAAAGGTCTTACATCCTCCTCCACCTGAAATCGTTGTCGTCCTCGACAACATACCATCCCGGTAGCCATTCACCATCATCCATGATGTGAACTCCTCTTCGCAAGGCAAACATCCTTGCAACATATGTAGAGACTCATCTCCACTATGTCCCGGCTTAATGAACAACTGCCACCAAGCTCACCATACTAAGGTATGCACCTCAACGATATGCTCTCCATCAGATATCATCTGCATCCATGATCATCGACCCCTCTGCCACAATCTCCACTGCAACATCTCGTGTCGACCTCATCCTGTGTCCCTCCTCCATGTAGTCTCCCTGTCAGATGCCAACACATATGTGTTACCATGTCTCGACTAATGCCAACATATCTCTGCCATGTGTCGACTCATCTCGCCTCATGCTAACATCTCTCTGCACATTGGTACCCCTCATGACTCGAACTAGTTGGGTGATCAGTCCAACCATACGCCCAAACCATAAGAATGCACATCCTTATGCCATCACGAGTCTTCCCCTGACTTCTGCTACATCTCGGACTCATCAAGAATCTATCAATCATCCCATACTCAGGTTCATGGAAACTCCATCCTATCTGCAACATGCTCCATATAACCAACCTGATGTCCATGACTCTAGTTGTCCATGATGTCCAACCTATGTAGACTCCATCTCAACCTCTGGCCATCTGCACCCAAGTCTGTACCTGTCATAAAGAAGCCTCCTTCAAGGCCCCTTGTAAAGTTGATGTGGTTCCTCCCTACCAAGGCCTCCACACCAACCTTCCTCCAAGGTTATCTATAGAGAAAGGAAAGCCAGGAAGTTTCCTCCCTGACTCTCATCCACCCATGTGTCAGATTGATATTGTGTCCTCAAGTATCTATGCACAGCTTCAATCTCCTCACATGTACATCCAAGCTCGCCTAGTTTGTTCTTTGTCAACTGAAAGTCATATATGCCCATAGCATATCTCCAAAAGTCCACTATCCCTGTAGGATCTCTACCTCCATAATCCTCATCAACCACTGCCTCCGAAGTAGCACTCGGGCTCCCTTCACTTGTAGCTCCATTGTGAAGATCATCAGTAGAAGATGTTCCCAGCAAGTGTTTCCATGTTCATGAGGTTTTTCTCTCACTTCCTTCATTCTTCTTTCCAGCTCTTGCAACGAAGTCAACAAGCTTCCTTTCCTTCATTGTTTGAGTCACACTCCCAAGTCCTCTTTGCTCCACATCCTCATGCTTCACATTTGGATCTTTGGGATACAAAGTCATAGAAGCCATCCTTGGTCTATATCCCAAGCAACTTCTTCTATTCATCGGTACCATCATGGTCTTCTCTTCAGTTGTGATCAAGAGAATGTCCCTGTCCACCATTGCTATGGCTTGTGCAAGCTCCATAAAGTCCAGCCCCAACACCATAGAATGATCATCCATGTCCACAACTCTCAAGTCCAACTTTCCAAACCACGATCCTACTTTCACCTGAGTGCCCCTCAACACACCATCAACAGCTCTAATGGTAGAGTTGACTGCCTTGAAAGCACTCCATTCCCTCCCTATCTTTGCTTTCTTCCCAAAAGACTTTGCTGCCTTCCTGCTTACGAAGCTATGAGTAGCCCCCGTATCCACCAAAGCTGCAAATCTCTTGCCCTTCACGGTCACCTGCACAAAACTTAGCTTCAAGGAATCACCTCCCTTTGTTGGCTTTGTCTTGCACCTCACATTAGCAACCTTTTTCAAGAATTCGGCCTCAGAAGTGTCAATTGGTTCATGCTCCACCTTGACATTCCTCCTAAGGCACTTCACCTCCTTGCTTGGCTCCTCTAAGCAACCCAATCCTGGTCTAGCTTGAATTCCTTCAAGCTTGTCCTTCATCGCATCTTGCTCAAGTGCACCAACCAAGTGTCCACTGACTAAGTTCATAGAACTAAACTTCCGAATGTCCTCTGGATGTTCTCGGTATTGAGTTCCCAAGCTGTCAATGTAGTCGAGCTCTTCCTGTTCAATCACAACAACCTTCTTACCAAGAAGCTTCTTCTTTATCTCTTCCTCAATTTGCTTGATTTCGGCTTCCACCTTGGCACTTTCCTTCCTCAACCGGGCTCTTTCATCAAAGAGCTCTTGAAGATCAAGACCACTTCGTTGGATCTCCTCATCAAGTTCCTTGAGTTCAACATCTGTCGTACTTCCGCATTGGCTTCTAAGTTCTTCAAGTTCCCTTCTTAGTTCCGAACAGCTCTCTCGAATCTTCATGTTCTCAGCCCTCATCGCAACCCAGTTAGAACT
This sequence comes from Pinus tabuliformis, assembly GCA_031772625.1. Classification (NCBI taxonomy): domain Eukaryota; kingdom Viridiplantae; phylum Streptophyta; class Pinopsida; order Pinales; family Pinaceae; genus Pinus; species Pinus tabuliformis. The sequence goes on along the minus strand of CM062811.1, from coordinate 141,201,087 downwards.
CCATCGACTCATATGTTCCAACACTTCGTACCGGAGAGCTTCAACCGCATTATGGCTAGATTCACCTTCATCCACCATCACTGCTTTTTCAGCTTTCTCCATGTTCACCAAGTCACCTGCAACTTGAACCAACCCTTGTTCCACTTGTGTGAAACGGTTTCTTTCACCTGCAAGCACCTTTTCCATTGTTACGAGCAACCCTGCTCAACAGTTTCAAACCGAAGTCTTGTTCTCACCTGTCAAGTGTATACCGGCTTCAATGCTTCAACACCTGAACCTGTTCACAAGCTTCAACCTGTCACGAGCAACCCTTGCTCACCAGCTCTAAACCGAGCTCTGATACCACATGTCACGCCCCTACACCTGCGGGAGTCTTCCAACCGCTGATAGCGAGGTGCGGCACCACCGAACGCTTTCTTTTCACCAATACTAACCTTCGTGGACTACGCCTAATTCACTTGTCCTTACTTAGTTTGTGTTTCGCAACCAAGTAAAATGCAATTATCCTTTATACTTAATGAAGCCCATACTCATTCATTATCCATAGCAATTATAACAAGAACATCAACAATTGCAACAAGTATAAAGGGGAGGGGCAACTCCCGAACAAGTCTGCCCGACAATATATTATATTCAGTCTTTCTTCAATAATACAAGTAATGCTTGGCAAGCTCCAAGCCAATACTTAGAATAATTTACAACATAGGCAACCAGCCTTTACAATACATGTGCACCCTTGCACAAAGAGTAGTACTCACCCGAGCCACTTAATCCTCTTCACCAAGTCCTGCACAAATCTGCACATCCACTGCACCTCGGGCACACCTTGCCCACTCTTCGACCGACTCAAGATCACCTCAAGAACACCTTTAAGTGCACCCTCAAGAGGAGCGCATGAGATATGCGCAGACTCCTCTTATTTCTGCGCACTATTCACTTGTCTCTTGATCTATGCGTAGAAGAGATGTGAAGTTGATTGTTGTTTGAATGAGCTCTCAAAGCTCTCACATATATACACATACTATGTGGGTTTACAAGGGGTGTGCAGCCCCTTGGCCGACCCCCAAAACCACTATCCATGCGCCCCAAGCTTCATTTGTAAGTCGGCTTGCACACTTCTTCAATATCGCATATATATGTAGCACGCTCAACACTTAGTCGCATAATTGTTTTGCATATCGTCGCATTCCGTCACACATTTTGTCCGTGCGCCCGTGCACTCGCCCGCGCGCTCGCCCGCGTGCACGACTCGCCGGTGCCCGTCGCACTAATCTCCCTAAGGTCTTATAGAGGGGGTAGGGGAGTCATTTATACAATTGTTTCGAAAACGACTTCCATTCACCAGTTTTTGAAAACGGTATTAGGCTCTCTACATGGTGGTTTTTGTAGAGCTCCTTTAGAACCCGATATCCAATGAGGCCTCTTTAATTATTTAAGTGCAGTCATCTTTAGTGGGAGAAAGGGTGTGCAAGAAGATGTATGTACAAAGCAAGGAACACAAGCTTTTCTTTCGCACATATCTATGTTCCTTGCTTCCCACACACAAAACATATTATATCCTTTCTATTGATGTCCAGTGACTCTGTTTTCTCAGTCTCCTTTTGCAAAATGTACAACTTCAAGGCATTCTATGTTGGTACAAGGTGTAAAAAATTCGTTTTCTTAATCCTGTGACGTTGTGCATCTGGTTGGACGTATATATACCCTTTAAACACTACATTAAATACTTTACACTCTCACATAAAATCAAACCATCTTTACTAGAGTGAATGTGCTCTCTTATAGTCATGTAACCAAAAGTGAATTTGAGTAATATTCTATGTCTTCCAACTCTTTCAAATAAAGATCACGAAGGGATCGAAGACATGAAGAGAGCCCTCCATATATACGTCCACATGTGGACCAATATGATACTCTTTGCGTTTGGCCCACCTCCAGATTTCTTCTTGCGTGGGCCTAGTCTCATTCAAGCCTTGCACTAACATTGTTCAGGCTTGGACCTCATTTAGGCTCTACATAATGTTGTTCGACCCCACACATTCAATACCACACCATTGGGTCTCACACTGACTCCAGACGTCCAACATTATTAAACAATAAAATAAAATATTACATAAATAGATTTAAGGGTCGAATCAGGCTACATATTGGAGTAGTTGACAGGCTTCAAACACTTGTTAAACTTACGTTTTGTGGTTTTCGATTGAGCATTCAAATCATTTTGGATACAAACACATAACTTGAGTAGCACTCTATTCGTGTCTTGAAATCCCAATGGATGATTTGGCGATTAGTTGAACAATAGCATTGTAATGGTACTTAACATGATAACCAAAAATACACCTATAATCTTCACCATTAACTTCATTGTGCTAATAAAAGAGAGGAAAATTCCTTTACGAGGACTAAAGGATAACACTCATCATGGTCAATTCTATACTCCAAGTTAAGAGATCATCATGGCCTACAACCAGTTCTTTTCCCAAGAGATATCACAAATTTCAAAACCTAAGAAACAAGATCTAGTGTGTTGATTCCCCAATTGAAATCCACTGAACATTAAATTGGCTAGTCAAACTCAAATGGAATTTTTTTGAATGACATGTTTATCGAGTAAGACATAATTTTATTAAGATTCATTTAACCTCCCTCTTTGGAACATTAAGCTTTAGCTAATTCTAAAATTACCCTATCATATCCTTATTGTCATTAGCCATATTTTTTTACGATTGCAATTAAGGCATATATAAGCTAATCTACAAGAAATTTGAATGGTATATTAACAATAGTTAGATACTAAGAAAATCTCATGCAACATGTTAAATTCATGTAACATCAATATCTCTAGCCATGTTAGAATAACCCTGAGTTGTGGTTGCTTTTAGAATTAAATGTTATTGATGCTTTCCTCCTCAGGGCCTTCCATATCTGCATCCACATGTGGATCGAGCCAATACTTTTGGCGCTGGTCCCACCTCCATATTTCTTCTTGTGCGGGTGATGTGAAGCTAAAACTAGTTGTATCAATTATGTCAGCTTAAAACCCACAATTCCAAACTCTATGGTTGAAAAGGAACTTCCTTCATCCCAACTTATGGAGATAAATAATTTTTAATCTTCGACTAAAATTAAGTGGGAGGAGCCGCATGGGTGGAGGAATTATACAAAAACCACCGGATTGAAGATTTTATTATATAGCAAGAGTGGGCCCCAAACATAAATGAAACCACCATAGCCTCGATTATTCTATACTACAAGCGCATGGGAACAATTCCCTTTTACCTTTCAATTAACGTAGCTTGATCCTCCTAAAGCCCTTTTCCTTAGCAATGCTCCTTTGCAATGGCTCTCTCGACCACACCTCGTGACCTATGTCCCAACTCACTTATTTTGTCGACTTTTACACATCATCTCGGGTTTGTGTCACCCTAGCTGTTCCAAAGTGTGCTCAAAGGGAAACCTCTAGGAATTCCTTTAAGGGATGATGTAAACATATCTTCAGGTTCGACTCCACTTGGCTTGATTTATTGTCACCTTTTTTTGGCCCACATGCCACGTCAGCTCAATCCTTGTCACCTTGTACCTCTCTAAAGGTTTGCAAAGGCTTTTACTCCCAAGAGACAGAGTCTAGGGAACGAGAATTATTCCCATCAATTGTTGATCCCATCCCTCGTCATTTTCTGTCCTCGACCCTTTTAAAAGCGTGCAAACCCTTTTCCTCCAGGAGGAGTCAACACTCCTTCGTGGCACACTTGTCAGTCTTTGCTCCAATAAAAACCTCCTCATCATCCTAGCGCTTTACTTATTGGTCAACTAACATGTCCCCCTAACACCTACTCAGCCTAACTACTCCTTTGTATGTTCCTCCCTTGATCTTCTGGGGAAGACCTTTCGAGACCCGACATCCCAACCCCGTCACTTAGTGGATTCTTATGACATGAACTCAAGTTTCGTCAACTAGCTCTGTCAATAGACGAACTCTCGTAGGCTTAAATAAATATAAGTCTTGACCCTTTATACTATGACCTCTTCCTTCTGCCCGCAAGCTCCCCTTTCTTCTTATATTTGTTCATGCCTTATTCTCATCTTCTATGCATCTCCTTTCTACTTATACTCAGTGCTCAACTTCTCCTATAGGATTGCACTTACACTCCTCCTTTGATCCTTCATAGTCTTTGGATCTCCATGCTTCCATTGCACCTATGATCTACTTTGAAAAGGCTTTATCATAAGGTTATCACCCCTTTAACATCTCTGCAATGGGCTAACATTCCTTTCTAATTTTCCTTTGGATCATTAATCACACTATTAATCAACGATTACAATCTTAATCATTCCAACTATAAAGAGAAGGGTTTAACTTTGTTTTAAAAGGGTTCCAACCTCCTCTTAATTAACTCTGATATGTGTTCTTAAGACACTCTCCTCCTGAGCTTGTCTACTGCAATCCTGCAATCACTTGTGTTTAACAACAAAAATACAATTCCATAAACAAAGGCTTGGCATGCTCATATGCTAAACATTTGAATAGATTGTTTTCCCTATTATAACACATAGATAATGTACATAAGGCATGTATGCCCTCTTAGGTTTGATTTGCAACAATTCATTCCTTTTTTCCCTTTTGGCCCACTTTTCCTCACTCCTCTACTCTTGGACTTCCTCTCTACACACTTATACATACACTACGTGCTTTTGGTTACATAATTATACATATAGGATTCTTAAACTATAATCTAGTTCAGATCCACTAATCACTCAACAAATCCTATTCTAGATTCTCCAGATCCACATATCTTCCAAGAGATATAACTTACCCTCAAACCTCTCTAACTCTTTCAAATATTCTTAAGAATTCTCCTAAAGAGTGGACTTGTTTACAATATTCTTCATTCTCACCATGTATATACAATTTTTCTAAAAACATAGGAAAGTACATTTAAATTAAATAATTTCACTCAATTAGGGAACCAAATATCTTGGTAAATGAAAGGCCCCTATTCTAGTCAAAATGTCCTCAACTTGGAGGTAAGATTCTCCTGCATCATACTCCCAAGGTGGAAAAAAAACATGGTATCTTGACCATGGGATTTTATAAGCTAATGAATCACACACCATAGAAAACATGGGGAATAGCTTCAGGTTACACTATTGAACATGTATAGTGAAGTTACAGGTATTTTGAAAAGGCCACCGATGCTAGTGTTCATTGTCTTTCCCTGTTCCACAAACATTCATATGCTGATGTCTATATTATAGTTGTTGCCCATATGGGCACCATTTGAAGTAATATTTTCACTTATTCTACTTGGGTTACTGTACATATCCTCCAACTATTGCACAACTCACTGCCATTGCTCTCACCACCGCTTATTGTTGCAGCCTTATCTAAACATCTACAAATATTTTATTGATTTAAATATTCAAAGATCAAACCATTCATATTGGGGTTTTAATTTCTTCAAAAGAACAAAATTAACTAAATAAACCCCGACTTTCATGGATAAGGAGAATATATGATTACAAAGAAGAAATAATTCACTTTTAATCCAGGGGGAAGAGAATTACTTGAATTCATCCGTGTAATTTAGTTTTCGACTTGTAGGACCAACGGATTCCTCCTTGTGTTCCTTCTCATAAAGGAGGGTCTCATCACAGGGGACCTTCACTCGTAGCTTACGCAAAGAGGCAATAATCACTTGACATATTCAAGTGAGGTGACTTCCACCTGGCTTTTGGTATTTGTAAATAGGAGTACCAGAGTATAACTTCCCATAGAAAATCCCATGATTAGTTGAAATCCCAAAGCCTAGCGCCAAACTCACATTGTCTTCCACCCATACCACACCAGTACTAGAAAGAAGAGTCCCAAAATTGTTGACAAAGAAGAACCAATTGAAGAATGAAATCTTCATCATATTTTCTTTTGGATTGGTGTCATTGAATTGATCTGCTTCAAAAGCCACAATGCATGGCATGAAGCTTCCACTTCCCAAAGACATTACATAATCTCCCAGGTCGAATACAATACCTGGAAGCTTTAAGACGCTGACCAATGTTAGTGTGATTAATCCATGTAATAAAATTATATATAAGATTTTGTCTAAGTTAAAACGAAAGGGTTATCTAAGCTAAAACTTTTGTTCATTGGTAACTCTGATTTATGAGATTCTATAGGCTTTCACAGTTATTCATATTGGGAGAAATTTTTCGAATGCAATAGTGTCGAGGATTTTATATCTTTTCCAACGTTTCGGGTGGACTCTCCGCTCATCATCAGAGGCTGAGAATTTAAATCTAATCAAAGTTTTTGTTTTTTTGTGCTTAAATTAAAAATTAAATAGAACCCACCACATATTAAATTAATTAAAGACAAGATCATAATGAAACATTTCTTATACCCGAAACTCATTATCAATTTTGTAAAAAAAAAAAAAAAAACTTACAAGATTAACCTATCCCCAATAGAAAATTCATTTCAAGACCATGAAGGTAAAAGGGCCTTAAGAAGGGTGGGCAATATTAAATATTACAACAAAATAGAGTGTGGAGGCAATAGCCATGGTCGTGTAGTGCCCCGGGTATGCATCTGCAAGTTTTGCTCTTAGAAGAGGTGTTAACATTGCATGTGCCTAATGAGGTGGTTGAAATGGTTGCTTCCACAACTTTTCTCTTCTTTAGTTCTCCTGTTAGATAAGTGACTAAATTTGTGTCCTCTCCATAAAATGCCATCTGTTCATAGAAATTGGCACCTGCAATGCATTGCAATTTGGACCAGAGAAGACCAAGAAAAATAATCAATAAGAAACAATTGAAATGAATATTTAGTCAAATTTTGAAATTAGTTAGAAATAGGGAAGAGGGCATAGAATGAAAAGAGATCCCTTCCATGGCCACCTCCCTCTGCTATTTTTCTTGTTCATGTTGTCGATGTCATTGGGATGTTATAGCAGAGGGATATTGTAAATTAGGGTGTCCACTGAAATTGCAACTAGAGTACACATTTTAATTGGAGCGTCCACTGAAACTGCAACTATAGTACATAAAGAAGCCACATACTTTAAACATTAGATAAGCTAATAGGTCAACGAAACACCCTTCGGGTTTCACGCCCCCTCACCGCCCAATGAGGTGCTTCCAGCGACCAGGTCCCATCCCTCGCCAATGTTAACAATGATCATCTTTGTCCTGTCTGTTAATGTTAACAACTATGTTTCCTCGCAGGCTGTCCAGATACTCCATTTGCGGAGATCCCGTTTGCAGGCCAGGTCGCTGGAAGACAGACGACACGACTTGTCACCCAACTCACACAGTGGTCATACACCACGAATTCACGCCTTCATCTGTCTGAATTCCATTCGATCCGGGATCATTTTTAATTCCCCTGCACCCTCAAACTGAGCTTCTTGAAACCGCCTGCAAATATTGGTTCAATATTCAACGCGAGCAGCATGACAGAAATTTGCAGGATTGTAGATTGATGGTCTGGTTAATAAATTGATGGTTTGGTTAATATTTCAGGAATTGCAAATATCATTCTAATCAATGTTTAGGAACCGCAAATATCAGTCCAATATGTTTAAACTTCCCGTGTTGATCATATTCACGTTTAATCTGAAACATTTAAACTCCCTATGTTGATCAGATTGCAAATATCAGTATGATGTTCAACATGAATGGAGCTTAAACAACGCGACAGACGTTTATACCCGAACATTGCTCATATTGTAAGTGCAAAATAGGAAATGTCAAAACCTACGCATATTCCAGGGCTGGTTAATAAACATAATGTTTGTTTTTATGTCGTTTTTTATTGTGCTGGTCAAAACCCAATTTGTAAAACCCAGAATCCTCCACATTACTAAAACCCAATTTATTCAAACTATTATATAAAGAAAATGTTGTTATGGGTTGCACACAACTAGTTGTTGCTTGTCCGTCAAAGTTAGGAGAGCACCAAAATTTATTTAAACTATTATATAAAGGAAATGTATCTTTATTGGATACTTACACAAAAGTAAAGCACATAGATGTTATAATCAAAGACTCAACTGGATAGTTGAAAGCATCAATGTAACAATTGATGAAGCTCATGGACAAAATATTGAACAAGGAAGCTCATATTCAGGCGAGCCAGAGACACGTGAGACATAACTAGAAAAAGTCAAAGAGGAAGCCCAGAAGCAAGTGCAATAAAATGAGGAAACAATTTCCAACCAAGAAGAGATGAGAAATGAATAGAATGAACCTTCTAAGACTCCCAATAAATGGTATCAAAAGAACCATCCTTCAAACCAATTCATTGGGAACATTGATGAAGCTATAGGAACTAGAAGAAATCGACAGCGACACACGCCAAAACAACCATATCTTGCACTCTTGGCCACATTTGAGCCTAGAAGCTTTGAAGAGGCTAGTCATGATGAACATTTGGTAGTGGAAATGAATGAAGAATTGGATCATATTGAAAATAATGATACTTTGGAACTGGTTCCATGACCAAAGGACAAAAATGGCATTGGGACAAAGTGGGTTTTTAGGAACAAGTTGAATGAGGATGGATAGGTTACCAAGAAAAAGACAAGATTGGTCTGTAAAGGGTATGCATGGATTGAAGCAATATATTTAGAAGATACATTTGCACCCATTTCCAGGATGGAAGCCATTAGAATGTTCTTGGCCTACACATGTTCAAGAAAGATTAAGGTGTATCAGATGGACGTAAAATCATCCTTTCTAAATGGAGAATTGGAAGAAGAAGTTTATATAGAACAACCTAAGGGATTTCTGCTCACCAAAAATAAGGATTATGTTTGCAGGTTGAAGAAGGCATTGCATGGTCTCAAACAGGCTCCTAGAGCTTGGTATGCCGATCTTGATAGGTACTTGCAGAAACAAGTGTTTAAGAGAGGAAATGTTGATAGCAACCTTTATGTAAAGGTTGAGCACAATAGTTTGACCATCATTTAAGTATATGTGGATGACATTATTTTTGGCAGCGATGATGACAGGTTAAGTAAGAAGTTTGCATCAAATATGAAAATTGTGTTTGAGATGACATTGCTTGGTGAGTTGAATTTCTTCTTGGGACTTCAAATATCTCAAGAGGATAAGGGCATATTCATTTGTCAAACCAAGTATATCAAAGAAATGTTGAAGAGATTTCAAATGGAAGATTGCAAACCAGTCAATAACCCATGGTGATTGGTTGCAAGTTGAGCATGGATGATATATCCAAAGATGCAGACCAGAGAATGTATAGATATATGATTGGAAATATAATGTATGTGATAGCTTCTAGGCCAGATGTGATGTAGGCAAGGGGACAAGTGGCACGTTTCCAAGTAGCATAAAAAGAATCCCATGTTGTTGTAGTAAAGAGAATATTCCAGTATCTGAAAGGAACAACGAAATGTGGTCTATGGTATCCAAAAGGGAAGTATTTAACCATCATAACTTACATAGATTCATATTGGGCAGGTAATATTGATGATCGTAAGAGTACTAGTGAAGTTTGATGAGACCATTCCGATGTATTGCGACAACAATAACATCATAAGGATCTTCAAAAACCTTGTCATGCATTAAAAAACAAAACATATTCCTATCAAGTATCACTTTGTTCGAGAACAGGTTGCGGAGAAAAACATAAAGGTGGAATATATTGGGACAAAGGAGAAAATAGCTGACATCTTCACCAAACCTTTACCGCATGACACATTTGAGTATCTTCAACAAAAACTTGGGATTCTCCCAACTTCCCATTGAAATGCTTCTTATTCGACCAAGCAAACAGGGGGAGCAAAGGCAAGTTATAAGTACACTGGGAGTAGTGGCATATTGTCAGGGGGATTCACTCTTTTCCACTAATGTAAAGTGGGGAAGAAAGCAGGCCAGGAAGCTTAGAGGCATGTAGTCATGTGGAGTAGTGATCGCAAGGGGAGTATGTGTGTTTCCATCAATGACAAAGGGGGATATTGTTGTTTTGTGGTTGTCATTGATGTCAACCTAAGAAGAACCAGGAGATGCCCCACCTTTGTCAACCAAAATGACATGGAAAATCATGGTGTTTCAAGTCTAGACCATCACTGTTTGATTCTCCTCATCAAGCTAATTTCAGTGGTATGTGGTATGCCCTGAGTTCTCTCACAGTTTGTGAGTTATGATAGTTTGAAGATGAAGAACCCAATTTGTGAGTGAAAACCCCAAAAGATGATGACGCGACACCCTATCATTGGTCAAATCCTGAAGATGAGATTTTCATAAAAAATTCTATGGCTAAACTATTTCATAAAAGGTCTCAATGATTATTTTTGAATTATCAAATCAAGAAATGGTCTTTGACTTTAAGTAAAATTAAAACCTAAAATCCAAAAGGTGGAACAACCTCATTTTTTCGACCTCAAGCTTCTAAAATTCAAATTTTAATTTGTGAATCTCCCTCCAAAAGGTGAAATTCGGCTACCCTTAGAAGCTACTCAAATAACTACATAAGGACACATGATTTCACCTCCAAAGGCATGGAATTAAATGCACAATCTTTGCGATTACCTTTTGCAATCCATTTTGGCCCCATGGAATACTGAGACATCAAATGAGAGGCCTATTTGAAGAAGTTTTGTTATGAATTGGTTATGATCTGCTAATACTTTCACTGTATTCTTTTCATCTCTGTTGCAAGACAGCGAAGGATAAAGGGTTTTTTTTGTTTGGCTTTGTCGAGGGATTTATTGGGTGACCTACTGCATGTAGAGATCAAATATTATGTGTTAAATTCTTTTGTGATCTCAGTCCTTGTTAAGGCAAACGAAGTAGAACATTGATATACAGACTTCATATCTAATGGGGAATCAACTTTAATGCTAGGATTATCTCTGCAACATCTACAAGTATAAGGGTTCTATGAAGTATAAGGGTTCTATGAAGGATGTTTGCAATAAGGATTTCTTTGAAGGGACTAAGGAAACATTGAAAGTATCATCATCATCCGTTTGTAGCATGTTTGTAGACAGAGCAGTGTTTGACATCATCACATTTGTCAAGCATATAATCTTCCAACAAGAATTCACTCAGTGAGGGTTGAAGTAGAACTAAGTCATTAACGCAAACAAGGGTTTGAACAAAGGGATGGTTGAGCAGCTTGGGCACTACATGATCCAATAGATAGGGAATTATTGAACATCAACATTTTGGGCTACATTAAACAAGTAAGAGTCTTGAAGTAGGGTTCTCATCACCTTATGGAATTAAGTGTTTTGTTGGGAGTTCACTATCATATTAATATAGGTGTTCATTATAAATGGGTCATTATCCCTAGTACGAAAGCCCATATTGATTTGTAGAAGTTTATTCATTATAATTGGGTCATTTTCCCTAGTACGGGAGCCCACAATAGCTGATTTGATTTATTATCATTTTCAGGGAGGTTGAGTGGTGCTAGGCAGGTGGTTGAAGTTACCTTCAGGTTGAATCCTGAAAACACTTCAGGCTGGTAGGCTGGCAAGTTGGAGCTTGTTAAGGTGTTGGAGCATCCTTTTAGCATTGGCTGATAAAGCCATGTGTTGGAGCATCCTTCTAGTTGGAGCTGGAAAATTGAACGCTTTTCTAGAGTACTAGGGAGTTGGGGCTTCCCTTTTTAGTTGGAGTTGAAGCATTTGATGTAATCATAAAATTATTAGAAAAGTGTTCAGTGGTTTTTGTCCCAAAGGGCGTTTCCACCTAAAACTTTGTTGTCTATTGTCTATTGCTTGTTTATGATTTGAATTAATGTTTTGAAAAGATTAATAAGTTACTAATTGATAAGAAATTCTGATTAACATGCCCCCACACACACCTCTCAGTGTTTCCAATAGTTACTATAATTATGTCGAAAACATGAACCATAAAACTTTGTTCTTAAGGGTTTTTATTTATTTAAAAAGATTTTGTAAACTTTAAAAGAAAAGAGATAGAGCAAAAGAGAACTATATCCTTTTAAAAAATAGATTTATTAAAATAGTGGAGATGGTTGAGCTTATCCATTTATCAACTCATAATTATTATTAATTCTCTTTAAATTAAAATGTAAATTTAATTTACAAAATGAATAAAAACGTATACTATTTTTTTGTAAGTCGAAACTTTCTATTAACTGAAAATGTAAATATTTACATAGCTATTCCTTAGGATCCTATGGGTCTCACCCCGACCAGGTTTGTTGACCATTGCTACCAGACCATAACAAATAGTCCAAAAAAGACACAATCTATCCTACCATAACCGAAGAGGTAAAAAATGCCAAAATACTAACATAATAAACAAAACACCAAAAGACATAATCAATCACCGGAGTTGACAGAAGCTAGGTTGTATAGCCCCATCCTTGGTGGAGGGGGAGGGGCGGAAGGGCAACTAACATGTTGCTCCAAGTGAGCCATCCAAGTCTCAAGCTTCTCCAATTTGTCTAGAATGTGCATATGCCCACGCCATACCACCACCACTCGCTCACGTAAGTGATACTGGAAATACTGAATTTGGGACAGGGCCGCCATAATTGCCTCATGTTTCTCACAACAATTTTTCTCATAGGTCTCCATTTTCATTTTCACTGACTGCCTCAGTGGTGTTGGGGTTCTCAAGAATAGTTTCCTCTCTTCCTTTTGGTTGGTTAATGACCACGGCGAGGGCCCCGGGTGTGTCCCTTTGCAACCGTGCTCAACCCAACAAACTCCTTTTTATGATAAAGACACCGAGGTATGGGCTCTAAGGCAGTTCCATTGTTGTTGGTATCCAAACGAGAGTTGCGATGCTGAGCCATACTCGAAAAAATCAAAGGTAGACGCTCTAGCTATTTCCCCCACGCTGCCCTTGAATTCTCTCCTCGCTGTGATGCACATCCTCTTCCTACCTCAAAATCAGACATCCCCTTAACTGCCTAACCCTCCTTGACACATGCTCGACTATGCCCACCCTTCACATACTCTGCCAACGGGTCCAACACCTACAAAAAACTTGGCCACAAGTGTATAAAATTCCAATCATCGAGCATAATAATCTCCAAATCTGAACCTCCTGCACCCCCAAATCTAGCCACCCACAATTGATTCAACTCCTCAGGAGTGCACCACCACAAGAGGAGACTCTAACGCTCGTAAGCAGATACCCTTTGAAGACCATGCACCACTACACCAGTGGGTCATAGAGGCAAATGATAACATACATCCAAGGAAATGAGAGTCAATTGGGAGAGAAGCCTACCCAATTCCTTATTCACACTCTGCCCAATTCTAGCGACACCCTAGAGAATAGGTGTTGCGATAAACCAAAACTCATAAAAATTACCAAGAGAAAGCCAATAGAAAGTTCAGCTTAAGATGCTCAACTAGTTTGGAGGGCACCACATGGAGTACATAAATATATAGAAGACCAAATTGCATTGGGCTCGCTTATGCAAGCTTGTGCCACCCCTGTCACATTCCAAATTAGAGCACGTCGCCCCTTCAAATCTCCAATAACCATCAACGAGCCAGGAGGTTGACTTAAGGCGTCGGTTAGGATCACTTACCTCGAACTGCCATCACCATAATAGCGTTATGAAACCAATCATTTGCCATTGGAGACCCTACCTTCACCTGCCTTTACATAAATGCTCCTGAGTGTCGATGCATGATTTCACACGAGCTTGCTGCTACATGTCCTATCATGCAACCCACCTTCTTTTGACATGCATAAAGAGTCTAGAAAGAGGTCAAGCATGACAACTGACAACCTTGGTTTATCCACCCCATTAAACTAAAAACATATACTAATTTAAATAAATTTAAAATAAAATAAAATCTAATATCAATTTTTATGTAAAATATTATATACACTAAATAAAACTATTTACTAAATTCAAAGTGGTCCTTAATAATAAAATTTTATACAGGACTCTCCATTGTAAATACCTTTGTTAAATTTTTTAAAAAATAGTATGCGGACTTATCCCAGGTGGTTGGGAGTGTCCATCATTAACCTCCCCATCCGGGTTCGATACACCGTTGACATGAATAACATTGTCATCTGATAACACAACTATGATGCAAAAAAATTAGATGAAAAAAACTGTGACGAATGTTGATATATTCGAACTTCCTCCCAAGGAGTCCATAACACAACTATGATGCAAAAAATTGGATGAAAAAATTGTGACCGATGTTGATATATTCGAACTTCCTCCCAAAGAGTCCCACCCCTCTGAATTTTTTTTTTTATAAAAAAATAATATTAAAACTTTTTTAAAGATATAATATAAAATATTACTTTCTACTTTAATTACTTTTATTAAAGCATCGTCAATAAAAAACCACGTGTAAAATAAAGTTTATTCAAAGAACTAATATAGTTTTTTCTTGATTTGACAAAACCATCCAATACAGAGGGCTGTGTGGAATAAAATAAAATCTAAGGGGCTCTGGGGATATCTGAAAGATGAAATTAAAAAATAATAAATTTTAAAGTTATAAAGAAATATTTTACGTTTGGGATTGTTTAATTATTTTTGTTTAAAATTTAATGAAAAATATTTAAATTATAAATTTGAATTGGTAAATTTATATAATTTAAATATTTTTTAAAAATTAAAAATTAAAAATTTTATTTATTTAAAAATATATTTTAAATATAAAAAATGTGTATTATTATTAAATTTTAATTAAAATAAAAGTTTTTTATTTTTATTTTTAAAGGTGTTTTGTTTTTCTTATTTCAACTTAAGTGGATGAGATTTGTTGACTTTTTATTTTTTTAATTGAGAGTTTAGATTGATTCTCAAGAGAATATGTTTAGCATATGCTTAATCTTAATACATATTTAATAAGTTTTTCATGATAAGGTCATCATTATTATTTATAACATTTATTTATATATAAACAAATTTTATTTAGCAAAATGGGCCATTACTTTTAATAAAATTAAAAATTAGATACTTGACAAGTGACTCCTTACCCACCAATTTCCTAGAGATTTGAGATTATTTTAATTGTAATAAGTTCCTCCATGATAAATTCCTCATATTATTTATAACATTCATTTATAATTTTTTTTAAATTAAAGTTGACCCATAAAATTTGTATATATGTTTAATCAAGTAAATGTATGCAACCTGTTGCAATAATTTTTTATTATATTTATAAAACCTTAAACTATATCAATCACATTAATATTTTAATATAATTATACTAATTTAATAATAAAAAAAATAAAATATTTTTAAATTCCTCAAATATTCTAATTAAGGCATCCCTCTTATTTAGAAAGTAAACTAGTTTTCAACTCGCGATAGGTGGGATGGAACATGCTGCCTTCTAGCAAAACATCTCGTATTATCATCGATCTCACAATCCGAAGAACGGTATAAGTTTTACTTTCTAACCGTGAAATCGACCCTTGATGGAACTCGGACCCAATTATTGAGAATCATTTTTATCTTAATTACGAATTTATTTTCAATTAACAAGAGCAAAGTTACTCTTAGCCATAGAATTTCCAAAAATTGTAATCAAATTAGATTATATTCAATTATGAGACAAGGCCTTTCTGCTTTATTATTTTTAACAGCGACATCACCCTCGATAAAATCTAGTACCCAATGTTACCCAATCATGAAAAAGCCATAAATCATACCGCTTTTTCTAAATTTGATTTTTTTAGAAACATGGCGTGAATAGCTTTCACAATTTAATAGTTAATTCTTATTATTACGAGGATAGGTTTTTTTAGCAAAAATAATTTGATTGTGTCATGTTTTAAATTTTGATGACTTCAATGCCCTTAATTCCAAACTCCTCTAACTACCTATCAAACTTGAAAAATCATCCACACCTTAACAAACAAACAAAAACATTCAACGGCTAAAAATATTATGGCATTTCAAGTTTTCCCAAAACGAAATCCTAGGTCACACCCTCACATTATATGGCAGTGAAGCAGCACCATTATTAGCGATACTTGTAACAATTCCAATTGTAAGAACTAAACTAAGAAATTATTAACACAAATTCTATCCGAGAGGCTTTTTGACAACACCCTTGGAGCCATGGGTTTCTTAATGCTGTAAGAAACTTGGGGAGACAGAGGTTACTATACATTGAGCATAAGGATTGTATTCAAATTAAAACATCCCTCATCTCATGGGCCACATATTTACTTCTGTATCTACGAGCAGCAGCAACATATAGAGCCAAATTGAGGAAACTCAATGCAGCCCACAGCCAAAAGTAGTAGTCCAGGTGACCTTCATTCAAGTTACTGGGTATCCATCCTACACTCCCTCCTCTGGTGGTGATAAGCATTACAACAATCACTAGCACCGAACTAAAATAGTTACCGAATGCCGTACTAAGATGGGACAGAGCACTGCAAAGGGTACGCATGGCATCAGGTGCCTCTTCATAGAAGAACTCCAACTGCCCTGCCAATACAAATGTCTCTGCAACACCTAACAATACATATTGCGGTATCTGCCACAAAATGCTTAGAGGAACTGGTGTCTCTGTATCATGAACCAGGTTGTGACTCCTAACAACTTGCAACCGTTTGATTTCAAGAATTGCAGCACACACCATAGAAAACATGGCGAATAACTTACCTATACCCATTCGTTGCAACTCGGAGAATCCCTTCTCGTTTCCCTTCCATTTTCTCATTGCTGGTGCGATGATAAAATCATATACTAAAACCCAGAGCATGCAGGTTACACTATTGAACATGTACAGTGAAGCCGCAGGTATATTGAAATGGCCACCAATGCTAGTGTTCATTGTCTTGCCCTGTTCCACAAACATGGTGTGTGCCTGGGCATATGCTGATGTATATATTATAGCTGTTGCCCATATGGGCACCATTCGAAGCAATATTTTCACTTCTTCCACTTGGGTTACTGTACAAAGCCTCCAACTATTCAAGCACAACTCACCACTCTTGCCCTCAATATCGCTTATTGTTGCGGCCTTGTCTAAACACCTGCAAATATTCGATTGATTTTGATATTCAAATATCGAAACATTCATATTGGAGTTTTAGTTTCTTCAGAAGAACAGAATTTACTAAATGATCCCTGAGTTAAACACCTGCAAATATTGGATTGATTTTGATATTCAAATATCGAAACATTCATATTGGGGTTTTAATTTCTCCAGAAGAACAGAATTTACTAAATGAACCCTGAGTTTCAGGGACAAAGGAGAATATATAATTGCAAAGAAGAAATTTTAATCCAGGGGGAGGAGAATTACTTGAATTCATCTGTGTAATTTAGTTTTCGACTTCCAGGAACAGAGGATTCCTCCTCGTGTTCCTTCTCATAAAGGAGGCTCTTATCACAGGGGACCTTCACTCGTAGCTTACGCAAAGAGGCAACAATCACTTGACATATTCGTGTGAGGGGACTGCCACCTGGCTTTTGGTGTCTGTAAATAGGAGTACCAGAGTAAAAAGCCCCCATAGCAAATCCCATGATTAGAGTTGAAATCCCAAAGCCCAGTGCCCAGCTGATGTCGTCTTCTACCCACACCACACCAGTGCTAGAAAGCAGAGTCCCAAAATTACTGACAAAGAAGAACCAATTGAAAAATGAACTCTTCATCATCCTTTCTTTTGGATTGGTGTCGCTGAATTGATCTGCTCCAAAAGCTACAATGCATGGCATGAAGCTTCCACTTCCCAAAGCCATCACATAAAGTCCCAAGTAAAATACAATAGTTGGGAGCTTTAAGACACTGACCAATGTCAGTGTGATTAATCCCTGCAATAAAATGAGATATGAGATTTTATCATTATTACATAAGAAAAAGCAAGGCCTATCTAACTTTGTGGGAAATCTTCGTCCAATTGATACAGGAAGCTACAAAAGCTAAAACTTTAGTTCGTTGTTAACTCTGATCTAATCGAAATTTTGCTTTGTTTTCGTGCCTAACTTCAGAATTAAATAGAACCCACCCCATATTAAACATAATCAGAGACAAGATCATTAATGAAACGTTGCTTATACCTGAAATTCATTATCAAATTTGTTTAAAAATAAAAAGCCCTTACAAGATTAGCCTAGTCCCAATAGAAAATTCATTTGAAGACCATGAAGTTAAAAGGGGCTTAAAAAGGGTGGGAGATGTTTACAGTGAAATAGAGCGTGGAGGCAATAGCCATGGTGGTATAGCGCCCCAGGTATGCATCTGCAGTTATTGCTCCGAGAAGAGGTGTGAGATTGCATGTGCCTAACCAGGTGGTTGAAATATTTGCTGCCATAGCGTTGCTCTTCTTCAGTTCTCCAGTCAAATAAGTCACTAAATTTGTGTCCACTCCATAAAATGCCATCCGTTCCCAGAACTTGGCACCTGCAATACAATGAAGTTTGGAGTGGAGAAGACGAAGAGAAAGAATCAATAAGCAGCATTTGAAATGAATATGGGCAGTCAAATTTTGGAATTAGTTAGAAATGAATAGGGAAGAGGACCTAGAATGAAAAGGGATCCCTTCCATGGCCACCTTCCTTTAGTATTGCCGCTGTTGTTGGGATGTTGTAGCAGAGGGACTTCCAGTGCCTCCAGCGGCTCAGCCATATTGTTAATTGGGGGTGTCTACTCAAACTGCAAGTATGGTACATATGGTATGACTTCATCCATTAAGAAGACCTGGCAATTGTTTCAATTTGAGAGCAACCACATACTGGGATGCAGAGTGAGATTGGGTTTTATTTCGCTTTTTGATCTGGATACTTTTTCATATGGTTTTGCAGCAATTGCTCGTAACAGCGAATTTGGGTTAAATCATCTGTAGATTTTGAGTTTCCAACACAACACATTCTTGAGCAATACCTATATTTATCCATTTAAAAATATATTTTAAACTATTACAATGTATTATTTTATCAAAAATTAATTATCAAATTGAAAAAAAAATAAAAATTATTATTATATTTTTGGGTTTATTTATATAATTATACCGGTGGGTTTCGCTGGCAAATTTGACCGATAAGATTGTTCTATTTTAATCTTCTTTCTAAATAAAAGTTAACAATAAGATTGGGGTATTTTCGTCTTCCTTTTTAAGTGGTATTGAAAGTGGTATTGTAAATGACTCTTTCCTTTTATTTGTTTTACTGTTTTTTAGTGGTAGAATAAACACTACTGTAAATCAATTCTAAACACCAAAATACAAATCGCTTCCAAACACCAAAATTTCAAAGATAAAACAAATTTCATATCATGAGCCAGAAAACCATGCCTTCCACACTTTCTTCAGCGAAACTGGAGCCGAAAAGCATGTCCCCCGCGCTGTATTGGTAGATCTGGAGCCCACGGTCATTAACAAGGTACTTACCGTCAGCTTTTCCATCCTAAACAGCTTATCAGCAGCAAGGAAGATGCCGCCAACAACTTTGCCCGTGGTCCTCTGGTGGCAAGGAAGATTGTGGACCTCTGCCCGGACCGTTCTGGTCTTCAACGATTCCTGATGGAATGATCAATATTGTTTTTCAATGTGATAAACTTGATATAACTAGAGAGTTGCAAGCTTGAAAATGGTTTCCTTTGAAGTGCAACCATTTTTTTCATGTCCCAGGTTGGCAGTTGATCACTGTAATCATCCCCTATCTGATCATTCTTTGGGAGACTCCTCACATACTAGAGATCAGGACTCATCAGTTTTGATCCTGCCTCATCTAATTTGGTGTACTGGATTACCTGGATGGTGGAATGAATGATATTGCTTTTAAATGTCTCATTAAGTGTTTTTACCATGTTTTATAATAATAAAATTATTTTAAAATACAAATATTAAAACCCAGCAAATGTATTCTAAAATTATATTCCTTGTACAGTGTTCTTACCATTTTTTATAATCGCATAATAATTTAAAAAGAAAATAAAGAAACCCAATTCTAATCAATCTCAATTTTTTTGTATGTATGTTCCCAAGTTTTTATATTATTGTCAGAAAACAAATCCAAGTGAGAATCCTAAATCGACTTTCATAAATATAATATATAATTTTATTTTTTTTGGTTTTTAATTAATGAAAATTTTATTTTAAATAATTTTAGCAGGGAAAGAGGTAGTGGAGAAGTAATTCCAAATACTATATTTTTATTTTTTATTTTTTTGGGTTATTTTCTTTACCAAGGACTATATTAATGGCCTTGGGTTAAGTTTCTTTATGTTATTTATTGTGATTTTAATTAAAGTTTTATGAAAACGTTGAATAATTTTATTTTTTCTTAATATTTTTTATTTTATTTATTTATTTATTTTTATTTTTATTTTTTTCTAATTTTTGAAATTTTTTTTCTTTTTTTTTTTTTAATTTTTTATTGGTTGAGCGAATTTTGATGTGACATAATTCTTTTGGTGGAGGGTGATTTAATTTCAATTTTTGTCAATGCCTAACAAATCATCTTAAATTAGAAAAAAAACTAATTTTGTAAATGGCCATTCCATCAGTGAGTGCTCTGACAGTGACACTGACGTCTTGAACTATTGGTGCTCTATCCATGTCCTTTATGAAAGTGAGGGGGTAGGGGAGGCGTTTATACAATTGTTTTGAAAACAAATTAAATAGAACCCACCCCATATATGACCTAGTAGATGATAATGCATCTATTTTGATAATGCATCAATCCTTCTTTATGAATCTCATATAAGTATGAAACCCCTATGCTCAGATTCTGTTGTTGTAAGATCTCATACGAGATTTGGAGGACAATAAATTTCACAACTAGAACCTCCCCCAATAATAGAAGTGAAATTAATGGAAGAAGAAGTAGCAAGTAGAGGATATGAGGAACTGCATATTGCAAGTTCAGAGGAAGAAGATTTGAGGGAATTCTTGGTATCATTTGATTAAGGGAGTGTTGTTAAACAAATTCAATCACATGTTAAAGAAAAACTAGAGCCAGAACCTATTGAAATTCCAAGTGGGTATTGGCATATATTCATGGCTCCTACAAGTTCTTCGATTGAATTTCCAATTGGAGATACTAGAGGTGGTGCACCTATGAAGCCTATTCCTTTGACATCACTACCTAATTTCCATGGTCTTACTTCTGAAGATCTGGAAACATTCCTTTTTGAATTCGACATTGTTTGTCGAGGGTATGATTATATTTCTAATGCTCAAAAATTAAAGATATTCCTCGCTACTTTGAAGGGAACAAATTTGAGATGGTTTATGGGTTTAGAGGGAAAATATATTGCTACATGGGATGATATGAAGACGATTTTACTCGAGAAATATCAGGACTACTGCAAATCTCGAGATGTGAAAGAAGAAATCTTTAATATTATGCAGAAAGAGGATTAGAATATGGAAGATTTTGTGGAACGTTTTCAATATAGTTTGCAGCGATTAGGCCAAAGTGACCTAGATAAGAACATCTTGAAGATTATCTTTCTTAAAGCACTGAGGGAGGAATCTTTGGAGCTATTGAGCGTAGTAGGGAAAAGAGATATATCAAAGGAAGAATTTGATACCATCTGTGAATTATGCATCAAGTGTTCACGAGGGGCTACGAGACAGAGGTAGGGAATCCAAACTCTCAAAACATCCAATGGTGGTGTTACAAAGGTTGAAATTTGGAATCTATTGGACAACCTGAGAACCGATATCCTGAGCACATTATCATTGCAGCTAGACATGTTGCAAGCGAAGTAGAAGCATATGGAAGTAGAGAAGGCTATGTCTATTTTTTTCCCTCAATGCAGGAAGAAGCATCCATTGAATTCTATGGAGATTTGTGCGATATGTGAACAAAGTCATTCCACTAGCACTTGCCCATCTCTTCCTAGATTAAAGGTAGTCTTTCATGGAACAAATGAAGAAGCATATCAACTTTATTTTATGGGATCAAGGAAACCATGGCAACCATGACCATCAAACATGAATCAAGCTCTGCCTCAACACTCGTCTCAGTATTTTAATAATATTTATTTTGGTTAGAAGTCTATACCCTTTTCACCCTCTTGGTCGCAGTGTTACCAATATCCAATGCCATGGTAACCATGGTACTCTCAATCTAGTCCAAATTATTCATGGTCCCAGAATTGGCGTGGACCTCCTCCTCCTCATTCGGGACAGTTCTCCCAACCTATGCCACAACAATAGCTATAGCTACCTACTAATGCATCCAATAGTAATCCTACTCTTCGTAATCAACTGCCTGTTGAATCCAATCCAAATCCAAATAATAGAGGGGTTCAACAGGTTGAGACACTCAACCTCCTTGCATATAGTATTTCCACTATAGAATGTAATGAATTAAATCTTCGATTTGGTCATGTGGTCAATACTCAGATTTCACTAATAATTGTTGAACATACCAATGATGAAGTCTCAGAACCAGAACACAGAACAATAGGGGATGAGCTAGCACAAATTGCTATAAAGAAACAAACCCCTTCACAAACTATTGTTACTAGAGGATGTTAAATTGGTACACCCTATCTTGAGAGATTATCATTGAGTAAACCAAGTCCTTGTCCTGAATTTGACTTTTTAGGGGAATTGCAGAATTTATTCATTAAAATTCTATTACTTCAAGCTATGAATGACGTACTAATTTATGCTAAGACAATTAAAGAATATAATTCTAAGAAACCTGCCAGAAAATTGAAGGACCCACTTAATATTCATGTCATGGTTAAATTATCAGATATAATGCTGGGGAAATCTATGCCTGTCAAATACGGGGATCATGGGAATCTGATTATGATAGTGCAGATTAATGGGGTGGAAATCCCAAATGTATTGGTAGATTCGGGTGCAACGGTTAATGTTATAACCTTTGAAACCATGATTACCTTGGGTTTGCAGAATCTTAAACCAACTCCTACCATCCTAGAATTGGAAGATCGATCTACTATAAGACCGATAAGGAAGATAGAAGATATCACTATTTTGGTAGACTCATGGAAGTACCCCGTTAACCTTTAGGTTTTACATACTCAATCTTGAGCTGGTGGGCATCCTTTGATTTTAGGAAGACCTTGGCTTGCAATCGCAAATGCTTACATTGGGTGTCGGTTTAGAAACATGGGAATATCCAATGGGGAAGCTACAAAGAATCTTATCCTTTACTCCCCTGCAGAACCAAGTTCCTCAAATAAACCCAGATTTACCTTGATACAAAAGTCTCTACCTACCAAAGAGACTGAATTTGAGAAGTAGAAAACATTCTTGAAATTGTACCTTGTAATAGTGTTCATGTAGAAATCAAACAAGGGAAAACATTGAATATTAATCTTGACTTTTCATACTTTCAATCCGAACAACTGCTAAAAGTCGGAGCATAAAGAAGCCTTTTTTTGGGAGTATACAGATATGAAAGGCATCCCTGCTAATTTATGTACTCATCATATATACATTAAAGTGGAATGTCGACCTATTAGGCAACCACAAAGAAGAATGAATCATGCCTTAAAAAACATTGTCAAAGATGAATTACAGAAGCTATTAGATGTGGGTTTTATTTATCCGATATCAGACAGTTAAGAGGTTTCCCTGCTGGCCATAGTTCCTAAGAATAATGGCAAGTGGAAGATTTGCATTGATTACAAGGAACTAAACAAAGTAACTCAAAAAGACCATTTTCCCTTACCCTTTATTGACCAAGTTCTTGATACATTAGCCAGGAAGGAGTTTTTCTCCTTTCTAGATGGGTTTAGTGGATACAATCAGATACAAATAGCTCCTGAGGATCAGGACAAAACTACCTTCGCATTCTGTTGGGGAACCTTTGCCTACTGAGTCCTTCCATTTGGCCTCTGTAACGCACCTGCTACCTTTCAAAGGGAAATATTAGGAATTTTCTCTCATCTAGTTAATGATAGTGTTGAGATTTACATGGATGACTTCACCCCATAAGGGCATTCCTTTACATAAGCTTTGAAAAACTTAGAGAAAGTACTTGAAAGATGCAAGAAAACACATGTTTCTCTTAGTATAGTCAAATGTCATATGATGATGAAAGAATGAATAGTGTTGGGACACTTTCTTTCAGCTGCAGGAATTCAGGTTGATCCTGTGAAGATAGAGGTAATACTAAAATTTCCTCCACCTAAGACACCGACACAGGTACGCAGCTTTATTGGTTATGCTGGCTATTATAGGCATTTCATATATTTTTTTCTAAAATAGCATTCCCAATTTTTCAATTGCTACCTAAGGATGCAAAATTTGTGTGGATAGATGAATGTGAAGCATCTTTTGTAGAAATGAAAGAACTAGTATGTAAGGCTCCGATATTACATAGTCATGACTGGAAGCTCCTGTTTCAGATCTCTATTGATGCTTCTCAAACAATAGTAGGGGCGGTTTTGGGGAAACAAGAGGACAAGAAACCCTACACAATTTACTATGTCATCAAGAATTTGACCCTTGCTGGATTAAACTATACGGTAAATGAAAAGGAGTTCTTGGTTGTCATTTATGCTATAAATAAATTTCGGCATTATATCACAGGGTATCCTACTTTCATGCACACAGATCATACAAATATCAGGTATCTGATGAACAAACCAATAACCCCTGGTCGCATTACAAGATGGTTACTGTTAATTCAAGAATTTGATATTACCATTGTAGATAAACCAATGTAGTTGCATATTTCCTATCTAGGATGGATACTAGTGATGAAGGTACACCTGTAGAGGATAGTTTTCCAGATGAACATCTTTTTGCAATTTCTACTCACACTCCGTGATTTGTAGATATTGCTAACTATCTTGCTACAGGAAAGGTGCCTTAAAACTTGCATTACAGAGAACAACGAAGGATTATCCATCATAGTGCTCATTATTCATGGATAGAGGGATATCTCTTTTACACAGGATCTGACAAACAAATTCGATGCTGAATAAGTGGTGATGACATCTATGACGTCTTGAAAGCTACTCATGATGACCCCTGCGGGGGACATTTTTCATATAAAAGGACAAGTCATAAGGTGTTACAAATGGGATACTATTGGCCTTCTATTTTTCGTGATGAAAGGAAATATGTTAGAGGGTGCGATAGTTTCCAGTGGAGGGGTCAGACTGGTTAGGCAGATGGAATGTCGTTACAACCCCAACTAGCTCTTGAGCCCTTTGAAAAATGGGCTATCGATTTCGTTGGGCCATTTAATTTGCCTTCACAGTAGAAAGTTCACAATTTTGTGTGCATGGATTACGTGACAAAGTGGGTAGAGGCCAAGGCTATTATGAAAGAAACAAAACAGGTTGTCTCAAACTTTTTATTTGAAGAAATTCTTGCATAGTACAGAGCTCCTAGAGAGATAGTTTCACATGGAGGGGCACAATTTGCATCGCATCCGATAGCAGGACTTATGAGAAAATAGGGATTCAAGCATAGGGTAACATCTCCATATCACCCTTAGGCAAATGGTCAAGTCGAAATCACAAACAAGGTATTAGAGAATATTATTACAAAGACTATAGCGAGCCATCGTTGGAATTGGGCTGAAAAGCTTCCTGAGGCACTATGGGTGTATAGAACAACATGGAGGAACAAAACAGGGTTTTCAACTTACGAGCTTGTCTATGGGAAATCCCCTTTGTATCCAGTGGAATTCAAAATTAAGATGCTCGGGACTGTTAGAAAATTATATATTATAGAGCAATGGAACACATAAAATATTGTAGAAATATAAACACAGAAAACACATAAAACAAGAGAGACACAGATATACGTGGTTCACCCAATTTGGGCTACATCCATGAAGAAACAACCATTCCTTCATTTTCTATTAACCATCAAACTAAAGAGATACAACCTACAACAAATCTGCTGTAATTCCCTCTTTTCTCTCACACAATCTCCTATCTCTCTTTCTCCCTTAGAATACACATATATATAGACGCAATACAATTCCCTCATATATAGAAATGGGTTGCCTTCTAGGGAAAAACCCCTAAATTAAACATAACTTCTACCATCATATTTCCGCCTAATGAAGGTCGTCACCCCCCGTGGACCCCCCTGGCGGCGCACATAAATGGGCGGCATTGCCGCCACATTACAAACTTGGGTCCAATGCAACGATACCTTTGAATAAATAAGATAATTAGGCTCCACACCCAACAAGGACAACCCTTGAAGTAGGTTTAGATCTTTCAAAAGCCCAGAAACATCGACTAGAACAGTTGAATGAGTTGCATGAAATTCGTTTGGTAGCTATCCAGAATACTGTTGCAATCCAGCAACAACGAACTAAATGGCATGACAAATTCATTAAGAGAAAGGTGTTTGAAAGAGGAGATTGGGCATTACTCTATGGTTCTTGGTTCAAGGATTTTAAGGGAAGAATCTGCTCCATGTGGATGGGACAATATGAAGTTGACTTGGTGTTCGATAATGGGACTGTTAGACTAATAACAATTGATGAGGCACATACTCCTTTGATTGTGAATGGACATTGCCTAAGATTATATCACCATCCAGCTTCAAGAGACTCCTTTATTAAATATCTCTCTGATAACTCTGGTTTTGCAGTTATTAGTGCAGGGAATTCCTCCTCTGCACCCGTGATCTAAAAAAAAAGCAATAATATATATATATATATCTATATAGATAATATAATATAATAATTTTTTTTTACTACTCTATCAATATTTTTCTTGCAGGTACCTCCTCTGATGCTGTTACTCTGTCACAATTTCTTCTAAGTATTACAATGTTGTTACTCTGTCGTGAATTCATCTAAGTATTCCAATGTTGTTACTCCTCTGTTGCTGTTACTTTGTTGTGATTCTGACTAAGTGTTCAAGCAGTGCTGTTACTCTGTCGCGATTTCGTCTAAGTATTCCAGTGCTGTTACTCCTCTGGTGCTGTTATTGTGTCACGATTCTGACTAAGTGTTCAAGCAGTGCTGTTACTCCTCAAGTAATGTTACTCCCCTGATGCTGTTACTCCTTGGGTGTGGTTACTCCCTCTGATGTTGTTACTCCTCCCCTGTTGTTACTCCGTCAAGGTAAGTCGCCAGGTACATCCCCAATCGACTTTGTGGATTTGATTGATAATTCATGTGACATGACCCGATATGATTGCATACAGTCATCCCTTAGTTTGGGGGAGGTATTACAATAAATGAAAAAGATGGCATAATTAAATTACAATAATTATTTTTTATTATCATTATTGAACCTTGTGCTAAGTGCATACGCTCCACGATTTTCCACCATACTTCGCACGATTACCCATATGCATTGGGACTTGAAGTTAGTACTATTATACTAATGAATGGTCCTTTCCAATACTACGAAGAAATTACCACGACTACCACTCATTATTACCATTATCTGCCATGATTTTTCGATATTTCATCGTTATCCTCCCGATTTTCACTCTCACTGCACCCCATCACTATCACTTGTCTCTCACTACAAAGCTACCTACTAGCACTCCTCCTCGATGGTCTACTCTCACTCCGAAGTGCTGTTAGAAAGCCGTTGCCGAATGGGTGGGGAGGTTGTGAGTCATGAACCAAAAACCATAAAGAAGGTTCAATGCAATGCATATGTTTGGAAAGTATTCTTGGATGTAGGGTGGCATGTGTATTTTGAGAGGCTACAAGGATTTGATGAAGCTATCATAGTTGAATTTGCATTAAATCTGGAAGGAAATAATTCTAGAGTCCATGGGTTGGATATTTTTGTAACATAGGAATCTATTTTTATTTCCAGTGGCTTACAACGAGGATGTTAGAAATGGTTCTCTCGGAAGTCTCCTCTGGCAGAGACTTAATGATGCAATCAGCCCACAGGTCTCGACCACCATTAGTAGTTCTCACAAATTATGGGTTGGTTAGATTATTGGTGGTGCATGCTCTGTCTCGAACCTCTGTGGCTTTGCCACAATTCACTAAGCTAGAGGAGGAGGAACTTGTGGGTATGCTACCTGCAAGGGAGGAGGAAGAAGACTTAGCAACGGAAGAAGAGGCCACAGATGACATTGTTCCAGCGTTGCTTGTTGGTCCAACAAAAATAGACACTATGGAAATAGAAGAGAGAGCAGTCGACGCTGCTCCATAAGAACCAACATTAACTGCCAATTTAAGAGGAGAATCACTACCCTTGGATGCAGTTACAGGTGGTGCTGAAACACAAGAACTAGCATCACCTGTCTAGACAATTGAAGAAACTTTGGTTGAAAAAGTAGGTGGTGCTGAGACACAAGAACCAAAACCACCTATCCAAATAGTTGATTCAGATTTAAACAGGAACGCAATAAAATACAGAGATAACCATAAAGACAATTATGCAGCGGAAATAATACTTCATTTCATTACTGTAAAATACTGAAATATGCTTACAAATAGAAATAGAAATAACCCAGCTAGGGCGATGGTAGCTTATCTCTGAGAAGAGATGTGTCGGCTACATGCCTTTGAACTGTTCTCCAAAAAAACTGTGTTACAATGAGGCTCGAGGGCCTATTTATTGTTGAGAAACAATGGAAAACCCTTCACATTCCAAAACCTAACCCAAGAAGATGAAACGCCAAATTGTGGGCCCCGTTTTTGGGTAAGTTGGTACATCAACTTCCCGGGGTCGCGAATTGGTCGTACTATCTCCATTTGACACGCATGATAGCCAGTTGGAAAGATCTCTCCAAGGAATACGACGAAAAAGATGGTTTTTAAACAGAAAAATCGCTGGCGGTGGATTTCCCAAAAAACGTCGTTTAGGGCCTCAAAACGGCTCTGGAAGTTTAGGACCCGAAAAACTGCTAAAAATAGTAAACTGTGCTATAATTAAGGAAATAGAAAAACTGAAAGAGACAGTTGTGGGGGTCCAAATGGGATAGGTGGGTGGCCACCAACATCCACCTAGATCATTCCTTCCCCCTTAGGAAGCAATGGTCCCCATTGCGTTGAGTTCCTCCCTGAGATGAGGAAGCTTCTGTTGAGCTGGGTCTCTGGTGAGTTGTTCTGCAATCTCCGATGTGTCAAGAAATGGTGGGGAGCATGGTCAGTGACGGTCCACATTGAACACTCGATGCAAGCGAAGGAATGTAGGAATGCTGTGCTTCAAAGCATTGTTTCCCGTAGCCTTGTTACTGGTGTAAGGATCATGTCGAAGTGGTCTGAGTTTTTGATGGGTTCTGGTAAGGCGCTCCCTCTGCAAATGTAACCAAAATTTGTCGCCCACATGAAACTTGTGTGGTACCCCTCCGGGTAAGGAGAAGTTGTTCCTGTGTTCTGTCACGACTGTATCCCTCTGTTGCTGCTGCTGTGTGGAGGAACCCTTCGCGGGGGTTATTGATGTAGCAACGATCTTCCCCTTACTTTGGGAGCGAACCAGACATAAAATAAATTTCGTAGTCTGTGAGATGAGCTTGCTGCCTTTCTTAGCAGTGATCAAAGAGGTGGCGATAGGTGGGGCTACCTCCGGTATCCTGTATAATGAATTATCCAAAAAAATGATGATAATGCGAGGCCTTGACTCATACATAGCATGTCGCCTCCACAAGTATGGCTGGCCTAATAGTACATCACAAACATCCAGAGGTGTAACATCACACAATACCTCGTCTGTGAAGGGCTTGATGCTGTAGGGAAGGTGGCACTGCTGGCGAACTTTGAGATCTCGTCCTTCGTGAAGCCAACCGATACTGTACGGTTGTGGGTGTGGTGTAGTTGGTAGGCCCAACCGCTTCACGACCTCTGCTGAAATGAGGTTCTTTTGGCTACCACTGTCGACAATGAATTGCAGCGACGAACCCTTCACCCACATCTGTGAGTGGAAAAGACGTTCCCCCTCCTCTGGATCTTCGGGCTCATTTTTCTGGATCTTGGCAGTAGCAACAGTGGCGCTGGGATCTGCATCAATGATCTGCTTCCCTTTGTCATTCCCCTTGTCGGGTTCTGACTCAGAGTCGGAACATGCATCTGATTCGGAAGCCTTCAACTCGGCCACCAGCGACTGCTTGGTCCGACACTCACTTGTGTTATGAGTGGGACTCTTGTGGAACTCACACCACTTTCCTGTGTCCTTCTTCGGCTTCGTGGTGTTGTTATTTTCTTGCGGCTTTGACGGGTTGTCTTGGGTCACCCCGCCTTGGCTTTGTCCTTTGGGCTTTGGATTTGCAGATCCAAAGTCTCGCTTCTTCTGTTTGAACTTTTGCTCGATTTTGACAGCGTATCGGTATGCTGTGCCGAGTGAGGAGATGTTCAAGAACTCCATCTCTTCCTGGATGTATCTGTGTAGGCAGCCGCGGTATTTGAGTACCAGATGCAGCTCAGAATCTTTGATACCCAATTGTGTGCGAAGGGTATGAAAAATGTTTGTGAACTCCGGCACATCTTGGTCTCGTCCCTGCCGCAGTGTGGTCCATTTGATGTATTTGTCCTCATAGCTTTTGACAGGGTAGTACTGCTCCTTGATGGCATCCCGGAAGTCATTCCAAGTGGGTGTGGCTGAAAATAGTGAGCCTGTACTTTCATCCTTCTGTTCGCAGTAGGTTTCCCACCAGTCCTTGACGTGGGAGGCTGCTTTGAGAAGAGCGAAAACAATCTTTTCCTGACTTGAAAATTCATGAACAGAAAAATACTCATCGAGCAGATTTAACCATTTATCTACGACATCTGCGTCTATTTGACCCTCGAAGATGGGGATTTCAAAATTAACTTGTACCTTAAATGGTGTGGCATTTCCAGAGTAGCTGTTGGAAGCCGATGCGTCGCCTCTAGGTAGCCGCTGAAGGATTTGGGCAAAGCTGTCCATCATCGCGTTCCTTTGTTGCTCGAGGGCTTCTTCGAGCAAGATTTTGATAGGATCTCCTGCCCCCTCGTTTTTCTTCTCATCCGCCATGGGAGGTCGTCGAGATTTGTGAGGCTGGTCTTGCAAAGGTTCGACCAGTTCCATACCTAACTCCTTATATCCCGACCTCGTTGGGGACATGCAAAGAAAAACAGAGAAAAAACAGACCACTCTGATACCACTGATCCGGATTTAAACAGGAACGCAATAAAATACAGAGATAACCATAAAGACAATTATGCAGCGGAAATAATACTTCATTTCATTACTGTAAAATACTGAAATATGCTTACAAATAGAAATGGAAATAACCCAACTAGGGTGATGGTAGCTTATCTCTGAGAAGAGATGTGTCGGCTACATGCCTCTGAACTGTTCTCCAAAAAAACTATGTTACAATGAGGCTCGAGGGCCTATTTATTGTTGAGAAACAATGGAAAACCCTTCACATTCCAAAACCTAACCCTAGAAGATGAAACGCCAAATTGTGGGCCCCGTTTTTGGGTAAGTTGGTACATCAACTTGCCGGGGTCGCGAATTGGTCGTACTATCTCCGTTTGACGCGCATGATAGCCCGTTGGAAAGATCTCTCCGAGGACTACGACGGAAGAGACGATTTTTAAATACAAAAATCGCTGGCG
Organism: Pinus tabuliformis; assembly: GCA_031772625.1. NCBI lineage: Eukaryota > Viridiplantae > Streptophyta > Pinopsida > Pinales > Pinaceae > Pinus > Pinus tabuliformis. The sequence continues at coordinate 141,169,679 of CM062811.1, read as the reverse complement.
GTGGATTTCTTAAAAAACGTCGTTTAGGGCCTCAAAACGGCTCCGGAAGTTTAAGACCCGAAAAACTGCTAAAAATAGTAAACTGTGCTATAATTAAGGAAACAAAAAAACTGAAAGAGACAGTTGTGGGGGTCCAAATGGGATATGTGGGTGGCCTCCAACATCCACCTGGATCAGTAGTTGAAGAATATTTGGATGGAAGTGTAGGTGGTGCTTCCACACAAGAATCAACACCACCTGCTCAAATGAATGTGGAACCTTTGGAGGGAATAGGGGCGGTAGTCGACACTACTCCATAAGAGCGAGTGTCGGTTGCTGGGAAGAAGGATGATTTGGAAGAAGCACAGGTAGAAGGAGAAAAACAACTGGTGAATATAGAAGAAGAAGGAGGGCCTGCATATGCAGGCATTGAGATAATGGAAATTGATGAAATTATTACTCGCTCTCCTTTTCTTGCATATTTTCCAAAAGGGGTAAGGAAACCCGGTTCCTCTAGACGCACAGAGAAGGAAAAAGATTCTCCCCCAATCCTAAAATTTGTTGGGGCTGTTAGAGGCACCAATATCAACATTGTAACTCAAAAACTAGTGTCAACTGGTGAACGTATTGAGAAAATTGAGGGGTTGGTGGTCGACACTACCACATAAGAACCAATGGCAACTGAAGGAGAAAATGAAGGATCTATGGCTGATACTATTTCTATAGAACCATTAGAAGAGGATGTTACTGATAAGACTAACCCGCAAGGAATAGAAACCATTCCTGAGCAGATGGAAGAGGATGTTGCTGATAAGACTAACCCGCAAGGGTTAGAAACCATTCCTGAGCAAATGGAAGAGGATGTTGCTGATAAGACTAACCCACAAGGGCTAGGGACCATTCCTAAGTAGATGGAACAAGATGTTGTTGAAAAGACTAACCTATAAAGGATAAGAACCATTCCTGAATAGATGGAAGAGAATGGTAGGGCAGCAGAGAAACCGCAAGAAGAGGGTGTCAAAGACACTACCCCACAAGACCCTGCGGTGAATCCAGAGCCTGTTGTAGCAACTACAACCACCCTCCAAAATTTTGGCCTGCACCAATTTGGGAGCCTCGATTGAGAGTTTCACTTGATGACTGCACACATGCGGTTTCACTCCATGAGCTCATATGAGTCCTCACATCCACCTTTCTCGTTCATTTCATTGAAGTTTGTGCATGTTGGTGTCTAAGTCATGCTTGCGACCATGTTTTGGTTATTCTTGAAGTCTTTGCTTCGTATGTGCTTGTTGTGTTCGCTATGAAAGAATCTGTCACACTCACACATAGAGTCACGTTCATTGTCGCGCAAGTGTCATCTCAATCAATGAACAGTCAATCACGAGTGCCACACTTGTCACTTGCACCGTTGGTCAGTCATGTTGAACATGTGTGTCTGGATGGTTTGAGTCATTTTTTCGTCTAGTAATGTGAGTGTGTGTTTTCATGATCACCTATGCATCTTTTGATCGTTCACACACTTAGTCATTTTTGCTGAAGTCCTGACGACCAGATTCCCCTCTGACAGCCAGACCATCACCCCACCATCGACTAAATTGACTTTCAACTAGAACAATGTAGAAGCACCAAGCTAGTATTTTCAACCTGCGCTACCCACAAGCAGTTCAATCAACTTCCATGTTGACCACCCAAACAGTTGGACCTGACAATCACCTCGGGATTGACTACCTTAAAAAATTGTGCAGAGGCTACTGACCTAACTCGCTCAAATGACTGAGGAAATTATGCAGACAGGCTGGATAGACACCTAGTGCCCATCCCTGTCTCCTTTAGAAAATTGCGCAGGTTTCCCAGTCAGTCATCCGGATAGTTGATCGGCTGCTCATCCAAGAAATTGTACAGTTTTCATGAGTAGGCCTTCTGCTGTCCAGTAGTCCTCTCAACTGAGAAATTGCATAGAGATGATCAACAGGCCGACTTCCCAGCTTCAGTGCAATTTCCTTGCCAGCAAATCCTAGCAGCAGACTGCTAGTTCCCTCCAGGAATTGATAGTTTCTGCTGCCAGTGACTGAGCAGCCAAGCTGCCAGTTCCCTTTGGGAATTGTGTAGCTTTGGTTGCCAGTGACCCCAGAAACTAACTTCCAGTTCCCTCTGGGAGTTGTGCAGTTTTGGCTGCCAATGACCCTAGTAGCCAACTGCCAGTTCCCTATGGGAATTGCGCAGTTTTGGCTGCCAGTCTCCTGGGTAGTTCCTCCCAAAAAATGCGGAATTTCAACCTGCTGATCCTTCATGTAGCCTGAACCATTCCTCTAGAACATTGTGCAAATCTGATTGTCCAATCCCCGCTTCCCATTCATTCTGAAAAATGTGCAGAGCATGCATGGCTTTCCTTCTTGTAGCCTAGACTCTCCCTCGCAAAATTTGCGCAATTTTTCCTCTTAGCCAAGCCAGACCTCGCAGACAGTTACTGTTGACTCAGATTGCCCGTCTCCATCACTCAATGACTCTTGCGTAGTTTTCATCAGTATGCCCAGAGCCATCATCCTGCTTCACAACCTTACTGCCTCTCCTGGTCACCTACATCCGAAATGATCGTGTGCCATGGTAGACTAGGAGGTTTTGGATTTGATGTCGTCTTGTCATGAGCGACTGTAGATACAGGTACACCAACAAACATGGCACGGCGACGAATGGGATGAACGAAGGGAGCACATGTAGAAGGACAGGTTCACCAATGGACGAACAAATGAAGCATGCGAAGAAGACGAACGCAACAAACATGCACCTTCATGAAAATATGAGCCTGTCAAGCCTTCCAACATGCAAGCAAGGAGCAACATGTTAAAGATTCATCAAGCAAACCAAGGACCATCGAAGACTTCACACACTTCACCATGCAAAGGTCAAGCTATGATACACCATGAATATATCCATCACCCAGCAGCATTGTAACTCGACATGCACTCCAGCAGCTACATGAATGTACCAACACTATCATGTCAAGTCATGTCGAGTCATGTCGCCCACATCTCTACTATGGGCTATGTTGTCAATCAATGTGATGTAATGTGGAAGTCCAAGAGACCCACTTGTTGAACAAAGAGTCATGTAAGTTGAAAAGTCATGGAAGCCAAATGGTCATGAGGGTAGTCGAACAACCACAAGGGTTAGTTTCACCCTTGGCTATAAATACCCCCTCATTTGTACATGCAAAGGAATTTTCACCTCAGCTCCTCCCACATAGCCAAGAGAGTCTGTAATCTTTTCTTTGAGGAGTAAGTAGTGGCTCCAACGCCCCGCACTCGGGGTTAGTGATGTATGGTGTAACGATGTGTCTTGGAACTTTCTCTTAATTTAGAAGCCTGCTAACATGCCAACACATTTTCACACATGTATTGTATTTGTTGTAAGACTTATCTTTAACACTTGTAATGCATGTTGCTTTAACCTGTGTTCTACATTTGAACTGTTTCATTTGTTGCAATGCATAATCTATTAATGGAAATGTGTTGTATATGCTGTTAACGCTGTCTCGCCCGTGTAGACTGCTCTCTCGGACATCAGACAAACCTTTCACATGAAGCTTGCTGTAACAACCGTTGCACTCGTTCAAACTGATCCATTGAGTGTTGTATGTGTTATCTTACCTTGTATGTTGTGACTGCCGCATCTGTGTGGACTGCTCCTCCAGAAGTTGTGCATGTCCTGTTGTGTTGTGTGTTCCTAGTAGTGTTGGGACTACTCCCAATCGACCTGGAACTCACTCTCACCCTCTCCCTCAACAGTGAAAGAACCATTGACACAAGTGACACTTACACTCACTGGGCACCCGAACCTCATGTCTCGAAGACAAAGCAAACCACTCTCCTGTGTTGACAAACAAGAGTTGAGGCAGATCTTTAAGATAATGGCAACCGGGCCATCGTACCAGATGGGACTCCTACACCAAATGGTGTGAGGTCTAGTTGGGACTTCATACCCGTGAGATCTCCTGATGTTGGAGGGTCCAGCACCATCAACAGAGCCACATAGGGAAGACGTAGAGATATTGAAACCTAAAGAAGGAGATGGCAGGACTGTTCTCCGAGTCAAGCATAAAACATAATAAATCAAAGTAAAACAAGAACCAGTTGACGATTTTGTCAACATCAACTCGCTAGGACCTGGACCAGCTGTGAGACCTATGGAAGAAGTTGCAGTAAAACAAGAGTTCATCGAGAAATGTGCAAAAAGGAGATCCCCTCTTAAGGAAAGACATCAATCAAAATTTGGAGAAAACATCTAGTTTAATTTGGAAATCATTAAATTAAGAAAATATGTATGTTGCTTATGAAGAAGAGTGAGGAAGCACAAGAAAAATGTTGCAAAGCCCCGGCCTGAAACTGTTTCAGTGGCAACACAGACCGAAGATAGGCCAATGACTTCAGTGGCTACATAGACAAAGTCATTTTTTATGTGATCAAGGCATGTGAGTTTGTCATCACTGTAGAAATTCAGAAGTGGCAAGCTACGACAGCTCACCTTCAATGAGGGAACATTCCTTTGGAAGCCCATCGGAAAGGAATAAGGGAAATTCACGAGCAAGTTGTGAAAACAGTCTCCGGCTACATAGAATAGATAGAGAAGGAAAAGAGGAAGCAGGAGAGACAACATAAGTGAATTGAGGGATTGGAAGAATAGGTGAAGCTATTAAAGGCCGATAAGGAAGAAATGTTTACTTTTCCACAATAGGTAGTGGCTTACCCACCCCTTGTTCATAGCTACACTCTGTTCCTCCATGAACAATATCTATTATTTTGTTTAGAAAGTGTCCGCGAGGAGCTCAATCATGAGATGGAAGATTCGATGCAGTTTTTTCACATCTTGAGATGCCATAATATTTTGGATCAACACTTGATGTGTGAGTTGTACATGCATGATTACTTTAGGCAACGATCAATTATTTAAACTAGTGCCATATGTAGGTGGTGGGAACGAGTCCCCTAGGGTCAATTTTGGGGTTAAAAGCCCAAGTTTTGGGGCTAAAGGCCCAAGTTTTGTATAAAGAATGTAAAGTCTCCACATTTTGTGGTCGCAGAGCGCGAATATGTAAATAGTCAATAAGGGTTTCTACCTTTAGTTTAGATAGTTTGTGTCGGCTTGATGAGATCTGTCCTTGGTTCATGGGCGATGAGAATGTATAAAAAGGGAGTCTTAGAAGAGTCTAAGGCAAGTTTTGGTAGAGTTCTAAGTAAGTTTTTGGGTTAGTGGGAGCTAAGAGTGAAGAGTCTTAGCGTAGGTGCAGGTTCTGTAGCTGAGTGCGCAGAGGCCTAGGGTAGAAGTCCGCAGCTGAGTGCCCGGACCCCTGCAACTGTGTGCGCAGGGCAGTTAGAGTCTATACTAGAGATTTGAACCATCAATAAAGAGAATTATTTTAGAGATATCTGTGTATGAGTTATTTTACTTCTACTATGAATGTTTGTGATTATTTTATGTTGAATACTGGATTTATGATTTAATGCTATATTGATGCGGGAATCTATGTATTTTACTTTGTCATATGAACGAAAGTAAGAATATTTGTTTACGCGAAGATAATCATAATGCATGTTGAAGTTAACCAATACTTAAGCTAATGAGGGTAGACACAGAAGTAAGGATAATTATAGAGGTGTGTAAGCATCCGAATTAATTATTTAGGTTCTGCGAAGGGCGATTAGAGAATTTCGCAGAGGAAGGGTTAGGGTATAAAACCTACATCACAACCATCTTAGGGTGTGGAATCTTGGTTCCTGCATGCCCCCATACTTATTCGAGTGAGACTTTAGTCCGCGCTACGCGGATTGATGCTGAAAGGGCCAGTAATGTAGGGATTTGCTTGGCTAATTAAAGTTGAACCTGGGTCAAGGCCCATCAAGCCAATAGTAGGAGATATTCAATTGAGAGCCTTTACCTCCTAAATAGTTAATCAGGTTAAATGTAAGAAGGCCTTCGACATGTTCGAAGAGAATCAGGCAAATCGGCCACTTATCATTCAAATGGAGAATTGTTAGTTTGTGAATGTTTATAACAAACACGAAACCCTCTCAGGGATTGAGGCACAAAAAGAAAAAATGTTGGCAACTCAGAAATGGTGCGTTGATATATGCAAAAAATAAATCTTTACTTGTCAAGAGAAGGCCTAGCACAACTGCCAAAAATGGTGGATTCTATTGTCATTAGCTGTCAAGATACGTGAGCCTTTTGGGGCCCCCAATTTTGCTCAGGCTCTAAACAGGGTGCCTCGGTATATTGCATGCATGCAGCTTCGTGGGGTCTGATGGATGGGTTTGAGGTTTTGATTTCCCATTATCTGGATGCCAGCCGATTAGTACACTCCAACTTACGAGGTAGGCGAGAATTGAAGTGCTCATCATTGCACTTCCAACCCCGATCTGCGCAGGCGATGAATTGCATGAGGACACGTAGTAAGGGCAGTTGGGGGGAGATGTTGGTGGCTATATTTGCAGACTTTCACTCACCCTTTTACCCTGTTCCTTTTATCCATTTCACGCCAATAATGGTTAATCGATATCTTAAAATGCACAGGTATACCTCTTGTCATGTCTTTATGGATTATTGGTCAATGAAGCATAGTCGTAGGGGATTATTACCTAAGCGGCTTGCTAATTCAGTTATTTCTGCAGATTTGAAGGGAGAATGACCAGGACCATGATTCACTGAATGATACCATCAAAGCTGGCAACGCTATCCTTGAACATTGGCTGCAACGGTGAATCAATCTCTTGATTGACACACTGTTATATTTTATATTATGTTTTGTTCTGAAAACCACCATGTAATTAAAGGCAGACAATGTTGTAATTCTAGGAGTTGTATTATTGACAAAATGTATAAAGTAGAGTTGCAGGTTGTGAAATCTATCGTTGTTAAGAGTCGTTAAGGTTATAGGAGAAATACTCTAACTCTGAGTCTATAACAACATACTTGTAATATTTCTTTAATTAATGATAGTTTGATCTTCTGAGCATATTGTGATTCGTTGATTTTGCCACAGCCCTGATCAGGGAGTTGGGCCCACTCTCTTGAACAGGTGCTGCTGAATTATATGTGTGTTTAGGTTTATTTCTGTGAGTTTATTATTTCTTTGAATGTTCATCAGTCTGTTGCTGTAAGTCCTAATTGCTGTTACAATTATTACTTGCTGTTACTCTTAATTATGTTACAGTATTGCTTGTTATTGCACATTGATGAATTTATAATTAACGTTCAATGTTGGGTAGGGAAATTGTGGCCTGCACATACAGTGCACAATAGCCTTGAAATAACTGGTAGAACCCTGAGTTGACAATTAAATGTGGATTGGGTGAATTGCAAGATTCATACTTGGACACAAAAATACTTATGGATAATGAATGAAAGAATGTTACTAGAAGTTGGAAATGTGAAGAGGTATTGAAGGCATTCTAAGGTCTCGTTTTCTAACATGTTTTGGAGTCCTCTATTTGATAATTAAAATTTTTATTTTGCTATTCATTTTTGGGTTCCATTTAAAGTGTTCTTAAGTGATAAAATAACATTTGTAAAAGGAAATAGTGATAGACAAAACTGAACTGTAATGAATTGTTAGACACAATTGAATTGTAATCAAAATGAGACATATGAAATGCAATGAAAATGTAGTTCCATTAATAGCATGACTGAAAAATACATTTTTTACATACACATAATGAGATATAAAAAAAGTACCAAAAAATAAAGTGAGCCCATCTATAAAAAACAGAGCTCATATATATACATAAAAAATGATAGACATAGTGGTTGTTTATCCTTCTACAAGTTATCACAAGAAATAAGAAAACCACAATAAGGCACCCACCATAATAGCAATCACAAGAACGATCCATTCATTGACACACCACGTATATAAATTCCTATCAACGACAATTGGTGGAGCACATGTTGCCTCCTCCACATATCTTGCACATCCGCATCCATTGGATGTTGCTTCAATGAGTATATCATCAGCAACCCTTTGGACATCTGATCGGTAAGTTATGTTAAAACTCTGAAATTGTGCAACAATGTTTTTTCCTTGTTTGTGGAGGGGTTTCAAATTTGGTTTTATGACTTGGTAAATTCCAATCATTTGATTGTCTATCAACTCTGAATTGGTGTAAGTGACAATGTCACTTGCACCATAACTCCTTCCTGCTCTTATCCCATCAACCAATGTAAGATAATATGCTTCATTGTTTGTGGTTGTCCTAGGTATTTCTGTACTATTTTGATACACTTGGCTTAATGCTTCATTATGAAGCACAAATCTAGTCTGTGCTTGGCCTGGATTTGGATGGCACCAAACCTAGATGATCAATGTCCACTTTTGCACCATATGATAAAGAAGAAAATAATTAAATGAAATATTGCTAGATTGTTAAAACAATTTTGTAGCAACTCACAGTTGCAGTGGTGGAAACTCACTGTTACAGTGGCGACAACTGACCGTTACAGTGAGGGAAACTCACTGTTACAGTGGTGACAACTCCCTGTTATGATGGTGACAACTCACTGTTATTCAACCATGAAAATATTAAAAGCATCTTAAAATGCATTGATAAGTTAATTTACTTTATGTATTAAAACATCTTAAAATGCTTTCATGATAAGTTAATTTACTTTATATTTTACTTTGTAGTTGTACATCAAAAAATATTTTTGGACTTGGTTTGGTGCCAACAGTAATACCAACTTAGGATCACACACTATTAATTTCATTTTACTCTTTTAAACCAAGTTGCAAATCATTCATTCTCATATGTTAATTTACTTTTATCCTTTACTTTGTAGTTGTGCATTGAAAGAGCTTCTTGGACTTGTTTTCTGCAACATGAGTACCAACTTAAATCACAAAATATTGTTTTATTTCATTCTTTTAAAATAAGTTGTAGAGTCATTCATTTTCATATGTCAATTTACTTTATCTTTTACTTTGTCGTTGTGTATCAAAAGAGCTTCCTGGATTTGGTTTGCTGCAACATGAGTACCAACCTAGGGTCACTATTATTTTATTTCATTCCTTTAAAATAAGTTTCAGATCATTCATTGTCATATATATATATATATATATATATATATATATATATATATATATATATTATTTCATTTCTTTAAAATAAGTTGCATATCATTCACTGCCATCTATCTAGTTGAGCTCACTGAGAAAAGAAAATAAAATCAATGACAAGTGACAAGTGAGTTGTTGCAATCATCCTTGACCTCTGACAGCCACTACTAACGCTAATTATTCACAATGGTGACTATTGAGTTGTCGCAATGGTGACCCAGATAAGTTCCGTAGTGGCAAATGATTGGTCACCATTGCGACAACTCGCTTGTCACTGTTGCGAAAACTCTCTGCAACAACATCCCAGAACAAAAAATCTGAGGTAAAATGCATATAATTTGTAATTTACAACTCTAAAGCTAATTTGTAAACTCTAGAGCTAAAAACAAAGCAAAATTACCTCTACAAATGGTCACCCTGTCTCACTTGGAAGAAGAGAAATGCGCTCGACAACATTGCTGGAAACAATAGGAAACTCGCCCTCTGAAAATAGTGGGCGACCCAGATAAGTGTCGTAGCGGCAAATCATTGGTCACCATTGCGACGACTTGCTTGTCACCGTTGCAATGAATCTAGGAACAACATCTTGCAGCAAAAATTCTTAGGCAAAATGCATATAATTTTTAATTTATAGATCTATAGCTAATTTGTAAATTCTAGAGCTAAAAAAATAGCAAATTTACCTCTGCAAATGGTCACCCTGCGTCACTTGGTAGAAGAGAAATGCACTCAATAGGATTACTGAAAATAGTAGGAAACTTTCCCTCTGAAAATAGTAGGTGACCCAAATAAGTGTCGTAGCGACAAATCATTGGTCACCATTGCTACAACTCGCTTGTCGCCATTGCGTAAACTCTTGGAACAACATCCCAGAGAAAACATTCTTAGGAAAAATGCATATAATTTGTAATTTACATCTCTAGAGATAATTTGTAAATTCTTGAGCTAAAAAAAGAGTAAATTTACCGCAACAAATGGTCACCTTGTTTCACTTGGCAGAAGAGAAATGTACTCGGGAGGATTGCTGAAAAAAATAGGCAACTCTCCCTCTAAAAACAATAGGCAATAGTAGGCCTTTGGGAACATTTCTGAAAACTGCTTGCAAATCTCCCCTTTTTTTCTCTTGCTTGATGAAACTCTCCCCTGTTTTCTCGGGATCTCAACGGAATGGTTGTACTCGTAGGTTTCCTCTCGATGGAATGGTTGCACTCTCCCCTGCTTCCTCTCAACAAAATGGTTGCACTCTCCCTTGTTTTCTCTCCTCACTTGATAGAATGAAAGGTTGTTTCCCTCTCCCCTGTTTTGAAATGAAATGAATGCAAAAAAATTTGACTGTACGTGGCATTATCTCACCTGCCACATGCGATTGGATTTGAGGATTTACAAACATTTACGTCATTTAATCCCCACCCTCCTCTGGTTAATGGGGTTAATTGTTGATGGATATTGGTGGATTTTCTTATTCAAATTTGAAATCCATTCGAAATTGAAGTCGTCACTCCTATCCCTCCCTATATAGATCACAATTTTCCATTGGTGAAGACAGCCTACTTGTCACTTCAGTGAGTGTGTGGCTACATACCTTCAGTGAGTTGTCGTGTTGTAGTTTGCCTGCAAACGGGTGTTGGACGACAAATCCTTAAGCGACCATTAACTGCCAATGGGAGCTGGACACAAATGTTAACATTTGGGAAGTTAGTTGCTCGTTGTTAATTTTGGGACAAGGTGGCTGGAAGGGCCTCATTGGTGGTAACATTGATAATATACAGTGAGATTGGACACTGGCAATGTACACTGAGATTGGGTAAAGTTGGGTAATCAGATAAGTTTTATATTTTTAAATTTTAAGTCTCTTTAATCTAATTATCAGGTATTTTAAATTTGTTGTATGTTGTTTTTTCTCTTAGAAAAGAATGGAAATTCCAGTAAAAACAGTGGAAGTTCAAGCACCATTTTGATAAAATCTAGTAGAAATTTTTTGGAAATTCTAGTTATAGTTTTGATTTTAAATTCTTAAATTCTTGGAAATTCCATTACAACTTTTATTTCATCTTTTTTAGGATTTTTAATGGCGTTGAATCCATTTATACCATCAATGATTAGATTTTAAAGAAAACAAAAACAAGTTTTCTAGTACTTTTTGACCATCCTTAAAATTGACCCCTCCAAAGCCTTAAATCTTAAGACTCTTTAATCTGATTATGTAATAAGGTTGCCTAGTAGTTTTTATTTCTTTTAAGGATTTTTAATCTTAATCTGATTAAATCTTAAGACTCTTTAATATGGTTACGTGGTAAAGTTACCTAATAATTTTATTTCTTTTAACGCTTTCTAAGCTTAGTCAGATTATTAGATCTAGATAATTTTCCATCTGATTTGCCGCGATTTCTCAGAATTGTAAATTTTAGTTATATTATCCATGGATTTTGAGTGTCCATAAATTAATTAATTTAAAAATATAATGTATTATTTTTATTAATAATTCATTATCAAATTTCTATTAAAGAAATTATTTATGTTGTCTTTTTTTTATATAGTTTTAAAATAATCAATCCAAAATGATTAAATAATTGAAAACTATATAATTTTTCTCATAATCAAATTTTAGAAATATGGTTTCACGGTAGCTCAATTGGTCAAGGAAGAAATTTGAAATCTGTGAAAATTGAGATATCCAAGGTTTAATCTTCTTGTTTGCCACCCGAGTTATCGAGAGGAGGATAGACCATAGAAGGGTAGATGTGTAAGCATAAATATTTATCATTTAAAGATGGAAAATAACTCTTATAAGTATATTTTTCACATCTTACTCCTATCCATTCTTTTTGCAAAAATTTTCTTAAATTATAATGGAGAGTAATTGACGATAAATATGTTATTTATGTTTTTTTCAAGTACTTTTAGCCGAAGGCTCCCCTATTTCACCTACAGGTGAATGTACCGCTGTTGACTTTTATTTTTTTTATTTAGCGACGATTGCGATTGAGTTTAAGGAATATGCTTCGTCTGAATTATTGATGGACGACCGAGCATGATGGAAACCCAAAGAGTTGGATTAAAACCATAATATTTCTCCATCGCCTCCTTTTGTGTGTTAGGATCAACGATGTAACAATAATATTTCTTCAAGCTTCCTGAGACGTGTAACAATAAATGTGGCAGATTGGTGGGAATTTCGGGCTCTGTGTAACCATGGATAGGAGTGCTCACAAATCACTGGGATATCCACTATTAGTGCGGGATGGGAGATAAACACATATGCCTACCGGATAAAATCCGATCTTTTCATTTAGGTTTTATAAAAATAACACAACAGCCTGGTGGGAATTTGAAAATTGAAATAATGCAGGGATCATTTAGCTTTAATGTTAGGATTATTTAGTTTTTATAATTTTTTTTATACTTAAAAAAAAGTATACGAGTATTAATTAGAAAATTGGAAAAAATAAAAAAGAAACAATAATTTTTATTAAAAAAATTAAAAAACAATAATCTCTATATTATAAAAATGAGACGTCTTACCAAATTTAGATATAAAATGGTAAATATAGTTAGAAATTTGGTTGTAAATTTGATTATTTCAATCTTGTTTTGATTTTTTAATTTTATTATTATTCACAAATTAACTTCTATCTTAGCAAAAATTATAAAATAATGAATTGGTTGCAAACCGGTAACCTTTATATAAAAAAAACCGCAATTTCTATATTGGAAAAAATTATAAATCAACAAATTTCAATGTTAAATGGATAACTAGTTAGTAATTTATATAGTGGCAAATTGAAAAAAAAGAAGAAGGATAAGTTCTATCTTAACAATAATTATAAAATAGTAAATTGGTCGCAAATTGGTAACTCTTATATGAAAAAACAAAAAACAATAACTTCTATATTGGAAAAAATTATAAACTAACAAATTTAAGTGTTAGATTGAAGGGAAAAAAAGATAAATCCAATATTAGAAAAAATTATAAAAATTATAAAATGGTAAACTGGTGCAAATCCACAACTTTTATACAAAAAATAGAAAAACAATAACTTCTATATTACAAAAGAAGTTATAAAATGACAAAATTCAGTGTAAAATGGATAAATGTTATGAAAAATGGAAAAAGAGATATCCTTGTTAGGGAAAGATTTAATAATTTTTCATATAATGAGTGTTCATTTAAATTAAAAAAAATTAAAAACATTAAGTATTTGTAAGGTTATTGAATTGAGGTTTCTTTGATCCATAACAAGTTTATAAGAAAAGCTTTTGGCGATAATCATATCAAAATTCATTTGTCGATGTGTTTCGAACTAGCACGAACCAACAAATGTGGTTCATCGTGAGGACAAGATGAAGAGACAGATCGTAGCAACATATCAAATAAAGAGATCCTTCATTCAAACAGCTAGAAAAAAAAACTAATTTTAACTACAGTAAACAACTACAATTCAATTGTCGAATTTTCCATTCACATTCTCGCGCGAATCCTCCATTCACTTTCTCTCGCAATCTGGTTCGCATTCTCCTTGAGCGACCTACGACCCTCTCCATAGTTCAATGCTGGTATGCTTGTTTTTAAGCTAACGATGGTCGTGAAGTGGATTCGAGAAACAGTGGAGAACGTGTGGGCCGTGGTGTGGCGCTTTGACAAACCACAAACGTACAATATTTTTATCCATAGCTGCTCTATGCAGGGTGACGACATCGTGGGGAGTACAAAAGTTCTGGAGATCGGATGGTTTTTTAATTATATGCACTGATTACCAGATCCCATCTTGGAACTAAGATGCAAAGAATGAATCAATGAATAACTTGCATAACCCAATTAGTCGAACGTTTTGAAGGTGGCAGATGCCATTTGTGTATGACTAATTCTGTTTGAAAAAATTCCGATTAATATTCTTGAGAAATAAAATAAAATTGGGGTGACCAACTTATCAAGTGCTAACTCTTACAATGAACCATCCGTGTACTCTACAATGTTTTAAATGGAAACCCAACATACAATATGACTAGCATCGATGTTCCTAGCCCTTCCCTAAGGGATTAAACACATTCACTAATTGTCCATGGATAAGTGCCATTAATCTTGTGGAAATGGTTCATATCCAAATCAAGGTTGTAAAGTTGAATGCAAAATACACATTGAAATGAGTTAAACTTTGATCATAATTAATCTAATCACCTTCTCATAAATTAAATATAAAAATTACTTTTATTTGACTATGTTAAATAATTATTTTTTTTAATTATACTTGTTTTTATTATATTTATTATATTGAAATTGACATGGCATCCTCATGTTTATTACATGTTTACAATTTTTCATATACAATATTATGTTATCTTTTTCTCAGTGTTTATCAACCATTATCTTGCTTCTATTCTTTAATTATATAGGGGATCCTATCCCACCCTAGGAAAGAAAGTTGGAATTGAACTTATATATTCAGTGAATCTTGTAATTGAATTAACTACTCGAGGTTACTTATCAACATAATAGCAATATACCTTGCAAAATAAGAAGCAACTAAAGACACTACTTCACTTTTATGTATCCATTTTTTAGTTTAAATGGTACAATTGAATGGATAAAAACCTAAAATCAAAGCGTTTGTTCATGCTTTGATCTTCCAACTACAAAGTAATTAACCTCGCAACTATAAATTAATTTTTTAGGGCTTACTTTGGAAATGTTTATTTTGAAGTTGAAAAATCTATGAAGTAAATGATTAATAAAAACAAGTACTTGACAATCCAATATGGAAATTTATATTAATTATAAAAACGAGACAAAGTTAAATTTCAACTATATTTTATATTGATGCTATTCACAAGAAGAAATGAATACAAATAGTAAAATAACTCTTTGATTTATTTTCAACCTTTAAAAATTTCAATTTCATATTAGTTAGTATTATCTCCATTGGTTTATGGAAATTATTATTGTTATTATTATTTTAGATAAGAGATGATGTGAGGGTTAAAATAGGTCAACCATGGTCAAATTTCAAATTGGTCAACCATGGTCGAATGTCAAATTGTAACAAAGATTATCTCAATATGAAAATCAACCATGGAAAACCATGGATAACCATGGTTATTCATGGTCAACCATGGTTAACCATTGTCCAATGTCTCATTGTGATAAATATTGTCTGAATATGAAAATTAATCATGGTGAACCATGGTTCAACATTGTATTTTTCCAAAGATTGTCTATGTATCTAATCAACTATGGTCAACCATGTTTATTTTAGCATTTATAATATTTATCATAGGGTTTATATAGCTTGTTTTATAATATTTATCTTATAGTTTATCATAGGATTTTCTCAATATGAAAATCAACCATGGTCAACCATGGCGGAACATCGCATTTTCAAAAATATTGTCTGGAAATTAAAATCAACCATGGTCCAATGTCACATTATGACAAGGATTGTATCAATATGAAAATCAACCATGATCAACCATGTTCCAATGTCACATTCTGACAAAGATTGTATCAATATGTAAATCAACGATAGTCAATCATGGTTAACTGTGGTCAATAACCATGATCACATTGTGACAAAGATTGTCTCTTGGTTGAACATCACATTGTGACAACCATGGTCAACCATGTTCCAACGTTGCATTCTTACAAAGATTGTCATAATATGAAAATCAACCAATGTCAACCATGGTCAATCATGTTCAACCATGGTCAATAACCATGGTCACATTGTGACAAATATTGTCTCTTGGTCCAACGTCACATTCTGACAACATGGTCTTCCATGGTAAACCATGGTCCAACATCACATTGTGTTAAATATTGTCTCAATATGAAAATCAACCATTGTGCAATGTCACATTGTGAGAAAGGTTGTCTCAATATGAAAATCAATCATGGTCAACCATAGTCCAACATTGCATTGTGACAAAGATTTTGTCAATATGAAAATCAACCACGGTCAAGGTTTATAATATTTATCTTAGGGTTTATATACCTTGGGGTTTATAACAATGATCAAACATAGTTGGCCATGGTCAACCACGGTCAATCGTGGTTCAATTTCACATTGTGACAAATATTCTCTCAATATGAAAATTAACCACGGTCAACCATGGTCCAACATCGCATTGTGACAAAGATTTTGTCTATATTGAAATCAATCGTGGTCAACCGTGTTCAACCATGTTTATTATAGGGTTTATAATATTTATCTTAGCCTTTATATACCTTGGGTTTATAAGCCATGGTAAAGCATGGTCCACCGTCACATTGTGACAAATTTTGTCCCAATATGAAAATCTACAATGGTTAACGATGGTCAAATTCCGCATTGTGAAAAAGATTGTCTTGACAATAAAATCAATCATGGTCAACCATGGTTCAATGTCGCATTGTGACAAGGATTGTCTCAATATGAAAATCAACCATGGTTAACCTTGTTCCAATGATGGATTCTAACAAAGATTGTCTCAATATGAAAATCAACCATGGTCACATTTTGACAAAGATTGTCTCTTGGTCCAACATCACATTGTGACAACAATGGCCATCCATTGTCATCCATGGTCCATTGTCACTTTCTGAGAAATATTGTCTCAAATATGAAAAAAAACCATGGTCAATCATGTTAAACCATGGTCAATAACCATGGTCATATTGTGAAAAAGATTGTCTCTTGGTCTAACGTCACATTGTGACAACATGGTCATCCATGGTCAACCTTAGTCCAATGTTGCATTCTCATAAAGATTGTATCAATATTAAAATCAACCATGGTCAACCATTGTCAAATGTGGCATTGTCAGAAAGGTTATATCAATATGCAAATCAATCATGGTCAACCATAGTTTAACGTCGCATTGTGACAAATTTTGGTTAGTAAGAAAATCAACCATGGCCAACCATGCTTATTTTAGGGTTTATAATATTTATCTTAGGGTTTATATATCTTCGGCTTATAATATTCATCCCTTGGGTTTAATATTATTCCCTTGGGTTTTTGGTATTAATCCCTTGCGTTTATAATATTTATCTTAGGTTTTATATACCTTGGGTTTATAATATTAATCCCTTGGGTTTAATATTATTCCCTTGGGTTTATAATACCTTGGGGTTTTAGAATTAATCCCTTGGGTTTATCAATCTAAGGGTTTATATTCCTAGGGTATAATATTATTCATAAGGTTTATAATATTAATCTTAGGGTCTAATATAAATCTCTTAGGTTTATAATCATGGTAAACCATGCACAACCATGGTGAAATGTCACATTGTGACATATTTTGACTCAATATGAAAATCAACCATGGTCAACCATGGTAAACTATGGTCTAATGTTGCATTCTCATAAAGATTGTCTCAATATCAAAATTAACCATGGTAAAACATGGTCAACCATGTTTATTTTAGGGTCTATGGTATTTATGTTAGGGTTTACATACCTAGGATTTATAATATTAATCCCTCGGGTTTAATATAACTCCCTTGGATTTTTAGTATTAATCCCTTGGTTTTATTATTCCCTTGGGTTTATAATATTTATCTTAGGGTTTATATACTTTGGATTTATAATATTAATCCCTTGGGTTTATAATACCTTGGGGTTTTAGAATTAGTCCCTTGGGTTTATCAATCTAAGGGTTTATATTCCTAATGTATAATACTATTCATAAGGTTTATAATATTAATCCTAGGGTTTAATATAAATCCCTTGGGTTTATAATCATGGTCAACCATGCACAACCATGGTGCAATGTCACATTGTGACAAAGTTTGACTCAATATGAAAATCAACCATGGTCAACCATGGTAAACCATGGTCTAATGTCGCATTGTCACAAATATTGTCTCAATATCAAAATCAACCATGGTAAAACATGGTTAACCATGTTTATTTTAGGGTTTATAGTATTTATGTTAGGGTTTATATACCTAGGGTTTATAATATTAATCCCTTGGGTTTTTAGTATTAATCCCTTGGGTTTATTACCGTTGGTGAGGTCCAATGTCGCAGTGTGAGAAAGGTTGTCTCGACATTAAAATTGATCATGGTCAACCATGGTCCAATGTCGCATTGTGACAAGGATTGTCTCAATATGAAAATCAACCATGGTCAACCATGTTCCAACGTTGCATTCTGACAAAGATTGTCTCAATATGGAAATCGACCATGGTCAACCATGGTAAATAACCATGGTCACATTGTGATAAATACTGTCTCTTGGTCCAACGTTGCATTATAACAAATATTGTCTTAATATGGAAATCGACCATGGTCAACCATGGTGAATAACCATGGTCACATTGTGACAAAGATTGTCTCTTGGTCCAACATCACATTGTGACAACCATGGCCATCCATGGTCAACCATGTTCCAATGTCGCATTCTGACAAAGATTGTTTCAATATGAAAATCAACCACAGTCAACCATGTTCAACCATGGTCAATAACCATGGTTACATTGTGATAAAGATTGTCTCTTGGTACAATGTCACATTGTGACAACATGTTCATCCATGGTCAACCATGGTACAAAATTGTATTGTGACAAAGATTGTCTCAATATGAAAATCAACAATGGTCAACATGGTCAACCATTGTCCAACGTCACATTTTGAGAAAGGTTGTCTCAATATGAAAATCAATCATGGTCAACCATAGTCCAACATTGCATTGTGACAAAGATTTTGTCAATATGAAAATCAACCATGGTCAACCATGGTCCAACGTCGCATTGTCACAAATATTTTGTCAATATGAAAATCAACCATGTTCAACCATGGTCAAACATGTTTATTTTAGGGTTTATAATATTTACCCCTTGGGTTTAATATTATTCCCTTGGGTTTTTAGTATTAATACCTTGGGTTTATAACACCTTGGGGTTTTAGAATTAATCCCTTGGGTTTATCAATCTAAGGGTTTTATAATATTAATCCCTTGGGGTTTTAGAATTAATCCCTTGGATTTATCAATCTAAGGGTTTATATTCTTAGGGTATAATATTATTCATAAGGTTTATAATATTAATCCTAAGGTTTAATATAAATCCCTTGGGTTTATAATCATGGTCATCCGTGCACAACCATGGTGCAATATCATATTGTGACAAAGTTTAGCTCAATATGAAAATCAACCATGGTAAACCATGGTTTAATGTCACATTGTCACAAATATTGTCTTAATATCAAAATCAACCATGGTAAAACATGGTCAACAATGTTTATTTTAGGGTTTATGGTATTTAGGTTAAGGTTTATATACTTAGGGTTTATAATATTAACCCCTTGGGTTTATTATAACTCCCTTAGGTTTATAATCACTTGTGTTTTTAGTATTAATCCATTGGGTTTATTATCGTTGGTGAGGTCCAACATTGCAGTGTGAGAAGGGTTGTCTCGACATTAAAATCGATCATGGTCAACCATGGTACAATGTCACATTGTGACAAGGATTGTCTCAATATGCAAATCAACCATGGTCAGCCATCTTCCAACGTTGCATTCTCACAAAGATTGTCTCAATTTGAAAATCGACCATCGTCAACCATGGTGAATAACCATGGTCACATTGTGACAAATATTTTCTCTTGGTCCAACGTAACATTGTGACAACCATGGCCATCCATGGTCAGCCATGTTCCAATGTTGCATTCTGAAAAAATTTGTTTCAGTATGAAAATCAACCATGGTCACTTTGTGACAAAGATTGTCTCTTGGTCCAATGTCACATTGTGACAACATGGTTATCCATGGTCAACGATGGTCCAACGTCACATTGTGACAAAAATTGTCTTAATATGAAAATCAACAATGGTCAAGCATTGTCAAATGTCGCATTTTGAGAAAGGTTGTCTCAATATGAAAATCAATCATGGTCAACCATAGTCCAACATTTAATTGAGACAAAGATTTTGTTAATATGAAAATCAACCATGGTTAACCATGGTCAAACATGTTTATTTTAAGGTTTATAATATTTATCTTATGGTTCATATACCTTGGGTTTATAAGGATGATCAACCATGGTCCAACGTCCCATTGTCACAAATATTTTATCAATATGAAAATCAACCATGGTCAACCACGGTAAACCATGGTCAACCATGCTTATTTTAGGGTTTATAATATTTTTCTTAGGATTTATATACCTTGGATTTATAAAATTTATCCTTTGGGTTTAATATTATTCCCTTGGGTTTATAATGCCTTGGGTTTTTAGTATTAATCATTTGGGTTAATTATTCCCTTGGGTTTATAATATTTATCTTAGGGTTTATATACCTTGGGTTTATAATATTAATCCCTTGGGTTTAATATTATTCCCTTGGGTTTATAATACCTTGGGGTTTTAGAATTAATCCATTGAGTTTATAATACCAATTTCTTAGGTTTATCAATGTAAGGGTTCATAATTCTAGGGTATAATATTATTTAGAAGGCTTATAATATTAATTATAGGGTTTAATATAAATCCCTTGGTTTTATAATTATGGTCAACCTTGTGCAACCATGGTCTAATGTCAGATTGTGACAATTATTATTTCAATATGAAAATCAACCATGGTCAAATGTCACGTTGTGACAAAGATTGTCTCAATATTATTTCAATATGAAAATAAACCATGGTAAAACATGGTCAATCATGTTTGTTTTATAGTTTATAGTATTTATCTTAGGGTTTATATACCTAAGGTTTATAATATTATTCCATTGGGTTTAATATTGCTCCCTTGGGTTTATAATCCCTTAGGTTTTATTATTAATCCCTTATGTTTATAATATTAATCCGTTCAGTTGAATTAATTAATAATGAATGAAAAAATTAATGAATTGTTAATTTTTATGTAATTAATAATAATTTATTAATTATTAATTATTTCTTATTGAATTAATTTATTAATAATGGGTTATTAATTAATAATTAATTAATAACAAGATAAACATTAATTAATAATAGTGAATGAAATGCTTTATTAAATAACAATATTTATGAAACAAATGATTTATTAATTAATAATATATCATTAACAATATTTAATTAACCATATTTAATTAACAATATTTATATTAATAGATATTAATTTAATTAACAATATTTTTACTAATGTGGTTGTGCATGTGATTGATATAAGCCCAACCATATTTACTATGTGGTTGTGCTAGTATTTATGGAGGTTTTCCTACAAATATTAAGAATAAAAAATCACTACACAAATATCTAAAAATCATGGATGAATATTGCAACCATATCTATAAATTATGGCATAATATATAAGACAATTGTCCACATGGAACATTGGTCAATGATAAACTAATAGTGATGAACATAAAAATCAATTTTTAGAGTCCTGCCTTGCTAAAGACTAATAATGATTTTGTTAGGTCCATATAATACTAGTGATTCCCCTATTACTATTGTCATTGTAGCCCTTATTATTATTGTTGTGCCCCTATTGTCCCCATATTGTTATTAGTGTGCCCCATAGAAGCCTACTATTGTTATTGTTGTTCCCTTATATTATTATTGTTATGTCAACTTTGATTATATTGTGACCCCTTAGACTCCTATATATAGAAAGGAGGTTTTGTCATTTGTATCATCCAAGAATTGTTTATTTGTGTAATGTAAAGAAGGTTTCCCCCTTGAAGAGGCTGATTTTGAAGTCATTGACATATCTTTTCTTCTATTTTATGAGCTAGTTGCATAACATTTGGTATCAGAGGCTTTGGATTCTAGGGTTTCACTGTTCCAAACAGGTCATCGTGGAATTTGTGCTATAAATTTTTTTCTACGATGTTTCATAAGAGGAAATTAAAACCAATTTGAGCCTAAATCTCGATGAACCTAGGGTCTGAATTTCAGATCTTTTCTTGCGATATTTTCGGAGATATGATCCAAGGAAGTTAGGGTGTTTGCAGGCTCCCAAATTACATCCCAAATAGGTGACCTTAGGAAAATCATCATAACTTTCTCTCTGAGAATCAGATTGAAATTTCATAAGAAGTTACAAAAATAGGACGGATTGCAGTTTTTTGTGTATCATTTTAAGGTTCGAAGGTTAAAACAGTGACACTTGACACTTCGTACAAGTTCGCTCTACTGAAAAGATATATAATCAGGTCATCTTGGGATATTGGGCATAACTCTCTCTTAGAGAATCTAATTTCAATCAGATTGGTGGCGTTGGAAAGATGACGTAGAAGGCTATGACAAGTTGCAATTTCAGACCTTAGAGATCCAGAATTTTAGAGATAGAACATATTCAATATTGATCTCCTACAAAGAAAAAAAAGGTGTTTTATTTTTTTTTAAAACATTGGCATAAGTTTGATTTGAAAAATTAGTTTGAAGTGATTGAAAGGGAATACTGAGACATAATTATCATTAATTGATGCTCCGAAGAAAGAAAATGGAAACACCTAGTAAGAAACCTAAAAAATATACCATGGCTTATGAAGAAGAGGAAGAAATGCAACATGATATATCAAAATTAAGAGACCAAGTGCAATAATTTTCACTCTCACAAAAAGTAACAGAAGCTAAGATGGATGGATTAAAGAAAGGCATGGAAGGTAAGATGAATGACATGGAAGGTAAGATGAATGGCGTGGAAACTAAGATGGGTGGCATGGAAGCTAAGATGAATGGTGTGGAAGCTAATATGGATGACATGGAAGTTAACTTAGATGGATGGTATAGAAGAAAATCTTAAAGGCAACATGGAATATTTGAAGATAGATTTGACAAAGTTGCTACAAGAAATGCTTACCAATGGCGAAAGGGTAGTAAAGGAAACTCATGATGAGAATAAAAGAAATGCTAATCATGATTTCATAGACTCTAACGTTGGATTGTTAGACCCACCATGTTCCAGAGATCGATATGAGGAAGTTTGATGGCAAGGATCCCATAACATGGATATTACAGATGGAGAAATATTTCGATCTCCATAATGTGCAAAACACACAAAAGGTACACATTACAAATTTGTATTTGGAGCCAAATCAGTTTGTATGGTATCGATGACTTTTCTCTCCTAAACAAATTATCACTTGGGCAATTTTTATGGAAGAAATGATAACACATTATGAGGAAACAAAAAGCAACACGTTTTTTAGCGAATTGATAAATCTCAAACAAAAGGGTTCAATGATGGAGAACATTGAGGACTTTCAAAAATTGAATATAAGGGTAAAAGATATTCTAGAGGAGCATAGGATTTATGTGTTCATAGGGACTTTAAAGGATAACATCCAACATGAGGTTTGCCTTTGGGAACCTGATTCATTGGAGAAGGAATTCAGGTTGGCAAGAAAAATTCAAAGCAAAATAATGGCAACAAGGAAGCCTACCACTCACAATTATAAAGATGGAAGTGTTGCTGCCCCTAACCTTCCACAACCTACAAGGTTGACACTACATCAATTGAAAGAAAAAACAGAAAAAGGGATTTGTTACAGTTGTGATAGCAAATACACTAAAGGTCATAAGTGTGCTGAGAATAAATTCTTTTACATAGATTGTGAATAGGAGGAAGAAAAGGAACAAGAAATGTCAAAAGAAGAGGACATACACTAGGAACAAACCCTAGAGAAAGAAGAAATGAATCCGACCATATCTTATAATGCATTGGCTGGAATTACCATTCCTCAAACTCTTAAGATAGAAGGACATATCAAGAAGAAAAAGGTAATAGTGTTGATTGATTCAGACAATACCCATAATTTTATTCATTGTAAGACAACCAAGGAATTGGATTGCTTCCTATATCCAACACGAGAGTGTCAAGTGATGGTTGCAAATGGAGGAGCCTTAAATTTCTCTGGAAAGTGCCATAATATCAAGTTATCCATGGGAGAATATGTATTGAATATCCCAATGCTTCCATTCCAATGGTTGGTGCTGATGTTGTACTAGGAGTCCAATGGAGACAATCTTTGGGTACGATAAATTTTAATTTTCATGTACTTTTCTTGAATTTTTTTTTGGAAGGAAAGAAAGTTGAATTAAGGGGTATCGCAGGGAAACCAAGAAATATAATCAACTCTAACGACATGACAAAGCTTCTAAAGAAATAACAACGAGGCGTAATTTCACAATTATGTTCACTAGAGGTTCCCACATCGAAATCATCTATTTCTCTAAATCTCCAAAATGTCTTGGATAATCATTCCAAGGTATTTGAGACTCCCAAAGGCCTCCCACCTATTCGTGATCATGATCATGCTATTCATTTGATTCCAGGAAGTGTTCCTCCAAACACCAGGCCTTACAGATATCCCTATTCCCAAAAGAGTGAAATTGAATATATGATTGGAGAAATGCTAGAGGCTAGTATAATTCAACCTAGTCAAAGTTCTTTCTCTGCTCCAGTAGTATTGGTGCATAAGAAGGATTGATCATGGCGCATGTGTTCGGATTATAGGGAGCTCAACAAGCTCACTGTTAAAGATAAATTTCCCATTCATGTCATTGATGAATTATTGGATGAATTGCATGGATCAATTTACTTCACCAAGTTGGATCTTCGTTCAGGATATCATCAAATTAGAATGAAGAATAAAGACATTCCGAAAACAACATTTAGAACTCATGAGGGCCATTATGAAATTTTGGTCATGCATTTTTGCCTTACCAATGCACCTTCTACATTTCAAGGTTTGATGAATTCCATTTTCAAACCTTTCCTTAAAAAATTTGTGTTAGTATTTTTTGATGATATACTAATCTACAACAAGTCTGGGAAGGATCATGTTCAACATGTTGACATAGTGCTCAAACTATTGGAGGAGAAACATTTATATGCAAAAATCTCCAAATGTTTCTTTGGAGTACAAGAGGTGGAATATATTGGTTATATTGTATCTCATGAAGGTGTTAAGGTAGACCCTAGAAAAATTAAAGCCATTAAGGAATGGAAAATCCGCACATCCATAAAGCATTTGCGAGGATTTATCAGGTTGCTAGGGTATTATCACAAGTTTGTTAAGAATTATGGGAGAATAGCAACACCTCTAATAACATTATTAAAAAAAGATGCATTTCCATGGACTCCAGAAGCAACGAAGGCCTTTGAACATCTTAAAGAGGTAATGTGCCAAGCACTAGTCTTAGCTATGCCGGACTTCACAAAAACCTTTATTGTGGAATGTGATGCCTCAGGAAATGGAATTGGTATTGTTTTAATGCAAGAAGAAAAACCCATTACTTTCGAAAGTTGTCCAATCAAAGGAAAGTATTTACACAAAGCTATTTATGAGAAGGAAATGTTGGTAATACTACATGCACTTAAGAAATGGAAACCCTGCCTAATGGGAACACACTTCAAGGTAAAAATGGATCATGATAGTCTTAAATACTTTTTAGAACAAAGATTATCTTTAGAAGAGCAGAAAAAATGGGTCACAAAGATGTTGGGTTATGAATTTGAAATCATCTACAAAAAAGGGAAGCAAAATGTTGTTGCAGAAGCACTCTCAAGAAAGGATGAGGATGTGGAAGAATTTATTTTTTCCATTTCTATTATCCAACCATATTGGATGAATGAAGCAAGGGATGAATGGAAGAATGACGAAGAAGTGTGGGCACTCATTCAAAAGCTACAACAAGATCCGAGTATGTTTGATACATTTAGCTAGAAAAATGATTCATTATGGTACAAAGATCGCTTATACATATGTAAGAATTCCCAACTCAAACAAAAGATTATTATGGAATTGCACACCTCTCCCTTAGGAGGGAACTTAGGATTTTTAAAAACTTACAACGGGGTTAAGAAGGAATTTTTTTGGGATGGCCTTAAATATTATATTCAAAATTTTGTGGCAGAATTTTTGGTTTGCCAACAAAATAAAGTTGAAACAAGTAAGAGCCCAGATCTATTACAACCTAAATCCATTCCAAGTCAATGTTGGGAGGAGGTTTCAATGGATGTTATCACAGGTTTACCCAATTCCAAAGGAAAGAGTGTTCTCATGGTGGTAGTTGACAAACTTACAAAGTATGCACACTTTTGTGCATTATCTCATCCATTTAAATCCATTACAGTCACTACTGCATTTATGGAAACAATTAAAAAGCTACATGGAAACCCAAAGATTAATGTAAGCAATAGAGATCCCATTTTCAGTGGAAATTTTTGGACATAATTATTTTCTTGTCTGGGTACTCAGTTGGCTCATAGCTCATCTTATCATCCTCAATCTAATGGGAAAACTGAGATAGTAAACAAATGTTTGGAAGGATATCTTTGTTGCTTTGTATTTGATAAAAAGACACAATGAGTCAAATGGTTGCCTCTGGTTGAATGGTGGTATAACACTTCCTTCCATACTGCAGCAAAAATGACCCCATTTGTGGCACTTTATGGATATCATCCACCATCCATGACATCATATTTAAGAGGAAATTATAAGGTTCAAGTAGTGGAAGATCAAATTGAGCATCAACAACAAGTTCTCCAACTCTTAAAGGATAAGCTCACTTTGGCATAGAATAGAATGAAACAACATGCATATCAATATCGTAGTGAAAGAATTTTTTATGTAGGTGACTGGGTATTTCTATGGCTACAACCATATAAACAAATGTCCCTCAAGCAAGCTAAAAAGGTAAATAAATTATCACCAAAGTTCTATGGTCTATACAAGGTGTTGTAAAATATTGGTACTATGGCATACAAATTGGAGCTTCCTACAGCTTCCCAAGTGCAGCGAGTTTTCCATGTTTCATGCATAAAGAAGGTTATAGGTGACAAGCTCCCAGTTCAAACAATATTTCTAGTACTTGACAAGGAAGGAAAAATAATATTGGAACTTGAAGCAATCACTGAAACAAGATCTCGAAAGCTATGAAATCGATCAATTTTAGAGTATCTCATCAAGTGGAAGAACTAACCCGCTGAAGATTCCACATGGGAGGATGAGAATTTTATACAGAAGAATCCGGAACTACTAAAGCGTTAAGGAGAATACTTTTGTGAAGGAGAGGGGAATGTTAGGTCCCTATAATACTAGTGATTCCCCAATTAGTATTGTCATTATAGCCCTTATTATTATTGTTGTTCCCTTATTGTCCCCATATTGTTATTAGTGTGCCCCATAGAAGGCCACTATTGTTATTGTTGTGCCCTTATATTATTATTGTTATGTCGGATTTGACTATATTGTGACCCCTTAGACTCCTATATATAGAAAGGAGGTTTTTTCATTTGTATCATCCAAGAATTGTTCATTTGTGTAAAGTAAAGGAGGTTTCCCCCTCGAAGAGGCTAATTTTGAAGTGGTTGATCTATCTTTTATTTTATTTTATGAGCTGGTTGCATAATAGATTCTATAACCATATTCAAATTTAATTAATAAGCACATAAAAACTTAATACTTGCAATAAACTTAAATATTACAAGTTTCTTAACCATGGATATCCACCCCCACTTTACCATAGATATTATTAACTTGTAAATAGGTTTTGTTACAATACCATGGGCCAATACCATGGATTATCAATACCACATGTCCAAAAACCATAACTCATTACACAATCAAAAATTAAAATGTAAAATATTTTAGATATTACGTATAGCATTGATTACATAGAGTGAAAATTTTCCATCATATAGACATGGAGAGAAAGGGAGAAAAAATAGAGTAGGGAAAGTGAGAGGGGGGGAGAGAGAGAGAGGGAGGGAGTTGTAAGAGAGAGGGAGAGAGAGGAATGAAGAGAGAGAGGATGGGAGGGAGAGGAGAGAGGGAGGGAGGGAAGAACAAAGACATATAGAGGTAGAGGTAGAGAGAAAGGGAGTGACAAGGGAGAGATGGAGAGAGAGGGAGAGAAGAGAGGAAGGAAGACAAAGAGGAGAGAAGAGAGGGAGGGGGGAGAGAGAGGAAGAGAGAGAAGGAGAGAAGGAGGGAGATAGTGATAGAGTTGGAGGGTAGAGAGAGACATGGGGGGCATACTGAGGGAGGTGGGAGAGAAAGGGGGAGAGAAGGAAGAGAGAAGGAAGAGAGAGAGAGGACTCGAGAGAGAGAGAGAGAGAGAGAGAGAGAGAGAGAGAGAGAGAGAGAGAGAGAGAGAGATGGATCTAGCCTATATATGGTATGTGTGTATATAATAATAGCCTAGATCTCTCTTAACCCTGGATCTATCAAGCACCGGGAGGGATTAAATATCTTTTCACTTTAAAAGAGATTTGATCCCTCTTGGCGCTTGATAGATCTGGGGTTAAGATGGATCTAGTCTGGTTTTTATTTGAGCCGACATATAAATTTTAAATGTTAAACATTTATGCCTATACATCTACCCCTATACTAGGTTGTAGAGCCTCTCGACACAATAATTTTTTATTAAAAAATACAAATATTATAAAATAAAAAAACCCATTTCTCAATCAATCTCATAATTTTTATGTTTACGTTTCCAAATTATTATATTATTGTTAGGAAATAAATTTAGGTAGGAAACCTAATTTTCAATAGACTTACATAGATATAGTACATAGCTTTTACTTTTGTTTCTTGAAAAATGAAATTAAAATTTTACTTTAAACATTTTTAAGATGGGAAAAGGTAGTGGAGAAGTAATTCCAAAAAACTATAGTTTGGATTTTGTTTTCTTCGTTTCTTTTTCCTTTGTATTTTATTTTAAATATTTTATTTGTAAGAGTGGTTTGTTATTGGTAACTCTATTTATTTTTAATTGAAGGTCAATTTAATTTTAATTTTAATTTTTAATAGCATTAGTTATCAAGTTTGTAGTTTCAACCCTTGATGGATTGGATTGGAGTGACCTGGACAAAGCTATCTTGGTGTTATGTTTTCATTTTAGTGTTGTCTCACTGGTGCAACTATTTGGTAGATGACTTATGGAAAAATCATTTTTGTATGTTGCTATCTTGAGGAGCAAGTTATTATTCTATCTCTTTAGTTTTTGAGGGATTTCATGATTGTATTGCTCTGTATGTTGAGCTTGGAAGATCTAGAAATGGACATGCTAGCTACGTGATATTTTTTTATAGTGAAGATAATTGTTGCAATTCACAAAAAAAACAGGTTGTAGTTTCAAATAAGTTGTAATTAAAAAGCCAAAACAGAGATAAATAGTAGCCATTTTTTATTTGGGAGTTAATCGTAATGTTTTTGTTTGTAACAAAATAGGTTGTAGTTTCAAACAAGTTGTAGTTAAAAACCCAAAACAAAAATAAATAGTAGCCATTTTTGATTCGGGAGTTAATCGTAATGTTTTTGTTTGTAACAAAATAGGTTGCCAAGGTCATAGTTTCAAGCAAGTTTTAATTAGGATTAGAGAATAAAAATGATGATATCGAGAGCACAATTTTTAGATTTACAAGTTGATTTAAATATTTTGTCAATGATCCTAATCATCAAGGGCATAATTTTAATTTTAACTGCGAAAAAATCTTTGAAATATGTTTAATTGCAATGACTAATATGATCTCTAAAAAAATATAATTGTGGAGGATTTTCGTGAATCGATAACTTGTTGGGATCACAAGGTGTAAAAATACACCATATTCCTAGCAAAATGAATTGTTTGAGAGGATGAATTAAAATCTAATGGAGAATTCAAGTTGTATGATATCTCATATGTAAAATTACGTAGATGTTTTTGCGCTGAAGCAATTGCAACAATTTCTTAATTTTCCATAGAGTTTAGCCTTGGGTGAGAGAACACTAGTAGAAGCTTGGAGTGAGAGAAAGCCATCTATTTGTCACTTGAGATTCTTTCGTATTGAGGTTTATATGCATGTAACTAAGAATAATGGGGAAAAGTTGGATGCATAATGCAAAAATATCATTTTCATTAGATATGGAGTGCTTGTTGGAAATAAGGGATAAAAGTTAAATGGCTTAACAATGAGCATATGAGTACTTATAGTTGAGACATCATATTTAGAGAAAAGAAACCCCAAGAAATTGAACAATAAAAGGAGAAATCTTTTGAAAAACTAGTGCTACAAAGAGTGGTGGAAAACCAAATTCCATCACTAAGGGAGTAGAATTATGTAGTAGTGCCATTTCTGTTGGGTTGTGTTATATTCTTTCCACATCTAACCTACATAGTGACCGGGGGGTTAGAGGCAGGGTGGAGCCCCTCCCTTCGTTGTGTTGATTGCATAGCGGGGGGGTCACAGGGGGGTTTGAGGGGGGCGGGTAGCCCCCCTCTACGGGGTCTAGGGTAGCGCCCCGGGAAATTTTTTTTGGACCCTATATTAGGTTGGGCAGACCTACCTTTGGTTTTTCAGTCCATAGTATTGGATGCTTCGGCATGTATAAATATGTATTGTAACATTGAAAGGAATATAATGAAAAATCAATTTGGTAGTCCCGATTTTGGGATCCAGGGGAAAATCTCTGTCTATATGTGTTTTATGTGTTATGCTCTCGCATTGTTTATTTTCTGTGTTTTAGAATTCGTATGCAGGTAATTTTTGTACGGGGTTAAAACCTAGATTTGGTATCAAAGCTCTTTTGGCTTCAAGGGGACGCCTTTGTTGCTGAGGGGTTTCGCTCGGGCCTGTGGTAGACCCTGTTCAGTGGGAGATCTGCGGGATGGATTCTAGTGGTGAAAGAAGATGGTGAGCAGTGGAAAGATAGAGATTGATAAATTTAATGGTCAGAGTTTTGAGTTATGGAAACTCAAGATGGAGGATCTATTGGTGGATAAAGATTAGTGGATCGCGGTAGATCCAGGTACTAAACCAACGAGAGTGTCTGATGAAGAATGGAAGAAGTTGGATCGGAAGGCAAAGAGCACAATACGATTGTGTGTCTCAGATTCAGTATTGCTGAATGTATTAAGGGAAGCTACGATGAAGGCTTTGTAGGAAAAGCTAGGGACTTTGTACCAATCTAAGTCTCTGGTGAATAAACTATTCCTATGGAAAAAAATGTATAACCTAAGGATGAAAGATGGAGACTCGGTGACAGAGCATCTGAACGCATTTAATACTGTGGTAAGTCAGTTATTATCTATTGATATTAAAATTTCAGATGAAGATAAGTGCATCGGTTTGTTGTGTTCTCTACCAGATTCGTGGGATAGTCTGGTTATTGCAATAGGTAGCAATGCAATTGCCTTGCAGTTTGATGAAATAGTCTCATCCTTGCTGACAGAGGAGATGAGACGGAAAAATATGGAGAGCCAGAATGGTGATGCCTTGTATGTACGAAGATGGTCCTAGAACAAAAACAAAAATAAGTCATCGAGTGGGAGATCTAAATCTAGAGGGAGATCTAAATCTCCAAGAAAACCTGTAAAGGTGGTGTGCTGGAAATGCGGAAAGCAAGGGCACTACAAAAGGGACTGTAAATCTAAATCTCCTGACAAAGGAAAGGGATCTGATGATGCTTTTTCTGCAGAGGTGAAAACCACCTCAGATGAAGGTGAGGATGCGTGATTGGCTTCTTCAAGTACACATGTAGATCATGAGGCATGGTTGATTGACTCAGGTGCATCCTTTCACTTCACTCCCCATAGAGAGTGGTTCTATGAGTATGATAAACACGACGATGGTGATGTCTTCTTAGGGGATGATAGGAAGGCTATAATCATTAGTCACAGAAAAGTAAAGTTGAAGTTGCAAGGTGGAAGGGTTAGAACACTTCCGAGTGTTTTGCATATTCCTGCATTAGCCAGAAATCTGACTTCTGTAAACAAGATGGATGATGCAGGTGTAAAAAATAGTGTTCGAGAAGGATACCTGCAAGATGGTTCGAGGAGCACTGGCATTGATGCGGGGAGTTTGGACTGGAACTCTATACAAGCTGCAAGGTAGCATTGTTGTTGATGGGTGCAATAGTTCTGTGGTTCCTGAAAGTGGAGCAGAAAATATAGTGGTCTCTGGAGAAAAGACCAAGTTGTGGCATCAAAGGCTTGGACATGTTGGAGAGAAGGCCCTTCGAATACTTCATGGTAAAGGTATGGTAGAAGGTATGAGTAATATCTCTCTTGATTTTGATTTCTGTGAAAATTGTGTATATGGGAAGCAGAATCGGGTGAGTTTCCCCTCTGGTGGTAAGAGGGCGAAACAGATATTAGAGCTTGTGCACAGTGATGTGTTTGGACCTGTGAAGGTTCCATCACTGGGTAAGTTTATGTACTATGTATCATTTATAGATGACTTATCAAGGAATACATGGATATATTTCCTTAAGAAGAAATCTGAAGTCTTTGACAGGTTTAAAGTATTTAAGGCTCTGGTGGAAAACCAGACAGAGAAGAAGATAAAGGTGCTGAGGACTGATAACGGTGGAGAGTTTTGCAGTAAGGAATTTGAAGAATTCTATAAGAAGTGTGGTATAGCATGGTAGAAGACTACTCCATATACACCTCAACAAAATGGAGTTGCAGAAAAAATGAACAAGACGTTGATGAAAAGGGCAAGAAGCATTCTCAGTGGTGTCGGGTTAGGACAAGAATTTTGGGCAGAGGCGGTGGAGACAGCATGTTACCTGGTCAATAGATCACCTTTATCAGCATTGGAGGATAAGACTCCACAAGAGGTATGGATTGGTAAAAAACCTCTCTTTCACATCTGAGGGTATTTGGATGTGATGCATATGTACATGTTCCAAAGGAGAAATGAACCAAGTTGGATAGTAAATCTGAAAAGTGCATCTTTATTGGGTATAAGGAAGGTTTAAAGGGTTATAAGCTTTGGAACCCAAAAACAAGGAAGGTTGTGTACAACCGAGATGTGGTGTTCAGAGAGGTGAAAGATGTTATTAAACATGAAGTCCAACCAAAGGAACCTGAGAAGATAGAGTTTGAGCTAAAGGAGGAAGAATCAGACTCTATAGCAGAGGAGGAATCAGAAGATGAAGAACCACAAACTCCGGGTCTAAGAAGATCAGTTCGAGAAAGAAGGCAGCTAGAAAGGTATAGTCCATCTGCTTTTTGTTCAAATTTTGCTTTTTCTATTACTGATGATGATCCCAGAACTATGAAGGAAGTAGTAGATTTAGAGGATGGAAAACTCTGGAAAGAGGCCATGGTTGATGAAATGGCATCTTTGCACAAAAATGAGGCTTGGGATCTGGTGGAGTTGCCGGCTGGAAGGAAAACCATTGGCAACAAATGGGTGTTCAAGAAGAAGACAAATGCAAAAGGAAAGGTGGAGAAATACAAAGTTCGGTTGGTAGCAAAAGGTTATTCCTAGGTGCTGGGAATTGATTTTGGTGATATTTTTCCCCTGTTGCCAAGGTAACTTCTATTAGATTACTTTTATCTATTGCTGCCACTTTTGATTTTGAGGTAGAACAGATGGATGTGAAGACATCATTTCTTCACGGGGATCTGGAAGAGGAGATCTACATGAAGTAACCTGAAGGCTTTGCGGTGAATGGTAAGAAAGAACTGGTATGCAAGTTAAAGAAGTCTTTGTATGGGTTAAAACAGTCACCAAGGATGTGGTATCAGGAATTTGATACATTTATACGGGGACTTGGCTTCACCAGAAGCAAAGCAGATCACTATGTGTATTTTAAATTAATTGGTGACCGTGTTATTTATCTGGTCTTGTATGTGGATGATATGTCGCTGGTTGGGAATGATAAAGAAATTATCCAAGATTTGAGTACCCAATTGTCCTCCAAATTCGACATGAAAGATCTTGGTGCTGCAAACTATATTTTGGGCATGGAAATTAAAAGAGATCGGTCACAGAGGAAGCTCTGCTTAAACCAGAGGAAGTATGTCAAGACAATACTACAGAGGTTTAATATGCAGGATAGTAAACTGGTGAAGGTTCATATTCCTGTAGGTGTAAAGTTATCTACTGAACAGTGTCCCAAGACACAAGAAGAGGAAGAGGATATGTCCCGTGTTCCATATGCAAGTGCAGTCGGTAGCTTGATGTATGTAATGGTTTGTACTAGACTAGACATTGCATATGCAGTGGGAGTATTGAGCAGGTTTATGCCAAAACCAGGGAAGGAGCATTGGACAACAGTGAAGTGGGTTTTCAGGTATTTGTGTGGCACTAGTGATTATGGTTTGCGCTACTAAGGAAGACTAAGATTGGACAGAGTTTTGGATACCCGTGGCTTTGTTGATGCAGACCGGGTTGGAGATTTGGATCAGAGAAGATATACAAGTGGGTCTGTGTTTAACCTATTTGGAGGTGCAGTCAGTTGGATGAGTAAGAAACAATCTATAGTGGCACTATCAACTACAAAAGCAAAATACATGGCAGCCACTCATGCAAGCAAGGAAGCAGTTTGGTTGCAGAGATTGTGTTCAAGTATGGGGTTAGTATAGGGAGCTATAAGGATAGACTGTGACAGCCAAAGTGCAATTTTCTTGGCAAAGAGCCCTGCTTATCATTCAAAGACAAAGCACATTGATGTTTAGTATCACTTTGTGAGGGATATGATAGAAGACAAAAAGGTGTTGCTGGTAAAGGTGGACAATTTGAAGAATACTGTAGATGAATTGACAAAATCTATGAGCTCTAAGAAGTTCTCCTGGTGTATAGAAACAATGGGCATTTCAAGACTGGAAAAATGACTAAGCTCTCTTGTGGCCCCCTGTGGAAAGAAAACAACAAGTGGGAGAATGTTGGGTTGTGTTATATTCTTTCCACGACTAACTTATGTAGTGACCAGGGGGTTAGAGGGGGGGCGGAGCCGCCCCCATTCATTGCGCAGTGGGGGGGTCAGACGGGGGGTGGCAACCCCTCCTTTCTAGGGGGTTTAGTCGGACCTACCTGTGGTTTTTCGGTCTATGGTTTGGATGCGATGGTTTTTCGGTCCATGGTATTGGATGCTTTGGCATGTATAAATATGTATTGTAACATTGAAAGGAATATAATGAAAAATCAAGCTGATAGTCCCGGTTTTGGGATTCAGGAGAAATTTCTGTGTATATATGTTTTATATGTTATGCTCTCGCATTGTTTATTTTCTGTGTTTTAGAATTCGTATGCAAGTAATTTCTGTACGGGGTTAAAACCTACAATTTTCACCCTTTTGTGACTACTATTTTAATAATTTTTGTGTAATACTTATGTGAATTTATATAATAATAAAAAATATGGTTGGCCTGAGAATGGTACACAAATTCAGAGCTTGAGAAAGAAAATTGGTTGGGAA
The DNA here is from genome assembly GCA_031772625.1 of Pinus tabuliformis. Classification (NCBI taxonomy): domain Eukaryota; kingdom Viridiplantae; phylum Streptophyta; class Pinopsida; order Pinales; family Pinaceae; genus Pinus; species Pinus tabuliformis. The sequence goes on along the minus strand of CM062811.1, from coordinate 141,134,486 downwards.
TTGGGAGTGGGTGGCTGAGTGCTTAAATGGTCGCAAAGATTGTGTTGATCAAGAGAGGCATCGACTTTTATACATACATACATACATACATACATATATATACACACACACACATATATAAGATAAACCTCACGAGGGATTCTATATGTTCTAAGTATCCAGGGTTTTCCCCTCTTGATACATACATACATACATACATATACATATAGGCCACCCGTAATCTGCTAAGTGATGAAGGTATGATAGAGGGGCTGCATTCGTTATGTGACGGGTGGAATTCCCATATCACCCAGTGTGGACACATGTATCAAGGCCGATGAAAGCGAGAAACAAGGGGTGAGAGATGTTAGTAAGATGTCATGGTGAGATGATATCAATATGACATTGAGGTGACGTCATCTTCATAACTCAGGGTGGCATGTGGTGTGCACAATACAAAAGGGGTGAGGAGAAATGGAGATCGAGACGAAGAAGTCTCAATTAATTAAAATTTGGAACCTTAGGTTCTCAGAATCTTAGGAGGAGATGTGTTGTGCGCATAGTAGAAGGGTCAAGAGTGATGGGGCCAGGAGAGGAGAAATCCTCGTTCAATAGTTAGCATGGATATTACTTGTTTCGACTCTCGCCCTAGGCCTAAAAACCATGTTTGTGAGTTGCACCAAGTAATAGGGGGAGGTCAAGATCGAGAAGGGTTATAACAGAAAAGGGACGTGAAACATGTTAAGGGATGGGCCTAATGGGCCCCAATTAAGGATGAATTGACATGTGACATGGAGTACCAAATAGGAACCACATAAGGCCACATGGAAGAACATAATGACATGGATATTTGAGGACATGGCGTAGAGGGGTGTGCCACGTGGAGGGCACAAATAATTGTATTGGAGGGAAAAGTGGCCCAAAAATAGGTGAAATGTGGTGCATTGGAGAGGGCCACATGGGTATGATGAAATTAGCATGATGTCACCTCAGGTTGACATCATATTGGGACCTTGAGAGGAGTTGGAGGATGCAACATAGTAAGGAGGTTTAGAGACGAAGGCTGAGATGGAGATTTTTCCCTAGCACTTGATGGTCATTTTTCCCATTGTGAACCTTGGGGTCTTTGGACCTCAGGGGGAATTTGTTATATGCACCAAAAATTTTCAGCTAGAGTTATCGGGAGTTGGGATAGGAAAAGTCCTAGTAGTTAACAACAAAGTTACCTATCTCGGGATCTCAGGGAGGGTGAGCCGCAGTAAACTGAAGCATGGAATAGATAGATTTCAGGCATTGGACAAAGTGGTATTAGGAACTCTAGGTTTCATACCTCAGAGTTCTGTGAGGGTTTTAATGTGGGCCAAAAGGTTGACAAGTCGAGGAAATTTATAACTGGGTTTTGTTGCATGAAAAGTGTGGGCTGAGCTTGTGGACCTGATGATGGAATGATGACATTGCATACTACCACATAGACCAGATAAATGACACATGGCTCTATGATGATGTGGACCTCCCATACGGGTGTGAAAGGATACCACACGGGCACCATGTGGGAGCCATGTGGGTGTCATGTGGTAGTACCATGTTAATGTGGTAGGGGGTTTATAGGCTTGAAATTTAAATGACAATAACTCCTAATCATGGAGTCAGATTCTGATAAAGTTTATATTATTGAAAATCTCTTAATGATCTAGATGCAATGGTGGTGTCGAAACTATGTTTTAAGCGAGTGGAGGAATGATAATTTTTTAAGACACATTTTCATGACAAGACTATGGGGGTCAGGTTCAATGATTGCAATACCGTGTTCTTCTCTTAGGATGGTCTATAAGGTAGATGGGGGTGTTATAGAGTGATACCAGAGGAGAGATTCAACACTGGACCTATAGAGATTAAGTTTGGACTCTAAGGTGGTAAAGTAGCATATTAAGAGTCTGTTATAATGTAATTATAGAGTATCCAGGTTCAACATTAGGATTGGATGGGCTCGGTGGAAAATTAAATGAAAAGTAAAGGTTTTGTGATGAACCTTCATGGCATGTTCTTTTGTGATTATTTATAGAGTGATGTGTTCTAATGATTGCTATCTTATGCAAGTGGGTGTTGGTTGTAGCACTGTGATTGCTAACTATTTTTTGATTGCAAACTGTGTATTGCATGCATAACCATGATGATGTGATAATTATAAATTATAACAATGGTAGATGCTAATATTTTAGATTGATTATAACTAACCTATTAAGATTGCGAATTCCATAGTTGCTAGCCTTGGTAAAGAGGCTAAAATTAAATTGTTATTGTTGGTCTTGGTAAAGAGGCTAAATTTAATGGTTGTTGTTGGCCTTCGAAAAAAGGTTGATTTTTAAAATTGGATAATGTTGGTTTGATAAAGAGGTTGATTTTAAATAATGATGATGTGCTTGGTAAAAAGAATAATTTCTAAATATTGTGATGTCATGATTATGTATATATATGTATTCTTAGTTTTTATAACATGTAACTAAGATGAGACTTTAGAGGTGTGATCAATTGCACGATAACATGTTTGGTGCTAGCATGAGAAGCTAGTAGGTGAGTTATTTATATGGATTAAAACTAACAACTGAGTGCTTGTGACATTGCACAAGACAAAATGAGAAGACTTAATTTCAACAAGAATAAATGCATGGATAGTGGCATGGTGCAACATGACATGCACCAAGTCCATCGTGAACAAGAAAGAGAACATTATTTTGAAAAAGTAAGAACCTTCAAGAGTTTGAAGTTTGAGCTCAAGAGCTGCAAGGTAGATAATAGAAGACTTATCAGAAATCAAAAGGAATAGGAAAGCCTAAATACCATGCTAATGCAAAACTTGTCCTATACATTGATTGTTACAACACACTTCGACCATCCAAGATGTGGAAAAGTGTCCTAGCGACAGGGCCAAAAGAGGCCTCATAATGCTTAAAGGGAAAGGAAAATGATTTCCTATTGCCATTTTGGAGGGGGGCACTTGAAAAATGATTGTCCTTACAAAAAGAAAAATAAGGAGAGTAGTCCATGCAATCCTCATAGAAATGAACCAAGAGCATGTCACAGTAGAGGGGAGGAGGGAGCACTCGTCAAGCTCTATGATATATATATATTGAAAGGCCCCCCATGAACTGTTTTAATTGGATGTTGAAATCTTAAGGTTGACATACACCCTTGGAGAGACTCAGTCTAGTTATATATGTATATATGTATACATTTATAAGTGGTGGTACAAGACACATTGAACATTAGAACTCATGAGGATGAGATGTTGTGTCTATTAAATGTTTTACGCGTGTTTTTATTCCATGATTGACTTTATGTTTTAATTTTTTTTTTAGTTGTTGATTATGTGCATGGCCATGCTACCTTATTTGTGATTTTGTGTTAGTGTCATGATTTTTTCATTGTCCTTTGTCCTTCTTATTTTTTCCTTGTTTATGCTTTGGGTTTTGGTCATTTTTGGGTGTGAAGAGGGGAGAGAAGGAACTTTAGGAAGTGTTGAGTGAAGCCTAATGGAAATATAAGACTCGAATCAAACTAGTGTGTGAATGAAAAAAGAAGAAGTGAAAATAGGAAGGAGGAATGAAATTTGTTTTTGTTTGTGAGAGACATTAACAAATTTTGTTTCTAGTTTGCGGTTTGGGGAGTGGCTGTGTAATGACACTTGCACATATTGTGTGAAACAGTTCCTGATAGATGTGAGCAAGAGTGGCCCCAATTAGGCATAATATTGAGCTAATCAATTGCCTTTGAGGTTTGAAGACTTGTCCATTTCTTCTTCTTGCACTCGTTTTGACTCAGGGCCTTTAAATTGTAGTGGAATGAATTCTCTCCTTGTGGTTCATTTAATTTACTCAAGTAGAAATAGGATGACCAAGTGGGCTAGTTGAGTCCTTGAGGATAAATGGGCAAAGATAATACAATATTGATAATGGAGAAATAAAAAAAGGAAGACTCTCAAGATTTGATATTGCATGGTTGAAATACATCCACATACATTCTATTTGTTATAATACAAAGAAGGAATGAATGAAACTGGTTACTCTATAGGCCTTTCGTTGAAAACCATCACAGTAGCAAGATAATACATTTATCTTTAAAATATTACAATTAGGTGAATGGCATGAAAACACAAGTTAAAATTTCCATGTTTGGATAGCATGGCGATATTGTCAAATGGGTTCCAAGCCACATGGAACATCACTAGGCAAGTGGGAAAGGAAAATCCATTGCTAAAAATCATGTGGTAATGATGCTCCTAAAGAATTACAACAAGCATGAATGAGAATAATGAGGGCTAAAAAAATAATGGCATGCAAATGTTAATTTTAATACATTGTTGAATATTACAAAAGCAGTAATGCCAAATGATGATGTTGATGATGGTAGCAAGGTAAATGATAAGAGGAAAGGAATTTATGCGAAGAATGTCTTTGGGCTAAGTTGGAAAATTGTTGTTCCAAATGAATGTAGGATTTGCATGGATACAAGAGGTTCTCTTAACCTTGAATTGATTGATATATGTATCAATATGTAAATGATTAAATGAATATATTAAATTCCAATGTAGATTGATAGGTTGTTGTCAGGAAACCATTCTTATGGAAGAATGATTGATTATACAAACTTGATGCATACATGAATGGCATGTTTGGGATAACATAGAAAATTTATCTAATGAGGTTCCCTGTTGTGTGAGTAATATATTGAGTAAGTGTGTATTCTTATTGATGATCATTATTGTTTATGATGTCATGTGCCCATGTTTATATTATGATATTGAAAATTTGATTATGGGATAAATAGGCATAGAAAGTACTAACAAATATTGGGAAAGGTAGGCCACCCATGATTTTGGGTTTCCTGGGCCTGGGAGGTGTGATGATAAATAATATTCTTATCAACGTAAGACTAACAAGATTGGTAGTTCCCACACTCACTAGGAGGCGAGTGAGAGGAGGGGTTTATTTGGAGCATATACACCATTAGGTTCTTGCCAGGTTTGACAACCAATTCAGCGCATGAAGCATATACACCATTAGGTGCTTGCTAGGTTTGGAAACCAATCTAATGTGTGGAGAATATAAACCATTGGGTGCTTTATAGGTTTGGAAATCGATTAAGTGTGTGTAATTTGAAGACAAGTTGAAGATCTTGTGGATCATATACACCATTGGGTGCTTGCCAAGTTTGGCAACCAATTCAGCGTGTGTAAGTCAAAGACGAGTTGAACATCATACATGGAGAATATACATGATTGGGTGCTTGTCGATTTTTGCAATTGATTCAGTGTGTGTAAGTCAAAGACAAGCTAATGATCGCATGGAGAATATACACTACTGGGTGTTTAATGGATTTGGAAAATGATTCAATGTGTGTAAGTCAAAGACAAGGAGGAAAGGATTATGTAGACCTGATTGAGCACTATTGGGTGTTATTTAGTCTTCACAAATAACTCAACATGTGTGAATCAAATAAGCTAAGAGGAAACTAGAGTTAAGTATCAACTATTCAAATTATTTACTAATTATGATCATGAAATAATCTCATTTTAAATTCTTATTTGTAGCCATTTGAATTTATGAACTAGTTTGGTTTTGTTGTGATCAAAAGTAAGTTAAATTGTAGGAATTAACCTCATGGAGAAATCTGCTAATGGGGTTATGTTTTAAATCTGTCGAGAATTTCCTTATGATGAATCTCATGAAAAATTGTATGCCATGGTGTAGGAATAGCATTGAATTTCCTAGAATGGGTGTGTGAGGCTAGTTGCAAGGAAAACAATAGAAACATTAAAGAGATCCAAGTAAACAACAACGTGCTAGATTCAAAGACCTCACGAATAGGGCCATTATGGTGTTTAGACCCTAGTATGTCCACTAATTTCCATGAAGTATTCCATGATAGGGTAATGTTGGCAATTTCCTAGGTTATGAGGACTCTTCCAAGGCAAGCAAGAGGAACTCGATCACCCAAGGGACTAGTAAAGAGAGAAGGGGATGATGGGACATAAATTGGTTTTAATAAGTCATGAGCATGATGATTGGGATTAAGGATACAATGGGCGTGTCCCGAGAATAAATGAGCCAAAAATATTTAGTAAAGGAGGATTAAGCACAGCGAACAACAACGTTGGACATTGGAGGTGGAAAGTACTCCAAGAAGAAGTTATCAAGTTGGGAAAGGCACAATAAGAAGCCATTGAGAAAATCGTTAGTTTAATGGGGTGTTAACCCATTGAGTTGTTGGGTTAGAAATTGTGGATTCAAATGTAATGTAAATGAGCTATAATTATAAATGCTCACTATTAAAATTTTGTGTTCAGGAACAAATCACCAAGGAACATGTTCTTCTATGGGGTGAGGTTTGTAATAGCCCCATTTCCACCCTTTTCGTAACTATTGTTTTAAGCATCGTTGTGTAAGACTGATGTGAATCTATTGTTTTAAGCATCGTTGTGAAAGGGACACATATTCAAAGCTTAGGGTAGGGGATTTCTTGGGAATTGGGAGCAGGTGGTTGAGTGTTTAAATGGGCACCATATCGCTGATTGTTTTATTAATTATTCCTTACTGAGTCTTTAACGGATGTATGGAAAGAAAGAGGTGGAGTATGGGGGATTTTTTAATGGAGGACAACCCCCTTGCTGCCTCGCCATATCTTATGGAATGTGCGAGGAGGTAAAACACACAAGGGAGGCATTAAGGCATGAGAAGGGGAGGAGGAACAAAACATTCGGGGGACAACACGCGAGGATAGGAAATTTGATGGTGTTTCAAGAAAAGGAAAGAGTGCGAGGAAGGGTGCTCAAAGGGAGAGTTTTCTAGGAATCACACATAACGAACAATGATGTAGGAGATAATGCTGATGGTAGTGACAACAATGTTTGGAGACTATTGCGCATCGATAGAAACATGGGGAACATAGAAAGAGAAGGACACATGTCGATTCTGGATTGTAGATGCACACAACAAGCATGGTGAAACCCAGTTCATGTGAAGGATAAGGGCCCCATAGATTCTCAGTTTTGGGTGGAGGTCCTTTTTTCCTTTGGATTATTGGTTTCAATGACTATTAGTGTGCTCTATATTCCCTGCTTCAGCTAATTAATTGATTTAATTCCCTTAGGAATTCCTCCCCATGATATGAATCTAGGTCAGGGGTGGTTGATTACAAGAAAGATCGTAGTGCAATCATCCTATATTTGGGTGGAGAGTCAGAGTCTCAATCTCAGTTGCAAGAATTTACTCTATAAGATAAGTGTCTATTTATATTCATGTGCAAATGAATGAAATGTGAATTCTTAATGTCATTTTTATAATACATATGCCAATGTTTAGGAATGTACACTCTCATGTGCAATTATTGTAAATGTGTGCTCTTGTGTTTATTGATGGGTATGTTATCAGTTTAACTTCCAGGGCATGAGATATGTGTGAAATATCTTCTTAATTGACTAATGTTGCTTGCTTTGAGTTGATTGCATTCAAAAATCCTGGTCTATTGAGTCACCTAGAGGAATTGTGCATTTATGTGTGATTGTAATAACACAAATACTTGAATTCAATTATGATCAAGAGGGATAGTTTTAACTACATTAATATGCATATGAAATCTGATTCAAGTGTTTAATAAATCTTAGGATATGTAGCTTAAAAATGCATCTATATGTATAGGAAGGTTGGGTTGAGTATTATTTAAGCTCCGGAGAGAGTTGTCTAAGCTTATCTATATATATATATATAGTTGGATGAGAGTTTTCTAAGCTTGAGGGGAATGGACACACACACACACACACACAAACATACGAGAGTGGGGCCAAGATGTGGTTCAAGCTCAGGAGAGATAGGTTGCAATGACTGTGTCAATAGAGCCTTGACATATATATATATATATATATATATATATATATATATATATATATATACTGCCCCATAATCTACTAAGTTCCAAAGGTATGATGGAGGTCGGATATGTTATGTGATGGATGTAATTCCTATCTCAACCTAGTGTGGGTGCTTGTAGTGAGGTTGATGAATGGGAGCAGAAAGGGGCGAGAGCTGTCAACATAACATTAAGGCAACATGACATCAGCATGATTTTGAGGTGATTTCATCTTGGTACCTCAGGGTCTTGGACTTCATAGTGGCATGTGATGTGCACGATAAAAAATGGAGGGAGGAGTGATAGTGATCGAGATGGAGAAGTCTCTATTAATTGATAGTTATAATCTTGATTTATCGGAATATTAGGAGGAGTTTTGTTGTGAACATAGGATAATATCCGAGAGTGACAGTGTCGAGAGATGGGAAATCACCATTCAATATTTAACATGGATATTACCTGTCTCGCCCCAGGCCTGAAAACCATGTTTGTGCATTATGTTGGGGAATAGAGGGAGGCCGAGACTAAGAATTTCTATAATGGGAAAAGGATGTGAAACACATTAATGATTGGGACTTGTGGACCTTGACCGAGTGTGACTTGGCATGTGATGTGGAGTGCCACATGGCCACCACATGGGGCCACATGGAAACACCTTATGATATGGATTTAGGATGACATGGTGCATAAGGGTGTGCCATGTTGAAGGAAAAAGAAGTTGTATTGGAGGGGGAAAGTGGCCCAAAAAATGGGTGACATGTTGCGAGCTCGAAGAGGGCCACGTGGAAAGGATGACATCAATGTGACATCACCTCAGGTTGATGTCATCTTAGGATCTTGAGAGGAGCTAGAGGATACAACATAGTGAGGAGGGTGAGAGATAGAGGTTGAGATGTAGATTTTTCCCCATAACTTGATGATCAATTTCATATTATGGACCTTGGGGGGAATTCCTTATATGCATTGCAAAATGTAGGCCAAGGTTTTCAGGAACTGGGACAAGAGAACTCCCAACAGTTAACGACAAGGTTCCCCATCTCAAAAACTTGGGATCTCGGGGAGAAGTATAGTGGGCCTTTCAAGGGTCAGACATGGTAAACTAAAGTGGGGAACAGATATATTATGAGCATTTCATAGAGTGGTATTATGACCTCAAGGTCTCAAACCTCAAAGGCATGTGAGGATGACATTGTGGGCTGAAAGGCCGATAGGCCAAGGAAATGTATAACAGGGTTTTGTTGCATAGCATGTGTGGGCTAAGTCGGTGGGGTTGAGTATGGAATGATAGCATGGAATACTACCACATAAGCTAGATAAATGACATGTGGCCATGAGATTATGTGGACCTCCCATGGGGGGGGGGAACGCTACCACATGGGAACCATGTGGGAGCCACATGGGTGCCACTTGGTAGTACCTTGCTGATATGCTGGGGGTTTATGGGCCAAAGTTTTAAACAACCATAACTCTTGATTCAAGAGTCAAAATTTGATAAAATTTATATATCCAGAAATATCTTGACAAGTCAGATGCAATGGTGGTGTCCAATGTAGGTTTTAAGCAAGTTGAGTAAAGAGGAATTTTGAAGACCCTATTTTCATGAAGAGACTATGGGGGTCAAGTCAATGACAATAATGATTTCTTCTTCCCTTAGTATGCTCTATGGGGTAGATGGGGGTGTTACAAATTATGGTGGCAAACACTTAGAATTGTTTAGCATAGGTGGAACTGCAACTAAAGCAAACTTGACACATAGTGAAGCGAAGAGATTATAACACAAGATCCAACCCCATTGTAGCAAATAAAGTCTAATTAAACAACTATATAATAGATATTTCAATAAAGAAACCCATAATACAAAACATGATTATATTAGTGGAGGAGAATACAAGGGAGTTGGTGAGAAAAACTCAACAACTTAAGAGAAGTGATAGAGCTAGGAATCATCTTGCTATGTTTAAAAGTGTTCAAGAGGCTCTAAATTGTCTTGAAAGTGCATAATACCAAAAGAGAATGATGGAAGAAATTAAATATTTAAAAAAACAAAGCATGGGTTTTAGAAAAGTTTCCACAAGGTAGATAGACTGGTGGTTTCAAATAGGTATTCAAAAAAAAAGTTGAGTTTGATGGAACAATGGAGAGATATAAAGTATGATTGGTAGAAAAGTGATATTCTTAGGTTTATGAAATAGACTGCCAAGAGACTTTCTCACTTGTAGCAAAAATGACTTATATTATCTAATGTTTTGGGGTTTAGTAGCATATGATTTAGAATTGGAGCAATTGGATGCCAAAACAAAAAATCTTTATGAATATTTAGAGGATATCTTTATGGAGTAACCAAAAGGTTTTATGGTAGGAGTAAAGTACTTGGTGTGTGTTGTCGCTGCTACAACACCCTCAAAAATTTCGCTACATTCAAGTTATGGAGACTACTTAACTTTTGTATCAAGTGTCGCCTTGTCTTCAAGTGTCATGTCAAGTCATTTTATGTGTTTCAAGTGTTATTGATCATTTTTAAATGTCTCACATTGATTAGAACATATGTAGTGAATTTCATGGTCATGACACTTTCATTTGTTGTAAAATGACACTTTTGGTCGCAGTTGCACACACTTCGTCTCTTATACTTGAGGATTGTATGTAAAGTGGCATTTTTATGTCTGTTTATCATTGTTAAAGCTTGTATAAATTTACTTGATGATTTGGTATGAGTCACACATGATTTTATATCTAAATTTATCATGCTTGTCTCTTGTTATATCCTCTACACTTAGGCAAATTTTGGTTGCAAAGTGAAATCGTTAAGGCTAGGGATGTGATAGCACAATATCAAGCCTTGAGCACGAATCCTTTTTTGTTTGGAAGTACATCCTATGCCCTCCAAGAGCACACAGTGCACTCCTAAGCATCCTTTCCCTTCCTTTTTATGAACAATGCCTTGAAGAATCAAGTCTTCCTTGAGGGCACTCCTTCGAATAGAAGAAGTGTTCCCTCCTTGAGTGCATGAATACACTCTAAAGACCTAAAGCCTAACCCCTTCATCATTTAGGAATGCACCCTGTTCCCTCTTGAGGGCACTCCTTCGAATATAAGAAGTGTGCCCTCCTTGAGTGCATGAATACACTCTAAATACCTAAAGCCTAACCCCTTCATCCTTTAGGAATGCACCCTGTTCCCTCCTTTGCCTTCTTTAGTGCATGAAGAGACCCTAAAGCTTCGAAGTCTTTTCCTTCAACTTTCAGCTCTGCACCCTACACCCTCCTTGTTTCCCTTGAGTGCATAACACACTTGGGAAGCCCGAAGCTTCATCATTCATCCTTCAGACATGTACCCTGTGCCCTCCTTTGAGTTCCTCTCTCTCCTGTTGAGCACATGAGAATATCCCAAAGGCCTAAAGCTTCATCTCCTTAATTTTTCAACCTTTCGAAGTGTACCCTTGCGCCCAAAAGTTCTCCTTGCTTCTCCCAAACACACTATTAAGGCATGGACATAAAATATGCATGTAAAATTTTATAATAGGAGATTTTCATCATGATATTTCCTTTCCATGAATGATTTTAGTTAGAGGTATTCAAGAACAACATGGTAAGGATTCATGAACAAGATTAGGCAAAGAGGGCAGTCAAAGGAAGCATTTGAGAAAAAAGAACACATTGAAGTCTTGATCATCGAAGCATTCCTAAAGACTCCATGAGATCAAAGACTCTAATTTCAAGGTTGAAGACATTGATGATTAGAGGCTGCATGCAAGAACAAAGAAACATGTGGTAGCCATGTCACCCATTGAAGAAAGTCCATGTCATCAATCACTCTAAGTCCAAATCATCAATAATAGTGACTTGTCATGTCTCATCACATTATGATGTAATCGTGTCATTATTGTAAAGAAAAATAAGTGGAAGTCCAAGAGTCATGTATGGACAAAATATCCATGTATAGAATTCCAAAATACATGTAATCCAAAAAGTCACATGTAATTCCAAAAGTCATTTGGAAGTCCAAGGGTTTTAGAAATCTGAAGGTCATTAGAAGTTGGAAAATCAAGAGTCATGAGGATATGAAAAGTCATGCCTAAAGTTATATAAGGATCCTCATTACTCACAAAAAAGGCTTTTAACATTGGCTTCTCCCACAAGGTATTAGAGGGATAGAGATAATAACTTTGGGGAGCAATTAGTGGCTCTAACGTTGCACTAATGGAGCTAGTGATGTTCATTATAGTTATGTATCTTGGGACTTTTTCTTAATACTTGAATCCATTTGGCCAACATATTTTCAGGCATTGATTGTGAATGTTTTTAATACTACTCTTGTAAGGTTTATGATTCATGTTAGATTTCAAACATACTGAAGTAATTGAACTATTTCAGTGTCTTTGGTGCTTAACTTGTTGGAAATGTGTTGTAATGATTGTAAATGATCATTACATCTATGTGAACTATTTCACTTGATGTTAGACGAGTATTTATTATCCATGTGTGTGTGTCTCCATTTGATCAGTACTATTAATTCTCTTTTAGAGGCTCTATTTCTTCCCTCTTGCAGTGAAAGAACCTTGATACATATATAATTGAACATTCTCAAGGCACACTCTCTTTCTCATTCAAAAGCATATGCGCACTTTTCAATCATGCTAATTGCTTAAGCCAAGGAAAACCATTAAGTAAATGATAGTTGGGCCATATTTCCAGATGACACTACTACACCAAATGGTGTCAGGTCTAATTGGGACCTTATATTGGGGAGATCCCCTTTATATTGATGGTATATAGCATTGTCAACATTCTGGCGCTAGAAGGAGGGGAAACACATTTTTTATGGTTGATAACTCTTCACATCCAAATCATTCAACTTATGGACAAGGAAAAAATATCCTGAGCACTATCCCAACTCCTATTCCCAAAGTAGGAGGGTCTTCTCAACCATGGAAAATTTTAGGGGCTAATATTCGCAGGTGGACTAACTTTCCATGAATTTTCCAAAAAAAATATTCTCTAATTTCCATTTTTTATAAAATTGAATCGCCCAAATTTTACAATATAAAATGATTTTAACTTTAAAATTGCCAAAATTATATAGAGAGTACATATAAAATCATTATAAATTTGAATAATTTTCCAAATACATCAATAAACATTTTATAGTTTGTATATTAGGGACTAGTGAGATTCGCCAATGTTTTTAAACTTCAAGATAATTTTCCATCCTTAAAGTTTTCCCTGTTCTGAACCTAGTTCAGAGTTGGCCTACGAACAACTCTGGTCGATTCAACCTATCACCTGTTGGTTTGTGAATGCTATCAGTTTACTCCATGTGGCTCATAATATTCCCAATCATCCTAATAAGAAAGAAACAACTCACGCTAGTGTGTTGGTTGCATCGATGGAAGATTTGATTTTTTCCACTCTTGAGGAGTTAGCCGAGTCTTCAGAAGACACAATTCAAAAAGAGATGCTTCCACCCATTCATAAAGGTTATGGGGAAGATATTGTTCTTTTTGACGAAGAAAAATTGGGAGATGATTTTAAGTTTAACGATGGTTTAAATGGTGAAGGAGAAGGCTTGTTAGATTCAAAAAAGGAGGAGGATAAAAGAGATTAAGACATGACTGACCAAACATGGATTGGATGGCCCAAGGGCCACTTTCTCTTCTGGATAACCTTCATAGAATTCCTAGACATCTAGAAAAGTTGTTATTAAAGTTCGATCCTGATAAGAAGACTAAGGCAGAAGATCATATCAATGATTTTTACATGCATCTATGAATGTTATAGGTACGATACAATGATGTTTATTGTAGGATTTTTCCTTTTACAGTAGAAGGTAGATTAGCAACATGGTACCATAGTCTACATGTTAATTCAATCCATGGATGGAGGGAGTTTAAGAAATTATTTTTGGATAAATTTGCTGATGATAAAACCCCTGCCATGTTATTAAAAGAGCTCAAAAATAGTAATATGGGGGAAAAGGAGAAATTTAAGGATTTGAATCAAAGGTTTAATCACATATTGGACAAGTTTCTCCCATATACACTGCCTCATGATTCAATTACTATTGATTACTATATAATTGCCTTTCCCACAAACATTTCCTTTTTTGTTAATGAGCTGGAAAGGGGATATTGGCTCTAAACTTTGCAGAAGCAATTTCCATGGAGAAATACTTGTGTTCCATTGGAGTTATTACTTATGATGATGAATCTAAAGAATCCAAGGAGATTGGGAACATGTCTCAACCTTATTCAAGTAGGGCTAAAGGAAAGGATTATGTGGATATTTATAGCTTGACCATAACTTTAAAAGAACTCACCAATGAAGTCTCAAATTAAAGAGAAGGTCAAGCAAGACTTATACCATTAGCGAGCTCCCAAGTCTTTCCCATTCAGAAAGGATAACACCATCAACAACCAGTTGGCTAAATATGCCCAAAGTTTGAATGTTGTGTTGAATATTGAAAGTATAAGCATGGATAATTACTATTCTTTCCATCAGGAATGACATTCAGAGAATATTCCCACAGCAGAAACACAACATGAATTCTCTGGCCTAACACATTGTTGATACCTTACTAGTAGATGAGTAGTCTAAGTAGATGATGAGCCCCACTATTGCAACAAGAATGCTGCAACTCCCAATGATACCAACTTTAATTATCAACCTGGGGATCGTACAAACTTAAGAGGTGTCGGAACTATATGTACAAAATATAATGTGTCCTTATTTTGTTGATCTATTTTAATGGAGTGACTGTCATGAAATCAAAGCCTAAACTAATTGCAAAAATGGAATTGTTACTCTATTTTCAAGAAATGGAAATGCTACTTGCTCAACTTGTAAATGCTAACTAATCAATTCATGAAAGGACAAAGGTTAATCTACTTGCAGAAAGAAAATTATTTTATCTTTCATAATTCACAAAAAATACCAATCAAAATTGCATGTATCATTTACCTAGTTCACACTTTCTTGAAAATCAGTAACCTACTTGCATCATACTTGTGATAAAGAAACTAAGTCTACTCTGTTTTTACAGTGAATAAAAGGAAGGGTTGGAGTGGTTTAGGAGCTTCCCCTTATCATAAAATCATAGTGGGGGGTCACTATTCATCTAGAATAAGTCATAGTTTCAATGGGGATCAAAACTAATGAAGGAAAGTGGTGTTACATATTTGCAACAAGAACTTACAAGTTTGTTATAGGAAGTTACAGGTTTGCTACATGAAGAGATAACTCATCGAATGACCAAGGAAATCAAATTAAAATGGGATTGGACAATTTTTATTTATTGAGTAGAATGTCCTAGGTCTCCATTCCAAGTGGAATCACTCCAAAATACCGTTGTTCACACGTGCTAAAAAATAGTAGAAAATTACTAGTATAAAATATGGAAAGTCGAGAACTAGTGAGCTAGTTAACCTATCAAATGCCTAACCTATTCAAGTGCAAATTCAATGGGGTGAATTTTGTTATTAACTTGAATGGTTTTATGATATAATTCAAATGTAATAAACTCAAATGAATCTCATTAGCATGTTCTAAAAAATATCAGAAAATTACTACTATTTGCTACAAGGGACTTCCATAAATTTTAGATATGTAAATAAGTAAACTAATCCAAGTAGCTCAATGATTTCTATGAACTTCCAAATCTATTCCAAGGATGAAATCATGCTTGTGACTCTGTAAATAACCTGCAAAAGAACTCAATTCAACCATTTAACCCAATTCTACAACAAAAAACCATCAATACTAAATGCGGAAATAGGAAAAACAAGAACAAGAGATGCATGTGAATAAGAAGTGAAAGAAGAAAAGTAAATTATTAAAAAGGGATATAAGGCTCCTAGGATGGCCAAGACTAAGGATACTCAGAGTCCTATGAAGGAGAATACGATTTAGAAGCTAAAAATGACACCAATCTTCATTATTTGAATCAATCTAAGTACATCCCTGCTAGAAATGAAAGTGGAGCTGCAAAATACAAGTTTTCTCCACAAGAAGACTAAATAAGACATTCCTCTAGAGGAAAATTATAATTGGTACTTATTAAAATTTATGAGGAAGAATTCTCCTTGAAAGCAGGAATCTTTCCCCTCCAAAATCCCTCAAATAGTGGATTTGATTCCCAACACTAGGAATCTACATTAAATGACAAAGAACACATTCCTAGATTTTCTCAATCATTGGAACTCTAGAATTTGTGAAATAATGTTATAATATCTTGTTGATTTATTATCCAATCTTCATCCTCCTGTAGTAGGGAGAAAGTCCCTATATTATCTCATCCTCCAAATCTTCATAATTTGCTCAATATTCTCACAATTTTCTACAAAAATAAATAATATTAGGCACATAATATGCAATCATCTCTAAACCGTCCTAAGAACATATTAAAGATAAAAAAACATTATTAGTTGTAGAAGGAGAGGTTTAATATAGCCTTCATGTGCGTGATAAAGGTTAGATGGGCCTTAATTTTTGTCTAATTTGGAGGCCCATCAATAGACATAAGAAATAAATGAACCTATAATGTCTGAGGAAAGTATAGGTATTGGACATGTAGTTAATGCTTTTGATTGTATTCTCAATACTGACAAGAAGAGTGATGAAGCACCGGCGCAAAACAAATACCCTCCTCAGAAACATAATGGTCAATACAGTTTGAGGAGCCAAGGGTCCATTTCTGAACAGGTGGCGACAAGACAGAAATTCAAGGAGCAATGTCTAAGAAGGATCTCACCATTGACCAATCCTGCTTAGAATGCACAAAGTAAGTCTAGAAACACTACCGCTTCTAAGAACACTTCCACTAGCAACAAAAGAAAATATATTGCTCTGGAAGTGTTAGATAAAGCTACACCTCCAGACACTTTAGCTCTGCATGTTAAAAATGAAGTGATTGCTTATAACATAGTTAAATATTTGAAGAGAGCTTGTGCCAATATTTCCATCTTTGAGCTCGCGAAGATAACAAATCAATGGGAACTACTTATCTAAGAATTTTCACAACCTTCCTCAGGTGACAAAGCTTATACTTCTCAAAAGGTGTTTGGTAAGTCTTCTGCTACTCTCAAAGATGTGGTTAATGTTATAACTTTAGATGCTAGCAATCTCTGCCTCCCATATTTTGAACTTTCGAAATCTTTAATTACAATTTCCATAATTGTTTGGTCGATTCAGATGCATGTGTGAATGTAAAGCCATTATCTATTGCTAAGAAAATTAACAATAAATGGGATAAAACTGATGCACAAATCATTCATTTGGTCATGTCCCTTGTCCAAACTCTTGGTGAACTCAAGAATGTTATTATACAATTATCATCTAATCACCGAGTACACCAATGTATAAACATGGTAATTGTGGACATCCCTGAAGCCTATGACTTATTCTTGAGTAGAGATTGGTCTAGTAAATTACAAGAGTATTTTGCTATAGATTGGTCACACTTATGGCTTCCATATAAGGGAAAAAACTACCAAATTGGAGTAGAGAGTGAACCATACATGAAATATATTGTGACACCACTTGAGGGTCATAACGAACTTGTTTCCTTTGCCGATTTGTTCTTTGGAAATTGTTTTTTGGAAACTGATCACGAGTGTTATCAGGCATAACCGTCACCCATCTCACTTGATACACAGTTGGAGCTCATTCTTTGTACTCCATATGGTGCTAATGAATCATGTAACATAGACGTACATAATAGTCATAGTAGTATAAAAACTGATTTAGTAACTAATAATATATGGACTATGTAATTTGATGCTTCAAGAACACGGGTTAGTTCTAGAGATAGTTGCATATGTATAGACCCACACAATAAGAAGTATATCCTATCACGTCGTTTAGAGTTAGAGTATACAAATAATACTACCAAATATGAAGCACTCATTCTTGGATTAAAGAAATTCACCGATATGAAGGTAGAGTTACTCAAGATAATTGGTGACTCAGAAGTGGTTGCTTGACACGTACATGACACTATCCACTGTGTTTCACCAAATATAAAAATCTACTAGCAAGAGGTATGGAAATTGATTAATTATTTTAAATATTTCAATATCATTTATGTTCCTAGGCTTAGAAATGTTGTAGGAGATGCATTAGCTAATGCATCTGCTAGAATGTCGCCACTGAGAAACGGTTTTACTATAGAGATCATATATAAACTTTATGTGCCTGAACATCACTAATTTTCTTCTTTTCAATAATGACCAATAGATATTGAAATTTATGTTGAGAAATGGCAACAATAAATTACAGTTTAATTTGTTCTTGAATTAAAGTGTGAATTAAAATGGAATTCTTTTCTCATAGCCATTCGAAAATAATTAATTGAGTTTAGTTAACTTAATTAATTTAGGAAATTCGAATTGGAAGTCTTTTAGAAGACATGTATATATTATCCCTAACTTATAGAAGTTAAGGATGAGTTATGAATGAGTTGTAATTAGTTAACTCAGTTTATTGAGTTAAGTCCAATTAAATTGGTTCCAATCCGTTTCAGAAACTAATAGTGAGTAAACAGTTAGTTGGGACACTAGTGACCTAATTAGTGCTACTCTAGTTAACTGAATATTCCACCATCAGAAACTCATGCATGTTGATTCTAAGAAAGACCCAGTTGAGACTAGAGTGCAGGAATAGTGTACTAATTGTTTTAGATTTTTCTGAGTTGCATTGATAGTGCATGCATTCAGGAACTGATCCTTGAGGGATTGTGCTATTTTTAGAGGTTTTATTTCCCTTTAAATACAAGTTATTCTTCATAGGAATTACACATTGGAATAGAGACTTGGAGACCTTGTGAATTGGCTAAGATTTGGCCTTGAGATTTCTTGAGTTGGAGATTGAATTTGCTGAGTGCTAGGATTGTTCTAGAGAGAACAAGAATTGTAATTTCATCTTGATTTTCCAGATTAATACAAAACAGATAGTGGGGTTTTGAGCTATGTCTTTCCATGAATATTTATTGTGTTATGTGCCTTTGATTCTCTTCCTCTATTGATTATTTTTTTCTCGATGTTTATGGGCTTCCGCTGTAAAGAGTAGAAAAAGATTCTTGTCTCTTGTTTTAGTAGATTACATGAGCTTGTCAATCTACATGGTATCAAAGCAAGATTGTTTTTTGGGCCGAGAGTTTACAGAGAATTTTTGTGCAAAATTTTCAGAAACAAATTGCAGATTTGGATTCCTTGGGAAAATATACCTAAATTCAAAAAAAAAAATTGGCCGAATCAGAGTTTGAATGAGGGAGATATCTCTGATTTAAAATCAGCTCCCTAGAGGAGATTTTGAAGTTTTGAGTTTCTGAGTTACAGGTGAAAGTTGAATTTGCATACATACTTTAGGATTGACAAATGGTGTTCCATGGGTTGAGGCTTGAGTATGCCTTGGAAGGCAGCTCAAATTTTATAGCCTAGAGGGACAGGATGGAGGCTGTACTAGAAGATAATGACTTGAAGGAATTCATAGATCAAGAAGTCCCCAAGCCAACAACTATGGATGCACATAACTTGGCCGAATGGAAGAAGTGTGTGGCAAAGGCAAGGAAAATAATCCTTGAGGGAGTTTGAGACCACATTGTCTTGAGTCTCCATGGAAAGGAAACTCCACATGCTATGTGGAAAACATTGACAGACTTGTATCAGAATAACAATGATCAAAGGAAGTTGGCACTAAAGGATAAACTTCATAAAATCAAGATGGAGAAAGGCGAGATGATTCCAAAGTACTTGACCAAGTTCACTCAATGTCAGGATGAACTTGGAAGTGTTGGAATTACAGTTGCTGAGGAGGATATGGTGAGCCTTGCTCTTCTTGGACTTCCAAAGAGTTGGCGTAGTTATCAGGACTCTGTCAATGGTCAAGAGAAGCTGTCAGATTGGGAACGACTATGGTTGGATTTGATGTAGGATGAGATCAGGAGGAACACCAGGGATGGCTTTTCATCAAAGATTGATGATGAAGAGAACCATGCCTTAGAGATTAAGGCAAGGAAGTGGAAAGGTAAAATTTCTCGTTCCAAATCATATTCTTCTCATGGAGGTAAGAAGAAGGACATGACGAAAGTTAAATGTTTTCATTGTCACAATATGGGTCACTTTGCTACAAATTGTCCATTGAAGAAGTCCAAGGAGAAGTCTGTAGGAGGAGCGGTGGGTGAGGCTTTAGTCTCCCAATTCGAATTGGACTTTTCCTTCATTGCATGCATGGTGTCTTCAATGATGGGAAGTGTCTAGTACTTAGACAATGGAGCTTCTTTCCACGTGACTGGTGACAAAGAGTTATTTAGTGAATTGAAGGAGAAAGATCTCAAGATGCATATCCAGATGGGTGATGATGGTAAGTATAGTGTTACTAGTGTAGGCACCATTACTTTTCAGAGGGAGCATGCAACTCCATTCACCTTGAAGAATGTTATGCATGTACCCAGATTGACGAAGAACTTGGCATGTGTTGCCATGCTTGAGGATAGAGGCTATGATGTGATATTTTTGAAAGGAAAGGTGTTCCTTCGACCAATAGCCACTGGTCAAGTAAAGAAGATAGGGATTTGAGTTCAGAATCTCTATAAGATAGAGGTAGAGGATTGTGCTACTTTGAGTTCAAAAGTGGAAAAGATGTTGAGCCGAGACGTTGGCAGGTTGTGGCATAGACAATTGGGCCACTTGCATCATGGGGCTTTGAAGATATTGCAACAAATATCTATCGGTCTTCCCAAAATTACGCTTGAGAAATTTGATACATGAAAGGGTTGTTCTTTGGGAAAATACACCAAGTCTTCCTTTCGAGACAGAGACAGTTGAGCAAAGTCTATTCTAGAGAGAGTCCATTCATGTGTGTGTGGACCATTCTCGATAGTATCCACCGCCAAACACATGTATTATGTTATATTTGTAGATGAATATTCTCGTAAATGCTGGATATTTTTCATGCAGAGAAAGGATCAGACATTCACAAAGTTTTGTGAATTCAATGCATTGGTCGAGAAAGAGTCAGGTAAGAAGGTTAAAGCTTTACAAAGTGATAACAGTGGAGAATATGTCTCCAATGAGTTTAAGAACTTCTGTGAAACGGAAGGGATTAAATGAGAGTTGACGGAACCTCATAACCCTCAACAGAATGGGGTTGATGAGAGGAAGAAAAAGAGCATAGTAGGGGCAGCAAGGGCTATGTTGCATGATCAGGGCCTACCACTACAATTGTGGGCTGAGGCATGCAACACAACGGTTTATGTTCAGAACCATAGCCCACATTGCTTACTTGAGAGTAAAACACCAGAGGAAGCTTATTCCAGTAAGAGGCCAAATGTTGGTCACTTCAACATCTTTGGGTCATCAATTTATTGCCATGTGACCAAAGATGCATGGAAGAAGCTTGAGCCAACAAAAAAGTTGGGGATATTTGTGGGGTACACTAATACTCCTCACAACTATCGGGTGTACATGCAAACCAGTGAGATGATAGTGGTTCACAGGGATGTCAAAGTTGATGAGGAGAAGGCCATGCGAGTATCCCTTGAGAGGGAGCTTGAGCTACATGCAAAGGAGGAAATTTTAGTTCCTAAGGTTGAGAAGCCTCAAATTTATGTCGAGCAGCCACATGCAGAGGTACTGAGAGCGGAGAAATCCACTCAAGCAAAGTCTTCCAGAGAGGGAAGAAAACGCACTAGAGAGGCTCACATATTTTTGGATGATGCACGGGAGAATGTGGGAGCACCCTCTTCTTAGTGTAGACAGAGGAGGTCACCAGAGAAGTACACTAGATACATGGCACTTATGGGTGTGCGTGTTGTGATAGATCCATCTTCTTTTCAGAAAGATGTGCAACAACCAATTTGGGTTAATGCGATGGTGGAGGAGTATGACTCCATAGTTAGAAACAATGTTTGGGATGTGGTCCTGAGATCGGAGGACAAGTTAGTTGTGAGCTCCTGTTGGCTTTACAAGGTAAAGCAAGCTGCAAATGGTAGTGTTGAGAAGCAAAAGGCCAAATTTGTGGCCCATGGCTTTTCACAAGTAGAGGGAATTTACTATGACGATACCTTTGCTCCTGTTGCAAGGTAATCATCTATTAAAAGATATTTTGGCACTATCTACACAGATGGGTTGTAGTATCCATCAGATGGATGTGAAGACTGCCTTCCTCAATGGCATGATTGAGGTAGAGGTGTACATAGAGCATCCCGAAAGTTTTGAAACCTTGGACCATGAGTCACATGTGTGTCGACTCAAGAGAGCGTTGTATGGGATGAAGAAAGCACCCGGTGCTTGGTACACCAGGATAGATAGCTACTTCACTAGGTTGGGCTTCACGAAGAGTGAAGCAGATGCGAACTTATATCACATAGTGGTGGAAGGTAAGCTTTTGATCATTGTACTTTATATAGATGATCTCATACTAACAAGTGATGATAAGCTCATCAAATATTGTAAGGAGGATCTTACAAGAGATTTTGAGATGAAGGACATGGGGCTCATACATTACTTTCTTGGCATGGAGGTATGGCAGGGAGATAGCGAGTCTTTTGTTTCTCAAGGCAAGTATGCCAATGAGATACTCAGGAGATTCTGCATGGAGAGCAGTAAACCCATGTACACTCCTCTAGCTGGTAACTGGAGGAAGGAGGATGCTACTTTAGGAGAAGTAGTGGAAGCTACTATTTATAGACAACTTGTGGGTTCATTCATGTATTTGGTGAACACATGACCATATATGTGTTATGCAGTTAACTAGCTTAGTCAAGTAATGGTTAGGCCTTCCAAGCTGTATTGGAAGGCAGCAAAGTGTGTATTGAGATACCTCAGAGGCGCTACTCAGTTTGGGTTGTGGTATAGACGGACAGAGGGAGTGAAGATTCAAGGCTTCACTGATGCAGATTGGGTGGGGAGTCCATCTGACAGGAAGAACACATTAGGAGGGATCTTTAGTATTGGGTCAGCTACAATTTCTTGGTACAATAGGAAACAAAGATCAGTTGCACTTAGTTCAGTAGAGGCAAAGTACAAGACTACAAGTCAAGCAACATGTGAGGCTATCTAGATGAGGAAGATCCTGGTTGGTTTGTTTGGTCAGCAGATGGATCTGACAGTGATTTATGGTGATAACCAGAGTTGTATCAAACTCTCTGAAAAACTAGTTTTTCATGATCGGTCCAAGCATATAGATATCTGGTATCATCATCTTAGAGATTTTGTATTGAGGCAGATCATGTTGTTAGATTACATTCCCACGGAGGAGCAAGATGCTAACATCTTGACAAAAGCATTGCCAAGATGTAAATTCGAGTTTCATAGACACATGATCGAGGTAGTGGATAATCCCTTTCTTGTTGAGAGGGAGTGTTGAGAAATGGCAACAAGAAATTCTAGTTTAATTTGTCCTTGAATTAAATTGTAAATTAAATTGGAATCCTTTTCTCATAGCAATTTGAAAATAATTAATTAAGTTTAATTAACTTAATTAATTTAGGAAATTCGAATTGGAAGTCTTTTAGAAGACATTTATATATTCTCCCTAACTTATAGGAGTTAAGGATGAGTTATGAATGAGTTGTAATTAGTTAACTCGGTTTATTGAGTTAAGTCTAATTAAATTAGTTCCAATGAGTTTCAGGAACTAACAGTGAGTAAACAGTTAGTTGGGACATTAGTGACCTAATTAGTGATACTCTAGTTAACTGAAGATTCCACCATCAAAAACTCATGCATGTTGATTTTGAGAAAGACCCAGTTGAGACTAGAGTGTAGGGACAGTGTACTAATTGTTTTAGATTTTTCTGAGTTGCATTGATAGTGCATGCATTCAGGAACTGATCCTTGAGGGATTGCGCTAGTTTTAGAGGTCTTATTTCCATTTAAATATAAACTATTCTTCATAGGAATTACATATTGGAATAGAGACTTGGAGAGCTTGTGAATTGGTTAAGCTTTGGCCTTGAGCTTTCTTATGAGTTGGAGATTGAATTTGCTGAGTGTTGGGATTGTTCTAGAGAGAACAAGCATTGTAATTTCATCTTGATTTTTCGGATTAATATAAAACAAATAGTGGGGTTTTGAGCTGTGGCTTTCCATGAATATTTATTGTGTTATGTGCCTTTGATTCTCTTCCTCTATTGATTATTGTTTTCTCGATGTTTATGGGCTTCTGCTGTAAAGAGTAGAAGTAGATTCTAGTCTCTTGTGTAGATTACATGAGCTTGTGAATCTGGAGGGTTTTCTACATTTTATGGCTAATGCATATGTATTTGAATATGCTTCCATTAAAGAGGATGCGCATGAAAAGGTTTTACAGGAGGCATCTAATACAATGAAAGGAAGTACTATGCCTAAAGGCATAGTGTCCCTGGAAAAATTGTATGACCTGCAAAACCGTTTTAGAGGACCAATCAATACTAAGGCTTAGATTTCGAAGCTACCATTTGAACAAGTCAACTTGGGAAATCAAGAATATTTGAGATATGTAAACCTCAATACATTTTGTTCTCCACAAGAACGACAAGCATTCATTTTCCTATTCAAATAATACTGTGATGTCTTTTCATGGACATATGATGATTTGAAGACATATGATACTCATATCATACAACATGTCATTCCCATTAAAGAAGGGGTGAAACATTTTCAACAGAAGCTAAGGAAATTTAATCCAATGGTGGAACCCCTAATTCAAAAAGACCTGAGAAAGTTGTTGCATGCTCAAATCATTTTCAAGGTCAGAAATTCCAGTTTGGTATTGAATTTGGTCCTAGTCATAAAGAAGTATGGTGAGATAAGGTTATGTGTAGACTTTCACAACCTTAACCAGGAATCGAATAAAGATAATTACCCTGTGCCATCCATGGAATGGATCCTTCAAGCAATATCTAGGTATGAGATGTTCTCGTTGCTCGATGGTTTTTCTGGCTATAATCAAGTGCTATTAGCGGAATTAGATTGTCTAAAAAATACCTTCAGGACCAAGTGGGGGACATTTTATTTTAAGCATATTCCTTTTGGGCTTATCAATGTTGGTGCTAATTTTGAAAGAGCGATGTACATTGCTTTCTATGGCCTCATTAGCCAAAGTGTAATTATTTATTTGAATGATGTAACTGTGTTTTCAAAAATAAGATCAAACAATGTATGCCATTTGAAGCAAATATTTGAACGGTGTCGTAAATATGGGATTTATCTCAATCCCAAGAAAAATATCCCTGGTGTGTCAGAAGAAACTCTCTTAGGACACATAATTGCAAAGAATGGAATCAAAGTTGACCCTGAAAGGGTCAAAGCTATAACTCATATCTCATTCCCGATGAATAAGAAATCTATGCAATCTTTCTTAGGGAAGATTAATTTCTTGCGAAAGTTCATCTTTGATTATGCTCAAATAGTTAACCCTCTACAGGAGATAATTAAAAAAGATGTGATTTATAAATGGGATAAAAGGGAAAAGGATGCTTTCACTGAAATTAAACAAGCTATTGCAGATGCACTTGCATTATTTAGTCTTGATTATGGAAAGCACTTCTTTCTTTACACTTTTGCTTCAGATTCATCTATTGTGATCATATTGAGTCAGAAGGATGCTGAAGGAAACAAACGACCAATTACTTTCATGAGTGTTGGCTTATAGGGGTCAGAGATGAATTATCCTGTCATCGATAAACATGCTCACCTCAGGCCTTATCTCCTTAAAGCTCACACAATAAATTTTGTGCCTCATCTAATGGTCATAACACTCTTCGTGCAATAGGATCTGGATGAGAAGAGGTAAAATTGGATGACCTGCTTACAAAAATATGGTCTAGAGTTTAAACCAGTTCATACCATTAAGGGTCATGGCCTCTATCATCTTACAACCGAAGTGAGAGATGATCTCGAGCAATATCTTTAAGGTTGCGAGCAAGAAATAGAAATGTATAATATTGAACAAGTTCCCTAAACCAAATATAAAACGCCATGATATTTGGAGATAGGATAGTTCTTAGAGCACGTGACCTTTCTAACAAATTTATTGAATAAACAAAAGAGGGAAATCCACCTTAAATCTCTATCGTATCAGCTTATTCATAGAGTTCTTTTCAGAAAGAACCACAATGGTGTCTTGCTAAGGTGGCTTGAGCGTCAAGACATGAAGAAGGTACTAAAATATCTATATGACACACCGACAAGTGGTTACTATGTGGCTGACACAACTACACATAAAGTAATTAGGGATGGTTATTATTGGACCACCTTATTCAAATACGATCATGCTTATTCTCACAAGTTCCCAACTTGTCAAAGATGCACCGGTCGAGATCAAAAGTTAGTCGCCCCACTGCTACTAATAGTTGTTGAGGAACCATTCCAATAGTAGGGACTAGATGTTATCAAATAAATATTTCCACATTTATTGAAGAAACACTGATACATTTTAACAATGACAAATTATTTTACTTGGTGTACAGAAGCAGTTCCTTTAAGACAAGCTAACAACCAAGAAGTCATCCACTTCTTGAAGAAAAACATTATAACTAGGTTTCGCGTTTTAACATCTCTTGTCTTTGATAATGCAATTTATTTTTATTCATTGAAACTTTATGAATTTGCACTAGAAAATGGTATTGTATTAAAGCACGCATCCAAATATTACCCAAATGGAAATGGTTTAGTTGAATCAACAAATAAAAATCTTATACGCATAATCAAGAAAATTATTTTCTCCAAGAAAAGGAATCGGCACAATGCTTTGATGAATGCTTTATGGTCTAACTATGTAACTCCAAAGCCTTCCCTCCAAACCTCTCTGTACTTCCTGGTATATGCCAAAAGAAGCTATCTTGCCTCTGAACTTGTATTTCCCGGCCTTTCAACTCTCTGAAGAGACCCAAGGTAGACCTTGACTTCTGTTTCAAAGCAGGATAGATACCTTGCTTAAACTTGAGGAAGAAAGGTTCAAAACCAAAGAAATATTTGTCATCCTTGAAAATTGTGTCAAGCGCTGGCTCAATAAGAAATTTGCAGGGACAAATAGTTTTGATGTGGGTGACTTAGTATTGAAGTGTGACAAAGCCCACAAAGAGAACAAAAAACACATGAAGTTCCAGCCTTTGGGGATTGGCCCCTTCACCATCAAGGAAAATCTTAGTCATAATACTTTCAAGTTGAAATCCTTAGATGGGACAATTAACCCTCTTCCTGTACATGGCCGAGATTTGAAATATTATTTGCAATAGAATCTATAAGATGTGTTTCTTGTACAATATTTTCTTTCCTTTTCGTCTGTGTCAGTTATATGTGTGTCATGTCAAGTTAGGTCATGTCTTGTTTTCAGTTTTGGTCATTGTACATAAATAAGACCTTGTTTGAAAAAGTGCATGACTCAAAATACTTTGTAGTGGAATAAGAGAAAAAATGTCAACCAAAATGCTTGGCCATGGCTATTTGTTTGTTCTCCTTCTTTGTTTGGGAATATTCCATAGGTTGAGCTAAGTTCGGACGAAAAATACGATACATCCAAAATGGAAACCTTGTGGGAACCTATTAGATACTCATCTATTCTAGTATCCAAACTCCTCGACTTGGTGTATATCTACTTGGTGTTTTACGTGCTTATCCAATCCAGTAGAGAAGGGATGAGGGGAAAATCTAAAGCGAGCAAACCAATATTTGAGGTTATAAAAATACTTCTCTGAAGGGGAAACCTCATCTGCTCTCAATAATTCAGGATCCCTATTTAGCCCGTTGAAAATAATAAGTGTCAAATAATAGTCCCATATAATAAATAAATAAATGGTGAAATAAGAGAAAGACTTCCTACTCATGGAGTGTAAGCAAGTGACTTCATTGGGGTACTGTCCAGGTCTGCTGAAAATGAAGAAGTGTTTATGCTCCTGAAGTGGCTCTGCCAAGGTACTATCTAGATTTGTTGGAAGTGAAGCAACACCAAATATGAAATTCATACCCTACATATCTTAAACTCGTCACACATATTACCCTTTCTTATATTGGAATAATTATGATATGGCATATATTTTATGTGTTGAAACCAAGTGAAAGTGAAGTGAGGTACTATGTATACAACTGGGTTGAGAGGGGAATTCAAGTTAATACAATTGGTGAATCAATATTATTTACATGGTTGATCCTTTAATTGAAATGTTCCTAGGTAGAGAAGTTGAAATTCGTCCTGTGTGTTGCCAAGTGTTGTCTTTTCTACAACACCCTCCAAAATTTCGCTACATTCAAGTTTTGGACCCTACTCAACTTTTTTATCAAGTGTCGCCTCGAAGGTCAAATGTCATGTCAAGTCATTTTATGTGTTTAATTTATTCTTGATCATTCTTAAGTATCATCGCATTGCGTAGAATATCTTTAGTGCATTTCATGGTCATTGATACTTTCGTTTGTTGCAAAATGACACTTTTGGTCGTAGTTGCACACACTTTGTTTGTTATACTTGGTGAATGTATGTAAAGTGGAATTTTGATGTCTACTTATCATTTTTAAATATTTTCTAAGTTTCCTTGATGAGTCGGTATGTGTCGCACATGATTTTATATATAAAATCATCATGTTCTTCCCTTGTTCTATCCTCTACACTTAGACAAATTTTGGTTGCAAAGTGAACTCGTTAAGGCTAGGAGCACGAAAGCGCACTCTCAATCCTTGAGTGAGAATCCTTCATTTTTCATAAGTGTTCCCTCCACCCTTCAAGAGCACATAGCACACTCCTAATCATCATTCCCCTTCCTTGTTCTAAATTGCACCCTGAAGAATCAAGTATTCCTTGAGCACACTCCTTCAACTCGAAGAAGTGTACCCTCCTTGAGGACATGAGCACACTTTGAAGACCTAAGTCCTAACCCCTTCAAGCTTCAGAAATGCACCTTACACCCTCCTTTGAATTCTTGAGCACATGAGCACACCCTGAATCTCTAAATCCTTTTCCTTTAGCCTTCAGCTCTATGCCCTGTTCCCTCCTTGTTTCCCTTGAGTGCATAACACACTTGGGAAGCCCAAAGTCTCATTCTTCATCCCTCGTACCTGCTTCCTGTGAACTCCCCTGAGTTTCTATCTCTCCTCTTGAGTGCATGAGTACATCTTGAAGCCCTGAAGCTTCATCTCTTCAGTCCTTCAGCCTTTCAAAGTGCGCCCTTGTGCCCGAAAGTTCTCCTTGCTCCTCCCAAGCACACTCTTAAGGCATGAACATAAAAATACACATGTAACATGTTAGAATAAGATATTTTTAGGCTAATTTTTGCTTTCCATGAGTGATTGGAGTCACAAGTATTTCAAGAACAACTTGGTATGGATGCATGAAGAAGATTGGGTAAAGAGGGTAGTCAAAGGAAGCATTTGAGAGAAGAGAACACATTGAAGTATTCATTATCGAAGTGTTCCTAAAGACTCCATGAGATTAAAAACCCTAATTTGGAGGCTGAAGACATCGATGACCAGAAGCTACTCGCAAGAACAAAGAAACAAGTGGCAGCCATGTCACCCATTGAATAAATTACCTGTCATCAATCACTATAAATCCCAGTCATCAATAATAGTGTTGCCATTTCTCATCACATGATGATGTGGAATTTATGATGTAATCATGTAATTATCGTAAAAAAAAGGTGGAAGTCCAAGAGTCATGTATGGATAAAAGAGCCATGTATAGAATTCCAAAAGACATGTAATTCCAAAAGCCTCATGCAATTCCAAAATTCATTTGGAAGTCGAAGGGTTTTATAAGTCCAAAGGTCATTATAAGTTGGAAAGTCGAGCCATGAGGATATGAAAAGTCATGCCTGAAGCTATATAAGTATCCTCATTAATCATGCAAAGGAATTTTAACTATGGATTCTCCCACAAGGCATTAGAGGTATAGATATAGTACTTTTGGGGACCAATTAGTGGTTGTAATGCTCCACTATTGGAGTTAGTGATGTTCATTATACATATGCATCTTCATACTTTTTCTTAATACTCAAATCCATTTGACTAACAAATTTTCATGCATGGATTGTGAATGCTTTAAGACTTCTCTTGTAATGTTTATGGTTCATGTTGGCTTTCACATGTATTGAAGTATTGAACTATTTCGATGACTTTGGTGCTTAACTTGTTGGAAATGTGTTGTAATTCTTGTAACGATCGTCGCACCTATGTGAACTCTTTCGCTTGATGCTAGATTAGTCTTTCTTATCCATGTGTGTGTGTCTCCATTATATTAGTACTAATACTTCTCTTTTAGAGACTCACTTTTTTTCCTCTTGCAGTGAAATAACATTGACACATCTACAACTGAACATTCACAAGGCACACTCTCTTGCTCATTCAAAAGCACATGTGCACTTCTCTCTCATGCTAATTCTAAAGCCAAGGAAAACCTTTAAGTAAACGAAAATTGGGCCATATTTCCAGATGGGACTCCTACATTAAACGGTGTGAGGTCTAATTAGGACCTTATATTGGGGAGATCCCACGTATGTTGGTGGTATCCAACACCGTTAACAATATGTAATATTAAGAAATAGTTGTACATTTTGAAATAAGTCCCAAGGGAATGGTGCAACATTTCTGATAAATATGTGTTGGAAAAAGGTTTTTGTGGAAGTCTTTGCTAACCATTATAGTTATTACAAAGTTTTGGGTGATAGTTTGTGTTATAAAGAATTGAGTGATATATCTGTAATTTTGGCCTTATATGTGAATGGTATATTTTGGATTGATGTGCTAACCAAGATGAATGACCATAGAAATCGGTAAAGATTATCCCCAATAAAAGGTCTCAATTAAGCCACAAACTATTTGGAATAGGGAATCCATCCAATTTATGGCACAAAAACCTTCAAATGGTTTCATGTTGTTTTATTGGTTTCATCACAACCCATTGTCTAGGTTTTTGTGGATGTAATAAATGATATGAAACTAATATAATGTGAAAAGTGTACAATGATGCCTAGGATAAACTAACTAAACTAATAAAGTAAACTTTACACCAAATATATCGCTTCTTGATACCTTTAGTAAAAAGTTACTAAGACAATAAATCCAAAAAAATGGATTACTACTTGCATTATAAAAAACTCCGTTCATGAACAATCGAATATAGTATTGTTATTTTGGTTATATACAAACAATTTGTGAGATTAAGAAAGAAGAAATAAAAAATTTCTCATAATGAGAAAGTTTTACATTGTAAAACCAAATTCTTAGAACACTCCAAAAGAGACAATGAACTAGCAAAAATAATTCTACAAATCACAATTTTTGGAATTAAAGTCTATCTCTAAATAGCTTGGTTAGAAATGGATTCCCATTCAATAATTTAATAAAAAAGTTTTCAAATTCCTAATGTAGAAATACTTGGCTTCTCCACATTAACATTTCACACAAAATTCTACAAAGATCCATAAACAAAAAGCTCTTTCTTGGAACCACCCTCCTTCCACATTTACCCAAGCTAACTGGCCCACTAGGCTAAATATGTGATGAAGAGTTTCTATTGTATTATTCAACTCCCCAATACATTTAAGGAACTGGAATCAACAAAAAAAAAAAAACCAAATTCAGCTTCCTCAATATCTACAAGAACCTTAGAGGCTAACCAACCACTCTAGGTGCCGAACCTTTGAGTTAACTTGCCTTTTTACTGAACTAGACTCTTAGTCGCTCCCATGACAAGCCATCCATGCGAATGAAACCCTCCAATCACTCCCATAATAAGGCCTGCATGAGACTACAACATTTTTCAGGCAGTTATGTGCCAGCGACCCCAAATTATGAGCCAATTTTTCAGGGCTAGGAATCAGACCTCTGCCCATAACATGATGAAATTCTTAGAAATGGTAAACAACAAGAATAAAATTCCTCTAATGAAAAACTTTCACAAGGAACTGACCTTACTCATCCTAACCATGACATGAAATTCGTCAAACACATCATGAACATGTCATAAAAACACATCTGAACATAGGGAGCTCATACTTATATGAGAATCGTCAAGAAGGCATGATGCCCTATCACATTAGATGCATTATCATTTATTAGGTCATTCATTCATTAATGTTTCATTACCAGCATATAACTAGGTAAATAACAACAATAGAATAACCATAAAAGCCGTATAATGACAAGTAAATTTGCACACAAAACATTAGAGAAATGAGCTCTTATTAACATATGCAAATCCAACCAAGTAAGGGACATCCACGTACCACCCGACCATAGATTGGGTTGAACCAAATCTCTCTTTCAGCCAATCACCCTCATGCCATATTTGAAGCATGAATGTGGGATCTCATGGAATAAACCAAGAAAACCAAATGAGGGCTTCTAGAGGCCAAACCACCTCAACCCTCAAAAAATGATTCCACCTCATGGTTGGACAATACTAACCATCACCAGATCTGTCTCTATCCAAGTTTTCCAAGGCTCTAGACCATTTGCTTCAACCCAACTTCCAGGACTAGTAACGCAACCCACAACTATTGTTGGGCTCTAGAGCATTGTCCAACTGTTGACGGTGCTCGACCCACCAACATTCAGGGGATCACCCCGGTATGAAGTCCCAACTAGACCTCACACCATTTGCTATGGGAGTCTCATCTAGTGTCATGGCCCGGTTTCCATTAT
Organism: Pinus tabuliformis; assembly: GCA_031772625.1. Taxonomy (NCBI): domain Eukaryota; kingdom Viridiplantae; phylum Streptophyta; class Pinopsida; order Pinales; family Pinaceae; genus Pinus; species Pinus tabuliformis. The sequence goes on along the minus strand of CM062811.1, from coordinate 141,101,998 downwards.
CTTAAAGATTTGCCTCAACTCTTGCTTGTCAGCACAGGAGAGTGGTATGCTTTGTCTTTCGAGAAGTGAGGTTCACGTGCCTGGTGATTGTAAGTGTCACTTGTGTCAGTGGTTCTTTCACCGTAGAGGGAGAGGGTGGGAGTGTGTCCCAAGTCAGTTGGGGGAAGTCCCAAATCTGCTAGGAACATAGAACACAATAGGACATGCACAACTTCCGATGGAACAGTCCACACAGATGCGACAGTCACAACACACAAGGGAAGATAACACATATAACACTCAACAGATTAGTCCACGCGAGTACAATGGTTGTTATAGCAAGTTTTATGTGAAAGGTCTGTCTGATGTGTGGGAGAGTAGTCTACACGGGTGAGACAATGTTAACAACATATACAACACATTTTCATTAACATATGTGTATTACAATAAGTGAATTAGTTCAAGTGTTAAAAACAGGTTAAAGCAACATGCATTACAAGTGTTAAAGATTAGTCTTACAATAGTTACAATACATGTGTGAAAATGTGATGGCATGTTAGTAGGCTTCTGAATTAAACGAAAGTTCCAAGACACATCATTAAACCATACATCACTAACCCCATGTGCGGAGCATTGGAGCCACTAATGACTTCTCAAAGAAAATATTACAGACTCTCAAGACTATGTGGGAGGAGATGAGGTGAAAAGTCCTTTGCATGTACAAATGAGGGGGTATGTATAGCCATGGGTGAAACTAACCCTTGTGGTTGTTCGACTACCCTCATGACTGTTTGACTTCCATGAATTTTCAACTTTACATGACTCTTCATACAACAAGTGGGTCTCTTGTACTTCCACGTTACATTACATTGATTGACAGTATGGCCCACAATAGATATGTGGACAACATGACTCATGAAATGACTCGACATGACAGTGCTGGTACATTCGTGTTGCTGCTGGTGTGCATATCGAGCTGTAGTGCTTTTAGGTGATGGATGTCCTCATGGTGTGTCCTAGCTTCACCTCCGCATGGAAAAGTGTGCAGAGTCTTCGATGGTCATTGGTTCACTTGATGTTGCATTCACACACTTCTCCTTGCTTGTATGTTGGTAAGCTCGATAGGTTCATCTGTTTGCGAAATGTGCATGTTCATCCTTCTATCCATTCGTGAGCACATCTTGCATGTTTTCTCATCTGTCCATCCGTGAACACATCTTTGCATGATCACCCGTTTGTGAGAATATCTCTTTGCATGCATCATCTATTTGTCTGTTGGTGAACCTTTCCTTCTGCATGTGCTCCCTTTGTTCATCCCATCTGTCATCACGCCATTCTCGTTTGTGTACCTGTATCTACAGTCACTCATGACGAGATGACATCAAATCCAAAAACCTAATAGTCTACCATGATGCATGATCATTTCGGATGTAGGTGACTGGGAGAGGTAACAAGGTTGCAAGGCGGGATGGAGGCTTTAGGCACTACTAATGAAAATTGTGCAAGAGTCACTGGGTGATGAATATGAGCAATCCAAATCGACAGTGACTGTTCATGGGGTCTGGCTTAGCTGGAGGAAAAAACTGCGTATTTTTTGGGAGGAACAATCTGAGCTGCAGGAAGGCTGGGTAGGCAAATTATGTGCAATTTCTAGAATGAAAGGGCAGTGGGATCTTGGCAGCCAAAACTACACAATTCCTGGAGGGAACTCGCTGCTAGCTTCCAAGACACTGGCAGCAAAAACTGTGAAATTCCGTAGGGGAACTAGCAGTCAGCTGCGAGGTCATTGGCAGCAAAACTTGTGTAATTCCTGGAGGGAACTGGCAGTCAGCTACTGGGTCACTGGCAACAAAAACTACACAATTCCTGGAGGGAACTGGAAGTCAGTTGTCGAGACCTGCTAGCAAGAAAAATTGTTTTGATTCTAGGTGAATGGTCTGCTTATCACTTCTACAGAGTTTTTGAGCTAAGAAGACTGCTGGGAAGTAGAGGGCTTTCTCCATAAAATTGCACAATTTTCTTGGTGAGCAGCTGGTTGACTGTCAGGAGGCCTAACTAGAAAAATTGTGCAATTTTATAAAGGAGATAGGATAGGCACTAGGTGTCTTTCCGGCTTGCCTGCGTAATTTTCCAAGTCAATAGAGTGGGCAAGGTTTGTAGCCTCTGCGCAATTTTTGAGGGGAGTTAGTCCCAAGGTGGCTACTGGGTCAAACTCAATGGTTGACTAGCATGAAGGTTCATTGATTTGCTTGCAGATAGTGCAACTTGAAATGGCTTTCTTGGTGCTTCTACACAGTTCTAGGTGACAGTCGATTGAGTCAATGACGGGGTGATGGTCTGACTCTCAGAGGGGAGTTCAATTGTCAGAACTTTAGCAAAATGACTAAGTGTGTGAACAAGTGAAAGATGCATATGCGATCTTGCAAACACACACTTACATGACTCGACGATGAGACGAATCAAACCATCTAGACACACATCTTCAACATGACTAACCGACAGTGTAAGTGAAAAGTGCGATACTTGTGATTGATCGTTGGTTGACCGTGATGACGCTTGCCGACAATCAATGTGACTCCGTGTGTGTGTGCGAAAGATGTTTTCATAGTGAACATAATGAGTACACACGAAGAGAAGACTTTGAGTACAACCAGAACATAGTCGCAAGCATGACTTTGACATCAACATGGAAAAAACTTGGGTGAGATGATCAAGCAAGGTGGATGTGAAGACTCACACGAGCTCACAGAGTGAACCCAAGTGTGTGCAGTCATTAGGTGAAACTCTGAAGGGAGGCTCCGAATTTGGATGCAGGCGAACATTTTGGAGGGTGTTGTAGCCACTACAACGCCAACCAAGGCTTCGAGGACTACTAACTCAATTGGCCAAGGGCTCCAAAGAGTTTTTACAACCAAGGATTCTAGGAATAGTAACTCAACCCAAGATGTTATAGGGCTTCTAGAGCATTTGTCCAACCAAGGCTCCAGGAACTAGTAACTCAACCCACAACTAAAGGAACATGATAACCAACTAGAAATAAAGATAAAACCCACAACACCATGGCTATACAGGAAATGGAAAGGCTAAGAAAAAACACTATTAATCTAGGCAATCCTCCATGCCAATGACAAATCATAACCAAGAAACCACATGCAAGTACCATGCATGCCGAAACTCACAGGGAAATCATATATGAAACTTGGTACCTGTAAGAAAAACTCATGGTAGCTGTTGATCCTGATATCCTCTTTCGCTTTCCTAATTTTCCTTTGCCTCCTTGCTCCAAATCCTAAGTATGCCACACTCCTCCAAGAGTGCTCCAAGAAAAATATAAGTGTCCAAGAGTATAAGAGAGAGAGATCCAAGCTAAAAATGATAAAAGGTTATCACACTGACAAAAGGTTGTGAACTGATCCTCATAAACCTTTTTATCAATGAGGCCTCTATTTTCTTCATTTTCCATTATATTTCCTTAATTTTCCTCCTCACATGCAACCTGTGACCTTTCACCTTCCTTTTCTCCTATTTTCCATTATTTTCATATCTAAAGACTAACATGCTAATTAATGCCTCATGCTTTTCCAAAGCCTTTGCCAATTTCCATAGCCATTAATTAATCACAAGGGATCCAAGTTACTATGTTTTTTTCCCAATATTCTGCTTGGAATGCATGTCCCATGACCTTGGTTATTGTTTTTCCTTTATTAACTTTATTACATGGAATTTTAACCTAGGGTTGTTACAGACCCCTCCCCCTTAGGGGAACACTTTCCTCGGTGTTCAATGACACCTACAACCAACAAGACTGTTGAAAAGAAAAACATACTGCCCATGGAAATTTATAACTTAGCTCAATGCAATATTTACAATGATCAACCTGCTGAAAAGCAAACCAACATAACAACATGACACCCATATCGCTTATTGGAGATTTATCACATAGCTCATGGTGGTATTTACATCCATATACATATATACATATACCAAAATTGCTTTCCCTCAATTGAAAACAAGGAATGATATACAACCCACATCTGATCAACCACTTCCCATGTAGCTTCATCAAGCCCAAAGTGCTTCCATTGCACTTTAACTTGCTCAATTACTTGGTTCTAGAGCATGAGCATCTTTCTTTTCAAAATTCACTGAGGTTTCGATTGGAATTCTCCTTCTGGTTCCACCTGCAATACAGACCAATCAATAGCATGATCAACATCTTTCACATATCTTTTAAGCAATGAAACATGGAAAAAATCATGAACTTTCACTGTCAGAGGCAGTTCAATTCGATAGGCCACTGGTCCAATCCTCTCAAGGATATTTAAAGTCCCACAACACTGATGTTCCAACTTTGCACATGACTCAATCCTCAAGGAGCTCTTCTTGGGCTTGATGCGCAAGTACACATGTTCCCCAAGTTGAAACTCCTTAAACAACCTGTGTTGATATTTATAATGTTTTTTCCTATCCTGTGCTACCTTTAGATTCTTCTTGATTACTATATTTCCTATTCCATCTCTGCCAACATGTCTGGTCCTATCAATACCCTGTTCACTGGATCACTCCAACTGAGGCAGTATTACAACTCCACCCATAGAGTGCCTCAAACAAACTCATCCTCAGTGACTCCTGATACCCATTGTTGTAAGAAAACTAAACTAGTGTAAGATACTCTTCCCACTTCCATTATTGATGCATCACATACATCCTCAACATGTCCTCAAATATTCTATTGATCCTCTCTATCTATCCATTTGTCTACATATTATAAGTTATGTTGAAGGCCAACTCTGTACCCAAACCTGCAAATAACTCTTTCCAAAACTTGGAAGTGAACCTAGCATCCATCTCTGATATAATCTTCTTCGAAACACTAGAAATATTACTACATCTCTGACAAAGACCTGGGCTACATCATTATCTGAATAAGCAGAATTTACTGGAATGAAGTGGTCTACCTTTTTCAACCTGTCAACCCAACCATAAAATCATGTTGGATGGATTTCCTCGACAAACCTATAATGGAATCCATGGAAATGACCTCCCATTTACACCTTGGAATAGAAATCAGCTGTAGTAGACCACCTGGATACTTGCACTCTACTTTTACCTATTGAAAATCTAAACATCTAGCCATAAACTCTACCACATCCTTCTTCAAATTTGGCCAATAATAGAACTTCTTCATCGATTTTGATGTCTTCTGATATCTTGGGTGAACTGAATATGACTTAGCATGAAATTCTCTCAATATAAGCTTCTTTAGCTCATTGTTGTTCGACACATATATCTTATCCCTAAATCTGACCAAACCATCTGTTGTGCGATGATGGTCCACATCCTGATCACTTGCATCCTGCTGTAACTTGTGCATAAGATTCCTATAGGTGTCCTCCTGCTAACTTGCCTGTAAGGTCCGATCCTATAATTTCGTCCCATAAGAACTGATAGATGAAATGTTATTTAGCTGTATCTACCCACTAAGAGCATCTGCAACTATGTTCTCCTTTCCCTTGATGTACCTGATCTCGAAGTCAAACTCACTAAGTGTGGCCAAACATTTAGCTTGCCTAGCATTCAAATTCAGTTGGTCAAAAAAGTATCTCAATCCATTATGGTCGCTCATTAGTACACGCCTCCCGCCAAGAAGGTAGTGTATCCACATAATGAATGCATGTATGATCGTTTCCAACTCAAGATCATGTGCAACATAATTCTGTTCGTGCTCATTTAGTTTCCTTGATTCATAAAATACCAGCTATTCCTCTTGCATCAAGAATCCACCAAGTCATTTCTTGCAAGCATTTGTACACACCAAAAACTCTTTATCTTGATCTATAATATTTACAAATGGAGCATTTGTCAACAACTGCTCAAAATTGGCTACACATTCCTCTGTCCATTCAAATTTCTTACCTTTCCTTTGCAATGATGCAATAAGATAAGAAATCTGTGAGAGGTTTCTAATGAACCTCCTAAACTAAATTTCTAACCCCATCAATGACCTTACCTCATCCACATTCCTTGGAATTTCTCGTTCCATAATAAATCTTATCCTTTTCTCATCCACTACTATGCCTTTTGTTGGAATTATATGCAATGTTTTGTCCTTGGTGGCAACTCACTTGTAACAAAAAAGTTTATGGTAACTAAATGAATCCACAGGTCAATTCAGAGGTGATAGAATGATGGAACAAAATAATAGAATGATGGGTCAAAGGTTTTCAGATGAGAATTAGAAAGTTTGATACAGGTGAATATTTGAAAATCTATACGTGGGTTCGTCAAGGCCAAGTCACGTAGACACAAGAGTTTGGTAAAGAAAAGTAGCATATGGTTTTTCTACCATGGTATTCTAAGTACCAGGGGACCTTACCATGGTATTTTCTCATAGTAATGAGCACAACAAAAAATATTGATCCCATCAAATATTACCACGGGCACTAATGCAGTTTTGAACTGCAGTATTGGATAAGGGCTAAACTATATAAAGAGGTGAAGATCAAAGTGCTATGTGTGCAAGTGAAAGGGTTTTTGATGAATATTTCAATCTGAAGTATATTTGCATTGTAAGGGCCATGATTGTCACATCGATCTGAAATGATTATGCACCGATGAATACAATGATGGATCAGGATCATGAGACCTGAAATGCCTTTTCATTGTATGATCTGCTCATGGATTGACTAGATCTAAGTACTGATGCATGACTTTATCTTTGATTATTATGATTTGGGTCTTTCTGAAGTTCTGAAGAGTTGCACAATTTTAGGTCAAAATTTGCAGATATATATGCTGGTTGGTTGCAGGAAAATCATATATATACACGGGTTCACTTATGCAAAGCCACGTATATAAGGTAAGGGGTTTTTGTTCATAAATGAATGATCAGCTTGATCAGTGTTCTTGTTTCTCTGTGGACTGTCAATGATGTCCTCATGTTGATCTGGGTTGAGAGATAAATGTCTGAAGTAGATTTGATTGAATGATGAAGTTGAATTTGATTATTAATTGATTGAAGAATGTTAAGATTACTTATTGATTGTGATTGAAGATCAAAGACAGTTCTGTAATTGGTTCAAAGTGTTGTAGTAGATTTGAGTATGATTCAATGTTCTTATCAGAAATTGCAACGGTAAAATTTTCATTTTTCAGTATATTAAGATCTGTACGTGGGTTTCTCTACATAAAAGCGCGTATGTAGGTAGGTTGCCTTAAGTGAAGTAGCATACATTTTGGCAAATGAATGATTAGGGTCACAGTTGATTTTGTGTATTGATGCAATATTCTGAGTTCAGTTCCGTGTACTAGTTACAGTGACATAACTATTCCAGTTGATTGGTTAAGTATTAGTTGTTTGGGTTTCAGTGATTGGTTGATTTTGTGTGTCAGATATTGATGATTGTATTACAATGATGATTGAGCATAAGTTTTGATATTGGATCTAGTGTGAAAATTTATGAAACGTGGTCCATATATGTTACTGATGGTTGGAGCCTTCAGTGAGGAAGTCAAAGCTTCTTGCGAGTAGTAGCTAGTGATCATATCAGGGGGTTGGAGCTCCCTTCCTATAGGAGCTACAGAATGAGTGAAGGTTATAGCCTTCAGCAGGTGGGTGCTTGCATATTGGTATGAGTCTGCTCCAGTACAAGAATGTAATTTTTTTAATTTTTAATTTTTAATTTTTTTTTATTTATTTTTATTTTTATATTAATATGTTTTGAAGACTGAGACGACAACAACATTGATTTTCTCCCTAATTGAGTTTCCACCTTAAATCCTGGTGTTCATGTGTGTTTATTTTTGTGTGATACTTTATTATGTTCTTATTGCACCTATTTACTGCTTATCAAATGCCTGATAAATCTCTTACATTCTGATTCAAGTTTAACATATAAAGAATTAGTTGTTTTACAAGTTTACTGATCGTACGCTAATTTCTTTTACAACAGTCGTGTATATACGTTAGTTGGGTTCAGTCAAGTCGCGTATACATTTTAGAAAATAAATTTATTATTGTGAGTTTTTAAAGACTGATTCACCCCTCTCCCCTCTCAATATTTTTCCCAACAATTGGTATTAGAAGAGGTCCTTCAAAAGAAACTTGATCACTTGAAGGAAGATCTCCCAAGATGAGTAATCAATATGGATCAACATCTATCAGACCACCACTCTTTAACGAAAATACTTTTATATCTTGGAAGACAAGACCCAGATCCTTTCTTCAGTCTCTTGGAGCAGATGTCTGGGCAATTGTGGAAGGAGGTTACCAATATCCAGCTGTAGTCTCCACAGATGCAGTAGAAAAGAAGACGTATGAAACCAATGCGAAAGTTGTCAATGCATTATTGGGAAGTCTGAAAGAATCATAATTTGTCAAAGTTATGTAGCTAAACACATCAAAAGAAATATGGGACAAAATCATTCAAAGTTATGAATGTGATACCAAGGTAAAAAGTGTTAAACTCCAAACTCTCAGAATTTAATATGATACTCTCAGAATGCATAATGATGAAATTATTTCTAGTTTCTTTCTACATATAGATGAGATTGTAAATCACATGAAAAATCTTGGTGAAGAAATAAAGGACGCTACTTTAGTAGAGAAAATATTAAGATCTCGAACTCCTAAATTTGAGTCAAAAGTGTCTGCCATTGAAGAGAAGGAGGATTTACAAATTCTTACCGTTGTTCAACTTCATGGGATCCTCATTGCTTTTGAAATAAGGAAAGGAGGTCCCTCAAAAGTAAGAAAAACTGCATTTAAAGCATCTGCAAAAGGAAAAGAAAAGGAAGAACACAAGGAATGAAGATACATATCAGAAGAAGATGAGGTGAACTTTGTAAAGAAACTTTAACTGGGCACCAAAAGTTTCATAGGTAAGCTTTCCTTCAAATGTTTTGCTTGTGGTAGAGTTGGTCATTATGCCACTAAATGTCCTCATAATGACAACCATGATAAAGGGATGGATTTTGAAAAAGGTAATAGAAGACAGTTTGACAATAGAAGAATTTATTATACTCATGAAGATAATGATGGATTGTCAAATAGTGAAGAAGGTGAATGTGATCAAGGTCTCAAATTACTCATGGATTTTGACAAAAATACTAATGAGTCTAATGATAAATTTGTGGATACATTAGAAGAAAAATATTTCTTTGAATAAATTACTCAACTCAAAATTTTCTTGGAAGAAAACAAAGTAGCCAGAGATACTTTGAAGCATAAACTCATAGAAAAAGAAAAGCATATTGAGAAGTTAGAATGTGAAGTAGTAAGTCTAGGAAAGGAACTTGATAAAATAAAAAAATTGAATCTTAGATTTGCTAAATAATTTGAAACCTTAGATGAAATTATCAAGGTACAATGCTCTCCTCTTATGAAGACAGGTCTTGGATACACTTGAGAAACATCTCAAACATAAAAGTATTCAACCACCACTGGAAGCCATCTAAATGCAACAAAAAATAGCCAGCAAAGCTTCAGTAATGCAGCAAAAACCAATCAAAAAAGCTTCAATAATGCAACAAAAATCAGTCAACAAAGCTTTAGTAGTGCAGAAAAACCTAGTTAGCAAGGCTTCAGTCCTAAACAAAAGAATAAAGGTATTCCACAGGTAAATCATGTTCACTCAAATCCAAGGATGAACAAGAACAGAAGCACAAGTCAAAAGGTAAACAACACCAGAAGACTGTGACCACATAAATTTCTTCTTTAATGGACAATGTTTCACATGTCATAATTTTGGTCATAAGGCTGCTCAATGTGTTGCATACAAAACTATCATCACTAGAGAAGCAAGAAAACAAATGAATGAGACAAGAGTCAAAAAGAAATATTATAATATCTTCTCACCTCTTATAGATTAAATTGAATGCTCATTTTGCAATAAATTTGGACATGAAAATATGAATGTAGGAGCAAATTACAACCAACATTTCAAAAGGAGAAACTATCAACAAATTCTAAAGTATGTAAAAGGAGGAGTAACATTTTAAAAGATGTGGCATAGCATTGTTTGCAGAAGGACAATAAAATCAATGGTACATTGATAGCAGATGCTCAAAACACATGATAGGTGATAAAGATAAACTTATTTCATAGAATTCTTTAGAGAAAGAAAAGAATGTGACTTTTGGAAATGACTCACCTACTATCATTAAGGGTAAAGGTTTTGTTTTTCTAAAAGAAAAGCTAAACATGGTAATGTTATGTATGTTGATGGATTAAAGCATAACTTGTTGAGTGTTAGCCAAATGTGTGATCAAGGAAATGAGGTGGTATTCTGATCACAAGAATGTGTGGTTCGTGAACTTGACATAGGAAAGACCATAATAAAAGGAACAAGAACCCTAAGAAATTTGTATATATTGAAAGGTGGCCAAGAACAATGTTACTGAGGAAAGGCAAAAGAAAATTGGTTATGTTACAGAAGGTTTGGACATCTAAGATTCTCTCAAATAAGCAAATCAAGCAGGCTCAAAGTTGTTCATGATCTACCCTACATCTCCATACCAAAAAGTACCATATGTAAGTCATGTCAATTCGATAAGCAAACCAGAGTTCAATTCAATGCCAAAGAAGGATCAACAAGTAAGCCTCTTGAAATTATACATATTGATTTGTGTGGACCAGTAAAGAAAAAGTCACCTCATGGAGAACAATACTATATCTTATTCATTGATGACTTTTCTAGAATGTGTTGAATCGGTCTATTGAAACAAAAAGATGAAGCATTTGATAAATTAAAAGTCTTCAAGGCATTAGTTGAAAATGAATTAGATCTAAAAGTCAAATGTCTCAGATCTGATCGAGGAGGAGAGTATATATCAGATGAATTCTTTGATTTTTGTGAACAACATAGCATAAAAAAGAAAATTACTGTAGCTAAAACTCCTCAACAAAATGGTGTGGTAGAAAGAATGAATATAACTGGTCAACAAATGGCTCGTGCTATGCTTGATGAGTCTGAACTCCTGACACCTTATAGGGTGAGGCTGCACATACTGCAATAAATATTCTCAACAAGTTTCATGTTCGTGTAAATAGTGATAAAACTACGTATGAACGATGGTATGGTAAGCCTCCACTGTAAAGAATTTTACATTTTTTGGAACCAAATGTTTCATCAAAAATAATGATGAAAAACTTGGTAAGTTTTAAGCTAAAGCAGATAAAGGAATACTTCTTGGTTACTAATCTAGAAGTAAAGGATACAAATGTTACAATAAGAGACTTCGGAAAATTGTTGAATGCGTCGATGTTGTGATTGATGAAGCATGCATAGGGCCCAAAAAGGTAACATCAGAAAAAGATGATGTTGATGATGAATTCTTTCCCACATCAAATCACAATGATATAGAAGAATAAAGTAATGAATCAAAAGAATAAGATACATCAGACAAAGAAAACTCTCCATCCCAATATGTTCAAAAGAATCATCCAGAAACTCAAATTCTAGGAGAAAATGAATCTCAGGTACAAACAAGAAGAACACTTGTAGGATCTTCTAGTTATCTAGCTTTATTATCCACCATTGAACCACAAAATGTAAATCAAGCTAGTAAATATGAAAGTTAGGTTAAGGCCATTAATGAAGAACTTGATCAAATTGAACATAATGATACTTGGGAATTGGTTCGAAGGCCTCATGATAAAAATGTTATAGGGACAAAATGGATATTCAAAAATAATTTGAATGAAAATGGAGAGGTCATTAGGAAGAAAGTTAGACTTGTTTGTAAAGGTTATGCTCAATAAGAAGGTATAAACTTTTAAGAAACATTTGCACCAGTAGCCAAACTTGAAGCCATAAGAATGTTTCTTGCATTTTCAAGTTTTTGAAATTCCAAAGTTTATCAAATAGATGTAAAATTTTCTTTTCTTAATGGAGATCTAGAAGAAGAAGTATATATTGAACAACCAGAAGGATTCATTTTGGGGAATGATGAAAACCTTGTATGAAAACTCAAAAAGGCTTTATATGGGCTAAAACAAGCTCCACAGGCATGGTATTATCATCTTGACAAATATCTTCAACAACAAGGTTTCACAAAAGGATCCATAGACAACAACTTGTACACAAAAATTGAGGGTGATAAACTGCTAATTATTGTTGTTTATGTTGATGATATCATCTTTGGCAGTAATGAAGAATCTATGAGTCAAAACTTTGCTTTTGTTATGCAGCAAGAATTTGAAATGTCTTTACTTGGGGAACTAACCTATTTTCTTGGTCTACAAGTGCAACAAGCAAAATATGGCATCTTTCTCTCACAAACAAAATATCTCAAGAAAATTCTGAAGAAGTATGGGATGGAATATTGAAAACTTGTATGTACTCCCATGATGATAGGATGTAGCCTCAGTTCTAATGATGATTCTCCCACAGTAAATCAACTAGAGTGTGGGCATATGATTGGAAATCAACTTTATCTAACAGGTACTAGACCAGATATCATCTTCAGGTAGGAGTCACATCTTTAGGCAGAAATCACATCTTTAGGAAGGAATCACATCTTCAGGCAGGAGTCACATCTTCAGGCAGAAATCACATCTTCAGGAAGGAATCACATCTTCAGGCAGTAAAGAGAATATTCAAATATCTCCAAGGAACCTAAGGCTTTGGTCTATGTATCCAAAAGATTCATATCTTACCCTTCCTGCATACAAATATGTGCATTGGGATGGAAATGTTGATGATTGGAAAAGAAGTAGTGGAGGCGTATTTTACATGGGGCCCCGACTGATATCTTGGTTCAGCAAGAAACAAAGTTCCATTGCCTTATCTACATCAAAAGCAGAATATGTGGATGTTGCATCTTGTTGCACACAACTTCTATGGATGATGCAAACATTACATGATATACAAATCAAATGTTCTCTGCCCATCTCCATCCTATGTGATAATACAAGTGCTATTAGTATTTCGAAAATTGCTGTTATGCACTCCAAGACCAAGCATGTTCCTATTAACTATCAATTTCTACAAGAACAAGTGCTTGAGAAAAAGGTTAAATTGGAGTATGTTCCCTCCAAAGAACAAGTTGCTTATATATTTACTAAACTCCTTCCTAGAGAAGAATTTGAAAATCTCAGAAAGAAATTGGGAGTTGTCTCTACCTCATTTTCCTGTTAAATCAGTCTACTCAGTCTACAGGTGAAAATTCAGAAGGTTGCTGGTTGTATGCGAGTTTCATGAAGTATAGTCGTGTATATACGCGAGTTTCTTTGTAGACAATCACGTATGTTTTTCTTTGATAGAAACAAAGCGGGACAGACTCAAGATCAACCTTTCACATGCTTCTGACAGCTATGATTTGATTTTTCTTGGTCTGGTGTTGATGGGTATAGTCTGCTAATATGGTATTGAGTTATTTTTTTCTCATTAATATTTATCTGATTGATGAAGATGCTTTTATGAATAAGTTGTTGAAAATGAATAGGTAGCACAGGTTAAGGGGGAGCATTAGCTTTGCATATTATAATGCATTGTTGGCATTCTGGTTCCTAAATTATGCTACTTTTAAGATCTTTTGTTCTTTGTTATAAATATCATGTATATCATTTGTTATAAAGGCCATGTAAAGACCTATAATGTAATAATTTTCATATGCATTCATGTATGGACTTTTGAGATCATATCAAATATGTAATTCCACTTGGTTGGGTGATTGATGTAAGAATGGGTCCTTGGTGATAGGATGGTCATATTCAGTTGAGTCATAGAGTCATGTACTTCATTTTACATCCATAAAAGGTTTCATCATGTGCTCAGGGGGAGCATGATCAGAGAATTCATCATGTGTTCAGAGGGAGCATGGTCAATATTCATATTTAGCAGTTTAGGTATGGAAGTCTTCATTTAACATTGGTCAACCCTTTGCCCTTAATGTCAAAGGGGGAGAATGGCTTGGTGTTTGGAAAGTAGCTTAATGTTTTGAAAAGCATGGTGCTTGGATTGATACTATTTACATTTTTTGGTGACCAAACACCAAAGTGGTTGCCATCAAGTCCAAAGGGGGAGATTGTTGGCATTATGATGCATGTGTTGTCCTTGATGACAGCTCACTTGTAACAAAACAAGTTTATGGTAACTAGATAAATCCACAGGTCAGTTCAAAGGTGATAGAATGATGGAACAAAATAATAGAATGATGGGTCAAAGGTTTTCATATCAGAATCATAAAGTTTGATACATGTGAATACTTGAAAATCTATATGCGGGTACATCAAGGCCAAGTTGCGCATACACGCAAGTTTGCTAAAGAAAAGTAGCGTATGGTATTCTAAATACCAGGGGTCCTTACCATGGTATTGGCCCATAGTAATGAGCGCGACAACAAATATTGATCCCGTCAAAGATTACTGCCAACACTAATGTAGTTTTAAACTGTGTTATTGGATAAGGAATAAACTATATAAAGAGGTTAAGATCAAAGTGCTATGTGTGCAAGTGAAAGGGTTTTTGATGAATACTTCAATCTGAAGTATATTTGCATCGTAAGGGCCATAGTTGTCACATTGATTTGAAATAATTATGCACCGATGAATACAATGATGGATCAGGATCATGAGACCTGAAATGACTTTTCATTGTATGATCTACTCATGGATTGACTAGATCTAAGTACTGACGCATGTTTTTATCTCTGATTATTATGATTTGGGTCTTTCTGAAGCTTTGAAGAGATGCACAATTTTAGGTTGAAATTTGTGTAGAAATTTTGAATAATATAACACTTATTCACAGAGATTATCCTGATTATACACTATTTGCGGAATGCATGCATAATACATAACCTCCTCTACATTGATCATCAATTTGCGGAATTAAAAACAATTGCATGCACACATTGAAACATCAATCACACATATCAACACAATATGTATTGGGGAAAGCATACAGTTGAAAACCCCCAACTATCTGTATATTATAATGATAGAGAACATGTAACAATACATAGTATAATACTCCTCCAAGTACTCACTACTATCTCCACCTACTACACACAAACTAGATCAGATTTGAATCAAGTCACAGGTTCAAATCTCCTCCACTGTTTTCCTGCCTCTCCTGCGCAATCCAAGATGAGAATAGGAATGATCCAAGCTCGTTTTCCCTTGGCTTTTACTGCAAAATCCTCATTGGCAATCTCAATCAATGATTGTGCAAATCTCATGCACAACTATAGTCACAATTGATAGTAGTCTCACCCTTTCACCCACCTCTAACACTTGTCTCCACTGAACTGTCCATGCATTGAGTTAACTGATGTATTCTTTAGTTGATTTATGAGTTAATAATTAGTGAATTAATTAATAATTAATTCACATCACTCATCACTAGTGTATTTGGCAGTTAGACTAAATACAACTAGTTCAACTAAGTCAAACTGAACACAAGTCCATCAACTCCTCAATCAACTCCACCAAACTCAATCACTTGAGTTCTAACTGAAGTCCATCATGCAATAGCTCAACTAACCCATAGGAAAAGCGTATTTCCTTCTGGCAGTTGCATGTACCAAATCCGTAGCTCAAACTGAAGTGCTGCAAGAGGATAAGATAATGTTTATAGTCCAAATATTATTAAGAGCTAATAATATTCGACTGTTCTATTTTTAGACTGGCAGTCTAAAAATAGACTCCGCCCATATGTCTAAAAATAGAAGTCCATCTATTTTTACCAACATGACCAATCATCCATAAATAGCATCCTGCAACTCATAGACCATGATCCATATGTCTAAAAATAGACTTTGCGCCAAAAATAGCCTGCGGGCCCACTTTAGTGAAGGTGACTTCTTTTCACTAAGCTCCATCATCTTGTTGCATTTTCAACAATTTGCAGATCCATACGCTGGTTGGTTTAAGGAAAAGCACGTATACACGTGAGTTCACTTCTGCAAAGTTGCGTATATAAAGTAAGGGGTTTCTATTTATAAATGACTGATCAACCTGATTAGTGTTGTTGTTTCTCTATTGTCTGTCAATGATGTTCTCATGTTGATCTGGGTTGAGTGATAAATGTCTAATGTAGATATGATTGAATGATGAAGTTGAATTTGATTATTAATTGATTGAAGAATGTTAATATTACTTACCGATTGTGATTTAAGATTAGAGATAGTTTTGTAATTGGTTCAGAGTGTTGCAGTAGATTTGAGTATGGTTTAGTGTTCTTTTCAGAAATTGCAGTGGTCAAGTTTTGAGTTTTCAATATATTAAGATCTGCACGTAGGTTTCTCTACAGAAAAGCGCATATTCACACAGGTTTCCTTAAGTGAAGTAGCGTATACATTTTGGAAAATGAATGATCGGTATTGTAGTTGATTCTATGTGTTGATGTAGTATTCTGAGTTCAATTCTGTTTACTAGTTACAGTGATCTGACTGTTCTAGTTGATTGGTTAAGTTTTGATTAAGTATTAGTTGTTTGGATTTCAGTGATTGGTTGATTCTATGTGTCAGATATTGATGATTGTATTACAGTGATGATTGAGCATAAGTGTTGATATTGGATCTAGTGTGAAAATTTATGAAACGTGGTCCATGGATGTTGTTGAGGGTTGGATCCTTCAGTGAGGAAGTCTAAGCTTCCTGCTCATAGTAGTTGATGATCAGATCAAAGGGTTGGAGCTCTCTTCCAGTAGGAGCTAGAGAATGAGTGAAGGTTGTAGCCTTCAACAGGTGGGTGCCTACGTATTGGTATGAGTCTGCACTAGTACAGGAATGTAAGAAGTTTTTGTTATTAATAAGTTTTGAAGACTGAGATGGCAACAACAATGGTTTTCTCCCACATCGGATTTTCACCTTAAATCCCGGGGTTCATGTGTGTTTACTTTTGTGTGATACTTTATTATGTTCTTATTGCACCTATTTACTGCTTATCAAATTCCTGATAAATCCCTTACATTCTGGTTCAAGTATAACAGATAAAGAATTAGTTGTTGTACAAGTTTATTGAGCATATGCTAGTTTCTTTTACAACAGTCGCGTTTATACGTTAGTTGGGTTCAGTCAAGTCGCGTATACATTTCAGAAAATGAATTTATTATTGTGAATTTTTAAATACTGATTCACCCTCCCCCTCTTAATATTTTTCCCAACACCTTCCTTGAAAACCACATGTCCCAAGTAATGTGCCTATGTCTGAAAGAAACTGCATTTGTTAAGCTTGGCATACAAATGATTCTCTCTTAGAGATATCAACACTGTTGTAAATGTTCGGCATGTTCTTCCTCATTCTTAGAATATATCAATATATCATCAATGAACACAATAATTTTTTTTTTATCTAGATAAGGATGAAGCACACTATTCATCAAGCACATAAAATTAGTTGGAGAATTATTCAAACCAAATGGAACCACAAAAAACTCATAATTCCCATATCTCGTCCGGAAAGAAGTCTTGTAAATGTCCTCTTCTTTAATACGTACCTGATGGTATCATGATAATAGATAAATCTTTGAGAATACCACTGCTCCCTTCAACTGGTAAACCAAATCATCAATCCTTGGAAGCGAATACATGTTCTTGATGGTTACCTTGTTCAACTATCTTTAGTCAATACATAGCCTTAGAGTACCATTGTTCTTCATAAACAACACTGGTGCACCCCAAGGTGACACACTTGTCCTGATGTATCCTTCGTCAAGCATTTTCTTCAACTGCAACTTTGATTCTACTAACTATGGTGTGCTCATCCTGTATTGTGCCTTTGATGCTGGTGTTGCCCTTAGTACCAAATCAATATAAAATTCCACTTCCTTGTGAGGTGGTAACTCTGGAATATCTACAAGAAATACATCTTGAATCTGTTGTAGAAATGGGTACTTCTTCAAAACTTTTGCGTCCTCAACGTCCTTACCTTTATCAATAGAAATATGTATTTCATATAACACACACCCTTTCCTGTGATTGTGTTTTGCCTGCATAGTTGTCATCATTCTAACTGATGTCGCTTTCTTCTTACCCTACAAGACTTATTTTATCCATTATCATTTGAGCACTCAATAGCCTTGTCATAACAATCCACCTTGGTCCTATGAAGATACAACCAATCCATACCCAACAATGTACTGTATCACCCTAATGGAAGCACATTCAAATGTGTTGATGTAGGCATACCATTAAAATAAAATCCACAAACTCTTACTCAATGATGAACTCTCTTCTTTTTACTTGTAGCCAATTGCACCAACCAAGATTCTGCATGTACTTATTTATTCAAATCACACTTATCAACTAGGTTAGGATTAACATAACTATTATTAGATCTAGGTTCAATCAAAATAAAAACAACTTGATCACAAAGCTTACCATCCAGCTCGATATAGATGTCTAGTGATCTGCCTTCCTATTATCTAATGATGCATAAATCTGAGGAATACTTTGTCCAACATCCCCCACTATCCGTGCCTCCTCTTCACTATAGATTTGAGGTCTACCACCCTGATACTATGGATAATATCTCCTGTTATGATTGTTACCAAAAGTGAAACATTGTAAAGGCTTCCTTCCATCACCCTTTTTCTGCTCCTCAAACTGAAATACCTGCCCTCTATCAGATGCATTGAAATTCTTAGGTGATGTTGCATTCTCTTTGTTACCTGTGTCTTGAGGTCTTGTTTGCTTCTCATCCCATTTTCCCTTATTATTATAAATACCTTTCTAATCCTGCCTAGTCTCAGATCCACACTTTGATTACTCATAACGATGCTTTAGCTTCCTCATGGCTTTCTCCAACGATTTAGGATCATCAATCTCAATCTTTTCCTTGAATTCTAACAAATACCCACTAATGAATCTTTGAATATTCACTTTATCCTCCTTAGGATAATGAAGATACCTCAATAATTCCAAGAATATGCTAGTGTACTCCTCATCAGTAATAGATCCCATATTTATCTCGTAGAACTCCTTTTCCCTGTCATCATAGTATCTCTCTGATAGATACTTCTTCCTGAAAAATCTCTCAAACTCGCACCAAGTCAACTCCTCTTCATGAATATCTCTGACATTCTTTACATGTTCCCACCAAATGTCTGCTTTACCTTTAAGATCTTTATCCTGGCTTCGTGTTCTCTAAGTAATCATGTAATTTGAAGAACATATTCATTCCAAGAAACCATGCTTCCTCATCTTGTGACTTCTGCATTTCTCCATCAAATGTCGGTGGCTTTTCTTTCTTAAACTCATCCGAAAAAATATCCCTTGTCACTCTTCCTGTAAGGATGATAATGATGATGACCATGATACCTGTCTAAACCAGATCTAGAATAAATCCAATGTTCACTTCCTCGACTATCAGGTGTATCTAAGAACCTACCATCTCTAATCGTGTCATCTCTATCCGACCTATGCCCACCATGGGACTTGCTATCAAATGCCCCATTAGCGTTGTCCTCCTGTCCATGACCGATCCTAATTGGTCCCTGTATTTGCAAGTCTGAAAGGCTCTAAAGGAAGACTGCATCAACCTATGCTTGTTTCTCATGTGCCCTGGAAAGTCTCTCTTATGATTGAATGATGCTGTCATTATCTTCTTTACAACTTCTTATTTATGCCTTCAAACTTCTCAAAGTGTTTGTCATGTCAGGAGAGTACCCATCACCATGTTGCTCATCTGATCTATAGGGAAAGCCTCGTGAACTATAGTCTACCATTTTCTAGTCATTTTGATCTTATTCTTATTGCAAGTATATCACGTCAGCTAAAACAAAACAAAAAACTAACCAACTGTAGAAATTTTGAATAATAAACACTTATTCACAGAGATTATCCCGATTATACACTATTGCGGAATACATGCACAATACATAATCTCCTCTACGTTGATCATAAATTGAGCAGCATTAAAAACAATGAAACATCAATCACATGCACACATTAACACAGTTTGTAACCTGGGGAAAGCTTACAGTTGAAAACCCCACACTATCTGTATATTAATGATTGAGAACATGTAACAATACATAGTACAATACTCCTCACAAGTATCCAGCACTATCTCCACCTGTTACACACAAAACTAGCTCAGATCCGAACAAGTCACAGGTTCAAATATTCTCCATTGCTTTGCCTGCCTCTATTGCACAATACCAAGTGAAAATCACGTGAGCACAGGCTATTTCACTGGGCATATACTGCGCAATCCTCATGGGCATACTCAATCCATTGATTGTGCAAGATCTCATGCACAACTATAGTCACAACTGATAGCAATCTCAACCTCTACACTTGTCTCCACTGAACTGTACATGCACTGAGTTAACTGATGTATTCTTCAGTTGTATTATGAGTTAATAATTAGTGAAATAATTTAATCAATTAATTCACATCACTCATCACTAGTATATTTTCAGTTAGACTAATTACAACTAGTTTAACCAAGTCAAACTGAACACAACTCCATCAACTCCACAATCAACTCCACCAAACTCAACCACATGAGTTCTAACTGAAGTCCTGCATGCAATAGCTCAACTAACCCACAAGAAAAGCGTATTTCCTTCTGACAGCTGCATGTGCCACATCTGTAGCTCAAACTGAAGTGCTCCAAGAGGATAAGATAATGTTTATAGTCTAAATATTACTATGAGACAATAATATTTGACTTTTATATTTTTAGCCTGGCAGTCTAAAAATAGACTCTGATCACTCCGCTGTGAACCAGAAATAGAAGTCCATTTATTTTTCCCAACATGACCAATCATCCATAAACAACATCCTGCAACTCATAGACCATGATCCATATGTCTAAAAATAGACTTTGCGCCAAAAATACCCTGCGGGCCCACTTAGTGAAGGCGACTTCTTTCCACTAAGCTCCATCATCTTGTTGCATTCTCAACCCCCCCTCTCAACAAGATATGGATTATCAACAACCCCTATCCTGCCTCGGTGGTATTCAAATTTGCTCTTGGTGAGCACCTTCGTTAAGATATCAGCATCCTGATCCTCTGTTGGCATGTATGAAAGTAACATGATTCTCCGTTGCACACAATCTCTGATATGATGGTACCTGATGTCAATGTGCTTAGATCTATCATGAAATACAGGATTAGCTGAGAGTTTAATGCAACTCTAGTTATCACAATAAATCACAGTAGGCTCCAAGTGAGAACCGAACAAACCGACCAGGATCTTCCTCATCCATATAGCCTTGCATGCAGCCAAAATTGCTGCCATATACTCGGCCTCTGCTGAACTGAGTGCCACGGATCTCTGCTTCCTGCTGTACCAAGAAACTGTTGTCGAACCGATACTGAAGACCCCTCCTGATGTGCTCTTTCTGTCTGTTGGGATCCCTGCCCAATCTACATCCATGAAGCCACATAGCTTCACCTCATCCTACTGTCTGTACCACAATCCATATCCCGATGTGCCTCTCAAATAACACAATACATGCTTGCCCGCCTTCCAGAAGAGCTTGGTTGGCTTAACCATAGCTTGTGAAAGCTGGTTAACAGCATAACATGTATCGGGTCGTGTATTGACTAGATACATAAGCGACCCCACCAACTATCGATAAACAGTGGCATCCACTTCTTCTGCCGAAGTGGCATCCTCCTTCCTCCAACCTCCAGGAAGAGGAGTATCAACAGGCTTGCAGCCATGCATGTTGAACTTCTCTAGTATCTCCCGAGCATACTTACCGTGAGAAACAAATAGTCCATCACTGCCCTGCCAAATTTCCAATCCCAGGAAATAATGAAGGAGGCCCAAGTCCTTCATCTCAAACTCCTTAGCAAGATCATCCTTGCATGAAAGTATCAACAGCTCATCACCCGTTAGAATCAAATCATCTACATAAAGTACAATGATAAGCAACTTACCCTCCACCACAATTTGGTATAGGTTAGGATCCGCCTCACTCTTGGAGAATCCAAGTCCGGTGAAATAGTTGTCTATCCATGTGTATCAAGCACGTGGTGCTTGTTTCAACCCATACAGTGCTCTCTTGAGCCTGCACACATGCAACTCGTTGCTGAAGATCTCAAAACCTTCGGGCTGTTCTATGTACACCTCCTCCTCAATGACTCTGTTGAGGAACGCAGTATTCACATCCATCTGATGAATGTGCCATCCCATCTGCGCTGAGAGAGCAAGAATCATCCGTATGGAAGAATACCTTGCGACAGGTGCAAAGGTCTCCTCATAATCGACTCCATCTATCTGTGAAAATCCTCGGGCAACAAATCTTGCCTTGTACTTCTCCACACTCCCGTCAGCTACCTGCTTAACTTTGTAGATCCATCTCGAACCTACCATTGATTTCCCTTCCAGTCTAGGAACAATCTCCCATGCACTGCTTCTGACAATCGAATCATACTCTTCCACCATGGCATCTACCCATGTGGGATCCTCCACAGCTTCCTCAAAAGAGGATGGCTTAGTCACAACAAATTTGCTCATAAGATCCATGTATCCAGTGTACCAATGAGGTGACTATCTCTGCCTACGTTGGGCTGTAGGTGGTCCTACAACTTTCTCGGCATCTTGAGCCAATCACTCAGCTTCTGTCAAGCGCTTTTTCCCTCTGATGGTTGGCGCTGCATGAGTGGTCTCTTCCACTCCATGAACTTCGCCCTGTGGCTGATCCACGTCCTGAAGCTCATCTTTAGGAACTAATAGCTCCTCATCTGTATGCAAGTGTGGCTCCCTCTCAAGCGAACACTTCAAGGCTTTCTCCTCCTGAAATTTTATATCCTGTCGCACAACAATCTTGTCACTGTCTGGAAAATACACACAATAGTTGTGGGGCATATCAGTGTACCCCACAAATATCCCAACCTCTGCGGTTGGCTCCAACTTATTCATGGAATCCTTCATCCCTGCATGTAAACGTTAGCACCAAAAATCCTCAAATGAGAAAGATCAGGCTTCTTACTAGAATAAGCCTCCTCAGGTGTACTCATGCCAAGTATCCTGTGAGGACAACGGTTCTATACATAAACTGTTGTATTGCATGCTTCCACCCACAAGTGAAGGGGTAGGCCCTGATCATGCAACATTGCCCTTGTAGAACCCACGATCGTTCTGTTCTTCCACTCAGCAACCCCGTTCTGCTATGGGTTATGGGGAGCTATGAGCTCTCTTCGAATCCCTTTTGCCTTGAAGAAATCCTTGAACTCGCTAGAGATTTATTCACCACCATTATCGCTCCTAAGAGCCTTCACCTTCTTCCCCGACTCCTTCTCGACCAGTGCTTTGAACTCACAGAACTTTAAGTATGTCTCACTCTTCTTCTGCATGAATAAGATCCAACACTTATGAGAGAAATCATCAACCAAAATCACATAATACCTGTGCTTTGCTGTCGAAGCTATTGAGAAAGGTCCACACACGTCTGTGTGAATTCTCTCAAGGATCGTCGTGGCGCGACTATCCTTCTCGTGAAATGTGGCTTTCACAAACTTTCCCAAAGTACACCCCTTGCATTGATCTGACTGCGCAAGAGTGCCTTTAGGGAGCCCTGTAGTGATCTGCTGCAGTATCTTCAAGGCTCCATAGTGAAGGTGACCCAATCTACTGTGCCACAGCTCGCCATCATCCCGGCTCACCAATCCCCCTGCCTTGCATGCCATTGCTGCGCATCCATCTACATGCAACTGATAAAGGTTCCTCACTAGAACCCCTATCTTCTGGGTTTCTCCAGTTGTCTTACTGCGCAGGAAAGCCTTTCCCTCACTGAAAACAACATCATATCCCTTGTCTTCTAACATCGCCACAGAGATAATATTCTTCTTCAATCCTGAAACATGCATCACTTCCTTCAATACGAAAGGTTTACCAAACTCCCTCTCAAAGGAAATGGTACCAATACCGGTCACATTGTATCTACCATCATCGCCCATCTCGATGTGCACTCCAAGATCTTTGTCCTCCAGATCAGAAAACAAATCTCGATCTCCTGTCATGTGAAAAGATGCACCACTGTCTAAGAACCACACCGATCCCATCACACCAGAAACCAAACATGCGACCAATGAAAAGTCAAGCTCAAACTGTGAGGCTAGAGCCTCTCCTACTGCAGATCCAGCAGCTTGCTTGTTCTTCTTCTTCTGCGGACAATTAGTGGCATAGTGTCCGTGCTGGTGACAGTGAAAGCACTTCACCATAGACATGTCCTGCTTCTTTCCTTTCGCACCAGACTGAGAAGCTTTCTTGTTCTTCCCCTTCTTTGCTTTGGCAGCCAAAGCACAATTTTCTTCATCAGTTCCCTTTGATGAAGACCCGTCCCTGGTATTCCGCCTGATCTCCTCCTGCACAAGATCTGACCAAAGTCTCTCCCATCCTTGTAATTTCTACCGACCATTGACAGAGTCCTGATAGGAATGCCAACTCTTCGAAAGACCAAGGAGTGCTAAGCTCACCAAGTCCTCATCATCGATAGTCACCCCCACACTTCCCAGCTCATCCCTGCACTGAGTGAACTTCATGAGATACTTGGTCATACTGTCTCCCTTCCCGAATTTGATGTTTCTGAGTTTATCTTTGAGCGCCATCTTCCTCTGATCGCTCTTGCTTTGGAATAGATCTGTCAACGCTTTCCACATCAAGTATGGAGAAGCCTTTCCATGCAGGCTGGACACAATGTGATCCTTCACACCATCCAATAGAATCCTTCAACACTTTGTTGTCTTCTTTTGCTAAACCTTAGCTTCGGCAGCATCAGTAGGCTTTGGGACCTCAGCCTCTATGAACTACTTCATCCCATTATCATCTAACACCGACTCCATCCTGTCCTTCCATGAAATATAGTTCGAGCTGCCCTCAAGAGCATACTCCAATCGCAATCCGTTGAAAGACATTGCAACGTTGACACCAAGAAAACACTGCCGCAAATTCGAATTCCACCAGCTCCAAACTCAACCGCCTCTGATCTAAGATTCGTGAGAACAAATTATTTCTCGTACAGAGATTGACTGTATGGGCTTTTACCGGATATCTCACCTTCCAAAGGAAGGATGAATCCAGAGGCTACCTGGCCCGATTACAGACTCTGCCTGAAGAAATAGAATATAAACATTTTCTAAATAATAGATCTGATGATCAATAGCTCTGATACCATGTAGAAATTTTGAATAATAAACACTTATTCACAGAGATTATCCTGATTATACACTATTGCGGAATACATGCACAATACATAATCTCCTCTACGTTGATCATAAATTGAGCAGCATTAAAAACAATGAAACATCAATCACATGCACACATTAACACAGTTTGTAACCTGGGGAAAGCTTACAGTTGAAAACCCCACACTATCTGTATATTAATGATTGAGAACATGTAACAATACATAGTACAATACTCCTCACAAGTATCCAGCACTATCTCCACCTGTTACACACAAAACCAGCTCAGATCCGAACAAGTCACAGGTTCAAATCTTCTCCATTGCTTTGCCTGCCTCTATTGCACAATACCAAGTGCACAATACCAAGTGAAAATCACGTGAGCACAGGCTATTTCACTGGGCATATACTGCGCAATCCTCATGGGCATACTCAATCCATTGATTGTGCAAGATCTCATGCACAACTATAGTCACAACTGATAGCAATCTCAACTTCTAACACCTGTCTCCACTGATTTGTACATGCACTGAGTTAACTGATGTATTCTTCAGTTGTGTTATGAGTTAATAATTAGTGAATTAATTTAATCAATTAATTCACATCATTCATCACTAGTCTATTTGCAGTTAGACTAATTACAACTAGTTTAACCAAGTCAAACTGAACACAGCTCCATCAACTCCACAATCAACTCCACCAAACTCAACCACATGAGTTCTAACTGAAGTCCTGCATGCAATAGCTCAACTGACCCACAAGAAAAGCGTATTTCCTTCTGATAGTTGCATGTGCCACATCTGTAGCTCAAACTGAAGTGCTCCAAGGGGATAAGATAATGTTTATAGTCTAAATATTATTATGAGACAATAATATTTGACTTTTCTATTTTTAGCCTGGCAGTCTAAAAATAGACTCTGATCACTCCGCTGTGAACCAGAAATAGAAGTCCATAAAAAACATCCTGCAACTCATAGACCATGATCCATATGTCTAAAAATAGACATAGTCTAAAAATAGATTTTGCGCCAAAAATACCCTGCGGGCCCACTTAGTGAAGGCGACTTCTTTCCACTAAGCTCCATCATCTTGTTGCATTCTCAACATCAACATACCTCAGTATAGCTCAGGGGAGGATATCTCATCTGCAAGATCAACCATATTAACACAATACATGTATAATCATAATCATAACAATATTTAGACATCATCTCTATCTTCATCGTAGTTACCATGCATGATGTCACAAATACAACACCAACTAGACACAATGCATGCACAACAACATATAAACACTAACGTGCATAACCAATGCATATAAAAATGACATGCATTCATGGCAAAACATAAATTACCTACATAAGAATTCTAAAACATGAAAATAAACATTGAGAAAGCATAACACATAAAACATATATACACAGAGATTTTCCCCTGGATCCCAAAGCCAGGACTACCAGCTTGATTTTTCATTATGTTCCTTTCAATGTTATAATACATATTTATACATGCCGAAGCATCCAATACCATGGACCGAAAACCATTGCGTCCAAAACCATGTTCGAAAACCATGCACAAAACCATAGGTAGGTTCGCCCAACCTAATATAGGGTCCAAAAAAAAATTCCCCTAGGCGCTGCCCCAGACCTCGTAGAGGGGGGCGGTTACCCCTTGTTAACTATGTGGGCTAGTCGTGGAAAGAATATAACACAACCCAACATTCTCCCACTTATTATTTTCTTTCCATATGGGGCCACAGAAGAGCTTAGTTATTTATCCAGCCCTGAAACTCCCGTTGTTTCTCTACACCAAGAGAATTTCTCAGAGCTCACAGATTTTGTCAATACATTTGCAGTATTCTTCAAAGTGTCCACCTTTACCAGCAATACCTTTTTGTCTTCTATCATATCCCTCACAAAGTGATACTGAACATCAATATGCTTTGTCTTTGAATGATAAGTAGGGTTCTTTGCCAAGAAAATTGCACTTTGGCTGTCATAGTTTATCCTTATAGCTCCATGTACTAACCCCATACTTGAACACAATCTCTGCAACCAAACTACTTCCTTGCTTGCATGAGTGGGTTCCATGTATTCTGCCTCTGTAGTAGATAGTGCCATTACAAATTGCTTCTTACTCATCCAACTGACTGCACCTCCAAATAGGTTAAACACATACCCACTTGTAGATATTCTTTGATCCAGATCTCCAGCCCAGCCTGCATCAACAAAGCCATGAATATCCAACACTTTGTCTAATTCTGGTCTTCCTTGGTAGCACAAACCATAATCACTAGTGCCATGCAAATACCTGAAAACCCGCTTCAATGCTGTCCAGAGCTCCTTCCCTGGTTTTAACATAAACTTGCTCAATACTCCCACTGCATGTGTAATGTTTGGTCTAATAAAAACCATTGCATACATTAGGCTACCAACTACACTTGCATATGGAACATGAGACATATCCTCTACCTCTTCTTGTGTCTTGGGACACTGTTCAACATATAAATTCACACCTACAGGAATAGGAACCTTCACCAGTTTACTATCCTGCATATTAAACCTCTGTGGTATTGTCTCAACATACTTCCTCTGGTTTAACCAAAGTATCCTCTTTACCCAATCTCTTTTAATTTCCATGCCCAAAATATAGTTTTCAACACCAAGATCTTTCATGTCAAATTTGGAGGAAAATTGGGTCTTCAAATCATCGATAATTTCTTTGTCATTTCCAACCAACAACATATCATCCACATACAAGACCAGATAAATAACATGGTCACCAATTAATTTAAAATACACACAGTGATCTGCTTTGCTTCTAGTGAAGCCAAGTCCCTGTATAAATGTATCAAGTTTC
This sequence comes from Pinus tabuliformis, assembly GCA_031772625.1. Taxonomy (NCBI): domain Eukaryota; kingdom Viridiplantae; phylum Streptophyta; class Pinopsida; order Pinales; family Pinaceae; genus Pinus; species Pinus tabuliformis. The sequence goes on along the minus strand of CM062811.1, from coordinate 141,074,066 downwards.
TGATACCACATCCTTGGTGACTATTTTAACCCATACAGATACTTCTTTAACTTGCATACCAGTTCTTTCTTACCCTTCACCCAAAGCCTTCAGGTTGCTTCATTTAGATCTCCTCTTCCAGATCCCCATGAAGAAATGTTGTCTTCACATCCATTTGTTCTACCTCAAAATCAAAAGCAACAACAACAGATAAAAGTAATCTAATAGAAGCTACCTTGGCAATAGGAGAAAAAATATCACCAAAACCAATTCCTGGCACCTAGGAATAACCTTTGGCTACCAATAAAGCTTTGTATTTCTCCATCTTTCCTTCTGCATTTGTCTTCTTCTTGAACACCCATTTGCTTCCAATGGGTTTCCTTCCAGCCAACAACTCCACCAGATCCTAAGCCTCATTTTTGTGCAAAGATGCCATTTCATCAACCATGGCCTCTTTCCAGAGTTTGCCATCCTCTGAATCTACTGCTTCCTTCACAGTTCTGGGATCGTCATCAGTAATAGATAAAGAAAAATTTGAACAGAAAGCAGATGGACTATACCTTTCAGGCTGCCTTCTTTCTCAAACTGATCTTCTTACAACCAGAGTTTGTGGCTCTTCATCTTTTGATTCCTCTTCTGTTGTAGAGTCTGTTTATTCCTCCATTAGCTCACACTCTATATTCTTAGGTTCCTTTGATGGGACTTCATGTTTAATAATATATTTCACCTCTCTGAACACCACAGCTCAGTTGTACACAACTTTCCTTGTTACTAGGTTCCAAAGCTTATAACCCTTTAAGCCATCCTTATACCCAATAAAGATGCACTTTTCAGATTTACTATCCAACTTGGTTCTTTTATCCTTTAGAACCTGTACATATGCATCACATCCAAATACCCTCAGAGGTGAAAGAGAGGGTTTCTTACCAGTCTAGACCTCTTGTGGAGTCTTATCCTCCAACGTTGATGAAGGTGATCTGTTGACCAGGTAACATGCTGTCTCCATCGCCTCTGCCTAGAATTCCTATCCTAACCTGACACCAATGAGAATGCTTCTTGCCCTTTCCATCAATGTCTTGTTCATTCTTTATGCAACTCCATTTTGCTAAGGTGTATATGGAGTAGTCTTCTGCCGTGGTATACCACACTTCTTATAGAATTCTTCAAATTCCTTATTGCAAAACTCTCCACCGTTATCTGTCTTCAACACCTTTATCTTCTTTTCTGTATAGATTTCCACCAGAGCCTTAAATTCTTTAAACCTGTCAAATAATTCAGATTTCTTCTTAAGGAAATATATCCATGTATTCCTTGAGAAGTCATCTACAAATGATACATAGTATACAAACTTACCCAATGATGGAACCTTCACAGGTCCAAACACATCATTGTGCGCAAGCTCTAATATCTGTTTCGCCCTGTTACCACCAATGGGAAAACTCACCCGATTCTGCTTCCCATATACACAATTTTCATAGAAATCAAAATCCAGAGAGCTATTAATCATACCTTCTACCATACCTTTACCATGAAGTATTCGAAGGCCCTTCTCTCCAATATGTCCAAGCCTTTGATGCCACAACATGGTCTTCTCTCTAGAGACCACTAGATTTTCTGCTCCACTTTCAGGAACCACATAACTATTGCACCCATCAACAACAGTGCTACCTTGCAACTTGTACAGGGTTCCAATCTAAACTCCCCGCATCAATACAAATGCTCTCCGAACCATCTTGTAGGTATCCTTCTCGAACACTGTTTTTACACCTGCATCATCCATCTTGCTTACATAAATCAGATTTCTGGTCAATGCAGGAATATGCAGAACACCCAGAAGTGTTCTAACCCTTACACCTTGCAACTTCAACTTTGCTTTTCCGCGACCAACAATTCTAGCCTTCCTACCATCCCCTAAGAAGACGTCACCACCATTGTATTTCTCATACTTGCAGAACCACTCTCTATGGGGAGTGAAGTGAAAGGATGCACCTGAGTCAATCAAACATGCCTCATGATCTACATGTGTACTTGAAGAAGCCAAGTACACATCCCCACCTTCATCTGAGGTGGGTTTTGCCTCTACAGAAGGAGCATCATCAGATGCCTTTCCTTTTTCAGGAGCTTTAGATTTACAATATCTTTTGTAGTGCCCTTCCTTTCCGCATTTCCAGCACACCACCTTTACAGGCTTTCCTGGAGATTTAGATCTCCCTCTAGATTTAGATCTCCCACTCGATGACTTATTTTTGTTTCTGTTCTGGGACCATCCTCATACAGACAATGCATCACCATTCTGACTCTCCATATTTTTCCGTCTCATCTCTTCGGCCAGCAAGGATAAGACTATTTCATCAAACTGCAAGGCAATTGCATTGCTACCTATTGCAATAACCAGACTATCCCACAAATCTGGTAGAGAACACAACAAATTGATGCACTTATCTTCATCTGAAATTTTAATATCAACAGATAATAACTGACTTACCATAGTATTAAATGCATTCAGATGTTCTGTCACCGAGTCTCCATCTTTCATCCTCAGGTTATACAACTTTTTCCGTAGGAATAGTTTATTCACCAGAGACTTAGATTGGTACAAATCCCCTAACTTGTCCCACAAAACCTTCGTTGTAGCTTTTCTTGATACATTCAACAATACTGAATCTGAGACACATAATCATATTGTGCTCTTAGCCTTCTGATCCAACTTCTTCCATTCTTCATCAGACACTCCCATTGGTTTAGTACCCGGATCTACCGCGATCCACTGATCTTTATCCACCAAAAGATCCTCCATCTTGAGTTTCCATAACTCAAAACTCTGACCATTAAATTTTTCGATCTCTATCTTTCCATTGCTCACCATCTTCTTTCACCACCAGAATCGATCTCGCAGATGTCCCACTAAACAGGGTCTACCACAGGCCCGAGCAAAATCACTCAGCAACAAAGGCATCCCCTTGAAGCCAAAATAGCTCTGATACCAAATGTAGGTTTTAATCCCGTACATAAATTACCTGCATAAAAATTCTAAAACACAGAAAATAAATAATGCGAGAGAATAACACATAAAACACATATACACAGAGATTTTCCCTTAGATCCAAAAACTGAAACTACTAGCTTAATTTTCATTATGTTTCTCTCAATGTTACAATACATATTTATACATGTTGAAGCATCCAATACCATGGACCGAAAACCATCGCGTCTAAGACCATGTGTGAAAACCATGCACAAAACCATAGGTAGGTTCGCCTAACCTAATATAGGGTCCAAATTTTTTTTCCCTGGGGCGCTGTACTGGACCACGTAAAGGGGGGCTAACCTCCCCCCTCAAATGCCCCATACAGGGGGGGATGTTAGCCCCCCTGTGACCTCACTGTTGTGCAGCAATCACAACGAAGGGGGGGCTCCACCCCCCCTCTAATCCCCCTGTGAACTACATGGGCTAGTCGTGGAAAGAACATAACACAACCCAACAAATACGTCATCACTTCTATATGAAAAAAAAACTGCAATAATTACCAATGCCATGCATACATAAAAACACACATAAAACACAAGCATAATGGAAACATATGTAGCCAACATGTATGCATGAAAAAAAAATTCTGCCCATCCAGTCCGAGGGTTGGACCATGCTCTGATACCACTTTGTAACCACACTCCTCCTATATTTAGCCAAGCTCACTGCTTCACCAGGGTAAAAAGGTGATGAGAAGTTACTATGATATGATTAAACTCCCCAAGTATAGTTAAATAAGTGAAATCGAAAAACCAAAACCAAATTAACCTTCTTTAGGAGCTACAGGAACCCCAGAGGCTAATCAACCACTGCAAGTGCCCAACCCCTGAGTTAACTTGCCTTTCGATTGAACTGGACCCCTAGTTGCTCCCATGACAAGCCCTCCATGTGACTGAAACCCTTCAGTCGCTCCCACAACAAGGTCTCCATGTGACTATAGTCTTTTTCAGGCAGTTTTGTGCCAAGGACCATGAGTTTTGAGCCACTTTTTTAGGGCTAGGAATCAGGCCTTTTCCCAGAACTTGATGAAATTCCCATAAATGATAAATAGTAAGAAGACTTCCTCTATTATAAAAATTGAATAAGAACCTGACCTGACTCATGCTAACCATGACAGTAAGTTCATCAAACACATCATGAACATGTAATGTGCAGGTCATAAAAACACATCTGAACATAGGGACCTCATACTTATCTAAGAATCATCAAGAAGGTTTGATGCCCTCTAACATTAGTTGCATTATCATCTATTAGGTCATTTATTCATTAGTGTTTCATCTACTAACCAAAACATAATGAGACGCATAACTCAAGACTATCATAAAACCATATTTATAACCAATATATAATCAACTAAATAACAACATGTTGAAGGCTCGAAATTCTCTACCTACAAAAATATAAGGGAAACCACCCGGTTTGAACCTTAAAGAAGCTCCTTCTCCATTGAGATGGTGGTTCCAATTGGTTTAACTAGGTCTAGTTACCTTTTCTCTATCTTCAATGGATTAAATTATAAGGTTCATCTACCAATAGAGAAGAAACATCAGATCAACCCTCTTACTGATCAGGCAAGAAAGTGATGCTTAATTTGATCTGGGGCTCAACCATGCCACAATTAAAGTTTACCTCTTTGGGAAGAGGACGTCTAGAAATATGGAATTAATCATGAATGCTAAAATATCCTAAAATACAAGAAAAAATAAATAAATCCCAAGCCTATCTCACTTAGGCAGATATAGATCTAACCGAAACGAGAGCAAGATATTTAAATGATTGGGATTTAAAAATGTCTATCTTATAATGAATATAAAGCTAAAGAAGTGGTTCAATTAATTGAAATTATGAATACCAAAACAAATTCTGTTCAGAGACCTCTTAACTGAGATAATAAATCAACAACATTTAGGAAGTAGTTCACAAAATGGTATTGATTGTCAAATCAATAATTCGAATAATTAAACAATAATATAAGGAAATATGTCACAGAATATCATTGTTTGTTAAATCAGTATTAAAAGACAAATTTATGAGTAAATAGTTACTCAGAAATCGGAATTCAAACCCACAATAATAGAGATAAATAATAACATATAATTGAGACAAATTACTCATATTGACAATAGTGCACAAATGTGAATAAAATGACACATTTATGCTATGATAAAATGAAACAAGTATTTAAAAAAATAGTATTATAAATACCAATTTATTGAAACTGTTTCACTGGCTCTAATCTCCAACAATTCTTTATAATACTTGAAATTTTGCTTTGTTTTCCATCCATAATTCAGAATGCAAAAATCCTCAATAATCCCCATCTGAGGTTTTCTCTCCTCTCACTTACAACTCTAAATCCCTATTACAATAGTGCTAAGAATTTTAGAATTACAGAGAAGAGAAGCCCCTAAATACATTCTACATTTTTCTATTTATAATTTTACGAAAAGAATTTTCAATGGGAAAGATGTTAAAGAGTGTTTCTGTTCAATCCATTTTCACTGGCCCAAAATCCCATTCATATCTTGTTGGAGAATTTTCATTGATTGAGATCTTTTTCCTTTAATTTCGTCAATTGTTTCCCTGCAAAAACAAATCAAAATCAAAACTAAAATTAAAATGCAAAAAATAAAATTAAAATACCAAATCTGGAATTAAATATATATAATCAAACTTAATTAAATAAATAATTTAAAAAGAAAGCATAGCTTTATATTGATGCATGTGAGGATCTAATTGGTTAAGGAGAACATAGATGAATGGATCTACACTCAGTAGAAGCTGTGGGCAAATGAAAATGCAAAAAATAAAATTCAGAAAATCAATTTTGTTTACAAATTCGGAGCTTGATATTCTGCTGAATTTTAGGCCCTCTAAATGATCAATTCTTGTAATGAAACCACTTTATAAATGTTCTCAATGATTTTATCTATCCAATGACCCATCCTACGCCTCATTTGGCCAAGTAAAACTCAATTTATGAGCCTCCAAAGTTGATGAGTCAAAATTTCTAAAATTCTATTACCTGGGTTAAAAATATATTTTATAAATTCAATTCTGGTCCTAACTTAACTTATAATTATTAATTAATTAATACTAATTATATTATTAATTACATTTACAAAATTAACTAAAATATAATTATATTATATAATTATAATTATAATTATAATTATAATATAACCCATTATAATAAAAATAGCATATAATATATTTAATATTAAAACCAAATCAATATTAATTTAAAAGTTAAAAAAAACAAACCAAACGTACATGTCATATAAACGAGCGAAGAGAGAATTAATGGAGCGAAAAGACGAAGTTACGTGACATTATGGAGGGATAAGTTGCATTGGAGTGGAGTGAGGTGGTGGGTGGGTGAGGTAACGGGTTTCGAGAGGTAGGTATAAGGAGTTGTTGAAAAAATATTATGTTAAGAGTTTTAATATATTTTATTAAACCAAATTACAAGGGTTTTTTAAAACAAGTGCATAAATAATTTTGTTTGTGCGATATGCAATTTGCGGTGTATTGCAATTTTAATATCATATTGTCAAATTATTTCGGATCACATAATTATTTGGCATTTTTGGAATGGGAATTTCTTTTGGAGGTAGGAGGTGATATGCAGGTAGGAGGTGATAGGCAGGTGATAGGAGGTGATATGCAGGTGATATGCAGTGGGTTTATGTTGAATTAAAAATTCTATAAAATGAACCACAATCACTTTGAAATTTTGAGATTGTGGGTTTGACAATTTGTTTTAAAATAAGAAATTAGAATAAATTACCGAGATCTCAAAAATGTGTGTTTTAACTGTTCTACAATTTGGCTGGGTCATTTTGTAGAACTGTTAGTGAAAAAATGAAAAATATTAACTAAAAGTTTAATATTTACAATAAATGCATTATTGAACTAAATTAGTTGCAAAGATTGAAATATTGTACATTTTATACATTTTTTTAATCGCGGTGGCAAAAGTGATCAAACTTCAAAGGAGTGCTATTTACGAACTGATTGACCAAATGAGGCGAAACACATATCGATGAAAAGCTAGTAAAAATTCCAATTCAATGAAACAATCAAAATATAAATTCAACAAAAATAAAAAAATGGAAAAATTGTAAGACAAATAACTTAAATCAAAATCATAAAAGGGTTTTGCCAAACATTAGTGGAAAGGTTTCCCATTATTTGAAGTAATTAAGTTAAATAATGGGGGGGGGGGGTGTTGGGTTTTCCTTACAACACAACAATAGAACAAATATCAAATCCATATAATAACAAGTACATTTGCATACAAAACATAAGAGAAAAAAGCTCTTATTAGCATATGAAAATCCAACCAAGTAAGGGACTTCCACATACCACCTGACCATAGATTGAGCTAAGCCAAATCTCTCTTTAATCCAATCACCCCTGTGCAATATTCCAAGCATGAATGTGGGATCGCATGGAATACGATAAGAAAACCAAACTAGGGCTTCCAAAGGCCAAACCACCTCAACCTTTAACTAGTGATTCCACCTCATGGTCGCACATCACTAACCGTCACTAGATCGGTCTCTATCCAAGTTATCTAAGGCTCCAAATCATTTGTTCCAACCCGGATTCTAGGAATAGTAACTCAACCCACAACTATGACCAGGATCCCCAGCATTTTTCCAACCAAAACATACAATATCAATTCATATCCACACGATACATGCATATATATACATAAACATTAGCACAAAACAATCATGATCCTGTTAGAAAACGACATACATACACACACACATACATATAAACGTTAGCATAAAAGCGATCATGATCCATGATGACCCTGATAGATAACAATGTAGATACACATATATATGCATATAATCATGATTATAACAAAATACTAAATGCCAAGGTCAAGGTTAAGAGAACTCCCTTCATCCATGCACATCATGCGCAACATTGAGAACCACTGTTCCCAACATAGCTAAGGAATATGGTGCCTCAGATCCATTTACCTTACCTTTATTGATTATCATTCCCATGATTGTTATGTCATCGTCCATTTACACCAATGGACCCAACCAATCCAACTGGTTGTTATATTCTTACCTTAAACTGCTCTTACTCATGCACCGTCTTCATCTGAGTCTTACAGTACCTGTTGGGTACCACACAACTCTCTCTAGTCTCTATTAACTTTGCTCTTTCCCAACCAATTCCAAATAATCTCAAAACATAAAAGGCAAGACCGAGAAGCAAACAAGAAGAAAACCATGGAAAGCCAACAACAATACAACACCACAACCAAAGTGGCATGGCCATGCACAAGATGCAAACAAAATTGCACTCATGCACAACAAATCACCAAAAGGCCAAAAGCACAAGGAAAACAACAAATACTATGACTCGATCCTCATGGTTCCTAGTGCTTCCAAGGGAAAGATCAACCTGAGCCTTCCTTAGAATTTCATGGCAGTCTCTTTGCCATGCAATTTTCTGTATGATACTGCCATCAACACATAACTTTGAGTGCATAAATATACATAACAATACACTGGTTACCTTACCTTGTTGTCCCAAGCACATTGCTTGCAACTAAACACATCCATGCCATGTATCAAGGGACTCCAATTATCTTGACAAATCCACCTGTAACTAGAGACTAGCTAATATACTTGTCAAGTACATGTTCATGAATCTAGCACATATCCACATAATTTCGTACAAGATTAATGTTAAGAAGACTTTCTATATGAAAAATACCCATTCATTTGGAATTAAGGTTTCCAAACATAGCCAAAGGAATTCTTGCCCAATTCCTTTATTCTACCTTTTTACCTTGTTGGAATTGAGGCTTACTATGTGCTGTCATATCACCCAACTGTTAGTTATATAAACACAACAACTATTACCTTATCATTCTAATACCTAACATGTTTCCTGCACCTCTTCACCTATGTCATCCATACTCTCAAAATATCAAGACAATCATATCTATCAATTTGAAATCAACCTTTACTGAGACTAATAATCATGTCATAATCCATAGTAAACTCATAATCATTAGATGTAGAAATTTTGAATAATATAACACTTATTCACAGAGATTATCCCAATTATACACTATTGCGGAATACATGCATAATACGTAACCTCCTCTACGTTGATCATCAATTTTACGGAATTAAAAACAATGAAACATCAATCACATGCACACATTAACACAGTATGTAACCCGAGGAAAGCATACAGCTGAAAACCCCACACTATCTGTATATTATAATGATTGAGAACATTTAACAATACATAGTACAATACTCCTCACAAGTACTCAGTACTATCTCCACCTGTTACACACAAACTAGCTCAGATCTGAATCAATCACAGGTTCAAATCTCCTCCACTGCTTGCTTGCCTCCACTGCGCAATCTTGCATGAGAATGGATGAGTATGGCTGATCCAAACTCGTATTTCTTTGGCTGAACCATGAAATCCTCATTGGCAATACTCAATCCATTGATTGTGCAAATCTCATGCACAACTATAGTCACAACTGATAGCAATCTCAACCTCTAACACCTGTCTCCACTGAACTATCCATGCACTGAGTTAACTGATGTATTCTTTAGTTGCTTTATGAGTTAATAATTAGTGAATTAATTAACAATTAATTCACATCACTCATCACTAGTGTATTTGCAGTTAAACTAAATACAACTAGTTCAACCAAGTCAAACTGAACACAACTCCATCAACTCCTCAATCAACTCCACCAAACTCAACCACATGAGTTCTAACTGAAGTCCGTCATGCAATAGCTCAACTGACCCATAAGAAAAGCGTATTTCCTTATGACAGCTGCATGTGCCACATCTGTAGCTCAAACTGAAGTGCTCCAACAGGATAAGATAATGTTTATAGTCCAAATATTATTATGAGCTAATAATATTCGACTGTTCTATTTTTATCCTGGCAGTCTAAAAATAGACTCCGACCATATGTCTAAAAGTAGAAGTCCATCTATTTTTACCAACATGACCAATCATCCACAAATAGCATCCTGCAACTCATAGACCATGATCCATATGTCTAAAAAATAGACATAGTCTAAAAATAGACATTGCGCCAAAAATAGCCTGCGGGCCCACTTAGTGAATGCGACTTCTTTCCACTAAGCTCCATCATCTTGTTGCATTCTCAACACTCCCTCTCAACAAGATATGGATTATCAGCAACCCCTATCTTGCCTCAGTGGTATTTGAATTTGCTCCTGGTGAGTGCCTTTGTCAAGATATCAGCATCCTGATCCTTCGTTGGAATGTATGAAAGTAACATGATTCTCCACTGCACACAATCTCTGATATGATGGTACCTGATGTCAATGTTCTTAGATCTATCATGAAATACTGGATTAGCCGAGAGTTTAATGCAACTCTGGTTATCACAATAAATCACAATAAGCTCCAAGTATGAACCGAACAACCCAACCAGGATCTTCCTCATCCATATAGCCTCGCATACAACCAAACTTGCTGCCATATACTCGGCCTCTACTGAACCGAGTGCCATGGATCTCTGCTTCCTGCTGTGCCAAGAAACTACTGTCGACCCGATACTGAAAATCCCTCCAGATGTGCTCTTTCTGTCTGTTTGGCTCCCTGCCCTATCTGCATCCTTGAAGCCACATAGCTTCACCTCATCCTCTTATCTGTACCACAATCCATATCCCGATGTGCCTCTGAGATAACGCAATACATGCTTGCCTGCCTTCCAGAAGAGCTTGGTTGGCTTAACCATAGCTTGTGAAAGCTAGTTAACAGCATAGCATATATCGGGTCGTGTATTGACCAGATACATAAGCGACCCCACCAACTATCGATAAACAGTGGCATCCACTACTCCTGATGAAGTAGCATCCTCCTTCCTCCATCCTCTAGGAAGAGGAGTATCAACAGGCTTGCAGCGATGCATGTTGAAATTCTCCAGTATCTCGTGAGCATACTTACCCTGAGAAACAAATAGTCCATCACTGCGCTACCAATTTCCAATCCCAGGAAATAATGAAGGAGGCCCAAGTCCTTCATCTCAAACTCCTTAGCAAGATCCTCCTTGCATGAAAGTATCAACAGCTCATCACCTGTCAAAATCAAATCATCTACATAAAGTACAATGATAAGCAACTTACCCTCCACCACAATCTGGTATAGGTTAGGATCCGCCTCACTCTTGGAGAATCCAAGTCCCGTGAAATAGTTGTCTATCCATGTGTACCAAGCACGTGGTGCTTGTTTCAACCCATACAACGCTCTCTTGAGCCTGCACACATGCGACTCGCTGCTGAAGATCTCAAAACCTTTGGGCTGCTCTATGTACACCTCCTCCTCAATGACTCTATTGAGGAACGCAGTCTTCACATCCATCTGATGAATGTGCCACCCCATCTGTGCTGAGAGAGCAAGAATCGTCCGTATGGAAGAATACCTTGTGACGGGTGCAAAGGTCTCCTCATAATCTATTCCCTCTATCTGTGAGAAGCCTCGGGAAACAAATCTCGCCTTGTACTTCTCCACACTCATGTCAGCTGCCTGCTTCACTTTGTAGATCCATCTCGAACCCACCACTGATTTCCCTTCCGGTCTTGGGACAATCTCCCATGCACTGTTTCTGACAATCGAATCATACTCTTCCACCATGGCATCTACCCATGTGGGATCCTCCACAGCTTCCTCGAAAGAGGATGGCTCAATCACAACACATTTGCTCACAAGAACCATGTGTCCAGTGTACCGATCAAGTGACTGTCTCTGTCTATGTTGAGTTGTAGGTGGTCCTACAACCTTCTCTGCATCTTTAGCTAGTTGCTCAGCTTCTGTAATGCGCTTTCACCCTCTGATGGTTGGCACTGCATGAGTGGTCTCTTCCACTCCATGAACTTCGTCCTGTGGATGATCCACGTCGTGAAGCTCATCCTTAGGAACTAATAGCTCCTCATCTGCATGCAAGTGTGGCTCCCTCTCAAGCGAACACTTCATTGCTTTCTCCTCTTGAAATTTTATATCCAGTCGCACAATAGTCTTGCGACTGTCTGGCAAATACACACGATAGTTGTGGGGCGTATCAGTGTACCCCACAAATATCCCAACCTCTGCAGTTGGCTCCAGGTTCTTCCTGGCATCCTTCGCCACATGCATGTAAACGTTAGAACCAAAAATCCTCAAATGAGAAATATCAGGTCTCTTACCAGAATAAGCCTCCTTGGGTGTACTCATGCCAAGTATCCTGTGAGAACAACGGTTCTGCACATATACTGCAGTATTGCATGCTTCCACCCACAAATGAAGGGGTAGGCCCTGATCATGCAACATCACCCATGCAACACCCACGATAGTTCTGTTCTTCCGCTCAGCAACCCTGTTCTGTTGTGGCTTATGGGGAGCTATGAGCTCTCTTCGAATCCCTTCTACGCTGTAGAAATCCTTGTACTTGCCAGAGATGAATTCACCACCATTGTCTCTCCTAAGAGCCTTCACCGTCTTCCTTGACTCCTTCTCGACCAGTGCTTTGAACTCACAGAACTTTGAGTATGTCTCGCTCTTCTTCTGCATGAAGAAGATCCAGCACTTTCGAGAGAAATCATCAACAAAGATCACATAGTACCTGTGCTTTGCTGTCGAGGCTACTGAGAAAGGTCCACACACGTCTATGTGAATTCTCTCAAGGATCTTCGTGGCATGACTATCCTTCTCGTGAAAGGTGGCTTTCACAAATTTTCCCAAAGTACACCCCTTGCATTGATCTGACTGCGCAAGAGTGCCTTTAGGAAGCCCAATAGTGATCTGCTGCAGTATCTTCAAGGCTCCATGGTGAAGGTGACCCAATCTCCTATGCCACAGTTTGCTGTCATCCCGGCTCACCAATCCTTCTGCCTTGCATGCCATTGCTGCGCAGCCATCTACATGCAACTGATAAAGGTTCCTGACATGAACCCCTATCTTTCGGGTTTCTTCAGTTGTCTTACTGCGCAAGAAAGCCTTTCCCTCACTGAAAACAACATCATATCCCTTGTCTTCTAACATTGCCACAGAGATAAGCTTCTTCTTCAATCTTAGAACATGCATCACTTCCTTCAATATGAAGGGTTTACCAGACTCCCTCTCATAGGAAATAGTACCGATACCGGTCGCACTGTATCTACCATCATCGCGGATCTTGATGTGCACTCCAAGATCTTTCTCCTCTAGATCAGAAAACAAATCTCGATCTCCTATCATGTGAAAAGACGCACCACTGTCCAAGAACCATACCGATCCCATCACACTTGATACCAAGCACGTGATCAACAAAAAATCCAGCTCAAACTGCGAGGCTAAGGCCTCTCCTACTGCAAATCCAGCAGCTTGCTTCTTTTTCTTCTTCTGTGGACAATTTGTGGCATAGTGTCCGTGCTGGTGACAGTGAAAGCAATTCACCTTGGACATGTCCTGCTTCTTACCTTTCGCACTGGAATGAGAAGCTTTCTTGTTCTTCCCCTTCTTTGCTTTGGTAGCCAAAGCACAATTTTCTTCATTAGATGCCTTTGATGAAGATCCATCCCTGGTATTCCACTTAATCTCCTCCTGCACAAGATCTAACCAAAGTCTCTCCCATCCTGGAAATTTCTCTCAACCATTGACAGAGTCCTGATAGGAATGCCAACTCTTCGGAAGACCAAGGAGAGCTAAGCTCACCAAGTCCTCATCATTGACAGTCACCTCCACACTTCCCAGCTCATCCTGACATTGAGTGAACTATGTGAGATACTTGGGCATACTGTCTCCTTTCTCACACTTAATGTTTCTGAGTTTATCCTTGAGTGCCAACTTCCTCTGGTCGCTCTTGCTTTGGAATAGATCTATTAATGCTTTCCACATCAAGTATGGAGAAGCCTTTCCATGCAGGCTGGACACAATGTGATCCTTCACGCCCTCCAACAGAATCCTTCGACACTTTGCTGTCTTCTTTTGCCAAACCTCAACATGAGCAACATCAGTAGGCTTTGGGACCTCAGCCTCTATGAACTCCTTAGCCCATTGTCATCTAACACAGCCTCCATCCTATCTTTCCATGCAATATAATTTGAGTTGCTCTCAAGAGCATACTCCAATCGCAATCCGTTGAAAGACATTTCAACTTTGACACCAAGAACACACTGCTGCAAATTCGAATTCCACCAGCTCAAAACTCAACCGCTTCTGATCTAAAATTCGTGAGAACAAAGTATTTCTCATACAGAGATTGACTGTATGGGCTTTTACCGGATATCTCACCTTCCAAAGGAAAGATGAATCCAGAGGATACCTGGCCCGATTACAGACTCTGCCTGAAGAAATAAAATGTAAACACTTTCTGAATAATAGATCTGATGATCAACTCTACTCCGATACCATGTAGAAATTTTGAATAATATAACACTTATTCACAGATATTATCCCGATTATACACTATTTCGGAATACATGCATAATACATAACCTCCTCTACGTTGATCAACAATTTTGCGGAATTAAAAACAATGAAACATCAATCGCATGCACACATTAACACAATATATAACCCGAGGAAAGCATACAGCTGAAAACCCCACACTATCTGTATATTATAATGATTGAGAACATTTAACAATACATAGTACAATACTCCTCACAAGTACTCAGTACTATCTCCACCTGTTACACACAAACTAGCTCGGGTCTGAATCAATCACAGGTTCAAATCTCCTCCACTGCTTGCCTGCCTCCACTGCGCAATCTTGCATGAGAATGGATGAGTATGGCTGATCCAAACTCGTATTTCCTTGGCTGAACCACGCAATCCTCATTGGAAATACTCAATCCATTGATTGTGCAAATCTCATGCACAACTATAGTCACAACTGATAGCAATCTCAACCTCTAACACCTGTCTCCACTGAACTGTCCATGCACTGAGTTAACTGATGTATTCTTTAGTTGCTTTATGAGTTAATAATTAGTGAATTAATTAACAATTAATTCACATCACTCATCACTAGTGTATTTGCAGTTAAACTAAATACAACTAGTTCAACCAAGTCAAACTGAACACAACTCCATCAACTCCTCAATCAACTCCACCAAACTCAACCACATGAGTTCTAACTGAAGTCCATCATGCAATAGCTCAACTGACCCATAAGAAAAGCGTATTTCCTTCTGACAGCTGCATGTGCCACATCTGTAGCTCAAACTGAAGTGCTCCAAGAGGATAAGATAATGTTTATAGTCCAAATATTATTATGAGCTAATAATATTCGACTGTTTTATTTTTATCCTGGCAGTCTAAAAATAGACTCCGCCCATATGTCTAAAAATAGAAGTCCATCTATTTTTACCAACATGACCAATCATCCACAAATAGCATCCTGCAACTCATAGACCATGATCCATATGTCTAAAAAATAGACATAGTCTAAAAATAGACTTTGCGCCAAAAATAGCCTGCGGGCCCACTTAGTGAAGGCGACTTCTTTCCACTAAGCTCCATCATATTATTGCATTCTCAACATTAGACATAATGCTACAACTATCACCTATTAGACTCAAGTACATATCAACTATCTCAACACATATGTGTGAGTAAAGCCATCTTAAAACAAGATCATTTGAGCACATACTCATATTATGCAATTCATCAAACATTCAACAAATTGTAACATGTTAGATAAATCAACTAGATGACATAATAGACATTAAACACTCAAGCACCAAATAGATGACATAATCAAACAGTGAAGCACCAAGTATATGACATAGGAAAACTCATACCTTAATGTATCTTAAGGGAGGCTATCTTATCTGCACAATTAATCTAGTTAGCACGATATAACTTCACAACACATCATCTCAAACACAAATAAGATCATGATATCCATAATAGTCACTAACTAATATGTTCACATCATAAAATCATAAACATTTGTCGTTCATGCATAACAATCACATATGTACGATTAGTCTAAATTAGTACTACACAATGTCACAAATAAGTCGACTCATATCTAAATTTCATAACCCTAACCATCTGCATAGAGCAATTCAACTTAGTAATATACATATAACATCAAGGTCTTAATGTAATAACCCTAATCATCAAGCTAAATATCATATAACAACAAGAAGTTAACCTATAACAAACTCATCAACAACATATAACATAATCATCAAGTTATCTAACATAAAACAACAATAGCAATGCATACAACCACAGGTTACTATCATTCATGACTATCCAACACATGCATATGACTACACTAATCAACTAGAATCTATCATGTATATAACCATAACATCAATAGAATGAAAGGCATACACATAACCATAATGAATATAACAATCCTTAACCTACATACCTGGATGCCCAACATACAAACCTATATGACAACATGCTCTTGCCTTGAGGTCCAATGTTGCGACTTCACTTTGATGATCTTTCTCTCCTATTCTATCTCAGCCAACACATTAGCATCATAACATACCAATAGCATGATGATGACCTAATTGCATATAATTACCTCATGCACAACAAACTTCACCATGACAATGCATATATAACAACATAGAGACACTTCCATGCATAACAAATGCATGTACAATCATACACTCATGAGAACACACTCCATAACATACCATTAACCTTCACATGGAGACATCACTACAACCTTGATTGACACCGTGCAAGTGCAACAAGCACATGGAATGAAAGCATAAGGACCACATATGCAACTGACATGAATGCATGAACAACACACCGCCCATCCAGTCCGATGGGTGAAGCATGCTCTGATACCACTTCGTAACACCCTCCTCCCATATGTACCCAAGAAATCAAACATCAGGGGTAAACATGTGACGAGAGGCCACAATTATATGATTCAACCTTCTAAGTCACGTTAAGGAAGTGTAACTGTTGGAAACACACCATACAATCATTCAACATCAACACTAGGATGCTCAAGAACCAACCCAACCTTTCTGCGAACTAGCCCCTAGGTCCCACTGATATTTTGGACCACTTAACCTCTGGACACTCTCACAGGCTTGCAAGCCAGCATCCAGGGACTATTTTTCTCAGTTCTGTGCCAACATCCCTAGGATTTAAGCCACATTTTTAGGCCCATAGCCCAAGTCACTGCCTAGAATTGAATGACATTTTTAGAATAGTAATATAACATGGAAATAATAGTACTAATGAAATTACTTGAATAAGAACTTGACTGGACCCCTACTAGCCATGATAGGCATTTCGTCAAACATATCATGAATATGTAATCTAAAGGTGTAAATAATAGATCTAAGCATAGGAGTCTCATACTTATCTGAGATTCACTGTGAGACATTTTTTCCTTATCACTTTAGCTATAAGTTCATTGATTAGGCCATAGATACATTATTCATTCATATACAAGTATGAGAGGCATACATAGCCACTGTCATAATACATATTCATATCTAGCATAATAACAACAGAAATACCAAGGATACAATAGCCATAGAATCCACATATAAACCAGTATGATACTCATGAGATAACAAGGAGAAATGACCTCATATTAATGATGCAAAATCCAACTCGGTATGGGACTACCACGTTCCACCCGATCCTAGAATGGCTGAGACAGATCTCTCTTTAGCCATTCACCCATGTGCCATATTCCAAGCATGAATGTGGGATCTCACAGAACACATCAATCCAAAACCATCCATGGCTTCCAAAAGCCAAACACCTCAACCCAACAAATAGTGATTCCACCTCACGGTCGGACATCAACAAACCATCACGAGATTGGTCTATATCCAAGCCTTTTAGGGATCTAGAGCATTTGTTCTAACTTGGCTTCCTAGACTAGTAAGTCAACCCATGGTTGCATACGGGCTTTAGATCGTTTTTCCAACCAAGCCTTGGACTAGTAACTCAACCCAGAGCTTATACGGGCTCCAGAGTGTTTGTCCAACCAAGGCTCTAGGACTAGTAAATCAACCCACCAAGGGCTCCAGAGTGTTTGTCCAACCAAGGCTCTAGGACTAATAACTCAACCCAAGTTATTAAAGGGCTCCATAGTGTTTGTCCAACCAAGGTTCCAGGACTAGTAACTCAACCCAACCGTTAAGGGGCTTCTAGAGCATTTGTCCAACCAAGGCTCTAGGAACTAATAACTCAACCCAAGCTAAGGAAACATAAGAACCAACTAGAAAAATGAAGAAATAACTCCAAAAACACCACAGATATCTAGGAAATGGCAAGGTAAAGCAATCCACTGTCAATCCTAACCATCCTCCATGCCAATGACATATCATACCCAATAAACAACATGCATTCGCCATGCATGCCAAAACTAGTGAGGGAAACATACATGCAACTCGATACTTGCAAGAAAAACTTGTTGCAGCTATTGATCCCGATGTCCTCTTGCACTTTCCTGCTCTTCCCTTACCTTCTTGCTCGAAAAATCCAAGTATGCCACACTCTCCAAGAGTGCTCCAAGAAAACTCTAAGTATCCAAGAGTATGAGAGAGAGAGAATAGTGAGAGAGCTCCAAAACTGAACTGACCAAGCTTACCCACTGATCCTCAGAAGCCATTTTATTAACGAGGCCTCTATTTTCTTCATTTTCCATTATCTTCCTTCAATTTCCTCCTCACACGCAACCTATGACCTTTCACCTTCATTTCTCCTATTTTCCATTATTTTCATAAATAAAATGCCAATAAATGCCTCATGTCTATCCAAAGCCTTTGCCATTGCCTTTAACAATTTTCTTACCCATAATAAACCGAGTGAACATCCACTAGGATGTTTTTCCCACCATTCAGCTTGGAATATGTGTCCCATCAACCATAGCCTTATATATTTTTACATGGAGTTTTTAACTAGGGCTATTACAGTTTTGATCGGTCAAAAGCTCAAAAAAGGGTGACATGTGGCACCCCTCATAGGCTACCACATGGCATGATGACATAATGCTGACATGCAGATGACCATGGATCCCCAAGTCAAGGTCACATTTTAAGATCATATGAGGATGGGCGTTAAATTTAAGGTAAGGTCAAATTGTTATTGAAGTTCATGATCATATCACCAGAGGGGCTAAGCCCCTAGTTATACATTCGGTAGGTTTTTTGAATGAAAATTATGGCTAGCTACGAGGTCGACTGTGACCACACCATATATATAAATACTATTGGCATGAAGCCAATGAATTTTGAATATAAATTAAAACATAACAGACATATGTGGTTTGGCAGAAAAAATCAATGTGGTGGCACGATTGATTTGTTTGGTTTTTTATTCGAGTTCTTAGACGAGCTCAGTGCAAATTGGTATGTTTTGTTTTTGGTTCAAGCTCTTGGATGAGATCAATGTAGCAACATAATGGGTCTATTTTATTATTGGTTTGAGCTCAGTGTGGAAACACGATTGGTCTATTTGGTTTTTGGTTCAAGCTTTCAAATGAGCCCAATGTAGCAACACAACCGATCTATTTGATTATTGGTTCGAGATTTGTGACACATGACTATTTTCTTGAGCATGATTGGTCTATTTGAATTTTGGTTGTTGGGTCAAAATCTTAGGCATGCAAATTATTGTGGAGAGTTAAAATTTTGGTTTGGTTTTGAGCTCCAAGTAGTGGTAACATGACAATGCCTCAGCCACAGGTTCAACATGGTGAACAAGTCAATTTCTTATGAAATGTGGTTTGTACAGTGCTGGTAGTAGGTTCAAGTTTGGGTAAACTCGTTCAGAATTTTTTGTGAAAGGGTTATTGGTGCACAGAATTTGTCCATTTTGTCGAATTGTTGAACTTTTCTGGTAGTCGTAAATATCCCTTTTGTAGAACGCATCTGCAATAAGGCATTTTGTAGAATAATTATTTTTTCATATGGTTTTTATATAGTTGTAAATGGTTTTTGGAGGTTTCTGGGGTCATTTTAAGTACATATTGAATTCTGGAAGAAGCATGATGATCAAGGTTATGTTGTGAACACTCTTATAGTCATGATGAGTCTATATTATGTATTTTTAATGGTAATAATATCTATTATATGTTGTTGGAGCTTATGAGAAATTTATAGTTGATGTTGAGTATATGGGCAAAATAGGTTTCGATATGAGTTTCATGTGATTAAATTTATGAGTAGGTTGGAACAATGTTTGGACAAGGTATGAGAGGGTGTTGAAAACAATATGATAGTAGTAGTTTGTAATTTGAATATTTATATTGATTGAAGAGTAGTGGATATAATTTGGAATATTATGAAAAGAGGTACACAAGAAGTTGAAGAAGGAGGTGGGTGCCTCAATTAGGTTGGAGCTTAGAGCAAGTCGAAGCTTTGTTATCACCAAGGTTGGTGCCTCAATTAGGTTGGAGCCTAGAGAATTTTGAAGCTTTCTCATCATTGAGGTTGTTGGCTCAATTAGGTTGGATCCTAGAGCAAGTCCAAGCTCTCTCATCTCTTGGGTTGGTGCCTCAATCAGGTTGTAGGATACAATGAGTTGATGCTTGCACATTTTTTTATGTTGGTACCTCAATTAGATCATAACCTACCACAAGTATTAAATTTCATATTTGGAGGTGGGTACCTCTAGCTTGTTAGTTCTTGCAAATCTATGGAATGACTTGAAGAAAAAGAAGAAGAGGAATTTATGGTTTTCTCATATGGGTTTCAACATAAAAGATTCCGTCACATTGTGTTGAAGTGATGGATTCTTGATGTGTTGTTGATATTTCAATGGCTCCCTGATACACCATTCTATTCATTGATATGCTACTAATATGTTTTGATTCATTGCTACATATTTGTTTATTGATAATAGTTGTGAAATGGTAAAATTGTTGCTACACTGGTTCAACCCCGCTCCACTGTTCTTGGTGTGATATTTTGTCCAACAAAGGGTTCATCTCCTTTCTTGGATGCGAAAATTTCTTGTAATCATATGACACCCGACAATTTTAATTCCATTTATCACTTCAAGATTTTTTCTATTACTTGTTTTCTTTTGGTTGGCTATTTGATTCCTTTTGTAGTGGTTGCAAGTTACCTACATATTAGTGTGCTACACATGCAAACTTTATTATTAAGGTAACAATTCCAATGAAAAAGACCCATTTTGGTATTGCAATTTAAATCAATATATTTACGGTTTTAGAATATTTTCCAAGTTTGAGGGCAAGGGTAAAATCCCACATATTGTCTAGGTGTTAGGGGTCCTAATTTGAGGATCAAACTGAACTCAAAATCACGATTGGAGTTTATGTGGAGGCATTATTTTTGAAGTTGATCTTGATTGCATTTGAACTTCCAAATATTTCACATATGTGAAGACCTAAATTTGGGAGCAAAGTTCGAAAGTTACAATGAAATTTCAAGATGAAGACAAAGAGATATGAGAAAGGAGGTTGATTTTGAAATCAAGGCCCCATATCACTTTCAATCTTAAAGGGAAGTTTTTTTATGTTAGGCTCGATTTCTAAATCAAGTCAAGGTTGAACCACTTTGGTGAATGGAGGGATTTATTTTGAGGTTTTGGATTGATCAAGGAAATGCGGATTTCGAAGGTAACATACAAAGTTTGTTAAGAAGATAAGCAAAAGAAGTACAAAAAGTAAAGTCGAAAGACTATATAATTTGAATGGCGATGAGTTGATTTCCAAATCGAGGAAAACATCAAATAGGTGAAAAGAGAACTCAATTTTGAGAATCATGGACTTGATAATCATGCTTTAGAAAGGCTTTGGTATTAATTGATCAATTTTGAATGGGAAAGATAAAAAGAGAGAAAGAGAGAAAGAGAGAAAAAAATTGAAAGGAAGGAAAAGTGATGCAGGAGCAACGAGAGCATGGTTATGAGCAAGCCAAAAATATTGGTTGAGGAGGAGGATGTACGGGGAAAAAAACATATAAGTTTGAAGAAAATGGGATTTAAGAATGGTTGATGAACCATGTATAGGAAAGTGTTTCTTAGAGAACTGATGAATACAATGGTTTGAAATCCTTGTATTCTAATGGATGGCTACTCTATTTTATGGAATTCAATGATGTTTATGTTTTGTAGGTATAGGGTGAAAATATTGAGGAATAAGAATGAAGAAAACCAAAGAAGACCAAAGATGAAGTCAAAGGACCAAGTGAAAAATAGGAATTCTTGTTAAGTGGGAGTGTGAGGAATAACTCTAACTTGTAATGTTTAATTATATGGTTTGTAATGGGGTAGACTCATTCGAGAAGTATATGTATGAGGGGAGGTGATGAGAAATGAGGGAAGTTAGAGATGAAAATTTGGTTGAGAGATTGATGGAAGATTTAAGGAGATAATATTAGAGAAAGTTGTATAGTATGTTCAAATAAATGTCCAATTTTGACATAGTTGTTATCATCACATATTGTAATAAAATTGACCATTTATACACCGAAGGTAACACATTGGAATTATTATTTAACAATATTTCCCCTTTAGGGGGATTTTTAAGCATAATCCTTTAGGTCTCTTGCTTTACATAATTGAGTGCTTATGTTTGTGTTTATTCTATTGCCAGCTCTGATTTCATCAATTTTGGTATCAGAACATGATCGAGAGGGTTGCCATGAAAACCTTGGTTCCTTCAACATTGGTTCCCACAATATTGTACTAACATGCTTTACCATAGGGAAAAATTATTTGATTAAATTAGTTATTATAGAATATTCTTTTGTATTTGTGTATGAAAACATATAAATATAACATAAATTCTTGATGGGTATTTCATTTTTTACTAGATTTAATTTATTGTCTCTCTTAGATTTCCTGGGAACCTTTATGACAATCATCTCGGAGTAATTTTGATTGAAATGTGTAGCTTTGTGTTCAAAATTTACTCTAAACACACATTTTTTACTATAATTTTTTAATGTAGAAATGAATTGAATGCCCTTAGAAAGCCCTTAGGTACTCAAGTTTTGAAAATTATACTAGTCAAACTTACAATTCAAAAAAAATTACTAGATTTTGAACAAAATTGACCAGAAAAACGCCTAAAAAGAAAAACCAAAACTTCTGTTAATTAGATTTCCATGATTTCTTATAACATCTAATTATGCATGCAAACATAAGTTTGGTAGTAGAGACAAGCTACTATAGATGAAACATGAAGCATAATTCTTGCTAGAACCATTTGGCACAAGGTGAACACTTGTAGTACATAAATTCTGTGAAGAACATTGGCATAGAACCTTACTACGTCTAAACTCTTGCTGGTGTGTGGATTGTGGTATGTTAAGTCTACATGGAGCCTAGGAGCCTAGGAGTGGAGAATTTTGGAAAACTTGATATGTGTGGATTTTTCATATTTTGCGACATGAGAGGTATGCCCCATACTTTGGAAAATTGGTTGCGCTAAAATGCAAATTCTATAGCCTAGTATGAGGGTAATATGTGATTCTGTCCATGCTCAACATGGAGTTGACATGCGTCCTTTAAAAAAATAAAAATTGATTTAATAAGAAAACAACATCTGCTGGAACAAAATGAATTATTTACCATTTGAAATACATCTTCATCATGTCCCATATATCACCACAATTAGGGAAGGGAATTGAACCGGTGACTTCACATAAATGAATGCCTTAACAAAGCACTCAATCATCATCTATCCAAGACACCATGGACAAAAAACAAGGTTATTTTTATTTTATTTTTCATTAGTATTTAATATGCAGAGTTTTTATGGATCTTAGGATGAAATATGATTTCTCAACCATGTTTTTTTTTTGCGAATAAGATAGAATATATTATTGAAGGAACTGGGAAGTTACATTTTTTGGGTTGTGTGGGAGAGAGAGCCCGACACAAGACCCAACAAAAATCCATGAAATGTCCATGGTATTATATTTTTTACAATGCAACCTTGGAAAAAATGGTTTTTGAGTCCCAAGGTAGAAATAGAGTAGAACCCTCTTTACAACATTCTAAAAAATGAGAGTATAGAAACAAAAAGAGTAGAAAAAAGCCATTACGAGGCAGATAAGGCGAGAGTCACTTTCCTCCGCAACAGACAATCCTCTACGGAGGAAGAGAGACAAAAAGGAGGTTGTCGAAGTAAATCTTGGTTGGTGGTTACTAGATCATTTTCTAGATGAATGGGAGTCTCCTGAGAGCTCCCCTCCTACTGTACAATGGTGTTAAGATGACTAGTGGAGGCCCCAACGACCTCTTTCTTGATGCTTTGGGATCCTTCAACAGCTGAATGGACCTTTGTCATCGACTTCTTCTTGATAACATGTATTGTGGTGCACCCCGAGTTATAAATCGACAGTGGTGGATGGCTTTGTAATAAATTACAAACTTCCCAATCAGACTGTCAATATTTGTTTCGAGTGCCTTGGTGCACTCCTTCTGCTCCTACATCACTAGCCACATGATGGATTTCATGTGTCACCATGTTTTGATCATTCGCATGTAGACATTTTCGCGCGCTTGGGTGAGGGTAGGATCTGGAATCCAGGTGAAGTCGGTGTTGACTTCCTCAGTTGTGGCCTCATTTCGAAGATCATTAGCATGGGCTTCTAATTCGGCAATGCGCTATTGAGTTTCAAGATTAACCATTTCCGCGTATCACATATATGTGTTCCTTGTGGAGGTGTCCGCATGTGTGGTGGGGAGCGAACCCAAAGACTACCAACGGGAGGCTGCGCAACTGCAGGCACCTCCCAAAATGGAACTGGGGATGGAGCTATTCTTCAGGGACATGAAAGGAGCGGAAGGGCTTGGGAGCAATAGGAATCAAGGAGCGAAGGACCAGCGAAGAGGGATGAGGGTAGAGAGGAGAATGAGGGAGAAAAGGGAGAGGGGGGAATATATAGAGGTTGGGGGAAGGAGGGAGGTCAGGAGTGGGGAATAGGGGTGGGAAGGGGAAGCATGCGAAGATCTGATGCGAGGTGGTGGAAGAAGAGCCGAGTAGAGAGGATGTGACTAGGAGGTGGTGGCTGCATAAGGGAGAGGGGAGGTGGCAGTGAGGGCTCATGTATCTCGCAGGCCAAGGATGGGTCTGGGCACGTGTTCCATAATTCTATCCTTCCAACGACACTTAAAATTGACCTTGCAATGATGAAGGGAACACGGACAACTATTGTTTGGTAGAGTTGTTATCTTCGACATTGATTGATGCGTAGTGCTAATGGAGTTCACTATCATCCAAATCCTTTCAAGATTGGGAATGCAGGTGTAGGGTTCCTACAGTTCCCTCATTCGCTAGTCTATTCGTGAGTTTATTGACATTCCTTTTGATGGCTTGAGAGTGGAGGCCTTCCATGCAATCAATTATATGCTTGATCTGTTGAATTATTTTGTTTCGAAGCCAGATTTCTAAAATTTTATCCACCTCGATGCCCTGCTGAAGTTTTTTACCAATATGAGTGGCCAGCGTGGAATATCCTTCCACAATCAGATGACTGATATTTAGGTTGTGGGCTATGGTTATGCAATTTTCTAGGGCATGAAGTTCTACGATGTTGTTTGTGGCTAAACCTATATTTCCCTCATATATCCAGATTATTTCTCCTTTTGTGTTTCTAAAGGCTCGTCCAAAATTGACCTGGCTTGAATTACCTTTAGCTGCATTGCCATAGTTGAGCTTGAAAGTCCCCAGCTCTGGCAACCTCTAGATGTTTTTTTTTTGCATGCCTGGAGAGGGTGGTGGCTTCATGTACCTTGATCTGAAGGAGGTCCATCATTGAGAGTATTCTCTCTTCGGAGATAGTGGGAGGGGCTTTCACAGTCTGAGTAGGTAGAGAAGTCAGAGTTTCCCAGATTGCACTTTTGATTTTTAAGATCATGATTTCCTCATGAGTGTAGATGACACAAAAGATTCTTGTGTTGTGATCCTTCCATAGTGCCC
Source organism: Pinus tabuliformis (assembly GCA_031772625.1). Classification (NCBI taxonomy): domain Eukaryota; kingdom Viridiplantae; phylum Streptophyta; class Pinopsida; order Pinales; family Pinaceae; genus Pinus; species Pinus tabuliformis. The sequence goes on along the minus strand of CM062811.1, from coordinate 141,048,151 downwards.
AATAGACTAGATCAGGCATCAAATTCCATGCGCGGTTAACCAAAGGATGTGAGGAGAAGGAAGATCTCCAATTCGCGATGGTGCTTTGAATGGAGGATGGATCCCAATTTGAGCTGTAGAAAACCAGTAGTATCCAGTACCAGAATTTGGACGCATATGGGCATACATTCAACAGGTGATTAGGGATTTCTTATTCTTGTTTGCAGAGAAGGCATCTTAAGGGACTGATAAAACCTTTTCTTCTTAGGTTATCCCACATTAAAATCTTGTTGTGCATGACTAACCATAGAAAGATAAATATTTTCAGCCAGTGCTTCTTGTCCCAGATAGAGTTCCACATCGGGTCTGGTTGAATTTGATCTAGCTTGGCGATGTATTTGTAGGCTTCTTTTAAATTGAAGTGTCCTGCAGAATTGTTACCCCATCTGATTTTATCCTTTGTAGAGTTAAAGAGGATTTGTCTTTTTTGAAGTTCTGATGGGAGGTCTGCCCAGGACTGGGATTCATATGGGGAGTCTAATCCTCTTGATCCAACCAAATTCTCCATCTATCCTCTTCGTCACTCAGTTTCCAGTACTGGCTAACTTTGCTCTTCCCTTTGTTTTGCATATTAGCCTTGATTTGGTGATAATGATCTTGATCAAGTACTGACCTTTGTAGCCAAACGTCCTCCCAGAAAAGGGTCTTGTTTCCGTTCCCTATTTCCTAGAAACTATGATTTTGAATGATATCCTTTTTCTCCCACGCTTGGTTCCAGATGACCGAACCTTTGATATTTCCATTTAGCCTAATAATTTTCTCTTGCTAGAGGGAGGGCGTATACTTTTCTTTCCATAGTATTCCCCAAGGGGAGTTGGGGCTTGAAATCCCCATAAGGTTTTGGCTCCCAGGGCCTTTCCCAGGAGGTCTATGTCTCTGAGACCAAGGCCACCATCTTTTTTGGGCTTGAAAATTTTTTCCCATGCCACCAAAGCCCATTTTTGTTTTACCTCTGCCCCTCTTCATAAGAAGTTCTTCTACATGTTTCTGATTTTGTTTGAAATCATCTTTGGGGCTGCTAAAGCCGAGTACAAGTAGAGCGGTATGGCATGTAACACAGATTTGACCAGGATAAGATGGCGTGCCAGATTGAGAGATTTGAAGGTCCAATTGGAAATTATTTTCTCCAACTTATTGATCAGGTTCTCCCAAGTAGCCCAGGGGAGTGGCCTGTCTGCAAGGGGAACTCCAAGGTAAATGGAGGGGAGGGTGTTGATGGGAATGACCATGAGTCTGACAATGTTCCTGCGAATAGGCAACAAGGTGTTAAAGAAGAACAACTTGGATTTCTCGGGGTTGATAGAGGTTCCAAAGGCAGCAGAGAAGTCAGACATAATGGACATTAAAGAGGAAGCTTATTTGATCATTGGGAGCTCCAGAAGAAGGGTGTCATCCACAAATTGTTGGTGCGTGGAAGGGAGATCAGAGACATGGGGCTGGAGATCAGTGAGCTTACTAGCTTGCAAGGCAATAGAGATTGTGCGGCTTAACCCTTCAGCCATAATGACAAAGAGGAATGGAGAGATGGGATCCCCTTGCTTGATACCCCTGGAAGTATTAAACGGTTGTAAAGGGGAACCATTCACGAGGGTGTAGAAAAAATCTCCCTATACCATAGCCATGATCCAATTGATGCTGTCTTTGTGGAACCCAAACGCTTCAAGGACCTGTCTCATATAATCCCAACTAATTTTATCAAAGGCTTTGGACATATCTAGCTGAATTATCATACCAGGTTTATTTTGGGATTTGAGAGAGTGGATTAGCTCATGAGAAAGAATGATACTATCCATGATTTGCCTTCCTTCCACATAGCCAAATTGTTGATGGGAGATAAGGAGAGGAAGGATGACTTTAATCCGATTGGCAAGGACTTTGGAGATTATTTTGCATATGAAATTGCAGAGGGCTATGGGCCTAAATTTGTCTGGGGAATCAACAATATTTCCCTTGGGAATTAAAGTAAGGAAAGTAGATTTAAGGGCTTTAAGGACAAAATTTTGAATGCGAGATTATTCCACAAGGGAATGCACTTCCAATTTGAGGATGGGCCATCAAGCTTTGTAGAAATCAATAGTGAAACCATTCGAACCTAGGGCTTTTCCATTGGGCATTCCCATGACCACATCTTCCACTTCCTGGAGGGAAATTTTCCCAAGGAGAATTTTTTTATGCTCTTCAGTGAGGATTTTGGGGATATGCTTTGTGATCTATTTAATGTCTTGATCCTGGTCATTCCTTGGCTCTTTGAGAAGAGAGCTGAAATAGTGAGTGAGCTCTTCTTCCAACTCCTTTTGAAAGTGAATGAGATGACCATATTGGTGTTTCAAAGCTAGGATTCTGTTGTTTATCCTATGTTGTATCATTGATTTATGGGAAAATGAAGTGTTCCTTTCCCCACATTTCAGCCAATTGATTCTGGATTTCTGTTGCCACAACTTTTCTTCCTGGATGGCTCTTTCCTCCCAGCTTTGTTGTAACCTTTGTTCCTCTTGCTTACTTTTCTCCATAAGCCCTTCTTCAATTATATTTTGTTGGAGAATTTCCAATTTGTGCTCCAAGTTTTTTTTCTCTGTGATGATGTTGCCGAATGTTTCTCTGTTCCATTTTTTGATTTCCTCTATGACATGCTTTAACTTTTGTTGGAATGTGTACATTTTGTTTCTAGTTCTGATGGGAGGGTAAGTCCACCATTATTTCATTTTTTTCCATGAAGTCTAGGTGACCTAGCCATAAGGATTCAAATCTGAAAGGCTTATTTTTTGGACCACTGGAAATTTGAATCTTGAGAGAGATAGGCGAGTGATCTGAGCCTACTTGTGGTAGGATTCTCGCCTTCATTTCCCAGCAGGTAAGATAAGTTTCCTCAGATAAAAGGAAGCAATCTAAACGTGAGGCAATTTGACAATCTCCTCCTCTTCTGTTATTCCAGGTAAAAATTACATTGTTGGTGGGAATGTCGATGAGGTTGAGGTTTTCAATGGTTGTAATGAAAGCTTCAGAGTCCTTATCAAGCTTCCGGATGCCTCCTTTCTTTTCATACAAATTTGTTATCATATTAAAGCCACCAGCTATGATTTTGAGAGGAAGGAGTAATGGATCTTGAAGATTGGAGATGCTTTGGAGAATTTTAATCTGGTCTGTCACATTGTGTAGGGCATAAATGTTAGTTATGAAAATACTCTCATTGGTGCCAATGATTCTCAGGATCCTTGTTATGGAATGATGAGTGGCCAAAGAAGATTTGAGGTTGAACTTGGATATTTTCCAAAAGGTCATTAAACCCCCTGCCGAACCGGTAGCTGAGTTGGCTAAGAAGCTGTATGGCTTGAAACAAGAGTTGAGAAGGAGTGGGGGGTGAGCCGACTCTAGTTTAGTTTCTTGAATCAGAAGGATATTAGGATGATCATATAGGATTCTATTTTTTAATATTCTTTTCTTCCCAAGACTGTTCAGTCCTCTAGTATTCCAAGAAATGCAATTCATTGACATGGAGATGAGTTTAGATCTAGAGCTTTTACCTTTCCTTCATTGATTAATTTGGCACCCAGTTCTTAGAGGAGATGATTGGTGGTCTTTCGACCTTGATTTCGACTTGGGCCTTTGAGGCTGAGTCCTCATACTAGAATATTTGCTAATATGAACTTTGATGCTATGCTTTCTTGTGCTGGGTGGTGAGCTTTGAGTTTTAAATCTTCCTGGAGGAGATAACCGCCTTCAATTTTTGAAGTTGGTGTTTTGATATGACATTTATTCCTTTTTGTTTCCATTTCTTTGCAGTTGTTGCTAAGTCTACTCCCTCCAGAGATTCCTCTATGGCACTTTCCTCTGGTGTTTCCTCTGTCTCTATTTGCTCCATTTTCGTGTCCTCTTGTGAATAGTCCTTTCCTATGTTGGTATAACTTATGTCCCTATAATCATATTATTTTTTTGTTGGGTTCGTTTCAACTTCTCCTGCTTTATCCCCTATCAGGTCTTTAGGATCCATTTGCTCCTGAGTGTTGTTCAATGCATTGAACTGGTTTTGACTTGCTTCTTTATATTGGTTCTTCTTGGGGATAGCCTTTCTTCTGTTGTTACTGTTCCTGGAGATGACTTTAGTATATCCTTCGCTATCTTTTCTTTTACTTGCCTACTCTTGAGTTTGAGGGCTTTTGTTCATAGGAAAGTATCGGAAGAGATGCCCATGCTCGTGGCACTTTTTGCATCGGAAGGGAATCTGTTCATATTCTATACTTTGTAGCCAGACTTCGTCCCTGCAGATTAATTTAATTTCTTCTAGCAGGGCACCATAGACATCTATGTGTACCCAAATTTGGGTGTAGGAAACATACTGACCTGTTCTGGTGCCATCAGATATTTTGATGTACTCCCCCAACTGGTCTCTTATATCTTTTAAGATAGAAGGAGCCCAATAATCAGTTGGTAAGGAGTAGAGACCAACCCAGACTGGAACTCTCGTAAAATCCTCCTTTTCTGGTGTGAATTTGTCCTTCCAAAATCTCATGTATAGACTGGATGAGCTGTAGAAATAGGTTCCTCCTTCAAATATTATGTCTCTATCTTCTAGGAGGTCAAAGATGACTGCGAATAATCGTTTGGAGCCTAGCTGAAGTCTAATCTCCCCTTTGGGTGTCCATTTTATTTGTATCCACCAGTTTAGGGCTCTTTCAGTTGGCCAGATTCCCATGAACTTGCATATTACTGCATGTTCTTGCATATATTCTCTATAGACTGCTACACTTGGATCCTTGATTTCTAGTTCTAGGGTTATAGTTATTATTAGTCTTTTTCCTCTATTCTTGCGGCTGCTCGTGAGATTTTGAAGGATTTATGTCAGTGGGGAAGGGCATGTCCATGGCCTTTACTTTTTCCGATTGAGTATCCTTAGTTATCCTTTTCATTGTTTCTTCTTTCCTCTGAGGAAGCTGTTTTTGTTGTGGATGCGTTATTCCTTCTTTGTTAGAGTTTCCTCCTGGTGGCATGCAAAAGGTTGAGATGGAGGCAAACTTTGTGAAGAAGGAACCCTGGTCTGGAGGCTGACCAATGACCATATCTTTGAAGGAGTGGGCACCAAGAAGCTGATGCGATTCATCCATGGCGGTTAAGGCATCGAGAGCCGCCAACCAGATGTGCAAGGGGAGACCACGAAGAGCTCCGATGTAGGGATTAAGGATTTGTGGTTGCGCTCCAGTCTGACCCGCCAACCAAGTTTTCTGTTCATCCCAATGTTTTCTTTTCTCAACCATGTTGTTATTAATCAAATAACATCATCATTAACTTAAAATAATTAATGCTAAATAATTATTAATTTTATTATTATAACATTAATTAGGAAAATAGTTAATTCAAAAATTAGATAATAATGATTAATGCTATTAATACCATTAATTAATAAAAATAATATTAATTAATTTATTATAATTATATTTTATAAATATTAATTTAACAAGAACCACATGGTGGCATGTCACTCCTTATGTGTATACATGAATTGTTGAAAATAACAACAAGAAATGTTAAAAATAACATCAAGAAAGAAAATCCTAATTTAATTTTGTCCTTGAATTAAATTGGAAATTAAATTGATTCCACATCTCGTGACAACTTGTGATAGTTAACTAAGTGAATTTGACTTAGTTAGCTTAGTTAATTCTAGTTGAGGGTCTAACTAGAGTCATGTAGAGTGTCTCCTGCAATTAGGAGCATTAGTTGAGTTTATTTTGAGATGTAATTATTTAATTCACTCCGAGTTAAAGTCAATTAAACTAGTTCGAACTCATGGAGGAATTAGTAGGCGATCCAGTAGTGAGGTGTAACATGCAGCAATGGGGTTTAACTTATTGTAGTGGGAACATGTGGTAGTGGGGTGTAACCTGCATTTGTAGGGTGTAACCTACAATAGTGGCGTGTAACTTGCAGTGATCAGTAAATTGAAGATTCACTCATAATTAACTCATCCATGTCATATTATAGAAAGAACCATTTGAAATTGGAGTTCAGGGACATTGTAATATCAGTTCTATAATAATCTAAATTTTACTAAGGAACTGCACAAGGAAATAAGAGCTTGGAAGGAAGAAAAATTGGCTAAGTATTGGCCTGAGCTTGCTTAGGAAGTGGTGAGATAGATAGAGATGGTGCAAAGGTTTCTTGAGCTTGAGCAAAGCATTGCAATCTTCTCATATTTTCTTATTAATGTGATAAACATATAGCAAGGGTTTTTTAGTTGTGGCTTTCCCCATAGAATTATTGTGTTATGTGTGATTGAATTCTTTCTCTTTTATGCTTCATGATTTCATCGATCATTTATTATTTCCACTAATGAGTAGAGTGGACTCAAGTCAATTGTTTTAGAATATTACAATTTGAAGTTTGAATCTACAAGGAATTTCTACATGGTATCAGAGCTAGATTTGTAGAAACTTCTATATGGTACCAAAGCTATATTTGTAGAAATTTCTACATGGTATTAGAGCTAGATTTGTAAAATGTATACATGATATCAGAGATAGATTTGTAGAAATTTCTACATGGTATCAGAGCTAGATTTGTAAAAATATCTACATGGTATCATAGGTAAAATCACAATAGAAGAGAAGAATTTGAAGTTATCCTTGAATATTAATGGAGCTCTAGTTCAGGGTAGATCCATAAGACCCTCTGTGTAGACTTCTTAATGGAGCTAGAAGGCTTATAGTGGGTAGACCAGTGAGCCAATGTTTAGTGACACAAAAGGGAGTTGTGATCATTGACATTGGAAGATTGAGGAAGAGAGATATTTCCCATAGGGAGATCGAGACTCAGAGGGAATATAGTTTCACAGGGAGCAACCCTATGGAAGCTAGTACTTTAGGATTTGGGGAGATCAGAATCATTATTGTAGTAGTTTCAGTAGCAGTGTGGATGCAACAGCAGAGAAGTAGCAACAGTAGTATGAGTAGATCAGATTTAGCTCATGCATGCAAAGCCTTGAGGAGCAAGGAAAAGGTTAGATACTTGGTGGTTGAGAGGGAGCATGAATTACATCTCAAGATGCAGCCTCAGAAGCAGTCTCAAAAAGTTGTGGACAAACCAAAATTGGAGAAACAGAGAGGAATCCGAGTGGAGACATCCAATCAAGCAGAGACCTCCAGTAGGGGTAAATTTTGAGCCAAGTGGGCAGAAGGAGCACATGAAACCATACCTCCTTAGAATGATGTGCCCTTTTTGCAATAGTTCCCGAATCTGCCTCTTGATCTCACTGTTCTCCAGAACAGAGCATTGATAGATCAGTCCATTTGGCAATGGTGTGATCGAGGTCAGATCGATGGAGTGCTTGACTTGACAGTGCATAGGTACCCCTATGGGTGAGGTGAAAATATCCCTGTACTCCTCCACGACCTTGTCCATTTGTTGCTGCTTTGCATAGGAGCCTTGCTAGGAAGTCGTGGCCATAAACTTCTTCTTTCCCTGGGAGCGAATCATAAGGAAAATAAATTTCCTGGCCTGGGAAATTATCTTACTACATTTCGTTGTAGTGATCAAAGAGATGGCGATAGGCGGGGCTACCTCCGATATCATGTACAACTTATTAGCCAACGTAATAATCACAAAGTGAGGTCTAGACTCATATACAACATGTCGCTTCCACAAGTATGCTTGTCCTAACAATACATTAGAAACTTCAAGAGGAGAAACTTCACACAGTACCTCATCCGTGAAGGGCTTGATGCTATAGGGAAGGCAACACTACTGGATGACGCGCAGATCTCACCCTTGGTGAAGCCACCTGATGGTGTACAGTTGTGGATGTGTTGTAGTTTTTAGGTGCACCCACTTCATGACCTCCGTTGAAATGAGGTTCTTTTGGCTCCCATTGTCGACAATGAACTACAACGGAGAACCCTTCACCCACATCTATAAGTGGAAGACGTATTCCCCCTCCTCTGGATCTTCAGGCTCAATCTTCTGGATCTTGGTGGTGGCCACTTTGGCACTGGGCTCTGCATCAATGGTTTGCTTCCCTTTATCAGTTCCCTTATCGAGTTCTAATTCAAATTCGTAACCTGCATCTGATTCAAAAGCCTTCAGCTCAACCACTAGTGACTGCTTTGCTCAACACTCACTTGTATTACGAGTGGAGCTCTTATGGAACTCACACCATTTTCCCTTGTCCTTTTTCATCTTCGTGGTGTTGCTATTTGCTTGCGGCTTTGATGGGTTGTCCTGGGTAGTCTCGCCTGGGCTTGGTCCTTTGATCTGTGGTTTGGGGGCATTTTTTCCTTGCTTTGGATTTGCAGATCCAAAGTCCCTTTTCTTCTGTTTAAACTTTTTCTCAATCTTGACAGTGTACTGATATGCCGTGCCGACTGAGAAAATGTCTAGGAACTCCATCTCGTCCTAGATGTACTTGTGTAGACAACTGTGGTACTTGAGCACCAAATTCTGTTTAGTATCCTTGATACCCAACTTCGTGCGAAGGGTATGGAAAATATTTGTGAACTCTAACACATATTGGTCCCTTCCCTACTGTAACGTGGTCGAATTTATGTATTTGTCTTCATAGCTCTTGATAAGGTAATATTGTTCCTTGATGGTGTCCCAGAAAGAATTCTATGTGGATGTTGCTGAAAACAGTGAGGGTTCACTCTTGTCCTTTTGTTCACAATAGGTTTCTCACCAGTCCTTGACATGTGGGGTGGATTTGAAAAGTACAAAAGTAATCTTTTCCCAATTGGAAAAGTGATGAACTGAAAAATATCCTTCCGACATATTTAACCATTTATCTATGGAGTCTGCATCTATCAGGCCTTCGAATATGGGAATATCAAAATTAACTTATACCTTAAAAGGAGTGGCACCTCTAGAGTTTATGTTGGATGAAGATGCATCACCTATGGGTAGCCGTCGAAGGATCTGGGTAGATTTATCTATCATCGCATCCCTTTGTCACTCAATGGCTTCCTCGTGCAACATTTTGAAAGGATCTCCTACCCCGTCATCTTTCTTTTCTTCCACCATGGGAGTTTGTCAGGTTTTGTGACGTTGATCTTGTAATGGTTCAACTAGATCAAGCCCTAACTCCTTATACACTGACCTCATTGGGGACATTCAAAGAAAAACATAGAAAAAGAATACCACTCTGATACTACTGATCTGAACTTAAACATGAACACAACAACTTATAGATATAATCATAAACACAAAGATGCAACATAAAAAATCTTCATTTCATTAATAGAAAAATATTGAACTATGCTTATAAATAGAACGGAAATAAGATAGCCCGGGAGATGGTAGCTTACCTCTGAGAAGAGATGTGGCAGCTTCATGTCTATGAACTGAGTTACAATGAGGCTCAAGGGCCTATTTATTATTGGAAAATATGAGAAACCATAAACAACCAAAACCCTAACCCAGGAGATGTAACACCAAGATTTTGTGGGCCCTATTGGGGTTAGTTGGGTAGCCAAATTCCCAAGGTTGTAACTTGATCATATTATCCCCATTTGGTGTGTACAATACCTTGTTGGAAAGGTCTCTCCGAGTACTACAGGTTTCGCCGTAGGCCCCTACTTATGGCTATGGGCTGCCGCAGATCCAAAAAAAAACGTCATTTAGGTGTTCAAAACTACTCCAGATGTTCAGGACCCGAAAAATGACTAAAAATAGTAAATGCTGAAATGAACAAGGAAATAGATGAAATTGACTGGGGGGTCTAGGTGGAACAAGTGGGTGGCCACTAAAATGCACCTGGATCGATCATATTGTTTTCTAGCCATTGAAAACTTTATCTACTATGTCATAAATAACAAATAGCATTATAGTCACACATGACTAAAGAAATTGCAAATGAAAATCGTCACTCAAATGTAATCATAGTACTATAACTACATTAAATTACATATGAAGGTGGCCAATGTGACTTTGTACCATATTGTTTGCTAGACATTGCAATCATTATCTACTATGTCATAAATAACAAATAACATTATAGTCACACATGACTAGAATAAATTGAAAATAAAAACCATCGCTCAAATGTAATCATAGAACTATAACTACAATACATTGCATATGTACTTTAGTAAATGTGTCAATTTGAATGAAAGATATTTCACCAAAATTGACTAAAATATGCAATCATTTAAGCTTCTATAGCTGCTCATTTTGGAATAAAGATTCCAAGTGGACATACAAAGTATGAGATTTAGAGGTGCATACATTATTTGTTGATTTTAGCATTATAATTTGTGAAAATTCTCTCACATGAGACCTAGTGGATCAACACATTTATCATTTAGATAACATAAAAAAAATGTTGCATGTTGGCCTTTGACACTCATTCAGTGTTCTCTGGATTTGAACAAAGATATTGCATGCAACAACACCAACATTTGCACCAATTTAAATTGTAACTAATCCACCTGCCACAAAAATTGCATTTAAAACGCTCATTGTTTTTCTTCTTCTCTGTTTTATTTGCAGAATCCAATTTGTGATTATCGGTCTCCTCCTCTTCTATAAGTTGTTGCAATGGTTTTGATAATTGCACAACTACACATTCCATGACTCGAAATTATTCACAATTGCATAACACTGTTTTTTAACAGATTCCACCCAAACTAGTAGACATCACCTGAACCTAGTATATCATCAAGTCAAATAATGATTTAACAATCTAAATAATTCCACTCTTTAAAGGATTTTTAGTATCAACTACAATAAATAATACCAAGAAAAAGTGTTCTAAAAACTAATTCCATTAGTCAAAGATGTTAAAATGTAAATAGATTAGACATTGTACTTCCAATCATACCAAACGTCAATTGACCAAAAAGTCAAATGTAAGTATCTAAAAATATTTGAAAAATCTTATAATTGTCTTTAAGTGTTTAGACATTAAATGTTATTAATTACCACAATTGCAAATAACAAAGGCTGTAAGGTTCTTTAATTCCTTCTAGTTCCCATTTGTATTTTATTGCTTTTCACTTGTTTTGAAAAGAGAATGGACATAATTGCTACATAAAAACATTAATTTTATTCCATAATTCACAAAATTTTAAAATTTTTAGATTGACACATAGGCATAAATAGCATTTAATTTAACCCCAAATTAGTGGACAAGAATAAAATTCATTTAAAATTTTGAAAAATATGCCAACTTTTGGATATTGCCTCATCTTGATAAAAGTATTTAGCACTTTAAAATTTAGAGCAAATTCAAACTTGCACAGATGTCTACAACATCTTAATCATTAGGATCCCATATTTATAAAATAAGAAGGACATGTAGAATCAATTATTTCTTAGCTAATATAACAATCACTTTATGGAATCCTAAAAATATATATTTCAAAGACCTATGATAAATATTATGGAGGCAATAAACTAGTGCATCATCTATTTACATAAAATACTTTGATAAAATAATTTATACTAGTGATTTGTATCTATGGTTCTATATTTTTATTGTTTAAATCAATCACAGTTTTTTTCCAATAATATTTGCTCATTGAATATCAAGCAATGCATCATGATTTACAAAAACCACTAATAAAAACAATAAATGTTTCTAACTATACAACATTAAATAATAATAAATAAAGTAACATAAAAAGTGTATGTATATATATAATAATAATAATAACAATAATAATAATACAAGAAAAATATATTTATTAACTATAACATTATTGTCCCCCAATCAGGGTGAGAGAAGTGGAGAGTACGACTAGAATGCCAGCGCAGGGGAGAGGCTAGCCAGGCCGGCCACCAACTACCCTCATAATAATTCAAAGGGACGCGGTGGCATCCTACATTCCAAGGCATCGAGGTGACAGGAGAGTGGGGGAAGAGGAAGGAGGAGATGGCGGCGGAAGTGGGATGGGACGTAGGATAGACGGGAAAGGGTTAATGAAGGGGGCTGAGGGTGGAAGACAGATCAGTGTGCAACAAAGGAAGGTGGAGAATGGAGCAAAGCGAGAGCTGGATTCTTCAGTGGTCGAGCGAATGTCCGAGGATGTGTTCTTAGTTTCAATTCCTGCATCTCTTTTGACCATTCATAGTATGTTGGAGGAGGGGGGGGGAGCTAGGCATCACTGGGGAAGGAGGTGTCTGAGCGGGTCCACAATTTACACTATAACGCATAGTAAAGTGGCGGAGGAGGGCAAGATGGGAAATGTGGAGGAAGGGGTGGTGCTGAATGGGGCAAAGGTTTGTATGGTAAGGAAGTGTGAGGACCAGAACAATGGCTTGTAGGGGTACTGTAGGAGCAGGGTAGAGGGGCAGCCTGAGGAAGATAAGCATGCAATCTGGGTGGGGGATAGGACATCTGAGGGCCCACCCTTGCCTAGCCCAAGGGGAGAGAGACCAGGGAGTATCTAGACCAATGGGAGAAACCAGAGTGGGGAGGGCAAGCCCAGCGACAAGGATATGTAGGCATTGGGGATAAGTGTAATATTTGATAATCTAACTTTTGATGTTGATCATTGTAAACAGGCGGTTTTAGAGGGAAAGATGGCATCGTCTGGGAAAAGGAAGGGGTCACGGAGGAAGAGGGCGGTAATCCTAGCCAGGTAGAAATGACCCGACAACCTCCACACCCGTATATCAGAGGCGTAGCAGGAAAAACATGAGGACGACTGTGAAAGAGGTAGCACGTGCATACAAAGAAGGAATAGACGCTGACATTCGTCAGCTCATACAGGAAATGGAAGACAATGTCATGGAAGAAGACTCTGAGCCCGAGATGGGGGAATGGGGAGATATCATCCCCGACCCGGGGCATACCAGAGGAAGGATGGCACTCTACAAGCAGGCTTTGAACGTCTACTGGGTAATGAAGTGTTACTTTCCAGGGCGCTGGAGCAAGTGGCGGGCGAAATGGCAGAAATCACCCAAGGTATGCCAAATATTAAGAAAGACATGAAAAACTTGCAAATCATAATGATTATGCAGGACAGCAAGCTGGATGAAATCCAACAACAATTGAAGAAACTAGCTCCAGCACCGGGGGACTCGACGATAGCACCTGAAAATGTGGAAGACTGAAAGGATTAATTCATGCAGTTTATAGTGTGTTTATTTTTGCGGATAGCATTTTCTTTTCCATAGTTTTATGTTAGGTTGGAACATGTTTAGTGACTTTTGCTGCGAGGTTTACTTAGCGTGGATTGAAAGACTTAGTAATTTTTGCTACCTAATGGCCTATAATAATTTAAGGTGGCCAACAGACTTGGTTTCCCATTTGGGCAAGTTGAGGCCACCAAAATGCTGTATATGGATCAACTTGATTTTATATAAATAGAAAAAGAAAGGCTCCACCGCAGCTTACAAAAAAAAACTATAACATTATTGTAATTTTTATGTATATTTACAATTTTTTTTCTTAGATTCAGTATAAATGAGACCACATCATGATGACGTCCAAGAATACTAGTTGAATAAGGAATTTTAACATCCATGAAATTTAAAATAAACAAATATAAAATTAAGTATGGGGGTTTACGCAGTGCATTATATTAGATATCATTTTGGGATTCAACTGCGTTAAGTAAGTCATTTACGTATGACCATTTCCATGAGAGGTAGTCGTAACTGACTAATTTCTCATGATTTTTGAATGGTTCACTTAGCACTCATTGCATCGGGTGATGCTCACAGGGGTGAAGAAGTGGGATTGAAACTAGTGAAATGAATCACATAGCATCAATCATCACTTCCGGGGCTTGCCCCCGGTAACCAGGACTTCCCAGGAGGTCACCCATCCCAGAACTCCTCTGGCTCAAGCGCGCTTAATATAAAATTACTTAATATAATAATTTAATACTCTATCTATTTATGTATGAAAACAATATGTACTCTATAATTTTATAATAAAGCGTTTTAGCATTATTTAAACTCTATAATTTTATAATAAAGCGTTTTAGCATTATTTAAACAATATATATATATATATATATATATATATATATATATATATATATATATATATATATATATATATATATATATATATATATATATATATATATATATATATAATTTAATTAATTTTTTAATTAATTTTTAAATATTTTAAATAATTAATTTACCAAATATATAAATTAAATTAAATTAAAAGTGAAATAAAATTTAAATTCGCATTCACATCGCTTTAAATTAAGTCTTTTTTACTCTTATAAAGTTTAGTTAAAATAATTAAAACATTCATTCAAACTTTAATTGATTTTGCAACCATCCTCAATCTCAAGTAAAATTAATAAAAATTAACAATTTAATGGCTTCATACAATATAAAACTATTGTTAAAAAAATGCTCAACAAACAAAGTAAAAATGAGTTTCATATAAATCATATTATAAACCAATAATTAAAACATTCATTCAAACTTTAATTGATTTTGCAACCATCCTCAATCTCAAGTAAAATTAATAAAAATTAACAATTTAATGGCTTCATACAATATAAAACTATTGTTAAAAAAATGCTCAACAAACAAAGTAAAAAAGAGTTTCATATAAATCATATTATAAACCAAAAGTTAAATATAATGCAAATGTGTATTTTAAGTATAAGGTGATAAAATAATTAAAAGTTATAAAAAGTTTAATTAATTTGGTTTTGTGTTTTTTTCACAAGAATGATATGAATATATATATATATATATATATATATATATAAATTTAATATTTTAGAGTAAATTGTCTAAGATTGTAATTTAAATAAATAATTTAAAAATTTAAAAATAAAAAAATTTACCAAAATAACTCAAACATAAAATTGATCCAGATGTCTAGAAAAAATCCAAACATAAAATAAAAATACACTAAAATAACTCAAACATAGAAATATAATTTCAAATAAAATTGAATCTCTTAAAAGACAAAAAGACATTCCCAAAAAAGCCCAAACATAAAATAATTTTAAAACGCTTCAAAATTCTAGTTCAAATTCCTTTTCAACAAATATCTCCTCAAATACAAATGCTTCCAAAACAACTACTACTACCACCTATGTCATCAGTGTATATGTTGTAAATACAGGAAAACATGTTCTTTGGAATTTCCCAACTATTTAAAAGAACACGATATGGAGTATGGGGCGGTACGTTGCTCACGGGTCTCGTGGAAATGGAAAGATGTGCCGACTTCTGACTTCACAAATTTTACAAAGCTAAAATGTTGAAAATTTTTGTCATAAACATTATAGGAAAACATGGAGTTTTTATATTGATTATTAAACAAAATTCACTACAAGTTCACATTTTCAATAAGTTTATATTAGTTGTGGTGAGTTTCTACCTTGCAATTTCATATAACTTCATATTTTAACTTGTTTTCTGAATGCAGGGAAAATTAATTCTGCTATAAATATTTTTATATTTTCACTAGCAAGCATGCTTCTTTGCTTCTTGTGATTCCTCAATTCATAAATAGTTGAATATACTCTATTTCTTTGTTTGATTCCTCTAAATTTGGCTAATAGTTTTCAGTTTTCACGAAATAATGGATTTAAAAGTAATTGCAACCTAGTGTGAACAATTATTTTTTAATTCATTTTTTGATAATTAACAGCTACTTGTGTTTATCAGTCAAGCACGACTGAGGTCAGGGTTATTTTCTTCACTAGCTAAATGTTCCTGCCAATAGAAATCCAACTCCCTGACTATTTAAAAGACCATGTTATGAAGTCGCGACCAATACCTTGTCCAGAAAACTTGTCGAAATGGAAAGATTGGCTGACTTCTGACTTCGCAAATTTTAGAAAGTTAAAATGCCAAAAACTTTCACCATAAACGTTATAAGAAAACATGGATTTTTTATATTGATTATTACACAAAATTCCCTAAAAGATTGCATTTTGAATTAATTTCAATTAGTTGTGTTCAGTTTCTACCTTGCAATTTCATACAACTTCATATTTTAACTTGCCTTCTGTGTGTGGAAACATTTATAACCAGACATGCTAGTTCTAATTCCTCTATAAACAATTATATATCTTCACATGCAAACATGCTTCTCTGCTTTTCGTGATTCTTCAATCCATAAATAATTGAATATAATCTATTTCTTTGTCTACTTCCTCTAGATTTGACTAATAGTTTTCACTTTACCTGAAATTTTTATCTATCTAGAATAATTAACTTATTCTTATGTCTATGTGTTAGGCCCAACTGGGGTTAGCATTATTTTCTTCGCCAACTAGATGTTTATGCCAATAGAACTTCGACCACCCCGACTATTTTAAAGATCATGATATGGAGAGGGTGTCGGGACCTTGTTCACAGTGCTAATCGATATGGAAGAATGGGCCGACCTACAACTTCACAAATTTTAGAAAATTAAAAACACTAAAAAATATCGTCATAAACGTTATAGGAAAACATGGAGTTTCTATATTTATTATTAAACAAATTCCCCTAGAAGGTTGCATTTGAATAAAATCCTATTACTTGTGTGTGAACAACTATTTTTTAGTTTTTTTTTTTTTTTTTTTTTTTTTTTTTAATTAACACATGCCTGTGTTTATGTGTTGAGCCCGACTAAGGTCGGGGTTATTTTCTTTAGCAACTAGATATTTATGCCAATAGAACTTTGACTCCTCGATAATTTAAAAGACCATGATATGGAGTCGGGCTCAAGACCTTGCTCACGGGTCTTGCGGAAATGGAAAGATCAGTCAACTTCCGACATTGCAAGTTTTAAAAAGTTAAAAACACTGAAAATTTTCACTATAAACATTATAGGAAAAAGTGGATTTTTATATTGATTATTAAACAAAATGCCCTACAAAATTTCATTTTGAATAAATTGCTATTAGTTGTGTCTAAACAATTGATTTTATTTTTATTTTTTTAAATAATTAATACATCCTTGTGTCTATGTGTCATGCCCGACAGAGTTTGAAGTTATTTACTTCGCCATCTAGATGTTTATGCCAATAGAACTCTGACCCCCCAACTATCTAAAATACCATAATATGGATTCAGGGCCAACACCTTGCTCACGAGTCTTCTGAAAATGAAAATATGGGTATTACTTCTGACCTAGAAATTTTTAGAGACTTAAATTCCCGAAAATTTTGATCATAAACATTACAGAAAAACATGCAGCTTTTATATTGACTATTAAACAAAATTCCCTACAAGATTGCATTTGAATTCCAATAGAACTCTGAACCCCCGACTATTGATGGGACGACTTCCGACCTAGTTGTGCTTAGTCTCTACTTGTCTACTTCTACATGATTGCATTCAAAGCATCGAAACGTGACCCCACAACAATGGATTAAGATTATTTATGTTTTGTCCCATTTGACTTTATTACATGTCCACCTCGATTTAACACTGAAACTTTGATGTTATTTTTATATTTACCTACAAACTCCACAATTTTTAGTTAAGAAATAAAATCACGAACTATTCCAGAGTTTGCTCGCATTGAGATCTCAAAAATCCTCATTAAACATGGTTTTCAGATCCAAATTAAGAAGTGTATCAATATTAATATCCACAATTAACAAACCCAACAATTTTTTTTAATAATTAACATGTCTGTGTCTATGCGTCAGGCCCAACTGAGGTCATGGTTATTTTCTTTACCAGCTAGATATTTATGCCAATAGAAATTTGACTCCCCGACTATTTAAAAAACCACGATATCGATTCGAGATCGAGACCTTACTCACGTGCTCTATGGAAACGAAAAAGATGGACTTTTTATATTGATTATTAAACAAAATACCGTATAAAATTGCATTTTGAATATAATTCTATTAGTTGTGTGTGAACAATTGTTTTTTTTTTATATTTATTTTTAATAATTAACACATACTTGTGTCTATGCGTCACCCCTGACTGAGCTCAAGTTATTTTTTTCACTAGATAGATGTTTATGTCAATAAAAATCTGACACCTGGACTATCTAAAACACCATGATACGGAGTCGGGGCCGACACCTTGCTCACGAGTCTACTGAAAATGAAAAGATGGGTTTACTTCCGACTACACAAATTTTAGAGAGGTAAATTCCTAAAAAATTATGTCGTAAATGTTACAGAAAAACATTCCCTACAAGATTGCAGTTTGAATTCCAATAGAACTCTGAAACCCCGACTATTTAAAAATGGACATTATGGAGTCAAGGTCTGCACCTTTCTCACAAGACTTCTGGAAATCGAAAGACGACCAAATTCCAACTTATTTTTGGTTAGTTTATACTGATCTACTCCTTCAGGATTACATTCAAAGCATCGAAACCTAACCCCACAACATTGCATTGATATTATTTATGTTTTCTCCCATTTGATCGACTCCATATCGAGGTGTTTTAGATAGTTGGGGGTCGGCATCTTATTCACAAGTCTTCTGAAAATTTAAAGATGCATATACTTATGACTTCACAAATTTTAGAGTGTTAAATTCCGGAAAATTTTCGTCGTAAGCATTACAAAAAAACATGGAGTTTTTATATTGATTACTAAAGAAAATTCCCTACAAGACTGCATTTTGAATTCCAATAGAACTACGAACCCCCAACTATTTAAAAGAATACATATGGAATCGGGGTCGACACCTTGCTCACAAGACTTGTGGAAATCGGAAGATGGGTCAACTATCGACTTAGTTGTGGTCAGTTACTACTAGGTTACTCATACAGGATTGCATTCAAAGCATCGAAACTCAACATCACAATGTACACCTTGATTTAACACAGAAACTTTGGCGCTATTTTTATATTTATCCTCAAACTCCATAATTTTCTGTTAAGAAATAAAATCATGAATTAAACTAGAGTTTTCTTGCAAGGAAATCTAAAAAACTCACCAGGATTCTATTAGCAGAATCTAGCAATCTGCTTACCCGAACTCTATATAAACACTCTTTGAAAACTATGCTCTTGGTTGTAGACACAAACGCGGTAATTCCAGCTTCAGTGAGTGCCA
The DNA here is from genome assembly GCA_031772625.1 of Pinus tabuliformis. Taxonomy (NCBI): domain Eukaryota; kingdom Viridiplantae; phylum Streptophyta; class Pinopsida; order Pinales; family Pinaceae; genus Pinus; species Pinus tabuliformis. Next base: position 141,029,180 of record CM062811.1, on the reverse strand, counting down.
AAATGCCAAGAAAATAACGTAGAGCCTTGAACACGAAAACACAACTACAAACTGAATAATTATAAATGTGCTTATCAATAATCCCTTAATAAATTGTCCACCAACACTCTTAAAACCAAATTTACGGCACCAGAGCTCAAAACAAGTCGAACTTAACTCCCAGATGTACGCAGAATCACTCTTTGCAGTACCTCATCTATATTATCTGATCTTCTTGCTCAATCATGCATGTTAGGATGACATAATCCCTCGAAACCCGAAGCCGAAGATGTAGCGGCGGCTAATATCACCCAAAATTTTTAAAGAAAAATATAATGTAAACTACTACGTAAACAATACCATAACAATATTATTATAAATAATTTATTTTAATAATTAATTAATAATACTCAAATTTTCCGTTTGAGGAATTTGATCTCGTTAAATAAATCATAAATTCAAAGTTAAATGAATCTTGGTTGATATGAACATAATGCTAAAAAAATAAACCGTGTGAACAAGGGACAATCTCCAATCAACCGAGATAAATGCAAGTGGAAAACAAAATTTCAATGTCAAACGTATTGTGTTTTTAATGAGTAGTATATGATTAAAATAATGAAAACAATTCAAAGTGGTTTATGAAAAAGTAGTTCTCAGCGTAAAAGCAAGGTTGGATCATATTTTTGATGATATTATGGGTGGAAAGTATTCATTTTATTTTTGAAAATTGAGCCCTTAAAAGGAAAAGTTGGGTTATATTTTTAATGATTTTTTTGATAGAGATTTTTTATTTTTAGTTTTTAAAAGTAATATAATTTTAATTAGTATTGTAGGTTGTTTAGTTTTTGTTAAGTAGAAATTATGTTTTCATAACAATTGTAAATTGATATATGAAATGGCAAAATTTATTGTTAATTAAGGGGTAAAGATTTGCATAAATTTTGGTGGCTGGTAACTAGTAAATATACATATTTACATTTTTACTTTTATTTTTAAAGTGTTACAGAATACATAAATAATGGTGTGCACTAACTCTTAGTAAGTATGTTTATCATATTTGCCTATGGCAAGTTATATTGTAATCATTTTATAGTCAAAATGCTTTGACTTTCAATTAGTTTTGAAAATTTTAAAAAGATTTTGAAAAGCTTATTAAACTTTTGAAAAATATTACTATTAAACTCAAGATTTTGAAAATAAAAAATATTTTCGAAATTTGGATTTTTATTTTATTATTGGATCATACAGATGAAATCACTAATTTTATGGGGTTATAATTAGAATTTGTCAAAAATAAGTTTTATTTAAAAATAAAAAATAAAAAAATTCTATATGTCACAAAGTGTCATAATAGTACACACATCAAATCTCAATATTTATGAAAAACAATACACACATCAAATCTCAATATTTATGAAAATTCCATTTTTATGTAAATGTGTCAAATTCATGTTTGACTTTTAATAAATGTGTAACTTTTGAAAATAATTTACAAAGTCTTCTCAAGTTTTTTAAAATTTTTAACCATCACATTTTATTTTATCAAATTATTTTTTGGTGGTTTAATTTATATATGTGTGTGTGAAATTACTCTATTAATAGATTCACTTTTATATTTAATATTAACATATATAATCTACTTAATATAAGAAAAACATCTAAAATTATTATGTTACTACTTAAATCAAATATTTCTTAGTTACAATGAGAAATATTTAACAAAATCTCTTTTTAGCTTTACTAATAAGACTTCAATATTATTGCAACAATTACAGAAAAATCCAACAAACACGTTTGTGATTTTCTATCACTTCCTATATCAATATAAAGATATTTTTGAAAATTAAATCTAAGTTCTTCCTCTAAAATCTTGCTGCATTTGAGTCTCTTCCTACAGTAATACAACTTCTTTAGATAGATGATCAACATTTGAGTTGATATATATATATATATATCAAAATTGTTTTTTACTTTCACAAATTGATTTCTAATTGGAATTGATATTATGGTCTCAAATTTACATTTATTGCCTATCTAATCTATTAATATTTAAAGTTTCCCAATACTTATAAATATTTTTCTATTGTTTTTTTTCATAAAAATCTAAAATGCCTAAAACTTAACTATTCCTTTATTAACAATATATTTCAAAATAATATAATGTATTGATAAGAAAATCAATATCCCCTCTATTGTAAATCTTTATAGCTCTTTGGTATCCCCCTAAGTCAACATGCCTTTTCATAATTAATTATGTGTTCCTTTAATATTATATAATGTTTTTCTTTCAAACATTTTTACCTTAGCTGGCTTGATTTTATAGGCAACTTGTGTAGGAGTCATATAAAGCCTTGAAATATCAAGTTGTCAAATAATGCAACATAAAGACTTATACGCATTTGTAGATGGATTAGTTATTTAAGAATATAGACAAGAAACAAAAGAAGATTGATGCCAATTTTTTGTGTAAATTTTTGTTATAAATGATTTTAATGCAAAATCGAAATTTCATTGTTTTAACTAAACACTTACTGAATCTTAACTTTGTGAATTCAACTATAAAAATCTTCTTACTTAAAATCTTTAACAATTTTATTTGTGTTAATATTTCAAAAAATTGTTTTAATATTCTAAAGTATAAACCTAAATTCAAAAGTTGAAAAAGATCTAAACTATTATAATGTCACTTACAAAATGGGACATTGCAAATCCTAAGTTTTAATAATTAAGAAAATTTAAGATCTTTATGCATCGGCATGAGGGGAATTTGTATATTTCTGCTATCAATTACGTTTTGCATAAGAGGCAGATACTAAGAAACAACACTGCATATTAGACTTGTTTACATCTGTTTCTTATCCGTATTTTAAGAAAATACTTGCTTAAATTATGGTGGGAAGTAATTAGTGGTAAATATGTTATTTACATGAGTATGAGTTATTTTCAACGATTTTAATTTTGGTTGGTTTTCCTATTGTTGACCACTCTGTGTCGACTACCCTATAGCAAGTACACATTTTTGCAAAGGAATTCTATCATGTTTGAGCAAGACACATTTCTAGGATTCATCATCATCATTCGTCAGTTCATTAGAATTGTAAACCCAAATTCTGTAAGTTTATTGTAAATGACTAGTATGACCGTTTAATTATGTAACAACACCTAAGTAAATCTCTGACTTTGGTGATGAATTTCATCCTAGGCAATTTTTCGTCTCATTGTTATGTGTTTCTAAATATGGATACCTGACAGAGTTTTTCCCTCTAACATAAACCCCAAAGCTAGGATGAAATTTATCAACAAGGTCTTAGGTGAGTCCTAGTGTTATATCGAGTCTTTTGTAAAAGTGTGTTTGGGAATTATCTAACCATATTTAGCTAAACTATTTAATTATAACAACCACATTTGGTTTATACTAGATCATATTGTGTTGCAGAATTGAGTAAATTATTAAAAGTCTATGTTTAAAGGTGTTTTCCCCTTTCAAGGGTTGAATTAATTGTAATATCTTGATGTACAAATATTTTGGTGCATGGTCCTTCATATTTAAACACCATGGCTTAAATATTTAAGAGTAAAAAAAATTATTAATACCCTTTAGTACCAATTAATTAATTTTTCTCACTAAAATAAATTAAAATCTTAAGCCAAAAAATTAATTAATTTTGAGTCATAAATGATTGTTTTTATTATTTATTTTCTGGCAAAGAAGTAGTTAAATAATTAGCTGGAAATTGCTAAAAAAATAAAAATGAGAGAAAAATAAATCCTCTCCAAGTAAGAAATATTAAAAAAGGGACGAGAGAAAAAAAAATTCTCTCCAAGTGAAAATATTAAAAAAGGGAATGTTCACTTTCCAAAAAGGAATCTCCACAAATCAAGCAAGAAAATACTCAAGAAAATATATATATTTTTTAAAAAAGGAACTAATTCCCAGAAAAAAAAATAGATTTTTTAATGAAAATCAAATTTATGGTCCAAGTTGGTCAAGAGAATGACGAATTTTCGAGGAGAAAAAGTTAGAGAAAATATTTTTTTGGATCAAAACAAAATACATCATCAAGGAATTCAAATTTTTTCTCAACCAATCAATAGTGGAGATTATTTTGACATGGATGAAGCATTTAGTTAGCCAAGATCAAGTCAAATTTGTGCACCTTTTGGAACTGGTCGTGATTCACTTAGAAGAATCTCTAGAGCCTACATTTTTTCTATATAAGGAATCATATGATCCTTATTTTAATATCTCTTAATGTTGTGCTCTGACTTTTTTGGTCTTGAAGCTTTCTTATTTTGAAATAATAATACACAAGTCTTTAGGGTGAAATATTGTGGCTCTTCTCTTATAGATATGGTAATGAATTCTTGAGCTTAATTTTCTACATGTGATTTTATTTGTTACTTCATTTGCTTACATAGAATTACTAGTGTATATCTATATTACATTGGTAATTAGATCTAGAAAATATTTTAGGATTGGAAGTGGTTAGTGTGCTTTTGTTTAAGTTGATAGAATTTTCTTCCATTATATTTTTCATGTCTCATCTGAAGCTAACAATTTTTTTTTGAGTTGCGTAGAAAACATCTAATTGAATAAAATCTCAAGTGTGAGGGGATTCTTTTGCTTAAGTTAACCAACTCTTGAGTGAGGAAGTGGGAGAATCCACTTTATTTCACTTGAAGGATTTATCTGATGAATTTGTTGTAGGGTTTCTAGACCTTAGCTAGAGGAAAATTTTATTTATCTCATTTATCTCTTTTTAAATCATTATGCTTAAATATTATCTTCTATCTGGAGCTATTACTTGCTATTTGAAGAATGGGGTTGGACTCATATTCTTCAAGGATAGTCCTTGTATATTTGTAAATAATTTTTCTTGGTATAAATTTAGTAAAATTTTGTATATTTTGGTTTTTATTTTGTTGACTTTGCAGTTTCTAAATAGGAGGGATAAGGGTTTTATTTTTGAAGGTGATTCACCCAATAGATGACGGAGAAAATAAAATTGTGGATTGAGTCCAATTGAAATTTTTTTTGGGAAACCACAAATGTTTAGAGGCTTCCATTTCCTCTAAACCAAATCTTTCTCAAGGTGTTCTCAAGGTTATTTCATTAATCTGGTTTTTTACAGCAATTTGTAACCTTCATTTGGCAAGGATTCATCAGAAGTTTTGATACCAAATTTCCAAGGGTTTGAATTTCATCGAATAAATTTTAAGAGTAGTTCCTAGGATTTGATCCCCCTTAAAATATCAAAATTTGAAAGATTGACAAGAGTTTCCATTTTAGAAATCTTGTAAATAATCTCTTCAAATTTATTTCTCAAAATTTATGTTTGCAAATCTAGCTTGGGCCTTGTTCCAACCTTGATACTCATTTTGTGTTGACAATTATATTTCTCTTGTTAGATTAGTCACCAACCTTGAAGGGATTTTACTATTTAGGTTATTTTCTTGTTTCATTTTTTATGTGTTTAATCATTGGAATTTTGTAGAAGTAATCATTGAATTTTGAAGGGTTTTTCCTCATCAAAAATTTGGATAGGATTTGGTATTTTGAAAATTGGAGTTTGGTATGAAATTTTGAGAAAAAACTGCAAGGCCTGGGAAGCTTCTTTCCTCTTAGTTGTGGGCTTGAAGGAGGGCTGCAATCCCTCTTTGTTTTGAAATAAATTTACTTCAAAGCTATCACATATTTTTTTTTAGAATTCAAGTCTCAGAAAATCCACAATTAATTATACAAATTCTATAAAAATTTTCAGCCTTTCTTTTTCCTAGAAAAGGTTTGTTTTTGGCATAAAATTTGTTGGAATAATATTTTGTTTGCTTGATAGGACCAGGAAACTCTCTTTGGGAGTCTTATTCCCCTCTTTCCACAAGTTCAATACTTGCCTCAGTCACCTCCATCTAAATCATCTAGGTTGAGGGCCCTTGTTGCCTCTACATTTCCAAAGTAGTAGGTCTTTTTGACAATCATTTCATCTATTTGGTGCAGTGAACTGAGGAGAACCATTCACTGACCTTCATGCTAATGTTGTTGCAGAAAAATCATATATTTTCCGAGTTTGTAATTCAAATTTTATAGAGGTCATGGTTTTCTAAGCAATGAGTAAATTGGTTATTAGTTCATCAAAGTTTGGAGGCAATGATTTAAGGTTGACCTACTTGTCTTGGGGTGTTTTTAAGTTGTGATTGTAATTGGATCAACATTATTGCTTGAGGAGAAAAGTTATTTTAAATCCTCTTATCATTGTAAATCTACTTAAGTCTAAAAAGATCCCTTCTTTGTGTCAAAGGGCCTCTCTTGTAACATATTAAAAAAAAAGCTTGCAATTTTCTTAGGAAGGCATTTTGGTTTTGTAAGCCTTTTCCAAAAAGTTATAAAGTCCTCTCACTTACTGTCACAACAAGGAATTATCTGTAATGTTTCAATAAAAGATTCATCTCTTTTTTTTAGGGAGCTTGGGGTCCTCACTCCTTGGCATCCTTGTCTCCTCTTTTAGGAGGAGTATCTTGTGTGTCTCTTAATTTTTCTCTTCTTACATTAGTTTTAGATCTGATTCTTTAGTCTTACTATTACTAACTTGATCTTTAGATCAATTTCCTTAGTATTTCTTTCTAGATCTCATTTTGCATCTTTTCGTTTTTATTTTTATTTTGATCTATTTTGGTCTAAATTACAAGTTGAGTATCTACTCTCTTAAGCTCATTTGTCTTTTAGATTTGGTAGTGTTTCGTAATTGTTTAGTTAGCAATCTCACCCGCCATCTGAAATGTCTGATTTCTGATGAGGCTCATTAATAGGTAAATTATATCGACCTTAATGCCACTCTTCATCTTATTAAAATCAACTTTTCTCACATTGCTTTACATATTTTATTATATTTTTATTAGTGAGAAGGGTAAAGGTGAGATGTTATGTCATGTGGCTTAATGTGAATTAATTACAGGAATTGGAGCAGTTTTGGGCTAATTTAAGTGTAGGAACTTGAAGTAGACAAGCAAGAGGGATTTTTGGAGATTGGGTCTCCCTCCTTAACTCCTCAATCACTCGAAGATTCCTCCACTAGATCTCATTAGCTCGGAGTTATAAGCAGCCAAGCCCACTGAGTTCATTAGCAAGCAAGCCAGTGATAGTTGAAGACAAGTCAATCTCAAGTTTGGGAGCCAAGCCTCCCTAATTTTAAGGAAATTGGTGGTAGCTTCAGATGTATAAATAAGAAGGCCTACGACATCATTAGGATTGGACTTTTTATTGTAGCCAAGAGGCAATTTCGAGCTAAGATATTGTGATTGTTATTCTCATGTTATTTTTTACATTTGGTGATAATGAAAAGGGTTTCTTTTATCCAACACTGAGTTGAATCAGAGGGTTTAAGATCTTGGGTTAGGGCCTGACCCGAACAGAAAAGGTTCCTCTTTTTGTACATGCATCCTTAGATTAGGATCATAGATTTGTTGGAAATAATACTGAGAGGGGGGGTGAATCAGTATTATCAAATTCTTTTCAATATATCTTCCAGATTTATACTTTAATTTATTCTTTAGATATTGATCATTAGTTTGTATGTCAGTACCATAAAATAATGAGCAAGAACAGGAAAAACAGATAATCACATCAAAGAACACCAAATATAAGGTGGAAACCCAATGTGGGTGAAAACCACCTGCTGCAATATGTCTCTATCTTCTTTCAATTAGAAACTTCTTTTACAATGATTTTGTGCTGGTGCAGTCCTTTACCAGTACGCAGGTTGCAACCTGCTGAGAGCTACATCCCTCTCTCATTTTCCAGTCTCTCCTGGAAGGGAGCTACAATCCCCTTAGCTCTTGTACTAGCTAATCTACTAGTACGTAGGTGCTGACCTACTTATTTTCTTCCAAGGACCACTTTTCATAAATTTTCAAACTGGATCCATAAAGATCAAATAATCATCAAGTACATGTGAATCAACCAATCTCCTTTTTCAATCAACCAATGAATCAACCAATAACTTCTCAGAATGCAGTAACTAGAACAACAATACTAGTAATCTAAACCCAGAACTCTTTAGCAATAGATAAAAGGCAGCCAACAAATATTTCAAGAAAAGTCCGCAACTTCACCAATAGAAACCTGCGAATATCCGCAGCTGTTCTGTGTCTAAACTACGCAGATCCGCACCTGGTCCTTCTTCTGCTCTGCATACCTCCACACCTACTCCTTCTAATGCACTACGTACCTCTGCGCAGATCCGCACCTGCACTGTCTACCTGACAGCGTACCTCCGCACTTGGTCCTTCTGTTCCTCTGCGTACCTCCGCACTGTGCCTTCTGCTGCGCTGCGTACCTCCACACCAACGCCTTTTGCTTCGCTGCGGACCCCCGCACATGCGCCTTCTGCTGCGCCGCGGACCCTCGCACTTGCACTGTGGATCGCCTGCGGACCTCTGAATAGAGCCAAATTAATAGTCTTCTAATGTGCCACAGATCTGATCATGCGCCCGAGTGATCACGACCTATCAATAGATTCGCCTTAAATTTCACCTTGATTTAGATCTAGCTTTTCAAACCGATCAGCCAGAATTTCAGATCTTAAGATATACAAATTTCACAAGTGACTAGCCAAGTGATCTCCTTTCCTTTTTATAGGCAAGCCCTTATTCAAACCATGGTACAAAACCATCGAAAACCAATACAAGGGATCCAAACCGGGGTTCAATAATTTAGATCCTATACCATGGACCAAAACCATAGAATCATGAACAACGGGCTAAATACCATGGGCCAAACATAAGAATTCCCACGTGTGCACGCTTCTCTGCGTTGGAGTGAGTGAACTAGGGTCCGCACCTTCTGTTTGGATAACCTGCGGACATGACCGCACTTTGTGAAGGGTGTGCCTGCGGGCCCGCACCTTTTGAATGGTGTACCTGCGAACCCCTTATTTTCTATCATTTTGAGAGCCTGAACAGAGATTTTCCACTTGAGTGAGTTGCCATCAAGTACAACACCTGTGCCATAGCGCCAAACCTGAATCATAATGCCAACAATCTCCCCCTTTGGACTTGATGGCAACCCCAAGATCCTCAAAGTCATTCTCCCCCTTTGACATCAAGGGCAAAGGGTTATGCTCCCCCTGAGAACATGCTGAAGTCTCTGCTCTGTTGATCACGCTCCCCCTGACTATAGACCAGATCTGCAAAAGAAAAATTCTTCAAGAAGAACCATAATCTACCATACACCATACATGACCTTGACAAAAGAGATAGAGACATATTAGCAGCAATATTCAGATCAGCATCCATGTTCTCCTTCTGTACTTTCTCCTCCAAGATCTTCTACCATAATGCCAACAATGCATTATTAGAAGAATATATGCTCCCCCTGAACCTGTGCCATTCGATCTTCGACCAATCCATAACCCAGCAAATGTACGCGTATACCCCATATGAAACTCGCGTACAACCAACAATCTCTGAAACATATGAGATTCAACAACAAGATGATGCATCAACTACCCCCAGCTTTTTCCTGAGGTATTCAAAGGTCTCCCTGGGCAGTGGTTTGGTGAGTATATCAGCAACTTGTTCCTTAGAAGGAACATACTCTAACTTGACCTTTTGTTCAAGCACTTGTTCCCGAAGAAAATGATATTTGATAGGTATATGATTGGTCTTTGAATGCATGACTGGGTTCTTTGAAATACTGATAACACTTGTATTATCACATAAGATGGAGATAGGTGGTGTACAAGTGATTTGAAAATCCTGCAAGGTCTGCATCATCCAAAGGAGCTGAGTGCAACAAGATGCAGCAGCCACATATTCCGCTTCAGCTGTAGATAAAGCAATCAAACTCTGTTTCTTGCTGAACCAAGATACTAATCTAGAACCCATAAAGAATGCACCACCACTTGTGCTCTTCCTGTCATCCACGCTTCCGGCCCAATCTGCATCTGTATAAGCATGAAGTGTGAGATCTGTATCTCTAGGATACCATAAGCCATAGTTTTCAGTTCCTTGAAGGTACTTGAAGATTCTCTTAACTGCCTGAAGATGAGTTTCCTTGGAATTTGCTTGAAATCTTCCAACTATTCCCACTGCATGCATGATGTCTGGTCGGGTACCTGTCAAATAAAGTAGACTTCCAATCATGGATCTATAGGTTGGTTGATGTACTGTTGCTGATTCATCATTTGCATTGAGGTTGCATCTTGTAACCATAGGGGTACATACTGGTTTTGAATCTTCCATGCCATACTTCTTCAAAATCTGCTTGAGGTACTTGGTTTGAGACAAAAAGATACCACCTTCATTTTGTTGGATTTGTAGACCAAGAAAATATGTCAGCTCTCCAAGTAATGACATTTCGAATTCTTTCTGCATCACCAAGGCAAAGTTTTGACTCATAGTTTCTTCATTGCTGCCAAAGATAATATCATCTACATACACAACAAGTATTAGCAATTTGTCATTTTCAATTTTTATATAAAGATTGCTATCTGCTGATCCCTTTGAAAAGCCTTGTTGATGAAGATATTTGTCCAAATGATAGTACCAAGCCCTTGGAGCCTGTTTAAGACCATAAAGAGCCTTTTTTAGTTTGCATACAAGATTTGGATCATTCCCAAGAATGAAACCATCTGGTTGCTCAATGTACACCTCTTCTTCTAAGTCTCCATTCAGAAAGGCTGATTTCACGTCCATTTGAAATACTTTGAACTTCTGAAAGCTTGAGAGAGCAAAGAACATTCAGATGGCCTCAAGTCTAGCAACGACAACAAAAGTTTCTTCAAAGTCTATTCCTTCTTGTTGAGCATACCCTTTACAAACAAGTCTGGCCTTGTTTCTAATTACTTCCCCATTTTCATTCAACTTATTTTTGAAGATCCATTTTGTCCCTATGACATTCTTATCTTTTGGTCTAGGAACTAACTCCCAAGTGTTGTTCTTTTCGATTTTCTCAAGTTCTTCATCCATTGCCTTGACCCAACATTCATCTTTGCATGCCTCTCTTACATTTTGTGGTTCAGTGGAGGAGAGTAATGCCAAATATCTTGAAGCTTCTGCAATTGTTCTTCTTGTTTGTACACCTGTCTCCTTTTGCCCCAAGATTTGAGATTCTGGATGATTCTTTTGAACATACCTGGATGGAGTCTTCTCTTCTATCCTTATCTGTTCCTCTGGTGCCTCTTGAGGTTCTTCTTCATCATCAGTCTGATTTGAAGGATGATCTTCATCCTCTTTGATATTTTCATAATTTACTTGCCTAGGAATGTTTCCTTCTTCATCAAACACTACATCAATGCTGTCAACTATTCTTCCAAGTCTTTTGTTGTAACACTTATATGCTTTGTTGTGAGGAGAATAACCAAGGAGAATCCCTTCATCTGCTCTAGGTTCAAACTTGCCAAGATATTCATCATTATTCTTAATATAACATTTGCTTCCAAAGACTTTGAAATGTTTTACCGAAGGAGTCTCACCATACCAGAGCTCATGAGGGGTTTGAGTGCTGTTCACCCGGACATTTGTTTTGTTGAGAATAACGACCGCAGCAAATGCAGCTTCACCCCAGAAGGTTGCGGGAGTTCCAAATTCATCAAGCATTGCACGAGCCATTTGTTGAACCGTTCTGTTCATCCTTTCCACTACTCCATTTTGCTGAGGAGTCCTAGCTGTAGAGAATTACCTTATTATTCCATGTTCTTCACAAAAATTGAAAAAATCATTTGAGGTAAACTCCCCACCTATATCAGACCTGAGGCACTTAATTTTGTGATCTGATTCGTTTTCAACCAAGGCTTTGAAAGATTTGAATTTTTTGAAGGCTTCGTCTTTGTGCTTCATAAGTCCTATCCAAACCATCCTGGAGAAGTCGTCAATGAATAATATAAAGTATTCTTCTCCTCGAGGTGACCTTTTCCTAGATGGTCCACATACATCTGTATGGACTAGTTCAAGAGGCCTGCTAGCTGATCCTTCCTTCTCAGGGAAGTTAGTTCTGGTTTGCTTACCAAACTGACATGATTTGCATATTGTATTGTCTGGAAGACCACGAACTGCCTGGTATTTGCATGCTTTCCTTATATGTGAAAAGCTTAGATGCCCCAACCTCCGGTGACATAACCAGTGTTCATCATTCTTGCTCAAATAACATTGTTGTTGTCCTTCTTCAAATATGTATAAATTATTTGGAGTTCTTATGCCTTTGATCACTGTTTTTCCTGTATCAAGATCACGAACACTACATCCATTTGATCGAAATATTACCTTAGTTCCTTGATTGCACATCTGACTGACACTCAATAGATTATGCTTCAAGCCATCAACATACAAAACATTTCCAGCCTTGACTTTCTCTTTCAACTGAACAGTGCCTTTTCCTTTTATGACTGCAGGGGTATCATTTCCAAAAGAAACTTTATTTCCTTTTTCTAAAGCACTATATGATTTAAGTTTTTCTTTATCACCTATCATATGCTTCGAACATCCACTGTCGATGTACCATTGATTTTCCTGTCCTTCTGCATATAAAGCTATCCAACATCTTTCTGGTTGTGGTTCCTTCATTCTCCATGTTCTGGAATTTGAGGTTTGTCCCTTTTGAGTTGTCTTCTGAAACCTGCTCATGCATTCAGACTCTTCATGACCGAAGTTATTACAAATAGAACATTCAATTTCTCTTTCAAGGGTGGAAAAGTTGTTATAGGTCCTTTTCGTGATTCCAGTCATACTTCTTTGTTTTTGAGCTTCTCTAGTCATGATTGTCTTATAGGCAACACATTAAGTTGCTTTGTGACCAAAGTTATGGCAAGAGAAACACTGGCCATTGAAGAAACTCCTGCGATTATCAAAACTATCAACCAACCGGTTGTAGTTTCTACTGACATCCATTCTTGAGGCAAATTGGGAAGATTTTACCTGTGGCTGGTTGTAGCTTCTATTTGTCCTTAAGGTAGCTTGCCCCCAATTTTCTTGATAGTCTTTGTTCGTTCTTGAGGTAAACTGTCCCTGATTTACTTGATGATTTCTATTAGGCCTTTGCTCGCTCCTCCTTGCTACATCAAGATAAATTTTGGAGGTGGATGCTTGAGATGCTTCTCCATTATATCCCAGACCTGTATTGATTAGTGGAGAACGCTGCACATTGATAATCTCATCCAGAGTTTCAGACCCTTTAACAAATTTAAGATGAAGAGATTTTGTTTTCTCAATCTCTGTTCTAAGACTAACAATTTCACATTCCAATTTTTCCTGATGTTTTTCCCTTTCAGCCAGTTGACATTGCGGAGAATCAATAATCACATTTTTCTCTTCTAAACAAATTTTGAGATTAGAAATCTCTTCATAAAGACCTTCTTCATCTACAACATCCATATAATCATCATCTTCAAAGGCCATTAAAAGTTTATAATTATTACCTCGTTCATCTTCGTCACTATTTGAAAGTCCATCACTATCTTCATGAGTGTAATAGCTTTTCTTATTTGCATTCTCTTTCTTGTTCCATCTAACAGGTTCCTTTCCCTTGTCAATCTTATCCTTATGAGGACATTTGGCAGCATAGTGACTGACTCTTCCACAAGCAAAGCATTTCAAAGGTAACTTACCTCGGAATCGTCCAGCACCCCATTGAAGGTTTTTAACAAAATTTGATTCTTCTTCTTCTTCTGACACGTGTCCTGACTCATAGTAATCTCCTTTGCCGGAAGCCTTGAAGGCAACTTCTCTCCTGTCTGATGGTCATCCTTTCTGCATTTCATAAGCAGTTAGAATTCCGTGCAGCTGTGACATGGTAAGGTTTCGTAGATTCTCCTTTTCTTCTATTGCAGAAGCTTTAGATTCAAACCTAGGGGACAAAGGTCTTAGAACCTTTTCAACCACAACAGACTCTTTTATTTATTCACCCAAATTTTTCATACAATTAACAATCTCATCTAGATGAAGGAAATAGTTAGCCACACTTTCATCGTTGTGTATTCTGAGATTTTCATACTGAATTCTGAGGGTTTGAAGTTTTGCTTGTTTTACCTGATCATCTCCTTCATAGCTCAGAACAATCTTGTCCCATATTTCTTTTGCGGATTTATACTGCATAACCTTCACGAATTTTGATTGAGATAGACATCCTAGTAGAGTATTGATAGCCTTTGGATTTGTTTCATATTTCTTCTTCTCAGCCGGATCTGTAGGAGTTGCTGATGGAAAAGTGTACCCTGTATCTATGATATCCCAGACTTCTGTACCAAGAGATTGAAGATAGGCAGTAACTCTTACCTTCCAATATACGAAGTTTGTCCCGTAAAAAATTGGTGGCCTGATAGATGCTTCTCTCTCGTAGTTGCTCATGATGATGGATCTTCCTTCAAGTGATCAAGCTTCTTCAGAAGGACCTGCTCTGATACCAATTGTTGGAAATAATACTGAGAGGGGGGGTGAATCAGTATTATCAAATTCTTTTCAATATATCTTCCAGATTTATACTTTGATTTATTCTTCAGATATTGATCATTAGTTTGTATGTCAGTACCATATAATAATGAGCAAGAATAGGAAAAACAGATAATCACACCAAAGAACACCAGATATAAGGTGGAAACCCAATGTGGGTGAAAACCACCTACTGCAATATGTCTCTAGCTTCTTTCAATTAGAAACTTCTTTTACAATGATTTTGTACTGGTCCAGTCCTTTACCAGTACGCAGGCTGCAACCTGCTGAGAGCTACAACCCTCTCTCGTTTTCCAGTCTCTCCTGGAAGGGAGCTACAACCCCCTTAGCTCTTGTACTAGCTAATCTACTAGTACGTAGGTGCTGACCTACTTCTTTTCTTCCAAGGACCACTTTTCATAAATTTTCAAATTGGATCCATAAACATCAAATAATAATCAAGTACATGTGAATCAACTAATCTCCTTTTTCAATCAACCAATGAATCAACCAATAACTTCTCAGAATGCAGTAACCAGAACAACAATACCAGTAATCTAAACCCAGAACTCTTCAGCAATAGATAAAAGGCAGCCAACAAATATTTCAAGAAAAGTCCGCAACTTCACCAATAGAAACTTGCGAATATCCGCAGCTCTTCTGAGTCTAAACTGCGCAGATCTGCACCTGGTCCTTCTTCTGCTCTGCGTACCTCCGCACCTACTCCTTCTACTGCACTACGTACCTCTGTGCAGATCCGCACCTGCACTGTCTGCCTGACAACGTACCTCCGCACCTGGTCCTTCTATTCCTCTGCATACCTCCGCACTGTGCCTTCTGCTGCGCTGCGTACCTCCGCACCAGCGCCTTCTACTTCGCTGCGGACCCCCGCACCTGTGCCTTCTGCTGCGCCACAGACCCCCGCACCTGCGCCTTCTGCTGCGCCGTGGACCCCCGCACCTGCGCTGTGGATCACATGCGAGCCTCTGAATAGAGCCAAATTAACAGTCTTCTAATGTGCCACAGACAGTCAAATCCACAGATCTGATCATGCACTTGAGAGATCACGACCTGTCAATAGATTCGCCTTAAATTTCACCTTAATTTAGATCTAGCTTTTCAAACCGATCACCCAAAATTTCAGATCTTAAGATATAAAAATTTCACAAGTGACTAGCCAAGTGATCTCCTTTCCTTTTTATAGGCAAGCCCTTATTCAAACCATGGGACAAAACCATCGAAAACCAATACAAGGGATCCAAACCGGGTTCAATAATTTAGATCCTATTCCATGGACCAAAACCATAGAATCATGAATGACGGGCTAAATACCATGGGCCAAACATAAGAATTCCCACGTGTGCACGCTTCTCTGCATTGGAGTGAGTGAACTGGGGTCCGCACCTTCTGTTTGGATAACCTGCGGACATGACCACACTTTGTGAATGGTGTGCCTGCGGGCCCGCACCTTTTGAATGGTGTACTTGCGAACCCCTTATTTTCCATCATTTTGAGAGCCTGAACAGAGATTTGCCACTTGAGTGAGTTGCCATTAAGTACAACACCTGTGCCATAGCGCCAAACCTGAATCATAATGCCAACAAGATTAGTTGCTGAAGTTATCTATGTTTTGTTTCATTTACAAGTCTTTGAATGATTGGTTAGTTTTGCTTCCATTATTTGGAGAAGTAGATCAGTGTTACAATAGTGAAAGAAAAGACTCCGAAAAAGCTTGTGAAAGTGGCCTCATCCTCATCTCCCTCATGGGATCATGGTTTGAGGGCCCCACTCTCACAGCTCCAAAAATAAATTTATCTTTTGGTTATTACATAGCTTAGGATTTCTTGTTGAGTAGATCATTGTTGATGATTTCTTAGAAGCACCTACAATTGTCATTTTGGTTTCTTGATTTTATTGTAGATTAGAAAGCATTCCATTCCATAGATTTAAGCCATTAGCCATCAATAAATCAATTTCTCAAATTTAACTTATCTTTTCCACATTTACATAAATTTGTGGATAAATCAAGAAATGAATATGTGTTGTTGCGGGAGTTGTTGATCTACAAGGAGGTACTCATTCCACCTACTTCATCTAAGTCTTATCCACCTCTCGCCAAATCCTACCAATCACTAATTCAAATTTTTGTTTTGTAGCCACCGTGGACAACCACCTTGAGAAAATCTAACCATCCTGAAGATTTGGGTTGATCCTTGGTTAGTGTGCACCTTCCCCATACCTTATTCCACCACCATACACCTTCCCAACACTTCCTTTCACATTCCCTACCTTCCTATAGCTCTCAGCTAAGTTTCTTGTAGCAAACTAGGACATCCTATAGAAACTACAGGAAATCCTATAACAACTATAGGAAACCCTATAGTAGTCTGCTTTAGACTGTTTTGGGAAGAAATGATGATCATAGCCCAGGGTAGGCCTTCAACTTGACCTCCACACCCCTCAATGCCATTTTTGACCAGTTTTCCCATATCTTCCTCCCGTGCAAATGATCAACTTGTTTAGCTTAGCATTTACATTTCTAAATTGAAAACCAAAAGACTATTTTCTGCAATATTTAGTTAGTGCATGCATACATCAGTCATAGAAATGTTAGGATAATTTCCATCTCTACTTACTCTAGGTAGCGAGATGATAGAATGCAAGGTTAAATTAGGTCTCTTCTGCAAAGTAATGTGTGTTAATTATTAGCTAGGTAATTTCATGACATTTCATAGTATTTTCTATATAGAACTTTCATTTTAGACAAGAATTTACTTTCTGCGTCAAAGATAGATTTACATTCACTGTCAGTAGTCAGCCTCCTAGTCAATAAAAGACTGGTTTGAAAAACCCTAGCGGTCTATCGCGCCATTTGAGAAGTGACAAGAGTAGATTGTTGCATCTACTATACATATAGAACTGTCAGCTCCAAGTTTGTATGAAGCTCGGGTTGATAAAGTAAAGTTGGTCGACCTAGGAGTTGCAACATTCTTGTTGCAATACTAGGGCTTATCAACTTTTAGTGTTGTTGTCAGGGAGGTGACAAGGTATATGTAATTTCTTCTTTCCTTTCTATTTGAAATTCAGTAAATTGATGTAATTCCTGCTTTCCTTTTGTTTTGCATTCAACAAATAGTTTCAATTTCTGCTTCCTTTCCATTCGAAAGTAGTTCCATTTAGCAAATAGTTGAAATTTCTACTTTCTTTCCATTCTGCAAGTAGTTTTGAAAAAAATCCTACAAGAAAAAAAAAAAAAAACAATTTTTTTTCATGCCTCGTAGGAGTAGAGATAACTTAAGAATTTTTTTGCCAAATACCCCCACAACATCAAACAACCAACCTTCCCTCTTCTTCGGTGGTTGTGAGCTAGAGGACCAATTAGGTGAAAAACCAGAGACATTTGAAGAGCCTATTTTGGAAGAAGAAGAAGAAACCATTCCACCAACCTAAACCATGGTTGACAATAGAAATGGGTTTGAAAATAGAAATGGAGATGAAAACATAACTAAGGGTGATTTTCTCATTAGAGAAACTAATGGAGATGCTAGGATGAGAAACATAAGCCCCTCTACCCTTCCTAACTTCCATCGCTTAACCTCAGAGGACCTTTATACCCTTTTGTTTGAGTTTGTTGTCATTTGAAAAGCTTATGATTATACCTCTGACGACAAAAGTTGAAATTGTTCCTATCCACCCTCAAGGATGCAACCTTGTGCTAGTTCATGGGCTTACTTGGGGACAACATCACTACCTAGGCTCAAATGGAACAAGCCTTCAACAAGTACAAGTATTATTGTAGGTCCAAAGACACCAAAGAGGAAATATTTAGAATGACCTTGGGACATGATGGATCTTTGGAAGATTATGAGGAAAGGTTCCAACTTAGCTACAAAAGGGCCAGATGCACCCTCAATCCTGAATCACTCAAGTTAGTCCTTCTTAGGGGGATCAGGGAAGATCTACTAGAAACCATAAAAATGTTGTAGGGAGGGGACATCTACCAGCTGCCTTATGATGATATCAAGACAATTTTCAAAAATCACTTTAGGGTGGCTAGAAAGAAGGGTAGGGCTAGTCAAGCTTTGGTCAATTCATCCTCTTCCAACACATGCATCAAAATTGAAATTGGGAACATGGGGAAGACTTTAAGAGTGAAATTACGCATACCCTTTCTCTACAAATGCACACCATGCAGATCAAGAGGAAGCAGAAGGAAGAAGAAAGAGCCTTAGCTGTCTTTTTCCCTAGATGCACCAGGAGGCACCCTAGAACTGAATTTTCATTGAATCTCATAGATATCTGCCGAGTCTGTAAGGAAAACCACTCCACAGACAAGTGCCCTTCTCTGCCTAGATTGAAAATTGTGTATCAAGGAACTAAAGGTGTGATTGGACAACTCTGCTATATCAACCAAAGGAGGCTGCAAAGAAGGGATCCTCGGAAGGATCGGAAGTTGAGGCATTAGCTCTCAGTTCAAAATAGACTTTACCCTCATCGCATGCATGGTGTCATCGATGATGGGTTGTGTCTAGTATCTTGACAGTGGAACCTCATTCCACATGATCGGTGATAAAAGTTTATTCAATGCCTTGGAGGAGAAAGACCTCAAGATGCGCATAGAGATGGGTGACGACGAAAGGTATAGTGTTTCAGGAGTGGGCATGGTTTCTTTTCAGAGGGAGCATGGAGCTCCTATCACCTTGACAGATGTGATTTATGTGCCTAGACTAAAGAATAATCTTGTTTCAGTCAGGGTATTGGAATACCGTGGCTATGCTGTGTTTTATAGTAAGGGAAAGGTTTTCCTTAGACACATCACCACGAGACAGGTGAAACAGATTGGTTCACGAGTTAAGAACATGTATGCTCTTGAGGTTCAAGATGCATGCAATGCCTTGAGGAGCAAGGAAAATGTTAGAGACTTGGTGGTTGAGAGGGAGAGTAAATTACCTCTCAACATGCAGCCCGGGAAGAAGTCTCAGACAAATGTGGAGGAGCCACAATTGGAGAAGCAGAGAGGAGACTGAGTTAAGAGATCCACTCATGCAGATACCTCCATTAGGGGGGAATTTCAATCCAAGTGGGCAGAGGGATTACATGCAGCCATACCTCCAGGTGTGAGGTGGGGCGATGTGAAGTGATAGTCCCAAGAAGGCATAAATTGGGCAGGGTCCATTGAGAGGTTTTATCTCATGGATCGTACCTTGCTACGGGACCCCAAAATACATAATAGCGAGAGGAATCAGTGGGATTAATGTAGTCAGAGATCAAATTGACTGAGGCTAGAGAAGTTAGATACTGAAGAGCACAGAGAAGGATTGACAACAGTGCAGAAAGGCAGAGTCAACAGAAGCGCAAAGTTTTTAGTTGGCAGAGGAAATAGCAGTCAGAGACTTTGATGACAGATGTATCATACTGATTCAGGTTGGATGTTTTCTTGTTTCTGGATTTGTTGGAGCAACAACACTAGAGAGAAGTGTTGCATGCATAACATTCCAAAGGTTCACAATCAGGATCGAGTTGAATTCCTTTCTTGTTGAGAGGGAGTGTAGAAAATAGCAACAAGAAATGATAAAAATAGAATCTAGAAATTCCAATTTAATTTGTCCTTGAATTAAATTGTGAATTAAAATCGAATTTAGTCTTAACAACTGCTTGGAAATAATTAATAAGTTATTTTGACTTAATTAGTTGGAGCAATTCAAGTTAGAAGTCTTTCTGAAGTCATGCAAGAGTTATCCCTTAAATTAAAGAGATAAGCCTTAAATAAAGGAGATAAGATTGAGTTATATTTGAGTTGTAATTAGTTGACTCGGTTTACTGAGTTAAGTCCAGTTAAATTAGTTCCAAACTGTTTGAGGAACTAATAGAGAGTTAATAGTCAGTTGATGCATGCATGCACTCAACCAGTGTACTCCAGTTAACTGAAGATTCCCTCATCAAAAACTCATGCATGTATATTCTGAGAAAGACCCAGTTGAGATTAAAGACAAGGATAGTGTACTATCAGTTGTCTTTGTTTCCTTATAAAGAAAACTCATGCATGCCAAAGGAATAATTCCTTGAGGATTGCACAGTTCTAACTATGTGCAAGATCAGGAGATCATCCACTTGGTAATTCGAGTTTTTCCACTTGATTGAAGGATATCATCCTAGAGGAACAACACAAGGAAATAGGAGCTTGGAGGGCAGAGAGGAAGGCTTTTGAGAAGCCAAGATTTCCTGTGAGCATCTGTGAGGATTGTACTGAGAGCTAGCTAGCTGTAAGAGCTAAGGCTTTGTATAATTCCTATGTATTTCCACCTTGTATGATAATACAGATAGTGGGGATTTTTAGCTGAGGCTTTCCCCAAAGTCTTTTCATGTGTATTGTGCATTGATTTTTCTTCTTCTGGTTATATTGTTTAGATCGATCTTTAAGATTCCGTAAGTTGATAGTAGAAGTAGGTTATAGTATTCTGCTTTGATTTATATTGCATTATCGAGTTAACCTACAGTCAAATTTTCTACATAGGTCTTAGAGCGAGATTTGTAGAGAATTTGCAGAATTTCTACAAACACAAGATGTTTGGCTTTATGCCAAGGCCAAAACCTCTCCCTCTTGGATAGGAAAACCCGCACATAATTCTTCTTATAGAGATTCCAATTGACGAACACCAAGACCTAAAAATTTGACCTGTTAAGCCATTCCAAGACCAAGAAACCAATCCTCTTCTTCGTCATTGATGAGATCATCATCATTTCTACTGCTTCGTCAAGGTCATCTTCATTGAGATATTTATTATAACAACGAAATAATTATTGCACCTCCGTTGTCACATCTTCACTGAGGTCTTCATTAATTTTCATTGAGATTATTTCATGACATATTCCTATAGGTAACATCATCTTGCATTCATGTTGACACATCTCCCAAAGATATCCATTGTCAAGGTACTCCATCTTTTTCAGAATTTCACCAGAGTCTTGATATCCTTCTGGGAGATTTCCTGGTCAAATATTCTTGGTCTATTGGATGTTGATTGCCTTCATCATGGTTGCATATCTCACGATCTCTTCCTTCCTCACTCATTCCATTCCACGAGCTTTCAATCAGAGTTTCTTAACGGTAGTCAACCACCTCATACTTCATATGAGGAAAAATTATGTTGATTTTATCTTAGTATGGCTTTATGACTTCCTAAATCCTTTCAGAGGAGGAGATCTTTTTTCTCTTGATCATGCTTCTTAAGATAGAAGCAATGATCCATGTTACCTACAACCATATGCCATGACATTATAATATTAAACACAATCATACATACCTTATTTTACCTTCAGGTCATCGAGGCTTCTTCCAACAGCTTACTTGATTGAAAATATCTTCAATCCCTTAATCTACTTTATGTCATATCATCTCATGGATTCCATATGTTGGAGTTATTGTTGAAACACTTGCTTCCTCTCTAGATTAGTGAACCCTACGATGAGGATTCGTGTAGAGAATTTTGAGGATCTTGTATATCCCCAATAGGAAGATGTTTCCTTTTTGACTTGATGTATGATGAGCCTTAGATGACTCCTTTTCTTTCCTTCAATATCCACTAAGGTTCCCAAGAGCTATATATCCTACATGTTGTCTGCCATGGATTTTTTTCCTTCATGATCTTAATGGAGATGTTACGAGCTCTTGATTCTAATGCTTCCAAGATTTCATGATGCATCTTATCATGATTGTCATATCTTATAACACAAGACTTAGGAGCTTATGATAGGACCCTTTTGTGAGGGATACTATCTTACTCATTGGATAAATTTGTTACTCCCTCTTTCCTTGGCCATTTTCTTCAGCTTCCTGTATCTTTCAGTGATATGAGCTTCCAAAATTTTTCTATAGTATTGAATCTTAACTATACTTATTTTTTTCTTTGCTTGAGGAGCAACCTTGCCTTTCCTTTCTACACAAGGTTGAATTCTTTTATCCTTTAATGCTATAAACTGCAACTTGTCTTTCTATATCTATCATAGAGACTTCAAATTGCTAGGTGAGGTAGCCTTCTTTGTTTATTGATATTTGTTACCTTGATCATCAATGATGACTACCTTGTTATCATCTTTCCTAGATCTTCATGAAGTTATTCCTTCATTCTTTGATACCTTTACTATTGTATAGATCTAAGTGACCTTATCTACTTTAATTTCCGAGAGTATATCTAGCATTTAATATATCTCTCTTTATGTCTCCTCTTCCGCTATCTAGGTATGAGAGGACTTTTAAGTGATATCATATGAATCCTATGAATCTCTTGATGGATTAAAAAAATGCTTGACCTTCATATACCTTTTCATAGATATCAATGATTTCTCTTTTCTATGAGGATTATGACAATCCTCCTTATTCTATACAAGGACTTTCAATTATCTAATCAATTTAGAAATCCCCTTGCAATCATGAAATCATTTAACCAAATATGATTATAAAATTGAAAGATACTTACTTGGTGTGTGAAGAGGAGATCTTCACCTTGATGCTTATTTTGCATGAGCTACCCATCATTAGTATCCTTTCATCATGACTTCCTTGGAGGCCTATTAGCACCATTACATAAGTGGTCTAATATCACCAAGACTGCTTCAAGACATTCCCAAATAATTTTAAGGTATTTTTTACTTCAACGTATTGTTGACATGTTAGTGATATTATGTTCTAATCTGAGCACCATGCTATTGAGATCATAATCATAGACAGACTTCGAGATTGTGACAAGTATATTGATATGGAATTGCATAGTGATGTCTATGTGCGTTGTGTAGAGAGGTAATGTATAGAGAGACCAAACTTGTCAATGAATGACATAACTAAATTGTGGGTGGCACTGTATAGATAGACTGTCTCATCATTGAAATTACCTTGATGTAATAACTATACTGATATAATGATGTAATCATGGATTGTGAGAGGTATTCCTTGGATTACTTCTGCAATATATATATATATATATATATATATATATAGATATAGATATATATACTTGAGACTATATTTTATGGCATGCAAAAAGTTCAGTGATCAAGAAGTGAGGATCACTGATATACTCCATCAAACTGAGCATGAGTTGAGTGCATGACTGTAATTACTGAAGTTGATACTTTATGACTATTGTAGACTTGCTTGTTGTATACTTTCTCTTTTAATCCTTTTAACCTGCTTTGATTTCCTTGAAGATAGATCCTTGTATGTCTCTTTTGTTGCCCTTCATTTGACTTCAACACCTTAACTCAAATACCATGTTGAAGAATCAAGGACAAGTGGGATTAATGTGATTATACTTGACTTGATAACAATTTGTGAAGTGCTTTTGCAATTTATCTCAGCTTGATCTTCTTCTTATTATTAGTGTGTGTGTTTTCTTCATCAAACTACTATCAAAACAAAGAGACAAGAACACAAGATGTTTGGCTTTCTGCCAGGGCCAAAACCTCTCCCTCTTGGAGAGGAAAACCCGCACATAATTATTCTTATAGAGATTCCAATTGACAAACACAAAGACCTAGACCCTTGACCTGTTAAGCCATTCCAAGACCATGACACCAATCCTCTTATTCGTCACTGTTGAGATCATCATCATTACTATTGCTTCATCAGAGTCATCTTCACTGAGATATTTATTATAACAGTGAAATCATTACTACACCTCCATTGTCACATCTTCATTGAGGTCTTCATTGCTTTTCACTAAGATTATTTCTACACCTTTAATGACATCATCTCTATAACAGAGAGATCTCGATATTGAGATATGTGTATATCTTTGACAGCTGCACACAGATATTTTCATGATTAATACCTTGTAGCTGAGACTCAGATCATGAATTCATCTAAATCGTTTACTATGAGATATGTTTATCATTCATATGCTGAGACAAAGTATGCCAAGAGTGTGATACTATGGAATCACATCTGCATTGAGACAGAGATTATCATCGCAAATATAGTGAGTGTAATCCTTCCTTGCACCGAGATCTAAATATGCTTCACAGAGAGACTATGGATGCCTAACCGAGAGACTGTGGTTTTGTGTAGACTTCACAGAGAGACAGTGTATACTTCTTCACCAAGAGACTGTGGTTTTGTGTATACTTCACCTTCACTTTTCCTCTTTCGAGATCATCCAAAGTAATGTTCTTGAAATATCACTCCATGCATTATACATATGGGTCATTGTTGACATCCATTAGGCCGACATGTGAGCCATAAGTCAGGCTGACTTATTAAGGACATCACTATGATTTCATTTAGCCGACTTGCATTACTTGTTAATTCATTTTTCTTATTGCCTTCTTAAAGGAGATGGTGCTTATCTTGGATGGTTTTGATCTAGACACTAGATTGACTCTTTTACATTACATATAAGCTCAAGAAGAGCATGAAATTGACTCCTTGACTTTCCTTAGAAATGAGAAAGAAACTCATTCTTATAATTAAAAAAAAAATAATATTTATTTTCCTTAACAAGTACAAAGATCAAAATTACATTTGTAAATTCTGAACCTAGTTACACTTTCTTCAACACAAGGAAGGTTGCAAGCCATTGCGCCAATCTCAGAGGAGATTGAGACCATCCCTCAAATACATAGTTAAAGAAGAACTATAGCAGTTGTTGGGTGCAGGGTTCCTTTACCCCATATCAGATAGTGAGTGGGTGTCTCTTCTAGTTCTGGTCCTAAAGAATAATGGACTACAGAGAGTTAAACAAAGCCACCAAAAAATACCATTTCAATCTACCTTTCATTGATCAAATCTTGAATGGCCTTGCAGGAAATAAGTTATTCTCATTCCTAGATGGATTCAGTGGTTACAATCAGATCCATATCATCCCAGAGGATGAAGATAAAATGACCTTCACTTGTCCTTGGGGTACCTTTTCTTATAGGGTCCTTCCTTTTGTATTATGTAATGCCCCTGCTACTTTTCAGAGGACAATTTTGAGCATCTTTGTAGAGCTAGTCCATGACTCTGTAGAAATTTATATGGATGACTTCACTCCCTATGGGTGTGATTTCCTAGAGGCTCTCTCTAACATGTCAAAAGTATTAAATAAATTCATTGAAATGAACCTATCCCTTAGTTATTGATTTGAGGCTTCTACGATTTATATTTTATGTGGTGTTATCTTCTGGAGTTATCGCAATCATATTTTTGGAATCGATGTTTCGAACCATCCTCTATGGTTCATCATCAAGATAGATCCATGAGTGAGTTCTTGATGAATGCATGGACTATTCTAGATCACTCAAATCCCAAGAAGGACTGCAAGTGGACCCAAATAAAATTGTTATCATAAAGAGGGTCCCTACTCCTCTGAAGCATAGGGATGTCAGAAGTTTCTTGGGCTTAGATGGATACTATATGAGATTCATAAAGGACTTCATCAAAGTAGCCTCACCTTTTTTTGGACTATTGGCCAAGGACTCTAAGTTTTTTTTGGTCAGAAAGCTACCAAGAGGCTCTAGAAATACTAAAGGAAAAGTTGACTACTGCACCCATAGTTCGAGGCCCAAATTGGGCTCTTACTTTCCACATCCATGGTGATGCCTCTGATAAAGCTATAGGAACAGCTCTAGGCCAGATAGATGACAAGTTTCCTTATGCCATTTATTTCACTAGCAAAAATCTATCCAAGGCTGAATTGGACTATGCTATGACTGAAAAAGAGCTTGTAACTATTATCCATTCCTTGAATAAATTTAGACACTACATCACTAGTTACTAGACCTTTGTACATACTGACCATGTTGCTATTAAATATTTGATGAACAACCCTGATGTGAATGCGAGAATTATTATATGGTTGCTTTTATTACAATAGTTTGATCTAACTATCATTGATAAGCCTGGTAGAGAAGATGTAGTTGCATATTTTTTGTCTGGACTTTCTTTGCCTGCAGGTGAGGAAGGAATGGTTGATGATCAGCTACCAAATGAGCATTTATTTTCTATTTCAGTTCTCTCTCCATTGTTTGCTGGCATAGCCAACTACCTAGTGGTTGTACATTTCCCTCCAAATCTGTCCTCCAAGGAAAATAGAAGAATTATAAGAAAGAGCACCCCATTCACTTGGATTGAGGGCAATCTCTTCAAGCTAGGCCCAAATCGAATTTTGAGGAGATCTGTTAGGGAGGAGGAAGTATTTTACAACCTTCTAGCTTGTCATGATGGGCCTTGTGTAGGTCACTTTGTAGCCAAGAGGAAAACCTTCAAGGTACTGCAAGCTGGCTACTACTATCCCACTCTCCACCAAGATGCAAGAAGATACACAAGTCGATGTGACTGGTGCCAAAGAATGGGGAAACCTACTCCTAGGGATGAAATTCCTTTGCGACCTAAAGTGACTCTTGAGCCATTTGACAAGTGGGGCATGGATTTCATTAGGCCCATTGATCCACCATGAGGGTAGAAAAAGTACATAATTGTGTGCACTTATTATTTGACAAAGTGCGTTGAAACCAAGGTTGTCAAGGTAGCAAGAGAAGAGAAATTGGCTGAGTTATTAAGGGAGAATGTATTTTACAAGTTTGTGAACCCTAGAGAGCTAGTCACTGATCAAGGAACTCAATTCACATCAAACTTGATTGATAATTTGTTGAGGCAACATAAGATCAAACACAGGAAATCAACTTCTTATCATCCTTAGGCCAATGTACAAGTAGAGGTTACCAATAGAGCATTGGAAGGCATTCTCACCAAGGTTGTGAGCAACAACAAAAAATATTGGGTTGACAGACTTGTGGAGGCCACTTGGGCCTATAATACAACTTGGAAGACAACGACTGGCTCCACCCCTTATGGTTTGGCCTATGGAAAGAAGGCTTTTCTCTCCATTGAGTTTGAGTACATCACTTTGAGAATGGAATCATAGTTATATTTAGATGTTACAAAGGCACAACAATAGAGGTTGCTCCAGCTCAAAGGTTTAGATAAATTCAGGATGCAAACCCTCCTACACAAAGAAGTTATTCAAGTACAAAGAAAGGTTTGGCATGAAAAAAACAGCAAAGACAAAGTTTTTCAAGAAGGTGATTAGGTGCTGCTATATGACTCCATGGTCAAGGACTTCAAAGGAAAATTGATGACCAGGTGGCTGGGCCCATATCTGATGGAAAAGTGCCATGACAATGGGGTTGTGCAAATAAGGACCATTGATGAAGAAGGTATCCCCTTGCTTGTCAATGGATATAGATTGAAAGTATATAAAAGACCTCTGTCAAGGGAAGAGTTCATCAGTACCATTAGTAAGGAAGTGAATGTGCTTGGAAGTATCTCAGCTTCTAGCTCACCAAATTCTTGAAGATTGTTTTTATTTTTGAAAAAAAATGAAAAAAGGAAGAAAAAACAATAAGGGACGTAGTTGAAAACCTCTATGAGGCACCTGAGTCCAACTTATGGGTTGCAAGCTTCCTTGAGGCAACCCAAGAGTGAAAAAAAGGAAAATAAAAAGATCCTTTGGTGAAAACCTCCCTTGAGTCACATAGGGCAGGAAAATAGGTTGAAAACCTCCTTTGAGTCAATCTGTGTGTCTTTCAAAAACGAAGGGAAAAAGAGAAAAGAAATAAAAACAAAATTCCATGGTAGCGACCTCAAACCTACCCACTAATAAAATTTTGTGACTTTTTCAGGTTTTTAAAGGAAACAAAGGACACAAAGTTCAAGGGACAACAAGCCAAGAATCACCCCATTATTCCTCCATTCACTTCATATCTCCCATTCCTACTATATCTCCATCATCCATCCTCACTTCTAGGCATCAAAAACCAGTGTTTATGTAGTTTTCTGACTTCTACAGGGTTTCCTGTAGTTACTACAAGAGTTTCCTATAGTACTGTAGGATGTCCTGAAACACTATAGGAATGAGGTCCTAATTGAAAAATGATGATGTAGATCTGTTCTAGGTTGGAAGAGGGCACCATACACCTCACCACATCTCACCCAACACCAAGTCATGACCATACCAACCTCTATGTCCATAAAAAACCACTCAGAAAAATAAAAAAAAATAGAAAAAGAGAGCCCAAGGGTCATGCCATCATTGGCCTCACCCACCTACCACTCCATATCCTCCATTCCCATCCTTCCACTCCTGAATCACCCCATTCCTCCTCCAAGTGAAGAAGAGAAAAAAAAATGATGAAAAAGGCAACTACAAGATTTCTTGTAGTAACTACAAGAGACCGTATAGCAGCCTGTGATATCATTACAACAATTTCTCCATGCATTCTCCTTGAACATCCATGCAAGTAAAGAGCTCTAGCACCCTTACAGACACTATGAATCCTATCCAAATCTCAACAACAATCTAAGGAAAGACCAAGCACCTAGACACAACAACAAAATAGACAACCACATCAATAGGAAGAAATATACAGAAAAGTGACCAACGAAATGCACTTACCTGAACAAAAAGAAGCACAACAGAGTCACCCTCCAACATGCATCAACCAAGTAAAGGAAGGCACATGTATGTCACATCATCTGAATTCTTCCCTAAGTATGATATCATAAAAGTGTAGGAATATGAAAAAGTTTGATTTTATAAGCTGGAGGTGGCCAGTTAACTTGACCACCCTCAGCTCGAAAACAAAAAGTGAACTCCTAGTTAGCATGACACGTGGCAATGTCACATCAAGGAGCATGAGTTGAAAAGGTGGTCGAGTTAAGTTGTGTGAGAATGGGTGATGATTATGAGGGGAGGTTGCATGACAACTAACAGTGGGCCAACGGTCCCAAAGAGGAAATCTCGTACACTGGCAGCCAATACAACACTCCAAGGAATCAACCATAAATAGAAAACATTCCAAAATCTCATGCACCATTTTTTCATTTAGAGATCATAGAATACCGAGACCACATTGGAGAGACACTGAGGATGAAAACCTATTTTAGCCACCCTACAGGAACCAGAACTACAGGAAAAACTACATGAAAATCAGGGAGCTACAGGAAACATTAGAAATTCACAGAGAACACTGAAAGGGGGTGCCTAGGGTCTAGCTGCTCATAAATTATCCTCATATAAAGAATCACAGTGAAAGGTAGGTGGCCCATATCTCTTATGCTTTGAATTGATAGCTAGGGAAAGAAAAATCTAAGTTTTCTAAATAATTACAGTGGGCTAGGGGGTTTTAAAAGAATTGTGTGAAATTTAAAATTGAGTGGAGATAGAAAGAAATTGCAACCACCCACCAATATTATAAACTCTCAATCACCCTAAAAACTAAGGCTAGCCTACCAAACTCCCTACATTCATCCAACCAGAGAAGAGACATGACATGAGGGTTTAACAGAAGGGAACCCATATAGACATCCAGGATACACCTCCATCCCCTATGGTAGAAATATTTAGAAGGCATAACAGGTTGGGATTCTTTGAGTTTCTCAGAGGGTATGATGATGATGTAGCTCAAGAATTTTCCATGGCACTTAACCCTTAGTCTAGAACCAGTGCTACTACTATGGTAAGAGGATTTTCATTTATAATTACTCCTCAGGTAATTAGCAGAATCACTACACATCCTCAAGGGATACCATGGAGAAAGGAGGATAAGGTTACAAGCACTTTTGCAAATATTCTTAAGGGATGAGGAGCCAATTGAGGAAAAAATGGGGGTAAGAAGGTAAATCATCCTCTATCATTGGAATGAGGTGAGCTATCATATTCTCAAATATATCTCTTGTGAGGGGAGGCTCAGTATAATCTATGGCTATCAATTTAGACTCCTCCATGAGTTGATATTTGGAGAGGAGATACCCATTGAAAGAAGACTTAGTGTACCCTACTTCTTGTTGCAATCAATAATAGACATGAGCCTAAAGGTCCAAGAGGGAAAACATCAGCAATTGGCACACCATGGATTTATTAAGATAATACTAGAGGATTCCTTGAGCCAGCTAAGAATCCCTATTCAATGGTCCACATTTAGAGACATGGACGGAGAGGTTGTGATTGAAATACAAGCCCTTGAATATGATTTGGACAATACCTCTAGTGATGAAGAGGAGGCAGAAGAAGATGAAGAAGAACCTGAAGAGGAAGAAGAAGAACCAGAGGAAGCAGAAACAGAGAAAACAGAGGAAGAAGAAGGAAACAAAGAAGGAGAAGAGGAGAAAAGTGAAGAGAAAGAACAAAAGGAAGAAGCAAGCCCTGAGGAAAGGGAGAAATCTTCAAGGTTGTCTCCTGAACCCACTGAGAGGGAGGCAACTGCTGCCTTGACTTCCCTAAGCACACCTGTCAAGTCAAAAGGGAAAAGTCATAGGCATACTCCCCTCTATTTCAAAACAAGGAGGAGCACTAGGATCAAACAAGGGAAACTACAAACACCCACCAGGATTCAAATCATAATTAAGGACTCACCAAAAGAGAAAGAAAAGATAGTTTCCCTGGAAATATAAGGTGAATAGGGCACATCAAACCAAGCTTCCCCAAAGTCTGCCATCGCCTATGTTAGGAGGCTTGTCACGAGGTCATAATCAACAAAGGAAGACATGTCACCTTTGACCAAATTTCAGAAAGGAAAAATCCTTCTACAGGATCCTCAGACAATGCTACAAAAAACTTTGTCAACACTACAGGAAACAGATAAAAAGATACAGGGACGGCATCAGGTACAAAGACAAGGCAAGGAAGCATCAACACAAGTGTAGGAGGGGGAAAATTCTCCAAAGACATCTGAGGGAGAGTCACAAGAGCTACGAGAACCTAGCCCACAACCCAATCTGAGCTCTTATTACAGATTCATTGAGGGACACAGAGTAATACCACATAAATTCTCCATCCCTCTCTTCTTTTAGCTTGAGAAAGAGAGAGGAGGGACGCATCATTGGATGAAAATTGCCAAATAAGAAAAGGTACAGGATGTGGGCCATATGGAAGAGAAGCTACTAGATATGGGCAGAGAGTTGAGTAAGATAAGAGACAAGGAACAAATTATGAGATCTCAACTAGAGGCAAAAAACACATGGCTAAGGAGGTAGTTACAGGAAAAAGAGAGCCAATTGGCCACCATGGCAAGCCTCTCCATGGAGGCACTCCAGTGCAGGATGCCACCAAAATCATATGCCTTGTACCTCAAATATCAATGGCTACAATTTCAGATAAAGACACTAGCACAATAGGGGACTATGCCTTTCCAAGACTATAGGAAGTTCATTGAACTATGTGACAAAGAACCCTAGAGGATAAGGTCAAGATATCTGAATTCTACTTTCACAACTTGGCCTTAACAGACTTGAATGTGTGGGACCCTGTTGCAAAGTCGAGGGACTTACAACTAATGGCCCTTGCATCATGGATGAGTCATGAGGAGGCCGGGGCTAAGGAGGTGAAGAGGGTGTTGGAAAGAGAAGAAAGGGGACCCATTTACATAAGAGAAGAACATATAAGTTTAATGGTTGTCATTAACACCCACAACATCATCACCAATGATCCCCAGCTTGCACCAAGATACCTAGTTACACAAGAGCAAGCAATCACACATTTTGAGAACACCTTGAGATTGCTATGGAATGAAAGCTAGCAAACATGCCAAAGGATATGGAGCACCCTACCATACAACCTAAGGATTAGGGAGTATCATTCCCCTGAAAGGATGAGAGATGCACTAGAAAGGGCCCCACAATATAAGAATGCACTGCAGAGACTCAAAATCAATTGGATTGGTTTGAAACTCAGTCCACCCTTGCTATTGAGTATGCTAAAAGGTAGAAAGGAGGAAGAGGAAAGAAAGCAGTGGGAGGAAATAGAGAAACATCCAATGTTTTATCCACAAGAGGAAACTCCATCAATAGAGGCCTGGGATGTTAGAGAGGCCACAAGAGCTATGAAAAATAAAAATAAAAATAGAAAAAGAGAGTCCAAGGGTTATGCCATCATTAGCCTCACTCAGCTACCACTCCATATCCTCCATTCCCATCCTTCCACTCCTAAATCACCACCCATTCCTCCTCCAAGTGAAGAAAAGAAAAAAAAATGATGAAAAAGGCAACTACAGGATTTCTTGTAGTAACTACAGGAGACCCTATAGCAGCTTGTGATATCACAACAACAATTTCTCCATGCATTCTCCTTGAACATCCATGCAAGTAAAGAGCTCCAGCACATGTACAGACACTATGAATCCTATCCAGATCTCAACAACAATCTAATAAGAGACCAAGCACCTGGATACAACAACAAAATAGACAACCACATCAATAGGAAGAAATATACAGAAAAGTGACCAAGGAAATGCACTTACCTGAACAAAAAGAAGCACAACAGAGTCACCCTCCAACATGTGTCAACCAAGTGAAGGAAGGCACATGTATGTCACGTCATCTGAATTCTTCCCTAAGTATGATATCATAAAATTGTAGGAATATGAAAAAGTTTGATTTTATAAGCTGGAGGTGGCCAGTTAACTTGACCACCCTCAGCTTGAAAAAAAGAAGTGAACTCCTAGTTAGCATGACATGTGGCAATGTCACATCAAGGAGAATGAGTTGAAAAGGTGGTCGAGTTAAGTTGTGTGAGAGTGGGTGATGATTACGAGGGGAGGCTGCATGACAACTAACAGTGGGCCAATGGTCCCAAAGAGGAAATCTCGTACACTGACAGCTAATACAACGCTCCAAGGAATTAACCATAAATAGAAAACATTCCAAAATCTCATGCACCATTTTTTCATTTAGAGATCATAGAATACCGAGACCATCTTGGAGAGACATTGAGGACGAAAACCTATTTCAGCCACCCTACAGGAACCAGAACTACAGGAAAAACTACATGAAAATCAGGGAGCTACAGGAAACATTGGAAATTCACAGAGAACACTGAAAGGGGGTGCCTAGGGTCTAGCTGCTCATAAATTCTCCTCATATAAAGAATCACGGTGAAAGGTAGGTGGCCCATATCTCCTATGCTTTGAATTGATAGCTAGGAAAAGAAAAATCTAAGTTTTCTAAATAATTACAGTGGGCTAGGGTGTTTTAAAAGAATTGTGTGAAATTTAAAAGTTGAGTGGAGATAGAAAAGAAATTGCAACCACCCACCAATATTATAAACTCTCAGTCACCCTAAAAACTAAGGCTAGCCTACCAAACTCCCTACATTCATCCAACCAGAGAAGAGACATGACATGAGGGTTTAATAGAAGGGAACCCATATAGACATCCAGGATACACCTCCATCCCCCTATGGTAGAAATATTTAGAAGGCATAACTGGTTGGGATTCTTTGAGTTGCTAAGAGGGTATGATGATGATGTAGCTTAATAATTTTCCATGGCACTTAACCCTCAGGCTAGAACCAGTGCTACTACTATGGTAAGAGGATTTTCATTTATAATTACTCCTCAGGTAATTAGCAGAATCACTACACATCCTCAAGGGATGCCATGGAGAAAGGAGGATAAGGTTACAAGCAATTTTGCAAATAAAAACTTCTTCTTAAGGGATGAGGAGCCAATTGAGGAAAAAAAGGGGGTAAGAAGGGAAATCCTTCCCTGACATTGGAATGATGTGAGCTATCATATTCTCAAATATATCGCTTGTGAGAGGAGGCTCAATATAATCTATGGCTATCAATTTAGACTCCTCCATGAGTTGATATTTGGAGAGGAGATACCCATTGAACGAAGACTCAGTGTACCCTACTTCTTGTTGCAATCAATAATAGACATGAGCCTAAAGGCCCAAGAGGGAAAAAATCAGCAATTGGCACACCATGGATTTATTAAGATAATACTAGAGGATTTCTTGTGCCAGCTAAGAATCCCTATTCAATGGTCCACATTTAGAGACATGGACGGAGAGGTTGTGATTGAAATACAAGCCCTTGAATATGATAGGGACAATACCTCTAGTGATGAAGAGGAGGCAGAAGAAGATGAAGAAGAACCTGAAGAGGAAGTGAAGAACCAGAGGAGGAAGAGGATGTAGAAACAGAGAAAACAGAGGAAGAAGAAGGAAATGAAGAAGGAGAAGAGGAGAAAAGTGAAGAGAAAGCGCAAAAGGAAGAAGCAAGCCCCGAGGAAAGGGAGAAATCTTCAAGGTTGTCTCCTGAACCCAATGAGAAGGAGGCAATTGTTGCCTTGACTTCCCTAAGCACACCTGTCAAGTCAAAAGGGAAAAGTCATAGGCATACTCCCCTCTATTTCAAAACAAGGAGGAGCACTAGGATCAAACAAGGGAAACCACAAACACCCACCAGGACTCAAATCATAATTAAGGATTCACCAAAAGAGAAAGAAAAGATAGTTTCCCTGGAAATATAAGGTGAATAGGTCACATCAAACCAAGCTTCCCCAAAGTCTCCCATCACCTATGTTAGGAGTCCTGTCACCAGGTCATAATAAAAAAAGAAAGACATGTCACCTTTGACCCCATTTCAGAAAGGAAAAATCCTTCTACAGGATCCTAAGACAGTGCTACAAAAAACTTTGTCAACACTACAGGAAACAGATAAAAAGATAAAGGGAGGAAGTCAAGGACAAAGAGAAGGCAAGGAAGCATCAACACAAGTGTAGGAGGGGGCAAATTCTCCAAAGACATCTGAGGGAGAGTCCCAAGAGCCGCAGGAACCTATCCCACAACCCAATCTGAGAGCTTATTACAGATTCATTGAGGGACGCAGAGTAATACCACATAAATTTTCCATCCCTCTCTTCTTTGAGCTTGAGAAAGAGAGAGGAAGGACGCATCACTGGATGAAAATTGCTAGATCAAAAAAGGTAGAGGATGTGGACCATATGGAAGAGAAGCTACTAGATATGGGCAGAGAGTTGAGTAAGATAAGAGACAAGAAACAAATTATGAGATCTCAACTAGAGGCAGAAAACACATGGCTAAGGAGGCAGTTACAGGAAAATGAGGGCCAATTGGACACCATGGAAAACCTCTCCATGGAGGCACTCCAGTGTAGGATGCCACCAAAATCATATGCCTTGTACCTCAAAGATCAATGGCTACAATTTCAGATAAAGACAGTAGCACAATATGGTACTATGCCTTTCCAAGGCTATAGGAAGTTCATTGAACTATGTGACAAGAGAACCCTAGAGGATAAGTCCAAGATATTTGAATTCTACTTTGACAACTTGGCCTTAACAGACTTGAATGTGTGGGACCCCATTGCAAAGTCGAGGGACTTACAACTAATGGCCCTTGCATCATGAATGAGTCATGAGGAGGCCGAGGCTAAGGAGGTGAAGAGGGCGTTGGAAAGAGAAGAAAGGGGACCCCTTTACATAAGAGAAGAATATATAAGTTCAATAGCTGTCATTAACACCCACAAAATCATCACCAATGATCCCCAGCTTGCACCAAGATACCTAGCTACACAAGAGCAAGCAATCACACATTTTGAGAACACCTTGAGATTGCTAGGGAATGAAAGCTAACAAACATGCAAAAGGATATGGAACACCCTACCATACAACCTAAGGATTAGGGAGTATCATTCCCCTGAAAGGATGAGAGATGCACTAGAAAGGACCCCACAATATAAGAATGCACTGCAAAGACTAAAAATCAATTGGATTGGTTTGAAACTCAGTCCACCCTTGCTATTGGGTATGCTAAAAGGTAGAAAGGAGGAAGAGGAACGAAAGCAGTGAGAGGAAATAGAGAAACATGTAGTGTTTTATCCACAAGAGGAAACTCCATCAATGGAGGCCTGGGATGTTAGAGAGGCCACAAGAGCTATGAAAGATATGGACATAGTCTAATTTTCTCAAAGGATGAGCAACACTTTCAGTAGGGGGGTGATGATGAGGTTCATTAATCGGTAAATTATATGGGCCTTAATGCCACTCTCTAGCTTATTAAAATCAACTTTTCTCACATTCATTTACATATTTTATTATATTTTGCTTAGTGAGAAGGGTAAAGGTGAGATGTTATGTCATGTGGCCTAATGTGCATTAATTGCAAAATTTGGAGCAGTCTTGATCTAATTTAAGTGCAAGAAATGAAAGTATACAGGAAAGAAGAATTTTAGGAGATTGGGTATCCCTCCTTAACTCCTCTATCACTCGAAGATTCCTCCACCAGATCTCATTAGCTCAAAGTTACAAGAAGCCAAGCCAATATGGTTGAAGACAAGTCAATATCGAGTTTAAGAGCCAAGCCTCCCTAATTTTAAGGAATTTGATGTTAACTTCAGTTGTAAAATAAGAATGCCTAGGGCCTCATTAAGATTGGAATTTTTATTTTAGCCAAGAGGCAATTTTGAGCCAAGATATTATGATTGTTATTCTCATGTTATTTTTGACATTTTGGTGATAATGAAAAGGGTTTCTTAGCATTGAGTTGACTCAGAGGGTTGGATCTCTTGGGTTAGGGCCCAACCCTAGCAACAGAGGTTCCTCTTTTTGTGAATGTATCCATAGATTAGAATCATAGATTAGTTGCTGAAGTTATCTATGTTTTGTTTAATTTACATGTCTTTGAATGATTGGTTATTTTTTCTTCCATTAGTTGGAGAAGTAGATTAGTGTTACAGTAGTGAAAGAAAAGACTTCAAAAAAGCTTGTGAAAGTTGCCTCATCCTCATCTCCCTTATGGGATCATGGTTTGAGGGCCCCACTCTCACAGCCCCAAAAACAAATTTATCTTTTGGTTATTACATAGCTTAGGATTTCGTGTTGAGTAGATCATTGTTGATGATTTCTTAGAAACACCTGCAATTGTAATTTTTGTTTCTTGAGTTTGTTGTGGATTAGAAAGCATTCCATTCCATAGATTTATGCCATTATCCATCAATAAATCAGTTTCTCAAATTTAACTCATCTTTTCCAAATTTACATAAATTTGTGCATAAATGGAGAAATGAATATGTGTTGTTGTAGGAGTTGTTGATCTGCAGGGAGGAACTCATTCCACCAGCCTTATCTAAGTCTTCTCCACGTCTCACCAAATTATACTAATCACTAATTCAGATTTATGTTTTGTAGCCACCGTGGACAACCACCTTGAGCGAATCCAACCATCCTGAAGATTTGGGTTGATCCTTGGATAGTGTGCACCTTCCCCATACCTTATTCCACCATCATACACCTTCCCAACACTTCCTTTCACCTTCCCTACCTTCTTACATCTTTCAGCTAAGTTTCTTGTAGTAAACCAGGACATCCTGTAGTAACTACATGAAATCTTGTAGCAACTACAAGAAACCTTGTAGCAACCCGTTTTAGACTGTTTAGGGAAGAAATGATGATTAGAGCCTAAGGTAGGCCTTCAACTTGACCTCCATACCCTCAATGCCATTTTTGACCAGTTTTCCCATACCTTCCTCGCCTGCTTAATATCATCTTGTTTAGCTTAGCATTTACATTTCTAAATTGAAAACCAAAAGACTCTTTTCTGCAATATTTAGCTAGTGCATGCATACACCAGTCATAGCAATGTTAGGATAATTTCCATGTCTACTTAGTCTAGATAGCGAGATGATATAATGCAAGGTTAAATTACATCTCTTCTACAAAGTAATGTGTGTTAATTCTTAGCTAGGTAATTTCATGACATTTCATAGTATTTTCTATTCAACACTTTCATTTTAGGGAACCATTTACTTTATGCATCAAGGATAGCTTTACATTCACTGTCAGTAGTCAGATTCCTTCTAGTCAATAAAAGACTAGTTTGAAAAGCCCTAGTTGTCTATCTCCCAAGTTGGGAAGTGACAAGAGTAGACTATTGCATCTACTGTGCATATAACACTATCACCTCCAAGTTTGTACGAACCTCGGGTTGATAAAGTAAAGTTGGTCGCCCTAGGAGTTGCAACATCCTTGTTGCAATACTGGGGCTCATCATTTAAATTTATTTCTTATTTCAACTGTCTAAATAAGTAAAGAACACATCTAATTAGCATATTTAAATGGTATTTGAGTAATTGTTCCTAACATTCTAATCATCATTATTTCTGTGAGTATTTCCTATTGTTTCATTGATTATTGTCATTTGCTGGTAATCTTGTGCTTTGAAGTATCTATCTACTTTTTGATTACAAGTTTATTGACAATTTACTTTCCTTGAAATAACATTGTTATCATTGTATTCCATTGAAATCTTGCATCAATATTTGCATTTTACAGTTAGATTTTGCATTCCACCTTACTTAATTTTCATTCATCTATTTGGTTTTGTCTAACTTGGCATATTGTTATTTTGTGAGCACTCTATCTCTACTTGCAATACTATATTACTGCTCTTGTATTGTCATTTATTTTGCTTGCTCATTGCCCATTGATACCGTTACTTATATTTGAGCATCTCTTTAAAAGCAAAGTACAAGTTTCTTTCATTCTTGCAAGTTATATTTTCTGCTCATCTTTTAATATTGTGCCATTTCCTATTCTAGCGCTTGTCTTGCAACATTACATATCTTATAGCTTGAAATATCCTTGTGCAAGTGTTATAATCTATCTTGAGCATTGTTTATAAGGCATTGGTCTATCATCTATTTACCTCATTAAGTGTCTTATTGAATTAACTAAATCTATCTTTAATAACCACATTGCTCATTAATCACACTTGCAAATTAATTATAATCAAGTTCATAAGATAGCTAAGTGTATCTCCTAGAACTTGTTGGTTCCCAACAAATTTCCCCTAATACTTCAATTCTCACCTTTAGGGACTACCCCCCTTAGCTTGCCTAGGAGATAGCTAGAACGGAGTGGGCAGAGATCAAAGTGACAAACCCTGGCTTGAGTGTTGTTGTCCTTGGTGTACACTTTGGGCGACAACACCTATGAAGCTTGACAATGAAAAATCACTTCACAAATATATTAAATTCATGGCATAAATATTGCAACTACATCCCAAAATTATGGTAGAAAAATTTGAGGTAGTTATCTACATGGCGCAAAGGCTACAATAAGACCTTCAAGTTATTTGTTTTTCAAAGTTAAACATTATAAGCTGTATTGGTCAATGTTAAACTAATAGTGATCAACAAGTAAATAAATTGCTGGAGTGATACCTTGCCAGCGCTGATATTATCATAAATTTTATTTTATTGTTGAAAAATAGTAAATTAATAATTTGAAATTAATGATAAATTAATACTTGATTTTAGATTTTTGTGATCTATACTGATTTTGATAAAGATTTTCAGATTAATCACATTATGTGTTGTTGGTCAACGTTTCAAATCATCTAATATGGTTCATCCTTTGTCTCGAGAATAAATCAATCAGATTAGATGGTTCAAAATGTCAACCAACAACTCATGATGTGATTTAAAGACTTTATCAAAATAAATTAATAATGGAAATTAATAGTGATATTGTATTAAACTCAACGCGTGGTATTTATACCTGCACATCAATATTGAAAAGAAAGTGTAAATTATGTAATGAAAGTTTGTAATGAAAGTCAACAAATTAACAACGACTGAGCACTCACATTCACGGCTCTCATTCACATAAGGACGCTCACTCACCTCTCAATGTCAGCTTCCAAACTTAAAATAATAATAAGATGTGAGTCGACTCCTGCTATATACGTAATTTTCTACTTTATATTTTTGATATGTGATAAGCGTCCACGATCATGATGTAAACGTATTCATTTACGCCCTGTTTCATGTGGATTACTTCCAAGTATTAATTTATAATATATATCTATTATAGTTGTCGATGTGCACTTCTTTCATATATAGGATCGAATATAAACCCCTCTCAAGATAATATGTTTGGAATGATGAATAATTCATAATATGGTTTCGAATATGTTTATCTGTTTAATTTAAAAAAAAATTATGGTAATAAAGCATATGTTCTTTTATTTATTATTTATTTAAAATTGTAATAATTTTTTTAAAGAATATTATTAATAAATAATTAAATTAAATTAAAAAAATTATTTCATGTAATTATTGATATACATTTAGGTTAGTTAAGAGGGTTAGTTTAGTTTGTCTAGCCTTCATAGTTAATGAACTTTTAGTTGAGAGGTCATACATATAATTCTCTCAACATCCTAGGGGTTAGGCTCTATGGTTGAGCCGACAAAAAACAACGCTTTATGGGTAGGCTTTATGGTTGACCGTGAACCACATAGTATGTTGACACCTAATCCTCATGATTGAGTGAATATAATGTAAATAGATAAATAAGTAATATGAATAGCCATTGGGAGATGAAGTGAACAGTCTCTCCCTTATGTATATAATGAAGACCTACCTGAACGAATACACATGAATCAATTTTTGGTAGAGGAGTTACTGCCTGGTCTGACATGATATCAGAGCCAGCTCCCAAAATAGTTGTAACTCCCATCTGCCTACTGCTCTCTATCCACTGCCTACTGCTCTTTGTCCCCTCCACTGTCGCTGCTATGTGTTGTACGCTGGTCTGACATTGGTATGCATTGATAGGTTTGAAGACCAAATTCAGATAGGTTTGTTGCCTTTTCATGTAAAACAATTCAAGAACGTTGTGAAAAAAATGATGAGGAAAAGATTTGAAATATTTTGAGAATGCATAGCTGATCTATGTTTTATATTTTCATTAAAGACAAAGACATTACAAAGCCCTATATGGAGAGAATGCCTTTTTGAATTGTAATTTAAAAAAAAAATTACCACCAGAAGTACAATTTTACTGTATATTGGCAGAAGTATTTTTCTATCAGCAGAAGTAATTTTTTTACAAAATGCATTCAATCATATCCATGGTGGGAATAGTTCTCACTGGCAAGGAGAACTATCCTGAACGGTCCCAGATGATAAAACACACCCTCATTTTCAATGAGTTGTGGAAAGGAGTGTGTGTTGGAGACAGAGACAATGAACCAATACAACCTACCTCAGACAAAGAGCTCGTCATTTGGGAAAACAAGAACAGCAAAGCTTATGCATTAATTGCAACATCTGTAAATGAAGAGGTGAGTCGCCATATTTCGTCATTTTCAACTGCCTTTGAAGCCTTACAAAAGCTGAAAGAACTCTATGACTCACATTCTGCACTTGAAGTTGTTCAACTCATGATTAAACTCTTCACTCTTGAACTGCAAAATAATGATCCTCTTGCCCTTGCATCTAAAGTCAAGTCTATAATGCATGATATGAAATCCACTAAGGTTGAATTGGATATTCCTCTTATCGCTTTTCTCAAGGCACTTTATCCTACTTACTCCAATTATCTTGAGTCATTGCAAGCAAATGGAAATCTCAAAGATATCACCTTTGGCTCTCTTGTGAAAACGTTTGCTGAAAGAGAGAAAGCTTTTGGAAAGAAGACAACCCCTGAATCTTCTGAAGAGGTTGTGTGCCTTGCTCATAAAGAAAAGCATCCTACTCAAGATTCTTCAAGAGGAAGAGGTGGTCGAAGAGGAAGAGGAAGATATTTTAGAGGCAGGGGGGCAAACATTCTTAAGGAGAAAAGGTAGATTTTCACTGCATTCGCTACAAAAGAAATGGATCACATGATGCCTCTACATGCAAGCTACCATGGGACAAAATTGAGCAGAAAAGAAACCAACAGAAAGGTAAAACCGATGATACAAACAAAGGTAAAGCACCTGAATCCGCTCACTATGTTGTGGCACAATGTAAGATTGGAGTAAATGAAGATTTATTTAATGCTTCACTTGCTTCTTGGAAAAATGATTGGTTGCTTGATTCAGGAGCAACCTGCCACATGACTCATATAAAAGATTTTTTTGAAGAATTTACTGACAATGTTGATGGAGCATTATACTTTGTAGACCAATCAAAAATCAAGCCATCAGGGCTTGGCACAATCAGGCTTAAACTGCTTGGTTTTCTAGACTTTCTTCTGCATCATGTTCTATATCTCCCACAACTCAAGAGAAACTTGTTGTCCTTGGTTCACATCCGCCAGCAAGGTCACTCCATTCATATGTTTAATGGCAAGCTTGAGGTGAGAAAAGCATTTGACCACTCACTTGTCATGAGGGGAATAGAAGAAGAAAGGCTTCTCAAGCTGCAAGGAACCTCTGCTCGTGCACAACATTTCTCATACAATTCTCATCATGAAGAAGGTACACTTCCATCAAGTTTATTATGGCATGCTAGATTTGGACATTTGAACTATGACAATCTCCACTTGTTGAAGAAAAATGGTGTTGCTAGTTTGCCCACAATTCCTAGGAAACTTAAGAAATGTGATGCTTGCATCATAGGAAAGCATAGCAAACAATCTTTTCGTGATTCACATTCAAGAGCACTTAGAAAACTTGAACTCATTCATTCAGATTTATGTGGTCCAATGCCTGTTCCTTCTGCAAATGGAAATAAATGTATGATGACATTTATTGATGACTACACCAGAATGTGTTGGGTTTATTTATTGAGGAACAAATCTGATGCTTTTCAAACATTCAAGAATTTTCATAAATGGATTGAAAATGATGCACAATCTCATATTGGGTCTAATGGAAAAGAATACACATCAAATGAATTTGAAAACTATCTTCGCCAACATGGGATCAAACATCAAACAACTGTGCCTTATAATCTCCAACAAAATGGTGTAGCTGAACGAATGAATAGGACAATCTTAAATATGGTATGATCCATGCTCTTCTTCAAAAATGTAAATATAATGTTTTGGGCTGATGCTGTTCTATGTGCTGCATATATAAACAATAGATGTCCATCTAGTGCTATTAGAAACAAGTCTCCTTATGAAATGTGGTATGGACATGTTCCTTCGGTAAAGCATCTCAGGTTCTTTGGTTCCACCTATTATGCCTTGCTACCAAAGGTACATAGAAACAAACTTGGTGCTAGAAGTCGTAAATGTATCTTCCTGGGGTATTCAAACACCTCCAAAGCATATCGTCTCTATGATGAAGTAAATAAAAAGTTTGTTGTATCTAGAGATGTAATTTTTCTTGAATCATCCAAAATTGACAATGTTGTTGAGCAGAAACTCGATCGCTTGGATAGATTCCCAAAAGCAAAATCATTTCAAGAATTTGATAATCAAATTACACATCTTGAAGGGGGGATTCCTATACTAGATCAACATGTGGAATCTTCTTTTAAGGAACACTCTCCCCCACATGAAACTCCAACAACAGATGATGCTTTAAGTGATGTGAT
The DNA here is from genome assembly GCA_031772625.1 of Pinus tabuliformis. Taxonomy (NCBI): domain Eukaryota; kingdom Viridiplantae; phylum Streptophyta; class Pinopsida; order Pinales; family Pinaceae; genus Pinus; species Pinus tabuliformis. Next base: position 140,985,693 of record CM062811.1, on the reverse strand, counting down.
TGATAGAATTGGGAGACTAAATCTTGATTCAGTCCCAACTCAATCAATAGAGCAGCCTGGACCATCTGAGAAAGGTCCCCCAAAGTGGCTGACAAAGACACTTGAAAGTGTTCATCCTGATGAGGTTGGAAAGACAGGAATTAGAAATTCAAATCGGCAAAATGGAGGTGATGTGGATGACTCTAATTCACCTGTTGATATGGATGTTTCTTATGATTGTGAATTTAACTTGTCTACATATTTTGAACCAACTTATTTCAAAGAAGATGCTTTTCATGATGAATGGAAAGAAACGATGCAAAAGGAGTATGATGCCCTCATAAAGAACGACACTTGGAAGCTGGTTGATCCTCCATTAGGAACCAAACCAATTGGCTGCAAGTGGGTCTACAAGAACAAGTATAAAGCTGATGGCTCACTTGACAATCACAAAGCTAGGCTTGTGGCAAAAGGTTTTGCACAGAAGGAAGGGGTCAATTATGAGGAGACTTTTGCCCCCATAGCAAAATGGGCTACCATCCAGACACTCTTTGCCCTAGCAGCTCAGAATGGTTGGAAAGTCCATCAAATGGATGTAAAAACTGCTTTCTTGAATGGAGATCTAAAAGAGAATGTTTTTATGTCCCAGCCTGAAGGATTTGCTGTGAAAGGACATGAACATAAAGTATGCAAATTGGTGAAGTCCTTGTATGGCCTCAAACAAGCACCGCGAGCCTGGTATGAAAAACTAACTGAGCATCTTCTGAAACTCAATTTCAAACATTATGATGTTGATGATGCAACTTTATTTGTCAAGAAAGTTAGCAAAACAGTTGTATATCTTGTGGTATATGTAGATGATCTTTTGATGATAGGGAACAATGAAAGCTACATTGCATCCATAAATAAGGAATTGGGGAAAAGTTTTGAAATGACTGATTTGGGCTATGTTCATTACTATCTTGGCATTGAAGTAACCCAACATCCGAAGTCCATATTTCTTTCTCAAAAGAAATACATTGGAGATTTGTTGAACAAGTTTGGCATGAAAGAAGGCAATCCTCTTACTACTCCAATGGAACAAAACTTAAAGCTCACATCTATTGAAGGAAAAGAATTTGAGGATGCAACAAAGTATAGACGGCTTGTAGGAAGTCTCAACTACCTAACTACTACCAGACTAGACATTTCGTTTGTTGTTGGAATCCTCTCCAGGTTTATGCAAAAGCTTTGTGAGGGACATTGGTCTGCTGCAAAAAGAGTTCTAAGGTACTTGAAGGGAAATCAAGACTTTGGAATCAAGTATACACAGGTGGACAACTTCAGCTTGATTGGCTACTCTTATTCAGACTTCGATGGAGACAAAGAAACTGGGGTATCTACTTCAGGATATGCTATGAGTCTTAGATCAGGAGCTATCTCCTGGAGATCATGCAAACAATCAGTTCCAACAGATTCCACAACAGAAGAAGAATACGTGGCAGCAGCTGAAGCAACAAAAGAAATTATGTGGCTCAGGAAAATTCTTGAAGATTTGCAGGTAGAACAAGTACAATCAACTCCACTCATGATTGACAATACCTCTGCAATAAAGTTGGCCAAGAACCCAAAGTTCCATGATTGAATGAAGCACATCAATACTAAATATCATCTTATTCGACATCATGTTGAGGCCAAAACAATACATCTCCATCATTGTTCCACTAATGAGCAAATTGCAGACATCTTCACCAAAGCGCTTGGAAGAGAAAAGCTTGAACGATTCAGAATGATGCTTGGACTCACCAACATCCCTTCAGATTAAGGGGGGAATGTTGACACCGTATCCTCATGATTGGGTGAATATAATGTAGATAGATAAATAAGTAATATGAACAGTCATTGGGAGATGAAGTGAACAGTTTGTCCCTCATGTATATAATGAAGACCTACCTGAAGGAATACACACGAATCAATTTTTGATTAAGGAGTTACTATCTGTTTTGACATGGTAGAACAAAGAAGAAAAATGTGTATGTTAACTCTAGATTTGTTAAATGGGAAGGAATCGAACCTATTAAGATATAAAGTTGAAGAGAAATTTATACCTATAAAGATTTGATCCTTATTGGTGTTTGATAAATTTGGGATTAACATGATACACACACACATTTTGTAAACTCCATGCTAACTAGGGAAGGACTTACTCATTTATTTCATTTTGAGCAATACACTAATAAAATGCTTTAAATAAGATTTTTTATTTTATTTTTTCTTCTCTTTTGTATAATAGGTATAGTCTAATTTATAAGCAAAATAGACGTCTTCACCAGAATCCACCAAAACAATTTCAAGAAAGAAAATGATTTTTTGTTGTTTAAAATGCATTTTTTGAATGCATAAATGGATTAAACAACCTAAAAAAAACCCCAAAGGGCAGTCAAATGCTATAGGTTAAACAACTTCAACTGAACTTTTTAAAAATCTCTACCGGATTTTGGTTTAAATTAACTAGGAAAAATATGGTGAAAAAGACCATTTTGTAAGTTAGACTACCCCTTGTATAATATATATAGTTGACATTTAATATTTTAATGAATATGACCATTAAAATATTTTATTCATGACCCACATTGTTTACATTAAAATGGTGTTTTTTTTTAAATTACTATTATTAATATATATCTTTTTAAGTAGAGTCATTTTCATATTGGGATGTAGCAAAACATATACATTTAAGTATTTTTGTTATTATTATTTTTTTAAATGTTATATGTGAACTCCATAAAAATAAAAAAAATAAAAAAACATATATTTTGAAGTATTTTTGTTATTGACATTTTAAAAAATGTTTTATGTCAATTTTATATTAACATTAAATATTAAATGAATATTTTAATGAACATGACCATTGAAATATTGTATTCATGACCCACCTTGTTTACATTAAAATAGTGTTTTTTTTTTTTCCCATAGGAAAAATCGTAATTTCTATTAAAAGGAAATCACATTTTGTAAATGCATTTAAGCATATTCAAATAAGGATGCACTGCCTATCTTCAACAAAATTATGTTTAAGGACATATGCGATCAAAACATTGATACCTTGTCTCCATGCAGGGAGGTATCAATGGCTATAAATATACTGAACAGGAGTTCTATATATTAATCTGGCACTTTGTGAGTGTAGATAAAATGTCAAAAAAGAAACTTGTGAATATTTATAGATGACATATATATGAAGTCTGTTCTTCCTGTGAGATCAACAGAAATTTAAATTTATACAGCGATATCCATAAATGGCTGATGGTAAAATTGGCAATGTGCACCATCATGATGTTCCCAGATTAACCAGTTGTCTGGATCCTTGTTCGCAACCTCTTTGGATAGCCTGCTAGCAGCTCTGTTCTGCTCCCTGTAAATATGATGGCATGTAAAAGAGTCAAATGTTGTTATCAATCTCAGTGCCTCATCCAAAATATGACTCAAAGTATAAGCATTGCATCTAGAAGACTTATTTAGCCAATCACAAACAACTTTTGAATCCTCAAATATTTGTAGATCTCTATAGTTTTTCTCCAATGCAAATTGAATGAGGAATTTTACTGCGGATAATTAAGCATAGTTATTAGTGCCTCTGCTGAATCCCATAATAATATTGTATGAGTGATGTGCATTAATATGAAGGATGGCGCCCACGCCATTCCCATTTTCATGTGCAGCGCCACGACCTCTAATAATCAATCATCTCAGGTATAATGCTGCGCAGTTGAGGGGGTGGTGCATCTTTGGGGATGAGGGAGTAATCAGCCAGCATGCGGGCAACAATGGAGGGCCAGTGAGGGGAGTCATTCCAGAAGGTGAGTCTATTCCGGGTGATCCAAAGGGCCCAACAGACAAGAAGAGGGATATTATGTAGCCTGGTAGGGGAGGCAGAGGTGCACCAGTTCGTCCATGCCTCAAGGATAGATGCGCCCTCCCAAGTATTGTGAGGAGCAGCCAAAGGTAAAATAGTATTCCAGAGATTCTTTTGTCGCAGAACATTCCAAAAGTAAATGTGAGGCAGATTCATTGCAACATTTGTAGAGATAAAACCAGAATGGGCTGAGCTGTGATCGCTTGAAGAGGTTGTCTCCCGTGGGTATTTTGTTTCTTAGAATGGTTCACATGAGCAGCCTACTTCTTGGTGGGGCTTTAAGCTTCTAGAGACTTTTCCACCAAGCTTCGGGTGCATGCGGTCTGCGGTCTTCGGTCAGAACAAGATATCCTTCCTTAGGAGTATATCTCCCAGATTTGGAGAAAGCCCAGATAATCTCATCTTCTCCCTTAGTTATTCGGATGTGAGCTTCAATAAGAGCCGGAATATAATCGTTCCAATATTGAATCCATTGACGTGGAATGTTCAGCCTATGGGCTGATTTCCAAACTTGTTGGAGGAAGGTAGTATGGTCGACATCCACAATATGGTTCAGATGGGATATGTTTGCTGCATGAAGATGATTTATGAGATCATTTGGTAGCCTATGCATATTCCCACAGCCAATCCAAGGGTCAATGCCCACCCTTATTGTTGAACCTGATTGAAGTTTCCAGGTAAGACCAGCTCTGATGGGATCCAGTGCTTTAATCACAGCCTTCCATATGATCGATATCCCTGTAGTGAGTCTTTGGGGCCTTATGATCAGGTCCATAATCTGTAACAGGGCAATGTATTTAGAGACAGTCACCTTAGTCAAGAGACTATATGAAGTAATGAGTTTCCATTCGAGTTTTGCAGCCAGAGTGGAGGAGAAGTCCTCTAGCTTCTCAATGCCTCAACCCCCCTGTTTTTTTGGTAGATTTAGAGCATCCCATTTTACCCAGGTGAAAATCTTTCCTGACTCACTGCCCTTCCAAAGGAGTCTGCAGCAAAGAGCTTGTATCCTAGCTAGGATGCCTCTGGGGATCCAAGCCAGTGACATCTAGTAGATCGGAGTGGCCTCCATAATGCTTTTTATGAGCGTAAGTCTGCCAGACCTGGAAAGATATTTGAAGTACCAGGTGTTAAGTCTCTTCTCCATTTTAGCAATGAGCCAAATCCAGTAAGAAATTCTGTAACACAAGGGTTTTAGCTTGTATCCTAGGTATTTTAGACCCTCCTCCAATCTGAGGGGAGTAAAACAAAATCTTTGCAATGCAAAATGGGTCTCATGTTGTGTGCATCCTGCCGTTGTCAGAGTAGATTTTGAATCATTGATAGTAACCCCTATAGCCACTTGAAATAATGAGAAAGTAGCTTTCATGATTGACAAATCCCCAATGCCTCCATTTAGAAAAATCAAGACATCATCCACAAAAAGTAGATGTGTGAGAATACAGTCTTCAATGATTTTAATTCCCTGTAGTCTGCCCCTTCTATGTTCTTCTTTGATAAGTCTACTGAGTCCTTCCATGACTAGGAGAAAGAGTAATGGTGACAGAGGGCAACCCTGTCAAAGACCTATTTCTGAATAAAAGAAGGGAGATGCGCTTCCATTAACCAGGACACTGAAGGGTATGTTAGTAATGCAGCTCATGATCCATTTAATAAACATGAATGGGCATCCTAGATGAGTTAACAACATTCTAATATATAACCAGTTTACTCTATCGAAAGCCTTTGAGAGTTCAACTTTAAGGATCATACCTTTGCATTTCTTGATATGCAGAGTGTGTAATACCTCCTGTGCAGTTCCCATTGCCTCATGAATTTGATGATCTTGTAGGAAGGCAAATTATTTAGGTGAAATATGCTTGGAAAGTATGGGCTCATCTGAGTTGCAATAATCTTCGCTATGATCTTGTATATATGCAGTTACATAGCGAAATAGGCCTATATTTATCATATGAGGTTAGGTTATTTGATTTGGGGATGAGCGCAATAAAAGTAGAGGTGAGAGAAGCAGCCAGCTTGCCATTTATCCTGGTATCGTATATGAATTTTAGGAGGTCTGTGCCAAGAGTCTCAAAGAAAGCTAGGAAGAACTCAATTGTCCATCCATCTGGCCCAGAGATTCTGTCTTTTTTGAACCACTTGAGAGTGGCTTCCAGCTCTCCCAGAGAGACTTCCTTTATGAGTTCCCTTTCCTCCTCTTGATCCACAAATCGTGGGAAGAGCTGTGCCACTTGAATAATTTCAGCCAGGTTTAATTCCAGAGGTGCACTGTAGATTTTTTTGAAATATGAGGTTGCCAGTGATGCCATATGCGGGAATGTGTTGAAAGAATGGCCATGATCATCCTTTAGCTTCCAGATTGTGTTAATATCCCTCCTCCCATTGGAATATTTGTGATAGAACTTAGTATTATCATCCCCTTCCTGCATCCAAATCACCCTACTTCTCAGTCTCTAGACTTCTTCGTGGTCCTTAAGAATTTTTCCTCTGGCTGTGTAAAGTGAGGAGATATTATCCTTGTGTTCATTTGATCTGTATATCCCCCCATGATTATTTTCAAATGTTGCTATGTCAGCTTCGATTTGCCTCAGGGATTGGTCATCCAAGATTCTTTTATTGTGTGTCCAAATTTTGGACAGCTTCTTTAGCTCCGAGAGATTGTGCATGAAACCATTTATAATGTTCCCCCCAGCCCCAGATTGGTTGGATATCCAAAATTCTGTGACCATACGAATGTAAGAGGCTTCCTTCAGCCAAGATGAGTAGAATTTATATGGACTTTTGGGTTTAGCCCGAACCCCATCTATTTCCATGTATATTGGTAGGTGATCGGAGATACCTCCTGATCCCACCCATTGCCTGATTTTGTAGCCATATTCCAATAAATTCTCCTTGACCAGAAAACGATCTAGTCTACGAGCTAGGCTATCATCCCCTGTCCTATTGTTCCTCCAGGTTGTTTGGATCTTTGCAGAGGGGATGTCTATCAATTGGTGAGATTCCAAAGTATTTTCAAAGTATTCCGACAGAGGATCTCTTTGTGCTCAATGACCCCAGGATTCAGAGTGGTTGATTGAGAAGTTAGGATCTCCACCCAAAACGATGTTGCCCATTTGAAAAATGTCAGATCCCAATAATTTTTCCTAGAAATTGGGAATATGGTGACACGGTCCATAAATGTTGAAGATTCAAAAATCCGTACCCAGATCTGCTGAGTGTATATCTTCTCCAATGTGCCGAGACCCTCCCCAACAGTTGATTAGTTTTATGGAGCGGGAATTGTATCCCATTGTTATACCCCCAGATCTGCCATGGGCATCAAGACAAATAAATTCCCATCCAGGTAGAATTGTTCCAAGGGTGTGAGATATGGCATCAGTAGGTCCAAGAGTTTTCTGTAAGAATATGATATCTAAAGGGTTCAGCTGCAAGTAACTGCACAGTGCTAATTTTTTATCTGGCCTAGCTAGTCCTCTATAGTTAAATGAGACAATCTTCATGGGGGGGGGGGGGGAGCTATGGAGCTATCTCTTGCTCTATGTACCCCAAGGATGGTAGCTTGTCTGTCGGGTGAAATCTCATCTCTAGCCAGGCTTTGTGCTTTCGTAAGAGAGGAAGGTCGACCACGCGGGATCTTAAGCAGAAGAGGGGAGGGGACAAGGTCAAGCCCGACATGGTCCGATGCCTGACGCTTAGTCTTAGATCGGGTTAGATATCCAGTGGAGGCGAGACTAGAGACAGATGCAGGTGGAGGAAGCGAAAGTGATGCAGAAAGGGTGGGAGGGGTCGGGGAGAAAGAGGAAAGGAGGGAACCAAGAGGGCAGGACAAAGGGATAGAGGACGAGGGGAGGGCAGCTGATCCAAAACTAGTGCCAGGGGCTGAAATAATAAAATCAAGAACAAAAGAGCTTAAATGTGAGGAAACAGATGTGGAAATGCGCTTACCCGAAGTGTCCGCATCCCTCGCAGCCACCTTGGATCTAGTGTGTGGAGGAGAAGACGGTCTATGTGAAGGTCCACCTCGCTTTTTCAGTATAGGCTATGACGGGGTCGCTTCCTTGGCTGTAGGTTCTGCCTATACTTCTGAATCAGCGTGTTGGGGTTGTTCCCCATGCTTCGGTGATGTCTAAACCGATGGTTCATTTCCAGGTGCCTTCCTGTTTGCTTGCCCATTGAGAGGGTAGTCCTTGAATAAATGCCCAAATTTGTGGCATCTCCTACACCTGAAAGAGACTCCCTCATAGTCAAGAATCTGTCTCCTGGTGGAATTCCTCCACTGAATGTTGATATGCTCCAGCAGACAATCCATAGTATCCATATGCACCAATATCCTTGTGTATGCCATACGCCCATTGGTCTGGTAGGAATTATCAAATGTTAAGAATGTACCTAGGGCATCCTCCGTCCAGAAATGTAACGGTAAACTAGGGAGGCGGACCCAGAGGGGGCCATCATCCACTCGTTCTTGTTCTATATCGAACAGGGGAGTCCATCTTCACTGAAGAACAGACGCCTGATCAATATGCCATATCGTGGAGAGCACCTAATTGGTGTGTTCCAACCTGTCAAAATGTAGAGAAAACTAGCCTTTTACAAAGGTCTGTATGAAAGGAGGGTCGTTCAGGTGATGGCCCCAAACCTCAGATGCCCATTGTTGTAGCCTCTCTACACTGTAATGTCTGCCTTGGACTCGACCCACTAAAACCTTCTCAATTGTATCCATGGAGTCGAGCAGTTGCATGTCCTCAGTCAGTTTGAGGAAGACCTTGGAGACTTTTATCTTGAGGCACTTCTTCTTCCTAGATGCCCTTGTTCTCTCTGCTTCGGTGTGCTACTGCACTACCGTCGAGTGTGGGGGAACCCTAGATCTAGGTGGAGCCATCAATGGCACAGAGGAAAAAATGTCAGAAATGGGGGAAATGCCTGTGAGGTTACCCAATGGAGGAGCGGACGAGTTTGGCGGAGCGATTGGGGTGGACACAGGAGTTTTTGAAGCTGAGAGGTGGTCCATCGAAGGGTTGCATGAATCAGTCAATGGCGGATTCAAAAACAAGATCTCTAAGAGGGTTTGATCACTAGGGTTTGGTGGGAGGTCCACAAAACTGAGCGAGGAAGGTGATAAGGGCTGGGAGATGAGGTCTGGCAGGGACGAGGCATCTTCCGGGAGGGTTATAGAGGAGACCTTGGTGCCACAGATGGAGGGAAAAGCATCGACAGCTTCGGAAAGTTCGTTGTTGAAGAAAAAAAACCAGCTGGAGAAGAATGTGGTTGTATCCAAATAGGCACGTCCTCCAACGGATCTGCCAAATAATCTATTATTTCTTCCATAACAGTCACAACCGATTTGTGCCAGCTACCTGCAGGGGTGATGAGGCTCCCGTAGCTATAACTGTAACAACGATAGTGGCGGGCATAATACAACTTAGCTAAAAAACAAACCCTTCAACAAGAAAAATGTCGCATGTGATCATGCCTGTTAGAGAAGTTGAGGTGGGTTACGGGTTGTGGGGCAGAAGCGGGTCCATTACAGTGGGAGAAGCTGAACTGTACTGCATCTTCTGAGCTTGACTGCAGACGATCCCGGCCTGAAAACCCTAATGCCATCGATCATCATGGTCACATTCACTCATCTTTTTTTTTAACTTGATTTATTGTTCTGGCAGATCGTCTATTTGGAATATTTGTAATAAAAAGAAAATAATTTTTTATTAAGTAAAAAAAGAGTCAAATTTACCTCCATAAGACTAGGTCATGTGTTTTTTTTTAAAGTTATTATTATTAATATTTTTTTTTAAGTAGAGTCATTTTCATATTTGAATGTAGCAAAACATATACATTGAAATATTTTTGTTATTATTATTTTTTAAATGTTATATGTCATCTCCATATTAAATATTAAAAATCATATACTTTGAAGTATTTTTGTTATTAACATTTTAAAAAATGTTTTATGTCAATTCTATATTAACATTAAATATTAAAGGAATTACAAATCCCCTCATATTTTGAATTAAAAAACTCTTGTTGATAGAATAATACATCTCTTTCTTTTTCTTTCTATATATTTATATATGATGTTGAATATGTTGAAATATAACCCACATTGAATTTATTTGATTTTATGTTGAGATATACCTTATATATATACTCAAATTGCATATTGAATATTTTATTTAATTTTTTGTCATTAACTCTTTCTAAATACTACCAACTTTATAATTCAATAACTTATCTATCTCTATGATAGGAAGAGAAAATATAAGGTTGGTTTTTTTTTTTTTTTCAATTATTTTATCTTTTTGGATATAAAGTCCATAAAAATATTTGACATGTATATCATACTTTTTATTTAAATATATTTTTCAAAATAATATATGTTTATTAGACATAAAATAAATTACACATAGTTTTCTTGAAAGTGTAATATTAATATTATTTTCAAAATGTTACTTATAAATTCCATATTAGTAGTGAGGGAATTATACTATCTTCAAAATATAAAGCAATTATAAATTAAATTATAATTTTTTTACTTTCAATAATTTTATCCCTATAAAAAGTCGAGTGAAATTAATATGGAAATCAAAGTATTTTATTTGTCACCAACAACCTCGAAGGTTAGCTCAATCTGTTGAGTCCCCATCGTTAAAACACCTTTGCTATTGACAACTCATGAGTTCAATTCCCTTGACACCCTCAAGGTCAGGGTCCATGGTTGAGTTGGTAGGAAATGATCCCTTTGGGTGGATCTATCACGTATAAATATTCTATGGATGTCGCAGTTACCAATATTTGGTGTCCATGAGCCACATAGAAAAATAAATAATAAAAATTATTTGAGACTAGCATTATTTTTTCTTCCACCGATGGGGGTGAACACATGCTTGGAGAGGGTGTTTTGGGGGTCAAACCTGCCACCCTGCAACATGATGCACATTAAAGAGAAAATGTTGTGGCTCGCCACTATCATGCATCTGCATTAATACTTACAGATGGTTATTTATTATTGCGAAGGAAGGTGGGAATTCACCTTATTCTTGGTGATTTGGGCGCAGGGACTTCACTCAATAAACCTCTAACATATCACATGCATCCATGGCATACTAAAAAATACCCTTAATTTGATTACATATTGGAAAATACCTCTAAAAATCACATTATGTAACCCCCTACCAATAGGAACCCAATACAACATCCCAATTAAAAAAAACCTTACTTTCACTAGATATTGTAGTATCCATTTTTTCATTAACATTTTTTGTACCCCTTTTATATTTTTTCATTAAATTTCAGCTCCATTTTTTATACCTGCCAATATAAAAACCCTTTAGCCCCTATTTTATGCTCAAGATATTATGTCATTTTTTTCTCAATATATATCCCCCAATATGAATGCACGTGGTATGGAATTGTTGCCATAGTGAAGCCCCCATGTGCTTGCATGGAGGTTTAGGATAGAGGTGAGGTCAAAAAAATGATCCCACTACACGTTGGTGGTATCATTGAGCTCATATACAGTGAGAGAGCCACTTTCTTGGGTATCTTGTTCTTATGCGGTGAGGCTTGTATATTGCCTAGTTTTGGTGAAGTGGAGGCGGGAGGGCATTGTGGAGTCTTTGCAGCGTGATCATGATCTTGAGAGTGGAAATTAGCGAATGCCAATTACGAGCAACGTGGGTGAGGTGGATCTGGTTGTTTCCCTCCTACTCTTGTTTTCTCTACTTGCAGCTCTTTCTGGTTATTTTTGTTCTAGCCCTGTAAATCTGTTAGGGCTTCTTGTTGTGTTGGGGTTTGGGGAGATTCTAGTTACATTTAGTCCTAGGTTTGGTCTATTGTTTTATGAGAAAATAAAAATGAATTCTAGTCTTTGTGTCTCTCATCTCATGTCTATTTAGTTGAATTTGATTTATATAATGTTTCCCTTCTGGTATAACTTTGTAAAGTTTAACCGTGTAATGTCTTATGTATGGGGTTATTTGTGGCTAAGTCTCATTCAATATTATATATCTAGGGGGGATAATATGGGGTACAAAGGGAGGTACCCAAGGTAATAATGTAATAATGGGATGGGCCATAGTAATAAATAAGGTGATTAACCCATATCATGTAAGGGACCACAAGTAGTTAGTAATAATGTAAAGGGCCCATGGTATTAGTTCGATGGTATGAGGGAACCATGGTAATGATCCATGGTATTGTATGTATGAGGCCTATATAGAGGCTAGAGACTCCACATGGAGAGATGTCAAGGAATAGTGTCAAGGAATTACTGTATGAACAGGCATATGGCTTGTGGAGTGTTCTCCTTCCTTAAGGAGTGAATATATGGTGTTTCCCTACCTTAAGGGTTTGATCAATAAAAAAGAAATTCTATTCTATATTCATATCTTATTATTCTTGGGTTTATTTGCATTATCTTATATTTTCATATCAGATCTATAATATTTATGGGTTAGATCTATAACAAGTGGTATCAGAGCACTTTATTGGGCAAAAGTGGATTTTTTTTTTTTTTTTTTGCAGGATTTCAGGGGCGGCGAGTTTTCAGATCAGATCTATACATTTTGGTGCAAGATCTACTAAATCTAATTTCAGATCTGGATTATTTGTGAAAAAATAGCTGATTTCAAAAAGAAATCGGTTGAATCAGAGTTCGTATGAAGGAGATATCGCTGATCTAAAAATCAGTGGGGTTGCAGACAATTTTTCAGGGTAACGAGTTTGCGGCGCCGATCTGGACATCCTGGGGAAAAATATGGAAAATCTAATTGTAGATCTGGATTCTTTGCGAAAAAATACCCAATTTCAAAAAAAAAAAATTAGTCGAATCAGAGTCCGGATGAGGGAGATATCACTAATTGAAAATCAGCTCTTTTTTGCAGAAATTTTGGGGATGGCTGGAAAGTTACAGTGCAAATCTGAAATTTCAGTGCCTGGATCAAGATTTCTATCACATGGGCAGATGCAGAATGATTGTTCTATTTTTGAAAATAGGTTATAATAGGGATTCTGAGCAATATTGACTAAACTGTGACTATTTCAAATTTTCGCCAATTTTTTTTGTGATAGCGGGCCTACCTCAGAGTTTGAGGGACTTGTATAAATTTGATGGCTTTCATCCAGCCAAATGGCTAGCACAAATGGAGAAATTTTTTAGTTTGAATTACATCATGGATGATGAGACTCAGTTGAGAATGGGAAAAATGTACTTGGACAATGAAAGATGGCAATGGTGGCAAAGGCATCAACATTACTATCGAAGGCCCTTGACTTGGGACATATTCACAAAAGCTATTATGGATCACTTTGACTGTAAAACTAATCTTGTGGATAAGCTCACACAGACAGACACACAGCCTATCAAAGATTTCATTTTTACAGAAAAGAAGGAAACCAAGGAACCTAAAGGGTTATTTTCTGTTGGTATCTCCTTATTGCAGGTTCATGGATTGATTCAGAAAAAGAAGATCATTGTTTCTATATATCCTAGTTGCAAGCATAATTTCATCAATGTTAATTTGGCAAACAATTGTAAGTTCCTGCAAAACAAATTGAAAACACATAGGTGGATGATGAGGATGTTCAAGTGTATAAGGATTTGAAGATTTCTATGGATAAGTATGTGTTGCATGGTGATTTTTATACTTCAAAGATAGATAATATGGATGTTGTTTTAGGATATTCTTGGATGCAATCTGTGGGTACTATAAATATTAACGTACAGAAGAAATTCCTAAAGCTCTTGTATAAAAAGAAGAAAATTACATTACAGGATATTTCCATCAATAAACAGGTAGAGTCCACGAAAGTTGACGCAGAAGATGTTCCAGGGACTGACATATCAGATGATGAGCAGTTGATGGTCGACAATCAAACACAAACAGAGGCTGAAGCATAAAAGGTTACAGGTGTTGATACATCAGATGAGGGCTTAGTGGTGGAAGTAATATTGGAAGATAAGACACCACATCAGGTACCACAACATAACAATCAGGCTCCAGTAAGGGGTGAATTAAAGAAAAAGACACCGTGGGTTAAAACTTCAACATATCATAACCCACATTACCTCGCAAGACAACAACCAACAAGATGGCAACCAATTAGCCACAAGGACAACAACCCCCGCTGGACAGATAAAGAGGAGCAAAGATCCACCTACTACACATCAACACAGAAGAGCTACCATGGTCAGCTTCTATCTCAAGCGAGCACGGAACTAGCGAGATCGAGGGTTCATCTTTCTCTTCGATGGCTATATGCACGTGCATGGTGCCAGTGGACTACTCTTTTGAGTAGATCTTATTATTTATGTTCTTCCCATGTTTCAAGATGGAAACAGCTAAGGGGGGTGGAATGTTATATACCTATGGGGGGTAATATGGGGTACAAAGGGAGGTACCCAAGATAATAATGTAATAATGGGATGGACCATAGTAATAAATAAGGTGGTTAACCCATATCATGTAAGGGACCACAAGTAGTTAGTAATAATGTAATGGGCCCAAGGTATTAGTTCGATGGTATGAGGGAACCATGGTAATGATCCATGGTATTGTATGTATGAGGCCTATATAGAGGCTAGAGACTCTACATGGAGAGATGTCAAGGAATTATTGTATGAATAGGCATATGGCTTGTGGAGTGCTTTCCTTTCTTAAGGAGTGAATGTATGGTGTTGCCCTACCTTAAGGGTTTGATCAATAAAGAAGCAATTCTATTCTATATTTAGATCTTATTATTCTTGGGTTTATTTGCATTGTCTTATATTTTCATATCAAATCTATAATATTTCTGGGTTAGATCTATAAGAAGTGGTATCAGAGCCAGGTTTCGACCCTGTGACCTGTGGGTTATGGGCCCACCATGCTTCCACTTCGAAAATTTGAAATTGTCACAGTTTAGTTAATATACCTCAGAATCCCTATTATGACCTGTTTTCAAAAATGGAACAATCATTCTGCATCTGCCCATGTGACAGAAATCCTGATCCAAGCACTAGAATTTCATATCTGCACTGCAACTCTCTTGTCGTCACCCAAAAATTCTGAAAAAAGAGTTGATTTTAAATCAGCGATATCTCCCTCATCCGGACTCCAATTCAACTGATTTTATTTTTTTAAATCGGTTATTTTTTCACAAATAATTCAGATATACAATTAGATTTTGTAGATCTTGTACCAGGACGTCCAGATTTGCGCCGCAAACTCGCTGCCCCGAAAAATTGTCTGCAACCCCATTGATTTTTAGATCAGCGATATCTCCTTCATCCGGAATTCGATTCGACAATTTTTTTTTTTTTAAATTGGGTATTTTTTCACATAGAATCTAGATCTACAATTATATTTTGCATATCTTACACCAAAACATACAGATCTAATCTGCAAACTTGCCGCCCTTGAAATCCTACAAAAAAAAAATTCTCCACTTTTTTGCCCAAGAAAGTACTCCGATACCACTTGTTATAGATCTGATATGAAAATATAATACAATGCAAATAAACCCAATAATAACAAGATCTGAATATAGATAGATGCTTCTTTATTAATCTCAAAACCCTTAAGGTAGGGCAACACCATACATTCACTCTTTAAGGAAGGAAAACACTCCACAAGCCATATGCCTGTCATACAATAATCCTTGACAATATTCCTTGACATCTATCCATGTGGAGTCTCTAGCCTCTATATAGGCCTCATACATACAATACCATGGATCATTACCATGGTTCCCTCATACCATCGAGCTAATACCATGGGCCCATTACATTATTACTAACTACTTGTAGTCCCTTACATGATATGGGTTAACCACCTTATTTATTACTATGGCCCATCCCATTATTACATTATTACCTTAGATACCTCCCTTTGTACCCCATATTATCCCCCCTAGGTATATAACATTCGAAATCCCAAATTTTTAGTGGGTTGAGAAGAGGAGGAGTTAACTGTCTTTGGGTGCCTTAGTATTGTCGTTCCTCCATCGGTTCAGTACAACATCTCTTATATGGTGATAACAATGGTCATCTCGTCAATTCACACTATGTTTGTTTCTATTAGGAGAATACTCTAGTCAGGTTGTGGTTGTGGTTGATTCTTGTACTTTGTAGGGAATTGAACCCCTCCTTCTCACCATGTCTCCCAGGTAATGTGTGTGATGGAGGAGGAGCGACACTGATAGCAATACGTAGGGCAACATAGATCTCGAGTCTTTGCCCAAGACTTAATTGTAACATAATTTAATGTAGTTCCTCCTGAGACATGACACAAGATAAGGAAATTGGAAGCCCAAGTGGGATTCGAGAGGCAATCCTTGTAGAATTAATGTGTAAATTCTAAATTTCTCATTAAATTTACTAAATCACAAGACTAAAAGCTACTCTAATGATCTGTGGAAGCAAATTCACGATCGAGAACACAAATCATTAACATGCATCAAGATTTAACACACATACACAAAGATTTATCTAGGGGAAAACAACTACTCAAAAAACCTTACTATATCTATTGCATTAATCAAAGAATGTGGATGAATACAATATGCTCTGTTCAAGCTTGAGCTCAACTTGTACCTGTATCTTCTATCCTCTGCCTGACTAACTGACCTCGGCCAATACTTATCCAAAATTTCAAGCCTCCAAGCCCCTATTTCCTTGCGTTGTTCCTCAAGGAATTAGCCCCCTATTATTTAGGAAATTCCTCAATCTGAATTGCACAATTCCTATAGGTCCTTCTCTGACTGCATGCATGACATGTACAACTTGGAATAGTTTACAACTGATAGTATAATGCCCTTGACCTCCAATCTCAAGTGGGTAACTCGAATTATCTACATGCATGAGTTAATTTAAGTGGATTGATTAGTTAACTGGATGATCATTCAATGTGAAAAAAAGTTACACACCCTTGACTAAACCTCCACTATTTCTACTAATAGTGAGAACTAGTTACGGTGACAATAACTCAAGTTAAATGAAATGGATTGCTACAAATTAGCAATCAATCATGTAGAATTGAACTCAAGTGTCTCCAACTCAAATTTACTGAGTTAACTTAGTGACAAAAGCCATGTCACCTCAGTTAACTACATCCAAGTATTATGTTGAAATTGAAATTGAAATTTCTCCTAATTTAAATAAGGGAAAATTAAATTAGGAATTTTTTGCTGCATTTTCAACAATCCCACTCAGTCTCTGAGCTAATTAAGGAGGTATCATCATAGGTTTTGGACCTTATCCACACTAGGGGACAAAAGAAGAAATACCTGAATTATGTGGAAATTCATTGACAGATGAAGACTCTACTTGGTTTGGTGTTGAAGGATAAATAGGTGAAAAGACACAACGTATTCGCTTCACTGGAGGACTTCAAAAGGTTGATGACGAATCAACGCTTCTCTATGGATAGACTTCATCCAATTTTGGCCCATTAGAAGGGAATTTTCTATGTGAATCTAGTAATGTTGCACCTCCTCATTCAAATGTTAAGGACCCAACTCCTATTTTATTTTTCCTGACGCTTAATGGCTACTATGACTACTAGTATTTCTGATTTTTTTATTTAATCTTGTAATGACTACATATAATGTCTATTTTTAGAATATTCTAGAGGCTTTAGAGAATCATAATTAGTGTTTTTTCTAAATTTTGTGAAGACAATAATAACTCCAAAATAAACAAAATATAATGACCTTGTCTTTTAATGACATTCTAATAATATAAAATATTTTACTTAAAAAAACATTAATTTTATCTTAACTGTTACTATTTTTAATTGATTAACAAAAATATTATTTTTAAGTTCTCTCACCCTATACACTATAAATAAGTATGACATAATATAAATCCTTCCAAAAAAATATGTTTAACATTGAAATTGGTTTTTTGAGAAAGATGAAACAATATAATGAATTGCTTTTTTAATTTTTGTTTTCAAAAATCATTTAAAGCCAAGCTAACTATTAAAAAAATTGTGCAAATATATCCAATTATGGAGATGAATTATACCCAACAGAGTTTTCTCTCATTTAGAGTGCTATTGTTAAATTAATATACCTCAATGAGATTTATGACGATGTCACAAATATCCAACTTGCTTCTCTTCATTTGGAAGGTGAAAATCTTATCTCATGGGAGGCTAGAACTCAAGAAGATTTGAAGAGAAGTGGTAAACTTATCTCTTCTTGGAATGATTTTACAACTGTATTAAGGAGGCCATTTTATCCATTGGACTACATGCAAAAAGAAATAATGGATTACCAAAATTTTAGACATGCTAAAGGTCAGAGTGTCATACTGAAGAATTTAGAAAAAGAGAATTAATCTTGGGTCTTGATTTTACCTCACATGATATTCTCCTTAAATATATAGGTGGATTGCATAGTTATTTGAGACATACTATACTTGTGTTTAATCCCACCAATCCAGATGAATTATGTGTTCAAGCTGCTCATTTAGAATCAAAAGGAAAGAATGTTCCTCAATATTCCAACAAGAAACCCTTTAAATATGGAGAAAGGAAAGGGGAACTTTAAAGGAAAATGGAAGAAGAGTGATACCGTCAAGAAAGAGGGAGAGAAATTACTTACAAACATTGTTCAAAAGATGGCCATGATGAGGACCATTGCTGGAAATTACATCCCGAATTGAGACCAAAGAAGTTGAATAACAAGGGGAAACAAAATATTGCTGCTACAACTCAACAAGATCTAGGATCCGATTCAGGTGATGAACTAAAATCACAACCATGGGATATGTTTTTCATGTTCTTCAAACTGATTTCGTGCTATTTTTTGTCGCATCACATCCCTTTCTTTTTGTGAAACATGTGAATTTTTCATCCAATATTCATATATTATTTTTTTAACATCTTCTCCAAGTCTATCTTTGTATGATTGCCTACAAATAATTGTCCAATAAGTGAGTTCATCATTTCCATCTATCTGCAATCGAAATTTCCTATGTTTGTGTAATGTTTTTCGTGAGGTCCCTAATGCTTTTGCCATAGATTTTACCAAACGATTTTATTTAGTACTTGATGAAACCACTTCAATTTGTATTGCTCTACGTGCATCTATGTCACTTTTATTTCTATATCTTCCAATTGATTTTAGAGCACTATTTATATTTTGAATCACATTTTCCTTCATATTTTTATCTTTCATTGATTCTCGAATACGCAATAGAGTTGTAGCTTCTTTTAATTTCTTTGATGTTAAGAGACCTCTCAAAATTTGTGCTTCAACTGTCACATTTTCATCTTTGAAGAACTTATCAATAATGAGTTTAACACGATATCATATAACATGGTCAGCTTTTTTATCACCATATGTGTTAATGTCAACACCTCATCATCAATATTGATTTCATCTGTACATATGAAAATTAAATGTAAATGGCTATAAATATTCATTAAATAATTAAATTA
This sequence comes from Pinus tabuliformis, assembly GCA_031772625.1. NCBI lineage: Eukaryota > Viridiplantae > Streptophyta > Pinopsida > Pinales > Pinaceae > Pinus > Pinus tabuliformis. The sequence continues at coordinate 140,966,397 of CM062811.1, read as the reverse complement.
AAAAATAGAGTTTGAATAAAATTGAAATTAATAAATATGTATAATTTCAATAATACACATGACATATATATACATACCTAATGGTGATTCAACTTCTTCACTTGAATATCTTTCAACATCTTCAACAACATCATCAATCAATAGTTCATTATCTTTTTCACTTTGTCTTTCAACATTTTCAATCTCATCATCAATGTCATGAGGAATATCTCTCTCTGTTTACATTGCAAAATAGTTTTCAAATAAAAATTCAATACAATACACTAGTTAAATTTTAAATATCATTTATAATATCTACATTTACATACCTTCTTCAACATCTAGTTGAGATTGATTTTTCTTTTCAATATTTAAGTGTTCTTCCTTCTTTCTTTTGTAATAGTTTCTTGAGTATTCTCTACGAGCCTCAATGTCTCTTATTCAATCATATTTTCTCTTGCAATTTCTTTGATTTCCCATGATAATTCAATCTATGTAGATTTTTAAAATCCAACCCAAAAAAGTCAATTTCAAAATCCTGCAAAAAAAACTCACTTTCAAAATTTAGACCAAAAAACTCACTTTAAAAATTTAGCCAAAAACATTTACTTTCAAAAAATCTCACTTAAAAAATTCAGCCCAAAAGACTTATTTTAAAAATTAAGCCCAAAAAACTCACTTTAAAAATTCAGCCAAAAAAAATTCCTTTAAAAATTCAGCCCAAAATATTTAGTTTAGAAGTTCAATCCAAATGAGGAAAGAGTGCAAAAATAATGTTTCGGCTCCATTTATTTATATTTTTTGGGCGAATTTTTTTCTTTTTTTTGGAGAGTCGCATCATTTCATTTTTGTGATCGACGGAAAATATAGACACATTTTCGGCCGAACTTTTAAAAACTTTCGGCTGAAATTTTAAATCAATTCGGCCGAATTAATTTTCTGTTTATTTTAAAGGGTGTCGATGATAAACACAAGTTCGACAGAACTACTTTTACCTACAACTCTGCAACAACTCGGCTTTGGTTACCATTCTCCAACTTTAGAATGGTTAAATTCCATCACATTAGGTGAATTTACTTTTATAACCATACCAACATTTGCAGAATTGAATCTACTTTCAGTAGATATAAATTTTAGTGAATTTCATAGATATTTGTTAATTTTAATTAATTTTATAATAAAATGTGTGCAAAAAAGTTCTGAAGGTCATTATGATTCAGTGAAATCAAAATTATGTTTCTTCCAAAATACAATGTAAAAAAAATATGAAAAATTTATGGTTCATGACATTGGTCTGTCTTTTGTAATGGGTAATTTTAGATTTTTATTTTATAACTAATATGTTGAAAAACTTGACGATATGCTAAACATCTTCAAAATCTGTAGTTTTTTCATATTGATTCAATTCAAAAAATTCTAGTAATTATGATTCGTAAATATAATGATATTGAAGTAGAGTCTGTCTAGATTGTTGCAATACATTTTTTTTTTCAAAAACTCCAAGTTAACAAATAATTCACTAGTGCCAAAAAACATGACTTTTTATGAATCCCTTGATTTTTAAAGAACACACAACCAAACAATTGCTAAGTTGACATATCGAATGCGAATAAAAAAATTCCAAAAAATATGTAATAGGAAGCTAATAAAATTTTTGACGAGTTTTATTTTTATTGTAAAATGGAATTCTAAACAGAAAATTTTCTTTGGCTTGCCGAAAGTTGAAGAACTTAAAAAAATGATATTTTTTTTCTCAAAAAAGGGCAAAAAGTGTAACCCAACTTCACATTTTCACCAACAGAGAGAGAGAGAGAGAGAGAGAGAGAGAGAGAGAACTGTATCTTTCCTAAAAGGAGGTTACCCCACTTGAAATTGGTCATATTGAATGATTTTTTTATGATTTTTGAGGCACTTGTATTACATTTGGTAATAAAGCTTACGATATTAGGGTTTTTTTTCCCTTCAATTAGGACATCATGGAATTTTTTCTATAACCCCTTTTCTAGGAATCTATAGATAACAAAAAATTGAAGAGATTGAGGATAAAAAACAAAGTACACATCATCAAAATTTTACATTTTGGTTCTCTATATTTTTAGAGATTTAGTCTATAAAGGTTAGGGTTTATGACAAATCTTAAAATCAATTTCAAACAAATCATCTTTTTAATTTCACTATAACTTCTTTTTGGGGTAGTTTAAGATAATGAAGTATTGTGGAGACTAAGGAGAAATATCATAGTACAAATAGTCAAACTTTCAAAATTTCATTCATTATAATTTCAAAGATATATTCTATGTAAGAAAGGGTTTGTGACTAATAGTGAAATAATTTTTAAAAGATCCATCCTAGAATTTTCATTATATTTTTTTGGTGAAGTTTAAGACCTTGAACTTTTCATAATATTGAGTAGACATATCGATTTACGTGTGGAAAAATTATCATATTTTGGCATTTTCACTAGAGCATTTTTCAATGGAGTTTTAAACAGTGAAATTTTTAGGAGCTTAAGAAGATCATATGATAGTAAAAAACAATAAAATTTTAGACTCAAAAGGATTAAAATATCAATGATATATTAGGACAAAGGGAAACCTTCAAGACAATATTCAAATCAGGGATTGCAAGATATGTAACTTACAAGTGGCATAACTTTTGATTGTAAGATCTAACTTTTGTAAAGATTAGTATTATTATTTTATCATATGGATAAGGTTTATACAAAAAAATATTACTAGTACTCCTCCTAAAAAAATAAAACACGATTTATAAAGAAAATAATGACTTAGAATAATGATAACATAATTAAAGAACCAAGTTGATGAAATTAATGGTAGTATGTTGAAACAAGTGGATTTATCACATTCTTATGAATGGATTGAAAGAAAAATGAATGAAAATAAGGAATACATGAAAAATACTATGGATGAAATGGAAAAGAAAATGGATAAGAAGATGGAAGAAAAACACATTCTTCTCTTGGAGAGGCTTCCTAAAAGGGATGTGAAGATCCAAGGAAATCATGAAAATAAGGACAATAATTGTGTTGTAAGAGAATCACATATGGGGACTATTTTATCAAAAATGGAGAGAAAAAATATTTAATCATATAATCGTTACAATCACCACTCCAAGATCCACATCATCAAAGGTTCAACTTGGCACCAAGAAACAATTTCATTCAAAAGATTAAAATGAGGAAGTTTGATTGGAAATATCCTATGACATGGATATTTCAAAAAGAGTAAAACATTTATTGTGTCAGCCTTACAACATGTAAATATTACATCATGTATTTAGAACAAGATCCATTTGTATAGTATCAATGAATTTGTGAAGGGAAAAATAATTCTATTATATCATGGTCCGTTTTTATGGAGAATTGATAGCATATTATGGGGATATTAAGAGAAATACATTCTTTAGAGAATTTGTTAGACCTTTTTATGAGAACTTTAAAGAAAAAGCATCCAAAAAGAGGTGCATCTCTTCGAACCTAAATCCTTGGAGAGTTATTTTAGTCTAGAAAGTGGAATTGAAAGTAACAATATGGCTACTAGAAGAGTGGTCACTAGCAAGTATTAAAAACATCATCCTCCCTCTCCTAACCTCACTCAATTGACAAGGTTGACACCTCAATAAATGCATAAAAAAAGAGAAAAGGGACTATATTTCAATTGCAACAACAAATATAGTAAGGGGCATAAATTTGGTAACAATAAATTATTCTACATAGGCTATGATGACGAAGAAGTCAAGAATTAGAACTATCACAAAATTTAAAGCTAGAAAAGACTACTCCAACAATATCTTGTCATGCATTGGATGACATTGATGCTCCAAAAACACTTAAGATAGAATGAGATATTAAAAATAAAATGGTAACAATGTTGATTGATTTAGGTATTAACCATAACTTCATTAATTACAAATTGGTAAAACTTTTCAATTGCTTTGTATTTCTAGTACTAGAATTTCAAATAATGGTTGCAAATGGAGGTATCATAATTTTTTTAGGAAATTTTCATGGTATTAAATTGAATATGATGGGGCATTTATCAGATATTACCATGATTGCAATCCAAATGGATAGTGTTGATGTTGTATTAGGGGTCTAATGGTCACAATCGTTGGAATAATGGGTTTTAATTATTAATATCATTTCATTATATTTTCCCCAAAAAGAAAGGAAATTGAGCTTAGAGATATCCAAGGGTCACCCTCTAAATTGATAAGGTCTAACAACATGGAAAGATTACTCAAAATGGGACACCATGGTGTAATTCGACAATTTTTCTCATTAGATATTCAAATATCTATATCCTTTTCTCCCGTGAATTTCCAAAAAGTTATTAACAATCATTATATGTTATTTGGAGACATGAATAAGGATTTTCCTCTTGCTCGAGATCATGACCATGCTATTCATAACATTGAATAACCTTATAGGATTCTTAGGATTGATAGATTATAAGTCCAGTTATGGTTAAACAACAACACCTTTAACGCAATTATTAAATAAGGAAGCATTTTATTGGTCTCAACGAGAAACCAAAACCTTTGAAACTATTAAGGAGGTTGTGTGTACAACTCATGTCTTGGAGACACCTTACTTCACAAAAACTTGTGTTGTGGAGTGTTGATTCCTCAAGCCATGGCATTGGTGCAATTATAATGCAAGAATGAAGCCCCCTTACCTTTGAAAGTAGACAACTTAAAAGAACTTGCTCAAACCCATTTATGTAAAACAAAGTTTGGCCATACTATACGTGGTTAAAAACACGTTGCCTTACCTAATAGGAGGGAACTTCAAAGTAAAAATAGACCATGATGCTTTTAAGTACTTCTTGGAGCAATGATTATCTTCAGAAGAGAAACAAAAACAAGTCACAAAGATGCTAGATTTTAAATTTGAAATTATAAACTATATATATATATATATATATATATATATAAAAGGTGGTAGATGCACTTTATTAAAGGAAAGAAGAAGAAACAAAGCGTTTACTATGTGCTATTTCTATTTTTCAATATAATTGGGTCGAAGAAGGACAATATCGATCCAAGTGCATTATATAAATTCATGTGAAAGTATGATCTATTGTGGTATAAATCACTTATATTTATGTAATAATTCCCAAATCAAACAAAAGTTTCTTTTGGAATTGCACACTTCCCCTATAGGAGGACATTCAAGGTGCTTGAAAACTTACCCCAAGATCAAGAAGGATTTTTTCTAGGAATTTCTTAAAATTGATGTTCATGAGTTTGTGGTAGAATGTGTGGTCAAAAAATAGAGTAAGGGAAATAAAATCAAGATCCTAGGTCTCCAATAGCCATTAGCTATACATAGTGAATTTTGGGAAGAAGCTTCAATATATTTTATTATAGGTTTACCTAAATATGAAGGAAATAATGTCATTATGGTAATAATAAGTCAAATGAAAAAGTATGATCATTTTTATTCCCTTTCTCATATTTTTAAAATAATTATAGCGGTAGCAACTTGGAATCCCCAGAATTATTCTAAGTGACAAAGATCAAATTTCCATTGAAATTTTTTAGAATAAATTATTTTCTTGTTTGGGTGCTCAATTGGCTCACAAATCATCTTAACATCATAAATTTGATGGGAAAATTGAGATTGTGAATAAATGTTTAGAAGGATATCTTTGATGCTTTGCATCTAAGAAAAAAACACAATGGGTCAAATGGTTTCCCTTGGTAGAATGGAAGTACAACAAATCCTTCCATCACATCACCCTTGGAATGGACTACACAAGTTCAAATAGAGGAGGATCACACAAGGTACCAACAAGAGGTTGTCAAACTGTTGAAGGACAACTTGGTTGTAACACAAATTAGGATGAAACTACAAGTAATTTGACATCATAATGAAAGGGAATTTGAGTTGTGGGATTGGGTATTTTTTAGGATATAGTCATATAAATATATGTCCCTCAAGAAAAAACAAGAGGACAATAAATTAGCACCTAGGTGTTATTGGCCCTTATAAGGTGTTGCATAGGATTGAAGTATGACTTACACATTGGAGTTGCATCCATATTGTTGTGTACATCTAGTTGTCCATATTTCTTTTCTTAATAAGGTCATTGGTTATGAGATCCCAAACCAAACTATTTTACCAGAGATTAATGAAGAAGGTAAAAGCATACTAGAAAGATAGACAATCCTTGAAACAAGGATTAAGTAGGTGAAAAATTAAGAAATTATTGAGTACCTCATCAAATAGAAGACCCTACCAATGAAAGAGGTGACATGAGTAGATGAGTTATTCATGTGGAAACACCCACAATTAATCAAGTGTTGAGGAAAACAATTGTTCAAATAGGAGGGGAATTCTAAGAATAAACCCATTATTAAACCATAGATATTGAGTTATTACATTTCTATTATTATATTAGTACGTAGGCCATAACTTTCATTGTACGCTTTGTCTCCTATATATAAACCAAGGAGAGCTAGTTTTAGGATCATCTCATCTTGTATTTTGTATTATATTCATTGTAAAAGGAGGTTACTCAAGGTGGATTGTATTCATTGACTTTTTAATGTTTTGCAAGCTCCTTCCAAGAAACACCAAATTTCTCTCCATGCCCTATTATGTTTCTTAACATTACAAACATTGAAATTAATTGGCTACATCAAGAAATGCAAAGTGATTGTGTTTGTTGATAGTGGAAGCTCCCACATATTTATCCATAAAAGAGTGGCATAAGATACCCATTATTATATATGTCCCATATCTAATTTTCAAATTATGATTTCAACGATGGCGTAATGAAGTGTGGACGTAGATGTGCAAATATCAAACTACAAATAGGTGAGTATCATCTAAAAAGTCACACAATTTCCATTGAAATGGGAAATTGTGATATAGTTCTTGGCAACTAATGGTTACACACTTTAGGAACACTCACCATGGATTTCAAATCATGGTGAATGAGATTCATGTAGGAAAAGTAGAAGCATACCCTAAAAGGGGTTTGTTATATACCTAGGGGGGATAATATGGGGTACCAAGGGAGGTACCCAAGGTAATAATGTAATAATGGGATGGGCCATAGTAATCAATAAGGTGGTTAACCCATATCATGTAAGGGACCACAAGTAGTTAATAATAATGTAATGGGCCCATGGTATTAGTTGATGGTATGAGGGAACCATGGTAATGACCCATGGTATTGTATGTATGAGGCCTATATAGAGGCTAGAGACTCCAAGTCAAGAAATATAGTCAAGGATTATTGTATGAACAGGCATATGGCTTGTGGAGTGTTCTCCTTCCTTAAGGAGTGAATGTATGGTGTTGCCCTACCTTAAGGGTTTGATATTAATAAATAAGCATTTCTATCTATTTCTATTTTGTTATTCTTGGGTTATTTCTATTATCATAATATCTTTGGGTTAGATTTATAACAAGTGGTATCAGAGCTACAACAGGGTTACATCAGGTTCCCATGAAGTTATAACCTCTCATAGTAAGGAGAAGTTGTTGAATAAATGCCACTCATGTGTTATTTCACACTTTAATGACATACAAGTATTTGACACCACACCACCAAAGATTCACCCTAATTTTCACCTTGCTCTCTATAAGCATTAACATTTTTTTGAAATCACACAAGTTTTAACACCTTCATGTGGGGAGAATTACCATGTTATTATGCTCATTCCAGAAAGTCAAACACCGACTATGCATGCTTGTAGGCATGATTTTGCATAAAAGAATGAAATTGAAAATATCATTAAGGAATTAGGCGACATTCATACATTCCAACACTATCCATTACTCATCACTAGTGGTCATGATATTAAATAAGGATGATGCTTGGTGCATGTGTCCTAACGTTTTGGCTCTCATAAGTTGATAGTTAAGGACATATTCCCTATCCTAATTATTAATGACCTATTAGATTAACTTCATGGAACCAAGCTTTTCATTAAAGAGATAGATATTATTAATATCACTTTTCATTCACATGAAGGTAATGGTGAGTTTTTAGGGATTCCTTTTGGCCTTTGTTGATCTAGGGGATCTAGAAAATGCTTAAAAATTAAAGTGCTCAAAATCTCCCAAAACTAGCACTAAATCATAGAGATTGTCATTCTGATTCCAACAATGCTTGAATCGCCTCAATCTGACATCATATGAGCAATTTTTGCATTCTAAAGTTTTAGGAAAACCAGTAAAAGGTCAAAGTTGCAGTTTGACTTGTAGATGCACATACTTCGACGTGGTAGTGTATGGACCTAACACATGGCAGTATGGAATTCATCAAGGAAGAGCCAACCAAAAGTGGGCATGTGGAACAATAATGTGAGGGCAAGTGGTGCTGATGTCATTCGTTGGTGCTGATGTCATCCGTTGCCAACTAGAAGTGGGCATGTGGACCAATCATGTGATGAAAAGTGGTGGCATGTGGACCAATCATGTGATGAAAAGTGGTGTTGATGTCATCCGTTGACTGAGTGGGCATGTGGACCAATAATGTGATGGAAAGTGGTGCTGATGTCATCCGTTGACTGAGTGGGTATGTGGACCAATCATGTGATGGAAAGTGGTGCTGATGTCATCCGTTGACTGGTCTTACGGTTGAATTTTTTGGACCAATCATAGGAAACCATGTGGGCTAATGATAGCGTGTCATGTTTCCCTATGAGAGGCCACCAAGTGACCTTACAATTGGTGCCAAATTTTTTGTTAACCAACCGGTTAAGCCTCCACAAATATCGAACACGCAACCTTTTAACCAACAGGCCAACGCCAAACCGTTACACCATATATGTCGTTTGAGGGTAGTGGGAGGATCGACGGTCTCGTTCGATCGACTTGACCAATGATGGAGCATACGGGGTTGGGGCGCGTGGGACATAGCTCGCGCCCATGGCCCATGGCCATGTGGTTACACGGAACTGACAACAAGAGGTAAGTATGGAGGTTAGGTGCATGGATTATGGGCCACGACCCATGGTCATGTAACTAAAAGGGAACTAGGGGGTGGAGAATATGGGTGGGGCTACGATCCATTAAAAAATATTTTAATTCAAAAAAACCAAATGCAGCAAGTACGCCTACTCCAACGACTTGAACCCAAAACCTCCGAAAAACAAATACAACGTGCCACCGTTGGGACAAGGGATTGATTTGTTGAATGTTTTGAAGAGCGGGAGAATTTGTAAAGCAGTTTTTGTACTAAAACTTTAGAGGAGAATATTTTGCTTAAATTTGAACCTTTTTTAGCTCAATAAGAGCCTAAATGGGGGTTTTTGAGCATTCTGGACACAATGGTTGTGTTATTTTTGCATAATGAATCTTGTATGCTGATATATTGATAATTTAAGAATATAATAAAGTGGTCAACGCTGGAACTTGGACCTGAATATGTAGCCCAAGATGGGTGAAATCCATCAATTTGCATGTGTTTTATGCTTCATTTTTGTCCTCTTTTATCTTTTAAATTTCTGCAAATTAACTTAAGTTTGTGTACTTTTTCAACCACGATCCATTACCTATAAAACATAAACTAGCTTACAAATTGTTTAATGAAACCTTCACTTTCAATTTTAGATAAGTTTGGTATCATAGCATGGTTTTTGTGAAGGTTTGATAGAATTTGTAAGGTTTTTGAATGCTTACAAGGTCTAGATTGAGGAGAGCATAAGGAGAACTTGAAGAACCTAACCCTCAAATTGTCTCAAGAAGACCATATACTCCACAAGTGATGGCTCATGAAGAAGGACCAGGAAAAGAACTAATGTTTTAGGATGAGAGATCTTTTAGAAAAGTTTTCTTTTATATGAATGAGATGGTGAAAGTTGTGTATAATGAAAGAACAACACAATTGCAAGGAGAAAGTTATAATCGACCAAAAGGTGATGGTGGTGATGGGAGCAAGCCTCCACCTTCTCCTCCTCCTTCACCTACATCCTCACCTCCTTTTTCACCTCTTTCTTCACATAGACCAACTCCTCTAACATCTCCAAATGGACATACTAAGGCTCCTTTACTTAAGCTTGATGTCAAATTTGAATTACCAATGTATAATGGAGAAGTAAATTCTGAAAAATGTTGGATAATTGGGTTCTTCAAATTGGATTTTATTGCAGGATTCAAAATATTGATGATGATGTCACAAATATCCAACTTGCTTCTCTTTGTTTGGAAGGTGAAAGTATTATCTCATGGGAGGCTAGAACTCAAGGAGATTTGAATAAAAGTGGTAAACTTATCTCTTCTTGGAATGCTTTTACAACTGTATTAAGGAGACAATTTTATGCATTAGCTTACATGCAAAAAGAAATAATGGATTACCAAAATTTTAGACAAGCTAAACATCAGAGTGTCAAAAGTTATACTCAAGAATTTAGACAAAGAGCATTAATCTTGGGTGTTGATTTTACCTCACATGATACTCTCCTTAAATATATAGGTGGATTGCATAGTTATTTGAGACATACTATACTTATGTTTAATCCCACCAATCTAGATGAAGTATGTTTAGGCTACTCATTTAGAATCAAGAGGAAAGAATGTTCCTCAATATTCCAACAAGAAACCCTTTAAATATGGAGAAAGGAAAGGGGAAATTTAAAGGCAAATGCAAAAAGAGTGCTATCTTCAATAAATATGGAGACAACTTACAAACATTGTTCAAAAGATGGCCATGATGAAGACCATTGTTGGAAATTACATCCCAAATTGATACCAAACAAGTTGAATAACAAGGGGAAACAAAATACTGCTACTACAACTCAACAAGATCTAGGATCTGATTCAGGTGATGAAATAAAATCAAAACCATGGGAATGAAAGATATATCTTCTAACACAAATACTAGTTCTTCTAGCAAGTATGTTGAATCTAAAAATGAAAAATAAAGAAGTGATATTTTTCATGTCATGGTCATTACAAAACATAGAAAGGTTGATACACTATTTAATAGTAGATATCAAGTCAATCTTGTTTCTGAAGCGGTTGTCAAGAAATTTAATTTAGAGACTACACCTCATATAAAACATTACCCTTTGGGTTGGGTATGTGATAATGCCAAATTTCACGTGACAAGAAAATGTAAACTCAAATTTTCCATCACTGCTAATTTGTAGGATTATCTTAGGGTTCCATATTTATATGACCAAAAATCCATATTCTATTGTCATGAGAACAAGTATCATAGTTTCAAAGATGGAGTTGAGTATATTGTTAGAGCACATCGCAAGAAGATGAACTTATCTCTTGTTAGTGCAAGACAAATGAAAAGGCTTGTGAATGCTAGTAAGAATTTTGTGGTGTTGATGGTAAAAGCTAAATATACCATTGAATTTGAAGCTTTCTTAGGATGTGATTCTAAACTCAAGCATGAATTATTTGAATTTGTTAATAATTATGATAAGATGTTTCAGAAACCTAAAGGGTGACCTCCAAAAAGAGGAATCGAACATGAGATACAATTGCAGCAGGATTCACCACTTTTGAATATTGGCATGTACAAAATGTCAGTCTTGGAGAATGCAGAGATTAAAAGAAAAATCCAAGAGTTGCTTGACAAAGGAGCCATTAGACCTAGTACATCTCCTTGCAAGTCTCCTATTGTTTTGGTTCTAAATAAAGATGGTACATGGCACATGTGTGTGGATTTTCGAGCTTTGAACAAGATCACAGTAAAGAATCGTTATCCTCTTATTTGCATAGATGATTTCCTAGATCAGTTAAAGGATGTTGTTTAGTTTACTAAGTTATACTTGAGAAGTGGCTATCATCAGATAAGGATGGTTGAAGATGATATTTGGAAAATTGTTTTTAAGAAAAAACAAGGATTATTTGAATGGTTAGTTATGTAGTTTGGGCTTTGTAATGTACTTGCCACATTCATAAGAGTTATGAATGATGTATTATGATCATTCCTTGATGATTTTTCCATATTCTACTTAGATGATATTCTGATTTTTAGTAATACTCGTGCAGATCATATTAAGCATGTAAAGCAAGTTTATATGTCTTGAAAAAGTTAAAGTTGTATTTTAAGATGTCTAAATGTGAATTTGGGAAAACCTGTTTGGTTTAATTAGGTCATATTGTAGGAGGTGGTGAATTGAAGATTGATCCCTCTAAAGTTGAAGTCACTGTGAATTGGCGTAAACCCAGTAATGTAACATAAGTTAGGAACTTTTTAGGAGCAACCCAATATTGGAGAAAATTTATTGCTAACTTCTCATCCGTTGCAGCGCCATTACATGCTTTGATAAGTGTTAAGCAAGTCTTTTAGTGGGGAGGCAAGCTACAGAAAACCTTCGACACTTTGAAAGATAAAATTAGTTCAATAGCAGTTCTAGCACTTCCGGATCTTAAACAATCATTTAAAATTAAAACCGATGCAAGTGAATATGCTAAGGGAGTAGTATTGATGCAACATGGTAACCCAATATGTTATTATTCTGAGACCTTCTCCAATGCAATATTTAACTATCCAACTTATGATAAAGAGTTGTATGCTTTGATACAAAGCGTGAAGAAATGGAAAAATTATTTGATAGGTAAAAAAACAATTATTCATACTGACCATCAACCTTTTCACTTCCGTATCTTAAAAAATAGTTCTAGCACTTCCGAATCTTAAAAAATCATTTGAAATTCACACCGATGCAAGTGAATATGCTGAGGGAGAAGTATTGATGCAACATGGTAAGCCAATATGTTATTATTTTGAGACCTTTTCCAATGTAGTAATTAAATATCCAACTTATGATAAAGAGTTGTATGATTTGGTACAAACTGTGAAGAAATGGAAGAATTATTTAATAGGTAAAGAAACAATTATTCATACTAACCATCAACCTTTGCAATATCTTCAGTCGCAAACCAAGCTACAACAGGCTAGACATTTCAGATGGATGGGCTTTCTATAGCAATTTCATTTAGTCATCATGTATAATAAAGGTGTTTACAACAAAGCTGCAGATATGTCATCAAGGCCTATTGTTAATGCATCTGTCATTCTTAAGAATAACTCAATCTTGCATGAAAGTTAAATTGTGTAGTATGCTCAAGATGAATATTTTAAAGATGTTTATGTGACTTTGAGTCAAGGAAATCATGTTGAAGAGTTGGATTATCATGTTCATAACAAATTGTTGTATCATGTTGGAAAGTTCTGTATTCCACAGGGTGAAATAGTTAATGTCATTAGGGAAGCCCATAATTCTCTTATTGTTGGTCACTTTGGTGTAGGAAAAACAATTTCTTAGCTACATATGTATTGTTATTGGCCTCGTATGAATGAAATCGTATCAAGATATGTAAAAGGATATACTATGTGCATTACTAGTAAGCAAAGTAATAGGAAATTGGGTTTGTACACTCCACTTCCTATTCCTTCTCGTCCTTGGGAAATTGTTTCTATGGATTTTGTAGGGGAACTACCTATGTATAGAAAAGGACATGATTATTTATATGTTGTAGTGGATCGTTTCAACGAAATGTATGTTTTGATGCCTTGTAAGAAATTGGTCACAATTGAACAAATTGCATAGATGTTCTTCCAAAATGTATGGGTTCACTTTGGGTTACCTACTTCTATTTTTTTTATTAAGATTATTAATTTATTAGGAATTTTTGGTCAAGTTTTTGGGAAATCATGGACACGAAGTTGAAGAAGAGCACAAAATTTCATCCACAAACTAACATCCATATAGAAGTAGTGAAAAAAAATAGTGCATCTCCTTTGAGGATATTGTAACCACCCTCTTCCCACATTTACCCAAGCTAACTAGATATGATATGGTTCAACTCCCCAAGTATAGTTAAGGAAGTGGAATTGACAAAGAAAAACCAAACTGACCTTCCTCGAGAGCTACAAGAACCACAAAGGCTAACCGACCACTCCAGGTGCCCAACCCTTGAGTTAACTTACATTTTGACTGAACTAGAACCCCAATCACTCCCATGACAAGCCCTACATGTTTATGAAACCCTCCAATCACTCCCATAACAAGGCCTCCATGCGAATGTAGTATTTTTCAGGCAGTTCTGTGCCAACAATCCCAAAACCTAAGCCACTTTTTCAGGGCTAGGAATTAGGCCTTTGACCAGAAATTGATGAAGTTCTTAGAAATTATAAATAAAAAGAAGACAATGTCTCTAATGTAAAACTTGAACAAAAACCTGACCTGACTCATCCTAACCATGATAGGAATTTCGTCAAACACATCATGAACATGTAATGTACCGGTCATTAAAGCACATCTAAACATAGGGACCTCATACTTATCTGAAAATCATCAAGGAGGTCTAATGCCCTCTCACATTAGCCACATTATCATCTATTAGGTCATTTATACATTAAAATTTCATCTACTAACCAAAACATGATGAGAGCCATAACTCAAGATTGTCATAAAACTATACTTATAGCCATCATATAACCAGATAAATAAAAACAATAGAAAAACCATCAAAGCCATATAATAACAAGTGCATTTACACATAGAACATAAGAGGAAAGGATATATTATTAACATATGAAAATCCAACTAAGTCAGGGACTTCCAGATACCACCTGACCATAGGAGTCGAACCAAATCTCTCTTTCAGCCAATCACCCCCATGCCATATTCCAAGCATGAATGTGGGATCCCATGGAATAAACAATAAAAACCAAAATCGGGGCTTCTAGAGGCTAAACCACCTCAACCATCAACCCGTGATTCCATCTCACAGTCCTACATCACTAACCATCAGCATATTGATATCTATCCAAGTTGTCCAGGGCTCTAGAGTGTTTGTTCCAACCTGAATTCCAGGACTAGTAACTCAACCCAGAGTTCTTTCCAGGCTCCAAAGCATTTTTCTAACCAAGGCTTCCAGGACTAGTAATTCAACCCACCAAGGGCTCCAGCGCATTTGTCCAACCAAGGCTTCTAGGACTAGTAACTCAACCCAAGTCGTTATAGGGCTTACAGAGCGTTTGTCCAACCAAGGCTCCATGAACTAATAACTCAACCCACAAGAAAAATAACATGAGAACCAAATAGAAAAAAAAGATAAAACCCACAACACCGTGGTTATCCAGGAAATGTATAGGCTAGGAAAAACAACTATCAATCTAGATAATCCTTTATGCTAATGACAAATCATAATGAAGAAACCACATTCTTGTTCCATGCATGCAAAAACTAGCAAGGAAATCATAAATGCAACTCAGTACTTGTAAGTAAAACCTGTTGCAAATGTTGATCCCACTATCCTCTTATGCTTTCCTACTTTTCCTTTGCCTTCTTGATCCAAATTCCAAGCATGCCACACTCCCCCAAGAGTGCTCCAAGAAAAGTCTAAGTGTCCAAGAGTATGAGAGAGAGAGAGAGAATAGAATGAGAGTGCCAAAGAATGAACTAACCAAAGCTAACACTGACAAAAGATGCGTACTGATCCTCAGAATCCTTTTTATTAACGAGACATCTATTTTCTTAATTTTCCATTATTTTCCTTCAATTTCCTCCTCATATGCAACCTGTGACCTTTCACCTTCCTTTTCTCATATTTTTCATTATTTTCATAAATAAAATGGCAATAGATGCCTCGTTCCTTTCCAAAGCCTTTTCCATTGTATTTGTCAACTTCCATAGCCATTAATTAATCACAAGTGATCCCTTGTTATGAAACCAGCTCAAGAAAAGATAGAAAAGATAGATCAACACCTTAGAATTCAGCCTCTTCGAGGGGGCAACCTCCTTTACATTACATAAATGAACAATTCTTGGATGATACAAATGACAAAAACTCCTTTCTATATATAGGGTCTAAGGAGTCACAATATAATCCAGCCGACCTAAGAATAATAATATAAAGCCACAAAAATAACAATAGAGGGATTCTATGGGGCACATAAATAACAATATGGGGGTAATAGGGGCACAACAATATAAATAAGGGGTATAACTACAATAGTAATGGGGTAATCACTAGTATTATAGGGACCCAACATGCCCCTCTCCTTCAAAAAAGTGTTGTCCTCAACGCTTGAGTAGTTCTGGATACTTCTGCATAAAATTCTCATCCTCCCATGTGGAATCTTCAGCGGATAAGTTCTTCCACTTGATAAGATACTCTGAAATTGATCGATTTCGTAGCTGTCGAGTTCTTGTTTCTGTGACTGCTTCCGTTTCCAATATAATTTTTCCTTCCTCATCAAGTTCTGGCAATATTGTTTGAATTGGGAGCTTGTCACCTATAACCTTCTTTAAACATGAAACATGGAAAACTGGGTGCAATCGAGAAGCTGCAGGAAGCTCCAATTTGTATGCCATAGTACCAATCTTTTGCAACACCTTGTACGGACCATAATACTTTGGTGATAATTTATTATCCTTCTTAGCTTGCTTTAGGGACATTTGCTTATATGGTTGTAGCCGTAGGAATACCCAATCACCTACATCAAAACTTCTTTCACTGCGATGTTGATCTGCCTGTTGTTTCATTCTATTTTGTGCCAACACGAGGTTATCCTTTAAGAGTTGGAGGACTTGTTGTTGATGTTCGATGTGATGTTCCACTGCCTGAACCTTAGAATTTTCTCTTAAATATGATGTGATGGATGGTGGTTGATACCCATAAAGTGCCATAAATGGGGTCATTTTTGTTGTGTATGGAAGGAAGTGTTATACCACCATTCAGCCAGAGGCAACCATTTGACCCATTGTGTCTGTTTATCAGATACAAAGCAACGAAGATATCCTTCCAAACATTTGTTTACTATCTCAGTTTGCCCATCAGATTGAGGATGATAAGATGAGCTATGAGCTAACTGAGTACCAAGACAAGAAAATAATTCTGTCCAAAAATTTCCAGTGAAAATGGGATCTCTGTCACTTACAATAATCTTTGGGTTTCCATGTAGCTTTTGAACTGTTTCCATAAATGCAGTAGAAACTGTACTGGCTTTAAATGGATGTGATAATGCACAAAAGTGTGCATACTTGGTAAGTCTGTCAACTACCACCATGATGACACTCTTTCCCTCAGACTTGGGTAAACCTGTGATAAAATCCATTGAAACCTCCTCCCAACGTTGGCTTGGAATGGATAAAGGTTGTAATAGACCTGGTGTCTTAATTGTTTCAACTTTATTTTGCTGGCAAACCAAACATTCCGCCACAAACTTTTGAATATCTGATTTAAGGCCATCCCAAAAAAATTCCTTCTTAACCCTGTGGTAAGTTTTTAAAAATCCTGAGTGCCCTCCTAAGGGAGAAGTGTGCAATTCCATAAGAATCTTTTGTTTTAGCTGGGAATTCTTACAGAGGTATAAGCGATCTTTGTACCATAACGAATCATTTTGCCAGCTAAATGTATCAGAAGTACTGGAATCTTGTTGTAGCTTTCGAATAAGTGCCCACACTTCTTCGTCATTCTTCCATTCCTCCTTTGCTTCGTTTATCCAATCTGGTTGGATAATAGAAATGGCACACAACAATGCTTCCACATCCTCATCCTTTCTTGAGAGTGCATCTGCCACCACATTTTGCTTCCCTTTTTTGTAGATGATTTCAAAGTCATAACCCAACATCTTTGTGACCCACTTTTGTTGCTCTTCAGAGGATAATCTTTGTTCTAAAAAGTATTTAAGGCTATCATGATCCGTTTTTACCTTGAAGTGTCTTCCCATTAGGTAGGGTCGCCATTTCTTAAGTGCATGGAGTATTGCCAACATTTCCTTCTCATAAATAGCTTTGCTTAAAAACTTTCCCTTGATTGGACGACTTTCAAAAGCAATGGGTCTTTCATCTTGCATTAGAACAACACCAATTCCATTTCCTGAAGCATCACATTCCACAATAAAGGTTTTTGTGAAGTCCGGTGTAGCTAAGACCGGTGCTTGGCACATTGCCTCTTTAAGATGTTCAAAGGCCTTTGTTGCTTCCGGAGTCCATGAAAATGAATCTTTCTTCAATAATGTTGTTAGAGGTGCTGCTATTCTCCCATAATTCTTAACAAACTTGCGATAATACCCTGTCAACCCAAGAAATCCTCGCAGATGCTTTATGGATGTGGGGATTTTCCATTCCTTAATGGCTTTAATTTTGCTAGGGTCTACCTTAACTCCTTCATGAGATACAATATGACCCAAATATTCCACCTCCTGGACTCCAAAGAAACATTTGGATCTTTTTGCATATAATTGTTTCTCCTCCAATAGTTGTAGCACCCTGTCAACATGTTCAACATGATCCTTCCAAGACTTGTTGTAGATTAGTATATCATCAAAAAATACTAACACAAATTTTCTAAGGAATGGTTTGAAAATTGAATTCATCAAACCTTGAAATGTTGAAGGTGCATTGGTAAGGCCAAAAGGCATGACCAAAAATTCATAATGACCCTCATGAGTTCTAAATGCCGTTTTCGGAATGTCTTCAATCTTCATTCTGATTTGATGATATCCTGAACGAAGATCCAACTTGGTGAAGTAAATTGATCCATGCAATTCATCCAGTAATTCATCAATAACAGGAATGGGGAACTTATCTTTAATAGTGAGCTTGTTGAGCTCCCTATAATCCGGACACATGCGCCATGATCCATCCTTCTTGTGCACCAATACTACTGGAGCTGAGAAAGAACTTTGACTCGGTTGAATTATACCAGCCTCTAGCATTTCTGCAACCATACGTTCAATTTCACTTTTTTGGACATAGGGATATCTGTACGGCCTGATGTTTGGAGGAACACTTCCTGGAATCAGATGAATAGCATGATCATGATCACACATAGGTGGGAGACCTTTTGGAGTCTCAAATACCTTGGAATGATTGTCCAGGACTTTTTGGAGATCTGGAGAAATAGATGATTCCAATGTGGAAACATCTAGCGAACATAATTGTGCAATTACACCTCTTTGCTCCTTTTTTAGAAGCTTTGTCATGCCATTAGAGCTGATTATCTTTCCTGGTTTCCCTGCAATACCCCTTAATTCAACTTCCTTTCCTTCCGTAGAAAATTTGATGAAAAGTTCTTGAAAATTAAAAGCTATTGTACCCAAGGATTGTAGCCATTGGACTCCTAGTACAACATCAGCACCTCCCATTGGAATGGAAAGCATTGGGCTAGTCAATACATATTCTCCCATGGATAGCTTGATATTATGGCACTTTCCAGAGCAATTTATTGTTCCTCCATTTGCAATCATCACTTGACACTCTGGTGCTGGATATAGGAAGCAATTCAATTCTTTTGCTACCCTACAATGAATAAAATTGTGGGTGCTTCCTGAATCAATCAACACTATTACCTTTTTCTTCTTGATTTGTCCTTCTATCTTGATGGTTTGAGGAGTGGTAATTCCCGCCAATGCATTACAAGATATGGTCGGATTTATTTGTTCTTCATCTAGGCTTTGTTCCTGGAGTATATCTTCTTCTTTTGACCTTTCTTGCTCCTTTTCTTCTTCCTCTTCACAATCTATGTAGAATAATTTCTTCTCAGCACACTTATGACCTTTAGTGTATTTGCTATCACAATTGTAACAAAGCCCTTTTGCTCTTTTTTCTTCCAATTGTTGTGGTGTCAACCTTATAGGTTGTGGAAGACTAGGGGCAACAACACTTCCGTCTTTATAGTTGTGAGTGGTATGCTTCCTAGTTGCCATAATTTTGCTTTCCATTTTTCTTGCTAACCTGAATGCCTTCTCTAATGAATCAGGTTCCCAAAGGCGAACATCATGTTGGATATTATCCTTTAAAGACCCTATGAACACATCAATCCTATGCTCCTCTGGAATATCTTTTACCCTTATGTTCAATTTTTGGAACTCCTCAATGTGCTCCATTACTGAACCCTTTTGTTTGAGACTTATCAATTGGCTAAAAAAAGTGTTGCTTTTTGTATCTTCATAATGTGCTATCAATTCTTCCGTAAAAATTGCCCAAGTGATAAATTGTTTACGAGAGCAAAGCCATTGATACCATACAAACTGATTTGGTTCCAAATATACAGTTGCCATACGTACCTTTTGTGCGTTTTGCACATTATTGAGATCGAAGAATTGCTCCATCTGTAATATCCATGTGGCGGGATCCTTGCCATCAAACTTCCTCATATCGATTTTTGGAATATGGTGATTCTTCGATCCAACATTAGCGTCTATGGAATCATGATTAACATTTCTTTTGTTCTCATCATGAGTTTCCTTTACTACCTTTTCACCATTAGTGACCCTTTCTTGTAGCAACTTCTTCAATTCTTCCATGTCTGTCTTCAAATCTATCTTCAAATCATCCATATTAGCTTCCATGCCCTTTATCTTAGATTCCACGCCATTTACCTTAGATTCCACGCCACTTATCTTAGCTTTGTTAGCTTTTGTGAGCGTGACATTTGTTGCACTTGTTCTTGTAATTTTGATATATCATGTAGCATTTCTTCCTCTTCTTCATGAGTCATGCTAGAGCTTTCAGGTTCCTTACTAGGTGTTTGCATTTTCTTTCCTCGGGGCATCAGTTACTGATAATAATGCTTTACTATGCCCTTTGAATTCTGTTAAACCAAGCTTACACAAAAATTTAAAAAAACTACACACCTTTTTTCACTTTATAGAAGCCTGATATTGAATCTGATGTATCTCTGTAATTTTGGATCATCCAGTTCTAAAATTGCTACCTGTAGTAGCCTTCTGTGTCCTCTTTTCAATGCCACAAGTCTGAGCCAAATTGGATTCTCCAAGGAAGAGTTATGTGAAATCTCCCACAGTGACTTTCTTTTAGACTGGTTCAGCATAGTGAACTTGTACGACATGCCACGAGTCACTGTTTCAACCTTTGAATCTGAAACACACTCACAAGAAACTACAGTCCGTCCTCTTTCTGTACCTTCTTACGAAATTTCAATCTGATCCCCAGAGAGAAAGTTATGATGATTTTCCCCAGGTCACCTGTTTTGAATGTAATTCAGGAGTCTGCAAAAAGACCAACTTCCTCAGATCATATCGCCGCAAATATCACGCGAAAAGCTCTGAAATTCGGACCCAAGGTTCAGCTAGATTTCTTCTCAAATGGGTTTTTTTTGCGACTTCTGAAACATCACAAAAAAAAAGTTATAGCGAAAATGCCACGATGACCTGTTTGGAGCAGCGAAACCCTAGAATCCAAAGCTCTGATACCAAATGTTATGAAACCAGCTCAAGAAAAGATAGAAAAGATAGATCAACGCCTTAGAATTCAGCCTCTTCGAGGGGGCAACCTCCTTTACATTACATAAATGAACAATTCTTGGATGATACAAATGACAAAACCTCCTTTCTATATATAGGAGTCTAAGGAGTCACAATATAATCCAGCCGACCTAAGAATAATAATATAAAGCCACAAAAATAACAATAGAGGGATTCTATGGGGCACAGAAATAACAATATGGGGGTAATAGGGGCACAACAATATAAATAAGGGGTATAACTACAATAGTAATGGGGTAATCACTAGTATTATAGGGACCCAACATCCCTGTCACTATGTTTTTTTACCAACATTCAGCTTGGAATACGTGTCCCACGACCTTGGTTATTATTTTTCCTTTATTAACTTTATTACATGGATTTTTAACCCAAGGATGTTACATATATTGTGGTAAGAATCCTAAGCTTTGGGATAAGCATTTGTATTACATTCAGCATCCCTACAATCATGCCAAGCATTCATGTACACAAGTATCTCCATTTGAAGCTTGTTTGTGTTATTTTCCATAGTCTCCTTTGGATTTCATATTTGGTAAAGATATTGTAGTCAATGAACATAGTGATGTGGACAAAGCCAAGAATTTCATTGAACAAATCTAGTTAGTGAATCAAAGGTACAGGAACAACTTGAGAAAACTCGATCCAAGTACAAGAAAAGACATGATAAGCATCAAGTTGATCATGATCTCAAAGTGGGAGATCAAGTTTGGTTGTACATCACCAAGGAAGTATTGCAAGGTGAAGGTAAAAATCTCAAACCAATCTGATATGGTCCTTTAAAAATCTTGGAGAAAATTGGTAACAAAGCTTTCCGATTAGATTTTCCAACTTACGTGAAAATTTATTTTGTTGTGAATGTGGAGAACTTGAGATTGTATGAGCCTCCTATGATCATTGATGAAGAGGAGAATGTTCAGATTCCATCCATAGAATATTTTTCTCCTGAATACTTAAATTAGTCACAGGAAGACACTATTCCTAACAGGAGAATAAGGAATTCACTCAGAGGCAATGTGGAATATCTTTCTGTGGGGCTCAAAGGTACCAATCCAAGTAGAAAAAGGCGGATAGAGATTAGGAAAGTGAAGGAGATATACCCTCACTTACTTGATGAGTAAACCCAGACTTTTGGTGGTCCAAAAGCTTCTAGTGGGGATCCAAGGGATCAAGAAAATGCTCAAAAATCAAAGTGCTCGAAATATCCCAAAACTAGCACCAAATCGTAGAGCTTATCGTTCTAATTCCAATGATGCTTGAATCGCCTCAATATGACACCATATGAGAAAGTTATATTTGTCAGGGAAGAGACAACCAAAATCGGACACATTGACCAATCACGTGAGGGCAAGTGGTGCTGATGTCATCCATTGACTGGGCGTACCGTTCAATTTGTTGGAACAATCATAGGCCACCATGTGGGCTAATCATAGGGTGCCATGTGGCCCTATGAAAGGCCGCCAAGTGGCTGTACATTTGGGACCAAAATTTGTATTAACCGACTGGTTGAGCCTCCGCATGAATTGAAAATGCAACATCTCAACCAACAGACCAACACCCAACCGTTAAGTCGTATACGTCTCCTGTTAAATCAATGTTGGAGATTTATATTTATTAACTATCAGTTGAGGAGTTGGGGGTAGTGGGCAGACCGACGTGATCATTTGGCCGAACTGACCCATAGTTTTATGCATAGATATGACCAACGATAGAGTGCACGGGGTTGGGTGCGTGGCACACTACCCGCGCCCATCGCCCATGGCTATGTGGTTACACGTAACTGAAGATGGGAGGTAAGTATCAAGGTTGGGTCTGTGTCCTATGGTCCATGACGCACAGTCATGTAACAAAATGGGAACCAGTGGGTGGATAATATGGGCATGGATACAACCCATTAAAAAATATTTTAACTCAAAAAAAACAAACATGCCAAAACCTATGGGAAGCATATACAATGTGCCACCGTTGGGCCAATGGATTGATTTGTTGAATGTTTTGTAGAGCAAGAGAATTTTTAGGGTAATTTTTGCAGTAAAACTCTAGAGGGGAATATTTTTCTTGAATTTGAACCTTTTTGATCTCAAGGAGAGCCTAAATTGGGGTTTTTTAGCATTTTGTACACAATGGTAGTGTTATTTGTGCATATTCAAGCTTCTATGTTGATGTATTGATCATTTGAGCATGTAAGAAAGTAGTTACCACTGGAATATGGACCTAAAGATGTAGCCCAATATGGGTGAACTCCGTTATCAATTTGCATGTGTTTTATGTTGCATTTTTGTCCTCTTTAAACTATTAAATTTCTGCAAATTAACTTAAGTTTGTGTACTTTTGCAACCACGATCCATTACCTAAAAGACCTAAAATAGCTTCACTTTCATTTTTAGACCATTTGCAATGCGCAATCAACCTTTGATAGCTTTATGAACAATATCTTTTGACCATTCCTTGATACTTTTATTGTAGTATTATTTGTTGATATTTTTATCTATAATAAAGCATGGGAATACTACATTGAGAAAATTGATAGAGGATTGCAACTCCTATAGGACAAAATATATTTACAAAATAATCCATATGTTCTTTTGGGGCTCTAAACTTTGGATATTTGGGTCACATTATAATCTAGGAGGGTGGACGAGTTAATCCCAAGGAAGTTACAAATATGGAAGACTTTTTCCATCCAAAAAACCTAAAGAGATTGCATAGTTCTTAGGACTTACAAGGTACTACAAGAAGTTTGTCAAAACTATGGAAAGATTGTAGCTCCTTTAACCTCACTGCTAAAAAATAATTCCTTTGTTTGGAATCAGGCTATGAAACAAGCCTTCTCAACTTTAAAATATGCAATGTGAAAAATTCTAGTAATACTTATGCCACATCTTACTAAGAATTATTTTTTGGAATACAATTCCTTAAGTGGAGGTCTTGGACTAGTGTTGATGCAAGAGAGACATCGTTTATCATACTCCAGTAGGCAGGTATGTGACTATAATTTTAGGAAAATCCACATATAAGAAAGAGATGATGGCCATGTTGTATACTATAGAAACTGTTATGAAACCAACTCACAAAAATATAGAAAAGAAATATTAACGCCGTAGAAATTAGCCTCTTCAAGGGGAAACCTCCTTTACATTACACAAATGAACAATTCTTGGATGATACAAAAGAAAAAACCTCCTTTCTATATATAGGAGTCTAAGGGGTCACAATATAATCAAATTCGACATAACAATAATAATATAAGGGCACAACAATAACAATAGTGGGCTTCTATGGGGCACAATAATAACAATATGGGGACAATAGGGGCACAACAATAACAATAAGGGCTACAATGACAATAGTAATGGGAGAATTCACCCTAAAAAAATATGTATGATTTCTATGTGAGTAAAAGGATGGGAAGACCAAAGCTCGAAAATCTTCTTATAGTGATGGAAGAAGTCTCTCTCTTTTATTCTTGTATTGAACCCCCTTCCTTTAAACATTGGGTGCATGTTAGAAGTGGAACCATTGAAAATTTTGATCGGTTATCTCAAAGTAATTATTTTCTCCAATTTTCTTTGAGCCATTTCTCAATTAAAGTCTCGTAATAGTGACATGGTAACATTTTGGTTCACACGTACTTCAACAACTCATCTTCAATATATTTCAAATCCTAACTAACTTGATGTACTACGTCTAATTAGTCTTCATTCTTACTAGCAAAATGAATTGACCATTTATAAATTTGTTCCTTGGGGAAATCAAAAAGTTGATTGAAGTTGTTTCCCCAAGTAGCTCATAGTAGATCATCACAATCCTACATTTTATACTTACTTAATATCACTAGATCTATGGTAGGATTGGTTCCATCTAATCCTTTTGACACCTCAAATAATTTAAATAACAAATCACTTCATCTTGTGTTTATACTGTCACATTTCATAGTTAATTTGTAGAGTGTTTTTCTTCTTTCTTCCTAGTAGGCTTTAATTGCTTGATTCTTCCTTGTGATCAAAACCTTTTATCTTTCCTTTGTGCTTAATCCATATCAAATACTTACACGATGAATGTAGTTAATTCTTTCTAATAAAATATTTCACCATTTCTTAAATTTTTTAGCAATTAGTAAGTTAAATCACACGAATCATGGTGTTGCTGGGTAATTCTTGTTCAAGATAGGGTAAGTAGATAAGCATATGCTCTTTCTTACTAAGAAAAAAGGACTCAACATCACAATGAAAGATTAGAATTTTAACTTTAACAATAAAATCCAACTCCTCCTTAAAACTCCTCCATTTCCTCGAACTAAAAGGTGAATGATCATCTTGAAATGTAATTTTACAATGATGTTTCCATAGAAGGCCAATAGAAATAAATTGTATAAAGTTACACAAGTAATTGCACATATTCCTAAATATTTGACTGTCTACTACAATAGGACCTTTCCATGGAAGTGGGGTAGAAAAAGTAACGATTCTCACCAAAATGAAGACCAAAACACCTTGGCAGCACAACATATCTAAAATACATGTTCCACTATGTTCTCCTTGTTACAAACACTAGCAATGCTTGTCAATCTAAGTTTATGAAGCCTGTGTGTTGGGGTTCTCAATTGTTTGAATAAATAATTAAATTACCAAACACCAATCTATCAACCATGGGTTCATCTTTTTATTCTAAAACAATCTGCAAAGTCTATGCAAGAGAATTACCACTGACCAAGACTAATGGTGGCACTAAAATGACCTATTTATCGGAAATGGAATTCTAATGCATAATTAACATATGATCCAGAAACTATAATCAAGAAAAAACATAAAAACCATTCAAACCTTGTTTTAACTCATTCAGCAAACCACAAAGAAAATCAATACTTTTTCTAAATAATGGTTGTGTCTTAAGGAACAACAATCATAACTAAAAAAACAACAATAAGGAAACTATGATCAATAATAGGAAACAATAGTAAAGATTAAAGAAAGAAATCCTATCGTGCTTCTGGAAAATAAAATATTTATTAATCTAATCGAGGAGAGAACATAGTTAACAATCAAACAAGAACTATAACCCCAAAACGAGAACTCTAGTCCAAAACCCCAAAAAAACATGAAAAAACAACCTAAAAACAAAATTTGTGTATGCTAGAATGATGCTTTTTCTTTAGGGTAAAATTTCAACATTTTTTTTAAATGGAAGTAAAAACCAATTATTTTTTGCAAAATGGATGAAAAAAACACCCTCAAAACAATAAGTGTTGATGCTAGAACAAAAAAGAAAAAATCGGGTTACAATTTTGACACTTTTTAGCAATGGAATTAAAGATAAAATATCAAACCCTGATATTTCCAACTATTTCCATCCATGTTGTTAAAGATAAAATATCTAGACTCTAAAAAACCCTAAAATTGTAATTGTTTTCAACAATAGCATTAAAGATAACATATCATGTCAGAAAAACCTTAATATTTTGAAAAAAATTCAACCATGGAATTAAAAACCTTAAGTTTTTAACATATTTCAACCATGAAATTATGGACAAATTATATGGCTAAAACAATTTTTAAAAATGAGCAAGTAAATGAAAGATTCATTATTCCAAGAATACCTTTTATTTTAAAGGCTAAAAATATACCTCTTTTCAAATCTTAGCCTAAGACAACTTATCATATTGCAACAAAAACCTAAAAGTCAACCATCAAAATGAAGTGTCCCTTTTAATGAGGCATTAAAATTTCAATATTTTTAAAACTATCTTATACCAAATGATAATAATAAATAATATCATGGCAATATCACTGTAAAATTTTAAAAATCAACATTAATTTCTAATATTTCTTTACTTTGAATCAAAATATCAACTTTGGTAGATTGAATATGACATACATTATTTTTTTAATTCATTATTGCATTCACTGGCGATTCACTGAGTGAACCTCTAACATATCACGTGCATTTGATGCATATTAAACAATACCCTTAATTTGACTACATATTGGAAAATCACTCTAAAAATCAGATTATTTAACCCCCTTACCAATATGAACCTAATGCAACTTCCCAATTTAAAATACCCCTATTTTCACTAGATATTGTAGGTATCCATTTTTTCATTAACTTTTTTTATACCCCTTTATATTTTCTCATTAACTTTAAGCTCCATTTTTTACATTTTCCAATATGAAAACACTTTACCCTCTATATATCCCCTAATATATTATATCGTTTTTCTTCAATATAAATCCCATAATATGAACACACGTGGTATGATATTTCTCCTCCAATGAAGCCCCCGTGATTGCATTGTGGATATTCTAAAGAGATGAATTCTTCATAATTAAAATATATAATCCAATAAACATATAAATGACTCCTAAATTCATGTAAGATCATATGGAAGTCAAAATATTTATTTCAAGTTACCATGCAAACATCTCTAAAGATATGAATTCTTCATAATTAAAACATATAATCCAAAAAACATAGAAATGACTCATAACTTCATGTAAGATCGTATGGAAGTCAAAATATTTATTTCAAGTTACCATACAAACATCTCTAAAGAGATGAATTATTCATAATTAAAACATATAATCCAATAAACATAGAAATGACTCATAACTTCATTTAAGATCATAATGAAGTCAAAATATTTATTTCAAGTTATCCTGCAAACATCATTTACATAAAATATCTTAGATATTTATTTAAAGTCACCCATCGGTTCTGGCACACCATCAGAATCTACATTTTCATAAGACTGACTGGATGCAGATGAACATGACCCATATTCTTCTCTTTCATCAACTAGAGGCCCATATGAGTCAACATGCATGCCCACCATTTCAAGTTTCAAAAGTATTCTAGATCTATGACTAGGTTCAACAGACTCCCATCTCAACAATGTTTTTCTGGTAGCAAATTCTTCAAAATCTCTATGGTCTTGAAGCAAAGAGTTCCTCTCTTTGTTAAATTGAAGTCATAAACAAGTATGTCAACATCCTCCAACTTTAAGAGGTTTGCGCGGTGATGATTTATATTTGTACCCTTTATTTTTCTCTTTCTGCCAATTTTTTTATCAACTACCATCTCTGGCTTGTACACACCATTGAATGGGTGGGTATTTGTGGCATATCAATGTACTTCAATAGTTTTAATATCTTCATTTTCTTTAATGACCTTTATAACCCTGACAAATCAGAATGGTAGTCAAGTGGATCTCCATCTTCTAATATTTCTATTATGCAACCCTCATTAACATCCTGCACATAACCCCTATAAAGGTCTTCCATGGCTTCACGATGTCCACATGATCTTCTAGAACCAATATAGATTTCTCTTTCCTCTACCTATTGAGAATTAATAATGCCTTGAGATTGTTGTTGTTCAACAATGTGTCTTTCCTCTTGTTCATTTGGCATATTTTTCAACCAAATAAATGCAATCTTCAAAATTGTATCTTCATTTCTTTATCTTGAAATGATATCACTTTGATTATTGAAAAAAGACTCCCACCAAACTGAATCAACAACATCAAAGTACTCATATGTATCTCTAATACATATTTTTATTTCTTCTAGGCATTCAGAATAATTTATCTCTCTCTTATGCCTTCGTGTATTATGGAGTTCAACAACTGATTGTAATAATATTTCCATTGATGCAAATATTGAATGATCTGGAATGAACTTCAAAAATGCTAAACGTGATGACAACCCCATTTTGTAATCGTTGAATACTTCTTTCCCCATATAAGTTTTTTTGAATCAATTTTTTTGATACGAAATTGATGCTAGAAGCTAATGTCATTAAGTTGTTCAATGCATTTCTTCTCACCATGCGATCCCAAAATAAAACTTCGTATGTCAATAGTTTCTTCTAACACATGAAAAACGAGCTCTCGAATGTATGATTTCTTAATACATTCAATTAATGATGGTAGGCTCCCAACATCCTTCCTCCTCAATGTTACTGAAAAATGACTAAGCATATGATCAATATGGTCATGAGTGTGCCCAACAAGAAAGAAACTAACCTTTACCTTTTTTAAAATTCCCAATTCAACAAGCATGTTTAGATATCCAAAAAGAACTTGATTTTTGTTTTCACAGCTTGTGTTGTCTAATTGCAGATGCAAGACAACAAGAAGAATACCAGAACAATGAGAAACCACATCATGGATTATAGTTATGGTCATATTTGCATCATTATGAATATTTCGAGCTGTGAAGTAAACCCTTGGTAGCATCTTCCCATTAGAGATAATACAACCAACCAAGTGAAACTAAATACAATTTTCCTCCTGTAAATTTTTAGTGTGCAAACAAAATGCGGAAAAAGTGTTCTCTTTTGGTCCATACCATCAATTATCAAGCCCAAATGTTTATTTTTATTATCATAACACTTCTTTCGATGCTCATACATTTTTTGTCTTTCACTTGTTTGTTGATTGTCATGCTCTTGAAATGATTTGACAATGGAATATGCACATAAAATAAAAGAAAGCTATTAATAAATATATTTTCATAGTTTATAACTATCCAATTTTTAAAAATAATGTTATGAACACATACCTCTTTCTGCCCCTTGACATTTATCCCTTTTTTATTTAAGAGAACAACATGTAGTGCAAACCCTCGTCCTTGTCTTCTTAGGAATACGAACATTGTTGAATTCGTTCTTCCATATCCTTGTCAAATATGAATATGTAATAAAATTACCATCTCCTTCAGCACCTTCTACATATTCTCTGTATAATCTGTAGATTTCTCGTCTTGAGAAATTATCTGGAATATGTATTATGTATTTATTTGGCATACACTCTCCATGCTTTGAAAAGAAGTCTTTCATCAATGACATTGCAGTAATTGTTGTTGGCCCAACCTCTCTTTTATAATATACTTCTGAATAAAATGCAAGATCCTTTTCCAATCTTTCTTGGATTCTTGAAAAACGAAAATTACCAATTGAATGTAACATTTTGAAAGCCTTTCTACATAGCAATACATTCGTAATATGATAATCATAACCTGCTAGTGCAGATTGCATGAAACCCACTAAATATGAATTTTTCATGATTGTAATCATTGACAAATATATCTTCCCTTTCTCCAAAGAAAACTTGAAATCCATATGTTTCAAGCAATCCTTTAGACAACATTCACTTGAAATTAGATCACTGATAGAACTTCTACTTGTGAGATATTTTGTCCTAAACCTTGTATAAATGGAATATTTTGGATTGATATGAAAAGGTCTACTCCTACTCCTAGATATAGTATTTTCTTGAAATGTCTTCATCATTTCATTATTCTCTGTAGAAGCATTTTCATCATCATTAGGAGGAATATTATCCTCACTATGATAATTTTGAACATAGTTAGAAAATTCATCACCATCATTGCTTGGAAAATATTCATTACCGTCCTCGTGTGAAGAAAATTCTTCACTACCAACATCTGCGATTCTAAAATCTTGATTCAGACGAAATTCTTCACCATCTTCATCTGTGCTTTTGAAATCCTCCCTCGGAGGATTCAATTCATCATCACCATGAGTTCCTTTGAAACACTCACTTTGAGAAAATGCATTATTAATATATGTGCCTCTAAAATTATCATCTACAAGAAACTCTTCATACTCCCCTTCATAATAGGTGCTCGCATAATCCTTAGGATTAGGACTAAGTGGAAAATATGACTCTCTATTCATAGTCAAATTATCATTTGTAGGAAATTCTTCATCCTCCCCTTCATTAGTGGTGGTCTCATAATCCTTAGGATTAGGACTAAGTGGAAACTTTGAATTTCTATTTAATGGAAATTCTTCATCCTCCCCTTCATCAGTGGTGCTCTCATAATCCTTAGGATTAGGACTAAGTGGAAACTTTGAATCTCTATTTACTGGAAATTGTTCATCCCCCACCCCCCCCCCCCCCCCCCATAATTAGTGATGCTCTCATAATCCTTAGGATTAGGACTATGTGGAAAATTTGACTCTGGAAATTCTTCATCCCCCCTTCACCAGTGGTGCTCTCATAATCCTTAGGATTAGGACTAAGTGGAAAATTTGACTCTCTATTTACTGAAAATTCTTCATCTTGTCCTTCGTCAGTTGTGCTCTCATAATCCTCAGGATTAGGTCTAAGTGGAAAAATTGACTCTCTATTCACAGGATTTTTTTTTTCTCTGCACTTCATCAACGCTTCTCTTACCATCCTTAGGATTAAGACCAAGTGGAAAATTTGTCTCTCTATTCATAATGAAAGAATTTCTATTACATTCAACAAAATGAATAGAGTTGTTGCATGATGAAGATGTCAATGCTATAGAAAGAAAAACTTCACTAAATAATCCATGACCTTCAACCAAAAGATGTCGAATTAGTAACTCATTGTAACCAATGAATTAGTAACTCATTTTATAAATAAAATAACTTTTATTTAAGGTGAGATTATCAAAACGAACTAATTCTGGCCAAAGCTTGAACTATATTAAACAATGACATAATTATAAAGAAAAAGGGAAAGAAAATTATATCAAAGCTTAGAATTCAAATGTAAATAGATAACAATTATAAGGCTCGAGACTATACTTGATAGCCAACTTATTCTAGAGAAAAATCCATGTCCAAACCTCAAGTTTGATGGAGGAGTGTGTTTTCCCTATGGATTGGCACTACTACAACTAATATGACATGGGATCCTTCACCTTCACCTTTTGCTAAATTGAGAAACAACGTCATAATTATGCAATACTATATCATAATAATCCCTAGTCACATTTTGGGTTTTATTATCAATGTATTGAATCTATACAATGAATTTTTTTATTTCCTCTCCAACCTTCCACTCTCAGAAACTAGGGTTGAAACCACTTCTTAGACTACACAAATGCATTTTACATCATTGGCTATAAAATAAGGATGAAGTGTTAGGCATGAAAAAATTATATTCCTTTCTTTTTAGTTGGGCATGAAACCAACCTCCATATATTTCACAAATCATTTTGGGTGATACAAGTCTAATAGTTTAGGATTATTGATTATTAGAATACATACATGTCTTCAATACACAAAATATTTAAACCAAGAAACTATGTATCAAGAAATGGAAAATTTCCCACATTGTTAGGATTAATATTCTACTTCAAGTTATATAATGCATTCATGCTTAAACAATTATCGTAGTTCAAGCAGTTTATTAAATTTATGTTTCAACCATTTATCCTATTTTAGACATGTTTTGTCTTACGAAAAAATTCGATAGTAGTAGAAGACGTGTTAAGTACATAATCATAAATTAATGGATAAGGGTGACATTACAAGATTAAGATAAAAGATGATAGACTATTTGAATTGATCTAGGTGGCTCCAGAAATGCTCAGAATTCAGAAGTGGCTCAGAAAAGGCTCAAAAATCAAGTTGTCAGATTTCACCCAAAACAGGACTAGGTCATATTTTTCATCGTCCTGATCCTAACAACATTAACGACACTCAAATTCAAGTTCGTACGCTCAAGATATTCATGGTCAAAATTTTGGTCAAACTAGGCTTAGTGGTAGCCATTAACGAGGCAACAATTGGGAAATTTTCAGCGCACGAATTCCAGCCACTGGAACAGGAAAATTTTTCGCCTCATTAATTTTGCCTATAAACCCAAAAAATTATTCAAATTTTTTTTACTATTTTTTTTTATAAAAACAAAAAAAAAAATATATTAAAAGGGGTGGTAGGCCACCACCCCTGCCACTCGACACCACCGCAAAACCATATATATAGGCTACCTGTAATGAAATTCAATTTAAATGAGGCTGGTGGGGATTGAACCTCCCCGGCTCGCCACCAGGCGGCCCCGCCAGTATGTAACAACCCAATAAAAAACAACACACCACCGTATATGTTTAACCTCTCAAAAAATAGCACTCCAAAACAACACTAACCATCGAGCCCCAAAACAATATACAGTTATGTAATAAAAATAAAGTGCTTATGTATTGTGGCTGCGGGTGGGGTTTGACCCTAAGTTCCCACCCTGTAAATAGTAGGGCGATGTCATTAGGCCAAACGACCAGTCATTGATACTTTTGCATGAAAATTTATAAAGAACCACATTATTAATGTGTGTGTGTGCTTCTATTTGATGGTCGTCATTATGTTTCTTCTTCTTTATAGTATGCACATGTGGCTTTTCATACTCTTTCATATGAAATTATACTAACATCACAAAAGTAAAATATCTTGGTTAATTCCAGTAGTTGAAGATATCTGGATCAAGTTTGGTATCATAATGGTCTTCTTGCTTATGCAAATTTCGAGTGTGAATTATAACCAGAGATTGAACATGCAACAAGAATTGAAATGGGGAACAAGAAAGATCTCTATAAGGGCCTACTCTGAATGGAATGTATGGTAGCTTTAATGTATGTAGATTATGAAGAGAAAATGGCAAGAGAGGAACATGAGAAAGAAAGAGAAGAGGATGATGCTCCATCTCCATCTTCAAGTGATTATTCATCTTCTCATCATTCAAATGAGGAGATGAATTAGAGCCTTCAAGCAACGAATGTTGAATTTAGGATACTTCTACGAGAAGAAAAAGAGAAGAAGTAGATATTACAACTTCAATTACGAGCCATGGAAGAGGCCTTGGAAAAGTTGAAGCACAACAAAGGTTTAGGGAAGCCATCATCACTTGCTTTAGAAACAACAACTGAGGTAAATAATTTTGATTGTTCTTCAGTTTCATTTTCACATGATGTTATTTATATTGGAAACTGGCATGAGACTCCTTACTAATATGGGGTATAAAGGAGGAGAACTTGGTGTTAATCACCAAGGAAGGACTCAACCATTGGATGTTGTACAAAGACCTCAATTTGCAGGTTTTGGATATACTAAAGGAGAGTGCTTAAAGGTATTAGAGACTTCAAAGGCATTTTCGATGCCATCAGAGAAAGAGGATGATTGGAACACATCACAATCCTCCCATGACGTTGCACATTGTAGAGGAAGAGTTAAGGAAATCTCTCATCACCAGGATTGCACTAGAGATAGCCAAGAGAGGTATAGACGGTCTTAGTATTCTAAAGTTCATTTTGATTACAATCATATTGATAATAATGAGCAGAAATCACGGTGTAGAAAACCATGTAGTTTTTGTGGTTTGCATAATCATGTGGTTGTTGAGTGCTGGAAGAGAATGGCAGCAAGAAAGAGGATGAGGCGTGAAAGGCCTTCTCCACATCAGGGAAGGAAGAAGGTTAAAAAGGTCTAGAGGAAGAAGACCTTTTGTAGTAATTGCAACAAAGGTGGACATCAAAGAGCCACGTGTTGGAGGCTCCATCTAGAGCAGTGTCTTAAGGAAAAAGCGCTCGTGCAGGAACTAGTTGGAAAGGTTTTTCAAGAAGCGAATCAACTCCAGGATGATGATCCATTCACTTTGATAAGTGAGAGATGGTTTTACTAGATATGGTAGTTTTTCATGGCTGCATTTTGTAAATCATGTGTTGTGATATAATTTTAAAAGTGATGATGTGTTTTCCATCGCTTATTAAAGCAATGATGATGTTTTGGCCTTTTATTGATAGCTAGGGTATTGATTTCTATTATGATATACACTTGACCAAAAAGTATGTGTTATAAAATCTTAGCAAGTATGGGGATGCTTGGGTCATGATTGGTCATGTAATTGAACATGTAGTTTGCAAATATTGTACTACAGGTTTGCAGAGGATGCAGATGTTGGTTCATCACTTAAGGCTCCAATGAACAAGGGTGAAGGAGAAGGAAGTCTGACATGTCAGGATACTTGTTATGCATAAAATGTAATAGAACAGTTGCATATTATGTTATTACTTTTCGAGGACCAAAAGCTCCTCAATTGGGAGGAATGATCCAGGTGGTTCTAGAAATGCTCAGAATTTGGAAGTGGCTTAGAAAAGGCTAAAAAATAAAAGTTCTCATATTTCACACAAACTAGTACCATAGCATAGTGCTCGTCATTCTGATACCAATGATGCAAACGACACTCCAATCCGAGTATGCATGTTCAAGATATTCACGTTCATATTTTTGGTCAAACTAGGCAGAGTGGCAGCCACTAACGAGGCAACAATTTGGAATTTTTCAGTGCACAAATTTTGGCTGCCAGAACAAGCGAATGTTTCGCCTCATTAATTTTTCCTGGTACACCCCAAAAACCGATCGAAGTTTTTTTTCTATTTGTTTATATATATATATATATATATAGGCAGTTTCTAATGACATTCAATTTAAATGAGGTTGGCAGGGATTGAACCCACCTGGCCCAATGGGTTAGCCTGCCACTGGGTAGCCCCATCACTATTTAACGACCCAATAAAAAAACAACACACCATCGTATATGTTTAACCACCCAAAAAATAACACTCTAGAACAACACTAATTGTTGAGCCCCAAAACGATATACGGTTATGTAATAAAAGCAAAAACACTTATGTATTGTGGTTGTGGGTGGCATTTGACCCCGGGTCCTTGCCGTGTAAATAGCAAGGTGATGTCGTTAGGCCAAATGACCAGTCGTTGACACTTCCACCTGAAAATTTATATAAGAACCACAATTTCTCATTCACCATGGGGGGAATGGAGGATGCACATAGGCGGGGCCACACAGTGGATCCACATGGCGGACCCAGGTGTGGGAATGAATTTTGAGGTGAGAATATTCTAAGGGAATATTCCTTGGAACATTCAATAGAATATTCCATGTAGAATCAGAGAGGAATCTAAAAGATTCTCTCTAGGGTGATTTTTTATAGTGTCAAATTCATGTCAAATTTATGTTGGCATTATGATACAGGTGTTGTCCTTGATGGCAAATTACTAAGATGACAGATCACAGTTCAGTCTCACAGAATGAAGAAAAATAGATATATACGTAGGTTCCCCTTGACCAAGTCACATATACATGCGGGCTATCAGTACAGAAGGCGCATATGTGTATACACACACTTTCATGCAAGGAAAGGCACGTACATTTGGTTTTGGTCCATGGTATTTGGACCATGGTATTGTGATCCATGGTATTGGTCCAAGGTATCTTGTCTGACGTGTTGACCCCAGGTATTTGGTCCAAGGTATTGGTTCTAAGTGGTTTTGGACCATGGTATTGAGTAAGGCCTAAGACTATAAAAGGAGGAGAAGATCATTAGGCAAAGGTACTAAGAAAGTCTCAAATATCTGATGAAGTGTGAGATCCAATATGCAGGTTATGAGTTTATGATGCTTTGCTTGATTTGAGCCAAGGAGGAATCTCAGCGGGTGATGAAGGACAAGGTCTAATGATGGATCAGGATCTTATGGCTTGGAATGAATCATCTCTATATGGTTTGATCATGCTTATTCTTGATCTATATACTGATGCATGTAATGTTCTGTAAATACTATGATCTGGGTATAACTCAAGTCTAGAATAGCTACAAATTATGAATGAATATTTACAGATGTATACGCTGGTTAACTTTGATAAAAGAGCATATACACGTAGGTTAGATACATCTAAGTAGTGTATACCATATGAAGTATGATGTTTGAAGTTACAAGTGGTTCTCGTTGTTGATGAGTTCTAGTGACTGTTTACTGGTGTCAGCATTCTACATATTCAGATTGGTTGATTAAGATTAGCTTAAGGATTGGTGGATGAGATCTAATAATGGATCAGGATCATAATGACTTATCTTTATGTGATCTAATAGATCTGGTTGCTAACACATGTATTATCCTTTTGTACGTAATGATCTGGGTATGTCTGAAGTCGGGAAGTGTAGCGAAGTTATAAGTAAGTATTTTATGTTATATACGTTGGTTCGCTTTGGTGAAGTTGCATATACACGCTGGTTAGGCTCTTCCAAGTAACGTATGCACTCTGATGCATGATTTTTGATGATACAGCTGGTTCTGAATATTATTGCATAGTTCTATGATCTGATCTATGTTCTGGTGACTGTGTTTTTGTTGACAGGGTTTCAGTGATTCAGTGTTGGGTATTGATGATTGGTTGTATCGTAGTGGTAATTGATTTTGAGCTTAAATGTTGTTCATGGGTCTAGTATGAAAATTGGATGAAATGTGGCCTTCAGATTGTGGTGTTGTGCTTCAGGAGTATCCAGTCTGAAAATTTATGAAACGTGGTACCTGGAGGAAGAAAGAGAAGGTTGTAGCCTTCTGTAGGTCTACACCTACGTACTAGTACATGAGCTAGTACAAGAGCTAAGGGGGTTGTAGCTCCCTTCTAGGAGAAGCTGGAGAACGAGAGGAGGTTGTAGCCTTCTACAGGTAGAAGCCTGCGTATTGGTATAAGACTGTACCACTACAAAAATATTGTAAAAAGAAGTTTCTTATTAAAAGAAGATAGAGACAAATTGTAGTAGGTGGTTTTCACCCACATTGGGTTTCCACCTTACATCATGGTGTTCAGGTGTGCTTGATGATCTATTCTGTTTTACTGCACCCGTTTACTATTCATATGGTTAATGAAGTTTTGATACACTAATTAAAGATCAACATTTAATGGATTAACTGAATCATAAGTTTACTGGATATACGCTAGTTGCATTAGACACAGTGGTGTGTACATGCGGGTTCCCTTAACTAAAGTAGCATATATGAATCTGAGTATGGAAATGAAAAAGTTATTGATTTGATAATACTGATTCACCCCCACCCACCCCCCCCATGCACATCAGTATTATTTCCAACAATTGGTATCAGAGCAGGTCCTTTGGTAGAAGCTTGATCACTTGAAGGAGATCCGTAGAACATTGGGAAGGAAGCTAAAGAAGAAAGCGCCTTAGAAGAAGAAGACATCTCAAAGGAACTATGACAGTGGGAGAATTGATTGGGGATTATGTGGAAGAAACACTTCAGATTCAGAATCACCTCAGAATGAAGATGAACAAGCAAAAGAGCTATTAGGTATGAGTTTGTTATCCTCTAGTGATACATTTCTCCATCCATTTGAAGATGATGAAAGTGATAGTGAAACAACTGAACTTTCTCTTATGGGTGAGGATGAAAGATACCAATTAGAGACAGAACTTAAAAGGCTTACGGACAAAATTAAATATCAACAAGATCTATTGAAACAAAGGGAATGTGCCTCCAAAGAAGAAGCTACCAAACTAAAAGCTCAACTAGAGGAATGAAACAGGGTAAGGAAGCTATTCAAGGAAAAGGAAGATTAATGTCAAAAGCTACAAGATGAAGTAACATCATTAAGAAATGAAGTAAATGAAAGGAGCACATCAATCAAGAAACTCAGAGAAAGATCCAGTTACTATGGAAGTCTTGAAGCTAAGATCCTCTCGCTAAAAGAAGATCTTGAAGAATCAAATAAGTAGAATAAAGAACTACTCCAAGCTCTTTAAAAACAAGAAAACAAATTTCTTGAAATAAGTCATCAGTTGGAAGAAGAAAGAAAATTTGAAGGAATCATGAAGAAACAATATCTTGAAAAGGAAGAGCAACATCAGGTTGTGGTAAATATTCTAAAGATCAATTAGAAGAAAAGTATAAGCTCTTACAATTTCAAGATAGTACTAAGATCTTGGATGATATTCTTAGTAGTCAAAGATCTCCTGCTATCAAAACTGGTCTTGGTTTTCATGAATCAGTTGAAGGTGAATCTAGTCCACAAAGTAAGACAAGGAACTCTAATGCAAAATCTAAAATGCTCAACAAGGAGATGAGAGGTCAATCCCATCAACAACCAAGGAAAGAAATTCTTCAAAGAAAATCTTTTACTCCTAACTATGGAAGTAATAGTCGGTTATTTCCTCCGATGAATAATGTTGAATGTTATGTATGTCATAATTTTGGACATGTTGCAGCCAGATGAAAAAGTAGAATGGTTCAAGACCATCACACAGAAAGATCATCATGTTCCAGGTACTTTAAGGGATATTGTTTTTCTTGCAACACATTTGGTCACAAAGCTGTTGATTGCTACAGAAGGAATATGAAACATGTAAGATGTTATGCATGTAACAAGCTTGGACATATAACAAAGGAATGTAGGAACAAAGTATGAGCACCATACCAAAAGAAGAAAACATCATCACACTTGAAGATATGGAATAAGAAGGAAGTACAGTAAGAAAGATGTGGCACAACACAATGTACAAACATAACATACTATGAGGGAACTAAAAGTGTAAAAATTCAGTGTTCTAAATCTCATACGCGAGTTTCATGAAGATAAGTCGTGTATACACGTGACTTAGACACTGAACAGTCGCGTATATGTTAGTTTGAGGAAAAGCAATGTGACAGACTCAGGAAAAAGGGTTTTGTATGATTCAATCCATTATTTGCTCTGTTTGATAATGGTTACAATATGTTGATGTTGTGTGGATCTGTCTTGGTACTCATAAGATTTTTTTGATCATAACTTGATGATGATGATGCCTTGATACTTCTTGATGATATATGCATGATCGGATCTAACAGTGAACAGATGGCACAGGTTCAGGGGGAGCATATGCTTTGAATAATGCATTGTTGGCATTATGATTAGAAGTCCTTGGTGATGATGCTTATATGGCTAAATGATACATCTTGCTATGATATGGTTATGAGTTGTCCATGAAAAAATATCATATGATTCTTGGGGTTACATAGTTGGTGTTCAGATCAGATTTGTGGTTGATTCTCTGATGATGCATATATGTTGCTTACATGGTAATCTTCATAAGGATAAGGAGAAGTACAAAGCTTGAATACACAACTTCATTACTTGATGATGAGTCACTCATATGCTACTGTCATCATATGCATAAAGATCATATAATACAGTTATGATGCAGGATTCCTATAGTTCTTGGCTCTCACATGATTGAGGATTGTTGCTGTTGATGATATCAAGAAGTCTTGACAAAAGATCTTGAGCTCAAGGTTTGCTAGATACATAGTGATATATACAGTATGCTAGATACATGAAGTTGCATTGTTGGTTGGCCAAGATAATGGAGTTATTGCAGATCACATGAAGACATAACTATTTGAAGACATGATGATGATGAGTTCTTACCTATATAATGATAGGTTGATACTCACATATGTTGATTGATGCTTATCAGATGTGGGATGTTCCCGAGTAATGATACATGGATGGTATAAAAGATCATGCAGATCTTGATGATGATGTGATGGCTATGATGTTTTTCACATATGATATAATGTGAATGATTTTGTATGACATATGCAGAATTGATTCATGGAAGGTTATGACAATGCTCAAGATCAAGAGGATGAATTGATGCAGACATACCTT
Source organism: Pinus tabuliformis (assembly GCA_031772625.1). Lineage (NCBI taxonomy): Eukaryota > Viridiplantae > Streptophyta > Pinopsida > Pinales > Pinaceae > Pinus > Pinus tabuliformis. The sequence goes on along the minus strand of CM062811.1, from coordinate 140,925,882 downwards.
GTCACAGGTTGATGTTATCTACACTAATGGACAAATACAGGTTGTTGGTCTGGATGTTGTTGACAGATGCTTATGGAGCAGATCATACATTGTGTATGATAGTTGCTGATGACTATCATGGTCTTGTTTAGGTATTTGGTCTCTGTTATAAATGTCATGTATATCATTCAATGTAAAGGTCATATCAAGACCCATGATGTAATAGTTTGTCTCTGTCTATTGTAGTCGTTTGATGAATCCCTTTTGGTCATATGATGTAATTTGTACCCCTACTATGCATGGGAAGGATGATGTAATATTTCAAGTCATGTATAAACAATTGGTATCTGGCATATCCCCACTTGGTTGGGAGAATGAATGTATGTATGAGTCATTGGTGATAGGAAGGTCAAACTCACATAATTGAGTTATAGAGTCATGTTATTTTCTTGAAAATATTTACATACTCTGCACGTACTCATGGGGAGTACGGATGATATAGTACATCTCAACCTGAACAAAGGGGGAGCTTAATTAGAGATTTCAGCGTGCACTTTGGGGGAGCATGACCCTTTGCCCTTGATGTCAAAGGGGGAGAGTGATTTGGTGTTGTTGCCATCAATTCCAAAGGGGGAGATTGTTGGCATTATGATGCATGTGTTTTACTTGATGGCAACCCACTTGTAGCAGAACAACTCACTTATATATAACTAGATGAATCTACAAAAGAGATATCAGATGTGACAGAATATACATGGGATGCATGGCAGCTCAAAGGAATCAGTTCAGATGTAATGTACAATGACAACTCATTAAGATGACAATTCTTAGTATAGCAAGTTAACATTGCCATCAAGTCCAAAGGGGGAGATTGTTGGCATTATGATATAGGTGTTGTCCTTGATGGCAACTTACTAAGATGATAGATAACAGTTCAGTCTCACAGAATGAAGAAAAAGAGATATATACGTAGGTTCCCCTTGACCAAGTTGCGTATACACGCGGGCTATCAGTACAGAAGGCACATATGCGTATACACTCACTTTCATGCAAGGAAATGTGCGTACATTTGGTTTTGGTTCGTGGTATTTGGATCATGGTATTGTGATCCATGTTATTGGTCCAAGGTATCTTGTCTGACGTGTTGACACCAGTTATTTTGTCCAAGGTATTGGTTCTAAGTGGTTTTGGACCATGGTATTGAGTAAGGCCTAAGACTATAAAAGGAGGATAAGGTCATTAGGCAAAGGCACTGAGAAAGTCTCGAATATCTAATGAAGTGTGAGATCCAATATGCAGGTTATGGGTTTATGATGCTTTGCTTGGTTAGAGCCAAGGAGGAATCTCAACGGGTGATGGAGGACAAGGTCTAATGATGGATTGAGATCTTATGGCTTGGAATGAATCATCTCTATATGGTTTGATCATGCTTATTCTTGATCTATATACTGATGCATGTAATGTTCTATAAATACTATGATCTGGGTATAACTCAAGTCTGGAATAGCTGCAAATTATGAATGAATATTTACAGATGTATACGGCGGTTGAATTTGATAAAAGCGCGTATATACACAGGTTAGATACATCTAAGTAGCGTATACCATATGAACTATGATGTTTGAAGTTATAGGTGGTTCTGGTTGTTGATGAGTTCTGGTGATTGTTTATTGGTGTCAGTGTTCTACATATTCAAATTGGTTGATTGTGATTAGCTTCAGGATTTATGGATGAGATCTAATAATTGATCAGGATCATAATGACTTATCTTTATGTGATCTAATAGATCTGGTTGCTAACACACGTATTATCATTTTGTATGTAATGATATGGGTATGTCTGAAATCAGGAAGTGCAGCGAACTTATAAGTAAGTATTTGATGTCATATACACTAGTTCGCTTTGGTGAAGTTGCATATACACGCTGGTTAGGATCTTCCAAGTAGTGTATGCACTCTGATGCATGATTTTTGATGATACAGCTGGCTCTGAATATTATTGCAGAGTTCTATGATCTGCTCTGTGTTATGGTGACTATGTTTCTGTTGACAAGGTTTCAGTGATTCAGTGTTGGGTATTGATGATTGGTTGTATCGCAGTGGTAATTGATTTTCAGCTTAAATGTTGTTGATGGGTCCAGTATGAAAATTGGATGAAACGTGGCCTTCAGATTATGGTGTTGTGCTTCAGGAGTATCCAGTCTGAAAATTTATGAAACGTGGTACTTGGAGGAAGAAAGAGAAGGTTGTAGCCTTCTATAGGTCTGCACCTACGTACTAGTACATGAGCTAGTACAAGAGCTAAGGGGGTTGTAGCTCCCTTCCAGGAGAAGCTGGAGAAAGAGAGAAGGTTGTAGCCTTCTGTAGGTCATCACCTACGTACTAGTACATGAGCTAGTACAAGAGCTAAGAGGGTTGTAGCTCCCTTCTAGGAGAAGCTGGAGAATGAGAGGAGGTTGTAGCCTTTTGTAGATAGAAGCTTGCGTGCTGGTATAAGACTGCACCAATATAGAAATATTGTAAAAAGAAGTTTCTTATTAAAAGAAGATAGAGACGAATTGCAGTAGGTGGTTTTCACCCACGTTGGGTTTCCACCTTACATCATGGTGTTCATGTGTGCTTGATGATTTGTTCTATTTTACTGCACCCGTTTACTATTCATATGGTTAATGAAGTTCTGATACACTAATTAAAGATCAACATTTAATGAATTAACTGAATTATAAGTTTACTGGATATACACTAGTTGCATTAGACACAGTTGCGTGTACACGCGGGTTCCCTTAACTAAAGTAGCGTATATGAATATGAGTATGGAAATGAAAAAGTTATTGATTTACTAATACTGATTCACCCCCCCCCCCCCCTATTAGTATTATTTCCAACAATTTATACTCAAATGAACTAGAATTTCATATGGAACGCGATGGTGTGGTCCACTTCCTCCTATGAGTAGCATAATTTCAGGCATTCAATAGTGAGGAATCTTTGTAAAATCTTAAGGAATCTAAAAGATTCCCTTAGAGGCTGATTTGTTATAGTCAAAATGATCCCGAATTTATAGTCATTTTTCACATAATTTTACAGGGGGTGCAGTGATGTGCTCATAATTTTCTTCTGAAAAGCATATTTTTCACCTATCTCTAGGAAGGAATCTTTGGGGGAATCTTCGAGATTCTCGAGGGTCTAGATTTTGATGGTGCTAAAAAGGGGCCAAGTTCATAATCATTTGACATGATTTCGCACCACAAATTCAATGGTGCAACCCATTTCGTCAGCATAGCTATGCATTTTCTGGTCATACCTGTAAGTAGAGGTATATGAAGCAGTGATGCCATGTCTTTCTTTTGATTTGCTGAGATGATGTTTTTGTTGTTGAGATCTTTGTTACCATTATATTGAAGGATACTTGTATGCCACGTCATGTGAGAATTTATTATCTTGTCATGCTAAAGGAAGACTCATATGAGTGAGAGTTCCTATAGGAGGACGTCTTGTGGAGATACGTGCCACTCTAGTTGAGGGAGTTTGTCCTTGCAATGACAAATATTATACCATGTAATCATCATCATATTGCAGCATTTAATGAAGTGGCCTCCCCACTCTTGACATTGGGCCTAGAGACGTAACCCACACTAGGTGAACTCCATTATCAATGTGTGTGTGTGCTTCTATTTGATGGTCGTCGTTATGTTTCTTCTTCTTTACAGTATGCACATGTGACTTTTCATACTCTTTCATATGAAATTCTACTAACATCACATAAGTAAAATATCTTGGTTAATTTTAGTAGTTGAAGAAATCCAAATCATGAATGATTTACACTTGTGAAATTCGAGTAGATGCAAGCATAAGTGGGCATATAGTCATGTACGGTTTGTTGTTGAAACATGTTAAGGTGATAACTTATTCTAAGTCTATTTTAAAATGTTGGGACAGTCTGTAATGTTTTGTATCATCCTTGATTATTTTGCATACATTTATGTAATTGCAATTTTGGTGTGAACTAAATCCTAGTACTTGGTTAATGCTCATAATTAGTTAGCACTAGAATATTTCCCACTTGTCTATGCAAGAAACATGTGGTATATTTGGATAGAAATAGAAAGTTTGAATGAGTAAGGTGTGTGATGCCGCATAGGAAATAATTCTCTCATTTGTTATCAACGTTGTTTTGTTAAGTGTTTTTTCTCACTCTTGAAATCATTCATATCCCTATGAAGGTGTTCTTATTGATATAGAAGTTTTTATCCATCTCCTCTCAATTCATGAAATCAAATAAAATTTTCAAGATTTCTATTGAATTCAATGGGTAGTGAATTCCCTAAAAAAATTGATCCAAAGAGGAGTATGATGCCCTTAAACATATTATTGACAACTTTGAGCTAATCGATGCAATGCATCCATTCATTTCCTTGATGTCATTGTTACCAAAGAAATAATGGTAACTTATGTTTATAAATTTATGCACTCTATGAATTTCAATGAAAAACATAAATTTCATCTCTTTCCTAGATATTTTTTGGATATTAACCTTTTGAATTTTAAACCTTAGGGCTTGCTACCCATCCATTTGCATGGGTAACTCTAGAGAAAAAATTTCTCCTATGATGCAGTTTTCTAGCTAGCAGCCCATCATGATCCACAAATAGTAGCCTTAGATGCCTCATGCCCACTATTTGGTTAGCTTTTCCACTTGACTAGCCTATTCATTAAATGAAGATTGGGTAATCTATTGTTAGGTACATAAACCATTCTTTCATACATGCTATTTTTTTTAATGTTTTTTGCATTCTAGTATGGATCACGAGTTGAGATTGGATAATGGATCATGATGGTTGGAGTGCATACTTGTTCCCTCATTTCATTTTGATGGATATCATTTTCTTCTATTCTAGTGTGACCTTCCTTAGGGCTTTTATTTCATTATCTAGGAGGTGCACATATAGGAGGATCTAATTTGGTTAGCATGTCCATGTTATTCATACCTCACACTTACCATCATTACCTTCTTTTCCTATATTTTTATAGGTTGTTGCTAGTTTCTCACATGTTTCCTATATAACTCATCCTATGAGAAGAAGCAGCTAGTAATGCTTGAGGTTGATGCAATTGCAAAAATAAAGCATAAGGCAAATGTTAAAATGAAAAATAATTGTAAGGGATGTAAAGAAAATCAGAAGACAGTAATATCTTGAGCTCTACCCCATCTTATATAGCCCCTCACCCCTAAGTTCCATGCATATTTCACACCTATCAAAGTAAAAGGAACTTTAAAAGAACATAGTAACCATGATGAAGAAATAAACTACCCATCATTAAAGAGGGGATATCATCATTATTACATGATAATCAAAGAAGCTTGTTAAACAAGTTAGTCAAAGCAAGAAAAAGGCTAATTAAGGGGTTTGGAAAATCAAAGGTGAGGGAAGGTAGCTCAAGTAGCTAATCACTCTCTAGAAAGGTGCTCATGGATGATGGTTTTATATAACCTAGTATAAGACTATGACACCCTTCATGAATTAAACTCGGGACCATAACACATCACTTGTGCTTATCATTTGAAAGGGTTGGCCTAGGCATTATTCCTCCACTTAGGGTTGGAAGCACTTGAAAGGGACATACGATAATCTCCTTATACCTAAGTTAGGAAACTTATATATAGTCATAATCTAGTAAGACATTGGAATATGATACCACTTTTATGGTTTCGATATTAAATACAGTCAACCTTGATGTTCCTATCATCCTTGTATATAGGATTTTGATCACATTTGATTCCTTAAGTATGTGCTAGATGGTATTCTTGGTGGAGGAAATATCCCTTGAAAGATGATGATGATGCTTCTCCAAAACCTCATAGTTGATCCTCCAACACCTTCTTATATGATGCAAGAAACTTGATAAAGGATGTTGGGCACCTTTTGAGGAGTGTTTCTTATGATGATGATTGGGGACCCCTTTGGGGGAGATATGGCATCTTCTACGTTGATGACATCCTACCCTAGCATGAGAACATCCCCTTAGCACTACAGTTGATGATGAAATGGGCCTTGGAGGATGACATTGGGCTTGAGATGGCCCATTTTGACATCATGCTTGAATGAGGAGACATGACTTATGGGATGAAATGTTCACCTTGAGCCTTCTATTGCACCATGTCATAGAGAGACGTGACTTGTGAGGATGATTTCAACCTTTGGAAAGGATTTTACTCACATGAGTGGGATATTTGATGTTGTTTTTTAATTTTATTAATTATAGAGGTTATCTTTGGGGGTTGTCTTAATGATCTCTCCACCTTGTATCATGGATTCATTATTTTAGGGTATTTTCGCCTAATTGTAGGATTATATATATTGGTTTCCCTCATATATATATATATATATATATATATATAGAGAGAGAGAGAGAGAGAGAGAGAGAGATACATATCTCTCTCTCTACATACATACATACATACATACATACATACATACATACATACATACATACATACATACATACATACATATATATATATATATATATATATATATATATATATATATATATATATATATATATATATATATATATATAAGTATGAATGTATGTACTAGACTTTATGACTTGATGACCAAACCTAATATCTCACAATGGCAGCTTCATCTATAAAATTCTTGAGCATGAAACCCATGACTCAAGCATTACAAAATAATTTTATTTTTATTCTTTACATCAATTACATAAAATCATGATTACACATGTCATTATGAAGACCAAACCTACTTACATATTTTAACACTCCCTCTTAACTAGGGAGGTATTCATAATCCATACAAGGTACTTGGACATTCTCAATATGAAGAATTCTCATAAGAATATTCAGATTGGTAACCCATCTATTTAGCATCATATCATCCAGCATTTTCACATAGCAAGGCCTTGACTAACAACTCTATCTCTCCACAAGATCATAGCACAATGTTGGAAAAACCATTAATTTTCAGACACCCTCATCACTGCCTCTCTCAGAACAAACCCCATCTAGGTTCTCTCAGAGTATGTTCCACCAGAACTATTCTTATCTTGGATTCCTAGTCCTCAAGGAACACCAGTCCTCTACGATTACTCTTATCTTGGATGCCCTACCACATCCTCAAAGAGTATCATATGCTAGATGATTATCTAATCCCCCATTTTATCTTCACAGGTGAAGATAAGAATGATGTGTATATCTCTTCCTCTCAATTAGGGAGGATATGCCCATTACAGTGAAGAAATATGCCCATTTCTATAGAAGGAATGTACCCAATCTCCCTCTTAATTAGGGAGTTGACCAAGCTCCCTCTTGACCAGGGACTTGCTTTGAGTAGATCATTAGGTGGAGATCATGGGACAACCATCTGCTTGAAGAGCTCCACTTTTTGATGTCATGAACTTATTTTTCTTTATTTAGGAGTCTTCACGTTTTTGGGACCTTTTCATAGGGAATCGAACATCCATCACTTTCATTCATGAATCATATCAGACATGTCATCCTTCCTCTTATTAGAAAGTGATCCATTAATCCATATCTAGCCTTCCTTCATGTCTTGCTACCATCTCCATGTCATGTTTCCTTAAGGACATTTCATCCTATCACATGAGCATCCGTTGTAGAAGACTTCCACAACTCTTTTCTTTGGTAGCCATGCATAATCCCATCTAGATATTGTTCAAAAATAAAAAATGAACATCCAAATTACTTTTGTCATGGTCTTTCATCATGACATCTCCTCATTTTCATCAACATCCTTCATACATATTGACACATCTCAAAAAGATAAATAATGTCAAGGGTCTCTTTCTTTTTAAGACTTCATATTTCCCATGGAGATATCATAGTCAAATATTTTAGTCCTTGGATGTTGATTGTCTTCTCCATAGCTTCATTTTTCATCACCTCTTGCTTTCTTTCTTCACACATTTCTTTCCAGGAACTTCCAATTATAGTTCCTCCAATTTTTTCAACCACCTCATATTTCATATAAGGACATATTATGTTGATTTCATCTTGTCAATGTGTGAAGAATGCCTTCTTGCATCCTTCCAAAGTTGGATATCCTTTTCTTTTGATCATGCTGTCGAGGTAAAACATTCATTCATGATATTTGCAACCATATTACATGACTTAATTAAATATATGCATACATGCTTCATTTCTTTCTTTAGGTAATCTAGAATTCCTTTAGCAGCTTCCTTGGTTGAAAGAGCTCCAATAATCTTGACTTGCTTTGTATCTTATGACATCATACCTGTATTCCCTGAATCTCATACAAGGTGGAATTCTCAATGAAAAACTTGCTTCCTTTTAATCGGTGAACCTTCCAACGAAGATTCCAACAGAGGATCTTGATTATCCTCATCGAGAAAATGTTTCCTTTGGAATGATGTATTATGAGCTTTGTACTAGATGATCTTTTCTTCTTCTCATAAGTACCACTTATGCTCCAAATGAGGTTCCCAAGAGTTAAATCCTTGTCATAGACTCCTATTTCAACTATCTTTCATGATTCTCTATGATGATATCACGAAATATTGCTTTCAATTATATGATCCTATGATGACATCTACTAACATGTTGCATCCTATCATGCTTCTAATTATTCCTATCATGATATTTATACTTTACAACAAAAAACTTGAAAATAGAAACTTTAAAAGAACTAGGCCAGGGATACTATCTCAATCATAGTAGAGATCTTTTACTTCCTCCTTCTTGGATTTCTTCTTTTCAACTTCCTATACTTCCTCAGTGATATGGGTTTCTTCTATTCTTATTTGATTGTTTTCCTTCTTGAGTTTAGCAAAATCTCTCTTGTAGTGCCCATATTCTTGACATCCATAGCATTGAATCTTTTCCCTATTCTTCTTTCTTTTCTAAGGACCAAATTTTCCAAACTTACCTTTTCTCTTTTCCATAGTAGCAAATGCTTGAAATTTCTCATTTGATCCTACATCATATTTTTCCTTCAACCTGGTTTCTTCAATTTTCATAGTGACCATATATCCTTGAATGGATCAGCTTCCTTCTTTCCATAAATTCTTTTTGTGAATTTACCTCATTCCTTAGATAGTGCATTAAGTACTATGGTAGTCATATCTTTGTTAGACATAATTTCTCCCAAATCATGACGTTGATCCCTTATTTTATATATCCTCATAAAGTATGAGGCTACTCCTTTCAATATCCTCATATTTTAGAGCTCTTTTGTTAACGAGATGACTTCTCCTACAGTGCTTATGGAAACCACTCTACAAATTTGTTATAAATTTCTTTTGAAGTTTCAAGTTTAGATACATAGGGAATGAGGGCATCCTTGATGGATACTATGAGAATCCTTGAGCCCTTATTTCCAATTTAATATTTCTTGTGAGTACTTGAGCATATTCTTTTGGAGGTTTGGTGATTAAGACATTAACGTGTTCCATGACCTAATTTTATATGAGGTTTAGATTTGTCCTTTTCTTTCATGCAAGAAAATTTGAAGCCCCAACCAACTTGTTTCTCTCCTTGCAAAAATATATTTGACAGATTCAGATGTAGACATAAATATACTTACTTGTGAAGATTCTCCTTTAACCTGTTGCCTTCTTGAATTTGATGAAAATATAAGTAATTGAAAACTTCTTCTTGATGAATATTCTTTTATTCAAGAGTGATCCTTGACTCCAAATAGAAGGAGATCACTTTGGGTCCTTTGATGATGATGACAACATCCTTGATATTTCTTTTCTTGGATATGTATACTTAAAGCTAATTTTATTTGCAAATATATTAAAATTGAGTAGAGGTAGGGTCTTTGTGGTCTCTTTTCTTGATGATGACTTGAGCGAGTATCCGAAGAATTATTTAGTGTATACTTCTTCTTTGACCAATTTTGACACTTCCTTTAAGAAGATGATGTAGACCTTGTCTTCTTGGAGATGAGAGGATCTTCTTGATTCTTTCATTCCCTTTATGCCTTTCTATAACTTCGGTCTTTGAGCGCCTGATAACCCCTTATTGAGCTTCCCTTCCTTGACTTGTCACCTTATCTCTGATTCCATGTTGAGAAATATAGGGCATAGGGATGAGGTTATTTCTCTTAAATGACAACTGCTTGTGACGCAACTTTTCTTAGCCTTCTAGTAGATTCTTTCTTTTTGTTGATTATGTTAATGTTTTCTATCATCAAATGGCTACCAAATTATAAATAAGCATGAGGCAAGAGACACAAAATGTAGTTGATCGTCTAGGGCCAAAACATCTCCAACTTGAGAGGAAAACCCAAACAAATTCATCTTCTTATAGGAACTTCAAGTGACAAATTCCAAGACCAATACCCTTGAATTATCAACTTCTCCAAGACCAAGTCACAAGACCCTTTTTCACTGGTTCTCCTTCTTACCCAAGTCAACATTGGTCAAACTGACTTCTAGCACTGCTAATTTTTTTCCTCTTCCACAATCCTGCAATCCTCAGCCTGCTTAATGTTGGAAATAATACTGAGAGGGGGGGGGGGGTGAATCAGTATTATCACATCAATAAAACTTTTTCATTTCCATATTCAGATTCATATATGCTACTTCCACAACTTCTTATGATTTAGTTAGTTGATCCTTAATGAGTGCATTAGAACATTATCAACCATATTAACAGTAAACAGGTGCAGTAAAATAGAACAGATCATCACACATAAGCCACACACATGAACACCATGATATAAGGTGGAAACCCAATGTGGGAGAAAACCACCTGCTGCAAGTCATCTCAATCTTCTTCTTAATAAGAAAATCCTTTTACAATATTTATGTACTGGTGCAGTCTTATACCAGTACGCAAGCTTCTAACTGCAGAGAGATACAACCCTCTCTCGTTCTCCAGTCTCTCCTGGAAGGGAGCTACAACCCCCATAGTTCTTTACTAGCCGATCCATTTACTAGTATGCAGGCTGCTACCTGCTACAATGCTCCAAAGTTTTCAACTGCTACTGGAAGGGAGCTACTACCCCCTTAGCTCTTGTACTAGCTAAGATACTAGTACGTAGGCGCCGACTTACAATCTTGTCTCCTCCAGGTACCACGTTTCATACATTTTCAGACTGGATATTTCTGAAGCACAACACATAATCTGAAAGGCCACGTTTCATCCAATTTTCATACTGGACCCATTAATATCATTGAAGCACATAATCAATCAATCTTCTGAATCACCCAAACACTAGATCAATACATATACAAGGATAATATATGTGTTAGCACCCAGATCTAGTCCATCAGATCACATAAATATGAGCCATTATGATCCTGATCCAATATTAGTTCTCATCCATCAATACTGAAGCTAAACACAATCAACCAAACAGGATATGCAGAATACTGACACCTTTAAACTGTCATCAAAACCCATCAACAACCAGAACCACCTGTGACTTCAAATATCATAGCTCAAATTGTATATGCTACTACAAAGAACCAAACCTGCATACATACACGCTTACACCAAAGCCAACCCGCGTACAGATCTATAAATATTCAAACATGACTTGCAGCGATTTCAAACTTAAGTTATACCCAGATCAGATCATTACAAGCATCAGTATACAGATCTAGAATAAGCATAATCAAATATATAGAGATAGTTCATTTCAAACCATTTGATCCCGATCTATCCTTAGATCTTGTTCTCCATCAACCGGTGAAATCCCTCTTTAGCTCAGATCCAGATCTGCACCATAACCCAATCACAGTATTCCAGATCTAGCACTTTATCAGATATTCAATAATTCAGATGATGCTTTGCCAAATGATCTCCTTCCTCTTTTATAGCCTTAGTCCTTTCTCAATACCATGGTCCAAAACCATAGGATAAAAAAACTGTTGGAATAATACCATGAACCAACCATGAAAGTGCGTGAGATCAACACTTTTGGATGCAATACCACGGACCAAAACCATAGGATCAAAAACTGTCGGACTAATACCATGAACCAACCATGAAAGTGCGTGAGATCAACACTTTTGGATGCAATACCACGGGCCAAAACCATAGGATCAAAAACTGTCGGACTAATACGATGAACCAACCATGAAAGTGCGTGAACTTTTCTCTTGCATGAAGGGAACTTTTCTTTGCATGAAAGTGCGTAAACTTTTCTCTAGATGAAAAAAAAAAAAAATTTGCATAAAAGTGCTTGAACATTTCTCTACATGAAATAAACTCTTCTCTGCATAAAAGTGCGTGAACTTTTCTCTACATGAAATAAACTTTTCTCTGCATAAAAGTGCGTGAACTTTTCTCTACATGGAATAAACTTTTCTCTGCATAAAAGTGCGTGAACTTTTCTCTACATGGAATAAACTTTTCTCTGCATAAAAGTGCGTGAACGTTTCTCTACATGGAATAAACTTTTCTCTGCATAAAAGTGCGTGAACTTTTCTTTACATGAAAGAAACTTTGTTGCACTATAATTTATCAAATAAATTTGCTACACTATAATTTATCATTTGTGTGATTTGCCATCAAGGACAACACTTGTCTCATAATGCCAACAATCTCCCCCTTAGGACTTGTCATTCTGATATCTCTTTCGTAGATTAATCTAGATATATATAAGTGAGTTGATCTTCTATGAGTTGTTTGCCATCAAGTACAACACATGCATCATAATGCCAACAATCTCCCCCTTTGGACTTGATGGCAACAATACCAAATCACTCTCCCCCTTTGACATCAAGTGCAAAGGGCGAGCCAAGATATTCTCTTTCCTAGAAAGGCATTCCGCTGATCATACTCCCCCTGAGTACCTGTTGAAATCTCTCAATGAGCTCCCACTTTGTATATGCCATGGTGCACCAATCTGCCCATGCTTTTTCTAAGAACATGTTGAAATCTCTTCTCTGCTGAAATATGCTTGTTCATGCTCCCCCTGACTGTTAAGCAAGGTCTGCAAAAAGATGATCTACAAGAAGTACATGACTCTATACATCATAAATGACCTTCCTATCACCAAAGACTCATACATACATCTATCTCCCATCACAATGGTGATATACCAAAAGTTTACAGATAACATAAGAGAATAACATCATTCATCCCAGGCATAGTGGGGAAACCAACATAGGTCATTACATGACCTTGATATGACTGAAATATTTCATCAAATGACTACAATAGATAGAGACACACTATTACATCATGAGTCTTGATATGACCTTTACATCGAATGATAACAGAGACCAAACACCTAAATAAGATCATGATAAACATAAAAAACGACACTGTATGATTTGCTCCATAGCATATGTCAGCAACAACTAGACCAGCAACTTGTATTAGTGCATGAATCATCAAGGTATGTCCATATCAACTCATCCTTTTGAACAAAATTATGTATATACAGAATCATTCACATTCTATCATATGTGAGAAACACCATAGCCATCCAGATCTGCATGAACCAAGTATCATCAATTGGGAATATCTGCATTAATCAACATATGTACGAAACAACCTATCATATAGGTAAGAACTCATCTTCATCATGTCTCCAACAATGCAACTTTGAATAATCATCCATGTATCCAGCCAACAATCCTCATCCATATATGTGCCAAGAACAATCATAATATATGATCTTTATGCATATGATGATAACAGCATATGAGTGACTCATCATCAAGTAAAGAAGATGTGAGATCAAGCTATGTACTTCTCCTTATCCTTATGAAGATCACCATGTAAGCACCATTAGAGAATCAACCACAAATCTGATCTAAATATCAACTATGTAACCCCAAGGATCATTTGAACAACTCATAACCATATCATAGCAAGATGAATCATTTATCCATATAAGCATCATCACCAAGGATTATTAACCATAATGCCAACAATGCATTAAAAGCATATGCTCCCCCTAAACCTGTGCCATCTGTTAGATCTGATCATGCATATTAATAAGAAGTATCAAGACATCAACAATATCAAGTTAGAACCAAAATACTTCTAACCATCATATCCACACATCATTAGCAAAATGCAACCATTATCAATTAGAGAAAAACTGATCCTTTTCTTGAATCTGTCCCTACTGCCTTTCTTCAAACAATCATATACGTGACTGTGTAGTAACAAATTCGCGTATATATGCAACTTCCCTTTATCAAGCTTGCATAGGAGATTGAAGTTTTACACTTCCGGCTCCCTCTATTATGTTTGTATAATGTGTTGTGCCGCCACTTTCTGACTGAACTTCCTTTTTCTTCCATATCTTCAAGTGTGATGATTTTTTCTCCTTTTGGTGTGATGTTCGTGCTTTGTTCCTGCATTCCTTTGCTATATGTCCAAGCTTGTTACATGCATAACATCTTACATGTTTCATATTTCTTTTGTAGCAACCAGCAGCTTTGTGACCAAACATATTGCAAGCAAAGCAATATCCATTAAAGTACCTTGACTGAGATGATCTGTATGTTTGATGATATTGAACCCTTCTTCTTCTACATCTGGCTGCAACATGTCCAAGGTTATGACATACATAACATTCAACATTATTCATAGGAGGAGTAAAAGATTTTCTTTGAAGAATTTCTTTCCTTAGTTGATGATGAGATTGACCTTTCATCTCTCTTATCTCCTTGTTGATCATTTTAGATTTCTCTTTAGAGTTCCTTGCCTCACCTTGTGAACTAGATTCACCTTCAACAGATTCATGAAAGCCAAGACCAGTTTTGATAACAGGAGATCTTTGACTATTAAGAATATCATCCAAGACTTTAGTACTATCTTGAAAACGTAAGAGCTTATCCTTTTCTTCTAATTTACTTTTCAAGATATTTACCTCAACCTGAAGTTGTTCTTCTTTTTCTAGATATTGCTTCTTCATGTCTTCTTCAGCTTTCCTTTCTTCTTCCAACTGATGCTTTAGCTTGAGAATCTCCTTTTCTTGTTCTTCATTCAGATCCTGTTGCATTTGACGAATTCTGAAGGCACATTCTAGTTGAGATTTTAAGCTGATAACTTCGTTTCCCTATTTTTCAATATCTTGGACTAGATCTTTATTCTGCTTCTTTGATTCTTCAAGATCTTCCTTTAGAGAGCGGATTGTGGCTTCAAGACTTTCATAGTAACTGGATCTATCTCTGAGTTTCTTGATGGTTGTGTTCTTTTCATTGACTTCATTTCTTAGAGATGTTGCTTCAACCTGCAACTTTTGATATTTCTCCTTGAATAACTCTCGTTGAGCCTTTTGTCTAGTAACAGCTTCTTTGAGGGCACCACTCTTTATGTTTAGAAGTCTTTCTTGTTCACTAATTTTGTTTGTCAGCCTGTTAAATTCTGCTTCTATTTGATATCCTTCATCCTCACCCATAAGAGCACATTCAGTTGTTTTCTTATCACTTCCATCTTTTCCAAATGGATAGATAGCTGGAACATCAGAGGATAGCAAATTCATACCTCATAGTTCATCTTCATTTTGAAATGATTTCGAATCTGAATCTGAATCTGAAGAGCTTCTTATATCTAATCCCCAATCGATTCTCCCACTGTCATAGTTCTTCTGAGATGTCTTCTTCTTCTTATGAGCTTTCTTCTTAAGCTTCTTTCCCATTATTCCACAGATCTCCTTCAAGTGATCAAGCTTCTACCAAAGGACCTGCTCTGATACCAATTGTTGGAAATAATACTGAGAGGGGGGGGGGGGGGTGAATCAGTATTATCACATCAATAAAACTTTTTCATTTCCATATTCAGATTCATATATGCTACTTCCACAACTTCTTATGATTTAGTTAGTTGATCCTTAATGAGTGCATTAGAACATTATCAACCATATTAACAGTAAACAGGTGCAGTAAAATAGAACAGATTATCACACATAAGCCACACACATGAACACCATGATATAAGGTGGAAACCCAATGTGGGAGAAAACCACCTACTGCAATTCATCTCAATCTTCTTCTTAATAAGAAAATCCTTTTAAAATATTTATGTACTGGTGCAGTCTTATACCAGTACGCAGGCTTCTACCTGCAAATAGCTACAACCCTCTCTCGTTCTCCAGTCTCTCCTGGAAGGGAGCTACAACCCCCATAGTTCTTGTACTAGCCGATCCATTTACTAGTACGCAGGTTGCTACCTGCTACAATGCTCCAAAGTTTTCAACTGCTACTGGAAGGGAGCTACTACCCCCTTAGCTCTTGTACTAGCTAAGATACTAGTACGTAGGCGCCGGCCGACAATCTTCTCTCCTCCAGGTACCATGTTTCATACATTTTCAGACTGGATATTCCTGAAGCACAACACATAATCTGAAAGGCCACGTTTCATCCAATTTTCATACTGGACCCATTAATATCATTGAAGCACATAATCAATCAATCTTCTGAATCACCCAAACACTAGATCAATACATATACAAGGATAATATATGTGTTAGCACCCAGATCTAGTCCATCAGATCACATAAATATGAGCCATTATGATCCTGATCCAATATTAGTTCTCATCCATCAATACTGAAGCTAAACACAATCAACCAAACAGGATATGCAGAATACTGACACCTTTAAACTGTCATCAGAACCCATCAACAACCAGAACCACCTGTGACTTCAAATATCATAGCTCAAATTGTATACGCTACTACAATGAACCAAACATGCATACATACATGCTTACACCAAAGCCAACCCGCGTACAGATCTATAAATATTCAAACATGACTTGCAGTGATTTCAAACTTAAGTTATACCCAGATCAGATCATTACAAGCGTCAGTATACAGATCTAGAATAAGCATAATCAAATATATAGAGATAGTTCATTTCAAACCATTTGATCCCGATCTATCCTTAGATCTTGTTCTCCATCAACCGGTGAAATCCCTCTTTAGCTCAGATCCAGATCTGCACCATAACCCAATCACAATATTCCAGATCTAGCACTTTATCAGATATTCAATAATTCAGATGATGCTTTGCCAAATGATCTCCTTCCTCTTTTATAGCCTTAGTCCTTTCTCAATACCACGGTCCAAAACCATAGGATCAAAAAACTGTTGGAATAATACCATGAACCAACCATGAAAGTGCGTGAGATCAACACTTTTGGATGCAATACCACGGACCAAAACCATAGCATCAAAAACTGTCGGACTAATACCATGAACCAACCATGAAAGTGCGTGAGATCAACACTTTTGGATGCAATACCACGGGCAAAAACCATAGGATCAAAAACTGTCGGACTAATACCATGAACCAACCATGAAAGTGCGTGAACTTTTCTCTTGCATGAAGGGAACTTTTCTCTGCATGAAAGTGCGTAAACTTTTCTCTACATGAAATAAACTTTTTTTTTTGCATAAAAGTGCGTGAACATTTCTCTACATGAAATAAACTCTTCTCTGCATAAAAGTGCGTGAACTTTTCTCTACATGAAATAAACTTTTCTCTGCATAAAAGTGCGTGAACTTTTCTCTACATGGAATAAACTTTTCTTTGCATAAAAGTGCGTGAACTTTTCTCTACATGGAATAAACTTTTCTCTGCATAAAAGTGTGTGAACTTTTCTCTACATGGAATAAAATTTTCTTTGCATAAAAGTGCGTGAACTTTTCTTTACATGAAAGAAACTTTGTTGCACTATAATTTATCATTTGTGTGATTTGCCATCAAGGACAACACTTGTCTCATAATGCCAACAATCTCCCCCTTAGGACTTGTCATTCTGATATCTCTTCCGTAGATTCATCTAGATATATATAAGTGAGTTGATCTTATATGAGTTGTTTTCCATCAAGTACAACACATGCATCATAATGCCAACACCTAAAACATCTGCAATTTGACACGTGTGGGCTGATTGATGGAGCTTGATGGTATCTTCCTTCTTCGCTTGAGTTGAGAGATTCTCCTTGTGACCTCATCTATCAAGAATGATGGTTTAGTGACCTTATTCTAGGATTCTTCAATGGTTGGTACAACCCTATTGTAGAAACCCTAATTCATGTCACATGTGAGAGGAGAATAACCAAAAAACAATGCCAAAAGCTCTTTGGTTTCTTATGCTTATTTCTTCGCTGGATGAGAGGATCCTATTAATATTTTTCTCACACTTCTTGTTGTATTTCAGATGCTTGATCAAGTGGTGTCGTAAGTGAGGCCGAGTCCTCACTATATATAGTGATTTTCTCATGAAATAAGCCGACTTGTGCAAGTGAGTAGGCTGACATGCTCTTCTAGAATGATCTCCATCTCCTTTTGAGGGCCGACTTGAAGGAGTACTTGTGACAAGGTCTTGGAGAGTTAATGACTCAAACAAATTCTCTTTTTACAATATGTAACATGCCCAAATGGGCCTTCAATACATGACATTGACTCACTAGACTTTATGACTTGATGACCAAACCTAATAGCTCACAATCAGAGCTTCATCTATAAAATTCCTTGAGCATGAAACCCATGACTCAAGCATTACAAAAAAAAAAAAAAAAAACTTCTTTACATCAATTACATAAAATCATTATTACACATGTCATTATGAAGACTAAACCTAATTACATATTTCAACAAGTTTTCTTTTCATGGATGAATATTTGTGATACTTGATGATATGTGGTATTATATTTAATTTATGATCTTCTAATATTGTTTCATATTGATGAGATAGGGTTATTTAATGCACACCAAGTTTTTGTTGATGTTTCACATCTCTAAATTCTCCTTGCACAAAGTTTTCATCAAGTTATCTTTTGGTAACCTAGGTTTAGATCCCTCTCTTTATTAATCCAAGAAGATAGAAGGATGATACGTTTAGAGGATTAGGGGAAACTATTTTTTCTTCCTCAATTTCTTTGAATCTACATCCATATTTTTCTTCCAAACATTATTACTTCTAGACTCCATTATACCTATACTGAGAAAGACGCTCGTCTTATCTCTTGTGCTAATATTTAAGGCCATAAAACTATTGTATTTACTTTTTCTAGGTAAAATATGGTTTATTTACACAAACATTATACATTTTTGGCATTAATTGTCTTGGAAGTGTTTGTCCTAGGGTTAGGGTTTGTTTGCAATTAATTGGAAAAGCAAATGTAATTTTACATGTATTTTTCAACTGTAATTTATGGTTGATGTCTAGGGTTTTTGGTGTTGTTATTTGTCTTTAAAGAACATAAAATTTATTGTAACTTATTCTCTAAATATTCATTATCTTAACCTTAATTTTACATTTTTTCATCGTTGATTCCAAGACTAGTTTTATTGTTGTTATAAACTATTATATTGTTTCATTTAAAAAAAAACTAGTTTGCGAAAACCAAGTGTAATTTCTATATTATGTGCATTTTAGGACTTATTTGAGCATCTATTAGTTGCTATAAACCTTTATATTGAGCCATAGGAACCTTTAAACTCAATCTCAGAATTGCTTTTCTATTCACCTTAAACCCTAATTTTGATTCTTGCCCTTGGGTGGAATTTAATGTAGAACCATTAGGAGGCATTTAGCTTAAGATAATTGAGTTACGGGATTGCTAATATCTATTAGGGAAGCCTAGTTGTGTTGGATTGTGTTTGTCATTAAAACAAGGGGGAGTTTTTGTTGAGGTTACAACAATAATACTCCCATTGTTGCACTCCATCTAGGTTTCCTAGTGAGGCTTTGTACTAAGGTGCTAGATTTTGATATAATAAGGAAATTATGAAATATAAAGAAAAAAATCAATAAAACCTAAAATCCCAATCCACTAGGAAATTCAAGAGATAAGATATCAATGTGTTCCAATAAATTTAAGCCCTCTAAGGCATTCTTATCATGAATATAATAAATTTGAAAACACTTATTATAGATGTAAAAATAGTAGAAATATACTCTTATATTCTTCAATTATTGTGTTAAATCACTTAAAACATTCAGCCTTTACTTATGTCAAATTTGTGAGACATATGATGCTAGAAATCACAAAATAGGAAGAGTAAAGATGGTTGAAAGTCAAGTATATGATTTACACAACTATTTGATAGCTCTAACTTCATTAATATGCATGCATATGAATTTCATGTACATACTATAATATTATGTCAAGGATAATATGATTCTCTAGCTCTCCAAAGCCTTAGCTAGGAAAAAACAAGAAAACCCTAGCTCAAAATAAGCATGCATCACACAAACATGTCCTTTAAGGAAATATGTCTCATTTTCTTCTTAAATTTGATAAGTACAACCTAAAGTTCCATCTAAAATCCTAATATCTGAATCCCCAAGGTATGAAATCCTAAACCTAGCCTTAAATATGACCCAAAAAACTCAAGAAACCCTAGTGACTCCAAGAGAGAGAGAGAGAGAGGGTACATATGAAGATCCAGGAGAGAGAGAAAAATTTGTGTGCTCCTCTTGGTGACATCTCTTCCAAAGGATGAAAAAATAATGATTGAACAAATGAATGATCATATCCAATATCTAGCTCAGAAGAAGAAACTTAAGCATCTCAAAAGAGAAATCTCGAATAAATACATTGGCCTTCCCTTGTAGAACTTCTCCTAGATTTTCATCATGAATACTAGGTGATCACTCCAAGAAGACAACTACAAAGAGAAGAGTATGACAATGATAATGTGAAATGTCTCATTCCTTCTCATATATATATATATATATATATATCTAATAGCTATAAGAGGCCAACAAAACATGTGTACATCAATGCCCTTACAAGCAACTGACACTAAAACATATGGGCTCACACGTGTAGTGCTACGCTAAAAGAGTACAAATTTATATATCCAAAGTGATTTTTTCCACAATGAATACTCCAGATACAAGGGCACTCCACAAGGCTTGCTTAGTGTGCCTCCTGCAAGCCTCCAAAGGCTCATATCACACAAGCAACCTTCATAAACCATGGAATGATCCAAGTCAAAATTATCCCATATGTGCTAAAATGACTAGTAGAATAGTCGTCCAAAGTGGTTAACACTCAAATAAAGTGAGAATATGCCTCAAAATGCATGAGGAGTTGAGCACTCAAGATTCTAGGACATGGAATCTAAAGAGGTCACCCCTACATGTAGAAATAGCAAAAAAAATCCTCATATGATGTGAATGGTCCCTTGGGATCTGTGTACTACATCAAGATTTATGAAACTACCTCGAGAATGTGAAATTGCATGAGAAATTATAGAGTCATCTCCAAGAGTCCATGGCCAAATTGTGATATATACATAAGATGGGTTCAATGGTTAGGCATAATATAATTGTGCTTCCATAGATATGACAACCCTTAAAATATTAGAAACACTTTTAAATAGAGAGAAGTGAGAGAGCCTAGATGTTCCCCTATATCATGTGTCCTAGTAGATCCATCCCAAGACCTTGACATACCTACCAAGTTCATAAATGACTAACGTGATGTTAACTTGATGCCACCAAGGGGTAGTCAACTAAACCATTAGAGAAAGGACTATCCTAAAGTGGAGACTAAAATGATTGGCCATGATCAACCATAAATGGTTTGGAGATTCCACCTAGGCTAAATGTTTTTATATAGATCATCTAGCCATGCCTTAATACAACACATGAGTACAAAGATAGTCACACTTTTCATTGATCATGATACAATAACACAACTCATACTAGCGGAAGTATAATCATGGTACTTTTAGATCTAACATCATCGAGATAGGAACAATAATTTTCTCATATGATGGGTCACATATGGAAAAAAAAAATATGAGTTGCACCAAAGTGAAATTGAGGTGTAATAGCTAGCTCCAACTCAGCGACGTGCATCTCAAGAGTGCATGATAAATCCAGAATATGCAAAATAATTTTTAAACTTGAAACATTCTCACCAAATGGATGTCAAATACAAGGGAAAAGTGAAGACACTAGATCCTTGCCTCTTTCATGAGAAAGAATTAAATCCATGAGAAAATAAAATAAAAAAGAAGGAAAAGTTAGTGACACCATATCTTACAGGAAATACTTACACATGAACATCATTTTACTTTATAATTTTACATCATTTGATTTTACTTTATCATTTTACTATTTGTTGGTGGTCTAAAATGAGTGATGGTTTTTTTTCCAAGAATCCCGTGACTACCTTGTCAGTGGCACTTTTAATTAGTATGGCTTCATCCCACTTGGTGAAGTATTCTATGGCCATGAGAATATACTTATGATCAACATTGAAATTATTTTTAAAGTCTCTTGTGAAGTAAATTCCCCATTGTTGAAAGGATGCTTTTTCTTTGATTGGATGTATATGGAGAAATGACAACTTTTTCTTTCTTGTGAAGAGTTGACAAGGTTGACAAGATCTTATGAATTTTTGGACATTTGAAAATATACTTGGCCAATAGTAACCACCTCTTAAATTATTGTTGTAGGTTTTAACGCTATATAGAAATTACCTGCAAAGGAATTCTTCAAAAAAAAAAAAAACAATGGAAAGAAAAAAAGCAAATATACACAGATATTTTCCCTTGGATACAAAATCCAGGACTACCAAATTGATTTTTCATTATATTCCTTCTAATGTTAGAATACATATATATACAATCTGAAGCATTAATAGTCACAAGATCTAGAGTATTCCTTGTGGAAACCTAAATGGATTGCAACAATGGGAGTATTATTGTTGTCACCTCAACAACAACTCCCCCTTGTTTTAGTGACAAACACAATCCAACACAACTAGGCTTCCCTAATAGATATTAGCAATCAAGTAACTCAATTATCTTAAGCTAAATGCCTCCTAATGGTTCTACATTAAATTCCACCCAAGGACAAGAATCAAAATTAGGGTTTAGGGTGAATAGAAACGCAATTATGAGATTTGAGTTTAAAGGTTCCTATGGCTCAATATAAAGGTTTATATCAACCAATAGATGCTCAAATAAGTCCTAAAATGCACATAATATAGAAATTGCACTTGGTTCTCGCAAACTAGTTTTTTTTATTTAAATGAAACAATATAATAGTTTATAACAACAATAAAACTAGTCTTGGAATCAATGATGAAAAAGTGTAAAATTAAGGTTAAGATAATGAATATTTAGAGAAAAAGTTACAATAAATTTTATGTTCTTTAAAGACAAATAACAACACCAAAAACCCTAGACATCAACCATAAATTACAGTTGAAAAATACATGTAAAATTACATTTGCTTTTCCAATTAATTGCAAACAAACCCTAACCCTAGGACAAACACTTCCAAGACAATTAATGCCAAAAATGTATAATGTTTGTGTAAATAAACCATATTTTACCTAGAAAAATTAAATACAATAGTTTTATGGCCTTAAATATTAGCACAAGAGATAAGATGAGCATCTTTCTCAGTATAGGTCTAATGGAGTCTAGAAGTAATAATGTTTGGAAGAAAAAGATGAATGTAGATTCAAAGAAATTGAGGAAGAAAAAATAGTGTCCCCTAATCCTCTAAACGTATCATCCTTCTATCTTCTTGGATTAATAAAGAGAGGGAGCTAAACCTAGGTCACCAAAAGATAACTTGATGAAAACCTTGTGCAAGGAGAATTTAGAGATGTGAAACATCAACAAAAACTTGGTGTGCATTAAATAACCCTATCTCATCAATATGAAACAATATTAGAAGATCATAAATTAAATATAATACCACATATCATCAAATATCACAAATATTCACCATGAAAAGAAAACTTGTTGAAATATGTAACTAGGTTCAGTCTTCATAATGACATGTGTAATAATGATTTTATGTAATTGATGTAAAGAAGATTTTTTTTTTTTTTGTAATGCTTGAGTCATGGGTTTCATGCTCAAGGAATTTTATAGATGAAGCTCCCATTGTGAGCTATTAGGTTTGGTCATCAAGTCATAAAGTCTAGTGAGTCAATGTCATGTATTGAAGGCCCATTTGGGCATGTTACATATTGTAAAAAGAGAATTTGTTTGAGTCATTAACTCTCCAAGACCTTGTCACAAGTACTCCTTCAAGTCGGCCCTCAAAAGGAGATGGAGATCATTATAGAAGAGCATGTCGGCCTACTCACTTGCACAAGTTGACTTATTTCATGGGCAAATCACTATATATAGTGAGGACTCAGCCTCACTTGAGACACCACTCGATCAAGCATCTGAAATACAACAAGAAGTGCAAGAAAAAGAGTAATAGGAGCCTCTCATCTAGCGAAGAAAGAAGAAGAAGAAACCGAAGTGTTTTTGGCACTGTTTTTTGGTTATTCTCCTCGCACATGTGACATGATGAATTAGGGTTTCTATAGTAGGGTTGTACCAACCATTGAAGAAGCCTAGAAGAAGGTCACTAAACTATCATTCTTGATAGATGAGGTCACAAGGAGAATCTCTCAAATCAAACAAAGAAGGAAGATACCATCAAGCTGCATCAATCAGCCCACACGTGTCAAATTGCAGATGTTTCGGGAAGGTTGAGAATTGCAGGATTGTGGAAGAGGAAAGAAATTAGCAGTGCTAAAAGTCAGTTTGACCAATGTTGAATTGGGTAAGAAGGAGAACCAATGAAAAAGGGTCTTGTGACTTGGTCTTGGAGAAGTTGATAATTCAAGGGTCTTGGTCTTGGAATTTGTCACTTGAAGTTCCTATAAGAAGATGAATTTATTTGGGTTTTCCTGTCAAGTTGGAGACATTTTGGCCCTGGATGATCACCTACATTTTGTGTCTCTTGCCTCCTGCTTATTTATAATTTGGTAGCTGTCTGATGATAGAAAACATTAACATAATCAACAAAAATAAAGAATCTACTAGAAGACTAAGAAAAGTTGCATCACAAGCAGTTATCATTTAAGAGAAATAACCTCATCCCTATGCCCTATATTTCTCAACATGGAATCAGAGATAAGGTGACAAGTAAAGGAAGGGAAGCTCAATAAGGGGTTGTCAGGCACTCAAAGATCGAATTTCTAGAAAGGCATAGAGGGAATGAAAGAATCAAGAAGATACTCTCATCTCCAACAAGACAAGGTCTACATCATCTTCTTAAAGGAAGTGTCAAAATTGGTCAAAGAAGAAGTATACACTAAATAATTATTCGGATACTCGCTCAAGTCATCATCAAGGAAAGGGACCACAAAGATCCTACCTCTACTCAATTTGAATATATCTACAAATAAAAGTAACTTTAAGTATACATATCCAAGAGAAGCAAGATCAAGGACATTGTCATCATCATCAAAGGACCGAAAGTGATATCCTTCTCTTTGGAGTCAAGGATCACCCTTGAATAAAAGAATATTCATCAAGAAGAAGTTTTCAATTAATTATACAATCATCAAATTCAAGAAGACAACAAGTTGAAGGAGAATCTTCACAAGTAAGTATATTTATGTCTACATTTGAATCTGTCAAATGTATTTTTGCAAGGAGAGAAACAAGTTGGTTGGGGCTTCAAATTTTCTTGCATGAAAGAAAAGGACAAATCTAAACCTCATATAAAATTAGGTAATGGAACATGTTAGTGTCTTAATCACCAAACCTCCAAAAGAATATGCTCAAGTACTCGCAAGAAATATTAAATTGGAAATAAGGGCTCAAAGGATTCTCATAGTATCCATCAAGGATCCCCTCATTCCCTATGTATCTAAACTTGAAACTTCAAAAGAAATTTATAACAAATTTGTAGAGTTGTTTTCCATAAGCCCTGTAGGAGAAGTCATCTCGTTAACAAAAGAGCTCTAAAAGATGAGGATATTGAAAGAAGAAGGAGTAGCCTCATACTTTATGAGGATATATAAAATAAGGGATCAACTCCATGATTTGGGAGAAATTATGTTTGACAAAGATATGACTACCATAGTACTTAATGCACTATCTAGGGAATGAGGTAACTTCATAGAAAGAATTTATGGAAAGAAGGAAGCTAATCCATTCAAGGATATCTGCTCACTATGAAAATTGAAGAAACCAGGTTGAAGGAAAAATATGATGTAGGAACAAATGAGAAAGCTCAAGCGTTTGCTGCTATGGAAAAGAGAAAAGGTAAGTTTGGAAAATTTGGTCCTTAGAAAAGAAAGAAGAATATGGAAAAGATTCAATGCTATGGATGTCAAGAATATGGGCACTACAAGAGAGATTTTGCTAAACTCAAGAAGGAAAACAATCAAATAGGAATAGAATAAGCCCATATCACTGAAGAAGTAGAGGAAGTTGAAAAGAAGAAATCCAAGAAAGAGGAAGTAAAAGATCTCTACTATGATTGAGATAGTATTCCTCACCTAGTTCTTTTAAAGTTTCTATTTTCAAGTTTTCTGTTGTAAAGTATAACTATCATGATAGGAATCATTAGAAGCATGATAGGATGCAACATGTTAGGAGATGTCATCATAGGAGCATATAATTGAAAGCAATATTTCGTGATATCCCCATAGAGAATCATGAAAGATAGTTGAAATAGGAGTCTATGACAAGGATTTAACTCTTGGGAACCTCATTAGAAGCATAAGTGATACTTATGAGAAGAAGAAAAGATCATCTAGTACAAAGCTCATAATGCATCATTCCAAAGCAAACATTTTCTCGATGAGGATAATCAAGATCCTCTGTTGGAATATTTGTTGGAAGGTTCACCTATTAAAAGGAAGCAAGTTTTTCATTGAGAATTCCACCTTGTATGGGATTCATGGAATACATGTATGATGTCATAAGATACGAAGAAGGTCAAGATTATTGGAGCTCTTTCAACCAAGGAAGCTGCTAAAGGAATTCTAGATGACCTAAAGAAAGAAATGAAGTATGTATGCATATATTTAATTAAGTCATGTAATATGGTTTCAAATATCATGAATGAATGTTCTACCTTGAGAGAATGATCAAAAGAAAAGGATCTCCAACTTTGGAAGGATGCAAGAAGGCATTCTTCACACATTGACAAGATGAAATCAACATAATATGTCCTGATATGAAATATGAGGTGGTTGAAAAAATTGGAGGAACTATAATTAGAAGTTCCTGGAAAGAAATGTGTGAATAAAGAAAGGAAGAGATCATGAAAAATGAAGCTATGGAGAAGACAATCAACATCCAAGGACTAAAATATTTGACTATAATATCTCCATGGGAAATATGAAGTTTGAAAAAGAAAGAGACCCTTGACATTATTTATCTTTTTGAGATGTGCCAATATGTATGCAGGATGTTGATGAAAACAAGGAGATGTCATGATGAAATACCATCACAAAGGTAATTTGGATGTTCATTTTCTATTTTTGAACACTATCTAGATGGGCTTACGCATGGCTACCAAAGAAAAGAGTTGTGGAAGTCTTCTACAACTGATGCTCATGTGACAGGATGAAATGTCCTTAAGGAAACATGACATGAAGATGGTAGCAAGACATGAAGGAAGGCTAGATATGGATTAATGGATCACTTTCTAATAAGAGGAAGGATGACATGTCTGATATGATTCATGAATGAGAGTGATGGATGGTCGATTCCCTATGAAAAGGTCCCAAAAACGTGAAGACTCCTAAATAAAGAAAAATAAGTTCATGACATCAAAAAGAGGAGCTCTTCAAGAAGATGGTTGTCCCATGATCTCCACCTAATGATCAACGTTGGAATTATTTTTAAACTCCCCTGTGAAGTAAATTCCCCATTGTTGAAAGGATGCTTTTTATTTTATTGGATGTATATGGAGAAATGACAACCTTTTCTTTCTTGTGAAGAGTTGACAAGGTTGACAAGATCTTATGAATTTTTGGACATTTGAAAATATACTTGGCCAATAGTAACCACCTCTTAAATTATTGTTGTAGGTTTTAACACTATATAGAAATTACCTGCAAAGGAATTCTTCAAATAGAAAAATAAACAATGGCGAGAAAAAAAAAATAACACAAATATTTTCCCTTGGATACAAAAACTGGGACTACCAAATTGATTTTTCATTATATTCCTTCCAATGTTACAATACATATATATACAATCTTAAGCATTCATAAACCCCAATTCTTAGAAGCACCTACAATTGCCATTTTGGTTTCTTGATTTTGTTGTAGATTAGAAAGCATTCCATTCCATAGATTTAAGCCATTAGCCATCGATAAATCAATTTCTCAAATTTAACTCATCTTTTCCACATTTACATAACACTGTGCATATATGAAGAAACAAATATGTGTTGTTTCAGGAGTTGTTGATCTACAAGGAGGTACTCATTCCACTTGCCTCATCTAAGTCTTCTCCACCTCTCGCCAAATCCTACCAATCACTAATTCAAATTTTTGTTTTGTAGCCACCATGGACACCACCTTGAGAAAATACAACCATCCTGAAGAGTTGGGTTGATCCTTGGGTAGTGTGCACCTTCCCCATACCTTATTACACCACCATACACCTTCTCAACACTTCCTTTCACATTCCCTACCTTCCTATAGCTTTCAACTAAGTTTCTTGTAGTAAACTAGGACATCCTATAGAAACTACATGAAATCCTATAAAAACTACAAGAAACCCTATAGTAGTCTGTTTTAGACTGTTTTGGGAAGAAATGATGATCATAGCCTAGGGTAGGCCTTCAACTTGATCTCCACACCCCTCAATGCCATTTTTGACCAATTTTCCCATATCTTCCTCCCCTGCAAATGATCAAGTTGTTTAGCTTAGCATTTACATTTCTAAATTGAAAACCAAAAGACTATTTTATGCAATATTTAATTAGTGCATGCATACATCAGTCATAGAAATGTTAGGATAATTTCCATTTCTACTTACTCTAGGTAGCAAGATGATAGAATGCAAGGTTAAATTAGGTCTCTTCTGCAAAGTAATGTGTGTTAATTCTTAGCTAGGTAATTTCATGACATTCCATAGTAATTTCTATTTAGCACTTTCATTTTAGACAAGCATTTACTTTCTGCATCAAAGATAGATTTACATTCACTGTCAGTAGTCAGCCTCCTTCTAGGCAATAAAAGACTGGTTTGAAAAACCCTAGCAGTCTATCACCCCATTTGAGAAGTGACAAGAGTATATTGTTGCATCTACTATACATATAGAACTGTCAGCTCCAAGTTTGTACGAACCTCGGGTTGATAAAGTAAAGTTGGTCAACCTAGGAGTTGTAGCATTCTTGTTGCAATACTAGGGATTATCAATTTTTGGAGTCGTTGCTAGGGAGGTGTCAAGGTATATGTAATTTCTTCTTTCCTTTCTATTTGACATTCAGTAAATAGATGCAATTCCTGCTTTCCTTTTGTTTTTCATTCAATAGATAGTTTCAATTTCTGCTTTCTTTCCATTCTGAAAGTAGTTCCATTTAGCAAATAGTTGAAATTTCTACTTTCTTTCCATTCTGCAAGTAGTTTTGAAAAAAACCCTACAAGAAAAAAAAAAAAAAAAACAAATTTTTTTCATGCCTCGTAGGAGTAGGACAACTTAAGAAATTTTTTTCCAAATACCCCCACACCATCAAACAACCAATCTTCCCTCTTCTTCGGTGGTTGTGAGCTAGAGGACCCATTAGGTGAACAACCAGAGATATTTGAAGAGCCTATTGGGGAAGAAGAAGAAGAAACCATTCCACCAACCTACACCATGGCTGAAAATAGAAATGGGATTGAAAATAGAAATGGAGATGAAAACATAACTGAGGGTGCTTTTCTTATTAGAGAAACTAATGGAGATGCTAGGATGAAAAACATAAGCCCCTCTACCCTTCCTAACTTCCATCGCTTAACCAAAGAGGACCTTTATACCCTTTTATTTGAGTTTGTTGTCATTTGAAAAACTTATTATTATACATCTGAGGACCAGAAGTTGAAATTATTCCTATCCACCCTCAAGGATGTAACCTTGCACTGGTTCATGGGTTTACTTGGGGACAACGTCACTACCTAGGCTCAAATGGAACAAGCCTTCAACAAGTACAAGTATTATTGTAGGTCCAAAGACACCAAAGAGGAAATCTTTAGAATGACCTTAGGACATGATGGATCTTTGGAAGATTATGAGGAAAGGTTCCAACTTAGCTACAAAAGGGCCAGATGCACCCTCGATCCTGAATCACTCAAGTTAGTCCTTCTTAGGCTTATCAGGGAAGATCTACTAGAAACCATAAAAATGTTGTAGGGAGGGGACATCTACCAGCTGCCTTATGATGATATCAAGACAATTTTCAAAAATCACTCTAGGGTGGCCAAAAAAAAGGGTAGGGTTAGTCACGCTTTGGTCAATTCATCCTCTTCCAACAAATCCATCAAAATTGAAATTGGGAACATGGTGGAAGACTTTAAGAGTGAAATTATGCATACCCTTTCTCTGTAAATGCACACCATGCAGATCAAGAGGAAGCAGAAGGAAGAAGAAAGAGCCTTAGCTGTCTTTTTCCCTAGATGCACTAGGAGGCACCCTAGAAATGAATGTCCATTGAATCTCATAGAGATCTGCTGAGTCTGTGAGGAAAACCACTCCACAGACAAGTGCCCTTCTTTGCCTAGATTGAAAATTTTGTATCAAGGAACTGAAGGTGTGATTGAACAACTCTACTATATCAACCAAAGGAGGCCGCAAGGACCTCAACCATACCAACAAGGAATGCAAGGGACATCTTATTCATATTACAATCCTAACCAGAATGCATTCATTCCTCCTTGGTGTCCCTCTGCTCATCCGTCATGGTCCACACCTTCTCCCTGGTCTTTTGCACCTCAATACCATTGCCAACCTACCAATCAATCATTTCAATCATATGCTACCCCACAACCTTAGTGGAATATACCATCACAGGGGTGGAGGTCCCCATACCACCAATCTCTAGCCTTATTGCATCCACCTCCATCTCAACCACAACTCCTTCACCCTGCTCCACTTAATCAACCACAGATGCCTACTTAGCCAAATACAAACTCGAACAACAAGAAGGCACAACAAGTCTATAGTAGAGAGACATCTTACCCTGCCTATGGTGTGGAAATCCAAGAAATCAACCTCAAGTATGGAAGAGTGCTTCCAAATAATCAACCTCCATCTCCACCTGATGAGATTTAAGAGGAAAAGGAAGAGAGTTCTCCTCAAGCCAATCCACCTCCTTTTCCTGAGAGATCAATCCATCCTAGCCAACACACCCCAGAAGAGACTGAACTTCTGGGTGAATTGCAAAACTCATGTGTTAAAATACCACTCCTCCAAGCTATCAAGGATGTCCCCATCTACAACAAGTTAATCAAGGAGAAATGCTTCAAACATCCTGGGAGGAGAAAGAAAGACACCCCTACCATTAATGTCATTGGACAATTATTTGACTTAATGTTGGGGAGAGTGATTTTCCTGAAGTATCTAGACCTTGGAAGTCCCATGGTAGATGTGCACATTGATGGTATCATTGTCCCCCATACCTTGATTGATCTTAGGGATTCCATCAATGTGATGACTAAGGAGACTATGCTTAAACTGAATCCCTAAGGATCATTAAGGAAGACCACAACAGTCTTGCATCTTGTAGACCAATCCACAGTAGCTCCTAAGGGAGTTATTGAGAATGTGATGGTCTCCATTGATTCCTGGGAATACCCTGCTGACTTCTTAGTTCTCCAACCTGAGACCAAGTTCAATGATTATCCTCTCATCCTTGGAAGACCATGGCTAGCCATTATTGATGATTACATAAGTTGCAGGGTTGGGAGTATGACCATTAAAAATGGGCATTTGTCCAAACAATTGGTCTTGTACCCTCCTGCTCAACCATCTCTAGAGCATAAATTACCTTTATGGTTGGAAGAGGAGGAGGAAGATGAAGTCTACTCTGCCACATCTTACCCAATCTATACCCTAGATGCTACAATAGGACAGGGCAACCTGATGAAGATGACTTGATTGATCAAATCCTCCAGAATCAAACCCACAACACCGTGTCTCTTGATGAGTTAGTAAAGAAATTTGAATATAACCCTTGGAATTATTTGTGCCTTGCTGACTCAAGTCCTACTCATGTCAAGATGATAGAATTTGGTCCAGCTAGAACATTGAAAATCAACCCCTCTCTCTTTGCACATTAGGAAAAGGAGTTATGTAACATGCTAAGAGATCATCTAGATTCCTTTGCCTGGAGTTATAAGGAAACGAAGGGAGTGCACCATTAGGTGTGTACTCACCACATTTACATCAAGGTGTTGAAGAATCTAGGGCAAGTGGTATTAATGTGATTCTTCTAGACTTGATAACAATTTGTGAATTTCTTTTTCAATTTATCTTAGCTTGATCTTCTTCTTATGATTAGTGTGTGTGTGTTTGCTTCATCAAACTTATATCAAAACAAAGAGACAAGAACATTGTTAAAAATAGCAACAAGAAATGATAAAAATAGAATCCAGAAATTCCAATTTAATTTGTCCATGAATTAAATTGTGAATTAAAATCAAATTTAGTCTTAACAGCTACTTGGAAATAATTAATTAAGTTATTTTGACTTAATTAATTGGAGAAATTCAAGTTAGAAGTCTTTCTGAAGTCATGCAAGAGTTATCCCCTAAATTAAGGAGATAAGCCTTAAATTAAGGAGATAAGATTGAGTTATATTTGAGTCGTAATTAGTTGACTAAGTTTACTGAGTTAATTCTAGTTAAATTAGTTCCAAACTGTTTGAGGAACTAATAGAGAGTTAACAGTCAGCTGATGCATACATGCACTCAACCAGTGTACTCCAATTAACTGAAGATTCCCTCATCAGAAATTCATGCATGTCTATTTTGAGAAAGACCCAGTTGAGATTAAAGACAAGGACAATGTACTATCAGTTGCATGTGTTTTCTTATAAAGAAAACTCATGCATATAGAAGGAATAATTCCTTAAGGATTGCACAGTTCTAACAGTGTGTGAGATCAAGAGATCATCCACTTGGTAAATCAAGTTTTTCCACTTGGTTGAAGGAGATCATCCCAGAGGAATAGCAGAAGGAAATAGGAGCTTGGAGGGTAGAGAGGAAGGTTTGTGAGAAGCCAAGATTGCCTGTGAGCATCTGTGAGGATTGTATGGAGAGATGGATAGCTATGAAAGTTAAGGCTTTGTATAATTCCTATGTATTTCCACCTTGTATGATAATATAGATAGTGGGGTTTTCTAGCTAAGGATTTCCCCAAAGTATTTTCATGTGCATTGTGCATTGATTCTTATTCTTCTGGTTATATTGTTCAGCTTGATCTTTAAGCTTCCACAAATTGATAGTAGAAGTAGGTTATAGTAGTCTGCTTTGATTTATATTGCATTATCGGGTTAATCTACAGTCAGATTTTCTACATAGGTCTCAGAGCGATATTTGTAGAGAATTTGCAGAATTTCTACATGGTATCATAGCCAAGTTTTTCGGAGCTGTGAACAATATACTGAGAAGAGAATTCAAAGTTTGAAGTTCAGGGTTGCAGGTGCAAATCAAATTCTTATCATACTTCAAGGTTGGCCAATGGCTTTCTATGGCTTGAGACTCGAGTATGCCTTGGAAGGTAGCTTGAATTACATAGCATGGAAAGATAGAATGGAGGTTGTATTAGAAGGCAATGACTTGAAGGAATTCATTAATCAAGAAATCCAAAAGCCAGCTTCAACTAATGCACAAGAGTTAGCTGAGTGGAAGAAGTGTGTGGCAAAGGCGAGACGGATCATCCTTGAGTGAGTTCAAGACCATATTGTCTGGAGTCTCCATGGGAAGGATAGTCCATATTCAATGTGGAATAAATTGAAGGACCTCTATTAGAACAGTAGCGACCAGAGGAAATTGGCGATCAAGGATAAGCTTCAAAGAATCAAGATGGAGAAGGGTGATACTATTTCCACATATCTGAACAAGCTCACCACCTGTAGAGATGAGCTTAGCAGTGTGGTAATAACTACTGCCTATGATGATAAGGTGAGCCTCAATCTCCTTGGCCTTCCAAAGAGTTGGAATAGCTACCAGAACTCTTTGAATGGAAGGAAGAAACTGTCGGATTGGGAACGACTGTGGTCGGATCTCATGTAGGAGGAGATCGGGAGGAGCACATGAGATCGTTCTTCATCTAAGGATGATGATGAAGAAAATTTTGCCTTAGCAAGTAAGGCAAGGAAAGGGAAGGGGAAGGCTTCCCATTCAAAATCGAATTCTTCTCATGGAGGGAAGAAGGGTGACATGTCTAAAGTAAGATTCTTTAATTGTCACAAGATGGAACATTATGCGACTAATTGCCCATCAAAGAAGTCCAAGAAGGGATCCTTGGAACGATCGGAAGGAGAGGAATTAGCCTCTCAGTTTGAAATGGACTTTACCTTCATCACATGCATGGTGTCATCGATGATGGGTTGTGTCTGGTATCTTGACAATGGAGCCTCATTCCACATGACCAGTGATAAAAGTTTATTCAGTGCCTTGGACGAGAAAGACCTAAAGATGCGCATAGAGATGGGTGAGGACGGAAGGTATAGTGTTTCAGGAGTGGGCATGGTTTCTTTTCAAAGGGAGCATGGAGCTCCTATCACCTTGACAAATGTGATGTATGTGCCTAGACTAAAGAATAATCTTGTTTCAGTCACGGTATTGGAAGACCATGGCTATGATGTGTTTTTTAAGGGAAAGGTTTTCCTTAGACACATCACCACAAGACAGGTGAAACAGATCGGTTCATGAGTTAAGAACATGTATGCTCTTGAGGTTCAAGATGCATGCAATTCCTTGAGGAGCAAGGAAAATGTTAGAGACTTGGTGGTTGAGAGGGAGAGTAAATTACCTCTCAACATGCAGCCTGAGAAGAAGTCTCAGACAAATGTGGAGGAGCCACAATTGGATAAGCAGAGAGGAGACTGATTTAAGATATCCACTCATGCAGATACCTCCATTAGGGGGTAATTTCAATCCAAGTGGGCAGAGGGATCACATGAAATCATACCTCTAGGTGTGAGGTGGGGCGATGTGAAGTGATAGTCCCAAGAAGGCTGAAATTGGGCAGGGTCCATTGAGAGATTTTATGTCATGGATCGTACCTTGCTATGGGACCCCAACGTACATAGTAGCAGGAGGAATCAGTGGGATTGATGCTGTGAGAGCTCAAAGTGACAGAGGCTAGAGAAGTTAGATACTGAAGAGTGTAGAGAAGGATTGACAACAGTGAAGAAAGGCAGAGTTAGCAGAAGCACAAAGTTTTCAGTTGACAGAGGCAATAACAGTCAGAGACTTTGATGAAAGATGTATCATACTGATTCAGGTTGGATGTTTTTTTGTTTTTGGAGTTGCTGGAGCAATAACTCTAGAGAGAAGTGTTGCATGCATAACATTCCAAAGGTTCACGATCGGGATAGAGTTGAATTCCTTTCTTGTTGAGAGGGAGTGTAGAAAGTAACAACAAGAAATGATAAAAATAGAATCTAGAAATTCCAAATTAATTTGTCCTTGAATTAAATTGTGAATTAAAATTGAATTTAGTCTTAACAACTACTTGGAAATAATTAATTAAGTTATTTTGACTTAATTAGTTGGAGAAATTCAAGTTAGAAGTCTTTCTGAAGTCATGCAAGAGTTATCCCTTAAATTAAAGAGATAAGCCTTAAATTAAGGAGATAAGATTAAGTTATATTTGAGTTGTAATTAGTTGACTCAGTTTACTGAGTTAAGTCCAGTTAAATTAGTTCCAAACTGTTTGAGGAACTAATAGAGAGTTAGCAGTTAGTTGATGCATGCATGCACTCAACCAGTGTACTCCAGTTAATTGAAGATTCCCTCATCAAAAACTTATGCATGTATATTCTGAGAAAGACCCAGTTGAGATTAAAGACAAGGATAGTGTACTATCAGTTGCCTGTGTTTTCTTATAAAGAAAACTCCTGCATGTCGAAGGAATAATTCCTTGAGGATTGCGCAGTTCTAACAGTGTATGAGATTAGGAGATCATCCACTTGGTAAATCGAGTTTTTCCACTTGGTTGAAGGATATCATCCGAGAGGAACAAAACAAGGAAATAGGAGCTTAGAGGATAGAGAGGAAGGCTTTTGAAAGGATAGGATTTCCTATGAGCATCTGTGAGGATTGTACTGAGAGCTGGCTAGCTGTGAGAGCTAAGGCTTTGTATAATTCCTATGTATTTCCACCTTGTATGATAATACAGATAGTGGGGATGTTTAGCTGAGGCTTTCCTCAAAGTATTTTCATGTGTATTGTGCATTGATTCTTCTTCTTCTGGTTATATTGTTCAACTCGATCTTTAAGATTCCGTAAATTGATAGTAGAAGTAGGTTATAGTATTCTGCTTTGATTTATATTGCATTATCAGTTTAACCTACAGTCAGGTTTTCTACATAGGTCTTAGAGTGAGATTTGTAGAGAATTTGCAGAATTTCTACAAACACAAGATGTTTGGTTTTATGCCAGGGCCAAAACCTCTCCCTCTTGGATAGGAAAACCTGCACATAATTCTTCTTATAGAGATTCCAATTGATGAACACCAAGACCTAAAACCTTGACCTGTTAAGCCATTCTAAGACCAAGAAACCAATCCTCTTCTTCGTCGCTGATGAGATCATCATCATTACTACTGCTTTGTCAAGGTCATCTTCACTGAGATATTTATTATAATAGCAAAATAATTACTGCACCTCCATTGTCACATCTTCACTGAGGTCTTCACTGATTTTCACTGAGATTATTTCTACACCTTAATGACATCATCTCTATAATAAAGAGATCTCGATATTCAGATATGCATATATCTTTGATAGCTGCACAAAGATATTTCCATGATTAATACCTTTTATTTGAGACTGAGATCATGACTTCATCTAAGTCATGCCAAAGCATGTTACTGTGAGATCTGTTTATCTTTCATATGCCAAGACAGAGTATGCCAAGAGTATGATACTATGGAATCACATCTGTGTTGAGATAGAGATTATCATCGCAAATATAGTGAGTGTAATCCTTCCTTGCACTAAGATCTAAATATGTTTCACTAAGAGACTGTGGATGCCTAACCGAGAGATTGTGGTTCTGTAGAGACTTCACTGAGAGACAGCGTATGCTTCTTCACCAAAAGACTACGGTTCAGTGTATACTTCACCTTCGCTTTTCCTCTTCCAAGATCATCCAAAGTAATGTGCTTGAAATGTCACTCCATGCGTTATACATATGGGTCATTGTTGGAATCCATTAGGCCAACATGTGAGCCATAAGTCAGGCTGCCTTATCAAGGAGATCTATGTGCTTTCATTTAGACGACTTGCAGTGCTTGTTAATTCATTTTTCTTGCTTCCTTCTTCAAGGAGATAGTGCTTGTCTTGGAGGACTTTGATCTAGACACTAGGTTGACTCTTTTACATTACATATAAGCTCAAGAAGAGCATGGCATTAAATCTTTAACTTTCCTAATAAATGAGAAAGAAACTCATTCTTATAATTCACAAAAAATAATATTTATTTTTCTTGACAAGTACAAAGATCAAAATTACATTTGTAAATTCCGAAGCTAGTTACACTTTCGTCAGCACTCCCTCTTAACTAGGGAAGTATATACAATGGTACTTGGTTTTTATCAATATGAAGAATTTATCATAAGAAGAATTAGATTGGTAATCCCATCTGTATAACATCATATCAATCAACATTGTCATAGTGCAAGGCCTTGACTAAAAACTCCATCTCTCCTCGAGACCATGAGCTACAATGCTAGTGAGACCAATGATTTATAGACACCTTCATCAATGTCTCTTAGGGTACATACCCACCCAAGTGTTCACTGAGTATGAACTTCTAGGACTATTCTTATCTTGGGTTCCCAGCCCTCAAAGAATATCGGTCCTCTTGCCTACTCTTGTCTTGGATGCCCTACACATCCTGAGAGAGTATCAGATGCCATATGATTACCCAATCCTCCCATTATTTATTCCCAAGTGAAGACAAGAATGTTTTGTATATCATATGTCTACATTTCCATTCATGGCCTTCATCTAGACTTACAGTTGTTAGTCCTGGTCTAATGCATGACACATGACATGGAAAAACATAATTGTCACTCCTTTGTAATCAGGGGTGATCTTAATTCAAACTCTCTCCAGATCAGAGACCTGTCAGAGATCCCTCTTAGCTAGGGACTCTTCTATATATCAATATTTTTTTCTTTGTGGGTCCTTTAGCTGCTTGATCAAATTCTCTCCTTGATGTCATAAAATTTAGTTGATGTTCTTTCTTGTAGGGCATCATCCATCTATCACTTTCCTTCTTGGTTCATCATTCCATTCCTTTCTTTATGGAAAGTGGCCTTCTTGATACATATTTGGAACCTTTGTCACATAGCTACTTCATTCCCATCATGCTTCTTTCAAGAATTTCCATCCACCACATGAATGCTAATTGTACTTGTCCTTACAACTCTTGTTCTAGTAGCCCTGCATTCACTCATCCAGATATAATTCAAGAAATCAAAACATAACATTAAATAAAATTGTACCTTACTAGATGGCTCTTCATCATGACATATTCCTGTAGGTATCATCATCTTGCATTCATATTGACACATCTCCCAAAGATATCCATTGTCAAGGTACTCCATATTTTTCAGACTTTCACCATAGTCATATCCTTCTGGGAGATTTCCTTGTCAAATATTCTTGGTCTATTGGATGTTGATTGCCTTCATCATGGTTGCATATCTCACGATCTCTTCCTTCCTCACTCATTCCATTCCATGACCTTTCAATCAGAGTTTCTTAACAGTATTCAACCACCTCATACTTCATATGAGGAAACATTATGTTGATTTTATCTTAGTATGACTTTATGCCTTCCTACATCCTTTCAGAGGAGGAGATCCTTTTTCTCTTGATCATGCTTCTTAAGATAGAAGCAATGATCCATGTTACCTGCAACCATATGACATGACATTATAATATTAAACACAATCATACATACCTTATTTTACCTTCAGGTCATCGAGGCTTCTTCCAACAGCTTACTTGATTGCAAATATCTTCAATCCCTTAATCTGCTTCATGTCATACCATCTCATGGATTCCATATGTTGGAGTTCTTGTTGAAACACTTGCTTCCTCTCTAGATTAGTGAACCCTACGATGAGGATTCCTGCAGAGAATTTTGAGGATCTTGTATATCCCCAACTGGAAGATGTTTCCTTTTTGACTTGATGTATGATGAGCCTTAGATGACTCCTTTTCTTTCCTTCAATATCCACTAAGGTTCCCAAGAGCTATATATCCTACATGTTGTCTCCCATGGATTTTTGTCCTTCATGATCTTAATGGAGATGTTACGAGCTCTTGATTCTAATGCTTCCAAGATTCCATGATGCATCTTATCATGATTGTCATATCTTATAACACAAGACTTAGGAGCTTATGATAGGACCCTTTTGTGAGGAATACTATCTTACTCATAGGAGAGATTTGTTACTCCCTCTTTCCTTGGCCATTTTCTTCAGCTTCCTATATCTTTCAGTGATATGAGCTTCCAAAATTTTTCTATAGTATTGAATCTTAACTATACTTATTTTTGTCTTTGCTTGAGGACCAACCTTGCCTTTCCTTTCTACACAAGGGTGAATTCTTTTATCCTTTAATACTATAGACTGCAACTTATCTTTCTATATCTAGCATAGAGACCACAAATTGCCGGGTGATGTAGGCTTCTTTGTTTATTGATATTTGTTACCTTGATCATCAATGATGACTACCTTGTTATCATCTTTCCTAGATCTTCATGAAGTTATTGCTTCATTTTTTGATACCTTTACTATTGTATAGATCTAATTGACCTTATCTACTTTAATTTCCGAGAGTATCTAGCATTTGATATATCTCTCTTTATGTCTCCTCTTCTGCTATCTAGGTATGAGAGGACTTTTGAGTGATATCATATGAATCCTATGAATCTATTGATGGATTAAAACAATGCTTGACCTTCATATACCTTTTCATAGATATCAATGATTTCTCTTTTCTATGAGGATTATGACAATCCTCCTTATTCTATGCAAGGACTTTCAATTATCTAATCAATTTAGAAATCCCCTTGCAATCATGAAATCATTTAACCAAATATGATTATAAAATTGAAAGATACTTACTTGGTGTGTGAAGAGGAGATATTCACCTTGATGCTTATTTTTCTTGAGCTTCCCATCATTAGTATCCTTTCATCATGTCTTCCTTGGAGGCCTTCTAGCACCATGACATAAGTGGTCTAATATCACCAAGATTGCTTCATGACCTTCCCAAATAGTTTTAAGGGATTTTTTACTTCAACATATTGCTGACATGTTAGTGATATTATGTTCTAATCCGAGCACCATGCTATTGAGATCATAATCATAGACAAACTTCGAGACTATGACAAGTATATTGATATGGAATTCCATAGTGATGTCTATGTGCGTTGTGTAGAGAGGTAATGTATAGAGAGACCAAACTTGTCAATGAATGACATAACTAAAATGTGGGTGGCACTGTATAGATAGACTATCTCATCATTGAAACTACATTGATGTAATAACTATACTGATATAATGATGTAATCATGGATTGTGAGAGGTATTCCTTGGATTACTTCTGCAATAAATATATCTATATATATATATATATATATATATATATATATATATATATATATATATATATATATATATACTTGAGACTATATTTTATGGCATGTAGAAAGTTTAGTGATCAAGAAGTGAGGATCACTGATATACTCCATCAAACTAAGCATGAGTTGAGTGCATGACTGTAATTACTGAAGTTGATACTTCATGACTATTGTAGACTTGCTTGTTGTATACTTTCTCCTTTAATCCTTTTAACATGCTTTGATGTCCTTGAAGATAGATCCTTGTATGTCTATTTTGTTGCCCTTCATTTGACTTTAACACCTTAGCTCGATACCATGTTGAAGAATCAAGGGCAAGTGGGATTAATGTGATTATTCTTGACTTGATAACAATTTATGAAGTGCTTTT
This sequence comes from Pinus tabuliformis, assembly GCA_031772625.1. Classification (NCBI taxonomy): domain Eukaryota; kingdom Viridiplantae; phylum Streptophyta; class Pinopsida; order Pinales; family Pinaceae; genus Pinus; species Pinus tabuliformis. The sequence continues at coordinate 140,884,942 of CM062811.1, read as the reverse complement.
TCAATTTATCTCAGCTTGATCTTCTTCTTATTATTAGTGTGTGTGTTTGCTTCATCAAACTGCTATCAAAACAAAGAGACAAGAACACAAGATGTTTGGCTTTCTACCAGGGCCAAAACCTCTCCCTCTTGGAGAGGAAAACCGGCACATAGTTATTCTTATAGAGATTCCAATTGACAAACACCAAGACCTAGACCCTTGACCTGTTAAGCCATTCCAAGACCATGACACCAATCCTCTTATTCGTCACTGTTGAGATCATCATCATTACTACTGCTTCATCAGAGTCATCTTCATTGAGATATTTATTATAATAGTGAAATCATTACTGCACCTCCATTGTCACATCTCCATTGAGGTCTTCATTTCTTTTCACTGAGATTATTTCTACACCTTTAATGACATCATCTCTATAACAAAGAGATCTCGATATTGAGATATGTATATATCTTTGACAACTGCACACAGATATTTTCATGATTAGTACCTTGTAGCTAAGACTCAGATTATGAATTCATCTAAATCGTGCCAAAGCGTGTTACTGTGAGATCTGTTTATCATTCATATCTGAGACAAAGTACGCCAAGAGTGTGATACTATGGAATCACATCTGCATTGAGACAAATATTATCATCGCAAATATAGTGAGCGTAATCCTTCCTTGCATCGAGATCTAAATATGCTTCACAGAGAGACTATGGATGCCTAATCGAGAGACTATGGTTTTGTGTATACTTCACCTTCACTTTTCCTCTTCTGAGATCATTCGAAGTAATGTTCTTGAAATATCACTTCATGCGTTATACATATGGGTCATTGTTGACATCCATTAGGCCGACATGTGAGCCATAAGTCAGGCCGACTTATCAAGGAGATCACTATGATTTCATTTAGCTGACTTGCATTACTTGTTAATTCATTTTTCTTGTTGCCTTCTTAAAGGAGATGGTGCTTATCTTGGAGGGTTTTGATCTAGACACTAGGTTGACTCTTTTACATTAAATATAAGCTCAAGAAGAGCATGAAGTTGACTCTTTGACTTTCCTTAGAAATGAGAAAGAAACTCATTCTTATAATTCAAAAAAATAATATTTATTTTCCTTGACAAGTACAAAGATCAAAATTACATTTGTAAATTCTGAACCTAGTTACACTTTCTTCAACACAAGGGAGGTTGCAAGCTAGTGCAACAACCTTAAAGTAGATTGAGCCCATCCCTCAAATACATAGTTAAAGAAGAACTACAGAAGTTGTTGGATGTAGGGTTCCTTTACCCCATCTCAAATAGTGAATGGGTGTCTCTTCTAGTTCTGGTCCCAAAGAATAATGGACTACAGAGAGTTAAACAAAGCCACCAAAAAAGACCATTTCAATCTACCTTTCATTGATCAAATCTTGGATGGCCTTGCAGGAAAGAAGTTATTCTCATTCCTAGATGGATTCAGTGGTTACAGTAAGATCCATATCATCCCAAAGGATGAAGATAAAGCGACCTTCACTTGTCCTTGGGGTACCTTTTCTTATAGGGTCCATCCTTTTGTATTATGTAATGCCCTTACCAGTTTTCAGAGGACAATTTTGAGCATCTTTGTAGAGCTAGTCCTTGACTCTGTAGAAATTTATATGGATGCATTCACTCCCTATGGTTGTGATTTCTTGGAGCCTCTCTCTAACATGGCGAAAGTATTAAATAAATTCATTGAAATGAACTTATCCCTTAGTTATTGATTTTAGGCTTCTGCGATTTATATTTTATGTGGTGTTATCCTCTGGAGCTATCACAGTCATATTTTTGGAATCGATGTTTTGAACCATCCTCTATGGTTTATCATCAAGATAGATCCATGAGTGAGTTCTTGATGAATGCATGGATTGTTCTAGATCACTCAATATCCCAAGAAGGACTGCAAGTGGACCAAAATAGAATTGCTATCATAAAGAGTGTCCCTACTCCTCTGAAGCATAGGGATGTCAGAAGTTTCTTGGGCTTAGATGGATACTATAGGAGATTCATAAAGGACTTCATCAAAGTAGCCTCACCTTTTTTTGGACTATTGGCCAAGGACTCTGAATTTTTCTGGTCAGAAAGCTACCAAGAGGCTCTATAAATATTAAAGGAAAAGTTGACTACTGCACCCATAGTTCGAGGCCCAAATTGGGGTCTTACTTTCCACATCCATGTTGATGCCTCTGATAAAGCTACAGGAGCAACTCTAGGCTAGATAGATGACAAGTTTCCTTATGCCATTTATTTCATTAGCAAAAATCTGTCCAAGGCTGAATTGGACTATTCTATGACTGTAAAAGAGCTCCTAACTGTTGTCCATTCCTTGAATAAATTTAGACACTACATCATTACTTACTAGACCTTTGTACATACTGACCATGTTGATATTAAATATTTGATGAACAACCCTGATGTGAATGCGAGAATTATTAGATGGTTGCTTTTATTACAATAGTTTGATCTAACTATCATTGATAATCCTGGTAGAGAAAATGCAGTTGCATATTTTTTGTCTATACTTTCTTTGCCTGTAGGTGAGTAAGGAATGGTTGATGATCAGCTACCAGATGAGCATTTATTTTCTATTTCAGTTCTCTCTCCATTGTTTGCTAGCATAGCCAACTACCTAGTGGCTGTACATTTCCCTCCAAATCTGTCCTCCAAGGAAAATAGAAGAATTATAAGAAAGAGTGCCCCATTCACTTGGATTGAGGGCAATCTTTTCAAGCTAGGCCCAAATCAAATTTTGAGGAGATGTGTCAGGGAGAAGGAAGTATTTGACAACCTTCTAGCTTGTCATGATGGGCCTTGTGTAGGTCACTTTATCGCCAAGAGGACAGTATTCAAGGTACTGCAAGCTGGCTACTACTATCCCACTCTCCAACAAGATGCAAGAAACACAAGTCGATGAGATTGGTGCCAAAGAATGGGGAAACCTACTCCTAGGGATGAAATTCCTTTGCAACCTAAAGTGACTCTTGAGCCATTTGACAAGTGGGGCATGGATTTCATTAGGCCCATTGATCCACCATGAGGGTAGAAAAAGTACATAATTGTGTGCACTGATTTTTTGACAAAGTGGGTTGAAACCAAGATTGTCAAGATAGCAAGAGAAGAGAAATTGGCTAACTTATTAAGGGAGAATGTATTTTACAAGTTTGTGAACCCTAGAGAGCTAGTCACTGATCAAGGAACTCAATTCACATCAAAATTGATTGATAATTTTTTGAGGCAACATAAGATTAAACACAGGAAGTCAACTTCTTATCATCCTCAGGCGAATGTATAAGTAGAGGTTACCGACAGAGCATTGGAAGGCATTCTCACCAAGGTTGTGAGCAGTAGTAGAAAATATTGGGTTGACAGACTTGTGGAGGCCACTTGGGCCTATAATACAACATGGAAGACAACCACTGGATTCACCCCTTATGGCTTGGCCTATGGAAAGAAGGCTTTTCTCTCCATTGAGTTTGAGTACATCGCTTTGAGAATGGAATCACAGTTGTATTTAGATGTTACAAAGGCACAACAAGAGAGGTTGCTCTAGCTCAATGGTTTAGATGAATTTAGGATGCATACCCTCCTACACACAAAAGTTATTCAAGTACAAAGAAAGGTTTGGCATGAGAAAAACATCAAAGACAAAGTTTTTCAAGAAGGTGATTAGGTGTTGCTATATGACTCCATGTTCAAGGACTTCAAAGGAAAATTGATGACCAGGTGGCTGGGCCCATATCTGATGGAAAAGTGCCATGACAATGGGGTTGTGCAAATAAGGACCATTGATGAAGTAGGTATCCCCTTGCTTGTCAATGGAGATAGATTGAAAGTATATAAAAGACCTCTGTCAAGGGAAGAGTTCATCAATATCATCAGTAAGGAAGTGAATGTGCTTGGAAGTATCTCAGCTTCTAGCTCACCAAATTCTTGAGGATTGTTTTTATTTTTGAAAAAAAATGATAAAAGGAAAAAAGAAAAAACAATAAGGGACCTAGTTGAAAACCTCTATGAGGCACCTGAGTCCAACTTATGGGTTGCAAACTTCCTTGAGGTAGCCCAAGAGTGAAAAAAAGGAAAATAAAAAGACCCTTGGGTGAAAACCTCCCTTGAGGCAGATAGGGCAGCAAAATAGGTTGAAAACCTCCTTTGAGTCAACTTGTGTGTCTTTCAAAAACAAAGGAAAAAAGAGAAAAGAAATAAAAACAAAATTCGATGGTAGGGACCTCAAACCTACGCACTAATAAAATTTTGTGACTTTTTTCAGGTTTTTAAAGGAAAAAAAGGACACAAAGTTCAAGGAACAACAAGCCAAGAATCACCCCATTATTCCTCCATTCACTTCATATCTCCTATTCCTACTATATCTCCATCATCCATCCTCACTTCCAGGCATCAAAAACCAATGTTTATGCAGTTTTATGACTTCTACAGGGTTTCTTGTAGTTACTACAAGAGTTTCCTGTAGTTACTACAAGAGTTTCTTGTAGTACTGTAGGATATCCTGAAACACTATAGGAATGAGGTCCTGATTGAAAAATGATGATGTAGACCTGTTCTAGGTTGGAAGAGGGGGCCATACACCTCACCACCTCTCACCCAACACCAACTCATGACCATACCAACCTCTGTATCCATAAAAAACCACTCAGAAAAATATAAAAAAATAAAAATAGAAAAATAGAAAAAGAGAGTCCAAGGGTCATGAAATCATTAGCCTCACTCACCTACAACTCCATATCCTCCATTCCCATCCTTCCACTCCTAAATCACCACCCATTCCTCCTACAAGTGAAGATTTAAAGAAAAAAAGATGATGAAAAAGGCAACTACAGGATTTCTTGTAGTAACTACAGGAGACCCTATAGCAGCCTGTGATACCACAACAACAATTTCTCCATGCATTCTCCTTGAACATCCATGCAAGTAAAGAGCTCTAGCACATGTACAGACACTATGAATCTTATCCAGATCTCAACAATAATCTAAGCAGAGACCAAGCACCTGGACACAACAACAAAATAGACAACCACATCAATAGGAAGAAATATACAGAAAATTGACCAAGGAAATGCACTTACCTAAACAAAAAGAAGCACAACAGATTCACCCTCCAACATGCGTCAACCAACCGAAGGAAGGCACATGTATGTCACGTCATTTGAATTCTTCCCTAAGTATGATATCATAAAAGTGTAGGAATATGAAATTTTTTTATTTTATAAGCTGGAGGTGGCCAGTTAACTTGACCACCCTCAGCTCGAAAACAAAAAGTGAACTCCTAGTTAGCATGACACGTGGCAATGTCACATCAAGGAGAATGAGTTGAAAAGGTGGTCGAGTTAAGTTGTCTGAGAGTGGGTGATGATTACGAGGGGAGGCTGCATGACAATTAACAGTGGGCCAATGGTCCCAAAGAGGAAATCTCGTACACTGGCAGCCAATACAACACTCCAAGGAATCAACCATAAATAGAAAACATTCCAAAATCTCATACACCATTTTTTCATTTAGAGATCATAGAATACCGAGACCACCTTGGAGAGACATCGAGGACGAAAACCTATTTCAGCCACCCTACAGGAACCAGAACTACAGGAAAAACTACATGAAAATCAGGGAGCTATATGAAACATTGGAAATTCACAGAGAACACTGAAAGGGGGTGCCTAGGGTCTAGCTGCTCTTAAATTCTCCTCATATAAAGATGAAATGTAGGTGGCCCATATCTCCTATGCTTTGAATTGATAGCTAGGAAAAGAAAAATCTAAGTTTTCTAAATAATTACAGTGGGCTAGGGGGTTTTAAAAGAATTGTGTGAAATTTAAAAGTTGAGTGGAGATAGAAAAGAAATTGCAACCACCCACCAATATCATAAACTCTCAGTCACCCTAAAAACTAAGGCTAGCCTACCAAAATCCCTACATTCATCCAACCAGAGAAGATACATGACATGAGGGTTTAACAGAAGGGAACCCATATAGGCATCCATGATACACCTCCATCCCCCTATGGTAGAAATATTTAGAAGGCATAACTGGTTGGGATTCTTTGAGTTGCTCAAAGGGTATGATGATGATGTAGCTCAAGAATTTTCCATGGCACTTAACCCTCAAGCTAGAACCAGTGCTACTACTATGGTAAGAGGATTTTCATTTACAATTACTCCTCAGGTAATTAACAGAATCACTACACTTCCTCAAGATGCCATGGAGAAAGGAGGATAAGGTTACCAGCACTTTTGCAAATAAAAACTTCTTCTTAAGGGATGAGGAGCCAATTGAGGAAAAAAAGGGGGTAAGAATGGAAATCCTTCCCTATCATTGGAATGAGGTGAGCTATCATATTCTCAAATATATCTCTTGTGAGGGGAGGCTCAGTATAATCTATGGCTATCAATTTAGACTCCTCCATGAGTTAATATTTGGAGAGGAGATACCTATTGAACGAAGACTCAGTGTACCCTACTTCTTGTTGCAATCAATAATAGACATGAGCCTAAAGTTCCAAGACGGAAAAAATAAGCAATTGGCACACCATGGATTTATTAAGATAATACTAGAGGATTCTTTGAGCCAACTAAGAATCCCTATTCAATGGTCCACATTTAGAGACATGGACGGAGAGGTTGTGATTGAAATACAAGCCCTTGAATATGATAGGGACAATACCTCTAGTGATGAAGAGGAGGCAGAAGAAGATGAAGAAGAACCTGAAGAGGAAGAAGAAGAATCAGAGGAGGAAGAGGAGGCAGAAACAGAGAAAACAGAGGAAGAAGAAGGAAACGAAGAAGGAGAAGTGGAGAAAAGTGAAGAGAAAGAACACAAAGGAAGAAGCAAGCCCCAAGGAAAGGGGGAAATATTCAAGGTTGTCTCCTGAACCCACTGAGAGGGAGGCAACTACTGCCTTGACTTCCCTAAGCACACCTGTCAAGTCAAAATGGAAAAGTCATAGGCATACTCCCCTCTATTTCAAAACAAGGAGGAGCACTAGGATCAAACAAGGGAAACCACAAACACCCACCAGAACTCAAATCATAATTAAGGATTCACCAAAAGAGAAAGGAAAGATAGTTTCCCTGGAAATATATGGTGAATAGGGCACATCAAACCAAGCTTCCCCAGAGTCTCCCATCGCCTATGTTAGGAGGCCTGTCACCAGGTCATAATCAACAAAGCAAGACATGTCACCTTTGACCCCATTGCAGAAAGGAAAAATCCTTCTACAAGATCGTCAGACAGTGCTACAAAAAACTTTGTCAACACTACAAGAAACAGATAAAAAGATACAAGGAGGACATCAGGGACAAAGAGAAGGCAAGGAAGCATTAACACAAGTGTAGGAGGGGGGAAATTCTCTAAAGACATCTAAGGGAGAGTCCCAAGAGCTGCAGGAACCTAGCCCACAACCCAATTTGAGCTCTTATTACAGATTCATTGAGGGAGGCAGAGTAATACCACATAAATTTTCCATCCCTCTCTTCTTTGAGCTTGAGAAAGAGAGAGGAAGGATGCATCGCTGGATGCAAATTGCCAGATCAAAAAAGGTAGAGGATGTGGGCCATATGGAAGAGAAGCTACTAGATATGGGCAGAGAGTTGAGTAAGATAAGAGACAAGAAACAAATTATGAGATCTCAACTAGAGGTAGAAAACACATGGCTAAGGAGGTAGTTACAGGAAAATGAGGGCCAATTGGCCACCATGGCAAGCCTCTCCATGGAGGCACTCCAATTCAGGATGCCACCAAAATCATATGCCTTGTACCTCAAAGATCAGTGGCTACAATTTCAGATAAAGACACTAGCACAATATGGGCCTATGCCTTTCCAAGACTATAGGAAGTTCATTGAACTATGTGACAAGAGAACCATAGAGGATAAGTCCAAGATATCTGAATTCTTCTTTCACAACTTGGTCTTAATAGACTTGAATGTGTGGGACCCTATTGCAAAGTTGACGGACTTACAACTAATGACCCTTGCATCATGAATGAGTCATGAGGAGGCCAGGGCTAAGGAGGTGAAGAGGGTGTTGGAAAGAGAAGAAAGGGGACCCCTTTACATAAGAGAAGAACATATAAGTTCAATGGCTGTCATTAACACCCACAACATCATCACCAATGATCCCCATCTTGCACCAAGATACCTAGCTACACAAGAGCAAGCAATCACACATTTTGAGAACACCTTGAGATTGCTAGGAGTATCATTCCATACAACCTAAGGATTATGGAGTATCATTCCCCTGAAAGGATGAGAGATGCACTAGAAAGGACCCCACTATATAAGAATGCACTGTAGAGACTCAAAATCAATTGGATTGGTTTGAAACTCAGTCCACCCTTGCTATTGGGTATGCTAGAAGGTAGAAAGGAGGAAGAGGAAAGAAAGCAGTGGGAGGAAATAGAGAAACATGTAGGGTTTTATCCACAAGAGGAAACTCCATCAATAGAGGCTTGAGATGTTAGAGAGGCCACAAGAGCTATGAAAGATATGGACATAGACTAATTTTCTCAAAGGATGAGCAACACTTTCAGTAGGGGGGTGATGATGAGGCTCATTAATAGGTAAATTATATGGGCCTTAATGCCACTCTCCAGCTTATTAAAATCAACTTTTCTCACATTTATTTACATATTTTATTATATTTTGCTTAGTGAGAAGGGTAAAGGTGAGATGTTATGTCATGTGGCCTAATGTGCATTAATTTCTGAATTTGGAGCAGTCTTGATCTAATTTAAGTGTAGGAAATGAAAGTATACAAGAAAGAAGAATTTTAGGAGATTGGGTATCCCTCCTTAACTCCTCAATCACTCGAAGATTCCTCTACCAGATCTCATTAGCTCAAAGTTACAAGAAGCCAAGCCAATATAGTTGAAGACAATTCAATATCGAGTTTAAGAGCCAAGCCTCCCTAATTTTAAGGAATTTGATGTTAACTTCAGTTGTATAAATAAGAAGGCCTAGGGCCTCATTAGGATTGGAATTTTTATTTTAGCCAAGAGGCAATTTTGAGCTAATATATTACGACTGTTATTCTCATGTTATTTTTGACATTTTGGTGATAATGAAAAGGGTTTCTTTGATCCAGCATTGAGTTGAATCAGAGGGTTGGATCTCTTGGATTAGGGCCCAACCCTAGCAACAGAGGTTCCTCTTTTTGTGAATGTATCCATAGATTAGTTGCTGAAGTTATCTCTGTTTTGTTTAATTTACAAGTCTTTGAATGATTGGTTATTTTTTCTTCCATTAGTTGGAGAAGTAGATTAGTGTTACAGTAGTGAAAGAAAAGACTTCAGAAAATCTTGTGAAAGTTGCCTCATCCTCATCTCCCTTATGGGATCATGGTTTGAGGGCCCCACTCTCACAGCCCCAAAAACAAATTTATCTTTTGGTTATTACAAAGCTTAGGATTTCGTGTTGAGTAGATCATTATTGATGATTTCTTAGAAACACCCGCAATTGTAATTTTTGTTTCTTGAGTTTGTTGTGGATTAGAAAGCATTCCATTCCATAGATTTAAGCCATTATCCATTAATAAATCAGTTTCTCAAATTTAACTCATATTTTCCAAATTTACATAAATTTGTGCATAAATGGAGAAATGAATATGTGTTGTTGTAGGAGTTGTTGATCTGCAGGGAGGAACTCATTCCACTAGCCTTATCTAAGTCTTCTCCACCTCTCACCAAATTCTACCAATCACTAATTTAGATTTATGTTTTGTAGCCACCGTGGACAGCCACCTTGAGCGAATCCAACCATCTTGAAGATTTGGGTTGATCCTTGGGTAGTGTGCACCTTCCCCATACCTTATTCCACCATCATACACCTTCCCAACACTTCCTTTCACCTTCCCTACCTTCCTACATCTTTCAACTAAGTTTCTTGTAGTAAACCAGGACATCCTGTAGTAACTACATGAAATCTTGTAGCAACTACAAGAAACCTTGTAGCAGCCCGTTTTAGACTGTTTAGGGAAGAAATGATGATTAGAGCCTAAGGTAGGCCTTCAACTTGACCTCCATACCCTCAATGCCATTTTTGACCAGTTTCCCATACCTTCCTCCCCTGCAAAATATCATCTTGTTTAGCTTAGCATTTACATTTCTAAATTGAAAACCAAAAGACTCTTTTCTGCAATATTTGGCTAGTGCATGCAAACACCAGTCATAGCAATGTTAGGATAATTTCCATGTCTACTTAGTCTAGATAGCGAAATGAAATAATGCAAGGTTAAATTACGTCTCTTCTGCAAAGTAATGTGTGTTAATTCTTAGCTAGGTAATTTCATGACATTTCATAGTATTTTCTATTCAACACTTTCATTTTAGGGAACCATTTACTTCCTGCATCAAAGATAGCTTTACATTCACTGTCAGTAGTCAGATTCCTTCTAGTCAATAAAAGACTAGTTTGAAAAACCCTAGTGGTCTATCTCCTGAGTTGAGAAGTGACAAGAGTAGACTGTTGCATCTGCTGTGCATATAACACTATCACCTCCAAGTTTGTACGAACCCCGGGTTGATAAAGTAAAGTTGGTCGCCCTAGGAGTTGCAACATCCTTGTTGCAATACTGGGGCTCATCATTTAAATTTATTTCTTATTTCAATTGTCTAAATAAGTAAAGAACACATCTAATTAGCATATTTAAATGGTATTTTAGTAATTGTTCCTAACATTCTAATCATCATTATTTCTGTGAGTATTTCCTATTGTTTCATTGATTATTGTCATTTGCTAGTAATCTTGTGCTTTGAAGTATTTATCTACTTTTTTATTACAAGTTTATTGACAATTTACTTTCCTTGAAATAACATTGTTATCATTGTATTCCATTGAAATCTTGCATCAATATTTGCATTTTACAGTTAGATTTTGCATTCCACCTTGCTTAATTTGCATTCATCTATTTGGTTTTGTCTAACTTGGCATATTTTTATTTTGTGACCACTCTATCTCTATTTGCAATACTATATTATTGTTCTTGTATTGTCATTTATTTTGCTTGCTCATTGCCCATTGATACTGTTACTTTTATTTGAGCATCTCTTTAAAAGCAAAGTACAAGTTTCTTTCATTCTTGCAAGTTATATTTTCTGCTCATCTTTTAATATTGTGCCATTTCCTATACTAGCGCTTGTCTTGCAACATTACTTATCCTATAGCTTGAAATATCCTTGTGCAAGTGTTATAATCTATCTTGAGCATTGTTTATAAGGCACTGGTCTATCATCTATTTACCTCATTAAGTGTCTTATTGAATTAACTAAATCTATCTTTAATAACCACATTGCTCATTAATCACACTTGCAAATTAATTATAATCAAGTTCATAAGATAACTAAGTGTATCTCCTAGAACTTGTTGGTTCCCAACAAGTTTCCCCTAATACTTCAATTCTCACCTTTAGGGACTACCCCCCTTAGCTTGCATAGGAGATAGCTAGAACGGAGTGGGCAGAGATCAAAGTGACAACCCCTGGCTTGAGCGTTGTTGTCCTTGGTGTACACTTCTGGCGACAACACCTATGAAGCTTGACAATGAAAAATCACTTCACAAATATATTAAATTCATGGCATAAATATTGCAACTGCATCCCAAAATTATGGCAGAAAAATTTGAGGCAGTTATCTACATGGCACAAAGGCTACAATAAGACCTTCAAGTTATTTGTTTTTCAAAGTTAAACATTATAAGTTGTATTGGTCAATGTTAAACTAATAGTGATCAACAAGTAAATCAATCGCTGGAGTGATACCTTGCCAGAGCTAATATTATCATAAATTTTATTTTATTGTTGAAAAATAGTAAATTAATAATTTGAAATTAATGATAAATTAATACTTGATTTTAGATTTTTGTGATCTATACTGATTTTGATAAAGACTTTCAGATTAATCACATCATGTGTTGTTGGTCAATGTTTCGAATCATCTAATATGGTTCATCCTTTGTCTCGAGAATAAATCAATCAGATTAGATGATTCAAAACGTTGACCAACAACTCATGATGTGATTAAAAAAACTTTATCAAAATAAATTAATAATGGAAATTAATAGTGATATTGTATTAAACTCAACGAGTGGTATTTATACATGCACATGAATATTGAAAAGAAAGTGTAAATTATGTAATGAAAGTTTGTAATGGAGTTTTGTTTGAGTGTCATAATGAATAATACTTATGCATTAAAGTCAACAAATTAACAACGACTGAGCATTTCTTTCACGGCTCTCATTCACATAAGGACGCTCACTCACCTCTCAATGTCAACTTCCAAATTTAAAATAATAATAAGATGTGAGTCGACTCCTACTATATACGTAATTTTCTACTTTACGCCCACGATCATGATGTAAACATATTCATTTACGCCCTGTTTCATGTGGATTACTTCCAAGTATTAATTTATAATATATATTTATTATTAAAATCTACAATAGATTATTATAGTTGACGATGTGCACTTCTTTCATTTTTAGGATCGAATATAAATCCCTCTCAAGATAATATGTTTGGAACGATGAATAATTTATAATATGGTTTCGAATATGTTTATCTGTTTAATTAAAAAAAAAATTTATGGTAATAAAGCATATGTTCTTTTATTTATTATTTATTTAAAATTATAATAATTTTTTTAAAGAATATTATTAATAAATAATTAAATTAAATTAAAAAATTTATTTCATGTAATTATTGATATACATTTAGGTTAGTTAAGAGGGTTAGTTTAGTTCGTCCAGCCTTCATAGTTAAAGAATTTTTAATTGAGAGGTCATAGGTTTAATTTTCTCAACATCCTAGGGGTTAGGCTCTATGGTTGAGTTGACAAAAAACAACAGTCTATGGGTAGGCTCTATGGTTGACCGTGAACCACATAGTAGAACAAAGAAGAAAAATGTGTATGTTAACTCTAGATTTGTTAAATGGGAAGGAATCGAACCTATTAAGATATAAAGTTGGAGAGAAATTTATACCTATAAAGATTTGATCCTTATTGGTGTTTGATAAATTTGGGATTAACATGATACACACACACATTTTGTAAACTCCATGCTAACTAGGGAAGGACTTGCTCATTTCTTTCATTTTGAGCAATACACTAATAAAATGTTTTAAATAAGATTTTTTATTTTATTTTTTCTTCTCTTTTGTATAATAGGTATAGTCTAATTTATAGGCAAAATAGACATCTTCATCGGAATCCGCCAAAACAATTTCAAGCAAGAAAATGATTTTTTGTTGTTTAAAATGCATTTTTTGAATGCATAAATGGATTAAACACCCTAAAAAAAAACCCCAAAGGGCACTCAAATTCTATAGATTAAACAACTTCAACTCAAGTTTTTAAAAATCTCTACTGGATTCTGGTTAAAATTAACCAGAAAAAATGTGGTGAAAAAGACCATTTCGTAAGTTAGACTACCCATTGTATAATATATATAGTTGACATTTAATATTTTAATGAATATGACCATTAAAATATTTTTTTCATGACCCACATTGTTTACATTAAAATGATGTTTTTTTTTAATTACTATTATTAATATATTTTTTTAAGTAGAGTCATTTTCATATTGGGATGTAGCAAAACATATACATTGAAGTATTTTTGTTATTATTATTTTTTAAAATATTATATCTGAACTCCATAAAATTTTTTAAAAAACATATATTTTGAAGTATTTTTGTTATTGACATTTTAAAAAATGTTTTATGTCAATTCTATATTAACATTAAATATTAAATAAATATTTTAATGAACATGACCATTGAAATATTTTATTCATGACCTACATTGTTTACATTAAAATAGCGTTTTTTTTTCCCATAGGAAAAATCATAATTTCTATTAAAAGGAAATCACATTTTGTAAATGCATTTAAGCATATTCAAATAGAGAGGCATTGCATATCTTCAACAAAATTATGTTTAGGGACATATCTGATCAAAACATTGATACCTTGTGTCCATGCAAGGAGGTATCAATGGCTGTAAATATACTGAATAGGAGTTCTATGTATTAATCTGGCACTTTGTAAGTGTAGATAAAATGTCAAAAAAGAAACTTATGAATATTTACAGATGACATATATATGAAGTCTGTTCTTCCTGTGAGATCAACAAAAATTTAGATTTATACAACTATATCCATAAATGGTCGATGGTAAAATTGGTAATGTGCACCATCACGCTGTTCTTGGATTAACCAGTTGTCTAGATCCCTGTTCGCAGCCTCTTTGGATACCCTGTCAGTAGCTGTGTTCCGCTCCCTGTAAATATGATGGCATGTAAAAGAGTCAAATGTTGTAATCAATCTCAGTGCTTCATCCAGAATATGACTCAAAGTATAAGCATTGCATCTAGAAGATTTATTTAGCCAATCACAAACAACTTTTGAATCCCCAAATATTTGTAGATCTCTACAGTTTTTCTCCAATGCAAATTGAATGAGGAATTTTGCTGCGGATAATTTGGCATAGTTATTAGTGCCTCTGCCGAATCCCATAATAATATTGTATGAGTGATGTGCATTAATATGAAGGATGGCGCCCTCGCCACACCCATTCTCCTGTGCAGCGTTGTCAAAGTAAGCCCACGGCCTCTGATAATCAATCATCTCAGGTATAATGCTGCGCAGTCGAGGGCGTGGTGCATCTTCAGAGATGAGGGAGTAATCAGCCAACACGCAGGCAACAATGGAGGGCCAGTGAGGGGATTCATTCCGGAAGGTGAGTCTATTTCGAGCGATCTAAAGGGCCCAACAAACAAGAAGAGGGATATTATGTAGCCTGGTAAGGGAGGTAGAGGTGCACCAGTTCGTCCATGCCTTAAGGATAGATGTGCCCTCCCAAGTATTGTGAGGAGTAGCTGAAGGTAAAATAGTATTCCAGAGATTCTTTGCCGTAGAACATTCCAAAAATAAATGTGAGACAGATTCATTGCAGCATTTGCAGAGATAACACCAGAATGGGCTGTGTTGTGATCGCTTGAGGAGGTTGTCTCCCGTGGGTATTTTGTTTCTTAGAATGGTCCACATGAGTAGCCTACTTCTTGGTGGGGCTTTGAGCTTCTAGAGACTTTTCCACCAAGCTTCGGGTGCATGCGGTCTGTGGTCTTCGGTCAGAACAAGATATCCTTCCTTAGGAGTATATCTCCCAGATTTGGAGAAAGCCCAGATAATCTCATCTGCTCCCTCGGTTATTCGGATGTGAGCTTCAGTAAGAGCTCGAATATAGTTGTTCCAATACTGAATCCATTGATGTGGAATGTTCAGCCTGTGGGCCGATTTCCAAACTTGTTGGAGGAAGGTAGTATGGTCGACATCCACAATATGGTTCAAATGGGATATGTTTGTTGCATGAAGATGATTTATGAGATCATTTGATAGCCTATGCATATTCCCACAGCCAATCCAAGGGTCAATGCCCACCCTTATTGCTGAACCTGATTGAATTTTCCAGGTAAGACCAGCTCTGATGGGATCCAATGCTTTAATCACAGCCTTCCATATGATCGATATCCCTATAGTGAGTCTTTGGGGCCTTCTGATCCAGTCCATAATCTGTAATGGGGCAATGTATTTAGAGACAATCACCTTAGTCAAGAGACTATATGAAGTAATGAGTTGCCATCCAAGTTTTGCAGCCAAAGCGGAGGAGAAGTCCTCTAGCTTCTCAATGCCCCTGCCCCCCCCCCCTTTTTTTTGGTAGATTTAGAGCATCCTATTTTACCCAGGCGAAAATCTTTCCCGACTCACTGCCCTTCCAAAGGAGTCTACAACAAAGAGCTTGTATCCTAGTTAGGATGCCTCTAGGGATCCAAGCCAGTGACATCCAGTAGACCGGAGTGGCCTCCAGAATGCTTTTTATGAGTGTAAGTCTGCCAAACCTGGAAAGATATTTGAATTACCAGGTGTTAAGTCTCTTCTCCATTTTAGCAATGAGCCAAGTCCAGTTAGCAATTCTGTAACCCAAGGGTTTTAACTTGTATCCTAGGTATTTTAGACCCTCCTCCAATCTTGGGGGGTAAAAAGAAATCTTTGCAATGCAAAATGGGTCTCATGTTGTGTGCATCCTGCCGCTGTCAGAGTAGATTTTGAATCATTGATAGTCATCCCTATAGCCACTTGAAATAATGAGAAAGTAGCTTTCATGATTGACAAATCCCCAATGCCTCCATTTAGAAAAATCAAGACATCATCCACAAAAAGTAGATGTGTGAGAATACAACCTTAAATGATTTTAATTCCCTGTAGTCTGTCCCTTCGGTGTTCTTCTTTGATAAGTCTACTGAGTCCTTCCATGACTAGGAGAAAGAGTAATGGTGACAGAGGGCAGCCTTGTCAAAGACCTCTTTCTGAATAAAAGAAGGGAGATGCGCTTCCATTAACCAGGACACTGAAGGGTATGTTAGTAATGCAGCTCATGATCCATTTAATAAACATGAATGGGAATCCTAGATGAGTTAACAACATTCTAATATATAACCAGTTTACTCTGTCGAAAGCCTTTGAGAGGTCAACTTTAAGGATCATACCTTTGAATTTCTTGATATGCAGAGTGTGTAATACCTCTTGTGCAGTTCCTACTGCCTCATGAATTTGATGATCTTGTAGGAAGGCAAATTATTTAGGTGAAATATGCTTGGAAAGTATGGGCCTCATCCAATTTTCAATAATCTTCGCTATGATCTTGTATATGTAGTTACACAGCGAAATAGGCCTATAATTATCATATGAGGTTGGGTTATCTGATTTGAGGATGAGCGCAATAAAATTAGAGGTGAGAGAAGCAGCCAGCTTGCCATTTATCCTAGTATCCTCTATGAATTTTAGGAGGTCTGCGCCAAGAGTCTCAAAGAAAGCTAGGAAGAACTCGATTTTCCATCCATCTGGCCCAGGGCTTCTATCTTTTTTGAACCACTTGAGAGTGGCTTCCAGCTCTCCTAGAGAGACTTCCTTTGTGAGTTCCCTTTCCTCCTCTTGATCCATAAATCGTGGGAAGAGTTGTGCCACTTGAATAATTTCAACCAGGTTTAATTCTCGAGGTGCACTGTAGAGTTTTTTGAAATATGAGGTTGCCAGTGATGCCAGATGCAGGAATGTGTTGAAAGAATGGTCATGATCATCCTTTAGCTGCCAGATTTTGTTAATAGCCTTCCTCCCATTGGCATATTTGTGATAGAACTTAGTATTATCATCCCCTTCCTACATCCAAATCGCCCTACTTCTCAGTCTCCAGACTTCTTCGCGGTCCTTAAGAATTTTTCCTCTAGTTGTGTAAAGTGAGGAGATCCTATCCTTGTGTTCATTTGATCTGTATATCCCCCCATGATTATTTTCAAATGTTGCTATGTTAGCTTCGATTTGCCTTAGGGATTGGTCATCCAAGATTCTTTTATTGTGTGCCCAAATTTTGGACAGCTTCTTTAGCTCTGAGAGATTGTGCATGAAACCATTTATAATGTTCCCCCCAGCCCCAGGTGGGTTGGACATCCAAAAGTCTGTGACCATACGAATGTAAGAGGCTTCCTTCAGCCAAGCTGAGCAGAATTTATATGGACCTTTGGGTTTAGCCCGAACCCCATCTATTTCCATGTATATTGGTAGGTGACCGGAGATACCTCCCGATCCCACCCATTGTCTGATATTGTAGCCATATTCCAATAAATTCTCCTTGGCCAGAAAACGATCTAGTCTACGAGCCACGCTATCATCCCCTGTCCTATTGTTCCTCCAGGTTGTTTGGATCTTTGCAGAGGGGATGTTTATCAGATGGTGAGATTCCAAAGTATTTTCAAAGTATTCCAAAAGAGGATCTCTTTGTGCTCGATGACCCCAGGATTCAGAGTGGCTGATTGAGAAGTTAAGATCTCCACCCAAAATGATATTGCCCATTTGTAAAATGTCAGATCCCAATAATTTGTCCCAGAAATCGGGCATGTGGTGACACAGTCCATAAATGTTGAAGATTCGAAAATCCATACCCAGATCTGCTAAGTGTATATCTGCTCCAATGTGCCCAGACCCTCCCCAACAATTGAGTAGTTTTATGGAGCGGGAATTGTATCCCATTGTTATACCCCCATATCTGCCATGGGCATCAAGAAAAATAAATGCCCGTCCAGGTAGAATTGTTCCAAGGGTGTGAGATATGGAATCAACAAGTCCAAGAGTTTCCTGTAAGAATATGATATCTAAAGGGTCGGCCGCAAGTAACTGCACAGTGCTAATTTTTTATCGGGCCTAGCTCACCCTCTACAGTTAAATGAGACAATCTTCATGAGGGGGTGCCATGGGGCTTTCTCTTGCTCTAAGTACCCCAAGGATGGTAGCTTGTCTGTTGGATGAAATTTCATCTCCAGCCAGGATTTATGCTTTTGTAAGAGAGGAAGGTCGACCACGCGGGATCTTAAGCAGAAGAGGGGAGGGGAAGAGGTCGAGCCCGATGAGGTCTGATGCCTGATGCTTAGTCTTAGATCGGGTCAGATACCCAGTGGAGGGGAGACCAGAGATAGATGCAGGTGGAGGAAGCGAAAGTGATGCAGAAAGGGTGGGAGGGGTGGGGAGAAAGAGGAAAGGAGGGAACCAAGAGGGTGGGACAAAGGGATAGAGGACGAGGGGAGGGCAGATAATCCCAAACCAATGCCAGGGGCTAAAATAATAAAATCAAGAACAAAAGAGCTTAAATGTGAGGAAACATATGTGGAAATGCACTTACCCGAAGTGTCTGCATCCCTGGAAGCCGCCTTGGATCTAGTGTGTGGAGGAGAAGGATGTCTATGCAGAGTTCTACCTCGCTTTTTCGGTATAGTGTATGAAGGGGTCGCTTCCTTGGCTGTAGGTTCCACCTGGACTTCTGAATCAACATGTTGGGGTTGTTCCCCATGCTTCGGCGATGCCTAAACCAATGGTTCCTTTCCAGGTGCCTTCCTGTTTGCTTGCCCATTGAGAGGGTAGTCCTTGAATAAATGCCCAACTTTGTGGCATCTCCTGCACCTGAAAGGGACTCCCTCATAGTCAAGAGTCTGTCTCCTAGTGGAATTCCTCCACTGAATGTTGATATGCTCCAGCAGACCATCCATAGTATCCATATGCACCAATATCCTTGCATATGCCATATGCCCAGTGGTCTGGTAGGATTTATCAAATGTTAAGAAGGTACCTAGGGCATTTCCAATGCACCTAAAAACATCCTCCATCCAGAAATGTAACGGTAAACCAGGGAGGTGGACCCAGAGGGGGCCAACATCCACCCGTTCTTGTTCTAGATCGAACAAGGGAGTCCATCTTCACAGAAGAACCGGCGCCTGATCAATATGCCATATCATGGAGAGCACCCAATTGGTGTGTTCCAACTTGTCAAAACATATAGAAAACTATCCTTTTACAAATGTCTATATGAAAGGAGGGTCGTTCAGGTGATGGCCCCAAACCTCAGATGCCCATTGTTATAGCCTCTCTACACTGTAATGTCTGCCTCGGACTCGACCCACTAAAACCTTCTCAGCTGTATCCATGGAGTCAAGCAGCTACATGTCCTCAGTCAGTTTGAGGAAGACCTTGCAGACTTTTATCTTGAGGCGCTTCTTCTTCCTAGATGCCATTGTTCTCTCTGCTTCGGTGTGCTATTGCGCTGCCGTCGAGTGTGTGGGAACCGTAGATCCAGGTGGAGTCATCAATGGCACAGAGAAAAAAATGCCAGAAATGGGGGAAATTCCTATGAGGTTACCCAGTGGAGGAGCAGACGATTTCGGCGGAGCGATTAGGGCAGACACAGGAGTTTTTGAAGCCAAGCAGTGGTCCATTGAAGGGTTGCATGAATCAGTCAATGGCGGATTCGAAAATAGGACCTCTGAGAGGGTTTGATCACTAGGGTTTGGTGGGAGGTCCACGAAATTGAGCAAGGAAGGCGATAAGGGCTGGGAGATGAGGTCCGGCAGAGACGGGGCATCTTCCGGAAGGGTTACAAAGGAGACTTTGGTGCCGGAGATGGAGGGAAAAGCGTCAACAGCTTCGGAAATTTCGTTGTCGAAGGAAAAAAAATAACCGGAGAAGAATGTGGTTGTATCCAAATAGGCACGTCCTCCAACGGATCCGCCGAATAATCTATTATTTCTTCCATAACTGTCACAACCGATTTGTGCTAGCTACCTACAGGGGTTATGGGGCTCCTATAGCTGTAACTGTGACAACGGTAGTGGCGGGCATAATACAACTTATCTAAAAAACAAACCCGTCAACAAGAAAAATGTCGCATGTGATCATGCCCGTTAGAGAAGTTGAGGTGGGTTACAGGCTGTGTGACAGAAGCGGGTCCATTACGGTGGGAGAAGCTGGAACCGTACTGCATCTTCTGAGCTTGACTGCAGACGGTCCTGGCCTGAAAACCCTAACGCCATCGATCATCATGGTCACATTCACTCATCTTTTTTTTTAACTTGATTTATTGTTCTGGTAGATTGTCTATTTGGAATATTTGTAATAAAAAGAAAATATTTTTTTGTTAAGTAAAAAAAGAGTCAAATTTACCTTCATAAGACTAGGTCATGTGTTTTTTTTTTTAAGTTATTATTATTATTATTATATTTTTTTAAGTAGATTCATTTTTATATTGGAATGTAGCAAAACATATACATTGAAATATTTTTGTTATTATTATTTTTTAAATGTTATATGTCAACTCCATATTAAATATTAAAAATCATATACTTTGAAGTATTTTTGTTATTAACATTTTAAAAAATGTTTTATGTCAATTCTATATTAACATTAAATATTAAAGGAATTACAAAACCCCTCATATTTTGAATTAAAAAACACTTGTTGATAGAATAATACATCTCTTTCTTTTTCTTTCTAAATATTTATATATGATGTTGAATATGTTGAAATATAACCCACATTGAATTTATTTTATTTTATGTTGACATATACCTTATATATATATATATATATATATATATATATATATATATACTCAAATTGCATATTGAAATATTTTATTTAATTTTTTAATTTTTTGTCATTAACTCTTTTTAAATACTTCCAACTTTATAATTCAATAAATTATCTATCTCTGTGATAGAAAGAGAAAATATAAGTTTTTTTTTTTTTTTTTTTTTAATTCCAATTATTTTATCTTTTTGGATATAAAGTCCATTTAGAATTACATTAAAGTGTTTTACATGTATATCTTTTTTGTAAGCTTCGGTGGGACCCTCTCATTTTACAACCTTTTTTACAACATTTTATAACCTCCGTAGGATTCGAACTTGGGTGGGGGGTGTGAAAGCCATCCGCCCCAGCCATTACATCATGCACGTCATGTGCGTGTTTTACATGTATATCATACTTTTTATTTATATATATTTTTCAAAATAATATATGTTTATTAAACATAAAATAAATTACACATAGTTTTCTTGAAAGTATAATATTAATATTATTTTCAAAATGTTACTTATAAATTCCATATTAGTAGTGAGGGAATTATACTATCTTCAAAATATAAAGCAATTATAAATTAAATTAGAATTTGTTTACTTTCAATAATTTTATCTCTATACAAAGTTGAGTGAAATTAATATGGAAATCAAAGTATTTTATTTGTCACCAACAACCTCCAAGGTTAGCTCAATCTGTTGAGTCCCCATCGTTAAAACACCTTTTCTATTGACAACTCATGAGTTCAATTCTCTTGACACCCTCAAGGTCAGGGTCCATGGTTAAGTTGGTAGGAAATGATCCCTTTGGGTGGATTTGTCTAGTATAAATATTCTATGGATGTAGCAGTTACCAATATTTGGTGTCCATGAGCCACATAGAAAAATAAATAAATAATAAATAATATAAATTATTTGCGACCAACATTATTTTTCTTCCACCAATGGGGGTGAGCACATGGTTGGAGAGGGTGTTTTGGGGATCAAACCTGCCACCCTGCAACATGATGGACATTAAAGAGAAAATGTTGTGGCTCACCACTAGCATGCATCTGCATTAAGACTTACAGATGGTTATTTATTATTGCGAAGGAAGGTGGGAATTCACCTTATTCTTGGTGATATGGGCACGGGGACTTCACTCAATAAACCTCTGACATATCACATGCATTCATGGCATACTAAAAAATACCCTTAATTTGATTACATATTGGAAAATACCTCTAAAAATCACATTATGTAACCCCCTACCAATAGGAACCCAATACAACATCCCAATTAAAAAGAACCTTAATTTCACTAGATATTGTAGGTATCCATTTTTTCATTAACATTTTTTGTACCCCTTTTATATTTTTTCATTAAATTTGAGCTCCATTTTTTATACTTGCCAATATAAAAACCCTTTAGCCCCTATTTTATGCTCAAGATATTATGTCATTTTTTCGTCAATATATATCCCCTAATATGAATGCACGTGGTATGGTATTGTTTCCCTAGTGAAGCCCCCATGTCCTTGCGTGGAGCTTTGGGATAGAGGTGAGGTCAGGAAAATGATCCCACTGCCATTGGTGGTATCACTAAGCTCATATACAGTGAGAGAGACACTTTTTTGGGTATCTGGTTCTTATGCGGTGAGGCTTGTATATTGCCTAGTTTTGGTGAAGTGGAGGTGGGAGTGCATTGTGGAGTCTTTGCAGTGTGATCATGATATTGATAGTGGCAATTAGCGAAGGTCAATTACGAGCAATGTGGCTGAGGTGGATCTGGTTGTTTCCCTCCTAGTCTTTTTTTCTCTACTTGCAGCTCTTTCTGGTTCTTTTAGTTCTAGCCCTGTAAATATGTTAGGGCTTCTTGTTGTGTTGGGGTTTGGGGAGATTCTAGTTACATTTAGTCCTAGGTTTGGTCTATTGTTTTCTAAGAAAATAACAATGAATTCTAGTCTTTGTGTCTCTCATCTCATGTCTAGTTAGTTGAATTTGATTTATACAATGTTTCCCTTCTGGTATAACTTTGTAAAGTTTAACTGTGTAATGTCTTATGTATGGGGTTATTTGTGGCTCTGTCTCATTCGAAATCCCAAATTTTTAGTGGGTTGGAGAGGAGGAGGAGTTAACTGTCATTGGGTGCCTTAGTATTGTGGTTCCTCCATCGGTTCAGTACAACATCTCTTATATGGTAACAACAATGGTCATCTCGTCAATTCACACTATGTTTGTTTCTATTAGGAGACTACTCTAGTCAAGTCGTGGTTGTGGTTGATTCTTGTACTTTGTAGGGAATTGAACCCTTCTTGGTCACCATGTCCCCTAGGTAATTCCCTAGGTAATGTGTGTGATGGAGGAGGAGCGACACCGATAGAAATACGTAGGGGCAACATAGATCTTGAGTTTTTTCCCAAGACTCAATTGTGACATAATTTAACGCAGTTCCTCTTGAGACATGACACGAGATAAGGAAATTAGAAGCCCAAGTGGGATTTGAGAGGCAATACTTGTAGAATTGATGTGTAAATTCTAAACTGCTCATTAAATTTACTAAATCACAAGATTAAAAGCTACTCTAATGATCTGTGGAAGCAAATTCACGATCGAGAACACAAATCATTAATATGCATCAAGATTTAACACACATACACAAAGATTTATCTAGGGGAAATCAACTACTCAAAAGACCTTACTATATGTATTGCATTAATCAAAGAATGTGGATGAACACAATATGCTCTGCTCAAGCTTGAGCTCAACTTGTACCTGTATCTTCTATCCTCTGCCTGCCTGACTGACCTTGGCCAATACTTATCCAAAATTTCAAGCCTCCAAGCCCCTATTTCCTTGCGTTGTTCCTCATAGAATTAGCCCCCTATTATTTAGGAAATTCCTCAATCTGAATTGCACAATTCCTATAGGTCCTTCTCTGTCTGCATGCATGACATGTACAACTTGGAATAGTTTACAACTGATAGTACAATGCCCTTGACCTCCAATCTCAATTGGGTAACTTGAATTCTCTGCATGCACGAGTTGATTTAAGCTGATTGATTAGTTAACTGGATGATCATTCAGTGTGAAAAAAAGTTACACACCCTTTACTAAACCTCCACTATTTCTACTAACTGTGAGAACTAGTTACAATGACAATAACTCAAATTAAATGAAATGGATTGCTACAAATTAGCAATCAATCATGTAGAATTGAACTCAAGTGTCTCCAACTCGAATTTACTGAATTAACTGAGTGACGAAAGCCATGTCACCTCAGTTAACTACCTCCAAGTATTATGTTGAAATTGAAATTGGAATTTCTCCTCATTTAAATAAGGGAAAATTAAATTAGGAATTTCTTGCTGCATTTTCAACAATCCCACTCAGACTCTGAGCTAATTAAGGAGGTCTCATCATAGGTTTTGGCCCCTATCCACACTAGGGGACAAAAGAAGAAATACCTCAATTATGTGGAAATTCATTGACAGATGAAGACTCTACTTGGTTTGGTGTTGAAGAATAAATAGGTGAAAAGATACAACGTATTCGCTTCACTAGAGGACTTCAAAAGGTTGATGACGAATCAACGCTTCTCTATTTATAGACTTCATGCAATTTTGGCCCATTAGAAGGGAATTTTCTATGTGAATCTAGTAATGTTGCACCTCCTCATTCAAGTGTTAAGGACCCAACTCCCATTTTTTTCCTGACGCTTAATGGCTACTATGACTGCTAGTATTTCTGATTTTTTTATTTAACCATGTAATGACTACATATAATGTCTATTTTTAGAATATTCTAGCGGCTTTAGAGAATCATAATTAGTGTTTTTTTCTAAATTTTGTGAAGACAATAATAACTCCACAATAAACAAAATATAACAACTTTGTATTTTAATGACATTCTAATAATATAAAATATTTTACTTAAAAAACATTAATTTTATCTTAATTGTTACTATTGTTAATTGATTAATACAAATATTATTTTTAAGTGCTCTCACCCTATACACTATAAATATAAATAAGTATGACATAATACAAATCCTTCAAAAAAAAATATGTTTAACATTGAATATGGTTTTTTGAGAAAGATGAAACATTATAATGAATTGCTTTTTTAATTTTCATTTTTAAAAATCATTTAAAGCCAAACTAACTATTAAAAAAAATTGTGCAAATATATCCAATTATGAAGATGAATTATACCCCACAGATTTTTCTTTCATTTAGAGTGTTATTGTTAAATTAATAAACCTCAATGAGATTTATGATGATGTCACAAATATCCAACTTGCTTCTCTTCGTTTGGAAGGTGAAATTCTTATCTCATGGGAGGTTAGAAATCAAGAAGATTTGAAAAAAAGTGGTAAACTTATCTCTTCTTGGAATGATTTTACAATTGTATTAAGGAGGCCATTTTATCCATTGGACTACATGCAAAATGAAATAATGGATTACCAAAATTTTAGACAAGCTAAAGGTCAAAGTGTTCAAAGTTATAGTCAAGAATTTAGAAAAAGAGCATTAATCTTGGGTGTTGATTTTACCTCACATGATACTCTCCTTAAATATATAGGTGGATTGCATAGTTATTTGAGACATACTATACTTGTGTTTAATCCCACCAATCCAGATGAATTATGTGTTCAGGCTACTCATTTAGAATCAAAAGGAAAGAATGTTCCTCTAGATTCCAACAAGAAATCCTTTAAATATGGAGAAAGGAAAGGGGAAATTTAAAGGAAAATGGAAGAAGAGTGATACCGTCAAGAAAGAGGGAGAGTACTTACTTACAAACATTGTTCAAAGGATGGCCATGATGAAGACCATTGCTGGAAATTACATCCCAAATTGAGACCAAAGAAGTTGAATAACAAGGGGAAACAAAATATTGCTGCTACAATTCAACAAGATCTAGGATCCAATTCAGGTGATGAACTAAAATCACAACCATGGGATATGTTTTGCATGTTCTTCAAACTGGCTTTGTGTTATTTTTTGTTGCATCACATGCCTTGATTTTTGTGAAACACATGAATTTTTCATCCAATATTCATATATTATTTTTTTAACATCTTCTCCAAGTCTATCTTTGTATGATTGCCTACAAATAATTGTCCAATAAGCAATTTCATCATTTCCATCTATTTGCAATCGAAATTTCCTATGTTTGTGCAATGTTTTTCGTGAGGTCCCTAATGCTTTTGCCATAGATTTTACCAAATGATTTTATTTAGTACTTGATAAAACCACTTCAACTTGTATTGCTCTACGTGCATCTATATCACTTTTATTTCTATATCTTCCAATTCATATTAGAGCACTATTTATATTTTGAATCACATTTTCCTTCATCTTTTTATCTTTCATTGATTCTCGAATACGCAATAAAGTTGTAGCTTCTTTTAATTTCTTTGATGTTAAGAGACCTCTCAAAATTTGTGCTTGAACTGTCACATTTTCATCTTTGAAGAACTTATCAATAATGAGTTTAACACGATATCATATAACATGGTCATCTTTTTTATCTCCATATGTGTCAGTGTCAACATTTTCTAACACCTTATCATCAATATTGATTTCATCTGCACATATGAAAATTAAATGTAAATGGGTATAAATATTCATTAAATAATTAAATTAAAAAATAAAGTTTGAATGAAATTGATATTAATAAATATGTATAATTTCAATAATACACATGACATATATATACATACCTAATGGTGATTCAACTTCTTCACTTGAATATCTTTCAACATCTTCAACAACATTATCAAGCAATAGTTCATTATCTTTTTCACTTTGTCTTTCAACATTTTCAATCTCATCATCAATGTTATGAGGAATATCTCTCTCTGTTTACATTGCAAAATATTTTTCAAATAAAAATTCAATTTTAAAATACACTAGTTAAATTTTAAATATCATTCATAATATCTATATTTACATACCTGCTTCAACTTCTAGTTGAGATTGATTTTCGTTTTCAATATTTAAGTGATCTTCCTTCCTTCTTTTGTAATAGTTTCTTGAGCATTCTCTACGAGCTTCAATGTCTCTTATTCGATCATATTTTCTCTTGCAATTTCTTCAATTTCTCATGATAATTCAATCTATGTAGAATTTTAAAATCCAACCCAAAAAGTCAATTTCAATATCATGCAAAAAAGACTCACTTTCAAAATTTAGACCAAAAAACTCACTTTAAAAATTTATCACAAAATACTTACTTTAAAAAAAACTCACTTTAAAAATTTAGCCAAAAAGATTTACTTTCAAAAAATCTCACTTAAAAAGTTCAGCCCAAAAAAATCACTTTAAAAATTCAGCCCAAAAGATTTACTTTAAAAATTAAGCCCAAAAAACTCACTTTAAAAATTCAGACCAAAAAAATTCCTTTAAAAATTTAGCCCAAAATATTTAGTTAGGAAGTTCAGTCCAAATGAGGAAAGAGTGTGAAAATAATGTTTCGGCTCCATTTATTTATATTTTTCGGGTGATTTTTTTTTTTTTTTTTTTTTTTTTTTTTTTCGGAGAGTCGCATCGTTTCATTTTTGTGATCAACGGAAAATATAGACATATTTTTGGCCAAACTTTTAAAAACTTTCGGTTGAAACTTTAAATCAATTCGGCCAAATTAATTTTCTGTTTATTTTAAAGGGTGTTGATGATAAACACAAGTTCGACAGAACTACTTTAACCTGCGACTCTGCAACAACTCGGCTCTGGTCACCATTCTCCAACTTCAAAATGGTTAAATTCCATCACATTAGGTGAATTTACTTTCAGAACCAATACCAACATTTGCACAATTGAATCTACTTTTAGTAGATATAAATTTTATTGAATTTCATAGATATTTGTTATTTTAATTAATTTTCTAATAAAGTGTGTGCAAAAAAGTTCTGAAGGTCATTATGATTCAATGAAATCAAAATTTTGTTTCTTCCAAAATACATTGTAAAAAAATATGAAAATTTTATGGTTCATTACATTGGTGTATCTTTTGTAATGGGTAATTTTAGATTTTTATTTTATAACTAATATGTTGATAAACTTGTCGATATGCTAAATATCTTCAAAATCTGTAGTTTTTTTATATTGGTTCAATTCAAAAAATTCTAGTAATTATGATTTGTAAATATAATGATATTGAAGTAGAGTCTGTCTAGATTGTTGCAATACAATTTTTTTTTCAAAAACTTCAAGTTAACAAAGAATTCACTAGTTCCAAAAAACATGACTTTTTATGAATCCCTTGATTTTTAAAGAACACGCAACCAAACAATTGCTAAGTTTTTCATATCGAATGTGAATAAAAAAATTCCAAAAAATAAGTAATAGGAAGCTAATAAAAATTCTGACAAGTTTTATTTTTATTGTAAAATGGAATTCTAAACAGAAAATTTTCTTTGGCTTGCCGAAAGTTGAAGAACTTATAAAAATGATATTTTTTTCTCAAAAAAGGGCAAAAAGTGTAACCCAACTTCACATTTTCACCCATAGAGAGCGAGAGAGAGAGAGAGAAAGAGAATTGTATCTTTCCTAAGAGGAGGTTATCCCACTTGAAATTAATCATATTGAATGATTTTTTTTATGATTTTTGAGGCACTTGTATTACATTTGGTAATAGAGCTTACGATATTAGGGTTTTTCCCTTCAATTAAGACATCATGGAATTTTTTCTATAACCCTTTTTCTAGGAATCTATAGATAACAAAAAATTGAAAAGATTAAGGATAAAAAACAAAGTACACATCATTAAAATTTTACATTTTGGTTCTCTATATCTTTAGAGATTTAGTCTAAAAAGGTTAGGGTTTATGACAAATCTTAAAATCAATCTCAAACAAGTCATCTTTTTAATTTCACTATAACTTCTTTTTGGGGTAGTTTCAAATAATGAAGTATTGTGGAGACTAAGGAGAAATATCATAGTACAAATAGTCAAACTTTCAAAATTTCATTCATTATAATTTCAAAGATATATTCTATGTAAGAAAGGGTTTGTGACTAATACTAAAATATTTTTTAAAAGATCCATCCTAGAATTTTCATTATATTTTTTTTGGTAAAGTTTAAGACCTTGAAATTTTCATAATATTGAGTACACATATCAAGTTACATGTGGTAAAATGATCATATTTTGGCATTTTCACTCTAGAGTACTAAAGAAGGTATGTTTTTTATGATTATTTCAGTATATTTTCATTAGAACTTGCAAACCTTTTGTATCATGAACTCGGAAAATGATAAAGAATTATAATAAAATATGTGAGATTAATATGCAAGACTAAAACGCTGACAATTTTCATTTCCTTATGCAGGAAGGAGGGAAAACGAGAAGTTGTCGTTCCAAAGGAAAGGACAAGGACGGGTTAACCGTTATCCCTTTGATGGGAGACCGAATGCAAACAAGGCAAAGCAAATCAAAGCGAATCAGCCTGGAAAAGGAGGTGGAGATCTCAGCTCGACGTAGGAGAGAAAAGAAATGACTGAGGACTAACGGTTCGGCGAATCCCTCAGGATCCTTGATCCTAAGGGATCGTTGTTTTATCTATTTCTGTACTTAGACATCTTTGTCGTCACCCTTATAAAAGGGGCAGCACTGTTAGCTCGGGAGGGAGTTAGATACGGTTATGCTTTTATGTAATTTCTTTTAAAGATCAAAACTTTGATCATCGAGTCTCGTTAAGAACTGGTTTATTGTAATTCTGCTCTATGCATTAATACAAACTTGGTTATTACTTCATCTCTGAGTCTGGATTAACTTCAAGCGGTGTACCCCTGGAGGCTAAGGGCTCGGCCCTGGAGGACACTTGCTCCTGTATTATTACGTTTGGTTTATGCGTGGTTTGCTTATCGACGTTATTTGGTAATCTGATGTGTTTTATAAGTTTGCATCACATGCTCTATTATGTTTAATTCATTAAGGTTTCCACAGACATAACTATTGTACTGACTCTGCATCATATTACTGTTCTTTTAGGAGTTGATATAATACTGCTAGTCTTTACAGAATATTTTTACTGTTCCATTACAGAGCTTTGTGCTGTGCACTTGTTCATTAACATTGTGGAGTTCATCTTGGGAGTTATGTTCTTTGCGATTGTTGGACTTATGAACAATGTTGCTCTATTTTAAAACACAGTCGTATTCTTTCTAACTGAGATTGATACTTGGATCAAATTACTATTTAAGTGTGTTGTGTGAATATATGGTTTTCAAGCGCTGTTCCATAATTTATCAGTAATCAGTGCTATTCCATTGGCATGTGTTGTTCGATTCGCCCTTAAGAGTGAAAGATTGCCATTTGATTATGATTAATGCATTTGATCTGATAGATTAAGATTGTTACTGCTTATGAGACTTAGTTGTTGTTCTATTTCTTAGTTGCCGTCCCATTTCAGAATTGCTGTTCCATTTCGGATTTGTTGTTCCATTGCAGACTTGTTGTTCGATTTCTTAATTGTTGTTCCATTTCTCATCTGTCGTTCCATTTATTGGTGTTTGTGTGAAGAACGATCTCAGGTTGTAGTCAGCATTGGCATTTACTGTCCAGCTCCCAGATCCACGATCTTTTCTCTGATTTCCTTTTCCATCAGTTTCCAAAGGGATGGGTTATTGCTACCGAACCCTTGACTGATAAGTTGCTTAGTCTTTTGAATGTGTGATTTAATCTTTTGAAGAAGTTAAGCTGTAGACAAGCAACCATTTACTCTTGTATTTCTGAACACTGTACTGCTAGAATTACTCTGGCAAATGATAGCCTCAAACTGAGACACTCTTTGAAATAACAAAACGATCCTGCATTGACATATTAATGTGAGGTAATTAGAGGTGAAAAAGACCCTTTTTATAGCTCTACATTTTGGCATCGTTGTCGAGGAAAGAGTGTAGCTATTTGTTCCTTTTTTCAGAGTAGTGTACGAACCTGTTAGGGAAGAATTGGATTTTAAAAACGGAAGGTAAGAACCTATGTGTGGAGCATGTAAAATCCCTGCTCCTCTGTCTGCTTTCCTACATATTTGTTGTTGTTTTGTTTGAATAGAATTTAGTAGTTAATTTGAGTGCATGACTAAGCAGAAAAAGCCAGAAAAAAATCCCAAACCTCTACCCAAGCCAGAAAAAGCTAAGGGGCCGGTGACCCTTGGCCGACCGACCTTCATAGACGAAATCTACAAGAAAGCAGAATCTCAGCCCTCAGTAGGACCCAGGAAAGTCATTTCTAAACAGCCTACTAGTTCCCTTCAAGCCACGTGATCACCATCTGTAGCCTTTGCTGAGGTGCATAGTCAAACTGAAGAGCAGGACTTTCAAGAAATTGAAAATTCTACTCCAGAACTATTGCAGGAAGGGAATTTTAGCAATATTTGTGAAGGAGAAGGAGAAACAGGGGAAACTGAGGAACCAAGGTCTCCTATTGGAACAACTCAGCCATTAAACAGCCCAGACAAGGGAAGTGCTGCAAAAATCATTACTGAAGAAACTCAATCTCCTCAGACATCAGGCATTCTCATTATCCTAGATAGAGGAAGTGCTATTAAAACTATCCCCGTTAAAGCCATTCCCTCTCAACCTAGGAATACCCTCCTAGATATCCCAGAAGGTTATTGGCATATATTCGACCCAATGGCTCAAAACCAGCCAAACACCCAAACCTCTACATTACAATACCCTATAGTGGATTCTGTAGCAAATGCGCCTATGAAAGCAATCCCTCTTCAACATATCCCTACATTCCACGGTCTTACATCAGAAAATCTGGATGCATTTTATTTGAATTTGATGTACTGTACAGGGGATATGATTACACCACCGACCCCCAGAAACTGAAACTATTTCCCTCTACATTAAAAGGGGTTGCTTTAAGATGGTTTATGGGATTAGGTGGCGGGGTTATAAATAACTAGGATCAAATGAAAGAATATTTTCTAAAAAAATATCAGGATTATTGCAGGTCTAGAGAACTGAAGGACGAAATATTCCAGATAATAGCTAGACCGAATGAAACATTAGAGGAGTATGTGGAATGTTTCCAGTATAATCTACAAAGATCTCCTTATGCATCACTACCTTTACTTGATAATGTGTTGAAAACAACATTAATAAGGGGCATGAAGGAACAATGGATTGAAACATTAACCATTATGGGAAAAGGTGATATTTATCAAGAAAACTTTGCTGACATTATTGATTTATGTATCAGGAGCTCGAGAGGCAGCACAAGAGTAAAACCGGCAGAACATGATCGGTTTGTAAGAGAAAATAAAATTTCGACAGAAGGAGTAACACGTGTAGAAATTGGGAATTTATTAGAAAGTTTTAAAACTGATATACTAGGGACACTAACTACACAACTTGATATTATGCAGGCCAAACAGAAGCAAATGGAGGCAGAACAGAATTTGGCAATCTTCTGTCCCCGATGCAGGAAAAAGCATAGCCATAAGGAGTGTCCACTGGATGCAGTCCAAACATGCGCCATCTGCACAAAAGATCACCTTATAGAAAGTTGTCCCTCACTTCCCGGATTAAAAGTAGTATATAAAGAGGCAGAAGAAGAACCAGAATCGGTGTATTTGCTCAACCAGTGCCGTCAGTGGCAGCCGAGACAACCTGGTATGTTTCCAGACCCAACTTCTTCTTTTCAGCCTCCGCAGTATAATGCTCAACAATATAATATGTGGCAAAGTCAACCCCAATGCCCGTTTCCAAACTGGTCACCACAGTCGTTTCCTTCTTCAAAGCCGTGGCTGAATCAGGTAAGCCAATCTGGTTGGCTGAATCTTCCTTATACCCCACCATATTGGCAAGGTAACTCATATCCACCACAATGGACTCCCCCTACCTCACAAAGTTCAGCTTGGCAGACAAACTGGAAGAGACCGATGCATCAGCCAGTAGGAACCATTCCGCTCCCTCAACCTACTCTGCTAGCCTTACAACAAAATCCCCAGTCTAATCTGAGACCGCAACTCCCAGCCCAACCCAACCCTAATCCAAATAACAGACCGGTCCAATCTGTCCAAATCATAGAAACACCAGAGATAGGAGCCGATCTGAGGGAGTGTAATGATCTTCAGTTAAGATCTGGGCGTATTATTGAAACCGAGGGAGATAAGACAGTTCAGATTGAAGATCAGTTACCCAGAGAACATCTGTCACAACAAGAGGATGTGAATAAACAAAAAACTCATAATCAAGCAACCACATCCTCTCCTCCGTTCCCAGAACGATTAGTCATACCTCGACCTATACAATATCCTGATTTTGACATTCTGGGAGAATTACAAAATCTATACATAAAAATTCCATTCCTCCAAGCCATTCAAGACATCCTGATATACGCAAAAACTATCAAGGAATTGCGCATAAAGAAACCAAGGAGGAATATAACAAATAATCCAAGAGTCCAAGTAGTCGGCACTTTATCTGACTTACTATCAAGGAAAGAAACACCCATTAAATATGAAGACCCAGGAAATCCAATTGTAACTGTCCAAATTTATGGTCAAACCCTGTCCAATGCCTTAGTTGATCTAGGAGTTGCAATTAATATCTTAACAACCACTACTTGCCAAAAGCTAGGCATTACATCTGTAGAACCCACCTCTACCTTGCTAGAATTGGCTGACCGATCTGTGGTTAGGCCGGAGGGTACTCTACATGATGTCATGGTCTCTGTTGATTCCTGGGAATATCCAACAGATTTCCTGATAATAAATCCCAAAACCCGACTTGATGGACATCCATTGATTTTAGGTAGACCTTGGCTTGCCACTATCGATGCTTATATTGGCTATCGGCAAGGAAATATGACCATAACCAAAGGACCAAATATCAAGAACTTAGTTCTATATCCTCCAGCGCAGCCAAGTGTCACAATAATCAAAACTAATAAGCACCCTGTATCATACCTTACTGATAACATTAGATCTCCATTAACTATACAAGAGGCACTTAATTTCAAAGACCAAACAAAAGATGATGCCATTAATAATTTCATTAGTCAAACTGAATCCAGATCCTGCACAAAGTGCCATATGATAGAAGCAGCATTTGATAATGAATTAGAAGAAGATCCTCTGAAAGATACACATGATCAAACAATACCTGTTACTTCTGTTGCAAATGGTAAAATTGTGGAAATTGAACCAGGAAAAACCTTAAATATTAATGCCAACCTCACACCTGAACAAGAAATGAAGCTCATCCATCTGTTAAGGAAATATAAAGAAGCATTTGCATGGGACTACCCTGATATGAAAGGAATTGATCCCCAATTATGTACACACCACATTTATATAGAAAAGGATGCGAGACCTGTTCGTCAACCTCAAAGGAGACTTAATCCCCATCTAAAATATGTGGTAAAAGCTGAACTTCAAAAACTTTTAGATGTCAATTTTATCTATCCCATCTCTGATAGTAAATGGGTCTCTCCGCTTGTGGTGGTACCAAAAAAGAATGGGAAATGGAGAATCTGTGTGGACTACAGAGAGCTAAATAAAGCAACACAAAAAGACCACTTACCTCTCCCATTCATCGACCAAGTATTAGACACTTTAGCAGGAAATAAATTCTTTTCTTTCCTAGATGGCTTCAGTGGATACAATCAGATTCAGATTGCCCCTGAAGACCAAGACAAAACTACTTTTACTTGTCCTTGGGGAACATTTGCCTACCGAGTTCTACCTTTTGGCTTATGCAATGCTCCTGCCACATTCCAAAGGGTTATCCTTAGCATTTTTGCAGATTTAATAAATGACGGACTTGAAGTATACATGGATGACTTTACACCATATGGAGATGATTTCGATCCAGCATTGGATACCCTAGAAAAAGTCCTACAACGTTGCATTTCTACCAGGGTTTGTTTAAGCCACGAAAAATGTTATATGATGATGACTGAAGGACTTATCCTAGGACACTATATTTCAGCAGCTGGCATTCAGGTAGACCCAGCCAAAATCCAAATACTTTTGCTTATTTCAACTCCTACCATTCAAACAGAGGTACGCAGTTTCTTGGATTTTCTGGTTATTATAGGAGATTTATAGAACATTATTCGCACATTGCTGCACCTCTATATGCGCTAACTGGTAACGTTGATTTTCTTTAGACAGAAAAATGTGAACATGCTTTCAAGGATCTAAAGAAGCTCGTATCCACAGCCCCAGTCCTTCGAGGACCAAATTGGGATTTGCCATTCCAGATATCATCTGATGCCTCAGATACAGCCATTGGAGCGGTCCTTGGGCAGGAAGAGGATAAAAAACCATATGCAATTTATTATATTATCAAAAATAAAAAACCATATGCAATTTATTATATTAACAAAAATTTATCCCCTATTGAATTAAACTACACTGTTACTGAAAAAGAATTTCTAGCTGTAATACATGCTATCAATAAGTTTAGACATTACATTACTGGATATCCTGTAATCTTGTACACAGATCATTCTGCCATAAAATATTTAGCAAACAAGCCTATCACAAACGGCAGAATAACTAGATGGCTGATTTTATTGCAAGAATTTGATATTACAATCAAGGATCGACTGGGCAAAGAAAATCTTGTAGCCGATTTTCTCTCAAGAATGCCAAAGCCAATCGATGTAGCAGCAGTTGAAGACCAATTTCCGGACGAGCATCTATTTGTTGTGGCTGTTCAAACACCCTAGTATGCTGATGTTGCCAATTACCTAGCAGTAGGTAAATTACCAAAGCATCTAACCCCTAATGAGCGGAAACAGATTGTTCAGTGGAGTGCTCGATTTTCTTGGATTGGGGGTTATTTGTTTCACATAGGGGCAGACATGCACATCAGGAGATGCGTTCGAGAAGATGAAATCTTTGACATTTTAAAAGCCTACCATTACGGGCCATGTGGTGGACATTTCGCCGATCGCAGAACTGGACATAAAGTGCTGCAGACAGGGTATTATTGGCCCATGATTTTCAAAGATGCAAAGAAATTTGTCCAAGCCTGTGACAGTTGCCAGCGAGAAGGACGCCCTGGTCAATCTGATGAGATGCCTCTAAAACCACAGCTAGTCATTGAACCATTCGAGCGATGGGCTCTTGATTTCGTTGGATCAATTAACCCATCATCAAACTAGAAAACATATATTTTGGTGGCAACAGAATATGTCACCAAGTGGGTTGAAGCAGAGGCATTGCCTAGAGCTACAAAGGACTCTGTCATATAGTTCTTGTTCCATCTATTTGTACGTTACGGCCTTCCAAGAGAAATAATTACAGACGGTGGACCACAGTTTGCTGGGAACAGAATAGTTGCAACACTCAACAACTATCATGTCCAGCATAAAACCACTACTCCATACCACCCACAGGCGAATGGACAGGTAGAAAGCAGCAATAAAATAATAGAAGGAATCCTAACAAAAACCATTGTGTCACATAGACGTGATTGGGCTGCCAGACTACCTGAAGTAATGTGGGCTTACAGAACAACATGGAGAAGCACCACTCGTTACTCACCTTATCAATTAGTGTTTGGAAAAAAACCCATTTTCCCCATAGAATTCGAAATCTAAACATTACGAACAGCACAGGAAGTTGGCTTAGATTTAACCGAGGCATAGATTAATCGATTACAGCAGATCAATGAGCTGGACGAAATTAGGCTCTCTACAGTTCAAAACACTGTCCTGATCCAATAGCAGCGAGCTAAATGGCATGATGCTCTCATTAAAAATAAAGTCTTCCACGAAGGAGACTGGGCTCTTTTGTATGACTCCAGGTTTCAGGACTTCCCCAGGAAACTCTAGACTCGTTGGTTGGGACCATACGAAATCTAGAAGGTACATGACAATGGGACCCTTACTCTAATCACTATTGACGGTTCTGGATATGCCTTCAAGGAAAATGGCCATCGAGTTCGTCTTTATCGCAAACCATTCACTCGGGAGTCCTTATGCCCGCAGCTACGCCGAGACTCTGATATGGAGATTTTGGGGGAGGAAGAGAAGTCTTCCTCACCTGTAATTCATTAAGGAATTCATTTCTTTTTACAGTTTGTACATAAGTTATTTTCTTGAATCATTTTTGTACATATTTTTGAATCAATGTTTTTCTGTTATTATTTTTGCTGTTCCTTTTTTCAAAAGAACAACATTTTCTTCTGGCTGTTCCTTTTTCAAAAGAGCAACCCCCTTTGGATCAGCCGTCATCTTGTTGTAATTTGGTTCTTTTTCTTTATTTTTGTGTTCTGTTGTTCCTTTTCCAAAGGAACAACATTTTTATTTCTATCATTCCTTTTCCAAAGGAATGGAATTTGTGTGTTTTTGTTGTTCCTTGTCCAAAGGAACAGCATTTTTGATTTCTGCCATTCCTTTTCCAAAGGAATGACATTTGTGTGTTTTTGTTGTTCCTTTTCCAAAGGAACAACATTTTTTATTTTTGTTGTTCCTTTTCCAAAGGAACGGCATTTGCCTGTTTTGTTGTTCCTTTTCCAAACGAACAACATTTTCGATTTCTGCTGTTCCTTTTTCAAAGGAACGGCATATCTGCGTGTTTTGCTGTTCCTTTTCCAAAGGAACAGCATTTTTTATTTCTGCTGTTCCTTTTCCAAATGAACGACATTTTTGCATCTTTTGTTGTTCCTTTTCCAAGGAACAACATTTTTGGTTGCTGTTGTTCCTTTTTCAAAAGAAACGGCATTTTTGTGTGTTTTGTTGTTCCTTTTCCAAAGAAACATCATTTTTTATTTTTGTTGTTCCTTTTCCAAATGAACGGCATTTTTTGCATTTCTGTGTGTTTGTTGTTCCTTTTCCAAAGGAACAACATTTTTTATTTCTATTGTTCCTTTTTCAAAGGAACGGCATTGGTATGTTCTGCTGTTCCTTTTCCAAAGAAACGACATCTGTGTGTTCTACTGTTCCTTTTTCTAAAGGAACAACGTTTTCCATCTTTGCTATTCCTTTTTCAAAGGAACAGCATTTGCATTTTCTGCTATTTGTGGTCTTTTGTTGTCCCTTTTTCCAAAAGGAACACCTCTTGCATGCTTTTACTCTCCTTGTGAAACAGCTTGTTCCTTTTGCTGTTCTAAATTGAGGATGCTTATTGCTCCTGTTCTTTCAAGTCTTTTAGAATACAACTATGCACTTATGCAATGGATACAAAATCACAACATACTGAAATCAGCCAATCATAAATCGCTATCTTTATAAGGCTCTGCATTGGTAAGAGGACAGAAGGAAGGACACACTTATTTATCATCTTTTGCTGTCATTGTTGTACTAATTCTGCTATGATTGGTTATCTTTATCATGATGATCCATTTTAATCCTCTTTGATTATTATTTAGGAATAAGAGCAAAGGGTTTATACCTTCATATTGAGATGTTAAGACTTCTTCCACCATTCCTACTCTTAAGGAGTGTTGAACCACCCTTTGTGTACAAATAAGGGAAAGTACTTTATGAAAAAAAAAGAAAAAACAAAGAGTAAACATGACTTATAAGTTGTCAAATGCAGGATAGGGGGTCTCATCAAGAGCCAGCCTACCATGATCATGAGGATGAAAGCGAAGTGGCATTCCCACTATGGCCACCACACCAGGGATATGGTCCAAAAGGTATATCAAGTAAACAACCCTTGGAACAGGAGGTCTCATCACGAGCCGGCCTGCCCACTTTTCGCTCCTTCCTCGTGAATGGAATTATGGTTAACTGGTCACCAAGCTAGCATAATGGCCTATATTTTGACATCACACAACATTCCCTAAGCATACACAAAGGATCATGGTTCCATGGGTGAAATAAACAACTCTACCAAGGTTATGAACACCTGTCAGCAGCAGAGCACTGTTAATGGTATTGAAGTCACATTATTTACACCAATAGGTAAAGTTACTAGCACCCTTCTGTTTCTTATACCTTAGTAATTAATCATAATCATTTCCTGAATTATATAACGCGTGTAAATTTATTATCACCAATTATGGCAGAGTAGTTGAAAATGACCGCATGAGACTTGGAATGTACGACATATATCCTATCCTCCCAGCCTCGCATCATATCACAGCAGCCTCTTACGTAATAAGCGATCCAACTCTATCCCTCGATTTCGGTAATTTGTTGTTTTTGTAAACATGGCATATTGCCATACGTTGTTCCTTTATGACTCTACTTCAAAGCGGGCGTTGCTCCTTTATTTGACGGCTGGGACAGCTTATCACATTACGGGGGGGAGGTTAACCTCATCATTCCCTGGATTACGTGTCAGCTCACTATTCGGGAAGTTGTGTACTAGGGTATGGCACGGCTCAATGGCATACTATTTTTATTTTTTCTGCATGAATTGTTGTTCATAAGCCATTTCTATTGTATACTCTGCTTTTGAACAAGCCTTGCGTCTGTCAGCCTCTCTATGTTTCAACAGCATGAAAAACTGTCGTTCCATTGAGAGTTTACAGTGAAACCATGGGAGGAAGATCGATTCGGAGAGAACCGCAGGTGTTAACACTCTCTGCTACTGCCCGGGAAATCCTGGCAAGAGCAGGGTGGCTGAATTATCTTAACCGCTTGCAGGAGTCTAACGAGACGGTGGCAATTGAATTCTTGCAGAACTTGCAAGAGGATTACTCCACAGTGAGGGGGAGACACATAGCAGTCACCGATGACATAATCGTAGAAGTCTCGGGACTACCAGCCACCGGACCTGTATGGACGTTAAAAAATGAGAGATTGCAGAAGATTATAGAAATCTTCCGGGACGAAGGCTAGAGCCTGGCAATTAGAGGAAAGGGAGTTCTGCCAGCAGCACTAGGAGAGCCATGGGCAGAATTGGCAAGGACCATTCAAAGCTACATCACCTGTGAAGGCAGAAAAGACGTGGTAAGACCACGACATCTTAAACTCTTAGCTGTACTAAAGCAAAAATGCTCTATAAATTTACCTGCATTTTTGAATTCGTTACTTCATGACGTTGCATGGAGCATAAAAAAGGCACAGCATGTAGAGTCAGTTGTTAGTCATCATGGGTTGATTCGGTTAATTGTCAGCCATAGCCTCACCCAGCAGCAGAGCAGCTGGGAAGAGCTAATTGCCATGATAAATGGGGGATTGACCGCACCATCCCCAAAACGTAAACATGCCACCAGTACACCCAAGCGTCCAGAAAAACGCAGGGAATTGGCAAAGCGCAAACATGCCACCGATACACCCGAATGGCCGAAAAAACATAGGGAATCGGCAAAGCGTAAACATGCCACCGGTACACCCGAGCAGCCGGAAAAATGAAGAAAATTGGTCCGGCTAGCACGACTACAAGGGAGGCTGGAGAAGCCCCAGGAAAACACCAGCCGGCCGGTAGAAATTTAAGATGAGCAACCCTCACGGCCAGAAGGGGAGGCAAAGCAATCTGAAGAAGAAGAAAAAGAAGAAGGGGCCAAGCAATCTGAAGAAGAAGAAGAAGAAGAGGCTGAGCAATCTGAAGAAGAAGAAGAAAATGAAGGAGTCGAGCAATCTGAAGAAGAAGTCGACCAATCCGAGCAGGAGGAGGAAATGGAACAGCAGGAAGGTAGTCCATTGCAGGACCCAGTGGGAGAAGATGAATTGGCCGAAGTCTTGGCCAATATGGGTGAATATGGCAAACCTTCCAGTCCATCAGACCTCCATGCCGAAAAGAAACCCCAGTAGGAAAATGCACCTGAAGAATCGCATGCAAAGGAGGCAGAAGAAGAAAATCTACCTGTTCATGATGAAAGGATGATAGGAGATACTGAACAGGAACAATCCGTTCCTAACCAGAAGACACCAGAAGAAATTCTAGAGGAAACAGGGGTAGAAAGAGAAGTCGCCCAAGAAATGACAGAACCAGTTAGGGTTCTTGCCCCAGAATAGCCAGAGCAGAACAGTGAAGAAACGCCCGAGAAGGAAAATTCGGGAATCAGTCATAGTCCAGGCCACAGTGAACAGCCTGCTGTTCCTTCTAAGGAAATCTTGGAAATTAAAGAATTATGAAAGGAACAGCAGAGATTATTGAATATAATAGTCCAACTCCACCAGTAGATTAGGATTCTAAAAGCAAGGCAAAGGGTAAAAAGGACTTCAAGAAGGAAAAATTGACCCCTCCAACAAAAACCCTCAAGGCAAAGGGGCAGAGGACCAGAATTCATCCTGCTGTTCAAAACCCTGTCAAGAACCAGGCTGTTGTTCTAAATGATGCTGAGAAACAGACTGCTGTTCCAATTGAAAAGGAACAGCAATGGACTGATATTCACGTTCAAATAGAAATGGATGAGATGATGATCCGTGATAAGGAAATTCAGACGGAGGCACCACTTTCAGGAGTGATAAAGGTTATGAACTCAAAGCAACGCAATAGGTAAGTTCAGGTAAAACTCCTGGCCTCCACTGTTGCATGGAGAAGAGATCCAAAAACAGTAACCCTACGAAAGGGGTTGAAGCAAGCTCAGTAAGAAGCAGCAAAGCTTAGAGAGAAAACGGTCCCTCGCGAAAGGTATGAAGAGCTACAGCAGCAGCTTAGGAACGTCAATAAATCCGAAAGCCAGGACTTTGAAGGGTGGCGAAGGGAAAAAGAGAAAGTCACGAAGGTAGCTCGTAGGTTAGATATCGTTATCAAGCAGATGGATACCTTGTGTTCTTTATACAATGACGTCTTAGCATGTAGAGCCCCTGCCAAGAATTATGCCTTGTTTCTACTGGAACGGTATTTGCAACTAAAAATAAAGGCTATTAAAGCAGGTGCTCCCATACAAATTAACACTGTCAATGATTTTATAGACTGTTGTAAGCACTACGGGGTAAAAGTCCAGAGACTACTGTGTGAGTTCTATTTACATAACCTTGTATTAGACCAGGAGACCGAGTTGAACCCTGGCCCTTTTTTTGGGGATATCCAATTGCAGGTGTTCATCTCATTTGGGGTTAATCAAATTAAATGGCTTAAAGCCTATAATACTTTCCAGAGGCAAGAAAACGGCTTAGATTTGTGGGTAAGGGCTGAGCCTAGGGACCCAGTACAGTTGTGGAGAGGACATAGAAACCTCATGAAGACTTCGAGTGTAATTGAAACATTAGGACCCATGCATGAGGCACTCATTCAACGGGGATTAGAATACTTTCTTTCTATCAAATACCTTGCCATTGATGCAGCTAAATTTCGGTATCAAATTTCTAATCAGAATATCCAGCTCAGAGAACCGTTTAAGTATGAGAATTTTAAATTAGCTGCCAACCGCTTGCACCTCTATGGCGAAATCGTTTTGAGGGCAAGGCCATCCTGGTTAGGATATAGGTTCCGAAGTCCAATTATCTGGCACCCTGCACCCGGAAACCAAGCCTTGTATGAGATGCCCGAGGGTCAGACAGGCCATTTCTTTGACTACCTAGTTACTCATCATGGCGGTAGGCCTCCACATCAGATTCCATCTCCAGCCTATTGTCTCACTACCTTGCATGTAAACTACAATGTTTTCATGAGGGCATGAAACAGGGTAAGCAGGGGGGTGTGTGGAGTACTAAAGAATGTATGTTTTTGATGATTATTTCAGTATCTTTTCATTAGAATTTGCAAACCTTTTGCATCATGAACTCGGAAAATGATAAATAATTATAATAAAACATGTGAGATTAATATGCAAGACTAAAACGCTGACAATTGTCATTTCCTTATGCAGGAAGGAGGGAAAATGAGAAGTTTCCGTTCCAAAGGAAAGGACAAGGACGGGTTAACCGCTATCCCTTTGACGGGAGACCGAATGCAAACAAGGCAAAGCAAATCAAAGCGAATCAGCTCGGAAAAGGAGGTGGAGATCTCAGCTCGGCGCAGGAGAGAAAAGAAATGACTGAGGACTAACGGTTCGGCGAATCCCTCAGGATCCTTGATCCTGAGGGATCGCGATTTTATCTATTTCTGCACTTAGACATCTCCGTCGTGACCCTTATAAAAGGGGCAGCACTGTTAGCTCGGGAGGGAATTAGATAGGTTATGCTTTTATGTAATTTCTTTTAAAGATCAAAACTTTGATCATCGAGTCTCGTTAAGAACTGGTTTATTGTAATTCTGCTCTATGCATTGATACAAACTTGGTTATTACTTCATCTTTGAGTCTGGATTAACTTCAAGCGGTGTACCCCTGGAGGCTAAGGGCCCGGCCCTGGAGGACACTTGCTCCTGTATTATTACGTTTGGTTTATGCGTGGTTTGCTTATCGACGTTATTTGGTAATCTGATGTGTTTTATAAGTTTGCATCACATGCTCTATTATGTTTAATTCATTAAGGTTTCCACAGACATAACTATTGTACTGACTCTACATCATATTACTGTTCTTTTAGGAGTTGATATAATACTGCTAGTCTTTACAGAATACTGTTACTGTTCCATTAC
The DNA here is from genome assembly GCA_031772625.1 of Pinus tabuliformis. Taxonomy (NCBI): domain Eukaryota; kingdom Viridiplantae; phylum Streptophyta; class Pinopsida; order Pinales; family Pinaceae; genus Pinus; species Pinus tabuliformis. The sequence continues at coordinate 140,841,608 of CM062811.1, read as the reverse complement.
AGAGCTTTGTGCTGTGCACTTGTTCATTAACATTGTGGAGTTCATCTTGGGAGTTATGTTCTTTGCGATTGTTGGACTTATGAACAATGCTGTTCTATTTTAAAACGCAGTCGTATTCTTTCTAATTGAGATTGATAATTGGATCAGATTACTATTTAAGTTTGTTGTGTGCGTACATGGTTTTCAAGCGTTGTTCCATAATTTATCAGTAATCAGTGTTGTTCCATTGGTGTGTGTTGTTCGATTTTCCCTTAAGAGTGAAAGATTGTCGTTTGATTACGATTAATGCATTTGATCTGATAGATTAAGATTGTTATTGCTTATGAGACTTAGTTGTTGTTCTATTTCTTAGCTTCCGTCCCATTTCAGAATTGCTATTCCATTTCAGATTTGTTGTTCCATTGCAGACTTGTTGTCTGATTTCTTAATTGTTGTTCCATTTCTCATCTGTCGTTCCATTTATTGGTGTTGGTGTGAAGAATGATCTCAGGCTATAGTGAGCATTGGCATTTACTGTTCGGCTCCTAGATATACGATTTGTTCTCTGATTTCCTTTTCCATCAGTTTCCAAAGAGATGGCTTATTTCTACCGAACCCTTGACTAATAAGTTGCTTAGTCTTTTGAATGTGTGATTTAATCTTTTGAAGAAGTTAAGTTGTAGACAAGCATCCATTTACTCTTGTATTTCTGAACACTGTACTACTAGCATTACTCTGCAAATGATAGCCTCAGACTGAGACACTCTTTGAAATAACAAAACGCTCCCGGATTGACATATTAATGTGAGGTAATTAGAGGTGAAAAAGACCCTTTTTATAGCTCTACATTCACTAGAGCATTTTCAATGGAGTTTTAAATAGTGAAATTTTTAGGAGCTTAAGAAGATCATATGATAGTAAAAAACAATGGAATTTTAGACTCGAAAGGATTCAAATTTCAAAGATATATTAGGACAAAGGGAAACCTTCGAGACAATATTCAAATCAGGGTTTGAAAGATATGTAACTTACAAGTGGCATAACTTTTGATTGTAAGATCTAACTTTTGTAAAGATTAGTATTATTATTTTATCATGTGGATAAGGTTTATACAAAAAAAAAATATTAGTAGTATTCCTCCTAAAAAAATATAACACAATTTCTAAAGAAAATAATGACTTAGAATAATGATAACCTAATTAAAGAACCAAGTTGATGAAATTAATGGTAGTATGTTGAAACAGGTGGATTTATCACATTCTTAAGAATGGATTGAAAGAAAAATGAATGAAAATAAGGAATACATGAAAAATACTATGGATGAAATGGAAAAGAAGATGGATAATAAGATGGAAGAGAAACACATTCTTCTCTTAGAGAGGCTTCCTAAAAGAGATGTGAAGATCCAAGGAAATCACGAAAATAAGGAAAATAATTGTGTTGTAACACAATCACATATGGGGAATATTTTATCAAAAATGGAGAGAAAAAATATTTAATCATAGAATCGTTATCAATCACCACTCCAAGATCCAGATCATCAAAGGTTCAACTTGGTACCAAGAAACAATTTCATTCGAAAGATTAAAATGAGGAAGTTTGATTGAAAATATCCTATAACATGGATATTCTAGAAAGAGCAAAGCATTGATTGTGTCAACCTTACAACATGTAATTTAGAACAAGATCAATTTGTATGGTATCAATGACTTTGTGAAGGGAAAAGTAATTCTATTATATCATGGTCCATTTTTATGGAGGAATTGACAGCATATTATGGGGATATTAAGAGAAATACATTCTTTAGAGAATTTGTTAGACCTTTTTATGAGAACTTTAAAGAAAAAACATCCAAAAAGAGGTGCATCTCTTTGAACCTAAATCCTTGGAGAATTATTTTAGTCTAGAAAGTGGAATTGAAAGTAACAATATGGCTACTAGAAGAGTGGTCACTAGCAAGTATTAAAAACATCATCCTCCCTATCCTAACCTCACTCAATTGACAAGGTTGACACCTCAATAAATGCATAAAAAAAGAGAAAAGGGACTATATTTCAATTGCAACAACAAATATAGTAAGGGGCATAAATTTGGTAACAATAAATTATTCTACATAGGCTATGATGACGAAGTCAAGAATTAGAACTATCACAAAATTTAAAGCTAGAAAAGACTACTCCAACAATATCTTGTCATGCATTGGATGAAATTGATACTCCAAAAACACTTAAGATAGAATGAGATATTAAAAATAAAATGGTAACAATGTTGATTGATTTAGGTAGTAACCATAACTTCATTAATTACAAATTGGTAAAACTTTTCATTTTCTTTGTATTTCTAGTACTAGAATTTCAAATAATGGTTGCAAATGGAGGTATCATAATTTTTTTAGGAAAGTTTCATACTATTAAACTAAATATGATGGGGCGTTTATTGGATATTACCATGATTGCAATCCAAATGGATGGTGTTGATGTTGTATTAGGGGTCTAATGGTCACAATCTTTGGAACAATGGCTTTTAATTATTAATATCATTTCATTATATTTTCCCCAAAAAGAAAGGAAATTGAGCTTAGAGATATCCAAGGGTCACCCTCTAAATTGATAAGGTCTAACAACATGGAAAAATTAGTCAAAATGGGACACCATGGTGTAATTCGAAAATTTTACTCATTAGATATTCAAATATCTATATCCTTTGCTCCCATGAATTTCCAAAAAGTTATTAACAATCATTATATGTTATTTGGAGACATGCATAAGGATTTTCCTCTTGCTCAAGATCATGACCATGCTATTCATAACATTGAATAACCTTATAGGATTCTTAGGATTGATAAGTTATAACCACAAGTTTGTCCAGTTATGGTTAAACAACAACACCTCTAATGAAATTATTAAATAAGGAAGCATTTTATTGGTCTCAATGAGAAACCAAAACCTTTAAAAGTATTTAGGAGGTTGTGTACAACTCATGTCTTGGAGACACCTTACTTCACAAAAACTTGTGTTGTGGAGTGTTGATGCCTCAAGCCATGGCATTGGTGCAATTATACTGCAAGAATGAAGCCCCCTTACCTTTGAAAGTAGACAACTTAAAAGAACTTGCTCAAACCCATTTATCTAAAACAAAGTTTGGCCATACTATACATGGTTAAAAACACGTTGCCTTACCTAATAGGAGGGAACTTCAAAGTAAAAATAGAGCATGATATTTTTAAGTACTTCTTGGAGCAATGATTATCTTCAGAAGAGAAACAAAAACAAGTTACGAAGATGCTAGATTATAACTTTGAAATTATATATATATATATATATATATATATATATATATATATATATATATATATATATATATATATATATATATATATATATATATATATATATATATATATATATATATATATATATATATATATATATATATATATATATATATATATATATATATATATATATATATATATATATATATATATATATATATATATATATATATATGTATATATATGTATATATATATATATATGTATATATATGTATATGTATATATATATATATATATATGTATATGTATATGTATATGTATATGTATATGTATATGTATATGTATATGTATATATATAAGGTGGTAGATGCACTTTATTAAAGGAAAGAAGAAGAAACAAAGCGTTTACTATGTGCTATTTCTATTTTTCAATCTAATTGGGTCGAAGAAGGACAATATCGATCCAAGTGCATTATATAAATTCATGTGAAAGTATGATCTATTGTGGTATAAATCACTTATATTTATGTAATAATTCCCAAATCAAACAAAAGTTTCTTTTGGAATTGCACACTTCCCCTCTAGGAGGACATTCAAGGTGCTTGAAAACTTACCCCAAGATCAAGAAGGATTTTTTCTAGGAATTTCTTAAAATTGATGTTCATGAGTTTGTGGTAGAATGTGTGGTCTAAAAATAGAATAAGGGAAATAAAATCAAGATCCTAGGTCTCCAATAGCCATTAGCTATACCTAGTGAATTTTGGGAAGAAGCTTCAATATGTTTTATTATAGGTTTAGCTAAATATGAAGGAAATAATGTCATTATGGTAATAATAAGTCAAATGAAAAAGTATGATAATTTTTATTCTCTTTCTCATATTTTTAAAACAAGTAAAGTGGTAGAAACTTGGAATCCCCAGAATTATTGTAAGTGACAAAGATCAAATTTCCACTAAAATTTTTTAGACTAAATTATTTTCTTGTTTGGGTGCTCAATTGGCTCACAACTCATCTTAACATCATAAATTTGATGGGAAAATTGAGATTGTGAATAAATGTTTAGAAGGATATCTTTGATGCTTTGCATCTACGAAAAAAACACAATGGGTCAAATGGTTTCCCTTTGTAGAATGGAAGTACAACAAATCCTTCCATCACATCACCCTTGGAATGGACTACACAGGTTCAAATAGAGGAGGATCACACAAGGTACCAACACGAGGTTGTCAAACTGTTGAAGGACAACTTGGTTGTAGCACAAATTAGGATGAAACTACAAGTAATTCGACATCATAATGAAAGGGAATTTGAGTTGTGGGATTGGGTATTTCTTAGGATATAGTCATATAAATATATGTCCCTCAAGAAAAAACAAGAGGACAATAAATTAGCACCTAGGTGTTATTGGTGTTGCAGAGGATTGGAAGTATGACTTACAAATTGGAGTTGCATCCATATTGTTGTGTACATTGGTGAGCACCAGTATTGCAGCAATAATGCTGCAACTCCTAGGGCTTCCTACTTTACCTTTATCAACCCGGTAGTTCGTAACAAACTAGGAAGCGACGGTGCTGTATGCACAAGTACTGGCTCTTACTATAGGCTGTCAGTTAGTCAACTGGCGCAAGATCACTAGGAGCTTAAGCCAACTTCTATGAATTCTCAGAAGAAGCTTTTAACTGTGATGAAAGAAAGCTAACTCTACAGAGGCTATTCTATTTGCAGAAAGAGAAAGAAGATTGGAATGTAAAAGCAAACCCTAATTTACCCACTAACCCTACTTTTGCAGGAAAAGAGATGAAAAATGATGAAATGAGTGCCATTGACTACTGAAAAGGTAAATTGCATTTATTCAAGCTACTTCTGAAAAGAAATGAGAAGAAAACATATTTTTGTGCTTTTGAGTGTTTTTATGTGAGATTATTATGTTTGTGATTTATCTGGTTGTGGTTGTGCAGAGGTTTGGTGGCAAAGGAAGATGGAGTTGGCTTTTGCAGAGGTGGAGGAATGTGGAGAGGTCCTAAGAAGCCCCTAGTACCCTTTTGAATGCTTTCATTGCAATCGGATTTCAAAAAACCACTTATAAGTGATTCTACAGGAGGTTGCAGGGGATCTACAGGAGGATCTACAAGAGGAGGTCGAGAGCTATTTTTTGGAGGTTTTGAAGGTAGAAAAATGATGGGAAGGGGTAACTGAAGATTGGATGAAGGTGTTGAGATTTCTGGAGCTTGTTAAGGAAAATCAAGAGGGAACATGATGGTCATATTTGTTTAAATGGAAAGAGGGAAGCTTATGGAGAAAAATGCAGAAATTAGGGCAGATTAGCGAAATGTTGCGAATGAATTGGGAAATCTATGAGAATTGAGCTGGTACTTCCTATTTTATGGATGTATGGTGAGCTGATGTGTCCTGCAAGATATCTGCACATCTACTTACAAAAACTGATCAAAGAACAGGACTAAAAAAACTGGAATTTCTCTAGCTTGACCTAATTGATGATCTACAAACAGATAATGCTAAACAGTAACCTTTGAACAGAAAATCATGCAGAGAGATCTATGGTAAAAGAACAAGAAATTATCTAGGCAACTGAATCTAAATCACTATATTGATCTTTCCAAATCAAGTCATCGCACTAAAAGTTGCATGGAAGAGCAAAACTGTGTTTTTGGTGGCAGCAATAGTGCCTTGACCTCAAATCATGGTCCTAGAAAGGGAGAAAGGAGATCAAGGCCTGCTATTGGCCTTTTTGAATCTTATTTTTTCACTGAAGTAACCTACTTGAGAAACTGAAACAAAAACAGCTATGCAAACCATCAAAAGCAACCTAATCTAACAAAGTAAAATGAATCTATGTAACAGAAATTAACTCATGAACTGAAGAAAAAACATATAAGTACAAAGCAAGAGGTTCTATGCAGCTTGGGTTGGGCCCTAACCCAAGAGCTTTAGCCCTTTGAAAGAGATCAGTGTTGGCTCAAAAACTGTTTCATCTTCATTGTCAAAAGAATAGCAGTCACATTACATAAACTGTTCTCTAAAAGGAACTCGAAAATAAGCTGAACAAGTGCTCCAAAAAATTGAAAAAATTCTACTAATGACTGGCTAACCTACTGAGGCTCTAAGCCCCCTTATTTATACAAATGGAATCCTCCAACAGTCCTCCTAAAATCAAGGAACTTGGCTTCCTAGAACTGGAGATAAACAACAATCCTTCTTTACTTGCTCGAATGCCCCTTGGAATGTGGACCTTTGTGCTCCAAGTTGCTGATGGAGGATTCAAGGAAAGGGGTCATAAAGGAAGGAGACACCCCCATACAAATCCTCTTCCCTGTTTTCCTCAAGTTTTGGTTGCCATTTGCTCATAAATCCCTTGACTTTGCCCAAAATTGACCAAAACATCTGCATAAAGCACACATTAGACTACATGGCAAAATGACTAACCCAATTCACTCTATTAGCATAAATATATTCAAAAACATGTGATAAAATAATGAGAATGGTGGATTAAGTCGAAATAAGAGGCAAAATGAGCTCATATAATTACCCATTTCTGGGCTCATCAACACCCCCCTACTGAATGGGTTGCTCATCCTCTGAGCAACTAGTCTAACTCTTCATCCTTGATGGCTCTGACAGATTCCCTGACATCCCATGCTTCTGATGTGATATCTTCCTCTTTATCATGGGAACCTACCTTCCTATCCACCTCTTCCCACTATTTCTATTCTTCCTCCTCTTTTACTCCTTCCAATATTCCTAGCAGCACTGGAGGACTGAATTTAAGGTCAATACGATTGGCCTTCAAACTTTGCATAGAGTGCTTGTACAGTGGCACTCTCCTCATGGCTTCCCTCATCTTGTTTGGGAAGTGATACTCCTTGATCCATAGGCTGTGTGGCAATGTGTTCCACCTTCTCATGCAGGCATGAATGCAGTCATCTCCAAACAATCTCTCCATGTCCTCGAAATGAGCAATAACCTAGGCCTGCTTATCAACATATTCTGGGACAACTTGAGGATTAGCTGCAAGGTGTTGGTGGGCATATATGAGAGCCATGGGTTTTTCTCTAATCATCAGGGGTTCATTCAGCTCTTTTGCCATCATTTTCTGGATTTCTACTGCCCTTTTCTCTTCATGGCTCATCCAAGATGCCATGGCCATCAGCTGCAAGTCTCCCAACGCAGCATTTGGATCGCATAATGTCAGTAAGTGCCATGTTGTGCAAGTAAAACTTTGCTAGCTTTGCTAGCTTTGCTTTGTCCTCAGCTGAACTGTGATCACATAGATGCATGAACTGGCCATAATCCTGAAAAGGTATTTTGTCCCTCTAGCCCAGTGTCTTGATCTGAAATTGGAGCCACTGATCCTTGAGGTAAACTGCATATGATTTGGCTAGCTACCTGCACTGTAATGCCTTGATAGCCTAGCTGGCCATGCAGGCTAATTGGGCTTCCTTTTCCTGTAGCTTCCTTCTCAAGATCAACACCTCATTTTCTGCATGGGATTCCCTTTCCTATTGTTGTTTTATTAATGCCTCATTATCTGCCTGGGGTTCCTCTTCCTGTTGCTGTCTTTTTAAGACTGACAACTCATTTCCTCCTTGAGGTTCCCTTTCTTGCAGCTACTTCTTCAACATTTCATTTTTTTCCTCCAAGTGAGATCTTCTGATGCTTTCCGTATGCCTGACCATGCTCAATTATTTGCCCATTTCTCTCAACTTGTTTTCCATGTGCCCAATTTCTTCCACCCCTTTTGATTTTGTAATCTGCATCCATGTATGGGTCCTAACTCTTTCCTTTTCCAGCTCGAAGAAAAGAGAGACTGCAAACTTTTGTGGGATGATTTCTCCTCCTTCCAGGAGGTTGTAGTAAGAGCCTGAGTTAGGCTGAGGTCCAGGCTCTGGTATCTCTTTTGCCTTGTCTTCCTCCTTGGTATGTTCTTCTGCCTCTTTTTCAAGTTTTTAAGTTTCTTGGAGCTTTGCCAATGTCTCTTGTAGAGAGGTCTGCGCCTCCTATAGGATTGTTTTAGAGTCCATTAGTTTGATCCTTTATTTCCAAGTAGAAGTCTTAGGACTTCCTCCTTCATAAGTGATGGGGCTTTTGGAGGGAGATTCCTCCCTTGTTGCAGTAGGGACATACTCAATGATGATGGGCTCCTTTGAAGGTGGTTGAGGCTTCCCCATCTTGATTTTGGTGCTTTTTCGAGCCTTGAAGTACATAGGTGGTTGTCTCTTCCTTTTCCATTTGGGCTTGGATGGAGTACTAAGTGTAGCAAGAATAGTTGCTGCCTCTCTTGCTAGTGTCTCAGGAGAAACTTCTTCTTGTTGTGCTTCTTCCTTTTCATCTGTTGTTTTACCTATTTCTGTTGGTTTGTGTCTACTGTCTCTGATTTTGTCTTCTCCTCTGCTTATTTAGTTTCTGCCTTTCCTGTGGCAGCCTTTTTCTGAACTGTCTTAGGCTTCTTCTTTTCAATTCTTGTCCTCTTCTTTTTCTCTGCTGTGGTTTTACCCTTTTTTGCTTTTGATTCTTTCTTCTTCTCTGCTTTAGGCTCATCTGTAGTGGTGTCATGTTTCTCCTTTCCTCTATGTTTTTATTATTTTTCTGTGTGGGGTTCCTCTTATTCATGGATTTCCTTCTCAGCTTCCCCTTTTTGCTCCTCCTCTTCATTGCCAGATGGACTAAGGTCATCAGTGAGAGTTTTTATATCATCCTCTTTAGTCATGTTCTTGAAAATCTCCCAGGCTATGGGGATTGTGTAAGTGTGGAGGGCATCCTCCACCAGCAATTTAATTAGCCCATGGTGGGCCAATGGGTCTGGAACCCTTGCCTTCAATTTGGTGCTAGACTCTATCAAGGATTGGAGGAGAAAATATGGAAGACTGAGTTTTCTGGATGTAGGAAGCTCCATGCCATATCTTAGTTCATGTAACAGTATGAAAGATACCCATAGAATATGTTGTATCTTCCTTCACAGGAGATATATTTCATGATCTAATAACTGAACTCACCCCATGGATAAGGTATACTCGTCCTCCTGATGTCATTCTTATCGTCCACAAGAGGTTCATCAGGCTGGAAAAAGGTATTCTTGGCCACTTGACCCAGTGGTTTTTCTTCTTTGCTCCAGGGGAGTCCAAGTGGTAGACTTGTGATCCTGCAGATGAACTCTGATGTAATTCTATGGTTAGACCCCTGAAACTGACGGTGGCATGGGTTTTTGAGTGAGGTTTTAAAGACTAAAAATTCCTCTGTGACTTCCTCATCATACCCATGAAACTTCTCAAAGAAAGGCATCCAATTTGCCCTGGTAAAGAGGCCTACCACTTCTGGATGTTCATGTAGCTTAGTTGAATTCTGAGGCTCCTTCCTCATAAAACCCCATGTCATGATGTTCAGAGATTGCTGGAAATTCCTAGGTGAGGAGGAAGGCAGCAAATTTCAGACCCAGAAACAAAGGAACAGCTAAGGTTTTCTTGTTGGAACCAAAGGGAGAGTTTTTCGTGTTCCTCCTTTTTAACAAAAACAAATTTCAACTTTCCTTCCTTCCAAACTCTGTTCTTAAACTTAATTTACTTCTCGGTCTATTTGAGGAAAATAATATCTTAAAAACGGAGAGTATACAAGACAATGTTTTTTCCTTTTCACAAAATAAGCAGACTACCCAATGCAAATTAACTTTTTTACAGGTTTAATTTTCCAAGGTTGCATCATCTTTTTACACAGGAGAATACCACGGAGGAGAAAGAGACAGTTTTTCAGTGCAAAGAGCAAATGGAGAAACTGTATATATATTTTTAAAAAACATAGGCAGACTCTGTTCTCACTTTTCCCTTCTTTCCAACTTAATACTTCACTTCAAATCCCACCACCTTTTGTATATTATGGAAATGCAGAGTGGGTTTTATTGAGCCTACCTTTTCGAGCTCGAATTTACCAAAAAATCTCGAATTTTCCTTTGTGATGCTACTCACTGGCCCTCCTGTAGAAGGGCTCCTATAGGAATGTGTTTCTGCTCTTGTAGAGTCCGATACTACTCCTATAGAGCCTGATAAGCGAAAGGGTTCTGAAACTAGAAGTAAGTGACTGTTTCGAGGCTCTGAAGGTGGTAGGTAGGTTGTTGCAGTCGAGAGCACGATGATGAAAATGAAAACAAAGGTGATGAAGGCATCAACTGCAGCGTACTTAAGCTTACGGGAGAGAGTTGCGGTGATGAGATGAGGTGGCAGGAAGGGTACGTTACCCTCATCCGGACCGTTGGTCCCTACTTCAGTGCCATTATGAAACTTCATGCCACCTACCCACAATCATTTCCACCATTTCACGTTTGGATGCCGCCACTACCTGTTTTGAGTTTTTCCCGAGTTGACTGAACACACGTGCCGATTGCACCCACGGAGCGTTGTTTGAACTGGATGAGGCGCTATTTGAACTGGATGAGGGTGGCCAGTTAGCTGGCCACCGATCTCATTTAATCGCAACCATCTCACATTTCCATGTAGTTTCTAAATTATACTCATGCAACAGAGGAACAGGTTTAATCACTTACCTGTTAGTCGCTACCGTGCCGTTGCATGCTCAGACTTTGGCATTTTATTCATGGATTGCTGGTGTTGGCGCCCGTGGCTTCTGAATTGGTGGCTTGGCTATGTTATGCTGGTGAAATTTAATCAGGACCAGTTCCTTGCATGTTATATCATCTGTGGCTGCACTGACCCTGCCTCTAGAGCTTGATTTTTAAGGGGATCAGTTGTTACAAGAATTCTACAGGATTTCCTATAACTGCTTCTCCCTCTAAAACTTTTGGCTGAGGCTTGAGCAGGGACTGGAGAGATAGTTGAGGAAGGTTCTGTTGGTCAAGGAAAAGAAGTTAAGTCCAGGGTGCTGCTGTTTTATTCTTCATCATTTTTTTTTAACCCAAGAAACAAGATTTCTGTGTTTTCTGTGCAAGGAAGAAAGATGCGAGTGGAAATGCAGTGGTGCAAGCATGGAATGGAGAGTTAGGAGGATGAATGGTGGTAGGGGGGGTCCACAGGCCTTCTGGACAAGTTTTTATCCCTCTGATCCTTTTTTGGACTTGATTTCAAGCTCTCTGTGGTTTCTACAGGAGCCTTCTATAGAATGCACAGAGCTTCTTGTAGGATGCATAATTTCCAGAACAAGTGAGACCAGGGACTGGGAAAAGACAATTGCGATGGAGTAATGATCTATCAGAGGTGTATTCAACTTGGCCATGTCCCTTTTTCTTCTGTGGCCCTCCTGCAATCTGCAATGCATTCAAAAGAAGTTAATTTTCTTGTTCCTATTTTTTTTTTCTTTTTTTTTCTCTCTTTTTTTTTTTTTTGAGACGAGGTTTTCACCCTCACCGCCTGCCTTGGGCGCCTCCAAGGGGAGGGTTTCACCCAGGGATCTTTTATTTTCCTCATTTTTTTTTTTTAGGATGTGGGTGGAGTGGAGGCAGAGACTTGCTCCACTATCAACACTGTCTTACTCAGATTCTCAATGAATTCTTGCTTGGAGAGGGGCTTCTTGTAGATTTTCAACCTATTCCCATTGACAAGCATGGGGATGGCTTCTTCATCGATGGTCCTGATCGTGACTGAACCACTGTCATTGCACCTTTCTACTGTGTACGGTCCCAGCCATCTTGTCCTTAGTTTGCCCTTGAAATCTTTATACCTTGAATCATACAGCAGCGCCCAATCTCCTTCCTGGAATTGTTTCTCTTTGAGGTGTCTATCATGCCATATTTTCCTTTGAAGTTGGACTACCTCTGAGTGGAAAAGGGCCTACAATCTTTGTTCATCCAATCCATTTAGCTGAAGTAACATTTCCTTTTGTGCATGGTTGAGATCTAGGTCCAGCTGAGTTGCCATCTTTAGTGTGTTATATTCAAATTCTATTGACAACAAATCCTTCTTCCCATAGACCAACTCATAGGGTGTGAACCCTGTGGTGGTCTTCCAAGTGGTGTTATAGGCCCAGGTGGCCTCAACCAATCGATCTACCCAATATTTTCTGCTGCTGCTCACTACCTTGGTCAAAATTCCTTCCAAAGCTCTGTCAGTGATTTCCACCTGTCCATTTGCTTACGAATGATAAGGGGTGGAAGTTCTGTGCTTAATTTTTTTATGTGTGAGCAGGTCTTCAATCAGATTGGAGGTAAACTAACTCCCTTGATCTATGACTAATTATCTTGGATATCCAAACTTGTAGAATATATTCTCTCTCAAAAACTCAGCTACTTTTTCTTCTGTTGCTTCCTTGATTGCCTTTGTTTCTTCCCATTTTTGTCAGATAATCAGTGCACACGATAATGTAAGATTTTTGCTTTGAAGGAGGGTTGACATGACCCACAAAGTCTATGCCCCACTTCTCAAATGGCTCGAAAGTCACTTGAGGTTGCAGGGGCATCTCATCCCTTGGAGTAGGTTTCCCCATCCTTTGACATCAGTCACACTGGCCAATATATCTCCTTACATCTTGATGAAGAGTGGGCCAATAGTAACCTACTTGCAGGATTTTGAATGTAGTCCTCTTTGCTACAAAATGGCCCCCACAGGACCCATCATGACAGGTTAGGAGAATTTCAAAAACTTCCTCCTCCCTAACACATCTCCTCAAAACCTGATCTGGGCCAAGTTTGAAGAGATTGCCCCCAACCCAGGTGAAAGGGGCACTTTTCCTCACGATCTTGCTCTTCTCTTTTGAGGACAAGTGTGGCGGGAACTATGCGGAAACCAAGTAATTCGTTATATTAGAAAACCATGGAGAGAGTACTGAGATAGCAAATAGGTGTTCATCTGACATTTGATCATCCACCATTCCTTCTTCACCTACAGGCCAATCTATTCTAGATAAAAATCAGCAACAACATTTTCCTTACCTGGCTTATCAACAATGGTTAAATCAAATTGCTGCAATAAAAGCAACCATCTAATAATGTGAGCATTTACATCTGGTTTGTTCATTAAATACCTAATGGCAGCATGATCTGCGTGTACAAATGTTTGATAGCTGGTGATGTAGTGTCTGAACTTATTTAGGGAATGGACTACAGCTAGGAGCTCCTTTTTGGTTATAGTGTAGTTTAATTATGCCTTTGACAAGTTTTTACTTACAAAATATATGGCATAAGGCAGCTTCTCATCAATTTTCCCTAAGGCTACTCCTATCACTTTATTTGAGGCATTTGTATGAATGTGGAAAGGTAGGGCCCAGTTTGGGCCTCTCAAAATTGGGGCAGTCATTAGTTTACTTTTCAAGGTATCCAAAGCCTCTTGACAGTTGTCAGTCCATATGAACTCAACATCTTTTCCCAAAAGACCAAACAATGGAGAGGCTAGCTTACTGAAATCCTTAATGAATCTTCTATAATACCCTGCTAAACCTAGGAAACTTCGAACATCTCTTACCTTTTGAGGAGGTGGGACCCTTTGGATGATGACAATTTTTTTGGGGTCCACCTGTAATCCTTGCTGAGAGATTACATGACCTAGCACAGTCCCTTCAGTGATCGGGAATTCACATTTTTCAGGACTGAGGGATAGGTTCATTTCAATACACTTGTCCAAAACTTTTCCTATGTTACGCAAAGCTTCCTGGAAGTTAGAACCATAAGGGGTAAAGTCATCCATATAGATTTCCACTACATCATGAACCAGTTCAGCAAATATACTCAATACTTCTCTATGGAAAGTGGCAGGAGCATTGCACAATCCGAAAGGAAGGACCCGATATGCAAAGGTACCCTAAGGACAAGTGAAAGTGGTCTTATCTTGGTCTTTCGGGCTGATTTGGATCTGGTTGTACCCGCTAAACCCATCTAGGAAGGAGAAAAACTTCTTCCTTGCCAGGCCATCTAACAATTGATCTATGAAAGGCAAATAAAAATGGTCCTTCTTGGTGGCCTTGTTTAGTTCCCAATAATCAACACAGATTCTCCACTTCCCATTTTTCTTTGGCACTAGCACCAAAGGAGAGACCCATTCGCTGTCGGAGATAGGGTAGATGAATCCTGCATCCAGTAACTTTTGCAGTTCTTCTTTGACAATGTCCTTAAGGGTTGGATTCATCCTCCTCTGAGGGTACCTGACTGGTTTTCAATCTTCCTTAATGTAAATGTGATGAGTATAAACTGAAGGGTGCACTCCCTTCATCTCCTTATAGCTCCAAGCAAAAACATCTAAGTGGCTTCTTAATAAGCTACATAGTTCTTTCTCCTGAGAGGTGGATAGGGATGAGTTGATCTTCAAGGTTCTTTCTACGTCGAATTCCACATTCTTAACTCGGAGAGAGGTCGGGTCAGTCACACAGAGATCAACTAAAGGATTGGCTTGGGTTTCTTCCACCATCTCTTCTAATGGCAACACACTGGGGGGTGGATTCTGAATCAAGTTTTCAATAAGATCATCCTCGGTTTGTGAGCCCCCCCCCCATGGTAGCTTCCACTGCACACAGTGGTGCGGAATAGACTTCATCCTCATCTTCCTCCTCCAACCAAAGAGGTAAATCATGTTCTAACAAAGGTTGGGCAGGAGGATATAGGACTAGCTGTTTGGACATATGCCCATTCTTGATTGTCATGTTCCCAGCTCGACAACTAATGTAGGCATCTACAGTAGCCAACCAGGGTCTTCCCAGGATGAGAGGATACCCAGTGAGCTTTGCCTTTGGTTGGAGAACTAGGAAATCAGCAGGGTACTCCCAAGAATCAATGGATACCATTACATCTTCCACAATCCCTTCTAGGGTCATGGTGGAGCGGTCTGCTAACTATAGTACTATTGTGGTCTTTCTCAAGGAGCCCTGAAGGTTGAGCTTGAGCATAGTGTCTTTGGTCATCACATTAATGGTAGCCCTAGATCAATCAGGGTATGGGGGATTATGGTGCCATTTATGTGGACATCAACTACAAGACTTCTAGGGTCTAGATATTTTGGACAGATTACCTGCCCCAACATCAGGTCGGACAGTTGTCCTATGACATTGATAGTTGGAGCATCTCTCCTGCGCTTGCCTGGGTGCCTGAAGCACTTCTTCTTGATCATCTTGTTGTATATAGGTACATCCTTTATGGCTTGGAGAAGTGGTATCTTTACACATAATTGTTTCAATTCTCCCAGAAGTTTAGTTTCTTTTAGGGTAGGTTGTGTGGTTCTAGTTAATCTCTCAGGAGAGGGTGGAATGGCTTTTGGTTCACTTTCCTCTTTTTCTTCCTCATCCTCCTCAGGGGGAGGTTGGTTATCTGGGAGAACCTTCCCAGGTCACAAGTTGATCTCTTGAATCCCCACAGCATAGGTTGGGCATGATGTTTCCCCACTATATACCTGTTGGGCCTGTCTGTTATACGGGTTCGGGTTCGGTTGAACAGGTATTTGGGGTTGCCTTGGTGGAGTAGGAGGTAATGGTTATGGTTAAGCAGGTGGTGGAGGCAAAAGAGAGCGAGGAGAGTTGTACTGGGGCCTCCACCCCTGATGAGGTGCATTCCAAGTGAGGTTGTGGCTGAGCATAAGAGTGAAATGAATGAGCAGCTCGTTGAGCATGGTATTGAGATGGATATAACCAAGGAGGGGGTGTGGACCAGGAAGGATGAGCATAGGGACCCCAAGAAGGCATGGAAGAGGCTTGATTGGGGTTGTATTATGTCTGGGATGTCCCTTGCATTCCCTACTAGTAAGGTCTGGGCCCATGTGGCCTCCTTTGGTTCATGAAATAGAGTGGTTCGGTGGCTCCTTCGGCCCCCTGGTATGTAACTTTAAGTCAGGGCAAGGAAGGGCACTGATTCGTAGAATGGTCTTCTTCACAGACTGAACGCACTTCTATAGAGTTCAATGGACATTCATTCCTAGGATGACTTCTGGTGCATCTGGGATAAAAAATGGCCAAAGCCTTCTCTGCTTCCTCTTGTTTTCTTTTGATATGCAGGGTATCCATTAGCATGGCAAGAGTTTGCCTCATCTCGCTCTTGAAATCTTCTAACAGATTTTCAAATTCACCTCTAAGGGATGAAATGGATGAGGATGTATTGGCTAAGGGTTGACTTCCCTACCTCTATTTTTGGCTTCCCTAGAATGGTTTCTAAACACAGTCTTTATGTCTTCATAAGGTAGTTGGTAGATGACCCCCCCAGCCATCAAATGGAGGGTTTCTAGAAGGTCTTCAGGGACTCCTCTAAGCAAGACCAACTTCAGAGATTCGGGGTCAAGTGTGCACCTAGCCCTTTTATAACTACGCTGAAACCTCTCTTCATAATCCTCCAAGGATTCATTGCTTCCCATGGTCATTCAGAAGATTTCTTCCTTGGTATCCTTTGACCTACAGTGGTCTCGCTATTTGTTGTTAAAGGCTTGTTGCATCTTGAGCCAAGTTGTGATGTTGTTGCTAGTTAACCCCATGAACCAACACAACATTGCATCCTTGAGGGTA
Source organism: Pinus tabuliformis (assembly GCA_031772625.1). Classification (NCBI taxonomy): domain Eukaryota; kingdom Viridiplantae; phylum Streptophyta; class Pinopsida; order Pinales; family Pinaceae; genus Pinus; species Pinus tabuliformis. The sequence goes on along the minus strand of CM062811.1, from coordinate 140,824,925 downwards.
GAAGGAAACAGTTTCAACTTTTTCTCATCTTCTGCATAGTCATAGGTTCGACAGATAATAGAAAATTCAAACAAGAAGGTATCAGATCTTCAGTAGTCAACCCATGGAAGTGAGGTAAGACTGAGGGACTTATGTTCTTCATTTTAGTGTCCCCATTGGTCTCTCGAATGGGAAAGGTACCCTCTACTCTTTCCCCATTCCCTCTAACATTTCTGTTTTTAGCCATGGTCTCGGGAGGAATGGTTTCTTGCTCTTCTTCTTCTATAGGATCTTCGTATATTTCTGGTGGTTCACCTATAGGTTCTTCTAGATCACTGCCATCGAAGAAGAGAGAAGGGTGACTGTGTGATGTGGTGGGGGTGTTGGGTAGGAATTTTCCTGAATTATCTCTGTTCCTACGAGGCATGAAAGGAAATCTCTTTTTGGGTGATTTTTGTTTTTTTTTTTGCTTGTACCTGCAAAACTGAAATGGATTGAACAACAAATTGCAACTATCTGAAATGAACTTGCTGAAATGAAACTGCAGAATTGAAATGAAAGCAAGGAAATGACTAATCTACTTTGCTGGAATGGAAATTGCAGAATTGAAATGAAAGCAGGAAATGACTAATCTACTTTGTTGGAATGGAAATTACAGAATTGAAATGAAAGCAGGAAATGTCTAATCTACTTTGCTGAAATGGAAATTGCGGAATTGAAATGAAAGTAGGAAATGTATAATCTACTTTGCTGAAATGGAAATTGCAGAATTGAAATGAAAGCAAGAAATGAAATCAAACAACTACTCTACTTTTGCTGAAATAAACTACTTAGCAGAATGTTGCAGTAGAAAATAGAAGAAAAGCAGTAATCACAAAATAATCTGACGTTTTCCCAGCAACGACACCAAAAAAGTGGTGAGAACCAGTATTATAGCAATAATGTTGCAACTCCTGGGGCTTCCAACTTTACTTTTATCAACTCGGTAGTTCGTAACAAACTTGGAAGCGACGGTGCTATATGCACAAGTACTAGCTCTTACTACAGGCTGTCACTTGGTCAGCTGGCGCAAGATCACTAGGAGCTTAAGCCAACTTCTATGAATTCTTAGAAGAAGCTTTTAAATGCGATGAAAGAAAGCTAACTCTATAGAGGCTATTATATTTGTAGAAAGAGAAAGAAGATTGGAATGTAAAAGCAAACCCTAGAAAACCCTAGCAAACCCTAATTTACCCACTAAACCTACTTTTGCAGGAAAAGAGATGAAAACTGATGAAATGAGTGCCATTGACTACTGAAAAGGTAAATTACATTTATTCAAGCTAATTCTGAAAAGAAATGAGAAAAAAACGTCTTTTTGTGCTTTTGAGTGTTTTTATGTGAGATTAGTATGCTTGTGATTTATCTGGTTGTGACTGTGCGGAGGTTTGGTGGTGAAGGAAGATGTATTTGGCTTTTTCAAAGGTGGAGAAAGGTGTGGAGAGGTCCTAAGAAGCCCCTAGTACCCTTTTTAAGACTTCCATTTCAATCGGATTTCGAAAAACCACTTACAAGGGATTCTACGGGAGGCCGCAGGGAATCTACAGGAGGATCTACAAGAGGAGGCGAAGAGCTATTTTTGGAGGTTTTGAAGGTGGAAAAATGATGGGAAAGGGTAACTGAAGTCTGGATGAAGGTGTTGAGGTGTCTGGAGCTTGTCAAGGAAGATCAAGAGGGAACATGATGGTCGGATTTGTTTAAATGGCAAGAGGGAAGCTTATGGAGAAAAATGCAGAAATTAGGGCAGATTGCAAAATGTTGAGAATGGCTTGGGAAATATATGAGAAGTGAGCTGGTATTGGTTGTTTTATGGATGTATGGTGAGCTGAGGTGTCCTACAAGAGATCTGCACATCTACTTACAAAAACTGATCAATGAAAAGGACTAAAAAAAACTGAAATTTCTCTAGCTTGACCTAATTGCTAACCTACAAACAGAAAATGTTGAACAGTAACCTTTGAATAGAAAAGAAGGCAGAGAGATCTATGGTAAAAGAACAAGAAATGATCTAGGAAACTAAATCTGAATCACTATATCGATCTTTCCAAATCAAGTCATCACACTAAAAGTTGCAAGGAAGAGCAAAACTGTGTTTTTGGTGGCAGCAGTAGTGCCTTGACCTCAAATCATAGTCCTAGAAAGGGAGAAAGGAGATCAGGGCCTGTTGTTGGCCTTTTTGAATCTTATTCTATCACTGCAGTAACCTACTTGAGCAACTGAAACAAAAACAGCTATGTAAACCATCAAAAGCAACCTAATCTAACAAAGTAAAATGAATCTATGTAACAGAAATTAACTCATGAACTGAAGCAAAAAAATATAAGTACAAAGAAAGAGGTTCTGGGTAGCTTAGTTTGGGCCCTAATCCAAGAGCTTCAACCCTCTGAAAGAGATCAGTGATGGCTCAAAAATTGTTTCATCTTCATTATCAAAAAATAGCAGTCACATTACATAAATTGTTCTCAAAAAGGAACTCGAAAATAAACTGAACTAGTGCTGCACAAAAGTGTGAAAAATCTATTAATGACTAGCTAACCTACTGAGGCTCTATGCCCCCTATTTATACAAATGGAGTCCTCCAACAATTCTCCTAAAATCAAGGAACTCAGCTTCCTAGAACTGGAGATAAACAACAGTCCTTCTTTACTTGCTCGGTTTCCCCTTGGAATGTGGACATTTGTGCTCCGAGTTGCTGACGGAGGATTCAAGGAAATGGGTCATAAATGAAGGATACACCCCCCTACAAATCCCCTTCCCTATTTTCCTCGAGTTTTGGCTGCCATTTGCTCATAAATCCCTTGACTTTGTCCAAAATTGACCAAAAAATCTGCATAAAGCACACATTAGACTACATGGCAAAATGACTAACCCAATTCACTCTATTAGCATAAATATATTCAAAAAAATGCGATAAACTAATTAGAATGGTGGATTAATTCGAAATAAGAGGCAAAATGAGCCCATATAATTACCCATTTCTAGAGCTCATCATACATCTAGTTGTCCATATTTATTTTTTTAATAAGGTCATTGGTTATAAGATCCCAATCCAAACTATTTTACCAGAGATTAATGAAGAAGGTAAAATCATACTGGAAAGGTAAACAATCCTTGAAACAAGGATTAAGTAGGCAAAAAATTAGGAAATTATTGAGTACCTCATCAAATAGAAGACCCTACCAATGGAATAGGTGACATGAGTAGATGAGTTATTCACGTAGAAACACCCACAATTAATCAAGTATTGAGGAAAACACTTGTTCAAATAGGAGGGGAATTCTAAGAATAAAACCCATTATTGAACCATAGATATTGAGTTATTACATTTCTATTATTATATTAGTACGTAGGCCATAAACTTCATTGTACCTTTTGTCTCCTATATATATAACAAGGAGAGATAATTTTAGGATCATCTCATCTTGTATTTTGTATTATATTCATTGTAAAAGGAGGTTACTCAAGGTGGATTGTATTCATTGACTTTTTATCGTTTTGCAAGCTCCTTCCAAGAAACACCAAATTTCTCTCCATGCCCTATTAGGTTTAATAACATTACAAACATTGAAATTAATTGGCCACATCAAGAAATGCAAAGTGATTGTGTTTATTGATAGTGGAAGCTCCCACATATTTATCCATAAAAGAGTGGCATAAGATACCCATTATTATTTATGTCCCATATCTAATTTTCAAATTATGATTTTCAACGATGGCGTAATGAAGTGTGGACGTAGATGTGCAAATATGAAACCACAAATAGGTGAGTATCATCTAAAAAGTCACATAGTTTCCATTGAAATGGGAAATTGTGATATAGTTCTTGGCAACTAATGGTTACACACTTTAGGAACACTCACCATGGATTTCAAATCATGGTGAATGAGATTCATGTAGGAAAAGTAGAAGCATACCCTAAAAGGGGTTACATTAACATTTTTTTGAAATGACACAAGTTTTAACACCTTCATGTGGGGAGAATTACCATGTTATTATGCTCATTCCAGAAAGTCAAACACCCACTATGCATGCTTGTAGGCATGATTTTGCATAAAAGAATGAAATTGAAAATATCATTAAGGAATTAGGTGACATTCATACATTCCAACACTATCCATTACTCATCACTAGTGGTCATGATATTAAAGAAGGATGATACTTGGTGCATGTGTCCTTACTTTTTGGCTCTCATAAGTTGATAGTTAAGGACATATTCCCTATCCTAATTATTAATGACCTATTAGATGAACTTCATGGAACCAAGCTTTTCATTAAAGAGATAAATATTATTAATATCACTTTTCATTCACATGAAGGTAATGGTGAGTTTTTAGGCATTCCTTTTGGCCTTTATTGATCTAGGGGATCTAGAAAATGTTTAAAAATTAAAGTGCTCAAAATCTCCCAAAACTAGCACTAAATCATAGAGCTTGTCATTCTGATTCCAACAATGCTTGAATCGCCTCAATCTGACATCATATGAGCAAATTTTGCGTTCTAAAGTTTTGGGAAAACAGGTAAAAGTTCAAAGTTGCAGTTTGACTTGTAGATGCACATACTTCCATGTGGTAGTGTATGTACCTGACACATGGCAGTATGGAATTCATCAAGGAAGAGCCAACCAGAAGTGGGCATGTGGAACAATCATGTGAGGGCAAGTGGTGCTGATGTCATCCGTTGCTAACTAGAAGTGGGCATGTGGATCAATCATGTGATGGAAAGTGGTGTTGATGTCATCCGTTGACTGGGCTTATGGTTCAATTTTTTGGACCAATCATAGGAAACCATGTGGGCTAATGATAGGGTGCCATGTTTCCCTATGAGAGGCCACCAAGTGACCTTACAATTGGTGCCAAATTTTTTGTTAACCAACTGCTAAGCCTCCACAGGAATCGAACACGCAACCTTTTAACCAACAGGCCAACGCCCAACCGTTACACCATATATGTCGTTTGAGGGTAGTGGGAGGATCGATGATCTCGTTCGATTGACTTGACCAATGATGGAGCATACAGGGTTGGGGCGCATGGGACATAGCTTGCGCCCATGGCCCATGGCCATGTGGTTACACGAAACCGACGATGAGAGGTAAGTATGGAGGTTGGGTGCGTGGATTATGGGCCACGACCCATCATCATGTAACTAAAAGGGAACTAGGGGGTGGAGAATATGGGTGGGGCTATGGCCCATTAAAAAATCTTTTAATTCAAAAAAACCAAATGCAGCAAGTACGCCTACTCCAACGACTTGAACCTGAAACCTCCGAGAAACAAATAAAATGTGCCACTGTTGGGACAAGGGATTTATTTGTTGAATGTTTGGAAGAGTAGGAGAATTTGTAAAGCAATTTTTGTACTAAAACTTTAGAGGGGAATATTTTGCTCAAATTTGAACCTTTTTTAGCTCAATAAGAGCCTAAATGGGGGTTTTTGAGCATTCTGGACACAATGGTTGTGTTATTTTTGCATATTGAATCTTGTAAATATGTAGCCCAATATGGGTGAAATCCATCAATTTGCATGTGTTTTATGCTTCATTTTTGTCCTCTTTTAGCTTTTAAATTTATGCAAATTAACTTAAGTTTGTGTACTTTTACAACCACGATCCATTACCTATAAACATAAACTAGCTTGAAAATTGTTTAATGAAACCTTCACTTTCAATTTTAGATAATTTTGGTATCATAGCATGGTTTTTGTGAAGGTTTGATAGAATTTGTAAGGTTTTTGAATGCTTACATGGTCTAGATTGAGGAGAGGAGAAGGAGCACTTGAAGAACCTAACCCTCAAATTGTCTCAAGAAGACCATATACTCCACAAGTGATGGCTCATGAAGAAGGACAAGGAAAAGAAATAATGTTTTAGGATGAGAGATCTTTTATAAAGTTTTCTTTGATATGAATGAGATGGTGAAAGTTGTGTATAATGAAAGAACAACACAATTGCAAGGAAAAAGTTCTAACCGACTGAAAGGTGATGGTGGTGATGGGAGCAAGCCTCCACCTTCTCCTCCTCCTTCACCTACATCCTCACCTCCTTCTTCACCTCCTTTTTCACCTCCTTCTTCACATAGACCAACTCTTCCAACATCTCCAAATGGACATACTAAGGCTCCTTTACTTAAGCTTGATGTCAAATTTGAATTACCAATGTATAATGGAGAAGTAAATGCTAAAAAATGTTGGATAATTGGGTTCTTCAAATTGGATTTTATTGCAGGATTCAAAATATTGATGATGATGTCACAAATATCCAACTTGCTTCTGTTTGTTTGGAAGGTAAAAATATTATCTCATGGGAGGCTAGAACTCAAGAATATTTGAAGAAAAGTGGTAAACTTATCTCTTCTTGGAATGCTTTTACAACTGTATTAAGGAGACAATTTTATGCATTAGCTTACATGCAAAAAGAAATAATGGATTACCACAATTTTAGACAAGCTAAAGGTCTAAGTGTCAAAAGTTATACTCAAGAATTTAGAAAAAGAGCATTAATCTTGGGTGTTGATTTTACCTCACATGATACTCTTCTTAAATATATAGGTGGATTGCATAGTTATTTAAGACATACTATACTTATGTTTAATCCCACCAATCCAGATGAAGTATGTTTATGCTACTCATTTAGAATCAAGAGGAAAGAATGTTCCTTAAGATTCCAACAAGAAACCCTTTAAATATTAAGAAAGGAAAGGGGAAATTTAAAGGCAAATGCAAGAAGAGTGCTACCTTCAAGAAATATGGAAACAACTTACTTAAAAACATTGTTCAAAAGACGGCCATGATGAATACCATTGTTGGAAATTGCATCCCAAATTGAGACCAAAGAAGTTGAATAACAAGGGGAAACAAAATACTGCTGCTACAACTCAACAAGATGTAGGATCCGATTCAGGTGATGAAATAAAATCACAACCATGGGAATGAAAGATATATCTTCTAACACAAGTACTAGTTCTTCTAGCAAGTATGTTGAATCTAAAAATGAAAAATAAAGAAGTGATATTTTTCATGTCATGGTCATTACAAAACATAGAAAGGTTGATACACTACTTGATAGTAGATATCAAGTCAATCTTGTTTCTGAAGCATTTGTCAAGAAAATTAATTTAGAGACTACACCTCATATAAAACATTACCCTTTGGGTTGGGTATGTGATGATGCCAAATTTCACGTGACAAGAAAATGTAAACTCATATTTTCCATCACTGCTAATTTGTAGGATTATCTTAGGGTTCCATATTTATATGACCAAAAATCCATATTCTATCGTCATGAGAACAAGTATCATAGTTTCAAAGATGGAGTTGAGTATATTTTTAGAGCACATCACAAGAAGATGAACTTATCTCTTGTTAGTGCAAGACAAATGAAAAGGCTTGTGAATGCTAGTAAGCATTTTGTGGTGTTGATGATAAAAGCTAAATATACCATTGAATTTGAAACTTTCTTAGGATGTGATTCTAAACTCAAGCATGAATTATTTGAATTTGTTAATACTTATGATAAGATGTTTCAGGAACCTAAAGGGTTACCTCCAAAAAGAGGAATCCAACATGAGATACAATTGCAATAGGATTCACCACTTTTTAATATTGGCATGTACAAATGTCAATCTTGGAGAATGCAGAGATCAAAAGAAAAATCCAAGAGTTGCTTGACAAAGGGACCATTAGACCTAGTACATCTCCTTGCGGGTCTCCTATTGTTTTGGTTCTAAATAAAGATGGTACATGGCACATGTGTGTGGATTTTCGAGCTTTGAACAAGATCATGGTAAAGAATCGTTATCCTCTTATTTGCATAGATGATTTCCTAGATCAGTTAAAGGATGTTGTTTAGTTTACTAAGTTATAATTGAGAAGCGGCTATCATCAGATAAGGATTGTTGAAGATGATATTTGGAAAATTGTTTTTAAGAAAAAACTAGGATTATTTGAATGGTTAGTTATGTAGTTTGGGCTTTGTAATGCACCTGCCACATTCATGAGAGTTATGAATTATGTATTACGATCATTCCTTGATGATTTTTCATATTATACTTAGATGATATTCTAATTTTTAGTAAGACTCGTGAAGATCATATTAAGTATGTAAAGCAAGTTTTAGATGCCTTGAAAAAGTAAAAGTTGTATTTGAAGATGTCTAAATGTGAATTGGGGAAAACCTGTTTGGTTTAATTAGGTCATATTGTAGGATTTGGTGAATTGAAGATTGATCCCTCCAAAGTTGAAGTCATTGTGAATTGGCCTAAACCCAATAATGTAACATAAGTTAGGAACTTTTTAGGAGCAACCCAATATTGGAGAAAATTTATTGCTAACTTCTCATCCATTGTAGCGCCATTACATGCTTTGATAAGTGTTAAGCAAGTCTTTTAGTGGGGAGGCAAGCAAAAGAAAGCCTTCGACACTTTGAAAGATAAAATTAGTTCAACATTAGTTCTAGCACTTCCGGATCTTAAACAATCATTTGAAATTTAAACTGATGCAAGTGAATATGCTAAGGGAGCAGTATTGATGCAACATGGTAAGGCAATATGTTATTATTCTGAGACCTTTTCCAATGCAATATTTAACTATCCAACTTATGATAAAGTGTTGTATGCTTTGGTACAAAACATGAAGAAATGGAAAAATTATTTGATAGGTAAAGAAACAATTATTCATATTGACCATCAACCTTTTCACTTCCAGATCTTAAACAATAGTTCTAGCACTTCTGGATCTTAAAAAATCATTTGAAATTCAAACCGATGCAAGTGAATATGCTAAGGGAGTGGTATTGATGCAACATGGTAAGCCATTATGTTATTATTTTGATACCTTTTCCAATGTAGTAATTAACTATCCAACTTATGATAAAGAGTTGTATGCTTTGGTACAAACCATGAAGAGATGGAAGAATTATTTAATAGGTAAAGAAACAATTATTCATACTAACCATCAACCTTTGCAATATCTTCAGTCGCAAACCAAGCTACAATAGGCTAGACATTTCAGATGGATGGGATTTCTATTACAATTTCATTTAGTCATCATGTATAATAAAGGTGTTTACAACAAAGCTGCAGATATGTCATCAGGGCCTATTGTTAATTCATCTGTCATTCTTAAGAATAGCTCAATCATGCATGAAAGTTAAATTGAATAATATGCTCAAGATGAATATTTTAAAGATGTTAATGCGACTTTGAGTGAAGAAAATCATGTTGAAGAGTTGGATTATCATGTTCATAACAAATTGTTTTATCATGTTGGAAAGTTTTGTATTCCACAGGGGGAAATAGTTAATGTCATCAGGGAAGCCCATAATTCTCTTATTGTTGGTCACTTTGGTGTAGGAAAAACAATTTCTTAGCTACTTATGTATTTTTATTGGCCTCATATGAATGAAATTGTATCAAGATATGTAAAAGGATATACTATGTGCATTACTAGTAAGCAAAGTAATAGGAAATTGGGTTTGTACACTCCACTTCATATTCCTTCTCATCCTTGGGAAATTGTTTCTATGGATTTTGTAGGGGGGCTACCTATGTATAGAAAAGGACATGATTATTTATATGTTGTAGTGGATCGTTTCGACAAAATGTGTGTTTTGATGCCATGTAAGAAATTGGTCACATTTGAACAAATTGCATAGATGTTCTTCCAAAATGTATGGGTTCACTTTGGGTTACCTACTTCTATTTTTTTATTAAGATTCTTAATTTATCAGGAATTTTTGGTCAATTTTATGGGAACTCATGGACACAAAGTTGAAGAAGAGCACAAAATTTCATCCACAAACTAACGTCCATATAGAAGTAGTGAAAAAAAAAATAGTGCATCTCCTTCGAGGATATTGTAACCACCCTCTTCCCACATTTACCCAAGCTAACTCGATATGATATGATTCAACTCCCCATGTATAGTTAAGGAAGTGGAATCGACAAAGAAAAACCAAACCAACCTTCCTTGAGAGCTACAAGAACCGCAAAGGCTAACCAACCACTCCAGGTGCCCAACCCCTGAGTTAACTTACATTTTGACTGAACTAGACCCCCAATAACTCCCATGACAAGCCCTACATGTGATTGAAACCCTCCAGTTGCTCCCATAACAAGGCCTCCATGTGAATGCAGTTGTTTTCAGGTAGTTTTGTGCCAATAATCCCAAAACCTAAGCCACTGTATTAGGGTTGGGAATTATGCCTCTGCCCAGAAATTGATGAAGTTCTTAGAAATTATAAATAAAAATAAGACAATGCCTCTAATGTAAAACTTGAACAAAAACCTAACCTGACTCATCCTAACCATGATAGGAATTTCGTAAAACACATCATGAACATGTAATGTATAGGTCATTAAAGCACATATGAACATAGGGACCTCATACTTATTTGAAAATCATCAAGGAGGTCTAATGCCCTCTCACATTAGCCACATTTATCATCTATTAGGTCATTCATACATTAAAATTTCGTCTACTAACCAAAACATGATGAGAGCCATAACTCAAGATTATCATAAAACTATACTTATAACCATCATATAACTAGATAAATAAAAACAATAGAAAAACCATCAAAGCCATATAAAAACAAGTAAATTTACACATAGAACATAAGAAGAAAGGATATATTATTAACATATGAAAATCCAACTAAGTCAGGGACTTCCAGATACCACCCGACCATAGGAGTTGAACCAAATCTCTCTTTCAGCCAATCACCCCCATGCCATATTCCAAGCATGAATGTGGGATCCCATGGAATAATCAATAAAAACCAAAATCGAGGCTTCTAGAGGCTAAACCACCTCAACCATCAACCCGTGATTCCATCTCACGGTCCTACATCACTAACCATCAACATATCGATATCTATCCAAGTTGTTAAGGGCTCCAGAGTGTTTGTTCCAACCTAAATTCTAGGACTAGTAACTCAACCCAGAGTTGTCGCCAGGCTCCATAGCGTTTGTCTAACCAAGGCTTCCAGGACTAGTAACTCAACCCACTAAGGGCTCTAGCGCATTTGTCCAACCAAGGCTTTTAGGACTAGTAACTCAACCCAAGTTGTTATAGGGCTTCCAGAGCGTTTGTCCAACCAAGGCTCCATGAACTAATAAATCAACCCACAAGCAAAAGAACATGAGAACCAAACAGAAAACAAAGATAAAACCCGCAACACCATGGCTATCCAGGAAATGGAAAGGCTTGGAAAAACCACTATCAATCTAGATAATCCTTTATGCCAATGAAAAATCATAACCAAGAAACCACATGCTTGTTCCATGCATGCCAAAACTAGCAAGGAAATCTTAAATGAAACTCAATACCTCCAAATAAAACCCATTGCAAATGCTGATCCCAGTATCCTCTTATGCTTTCCTACTTTTCCTTTGCCTTCTTGATCCAAATTCCAAGCATGCCACACTCCTCCAAGAGTGCTCCAAGAAAACTCTAAGTGTGCAAGAGTATGAGAGAGAGAGAATAGAATGAGAGTGCCAAAGAATGAACTAACCAAAGCTAACACTGACAAAAGATGCGTACTGATCCTCAGAATCCTTTTTATTAACGAGACATCTATTTTCTTAATTTTCCATTATTTTCCTTCAATTTCCTCCTCACATGCAACCTTTGACCTTTGACCTTCCTTTTCTCATATTTTCCATTATTTTCATAAATAAAATGCCAATAGATGCCTTGTTCTTTTCCAAAGCCTTTTCCATTGCCTTTTTCATAATAATTTCTCACCTATGTTATCCATATTATTGTACATTCATTTAATTCACTATGACATTCAATGGTAGACTCTATATTCGTTCCTTCAAAATCAAATTTCAAGGCACATGAAAGATCTCTATTTTCTCTGACATAGAAAACCTATTTTTGATGAAATAGGCACCAAAAATAGCTATATGAAATTAGCAAGTCTCTCCCACATGTTCTCAGCCATGATTTGAATCGAGAACCTTGGTGGTTTTTTCGATAGTTGAAATAGATCTAATGTCCACAAAACTATATGACAACAATAAATCACCATTTTGATTTGGTTCAGATGTAACAAAATGTCACAAAAATTTGACCACAACCTGAATGGAAATGCATCTAGCCTGCAGAAAAATAATATTTGTGATTTTTCGAAATTCTCCTTTAGTTTCTTGCAATATGTACTTGAAATTTACTGTCTAGAACAATAACCAATAAAAATGTTCATGGTCTTTGTTCTCTCTGAGTTTTCTTTCTCAATTGTGATTTTGACCTTGTCAAATAATTTTAACACTCCACTGATACCCTTTCCAATTGCCTATACTATTCTTTAACATTAAAGAAGTTTCAATATCTCAGAAAAATAACATCCCATTATCAAGTGAGCAATATTCTTGTCATGATCTTTATATAGCATGCACATGTTTGGTCCCTGTTTTGCCTTATTTTCTATGGAATTTCAGGATTTGATTCTATTACCAACACTTTGTTTGTGAATGACCTAAATATAACCACATCCATTTCTCCAGGGAATCGATTCGCTTGTTCATAAGAAAATATGATGTTGATTGTGCAATTGGCTTCCCTTTTGGTGTACTAAGATTGATTTCCACAAGGCCATTTGTAATCTACATAACCATTAGTTCCATGCTATCCAGATTACAATTGCATGCAATTCATAAGATTTCCTTCAATCCTCCATCATGATCCACAGGTATTGCATAGTGCTAACTTCTATGTTGACTCATTACACCAAGATGGAGTAGTTGTTACATGCATAGAAGCAATTTCTCTAATTTGAAAACCCTCACTATCATGTCTTCACAATTTGTTGCCAAATTTGAACCATCTAGCGTGAAACAAAGCCACACGTCTACAATTACTGTCTCCCTTCAGTGTGTTCAAATATAGGGAGTGATTGTGTTGCTCCTTGTCAAGAAAGGAGGTTACATTGTTTCCTAAAACCTTCATCATCGATGGTACCTTTGGTATATCACATGAAAACACAAAACCACAGGTTGTTTGTGGGGATGGTATATAGTGGTAAATGGTTTATAACAAGGGGGTGCGCAATTAACTAGAGCATGCCACATATGAAAAATGGTTTGGTCAAAACAACTAATTTCGGAACCCCCACCCCCTTCCAATAAAATTCAAATAGCCTGGGGGCACAATTAACTCCATCCTTTGATATTTAACCTCTAACACCTACCATTTGAAAGTCACAAGTACTTTATCTTGTATTCCTCCACTGTATTGGATGAATGGAACCTATCTGGATTTTGGTATATGGATATTAATTCTTTGTGATCAAAACTCCTTAATTCAAGAACCAAAAGATTATTTTCTTTGAGTGCACTATCATGGTTGTCATTAGACTTGAATAAATCTTCTCACCATATTTATAAAGTACTATATTGCATGCCTTCATAACCATAGATCAAAAGAAAACCTTTTGACAATAATCCTTGACATTGGATGTTTTTCTATTTGGCATAAGAAATATACCCCACATTGATGAGTGAAGGAGTTTAATGCTCTTTATATACGTCAATGCATTGATATTTCTCTGACGCATTGTGCAAATATATGTTCCTCCATTGTCTCGTGGCTTGACACTTGATGTTGTGTGCTAGCCTTGTAAACTTGGTTATATAGTTCAATGACTTGTGACTTTCAATCCTCATTGAACTTGAAGATTGGGCTAGGCCCCCATATTTTTGCATAAAATCAATTTTAAAAATAAAGCATTTTATAAAAGATATGATTTTACAATTTTAAAAATAAAGCATTTTATAAAAAAAAATATGATTTTACAATTTATATAGAACCATTTTGCCCAAAAAGTCACATGTTCTTGAAAGTCTGACCGGAAATCAATTGGAAAAATTCAGAAATTTTATTAGTAGTATTTCCTTTGACAAGAAAAAGCTACAACAAACCCATTGCTTCATAATCTTCTGACATGACTGTAATGGAGGATCAAGTAAGATAACAACTATCAGGGATGAAAATTTACACAAGGATATTCTTTGCCAACAGAACTATAACTACATAATAAATTTTGGTTGCTACAATGAGTTTGAATGAGAAAACAATGAACAAGCACGTAATGGGCCTCTTAATTTTTAGCATCGTTTATATCCAAGCACACTCTTTCAAACATGTAACTTTAGATATGAAGAAAGTTTTGAAACAACTTTCTTGAAACCTACTTTACGAAAAAGAAAATTCATCCATCACGACAAAACCTTCTCATGAGCTAGACTCATGAATTCCTCCATTTCCTAGTAGATCATCATGCAAATATCCATTAGAACATGTCAAACGACCTATTTCATCAACAATTCCACGTAGAATCATAGTCATTTGTAAAAACACTTCAAACATTATATGTGGAAGTAGTTTATAGCACTCATTTCTATTAGTTTCTTATGATAGTATTACCTTACTATCATCAACCAACTCCACAAGTTCGAGTGTTTTCTTCAAGTCAAGGTCTGCAAGAAGTTGTGTCTTAAATAAAATTCCCAATGTGTTAGTGAAGGTTCTTGCCTATATAGATTCAGATACTCATAGTAACAAATATTTTGCCACAAGGTCTATCTTGCCACATTGATCCTTCTACTTCACTAAAATAGAAATTGCGCCTCATGAGATCATAGCTTAATCATTTGAAATATTAAACCAAGTAAAAGATGAGTCTGCAAAAACAACACACAAATGTATAGGAATTTAGAATAAGTAGAAAATAATGATGCAACTAAACACCCAAATTGTTCGTGTCAATCTGAATAATATAAAACTTATGAATAACATCGTAGCTCCACAAACAACTTGCCCGATTGAAGGCTAATAGACCAAAGACAACATTAAAAGGCAAGGCTACAAGCAACAGACTTCTAGTGGTGGTGACAAATATGTGAGGATATCAACTAATTTGAGTGATAATAAGTACTCATGTATTTCATTATAGGTTTGTTCAGTAACTAAAATGAATAACATTGTTTGACATAAACTTTGGATCCATTTTGAAATATAGAGGATGGTGTACTCTAGATAAAAAAGAAAGACATCTTTAAGTCAATAAATATAATTAAAAGGAAATATATATATATATATATATATATATGAAAAAAATCACCCAAAAGTTGCATTCTTTCCATGATGGATAGGATAGTAATAAGTACAACCATAGGGTTGATCTTCACCTACTAATATGAATAACATTGTTTGACATAAACTTTGGATCAATTTTTAAATATAGAGGATGGTGTACCCTAAACTAAGATAAAAAAGAAAGACATATTTAAGTCAATAAATATAATTAAAAAGAAATATATATATATATATATATATATATATGAAAAAATTGACCCAAAAATTGCATTCCTTCCTAATGGATTGGATAGAAATAAGTGCAACCATAGAGTTGATCTTCACCTACCTTTCTTTCAATGAGATCTTATGTTCTTGTGTTCCAATATTGAAAACTATGCCTCCAAATGCCTTTGTAGAATTAAGACAAAGTATGATTTTTATTGCTTAGTTAAAGATTAATTCTGGTCAACTCCTTTGTGAAAAAACAGGGCGCTGGAAAAAGCCAAAAAAAAATGTGAGAAAAAAAAGTATGCAATTTTTTGTTTTTCGGACAAAGTAAAAACAGAAAAAAACTCATTAGCACAAGAGCCCAGAGCCATTTCTACGTGAGTATTTAGGCCTGGGATTTTAAAACCAAGGGAAGGGGCAAAGGCAATCTCTCAATGTCTCATATAACGCAAAAATCAGAAAGGGATAGGAATATGCGGCTTGACCACATCCACTCCACTGATATGTCACCACACACTTGTTGTTTGAATAATATTTATCAAACCGGACAAAACACAGCACTTGGCCTGCAGAAAAACTTTTACCATATAAAGTTGCACGTAACTCACCCATAGAAAAGCTTCAAAATCTATGTCTTGTTCCATATCCGCGTGATATTCCTCAAGTATTACCTTTACTTATTTCTCTGTCAATAATTCCTGAAAAGCTTTAAGTTTTGTCAACCCTGATGCCAAATCCGCAACTCTGACAGTCGCCGTGTCGGTTTTCTTATGGATAAGCTGCACATCGATAAAGTTAAGATGATCAGGGAAAAACCTCAACATGATTGATTACACAATTGACTTGATCATATACCAGATTCCTTTGGTTTCCTCGGAGCAAAGGCAGATAGAGCTGATCTGTACGAGAAATAGCGTGGTAAAGCAGAGTATAGTCATCCAGTCTAGTATTTAATTTTATTAAAATTCGTAGACTCACTTTGTTTCAGGTAAATCTTGCTGATGTATTGCCTTGGTCATGTAGCATGGGTGGCACCAAAATATAATTTTTTTAAACTAAAATAAAATGGTTATCTTTAAGTCGATTGCAGATTCCTCAAATAGATATATTTCAACATGGATACTATATGTCACCAGTAACCTAACATAACGTTGAAATTATTTTCCACTGCTATTGATTTTAGGTGATTAGAAGACTTTTTTTTGCATGGTTTAATTATTTAGCATTATGCTCATATGAGCTTACATCCATTTAACTATGCTCATTTATCATGAGCCAAATTCTTAGAAGTATAATTTTTTTGATAATATTATTAACTTGAGATTGTTTTTATATGGGCAAAGACACATTAAAGGAATAGAATATTTGGGAAGATTGCAAATTGTGAAGACAAATGGATTAGTTTTCACATTGTTACTTTTCTATACAACACAGGACAATTTCAAAGAGATATTGTTGCTTTTCAATACAACACAAAGGACAATTTGAGAGAGCTAGACAAAAAAATGACTAAACAAAGACTTCCCACTGAAAGTTGGAGCCACTCTTGAGTTTCCAAATGATATTACAGATCTCATTCACTTACCATGTCCCAAGCTTCTCAACGAAATGATTCTTAAGCCATGTTGATTCAAATAATAGCATAAAGATCCTGAACAATACTTTAAACGATTTTGATTACAGTAATTCCAAAGATAATATCATCAAAAATATGTGTGAATATCTTCCAGATTTGATTTCCAATAACACCATTACTCGGACAACAAAAATATTACCATACATTTTCAATCAGACTATTAATTACTTATCATAAAAAAAACACACAATCGTGTGTAACCATCTAGATATCAACCCTGAACACATGATAGTTTTTCCCGAAACCCAATTTATCATGGATAGCTTCACAACAATAATGTAGTTATCAAGCCATGGTCCACTTGCCATGAAAAAAATGTGGAGTCTAGTGAGATTGAACTGAAAGCACATCACAAGGGCTTGTCTCTTGTGGTAAGAAGCCACATGGGAAAGAGGAAAAATTAAAGTTTGAAACTCTGTAGCATTAGCATACTCAGCTGCGCACTACCATCTCCCTTGATCTTATCCTTTGATTCAATTTCATACCATCTCCCTTGATCTTATCCTTTCATTCAATTTCATACAATCCGTTATTGAAACGTGACCATAGAACCTTCTTAGACTCTCCACGTGACTTCGAACAGAGATTTCTTGTTTCTTTGCTTTGCCATGCACTTAAATTTTCAGATAAAAAGTAAACAAATTTAATGGACCCATCAATAAATAATAGGAAACAAATCCTTAAAAAAATTCTTGTACGCAGCCAATTCGACATTGTTCAAATACAATTACAACTATTTACTTTTATGATGTCGGAGACGTTTAGACACAGATTACGTGTCCCTTTGGTTGGCGTACATCGTACGCAAGCAGGGAGGTTGGTTGTGCAGTTCACACTATCAATCAATTTTTTTATTAGAAGGAAGCTTGGATTTGCTTGGATGAATAGTGTTTGTCCAGCTCAACGTGCTAAAGAAAACATTTTTAATATAATTAATTAATAATTAATTATAATTATTAAATTAAATTATTGATAATATTATTAGTAAATTAATACTTTTATTAATTAATTATTTAATATTTAATTATTATAAATCAATTAATTTTTAATAATAATTATTTAACATTAATTATGTTAAATATTAATGTTGATGTTATTTCATGAAGGGATTATATTCTAAATTCTATAATAATTTTAGATATTAAATATTAATAAAAGATAAAAATAATTTTTTTTAAAGAATTAAAAATATGTAAATTTCAAATTATTAAAAAAATAAATAATAATTTAAAATTTTATTTTCATAATTTAAAATCATTAAATTTTATTTTAAATGATAAATAATTCATTTTGTTTCACCAAATATTATTTTTTATTAATTAAATATTTTCGTTTAATTTAAAAAAAAACACTTCTAAACTCTACATTAAATTAAAAAAACACTTATAAACTCTACATTAAATACAAATGAAACAAACTACTCTTATATTAAACTGTAAAGTGAACTCTCAACTTAACCAATTTTTTTCAAAATACAAAACACGTCTCTCAGGCCACACAATATGCAAACTTCACACAAAACAAATTTGCCAAAATTCTCTCATGCTACACAATATACAAACTCCACGCAAAACAAATTTACCAGAATTCTCTTAACTCCACTTAGACTTGACACACAACAATCCACACACCATCAAGGGTCTACACACAGCAAGGTTCTATGCCAACATTCTTCACAGAATTTACGTATTGCAAGTGTTCACATTGTGCCAAACGCTTTTGGCAAGAAGTTTGCTCCATGTTTCATCTTTAGTATCCCGTCTTTACCACCACACTTACCTTGCATGTATAATTAGATGTTATAAAAATATAAACACATTTTAATTAATAGAAGTTTTGGTTTTTTTTTTTTTTTTTTTGTTAATTTTCGTTAAAATTTAGTAATTTTTTTTAGAATTATAAGTTTGAATAGTGTAATTTACAAAATTCTAGTATTCATGAAAACAAAGAGAGAAAACAAATTAAATAAGGTCAAAAAAAAGTTCTAAAGAAATTTTAAAAAAATAGCAAATTAAATCTAGTAAAAAAAGTTCTCAAAAAACTTAAAAGAGACCACAAATTAAATCTTGTAAAAAAATGAGATACCCATAAAAAATTTATGCTATACTTGTATGTTGTCATACACAAATATAAAAGAATATTCTCCAATAAGTAACTTAATCAAATAATTTGTCCCTATGCCAAAGCATGTTAATACAATATTGTGGCAACCAACTTTGAAGGAACCAAAGTAGTCATGGCAACCCTCTCAGTCCCACTCTCATACTAAAATCGAATAAACATAAAAACACTCAATTATGTAAAGCAAGGGAAACACTCAATTATGTAAAGCAAGGGATATGAAGGATTATGCACAAAAATGCCCCTAAAGGGGAAATATTATTAAATAATCATTCTAGTGTGTTACTTTTGGTGTACAAATAGTCTTTTTTATAATAATAGGAGACCATAAAAACTATGTCAAAATTGAACATATAGTTGAATCATCTGTATAACTTTCTCTAATATTATTTCCTTAAATCTTCCATCAATCTCTCAACCAAATTTTCATCTCTAACTTTCTTCATTTCTCTTCATTTGCACTCGTACATATACTTCTAGAATAAGGCTACCCCATTACAAACCATATAATTCAACATTACAAGTTTGAGTTATTCCTCACACTCCCACTTAACAATCATTTCTCTTTTTCACTTGGTCCTTTGTATTCATCTTTGGTCTTCATTGGTTCTCTTCATTCTTCTTCCTCAAAAAATTTTACCCTGTACCTACAAAACATAAACATTGTTGAATTCCATATAACAAAGTAGCCATCCATGAGAATACAAAGGTTGCCAACAATTGTATCATCGGTTCTCTAAGAAACTCTTTCTCGTACATGGTTCACCAACCATTCTTCAATCCCATGTCTATAAACTCTTATGTTTTATTCAACCTCCATCATCCTCCTACTCATCCAAGGTTTTTGGCTTACTCGTAACTACTTTCTCGTACATGGTTCACCAACCATTCTTCAATCCCATGTCTATAAACTCTTATGTTTTATTCAACCTCCATCATCCTCCTACTCATCCAAGGTTTTTGGCTTACTCGTAACTACTTTCTCGTACATGGTTCACCAACCATTCTTCAATCCCATGTCTATAAACTCTTATGTTTTATTCAACCTCCATCATCCTCCTACTCATCCAAGGTTTTTGGCTTACTCGTAACTATGCTCTTGATGCTCATCAAATTTTCTTCCTTTCAAATTTTTTCCTCTTTCGAACTTTTTCTTTTCTTCATTCAAATTCGACCAATTAATACCAAAGCCATTCTAAAGCATGATTATCAAGTCCCCGATTCTCAAAATATAGTTCCCTTTTCACCTGTTTTATGTTTCCTTGCCTCGATTTAGAAATCAACTCGAATTTCCAAATTGGACCCTCTTGTAAACATTCAAATTATATAGTCTTTTGAATTTGTTTGATGTAATTTTTTTAAGGTTTATCTTCTTTATAAACTTTGTATGTTACCTTCGAAATCCATATTTCCTTGATCAATCCAAAACCTCAAATCAAGCCCTCCATTCACCAAAGCACTTCAAACTTGGCTTGATTTAGCGATCAAGCCTAACATAAAAAACTTCCCTTTTCTTGCAACCACTGCAAAAGGAATGAAGTAGCCAAGAAAAAGAACACAAATAATAGAAAAAAGCTTGAAGTGATAAATGGAATTGGAATTTCCAAGTGTTACATGAGTACAAGAAGTTTGATAATTCAAGAAAGGAGATGAACTCTTTATTGAACAAAAGATCACACTGAGAGGATGTGGGGCGGGTGGAGGTTAAATCAATGTAGATGTAGCATCAATTTTACCATTTCACAACTTTTATCAATAAACATTATGTAGCAATGAATCATAACATATTAGAAACATATTAATGAATAGAATGGTGCATCAAGAATCCATTCAAGAAGTCATCACAAAAACACAAGAAGACATAGGATTTTATGTGGAAAACCACATTTCTTCTTTTTCTTTGATTCCTTACATAGATTTGCAAGAACCAACCTCCTAGAGGAACCCACCCCTAAAATATGCAAGTTGTTACTTGTGGTAGGCTACAACTTGATTGAGGCACCAACATAAAAAATGTGCAAGCATCAAATCATTGTAGGCTACATTTATATGTTAGGGTTTTTCCTTATCAGCTTTGTTTCTATTATTTTTTTAGGTTTTGTATATATTAATTCTAATCAATTTAGTCTTTCTCATCTTACATTCATCCTGATGATGAGCCACATGTGATGGTTTGAAACATCGATAAAAGAAAATCTTATGTGATGGATCCCGAAGCATCTCAACATAAATCATCTCGCAAAAGTATGAAATCTCAAAACTCAATAACCAACAAATCAGTCATGTTGTCACATTGGGAGCTCAACAACCAATAGATCGGTCGTGTTGCCACACTAATAACTCAAACAAGCAACATACTAGTCATGCTCCCACACTGAGCTCGCTCAAAATCTCGAACCAATAATCAAACAAACTAGTTGTGATGATACACTTAGCTCATCTGAGAGCTCGAACCAAAAACCAAACAAACCAATCGTGATGCCACACCCAGCTCACCCAAGCTCGAACGAAAAACCAAACCAATCAATCATGATACCACACTGAGCTTCCCCGCCAAACCACAAATGTATGTTATATTTGAATTGATATTCAATATTTCAATGGCTTTGTGCTACTCGTATTTATATATATGGTGTGGTCCCATTCAACCTCAAAGTTGACCATAATTTTCATTTAAAAAACCTCCCAAGCGTATAACCAGGGGCTTAGCCCTTCCGGTGATATGACCATGACCTTCAAAAATGATATGACCTTACCTTAAATTTGGTGCCCTATCTCATATGACCTCGCCATGTAACCTTAACCTTGGGGTCCATGGTCGTCTCCATGATGTCATCATGCCATGTGGCAGACCGTGAGGGGTGCCACGTGTCACCATTTTTTCTAAGTGTTTCACAAATCAAAAGATGCTAAATCCTCCTTCCATGTGGTCTTTCCTGATGTTGTCATGTCATTATACTAATGTCATTTGTTGACTATGCAGAGAGGCCATGTTATCCAACCAAACATCGTCATGTGTCACTCTTTCTAATTGTGCACACACATCATTCAATTAAACACTAACATGCGTTGGGTGATTGTGCAGGGGGGCACATCATTGACTAGCCATGTGTTGCCACATCATGGATGAATATGTATAGGGGGCCATGTCATCAGCCAAACAAGTGCTTCCATGTGTCATCCATGTATTAGCCATTGTGCTCTGGTTAACTAGTGCACATGTTAGCCTAACTCTGTCATTTGATCTAAGAAAGGTACACACTTTTTAACCCTATTAAAGGTCATGCAAGTCTTGCTAACATCCGCCATTGGCTTAACCATTGAACCATGGATCTCCCAAAGAGCTGTGCACTTTTTAACATATTGAAAATTTGGGGGTTTTGTATTATAGTTTTTGGCCCTTGATTATTTCAAATGGCCATAAGTTTTTATCCAGGAGGACTTTTTTAGAGTGAAATATACCATTGGAAAGGTCTCGATGTGGCCTACACAACCATACTATTTAGGGAATCATAGCATTGAAAAAAATTAATGAAAGTCAAGCTTCCTTTGACTTCACTTGATGAGGGTATGCAAGATATTCAGTTCTGATATTGCTTCCTTTGACCCACGAATGATATTGTTGTTGTATTGAACATCCTCTTTGACATCAATGACAATACTATGTGAAATATTCCCCCCCTTTTTCATTCATGGAAACACCACTAAACATTGATGGTCATTGATGTCAATAAGCCAAACCTTGACACGCATCAAACTCCCCCTATCATAGTGTTGAGGATTCCCCCTATCTGATTGTGAATATGCCTCCTTATTTCTTTCCTTCCTTGTGTTAATGCTTGCATTCTCTCCTCCAATATTCCTGTTCCTTCTGCTCAAAATCAATATATGTATCAATGTCTGCATTCTCTCCCCTTTGAAATAAACGACAAAGGGACATTGTTTTCAACCAGTGCTTCCATAATTGTGTGTGAACCTAGTCATATAGGGCCTCCCTGAGATCATCTACCTCTCATTGTCATAACTACATTCTCCATGTTCCTGAAAAACTCTATTAAATATTCCTAAATGTGATAAAATCTCCTCTTGATCCTGCACTTTCTTGTGGACCTGACAAATTCTCCCCTTGATATCATGCTTCCAATGATTCTCTAGTTATTCTTGTACTTTCTTATGGACATAATAAAGTCTGCCCTTGATACCATGCTTCCCTACCCCTTAGATCAATGTGTTTTTTAGTCATTGCTAACTAATTGTTCTTGAACTTTTCCTATGGACCTTCTTTTATCTATCTGCCACTACTCATCAACTTTGCGAAGAGGCCACATCATCCAAGCAAATGTCACCAGGTGTCACTCTTACTAATTGTGCAGGTGACCACAACATCCAATCGAACACTGCCATGTGTTGGGTGACTGTGTAAATAGGGCCATGTCATCACCCAATCAAGCACTACCATGTCATGGATGATTATGCATAGGGGACATGTCATCCCTGGATTAGTCGTTGTGCTAAGGTTAACCAATGCACATATTAGCCTATCTTTGTCATTTGATCCAAGAAAGGTGCACACTTTTTAACACTATTAAATCTCATGCAAGTCCTGTTGACATCCACCATTTACTTGACCATTGAACCATGGATCTTCCCGAGAGTTACACATTTTTTAATGTATTGAAATTTTGGGGGTTTTGTCTTATAGTTTTTGGCCCATAATTAATGTTTATTTCCAAATTGCCATAAATTTTGATCTAGAAGGTGTTTTTCAGAGTGCGATATACCATTGGAAAGGTATCGAAGAGGCCTACACATCCATGTTTTTTGTAGGATCATTACAGAAAAATAACCTTGTCAAGAACTCATTAAACTTCAAGCTTATTTTGACTTTAATTGATGAGGGTATGCAAGATATCTAGTTGTCATACTACTTCCTTTGACCCATGAATGATCATGTTGTTGTCTCGAACATCCTCTTTGATATCTATGACACTTTTTATCATCAATGATAATACTATATGCAACACCCTTAGTGGCACAAAAGGATTGTTAAATAGAGAACTTGGTCGTCGAAGAATGAATCAAAATTGTTAAGAGTTAGAGCTAACAAAGAAAACGGATCGTATGTGGAAAAGGAGGTAATTAAACAAACAAACAAAATAGCTAAGAAAATAAATAAGTAGCTAAGTGGATGGAATCATAATGATTAACCTTCTTCTTCTTTCTCTTGTATAAATAAGATAAACCTGGTAGAGAAAGAGCTTTTCATTTGTGTATCTTTGTAGACTTTTGTGTGAAATGTTATTGTGGAGAAGCCAAGTATTTTTGCATCTGGAATTCGTAAACTCTTTTATTAAATTAATGAATGGGAATTCATTGAAAACCAAGTTGTTTGGGGATAGACTTCAATTCTAAAACGTGTGATTTGTAGAACTATTTTTGCTAGTTGACTGAGTTTTGAAGATTTGTGAGCATTTGTTTTACAATGTAAAATTTTCTCATTATGAGCAATTTATCTTTTTTGTTTTTTAATCTCACAAATTGTTTATATATAGCCAAAAGCACAATACTATAGTCAATTGTTTTTATAATGCAAGTGGTAACCTAATTTTTTGCTTTTATTGTCTTAGTAACCTTTTACTAAAGTTATAATGTCTCCATATATTTGGTGTAATGTTTACTTCATTAGTTTAGTTAGCTTATCCAAGGAATCATTCTACATTTTGCATATTAGATTAGTTGCATCCCATTTATTACATCCACAAAAACCTAGACAATTCGTTGTGATGAACCCAATAAAACAACATGAAACCAATTGAAGGTTATTGCAACCAATAAAATAACACGAACCAATTTGAAGGTTTTTGTGCCATAAATTGGACGTATTCCCTACTCCAAATAGTCTGCAGTTTGATTGGAACCTTTTAATGGGGGGAATATTTAGTGATTTCTAGGGTCATTCATCCTGGTCAACACATCAATCCAAAATATTCCATTCACATATAAGGCCAAAATTACTAATATAACACACATTTCTTTGTAATACAAACTATCACCCACAACTTTGTGATAGTTGTAACAGTGAGAAGTGCATTGCACAAAAACCTTTTTCCAACACATATTTATCAAAAATTTTGTACCATTCCCTTGGGAGTTGTTTCAACCCATACAATGACTTCTTGATACAACACACCCAGTACTTTCCTCCTACCAGAATACCTTTTGGTTACTCCATCAATAAATTTTCCTTCAAATCTTCATAAAGAATTGTCGTTTTGGCATCCAATTTCTCCAATTCTAAATCATATGCTACTTAACCCAAAAACAATATGTCATTTTTTCTATAACTGAGAAAGTCTCTTGATAATATATTTTGTAAACTTAAGAATATCACTGCTACTAATCATTCATTATATCTCTCCATTGTTCCATCAACCTTAAAAAAAAATTGAATACCTATTTGCAACCACCAATCTTTCTACCTTGTGGAAACTCTTCTAAAACCCATGTTTTGTTTGCTTTAAAGATTTAATTTCTTCATTCATTCTCTTTTGGAATTATGCACTTTTAAGGCAATTTAGAGCCTCTTGAACACTTTTAACCATACCAAGTTGATTCCTAGTTCTTTGACTTCTCTTAGGTTGTTGAGTTGTTCTCACTAACTCCCTTCTATTTTCTTTCACAAGTATAATCATGTTTTGTATTATGGGTTTCTTCAATGTAACTATATCTTGTATAGGTGTTGAATTGGACTCGATTTGTTCCAATGTGATTGGATCTTGTGTTGTAAGCTCTTGGCTTCACTATGTGTCAAGTTTTTTTTAGTTGCAGTTCCACCTATGCTAAAATTCCTAAGTATTTGTAACCTAATTTGTAACAACCCATCTACCCCATAGACCATCCTAAGGGCAGAAGAAGGCATTATTTTCATTGACCCGACCCCCATAGTCTCGTCAAAAAAATAGGGTCTTTATAATTCCTCATTCAACTTGCTTAAAACTTAGATTGGACACCACTATTTCATATGGCTTGTCAAGAGCTTTCCGACGATATAAATTTTATCAAAATCTAACTCCCGAATCAAGAGTTATGGCCATTTAAATTTTTCTGGTCCATAAACTCCCTACCACATTAGCAAGGTATTGCCATTTGGCACCCACATGGCTAGCACATGGTGCCCATAGGGTAGCCTCCCTCCCCATGGGAGGTGCGCATTATCTCATGACCACATGTCATTTATTTGGCCTATGTGGCAATATGCCACATCATCATTCCATCCTCGACCCCATTGGCTTGGCCCACACTTTTCATGCAACAAAACCCCATTATAAGTTTCCTCAGCCTATTGGAATTTCAGCCCCACAATGCCACCCTTATAGACCTATAAGTCTCAATACCCCAAGTCCTTGATGCAACTCTATTAGATGTTCAAAATCTATTCGCTCCCCACTTCGGTTTACTGCGACTCACCCTCGAAAGGCCCACTACACTTCTCTCCAGGATCCCAAGATCACAAGATGGAGAACTTTTCCATTAACAATTGGGGTTTTTCTTGTCCCAATTCTCAATAAAATCAACCTACACTTTGAGGAACATATAGTGAATCCCCCCTTAAGGTCCCAAGACCCCGAGGTCTGCGATAGGAAAAATGACCTTCAAGTGTTAAGGAAAAATATCCATCTCGACCTTCATCTCTCGCCCTCTTCACTATGTTATATCCTCTAGCTCCTCTCAAGGTCTCGAAATGACGTTAGCCCAAGGTGATGTCATGCTAATGTCATACCATCCATGTGGCCCTCTCTGAGGCCACCACATGTCACTCGCTTTTTGCCTCTTGGCCCTCCAATATAGTTATTTGTGCCCTCCATGTGGCACACCACTGTGCACCACATCACCCTAAATCCATGTCATTAGGTTCTACCAAGTGGCCATATGTGGTGCGCATGTGGCACTCCATGTCACATGCCAAGTCATGCTTGGGTGGGGCCCACAAAGCCCGACCCTTAACGTGTTTCGTGACCCTTTCCTATTATAACCCTTCTTGGTATCGACCTCGACCTCCCCTTGTTCCTTGGCACAACGCACAAAGATGGCTTTTAGGCCCGAGGCAAGATAAGTAACATCAATGTTAACTACCAAACGAGGATTTCCCATCTCTCGACCCCGTCACTCTTGGCCCTTCTCCTATGCACAGCACATAACTCTCGAGATTCTGAGAACTTGAGGTTCCGACCGTCAATTAACAGAGACTTCTCCGACTTGATCTTTGTTGCTCCTCACCCCTTTTATATCGTGTGCACCGCATGTCACCCCGAGGTATTGAGAAGACATCACCTCAACATCACGTTGATGTCATCTTGCTTTGACATCATGCTACTGTCTCTCACCCCTCGTTGTTCCCTTTCATTGACCTCGCTACAAGCATCCACACCATGGTGAGATGAGAATTCCACCCGTCACATAATGAATGCTACCCCTCCATCATACCTTCGACACTTAGTAGATTATGGGGTGGCCAGTATATATATATGTGTGTGTGTGTGTGTGTGTGTGTACATATCAAGAGGGGAATACCTTCGATACTTAGAACATAGTGAATCCCTCGTGAGCTCTAGCTTATATATGTATATATATAAGTCAAGGCCTCTCTCAACACATCCATTACAACCTATCTCTCATAAGCTTCACTTGTATAAATATATATATGTAAGTCGGGGTTCTCTTGACACAATCATTATGATCAATCTCTTATGAGCTTGAACTAGCACTTGGCCCTATTCTCGTATCTAGACACACACACACACACACACATATATAAGCCTATCCCTTCTGAACTTAAATAGTATTTAACCCAACATTCATATACATATAGATGCATTTTTAAGCTATCTCTCATGATCTCGATTAAACACTTGACTCAGATTTCATGTATGGATTAATGTATTTAAAACTATCCCTCCTAAGTATAACTGAATTCAAGTATTTGCGTTATTATAGTCACGCATAAATTCACAATTCCTCTAGGTAACTCAACAACGCACGCTTTTTGAATGCTATCAACTCAAAGCAAGCAACATCAGTCAATTAAGTAGATATTTCACACATCTTTCTTGCCCTAGAAATTAAATTGATAACATACCCATTAGTAAACACAAGTGCACACATTTCCAACAATTACACAGGAAAATGAACATTCCTCAACATTGGCATATGCATTATAATAATGACATTAAGCATTCACACTACATTTATTCACACATGAATTTAAAATAGACACTTATCTTATAGAGGAAAGTCTGGCAACTGAGATTGGGACTCTAACTCTCCACCCAACCATAGGATGACTACACTGCAATCTTTCTTGTAGTCAACCATCCCTAAGCCAAATTCAAAGCTTAAGGAGGAATTCCCAAAGGAATTAAATTGAATAATCAACGAAAGCAGGGAATAAAGAGCACCCTAATAGTCACTTTAACCAAGAATCCAAAGGAAACAGGGCCTCCACCCAAAACCAGGAATCTAGAGGGCCCTGATCCTTCATCTGAATTAGGTTTCACCACACCTTCTATGCGCATCCACAACCTAGAACCATACTATGTCCTTCTCTTTCTATGATCCCCATGTTTCTACTAGTGCACAATAGTCTCCAAACGCTACAATTGCTACCATCACTATTATCTCCCACAAAGTTGTTTGTTATGTGTGCTTCATGGAAAACTCTCCCTTCATGCATCCTTCCCAACATTCTTGCATTTCCTTGCAACGTCGTTGAATTCCCTTTCCTAGCATGTCATTCCTCCAATGTTGTGTGATGCCTCCCCTTCTCGTGCCTCAATGCCTCCGTTGTGTGTTTGACCTCCCCACGCAGTCCATGAGGTATCGCAGGGGAGTAAGGGGGTTGTCCTCCATTCAAGAAGTCGCCACACTCCACCTCCTGCCTTATAGCCATTAAAGACTCAGTCATTCATAATTAATAAAAAAATCAAAGATATGGTGGCCATTTAAACACTCAACTACCCACTCTCAATTCCGAAGCAATTCCCTTCGTCAAGCTCTAAATCTATGTCATTTTCTCAAGCCAGCCATAGTTTTTATTATTGATATAAATTCACATCAGTCTTACACAAAAATGCTTAAAACAAGAATTATGAAAAATGTGAGAATATAGTTGTTACATAATTCTACTCCTTTAGTGATGAAATTTGGTTTTCCAAGAAAAGAAAGAAAGTAATTTATCAATAACAAACCACCATTACAAATAAAATCATGAAAAAAAATTGAGAAGAAAAAATAAAACAAAACTATATTTTTTGGAAATTAATTATCCACTTCTTTTTTTCATCTAAAAAATGTTTAAAATAATTTTTTCATTTAATTGCGCCAAGAGGCGCTCTACATCCCAGTGTATGAGGGAGATATTGTCACGTGACGTTACATTAAAAAATATTAAAAATATATGAGGGAGATGTTGTCACATAATGTAACGTTACATTAAAAAAAAATATTAAAAAGATTCATCTTAACACCGGATCTATCAAGGGCCGGGGGGGATCAAGTCTCTCGAGGTGCAAACCTTTCCTCAAGTTTTGCACTCAAAAAATAGGTTTGCACCTCGAGAGATTTGATCCAGCCTAGATCCATCTTAACACTGGATCTATCAAGCGAGCCTAGATCCATCTTAACACCGGATCTATCAAGCGCCGAGAGGGATCAAATCTCTCGAGGTGCAAACCTATTTTTGAGTGCAAAACTTGATGAAAAGTTTGCATCTCGAGAGATTTGATCTCTCTGCACTTGATAGATCCGTGTTAAGATGGATCTAGGCTGGTTTTAAAAAACAAAAATAAAAACTATATATTATATCAGTGAAATTTTATTGAAAATTAGATTTCCTAATTAAATTTATTTTATAATAATAATATAAAATAAAATTGGAAAGCCTATATAAAAATTATGAAATTGATTGAGAATTGGGTTTCTTTATTTTCTAAAATTTTTATTATAAATAATTTTATTATTATAAAAAAATGTAAAGCTGCATCAAGATTATGAGATTGATTGAAAATCAGGTTTCTTTATTTTCTAATATTTATATTTTTAAATAATTTTATTATTAAAAATAAAAATAAAAAACACTCACCAACGCAGGTAATGTTAGAATTTTTATTATAAATAATTTTATTATTATAAAAAAATGTAAATCTGCATCAAGATTATGAGATTGATTGAAAATCAGGTTTCTTTATTTTCTAATATTTATATTTTTAAATAATTTTATTATTAAAAATAAAAATAAAAAACACTCACCAATGCAGGTAATGTTAGAATTGATTAGATTTTATTAGAATTCAATTACTCGGTTTCAACATTTGTGTTTTAAACCATTTTATTATTATAAAAAATGTAAAAATACTTAATAAAACATTATAATTAATTAAATTTTTATTATTATTGAACAATTTTGTTGAAGTATAACAATGCACTACACTACTTTGTTTCACTTTTTTGGGATCAAAGAAATGGTTGGCGTGTGAAAACTTTGATGCAGATGCGCATGGGCAATCCACTCCACATCAATAAAAACAGCGAAACTAATGGATCACAAAATATTGAACGTATCTCATTAAAAGTGGTTGGGTAAATTTCATATATTTGGAATTTGATTATGGGGAAAAATATATAAATCTCAGGTGTTTTATGGTTTTATGATTTTGGACGGAAGATTTTAAAATTATATGAAAAAGAGAAATAATATAATTATTATTTTTTTTAATAAAAATTTGATGATAAAATAATATATTATATTTTTAAATAAACAAATTTATTACCAGAATTTGTTGGACATTAGAAATACACGTATATTATAAACGGAAATTTACTATTCCTAGAAGTTGCTACAAAATCAGATGAAAATTTATCCACATCTAGTAACGAGACTATGCTTAAAAAGCCTTAAAGAAACAAAATTTATGGGATTATCTAATTTTATTTTTCCAGTTTAAACCGCCTCAAATTTTAGCCTTGGTGCTTTTTTTTTCCAAAAAAAAATTGATAATAAAAATATTTTATATTTTTATTCTGGAAATAGATTTAATACTGTAAAAAAAATTCTAAAATATTTCAAATTAACCAAAGGTTTTTGGTAACAATCATAGAAGATAATTTTTTGACTAAGTGTTTTGTTGGTTAGAAACTTCTCAGCCAAAAAATTTTCTTATCTAATTTCTACCCAAAAAAACCTTTGCTTGATTCATTATAAATAACAAAAACCTAAATACAAAAAAATATCTAAAATTTTAAAACTTAACAACAATAACCAAATATACTAAATTTTATCTAAATCACACCAAAATTTCTATTATTTAAAAAAAAAAAAACGATGCTTCGTTATACCAGGGCAATTTTAAGTACCCGATAATCCGATTAAAGAGCCTTCAAATTTAAAAAGTTGAAACTTGCGGTTACCCAACTTTACACACTCTCACTGTACATTGTCAGTATCACCGACATCGATTTTTTAAAGTGTGTGGCTACTATCTCTCACAGAGCCAGGTCTTCTTAATGGCTATGTTGTAGTTTCGGGTGGACATTCCCAATTAAGAATATGGATGACAGGCTGGAGGCAGTGGAAGTCCCTCTGTTACAACATTCCAGCAACAGCGGCGGCGGCAGCGGCAACAGGAACAACCAGAGCAATACCGGAGGGAGATGGCCATGGAAGGGATCCATTTCTATTCTAGGTCCTCTTCCCTATTTCTAACTAATTCCAAAATTTGACTGCATATTCTTTCATTTGAACTGCTGGTTATTGATTCGTTTTCTTGGTCTTCTCCACTCCAAATCAATTTCCAATGCATTGCAGGTGCCAAGTTCTGCGAACGGATAGCATTTTATGGAGTGGACACAAATTTAGTGACTTATTTGACTGGAGAACTGAATAAGAGCAACGCTATGGCAGCAACTATTTCAACAACCTGGGTAGGCACATGCAATGTCACACCACTTCTCGGAGCAATAGTCGCAGATGCATACCTGGGGCGCTACACGACCATGGTTATTGCATCCACGCTCTATTTCACTGTAAATATTGCCCACCCCCTTTTAACTTCATGGTCTTCAAATGAATTTTCTATTGGTACTAGGTCAATCTTGTAAGGGCTTCATTATTTTTAAACAAAATTGATAATGAATTTCAGCTATAAGCAACGTTTCATTATGATCTTGTCTCTGATTATGTTTAATATGTGGTGGGTTCTATTTAATTCTGAAGTTAGTTACCCAAAAACAAAATTTAAATTTAGATCAGAACGAAAGTTTTAACTTTCCTGTATCATTTAGACGAAGATTTCCCACAAAGTTAGATAGCCCTTGCTTTTTATGATGTCATAATGATAAATTCTCATATCTAATTTTATTGCAGGGATTAATCACACTGACATTGGTGAGTGTCTTGAAGCTGCCAGCTATTGTATTCTACTTGGGACTTTATGTGATGGCTTTGGGAAGTGGAAGCTTCATGCCATGCATTGTGGCTTTTGGAGCAGATCAATTCAATGACACCAATACAAAAGAAAGAATGATAAAGAGTTCATTTTTCAATTGGTTCTTCTTTGTCAGTAATTTTGGGACCCTGCTTTCTAGTACTGGTGTGGTATGGGTGGAAGACAATGTAAGCTGGGCACTGGGCTTTGGGATTTCAACTCTAATCATGGGACTTGCTATGGGGTCTTTCTACTCTGGTACACCTATTTACAGACACCAAAAACCAGGTGGCAGTCCCTTCACACGAATATGTCAGGTGATTGTTGCCTCTTTGCATAAACTACGAGTGCAGGTCCCCTGTGATAAGAGCCTCCTTTATGAAAAGGAACACAAGGAGGAATCCGCTGTTCCTGGAAGTCGAAAACTAAATTACACAGATGAATTCAAGTAATTCTCTTGCCCCTGGATTAAAAGTGACTAATTTCTTCTTTGCAATTCTATATTCTCCTTTATCCATGAAACACAGGGCTCATTCAGTAAATTATTTTCTTCTGAAGAATTTAAAACCCCAATATTTGATATGAATGATTCGATATTTGAACATCAAAATCAATCGAATATTTGCAGGTGTTTAGATAAGGCGGCAACAGTAAGCGGTGATGAGAGCAACAGTGATGAGTTGTGCTTGAATGGTTGGAGGATTTGTACAGTAACCCAAGTGGAAGAAGTGAAAATATTGCTTCGAATGGTACCCATATGGGCAACTGCTATAATATATACATCAGCATACGCCCAGGCACACACCATGTTCGTGGAACAGGGCAAGACAATGAACAATAGCATAGGTGGCCATTTCAATATACCTGCGGCTTCACTGTACATGTTCAACAGTGTAACCTGCATGCTCTGGGTTCTACTATATGATTTTAGCATCGCACCAGCAATGAGAAAATTCAAGGGAAACGAGAAGGGGTTCTCCGAGTTGCAACGAATGGGTATAGGTAAGTTATTCGCCATGTTTTCTATGGTGTGTGCTGCACTTCTTGAAATCAAACGATTGCAAGTTGTGAGGAGTCACGACCTGGTTCATGATTCAGAGACACCAGTTCCTCTAAGCATTTTGTGGCAGATACCACAGTATGTATTGTTAGGCATTGCAGAGACATTTGTATTGGCAGGGCAGCTGGAGTTCTTCTACGAAGAGGCACCTGATGCCATGCGAACCCTGTGCAGTGCTCTGTCACATCTTAGTACGGCATTCGGTAACTATTTTAGTTCGGTATTAGTGATTGTTGTAATGCTTATTACCACCAGAGGCGGGAGTGTAGGATGGATACCCAATAACTTGAATGAAGGTCACCTGGACTACTACTTTTGGTTGTGGGCTGCATTGAGTTTCCTCAATTTGGCTCTATATGTTGCTGCTGCGCGTAAATACAGAAGTAAATATGTGGCCCATGAGATCAGGGATGTTTTCATTTGAATACAATCCTCATAGTCAATGTATAATAACATGCGTCTTGACCAGTTATAAATAAATAGCCCCATGGCTCCAAGGTGTTGTCAAAATGCTTCTCGGATAGAATTTGTCTGAATATTTTCTTAGTTTAATTCTTACAATTGGAATTGTTACAAGTATGGCTAATAATGGTGCTGCTTCACTGCCATATAATGTGATGATGTAACATAGGATTTTCTTTTAGGAAAACCTGAAATGTCATGATATTTTCAGCTGTTAAATTGTGAATGCTATTCGCAACATGTTTTCTCAAAAAATATTGAATTAATAAAAAGCTATATGTTTTGTTTTAAGTTTTTTTCATGATTTTATACTAAAATAAATGTAATAATAAAGGTTGGAGAATAGAGAATATATGGAATCATGTAATATTAAGAATGGAGACTTATTATCTATGGGGTTTTGGAAAGATGGGTGTTTTGTTAAAGTATTTCTAGTGTTTTGTTAAAGCACTCCTAGATATTACTAGTTCAATTCCTTACTCTATTCGAGTGTTATTTTTGGACATAACCATAATGTAGCGTCACAGACTTACAAAAAAAAAAAGAAAAATGGATTGAAGCTCACTCTAAAAATAATATAAAGATCAACCTGCAATTATTATCATAACTTGAGAATAGCCGGAATCAACAACATCTACCGGCAATTATGAGGAATCAAGGTAGAACATGAGAATAGCATAGATCAACAACATCTACCTGCAATTACGAGGAATAAGGTAGATAATCACATTACATAGTCAAACATGCTATAACCTGAGTATAGTAGGAATCAACATCTACCTGCAATTACAACGAGTCAAAGTAGATAATCACATTATATAGTCAAACATGTTATAACATGTGAAGGAATCAATAACATCTAACTATAATTCAAAAGAACAATCTCATTACATAATCAAACATATCATAATCTAAAAATCTAACTACCTTCATAAGAATCAAAACCGATAATCTCATTACAGAATCAAACATCTCATAACCTGAAAATCTAATCCAAATAAAAATGAAAGCAACAATCCCTCCCCACCCCTCTATACTCTATAGATATATATACATTATTATATAAGGTGGAATGCCCTCACTAATTCGGTACTGGTTTTTATTAGGGATGGATGTCAGTGTTAAAAAAAATGACATAAATGCGATAATTGAATATAATATAATTTGATTACACATTTTGGAAAATTTGAAAATTCCATGGCTTCCGTTCATTGAAAATAAATTTTGCAGTTAGATGAGAATGACCCTCACTAATTGGGTACGAGTTCTATCCAGGGTCGATTTCACTGTTAAAAAGGATTTTGGTACTTCGACCTCACCTTTACGCGAATTGAAAACCCGTTAGTTTCTACATAACTTTACGATATTACATGCATGATCATGCTTCTGCTTTCGGCGCTCAATGCTCTTTCTTCACGCCATCACTAAATAAATAAACGGTGGTTTAAGGTTTTATCTTTTAAGTTAATTGAAATTTAATAATAGATTTTTTTCTAAAAGATTGTGATTTTTTTTATATTTAAAATATAAAGAAATTTAATATCTTGTTTTTTTAAATATTTAGATTATATAAATTTAATTATTTAAATTTATGGTTTAAATATTTTTTAATTAAATTTTAAATAAAATTAATTAAAACACTCTAAAATTTAACATATTTATTTATAACTTTAAAAATTTTTTGGGTCTCAAGTATGCTTTAAAATTATTTTTGTTTGGCTAAGAGCTTATTTTCCTCGGACATAAGGAAACAAGTTAATGACCCAAGACCCAAAGGCATTTGGCAAGAGTGAAAGTCTGCTCCATTACAGACCACCAACAAGTTATTCCAAGTGGCATGGTTTTCCTTGAATAGCAACGATGAGTCAGCGTGCATTCGCGGATAACAGCTAAAGATGGTTGTCCTCACTGTTGGTTTGTCAATTGAGTTATGATATGTTTTCCCACCCGTGAAAAACTTGAAAATTTATTATTTTTTAATTTCATCTTTTGGATATTCCAAAGATACAAGTTCTACCTGTTAGATTTTATTTTATTACACAGTACAAATCCCTCTGGGTTGGATGCTTTTTACAAATCAAGAAAAAATTACATTAGTTTTTTGAATAAATTTTATTTTATACATGGTTTTTTTGTTTGGGATGGCCCCACTGTATAAATTTTGTTAAAGAATGACAACAATTAATGTCAACAATGTAATTATTTGAGTAAATTTAGTTTTACCATTTAGGTAGTTGTGTAACTGTAGGGAGTTATGTAACGAAATCTTTGTATTAAAATGGTGATTTCCCGAGAGTCTTGATGTAACTTGGAGAGTCATTCTTGACTTTGGAGCAATAAGAATTCCAATCCCTTGCCCCGTGGAGGTTTCCTTGACACACTGTCAGGGTTTTACCACGTAAATACTTTGTGTTTTCATATTGAGTGATTTAATTTCTTTCTTGTGAATTTCTTCCTTATTTAAATGTTAACGACTTCAAATTCAACAAGTGGTATCAGAGCTTTGTCATTGTGAGGATCGTAAGGTAATATGTGAGCCAGTTTAATTATTTGAAATTTGCTTGTTGGGGTCAAGCTGCCAAGTCGAACCCAATGAGTCGTGTAACAACACTGAGGAAAACTGGCTGACTAAGTCGTTGGTTGTTTGTTAAATTGAAATCGTTGGAATCGTTGTTGATTGAAACCCATGAAGTAGTCACTGCTTGAATAGTGAGAGAGAGCCACCATTTTGAGATCGGACTGATTGCATTGAGAGAGAGCCACCATTTTTAACAGTCGGGCAGAGAATTTCTGCCATCGAGAGATTGGACACTGAAGCAAACCAGACAAGAGCCACGTGGCAGAGCTATCGGACGGGAGTCGTCATTGATAAAAGCATAGCCACCTCCACAAAACGAGCCGAAGAACAAGCTAAGATGTCAATCAAAGAGTTAGATTTGGGAGTCGTCAAGCCGCTCGGATCAGCCAATCAAGTTTGTTGCTGACTAAAGCAGTTGTCACCACAAAGAGTATAAGCCTAGTGCAGACCCCAATGCAAACCAGACTTTTGACTGAGTGGAAGATTTATGCATGTTACCTTGTTTAGCCAGAACAAACCAATCACACCCACATAGAGATAAGGAGCAACAGAAAAGAAGAGCGGACGAAGAGCCATGGAGACCTGTAGATGCAATTGTGTGCCCAGGTAATTTTATAAGAACACTTGCAGTAAAAATTTAAAGAATATTTTTTCTTGAAGAAAGAATTCTCAGTAGAATTGTTTAAAAATGAATTCTAGAGTGTTAATCACCACTATTGGGTTTTGAATTTCTGGTTGGAGTAAGGAGTTTAAAGTTTTTTTTTTTTTTTTAATCTGTTATTAAAAAAAACGAGAAACACCAGAAACCAGAAGGAAGAAATTTGGAAAATCCCTAGTTTAAAAATTCAAACAAGAAAGTAGGAAATTTTATTAGAAGCATAATTTTTTGAAAGAACCCGGTCATTAATAAAGAAAAAATTTTAAAGAGCCCCTGTAGGAAGAAATGACTAATGCTAAGTTTGAGGTGGAGAAGTTCACCGATAAGAATAATTTTGAATCGTGGAAACTGAAAGTAAGGGATTTGTTGGTGCAACAAGAGTTGCATAGAGCTTTAGATGGGGTTAGGAAGAAACTTGTTGGCATGACAAATTTGGATTGAGAGGATTTGGATGTCTGAGCTCTCAGTGCTATTAGGTTTTGTCTTGCGGATGAATTTCTCTTCAACATTGTTGAAGAAACCTTAGCAACAGGTTTGTGGGGGAAGTTGGAAACTCTGTATATGACCAAATCTTTAACCAACAGAATTTATTTGAAGAGGCAAATGTATAACCTTCAGATGAAGGAAGGTACTAAAATTGCGGAACATTTAAATCTATTTAATACACTTATTTGCTAGTTTTCAAGTATGGATGTGAAATTTGAAGAAGAATATAAATCTATTACCTTGTTATGTTCCTTGCCCGAGTCTAGGGATCACTTTGTGATTTCTTTCAGTTTGAGCACAACCAAATCTTTCGAATTTGATTATGTTTTGGAGCTTTGTTATCAGAAGAAGTACGAAGGAAGTCCAACATTGAAACTTCTGCACCAGAAGCCATGGTAGCAAGAGGTCGGTCCAAGGAAAGAGGGGAGAAAGAAAGAAGTTTTTCCAGATCAAAATCAAAAGGCAAGAAGTGTAAAGCTAAATGTTGATACTGCAACAAAATAGGGCATCTCAAGAAAGATTCTTGGAAAAGAAAGGAGTCTATTGAAAACCCAAAGAAGGAGGCAAATCAAGTTAAGTCAGGTATGATTGATGAATTTTTATCTGTTGAATTAGGTATGGTAGTTGAAGAAGTTTGTTTGGGTTAGTCTTGTGATTATTCACATTTAAGAATTTTTTGTTGTGATGCATATGCTCTTGTTCCAAAGAATCAACGTTCAAAGTTAGACCCAAAAGAAAAATGTTATGTCTTTTTTGGGTATGCCAATACGATAAAAGGATACATGTTGTGGTATCCTTCTTCATGTAAGATAATCATTAGTAGAGATGTAACATTTGATGAATCCTCTCTTCTAAAATGAGGTGTTGGAAAAGTTGAACATGAATAGGTATCTCTGAATCAACAAATTCAATTGGAGACTAAATCTTTTTTGGGAAGTTGAAAGGAAGGAGAGACTTTTGAAGGAAAAGGTGAAGAAGATGTAAAGGAAACTGTAGAAGTTAAAGAGCCAGTTCAACAACCAGTCACTCTAAGGAGGTCTACAAGGGAAAAAAGAACACCCAAAAGGTATGAAGATTCTACTTCATCTATTGAATTGATTACTGGAAACAGGGAACCTTCTTGTTATCAGGAAGCAGTGGATGATGCAGATAGAAAAAAGTGGAAAAAGGCTATGGATAAAGAAATGGATTCCTTAGCCAAGAACAAAACCTGAGATCTTGTAGAACTTCCTGAAGGGAGAAGTGTTGTCGGATGCAAATGGGTCTTCAAGTTGAAGTGAAATGCTGATGGAAGTATCAAAAGGTATAAAGCGAGGCTAGTAGAAAAAGGGTATTCTCAAGTTGAAGATATTGACTTTCATGAGATTTTTTCACCATTCGTAAAAATTGTTTCTATTTGAACTGTGTTAGCACTAACTGCATTACTTGATCTTGAGTTAGAACAGTTAGATGTTAAAACAACTTTTCTTCATGGAGATTTGGATGAAGAGATTTATATGGAACAACTAGAAGGTTTTGTACAAGGTCGCAACAAAAGATTAGTTTGCAAGCTTAGGAAATCATTGTATCGCCTGAGGCGGCCTCCCAAGAAGTGGTACATGACATTTGACTCCTTCGTGGTGAGCCATAACTTTACTAGAAATGAGTATGATCATTATGTGTCCTTTAAGAGTTTCAATGGAATATTCATTATCTTGGTCTTGTATGTTGACGATATGTTTACTGCAAGAAAAATCATGGAAGAGATCAACATGTTAAAGGCTCAACTTTCTAGGATGTTTGATATGAAGGATCTTGGAGTGGAAAAACATATCTTGGTCATGGAGATACACAGAGGAAAAATGGAAAGTTGTAGTTATCACAACATAAGTATGTGGAGAAAGTACTTGAAAAGTTCGGTATGAAAAATGTGAAACCTCTTATTGTTCCATTAGCTTCCCATTTTAAGCTTTCTTCGGGTTTGAGTCCTAGAACTGATGAAATAAAGAAGTATATGTCTCGTGTACCATATGAAAATGCTGTAGGAAACTTAATGTATGCAATGGTATCTACAAGACCTGACATTTCACATGTAGTTGGAGTTGTCAGTAGGTTCATGGCAAATCTAGGAGAAGAACATTAACGAGTAGTGAAATGGGTGCTTTGGTATTTGAGAGGCACAAGTAACCATTTTATCATCTTTAATGGTAGTGAAGGTTCATTCCATGGATATGTGGATGTTGGTTATGCAAGTGATTTGGACAAGAGGAGATATACTATAGGATATGTCTTTACTCTTGCAGGTGGAGAAATTAGCTAGATGTCAAAGCTTCAAAAACAATTTCTTTGTCTACTACTGAAGCAGAGTATATAGCTTGCTTCATATGCCTGTAAAGAGACAATCTGGTTGAAAGGTCTACTTGATGAGATTGGAAGGACGCAGGAGAAAGTGAATGTATTATGTGACAGTCAAAGTGCTATTCATTTGGCTACAAATTCAGCTTATCATAGCAACACTAAGTACATTGATGTAAGGTACCATTTTGTAAGACATGTGATTGATGGCGGAAAAGTAGCTCTCAAGAAGATCCATACACAGGAGAATCGTGCATACATGTTCTTGAAATCAAATGGTTGCAAGTTGTGAGGAGTCACGACCTGGTTCATGATTCAGAGACACCAATTCCTCTAAGCATTTTGTGGTAGATACCACAGTATGTATTGTACCCACAATTATGAGGAATCAAGGTAGAACACGAGAATAGCAGAGATCAATAACATCTACCTGCAATTACGAGGAATAAGGTAGATAATCACATTACATAGTCGAACATGCCGTAACTTGAGTATAGTAGGAATCAACAACTTCTACATGTAATTACGAGGAGTCAAAGTAGATAATCACATTATATAGTCAAACATGTCATAACATGTGAAGGAATCAATAACATCTAACTACAATTCAAAGAAATTAAGGTAGATAATCTCATTACATAGTCAAACATGTCATAACTTGAGAATCAAACTCAGATAAAAGAAAAACAACAACCCCTCCCCACCACTCTATGGATATATATACATTATTATATAAGATGGAATGCCCTCACTAATTGGGTACTAGTTTTTATAATGGATGGATGTCACAGTTAAAAAGAATATAGCATAAATGCCTTTTTTGATAATGGGAATATAATATAATTTGATTAGATATTTTGGAAAATTTTGAAAATTCCATGGCTTCCGTTCATTGAAAATAAATTTTGCAATTAAGATGAAAATGACCCTCACTAATTGGGTACGAGTTCTAGGTGGATTTCAATGTTAAAAAGGATTTGGTACTTCGACCTCACCTTTACGCGAGTTGAAAACCCGTTAGTTTCTACATAACTTTACGATATTTACATGCATGATCTTGCTTCTGCTTTCGGCATCCAATGCTCTTTCTTCACGCCATTACTAAATAAATAAACGGTGGTTTAAGGTTTTATCTTTTAAGTTGATTGAAATTTAATAATCGATTTTTTCTAATGCTCTTTCGTCACGCCATTACTAAATAAATAAACGGTGGTTTAAGGTTTTATCTTTTAAGTTAATTGAAAATTTAATAATAGATTTTTCTAAGAGATTGTGATTTTTTTTATATTTAAAATATAAAGAAATTTAATATTTTATTTTTTTTAAATATTTAGATTAATAAATTTAACTATTCAAATTTATAGTTTAAATATTTTTTATTAAATTTTAAATAAAAATAATAAAAAATTTAATATATTTATTTATAATTTTAAAATTTATTTGGGTTTAGAGTATGTTCTAAAATTATTTTTATTTGGCTAAGAGTTCATCTTCCTCGGACGTAAGGAAACAAGTTAACAGCCCAAGACCCAAAGGCATCTGGCAGGAGTGAAAGTCTGCTCCCTTACGGACCACCAACAAGTTATTCCAGGTGGCGTTATGATATGTTTTCCCACCTATGAAAAATTTTAAAATTTATTATTTTTTAATTTCTTCTTTTGGATATCCCAAAGCAACAAGTTCTACCCCTTAGATTTTATTTTATTCTACACAGTACACATCCCTTTGTATTGGATGCTTTTGTCAAATCAAGAAAAAGTTACATTAGTTTTTTGAATAAATTTTATACTTTGAGGGTGGAGGTGTGACCCTTTGGATTCCCTTGTTGATGATGAGAGTATCATATCCTTTTATTTGCTAGTTAGAGAAAATGTGAATATGTGTTTATGTGTATATGATTGTAAATGCTATATCACGCTGGATTTATAAAGCTCCATGAACAATATGATTATTTGCTAATTGAAGAAAATGTGCATAAGTATATGTGGTTTTTATTGTAAATATCATAATGAGTTGTGTTATAAAGCTCCAATAATTGGTATGGTTGTCATGTTTTCAATAGTGGTCATTGTAAACACTGCAACGAGCTGGATTATAAAGATCCATAGGCATTATGTTTTGTTTTTGACGATTCTTTGGTTTATAGGTGTCATTGAACACCGAGGACAGTGTTCCCTCAAGGGGGAGGGTTCTATAACAACCCTGGTCAAAAATTCATGTAAAAAAAATATAAAGCCAAGGTCATGGAACACATATTCCAAGCTGAATGTTGGACAAAACATCTTAGCAGGTGTTCATTTAGTTTATTATGGATAAGGGAAATTGACAAAGGCTTTGAAAAGGAAAAGTGGAATTAATTAGCATTTTATTTATGAAAATAATGGAAATTAGGAGAAAAGGAAGGTGAAAGGTCACATGTTTCATGTGAGGAGGAAAATGAAGGAAAATAATGGAAAATGAAGAAAATAGAGGCCTCATTAATAAAAAGGATTATGAGGATCAGTTGGTAACCTTTTGTCAGTTCATTTTTGGAGCTCTTTCTCTCTCTCTCTCACTCTTGGACACTTAGAGCATTCTTGGAGCATTCTAGCATTGAGGAAAGAAAGACAAAGGAAGGACAAGAAAGAAAAGGGAAGAAAATATCAAGCAAGGAAGAGTAGCCTCAAGCAACTACAATAGGATTACTTGCAGATATTGACTGACATATGTGATTTCCTTGCTACATTTGGCATGCATGGTACATGCATGTGTGTTGTTGTTTTTCTTGTTGTCATTTGCATGGGTTTTTCCAGGTGTGACGTTGTTCTTCATCCTTGCCTTACAATTTCCAAATAGCCATGGTGTGGTAGGTTCTCTTATTTTGGTTGAGTCGGATTGCCAGATGGACTGGAAGTAGAGTGGGGTGGTCTCAGGATTATTCACAAGGCCTAGGAATGTTGGGATGGGATACACGGTAAAGCCTGGTTGTGAACACCTCGATTGGGCC
The DNA here is from genome assembly GCA_031772625.1 of Pinus tabuliformis. Lineage (NCBI taxonomy): Eukaryota > Viridiplantae > Streptophyta > Pinopsida > Pinales > Pinaceae > Pinus > Pinus tabuliformis. Next base: position 140,781,806 of record CM062811.1, on the reverse strand, counting down.
TAGGAATCCTGTTGGGGTCCAGGTATGAACGATTTATTCACCCTATTCCTACATTAATTTATCAATCCAGGTGCATATCCTTTCAAGGCAACACGTAAGGTATATGCAGGGGCAAGAGCACAATCCGTTCCGACCAAGGGTTCACGATTAAGATTCAAAGCATTGTTGTGAAATTAAACTAAATACAAACTTCAAAAAAGCAATTACAAGAATTAAAGAGCTGTAACAACAAGCATAAACTAATAAATAACACATACAGAAAGATGCAACACTTGATCAGAAGAGCGGGCCTAGCTCTCTAATCAGGGCTACGTTAGTCACAGTGAAGATTAGAACAAAAAAATAGATGATAGTTTATTAATATGAAAAGGGCAATTACAATATCAATGGGGTGTCCCCAAATTACAGGAATAATATGTCTTTTATACACAGTGAGGGAGCACAACATCTTTCCCTAAAACCTGGTAACCGTATACCCAGAAATGTACATTAGTTGGAACGACACCAACACCAGATAGACAGGATCAGCAAGAGGTCCAAGAATGGTTCAGGGATCTGCGACTCTAGCTGTGTGGCCTCCTTATGGCTGGTCGTTGCTGTGAATTGCAGATCTGCTACGGGATGCTGAAGCATTGGTTCCTATTCTCCAGAAGCTGCGGTCAAACACACATTTTAGTGTTGCGAATAGGCAAAACCCCACGACTTTACTTCATTAATAAAATATTCCAATAGACAAGATAGGGGTATTTACCTTACAGATTTAGCATAGTAATCATGGGTAAATAAGTGCAAAAAGGTCAAAAAGGGTGATGGAAATGCAACAGAAAGATAGCCCGATTTGGTGCCCAACATCTCCCCCCAACTAGCCTTCTGCATGCCCTCATGCAGTTTGTTGCCTCTGCAGGTCTGGATTTTGCAGACTGTAGGCTTCATGAAGCTGAGCGAGATCATATTCTACAGCCATCTCTGTCCCTGGAACTTTAAAACCATCTGAAAGGAGGACTTCCTTCCACCAGTCTACTGGAACATTATACGCTGGGGTATAATTTTCTACTAGCAACCAGATAGTGGGAAACTGAAACCGGATTCCCATCCACCAGATCTCGCATGTTCGGAAACATGCCACATACCTGGGCACTCTAGGGAGCGCTCGTGCAAAATTTGGTGCCCCAAAAGGTTCCCTGTTCCAGACAGCTGTAGGTGACATCATCCACCTTTTCTGATAGCAATCAAGGGCCTCATCTTGAAATGTGACTAATTGCCTGACACAAAGATCAAGGCACTAGTTTTGTGTCCTCAGCATTCTGTCTCTATTCCCCTCAATTCCCAAAAAGGTGTTGTGTTTAGTGAACATTGTGATTGACCTCTCATGTTCTCCTCTTACTATAAATGGCTTTGTAACCTGATTGGATTCAAATGTGTTAAAAGCCTTCTGCCAACTGATCTAATTGAAAGTGTAAGAGGTGAGGGCCCTTAAATGAATGTCCCCCACATATGGGACCAGGTTGAATTCTCTATCCAAGCACAGTAGATACCCGTGCAGGTAAAACTCACACATCAAATGCTGAGTTGGCACGTCATGACTCCTCATTATTCGGAGGAATTGTACACCATCTTCTATTTCATAACTAATCTCATTTTTTATGCTCTCCATGCAGAATAAAAGAAAACGTTCATGCAAGAATAAAGAATAACAAGAAGTAGGGGGGCGACATGCCATCACCTCTTGCGCCAAATTAAACATTTGCTCCTTATCAGCTTTCAGCTCTGCCACTTGCTTTTCCAGCTGCTCCATCTTGAGTTGTTGCTTTGCATGCCTTAATCTCATGATATCTATGCACTCCACATATTCAAAAATGGTTGTGGAGGCTTGTTCTTGAGTTCTTCTGACCTCATTTTGATACCGAGCCGCAGTAGATTTCCAAGTCTGCACTTCGGCCTCAAGTCATACTCACAGTCTTCAAACAATCACTCGACTAGGTCTGTTTGAGTGGTAACAGAGGTTGTGGCTATCTGGTCCACCTGAGTCTCTGCTTCTACTCCCATGGCCTTGGACTTTTTAGCTTGTCGCTTGTATTTCTTCATCCGCTTCTACATTTTGTGTACCTACCTCCTTAGTTTCCTGACCTCCATCTTAAGCCGCAATGTCTCTTTAAATTGCAACCGGTATTTTTGCTTGATGGGGAGTCTTCACTGTTCACATAGCTCTACCCATTCCTGCTTAACCAAAAATTCCTCAGTTTCTGCAGCTGGAGGTAAATCCCTTGGGACAGCTTCTGTTGTGCCGACTTTCGGGTTTTCCTCCACTACCCATTCTTCTTCGATTATCTCTTGCTTCATGACCTTCTCACCTGGCTTTTCCACTGGTTCATTCATTGGGACCGCTTTGCTTGGTCCCTCCTCTTCGCCAACGGCTACTTCCTCTTGTTGCGCGCTCACCGTGACTGGTGGTGCCCTTGCAAGATGCTCTCCTGCTAATGTGTCTGCTGGAATCCTTCCCGATTCCCCAGCCTCAGGGGCCTCTGTCTCTTCTCTCCTCTCAGGCTCCGAAGTGCCTGTCACCTGAGTAGCATCCACCCCACACGGTTGTGGCCTTTGTGACAAGTTCAAAGCTAGAGGAATGGTGAGATCTTCTTCTTTGCGCCGAGGGGAATGAGTTACCCTTGCTCCTCTTGGGATAGAGGAGAAAAAGGAGAACTGGCAGGGATCTTCAATGTTCGGTCCCAAGGTTGACGCTGGTTCTTGTGGGTCAGCGCCAACCTCATGCCCTAGTTCTCCCAGAGCTTCTTCCACAGGTTCCATGGCTTCCCTAGCTCTGAGCCCTTCTTGTCCTTGTTCCTCCTCTTCCATTGGTTCTAAGGTTGGGGTGGTCACAACCTCTTCTTCATTCGGTTGATCCTCCTCCATCGGCTCCATGGTGGCAGGAGGTCCTTGTGGGGTACCCTCGATCACAGTATTGACCAATTCACCCGCTCTTGTTTGTTGTGGTACTGCCTCTGTGGTTGTCATGCTATCAATTTGCTCGGCTAGTTCCACAGTCGAGGCTGGTTCTTGTGGGACAACCTCGGCCGTGGTACTAGTGGGCCTCTCTGTGTCAACTCCCGCATCTTCCATTGGTTCCATAGTTTCAGCTTGCTCTTGGGGAGCAGCCTCTTCTTCAAATTCTTCAACTTCCATCTCCATCTCTTCTGGTTCCTCCTGGTCAACATAATCATCTTCTCCTGCATTTTCTTCCTCCATGGCTTCTGGTTCATCTTCCCTGGCAGCCACAACGGCTGCTACCTCTTCTTCTGTGGAATCCCGAAACAGTTCCCACGGGATCGGGATTCGTCTGATAGCATTCATCACTAACAGCTGAACCAGCCCATGGTGGGTGATGACTGCCAATACCTGTCGCGACCCTTGAGCCGAATGTGCCATCAAGTGGAGGCTTCTTAGTAAGAAATAAGGCATATTCAGTGAAAAAGCCTCTGCTTGGGGAAATCGCAAATGAGATAATATTCAGAGATGGTATTTGAAGATAGTGGAGTATCTCCCTTCACAAGTTATATATTTTATGGCGAACTCTGCTACTCCTCCACATGGATGCAGTAGCGAGTTTCGATCGTATCCCCAACCCTTCTCCACGTTCTCCCACCTGCAAAAAGGCTTCGGGAAACTCCAGAAGTATAGTCCTTCTTGAAAACCATCGTTGTTCGTTTTGTGGGAGCCCACTGACTTCTGCAATGGCTTCCTTTGTCACAGGGATTTCAATTCCGCGAACCCGAGAGCTTTCTTCTCCCAAGTTGAGTGCAAATTCTGTCGCGATTTCTTTGTTCAACCCTCTCAACCTGTCAAAATAAACGTTCCAACCTACATTCTCAAAGACCTACCATACCTCCTGATTGTTCCGAACTCTCGTTGTATCTTCTGGCTCATGCCGCACAGACCGTCCACCCATTGCTGTAGAGGCAAGATCAGCATAAAGAATGTAGTTAGCTGGTAGGGGATAATGACAGGGACCCAAACTGTTGGCAACTGTAATAAAGTCATGGTCGCTTTGGGGACAATAGATGAAACAGTACTGGTATGTTTGAAAATGATGACAGGTTATGGCGGTACTGTTAGATATTTCAGTAATTTAATGCAGCGTGTTGGGGAGGTGACCGATTATGACTCTGCGCGTATGAATACGCATTCCAACACATCAAAGTTATGATTACAAAGTATCAAAATCATTAAATTCTGTTTGGTGAGGATCGTGTGACATGAATGCTTTTTTGTGGTATGCTGTTGTTTATTATGACAGTTCCCCCCCAACTTAATTACGGTCTTCCACGACATGTTTTAATGTCTTTTCAAATATTTTAATTAAATCCGTAAGAGTCAATGGAGACGTACCTGGGGACCTACCTTGTGGTGGAGTAACAACAAAATGTCTGACGGAGTAACAGCAACAGGGAGTAACAGCAGCAAGGAGTAACAGCAACAAGGAGTAACAACAACGACGGAGTAATGGCAACGGTGGAGTAACGATAGTTACAGAGTAACAGCATCGGCGGAGTAATAACAGTTGCGGAGTAACGGCACCGGCAGAGTAACAACAGTTACGGAGTAATAGCACCGGCAGAGTAACGGCAGTTGCGGAGTAACAGCACCGGCGGAGTAACGGCAGTTGCAAAGTAACAACATCGGCGAAGTAACGACAGTTTCGGAGTAACGACAATTGTAGAGTAACAGCACCGGCGGAGTAACGACAGTTGCAGAGTAACAAAAGTTATGGAGTGACAACAGTTGCAGAGTAAAAACAGTTATGGAGTAACAACAATTACGGAATAGCAACACTGGTGAAGTAACAACAGTTGTGGAGTAATAACAGTTACAAAGTAACAGCAGTTACGGAGTAACAATAGTTATGGAGTAACAACACTTAGTGGAGTAACAGCACTAGTGGAGTAACAACACTTAGTGGAGTAACAACACTAGTGGAGTATCAACACACACCAGTGGAGTAACAACAACATCTTAATAGTAGTATTGGTGGAGTAACAACGCCGAGTGTTACATTTCTCCTGGCCATATTCCTTCATTATTCCTGCAAAATACAAACAAGTAAGTAATAACAGTATATATATATATATATATATATATATATATATATATATATATTATATATATATATATTATTATTATTATTATTATTATTATATTATTTTTTATTTTTTTTTAGAGCAGAGTGAGAGTGTCCTTTATTCCAACAACCATTAAATCAGATAAATCAGAAAGGTGTTTGAAAAAGGAATCTCTAGAGGCTGGACAGTGGTATAGTTTCAGACGGTGTCCATTTACTAAGAACGAGGTATGATTCTCGTCTATTGTAATTAATATAACCATTCCATTGCCGAACATTGCATCCACTTGATATGGTGCCATCCAGTGAGTGCGAAGCTTGCCTTTGAAATCCTTAAATCAGGAGTCATAAAGTAATTCCCAACCCCCCACATGAAACACCTTACTTTTGATAAATTTATCGTGCCATTTCATTCTCTGCTATTGAACAACAGTAGTCTTCTGGAAAGCTACTGATCGAATCTTGTCCAACTCATTCCACTGTTCCAGTCAGTGTTTATGTGCTTCTGATAGGTCTAGGCCTACTTCTAGAACTGTTCTAAGTGTACTGATCTCAAATTCTACTGGAAACAAGGGGGATTTCCCATAGACTAATTCAAATGGAGAAAACCCAGTCGTGTTCCGCCATGTTGTTCTATATGCCCATAAAGCCTCTGGAAGTTTTTGTGCCCAATCCTAGCCGTGACTTGCTATTGTTTTTGTCAAGATATTTTCCAATATCTTGTTTGTCCTTTCTACTTGTCCGTTCGCCAGGGGGTGATAGGGGGTTGTCACTCTATGTTTGACCCCATATTTCTACATCAGCTTCCCTATCATGTGAGATGTGAACTGTGATCCACCATCCGACACAATTTCCCTTGGAGTACCGTATCGGGCAAAGCTTTATTCAAAAATAAAGTCTGCCACTACTTGTTCTGTTACTCTCATGACCGCTCTGGCTTCCACCCATTTAGTCACATAATCGGTGCAGACCAAGATGTAAGCTTTCTGATGAGAAGGTGGGTTAAAGGGTCCAACAAAATCAATGGCCCATTTCTCGAATGGTTCAAGGACTATCTGGGGCTGTAGAGGCATTTCATCTGCTTTCCCAAGTTGTCCCATCCATTGGAAACTATCACACCTTCAGACATAATCCCGAGCATCACGAAAGATGGAGGGCCAATAATATCCCATTTGCAGCACTTTGTGACCTGTTCTTTTATCTGCAAAGTGTCCTCCACAGGGTCCATCGTGTGTAGCCTTTAATATCTCATAGATATCATCTTCTGCGACACAACGCCAAATTGTTGGTCAACCCTTGTATGAAAGAGATATCCTGCCATCCATGAATATCAGGTACTTTGATGAATAATCTTCCTTTGCTCCTTATATGACAGATGACGAGGCACCTTCCTTGTAGCAAGATAATTAGCAATATCTGCATACCACAGAGTGTTAGTAGAAACTGCAAGAAGATGTTCATCTTCAATTGGTGTATTCTTACCATCATGTTCTATCCTAGACAAGAAATTTGCAACCACATTGTCCTTCCCTGGTTTATCTACTATAGTAATATCAAATTCCTGTAGTAGCAAAAGCCATCTTGTAATGTGACCAGGGGTAACAGGTTTATTCATTAAATACCTGATAGCTGCATGATCAGTATGCACAAAGGTAGGATACCCAGTAATGTAGTGCCAGAATTTGTTGATGGCATAAATGACAGCAAGGAACTCTTTTTCAGTTACTGTGTAGTTTAATTCAGCAAGAGCCAAATTCTTACTAACATAGTAAACTGCATATGGTACTTTGTCCTCTTGCTGTCCCAATACTGCACCAATCGCTGTTTGGGAAGCATCCGTGTGAATATGGAAAGGTAATGCCCAGTCTGGCCCTCTAAGGATCGGAGCGCTACAGACCAATTCCTTAATTTTTGTAAAGGCTGCATCATAGTCACCTATCCACAAAAAATCTGAATCTTTTGTTAGCAATTGAAAAAGTGGATGTGCTACTTTCACAAAATTTTCTATAAAACGCCTATAATAACCAGCACAACCAATAAAGCTGCGTACCTGCGTGGGTGTTTTGGGTGTCGGGAAGTGCAGAATTACCTTTATCTTTGCTAGGTCCATCCGGATTCCTTTAGCTGAGAGAAAATGTCCCAGAACAATTCCCTCCTCCATCATCATATGGCATTTTACCGTACTCAGAGAGACACGCGCCTGTATACACCTTTCGAGAACTTTTTCTAAATTTTTCAACCCTTCTACAAATGAATCCCCATATGGAGTAAAGTCATCCATGTAAATTTCAACACTGTCATCTACTAAATCAGAGAAGATCCCCAAAATTTCCCTCTGGAATGTTGCAGGAGCATTACATAGGCCAAAAAGAAGGACCTAGTATGCAAATGTTCCCCAGGGGCATGTGAAAGTGGTTTTGTCCTGATCTTCAGGAGCTATCTGGATCTGGTTATACCCACTAAATCCGTCCAGGAAGGAGAAAAACTTTTTGCCAGCCAATGTGTCCAGAACTTGGTCAATAAATGGTAAAGGAAAATGATCTTTCTGCATTGCCTTATTTAGTTCTCGATAATCCACGCATATCTGCCATTTACCATTTTTCTTGGGGACCATTACTAATGGGGAAACCCATTGGCTATCTGAGATGGGGTAAATAAAACCTACGTCCAGTAATTTCTGAAGTTCTTCTTTCACAACATTTTTCAATGCAGGGTTCATTCTTCTCTGAGGTTGTCTCACAGGACGACAATCTTCCTTAATGTATATGTGATGGGTACATAAATTAGCAGGAATCCCCTTCATATCTGAATAATCCCAGGCGAAGGCTTCTTTATGTTTCCGAAGGACATCTACAAGTTGCTTCTTCTGGGATTTTGACAGGTTTGGATTAATATTCAGGGTTTTTCCTAGTTCTAATTCCACTAGGACACTTTCATGGGGTGCATCAACAGGTAGCTCCTTTGATCCTTTTGTTGTTTCAATAGTTTCCTGAGTCTCACAGCTTAGGATAGATTCTAGGATTTGTTGATTTGGCTCTGAAATGGAGCAAGGATCATCCATAAAGGAGGTGATTACATCATCTTCCAATTCCATTTTCAACTGAAGGGCCTATCCAATAGTGAGGACTGGTCTCAACTCCTCATTTTTTGTTTCAGGCTCTTTCCTAGATAAAATTTCTTACCACCTGCTGGTTTTACAGACAGGTTTGGTTTTGCAGGTGGGTATAAAACTAGGTTCTTAGTGTTGTGCCCATTTGAAATAACCATGTGCCCTGAATGGCACCCAATGTAAGCATCCACAGTAGCCAACCATGGTCTACCCAAAATCAAAGGATGGCCGCCCACCGAAGATTGCATATGTAAAACTAAGAAATCTATGGGATAGTGCCACGAATCCACTGAAATTATTACATCTTCCAACTTCCCTATAGGTTTGACTGTAGATCAATCTGCCAGTTCCAATACTGTAGGTGTATGTTTCAAGTTACGAAGACCTAATGCATGCACAACAGATTTAGAATCTCTACCCCATTAATTTGTACTGTCAGAATTAGGTTCCTTGGATCTCCATACTTTACAGGCATTGACTTTCCCATCATGAAATATGATAATTTTCTATAACATGAATAGTGAGGGGGTCTTTGGATTTCTTTGCAGGTTTCTTTGAACAATATTCCCTAAGAGTCTTCGCATATATCGGCACATCCTTCATAGCTTGTAACAAGGGAATTTTGACAAATAAGTTCTGCAATTCTCCTAATAAATCAAATTCAGCTTGAGGGTTTGGTTTATTCAAAGTTAGTCTCTCTGGGTAAGGTGGTTCGGATTGATATTGTTTTGTAGGAGGCGCCTGGTTTCTATCAGTTTGTTTTGGCTCTTTATTAACTAATTCTGATTCCTTACCTTCATTATCAAGTTGTTCAATGATAACTAGAGGAGTTTGAACATTGACTGTCTGCCTTGATCGCAGATTCATTTCGTACAACTCTGCAGTAGATATGTTATACGAAGGAAGGTTAAGAATATTAGCTTGATGAGCTCCCTTATTATTAGGATTCGGGTTAGGTTGTATTGGAAGCTGAGGACAGGCAGTTTGATTACCAGGAGGCACATTAGAGAGCAATTGGAGTTGTTGATGTGACATCAGCTGAGGAAACTACCCAGGAGAGGATCCTCACCAAGTTGGAGCCCATGGGGGGCTCGAACTGGCTTGAGGGTTCCATTGCTGCCAAGGTGGAAACTGGTATTGTGGCCACATGGGAGGATAGGGCACGGACTGAGGATTCATACTAAAATTATTGAAATATTGAGATCGATCTAAGTACATACATGGATTTCCCATTGGTGGTCGAGGCTACCATGGCTTTCTAGACCCCATGAGGTACAGTTGCTCCATGTCTTCCCCTGTCCCTTGAAATACTGCTTTCAGGCCTGGCAAGGAGGGGCATGAGCTTGTTGCATGATTTAGCTCACAGATTGCACATTCCTCTATGGAGTTTAATGGACATTCCCTTTCTGGATGCTTCTTTCTACACTTTGGGCAGAATATCGCCATGGTCCTGTCCAATTCCAGCTGCTTCTGTTTTACTTGTAACATATCCATTTGTGCCGACAGAGTACTGAGGATATCCGTTCTCAAGTTGTCTAGCAGGTTCCCGATTTCTGCCTTCGTAACACCCCCGCCAGACCCCTTTGCTGAGCGAACCCCTTGTCTATTTCTTGCAAGCCCCCTTGAGCACTAGATGCATAGTTCACAGATAACATCAAAGGTTTCCTTAGAGATGTCTCCCTTTCCCACAATGTTCAATAGTTCCATCGAGTCTTCATGAAAAGATTGGAGGAGGATAATTTTTAAAATTTCCTTATCCAGGTCGGAGTGACCTGACCTCTGTAAGGTGTACTTGAATCGTTCCACACAATCTTCCAAGCTCTCGTCTTCTTTTTGTGTGAACTTAAAAAGTTCCTCCTTGATGTTCCGAGATTTGCAGTAGTCCTGGTATTTTTCCAGAAAAGCTATCCGCATGTCATCCCATGTGGAAATTGAGCTTCCTCCAAGGCCCATGAACCATCGCAAAGCTATCCCTTTTAATGTAGCAGGGAAAATCTTCAACTTCTGGGCATCCATCATGTAGTCATACCCCCAACATACTATGTCAAATTCAAATAAAAATGTGTCGGGGTCTTCTGAAACAAGCCCATGAAAGCTTGGTAAGGCTGCTAATGGAATAGGCTTTGTGGGTGCACCAGCTCCCAGATCCCCAATTGGAAACTCGATGGTGGAAGTTGTGGGAGCCATAAATATCTTCCAATAACTGCTGGGAATTTCAACAGGCTCTGTGGAAGATGGCTGAGGATTCCTTACCACTCGGATTCGAGTTGCTTTAGCAGCACTTCCTCGGTCCCTTGGTGATGCAAGTACCCCTTCGTTTCCTTCTCCTGCGTCCTGATGACTTGATCCCTCGGCTACAACCTCCTTTCCTTTGCTGGAGTGATCTAACTCTATCGATGTTCTGCTTGCAACCTCTTCCCCTTCTATTCCCAGCGTAAGGTTTCCCTGGTCAGGTATACTACTGGATGTTTCTTCAATTGCTAGAGGGACCTGTTGTGTTGAATCACCAAAGAATGTTGTAGACAACACTAGTTGATCTATTGATTGTCCCTCGGACTTCACTCTCCGTGCCCCTGGTCTCACAACTGCGCGAGAGGATGCTTCTGATTCAGCCTTTGCTATAATTTGTTGGATATAGGTCTTTCTTCCCAAGTCTGGTCCTCCCCTCTTTGGGGCTCTCCCTCTGCCCCTCTTATTTGGTTCTTTGTTCATACAAATGTTGGTATCTTGGTATCAACCTACAATGCTTTAGTCTTGAAGTAAGGTGTCAAAGGACCATTCCTTCCCCAAGACGAAAGAACTCACAAAAAGAGAGACAACAAAAAAACAAGAATCTAGGGTTCAGGGCCTGGAGCAGGGCATCAAAGGACTCCTCCCTCCCCAAGACAAGAACCAGAAACAAACACACACCTCGAGAAGACCTAATACTTCCAAATCTGAAGCATGGCATCAAAAGACTCCTCCCTCCCTAGGGTAAAAGCTAGGGTTTCCTGAAAAGCACACAAGGGTTTGAAAGAAATAAATCTTACTTAGGGCCCGGAGCAGGGCGTCAAAAGACTCCTCCCTCCCCAGGACAAGAGAGTGGCCCAAATCAAACAGAAAAGCAAAAAAAAAAAAAAAAAAAAGCAGAAAGAACACCTACACTCAGGACCTAGAGCAGAGTGAGAAAACTCGTTCTCTCCCCAAGACGAGAGATTGACCCTCTAGTTGGTCTGGATCATGTTTGCACCTTGTTAGCCTCCCCAGAAATGGTGCCAAAATGTTGGGGTCCAGGTATGAACGATTTATTCACCCTATTCCTACATTAATTTATCAATCTGGGTGCGTATCCTTTCAAGGCAATGTGCAAGGTATATGCAGGGGCAAGAGCACCATCCATTCCGACCAAGGGTTCATGATTGAGATTCAAAGCATTGCTGTGAAACTAAAATAAATATAAACTTCAGAAAAGCAATTACAAGAATTAAAGAGCTGTAACAGCAAGCATAAACTAATAAATAACACACACAGAAAGACGCAACACCTGATCAGAAGAGCGGGCCTAGCTCTCTGATCAGGGCTGCGTTAGTCACAGCGAAGATTGGAATAGAAAAATAGATGATACTTTATTAATATGAAAAGGGCAATTACAATATCGATGGGGCATCCCCAAATTACAGGAATAATTTGTCTTTTATACATAGAGAGGGAGAACGAAATCTTTCCCCAAAACCTAGTAACTGTATACCCAGAAATGTACATTAGTTGGAACGGCACCAACACCAGATAGACAGGATCAGCAAGAGGTCCAAGAATGGTTCAGGGATCTATGACTCCAACTGTGTGGCCTCCTTATGGCTGGTCATTACTGTGAATTGTGGATCTTCTACGGGATGTTGAAGCATTGGTTCCTGTTCTCCAGAAGCTGTGGTCAAATACACATTTTAGTGCAGCGAATAGGCAAAACCCCGCGAATTTACTTTATTAATAAAATATTCCATTAGACAAGACATAAGTATTTACCTTACAGATTTAGCATAGTAATCATGGGTAGATAAGTGCAAAAAGGTGAAAAAGGGTGATGGAAATGCAACAGAAAGATAGCCTGATGGTGCCCAACAAATCCCTTGACCGATGAATAGCAGGATACATAGTAAAGCTCAGTGGTGAATACCTTTGATTAGGCCTAGGAATCCATTGACTGGTAATGGTGGGATAGATGACCTAGACAAAAGGGTGGTGATCTCGTAGGCTTAGGAATCCCTTGACTGGTAATGGCGGGATACATGGTAAAGATGAGAGGTTGAGACGGGAAAATTCCTCACAGTTTAGGTCGAGAGATCTAGAGGAATCCATGCTTGTTTAGGGCCACAAAAAATCCTGGTTCTATTGATGAGGGTTAAGGTGGTTTGGCCTCGAGAAGTCCTGGTTGGTTTTGTTGTGAGTCCCACATTCATGCTTGGAATATGGCACGAGGGTGATTGGCTGAATTTTTTTGGTTCAACCCAATCTATGGTCGAGTGGTACGTGGAAGTCCCTGACTTAGTTGGATTTGCATGTGTTAATAATATCTCTTTTCCTCTTGTGATTTATGTGTACATGTACTTATTATTATGAGACTTTAATGGTTTTTATATTATTGTTACTTTGTTGGTTATATGTTGGCTATAAGCATGGTTTCATGACAGACTTTGGTTATGGCTCTCATCATGTTTTCATTAGTAAATGAATGAATGATGAATGTATGACCTAATAGACGTTATTGAAGCTATTATGAGAAGGCACTACATCTTCTTGGTGATTTTCAGATAAGTATCAGGCCCCTATGTTCAAATGTGTATTTATGACCCGTAGATTTCATGATCATGATATGTTTGATGAAATTTTCATCATGGCTAGGCCTTGTTAGGTCAAGTTCCTATCTAATATTTGTATGGAAGCCTTTTTCCTTGTGTCATTCATGGTTCTGGAAAGTGTCATTAAGTTCTACGAAGAGGTGTGGATCGTAGCCTGAAAACATTGCTTAAATCTCATGGTTGTAAGCACAAAACTCGGTGAAAAAGATTGTAGTCACTCCCTTATAGGCATCATGTGTGCAAATGGAGGGTTTCAGTCGAAATCAGGCAATGTTGTGCTAGAATATGGGAGATTAGGTCACTGAAAAAAGAGGTTTAATTCAGGGTCTGGGCACATGTAAGGGTGGTTTAGCCCTTGGGGGTCTTATAACACCTAATAGGGAAGTCATTAAGGATTTTGGTTTGTCAATTCCACTTCCTTAAGGTGATCTAAGAGGTTGAATCATATCATAGTAACTCTTCATCACATGTTTACCTCGTTAGGCCAGTAACTTAGGTAAATGTGGGAGGAGGGTGTTGCAATATATATATATAAAATTTAATAAACTATTCCAATAAGTTTTTGTACAACCAAAATGAAAAGTGGGACATACATAACAAAACTTTAGTAGTTTTCTTTAAGAAGAAAAAACAAATTTCTAATTATTTGTATAGATAGAAGTTAATTTTGAATATGATATAGATTAAGTGTTTATACTGTTTTTTTTAATACTTTTGCTTTTGTTTTGTTTTCAAGAGAATCCAAAATAAAAACACTCACTCACAATCGTGCTCACATACTTGAAAGTGATTCATACTTCTTCACATCATCTCTCTATTTGTTGTAATTGCTATTTATTATTTTTTTTATAAGAAGATCAATGTTTTCCTCTTAGATGTTGAATGTTATTATTTAGGCTCTATTTTAGATAGATGAAATATAATTTCATTCTTAAAACACTTAAATTTGTGTGCCTTGAATTTTATTTATAGGGTTTCTTATCATCTAGATAATATCATTATTTGTTTCAAGATATGACTATGGGGCAATTTGTAACAAAATAAGCATTTGAAAAATCTTTCAATTTCATAATTATTGTATGTTAACGAGAAAAGTTTCTTATGCCTCACTGCTAACTTCCTCAAATCTCACTAGGCATGTGAAATAATGGGACTATGTCTAGGGTTTATTGCATATAATTAAACTACAATAAAATAATATATAGTTGATTTGCACAATGAAAAATACAATAAAACTATTCATAACAAAGAAATAAACGAAAGAGAAATTATATAATTAATGATGTATATTTTGTAAAGAAAATAAATTGAAACTTGAACAAACTGATAACAAATTGATAAATGAAATTGCGGGCAGATTTCATCATCATACTCAGTTATCCATAAGACTACACAAATATTTATTAAATTCTGACATAAATAAACTAATAACTTTCAAACACTAATGTCAGAAAAATATGCTCATTGAAATTAACAATGTAAAGTATTTTTTTGGAGAAATATACCAAAAAGATATAGGTTGACATATGTTAATAAAAATATGAGTACAACATACTATTTTGGTTGATTCCTGTGAGAATATAGACCAAAAATCAACTTTAAAATTGATAAAATGTAAAAAGACTCATACATAGACACTCGAAATGCCAAATAATAAGGAAGACAAAATGTTGGGAAACTTAGAATATTTCGATAAGATTGGATCAACAATATCTTCTGCAAAAATTTCATCAGTTAGTGCTAATATGAAAAATATCAGACTTTTTAATAACACAAAATAATTCAAGAAATAAACAACAACCTTAATAAAAGAACTAGAAATTGATTAGCTCAGTTTATCCTTGTCACTCCTTGAAGGATTTCTGCTATCACCAAAACAAGTAAGCTCTTGTACTCTAGAATAAATCAATCAGAGGAAAAATGACAACTTCAAAACTTATGCATACGTCTCCTCACTAGTATTTTCTATCCTCCCTTCTATATCTTCTTTTTGGTTTTATATTCTCCTTAGGTAGTTGGAGGGAAAAACAAATTGATAACTAATGTTTGTATATGTTAAAACTCCTTTTCTTTTTAATTCTGGAGAAGGAATTTAGAAGGCGCCATTTAATTAATTAAATTTATATTAGGAGGTGGAGTCTTCGATCATGTCCATGAAATATTTCCATTAACCTTGTAACTCTGATGTAACGAAAAATATATAAACATGACATCATCAAGAATACAATCACCACACAAATCATACATATGAAACATATTTAAAGAAGCATGTGAAACAACCCTTGTGTCTCCCATCATCCATAATGCCATCAAAATATGTACCATAGTTAAAAAAAATATGTTTTCCCAAAAACATGATAACGTCGTAATCTAAAATATGTCCAAGTAAAATCAAATAAAAACACATAATGTCAAAGAAATAACTCAAGTCATCTCAGTAGGTATCCTAGGGCCATCCACGTAAAGTGGTCCTTTCTCCTTCTGCTCCCTTTCTCCTTGTACCTCTGGATGCATGTATTATTAGGAGATTTCTCTCCTCCCTCCTCCTTCAGCTAAGGGAATGTCAGAATGTGTATGTGATGAAGTAGCCTCAGAGGGAGAATGCCAATGGACATATGTCATATGAAATTACTCCAATGCAATATGGGCAAGGAAATTAGGAGTATGCCAAGCATGAAAAGAAGTGGCTTGTGATAATCCAGAAGGTATATGAGGAGGAATGATCATAGGGTGAACTGAGTGATGATAAATACTAGGCCAATGTGCAAATATGGATGTGGGCCTAACAGGGTTGGTTTCCCAATCATCGTTCTGTATTGTCTATTGTTGGGATGCATGAGGTTCTGGATTTTCTAGTATGCTAGTATGTTGAAGAGGTGTGTTTTGTGAAGCATGTGGGGTAGGAGGAGGTGGAGGAGGACCTCCAAGGTATAAATGGGTCTTCCCTCCATCTTTCCTCAGAGCATTGCAACCTCAATTCCTCCATGATAATTTCCCGCATGACATTAGGGCATGATCCATTTTCAACTAAAGAGAAATGAACAATTTTATCACATACTTTCATAGAGGCATTAAAAGGATGGTTTTTGACAAAATTTCTAGAATTATTTACAACGAAGACTTTGTCTTCTGGATAATCCTCTTCTGGATGATCCTCAAGGAAATGGATAGGAGCAACCATTTTTCCTTCAAGAAAATTCTTTAAATGTTGTTGTTGCCTAGGAATGGTCATATCAAGAAATGTGGTATTATCCTTGATGTTGGCCATTTATTTTACAATATTGAATTGAGAGACAGACAAAGAGGAAGGGGTGGAATAATTTGCATTTGTATGCAAAGAAGTGGCATCTAGGGTTTTCTAGTTATTGGCTTCCTTGGAGGGATGATTCTTGGAGTTTCTAGCTCTGAAATCACTCCTTGTTTCAAACAACATAACTTTATTATCCTATGCCCAATCCCAAGTTGCAGCCATAAGGTTAGTACTTTTACCAACAATTATTTCCTAAGCATTGTTTTTAACCTCATAAGTATTTTCATCATGGTATTATTCACAGAAGTTACACCATGGTCAGGAAAGAAGGGTATTCAAATGATATGTCTAGGAAGGGTTTCTAATGGGAGCCAAAGTAAAAGTTTCAGGATGAGGTTGCGTCACGACCTTATTCTCAAAATATGTCAACGATTACTCATGTCTTGCATGAATTGAAGGATAAAAGATATATTAGATTGGTTAATTGAGTCTTCAAGAGGAAGATCAATGAATTTCAATTATTCTTCATTTTCCAAACATATTTGTAAATAAAACCCCAAGTTGTTTGCATTTTTCTCCTCTAACTGATGACAATCAGCGAGAGGTAAATTATTATAGTAGTGCATCATGGCTACTTGATTTTGTGGCCTCTTGATCTATAGAATTTGATTATACGATTTGGTGAAACGAAGATTAAATGATTTAATAGCTTCGCCTTTTGTATAGGTAGCATTGTTGTATTCTCGTAGGATATCAACTGGGCTTTGAGGTTGGCCATTAGTAGATTTGAACCAATAATAGAACTCAATCCAAGTAAAGAAGGCTTTTAGCATACAAAGGACTACCCATTAATTTTTAATGTAGCTTATTCAAAGAGAATGATTATACACAACAATTAACTAAGTCGTTTGTATCCTAAAACAGGGATGTTAGGGTAAGACCCCAACAATTAAACTCCTTTTTTTAGAGAGTTGTTTACCAAATACTTCTCTCCTTATGGAAAATATAAGGATTTTTTATATTATTATTGTAAATTAAAACACTTTATATTATCAGAATGCCATCAAATACTAAGTTGTTACATCTTGTCCACTATGGAGTTACTACTGTCTCCATTGAATTTAAAAAAAAGCACCAACTATGATTCTTTAAGGCCTTAAGGGTATTCCAAAAATATACCTTCCATGTAGACATTACAAGATTAAACAAAAAGCCAAAAATACTAGCAACCATAGTAGCCATTAAGAGTCAAAAGAAGAAATGGGAGCCAGGTCCCTAGCACTTGAACCAAGAAGTGCAACTTTATCATATTCACATAACAAATTCCCTTCTGCATGGGCCAGCCTTGCATCAAGCCTATCCATAGAGAAGCATTGATTCCTACACATCCTTTTGATGTCCTCCAGTGAAGATAATACATTGTATCTTTCCACATGTTTATCCTTCAACACCATACCATGTAGAGTCTTCATCTACCAATGAACCATAGAATTGAGGTATTGTTTCTTCTATCCCCTAGTGTGGCCAGGGTTTAAAACCCAAGATGATACCTTAATTAGCTCAGAGTCTGAGTGGGGTTGTCTCTCGACTTCTTCGTAGGTTTCCAATTTCCTTATCTCGCACCATGTCTCCAGAGGAATTGCGTTAAAGTACGTTACAACTAAGTCTTTTGAAAAGAGTCGACCTCTACATTTCCCCTTGGACTACTACTACCACCACCCCTCCTACATTGTCTATGTTGCCTGGAAGGTATGGTGGGAAGGAGGGGCTTAATTCCCTGCAAACTACAACAAGCAACCACAACCATGACTCTGCTAGAGTAGTCTCCTGATGTAACACAAGTAGAGTGTGAATTGACCAAATGACTAGCACCATCACCATACAAGAGAGGTCAGATTGAACTGATGCAAGAACCATAATAATCTGACACCCAAAGACAATTAACCCCCTCCTCTCTAATCCATTGAATATTGGGGATTCAGAATGAGATGAAGTCTCAAATAACCCTAGATAGAAGTCATTCCATGATTAAAATTGACGAAATTAGACTAGAAGTGCAACATTGAGCCACTTTACTCACGTTGCTCGTAATTGACCTTCGCTCACTGTTGATATCAAGATCTTGAGCCCGTTTCAAAGACTCCACACATCGACAAAGTATGCCCTCCCACCTCCACTTCACCAACACCAGGAAATATACAAGCCTCACCACATAAGAACCAGACACCTAAACAAGTGACTTTGTCGCTACATATGAGCTTAGTGGTACCACCAACATTAGGGAGGTCAACTTATTAACCTCACCTATGCTCCAAACCTCCACCCAAGTCACCAAGAATAAAGTGAATTTTCACCTTCCACTATGGAAATAAATAACCATATTTAGGTCTCCATGCAGATATATGTTGGGGCTGAACTGTGCCCCAACTCTTTAATGTGCATCATAATGCAAAGTGACGAGCTTAACCCCAAAACACCCTCTTGAACCATATGCTTCCTGAGAATAGAAAATCTAAAAAGCTTAAATAATAATAAGGATTTAGGAGATATTAATAAGAATTGCCTAGCCACCCATGTACACAAAGACACCCCATTGAGGTATATTATTTTAATGGCATAACACTCTAGATGAGACAAAACTCTATGGGTGTAATTCCTCTTTATAATTGGATATATTTGCCCAAATTATTTTTAATAGTTAGCGTGGCTTTAATTGATTTTTATATATGAAAAGGGAAAAAGCGGTTCATTATAATGTTTCCTCTTTTAAAAATAATCATATTGAGCGTGTTTATATTAAGGTAATATTGTAAATGAAGTAAACAAATTTTCTAGTTTGAAGGATCCATATTATGTTATACTTATTTATATTGTACAGGGAGCACTTAAAGTTAATATTTGTATTAATAGATTTAAAAACAGTAATAACGAAATAAAGTTAATATTTTTTTTAATTAAAATATTTTATATTATTAGAATATTAATAGAATACAAATTTGTGACTGTGGAATTATTATTGTCATTACGAAATTTAGAAAAAATACTAATTATGATTCTCTAATTTTTTTAAGGTATTTTAAAAATAGACATTTTGTGTAGTCATTACACAATTAAATAGAAAACCATAAATACTAGCAGTTGTAATAGCCATTCAGAATCAGAAGAAAAAATGAGAGATGAGTTCCTAGCACTTAAACCAAGAGGTGCAACATTATCAGATTCACATAGCACATGCCCTTTTACATGGGGCAACTTTTCATCGAGCTTATCCGTAGAGAAACGTTGATTCCTCAACATCCTTTTGATGTCATCTAGTGAAGCAAATACGTTGTATATATTCACCTATTTATCCTTCAACACCAGACCAAGCAGGGTCTTCATTTGCTGATGAATCACCACATAATTGAGGTCTTGGCTCTTCCATCCCCTGGTGTGGCCACGGTACGTAACTAAAGATGAAACCTCCTTAATTAGTGTAGATTCTCAGTGGGATTGCCTCTTGGTTCCTGCCTGGGCTTCTAATTTCCTTATCTTGTTTCATGTCTCCAAAGGAACTGCGTTAAAGTATGTTACAATTGAGTATTGGGCAAAAAGTTGAACTCTATGTTGCCCCTGTGCACTACTACCACACCCCTCCTGCATCGCATACATTGCTTAGGAGGCATGGAAATCAAGCAAGTTCAATTCCCTACAATGTACACCAAGCAACCATAACCACCACCTGGTTAGAGTAGTCTCCTGATAGAACACAAACAAAGTGTGAATTGACCAGATAACTAGTGTTGTCACCATAAAAGAGACATCAAATTGAACTGAAGGAGGAACCACAATACTCAGACACCTAAGGTAGTTAACCACTCCTCCTCTCTAATCCATTGAATATTAATGATTTAGAACAAGACATAGCCACAAATAACCCCATATATAAGGAATTACATAGTTAAAATTGACGAAATTAAACCAAAAGAGTAGCACTGTATAAATCAAATTCAACCGAACAGACATGAGATGAGATATACACAAACCAAAATTCAATATTATTTTCTTAAAATACAATAGACCATACTGAAGACTAAATGTAACCAGAATCCCACCACAACAAGGACTACTAAAAGATTAATAGGGCCATAAATAAAATAACTAGAAAGAGTTGCAAGTAGACAAAGCAAGACCAGGAGGGAAACAAATTGATCCACTTTTCCCACGTTTCTCATAATTAACCTTCGCTAACTACCACTATTAAGATCATGAGCCCACTGCAAAGACTCCACACTTCGATGAAGTATGCTCTCCCTCCACTTTACTAACACCAGGCAATATAGATGCATCATCGCATAAGAACTAAATACCCAAACAAGTGGCTCTCTCACTACATATGAGCTTAGCGACACCACCAACAATAGGGAGGTTGACTTCTTGACCTCACCTCTGCCCCAAACCTCCACTAAAACCACCAAGAATAAGGTGAATTCTCACCTTCCTCTACATCAATAAATGTAGGTCTGAATGCAGATGCATGGTAGGGGTGAGCCGCGCCCCATGCTCTTTAATGTGCATCACATCATAAGGTTGTGGGCTCAACTCCCAAAACACCCTCTTGAACCATGGGCTCACCCCCATCGGGGAAAAAAATGTTGGTCACAAATATTTATTTATTTTTTCTATGTGGTTCACGGATGCCGAAGATTGGTGACCGCTACATCCATGGAATATTTGTACTAGGCATATCCACCCAAAGTGATGGACCCAACCTCCCGCCCTCGAATAAAGTGTTAACACGTTGTAATTAATGATTAACCAAATCTGAAATAAAGTGACACCTTATAAGTACAACCTTAATTGATTGAGTTTTGATTTATATGATTTAATCTATGGTTGTTGTATGGTGTGATTGTCGTGATCTTGTGTCCTGTCCTCGTTCTCCTTTCCACTCCTACTCTTTCAATCGGTCGAAACCCTAACTTGTTTCATTTCGAGGGTTTGCTCCGTCGCTTTGGGTCTCTGCTCTGTCCTGGCTGAGGGTTTGTAAACTTGATGTTGGTTGTTGAGCGTTGAAGGTTGGCTCTATCAGTTTTGTTTCCCCATACTCGCTCTGGTATTGTATGGTAGGTTCTGGGTATGCAAATGGAACATTTGCTCTGCTTATGGCTCGATGCCTTGGCTCCTCTAGGTTTGCTCTGTTCTGTCGGCGGAAAATCTTGTGGGTTTTGTGAAACCCTGGTTCAAGACTTGGAAGGCTTTCACTGTCCACTCTCTGCAATTTTTGTTGATGTTACTATTGTTGAGTTCATCCTTTGTTTACTCATTTTACGCAGTCATCCTTCAGCTAAAACTCAGTTTGTCCCGTTTGCAGGTTGCGCTATGGAGCGGCTCAGCTCTTTGACTGGTTCTCGACACTGGTCTGACAGGTAGGTTCTTTCTCCTTGCTGGTTATATCTCTCTCATTATTCTATAGACACTGACATTGTTTCTCCTTGTTATAGTGGGCAACTCCTTAGTTGTGACCTTTGCAATGCAACCCTCGGTTGGTTTGCTCCTCCGGTAAGTCTATTCTTCCACAACTTATTGTTTCAGTTTTTGTTTCTTCGCACTTGGCTATCACTAACATTCACTGGTGGGTGACTATAGGTGGTTGCTCGCAGTCCCGTTGCGGAGTTTATTGTGCCCAAATTCGGCCTCTTGCACCCAAAATCAGGTAGTGCCATTCCCTGGTTCTTTTGCAGATATGTGCTTTTAGTTTGTTCTTTGTTCTGTGCTCAGGAGGGTTATAGTTTACCTGTTTATGGCTCTGAGACTGTAGCGGTCTTTGTAACTAAATATATGTATGATTATAATTATTGTGGCCTTCAGGCATGTATATCGACTGTCGGAATTTCTGGTTCTATTCCATTTCTTGAACATAGGGTTTTTACTATTACTTGCATATATGTATATTTATAAAAAAAACTCCTTTCCTGTTGGCAAGTTATTAAATGATAATGAAACAGTTTGTTCCCTATAGCTTATCTTGGTCAAGGTTTGCTTGTCTTTATGGACTTGCCTGGTTATGCAATCGAACACTCTGCTTGCTATGTAACTTCAATCGTGCATCTGTAGTTATTCACTTACATAAAGAATGAACAGTCTTTAGTGGTTATTTACTTGTAAAAAGAAAGAATGAACATTTTCCAGTGGTTCTATAGGAGATTCTTTTACTATAGGAAAGTAGATATATATTTCTCTATTAAAAATATTGTTCTCTTTCTATTATTTTTCTTCCTCAATCTATGATCCTCTCTCATTACATTGATGTGTTTCTTCTTTTACATGTTGCCAACAGTTAGCAAACTACCTGGTAGTTACATTTCATAGTTTCAAGTAACTGTCATTTTCTTGATGTAAAAACTAAAAACAAGCTTAAGTATAAAATAAAACGAAAATAAAAACAAGTGATTAATAAACTCTAAACACTGGCTGAGACAACCACTAAATGAAACCAATAAAAAGTCGACTGCTGGCATGAGACAATTAATAACCATGCCCTACTTGAGCTAGATGCTCATGCATCAGGGTCCCGGGGTAGGTGAAAAATCATGGCTCCCGTCCATGAGCTCCTTTGTCAACCGAAAATCCTGTTCTGTCCATAAGCTCCTCAACTGAATACCCTGCACACTGTATCTGATCTACATTAAGCCATGTACTGTCCTCAATAGGGCGATTTTTCCATTTGACCAAGTACTGTAGGTATTCTTTTCTGTGAGTTCGCCTGGCTACCCGTGTTTCGAGCGTTCTCTCAATCTCAAGGGGCTGAGCTGAAGGCATTTGTCTCATCCAAGTACCTCCTCCTGTTTGGGTATCCTGATCTGGTCATGTCAAACTGTCGTCTTCAGGACTGGCAGTGTATCGAAATAGATCTGCCACGTTAAATATAGGCGATATGCCGATTCCTGGAGGCAGCTGTAGTTCATAGGCATTTGTAGAGAATTTGCGTAAGATTTTACAAGGACAAATTTTTTTAAACTTCAACTTATTATACTCACCTTTTGGGAATCTTTCTCTGCGTAAATGTGTGAGGACTTCATCCCCCACATTAAACTATACCTCGCGTCGTTTCAGATCTACTTGTTGTTTATACTTTTGACTGTTGTCCTGCAATTTCATCTTTACCTACTCATGTAAGTTAGTCATTTCTTTGGCGAAGTCCTCCTCGTTAGTACTCCTTCTCTCTAAGTGTCCAAGATCTTGTAGCTCGTGCACTCTGTGAGGATGCATGCCATACAAGATCTAAAAAGGACTGTGCCCTGTACTTCGATTCGGTGAATCGTTGTAAGCAAACTCCGCCTGAGCAAGTACACGATCCCACATCCATGAATTTTCTCCAATCAAGCTTCGTAGCAGGTTTCCCAAGCTCCTGTTTACCACTTCAGTCTGTCCATCAGTGTGTGGGTGATAAGCGGAACTGAAATTCAATTGTGTGTCCATCTTCTTCCACAGGGTGCGACAAAAATGTCTTGTGAATTTCACATCCCGGTCAGAAATAATAGACTTAGGCAAACCGTGCAGCCTGATGATGGACTCACTAAGCTAGTCCGAAACGTTGGTTTCAAAATTGTTCACAGGTTTTTTCCAAAAAAAAAAAAAAAATTAAAAAATCTCTATGAAAAACAAGTGTGCTATGTGAGTGGCATCACTGGTTTTTTTACATGGAATGAAATGTGCCATTTTAGAAAACCGATCCAGTACTACCATAACGGAATCATAACCCCGTTGCATTCTTGGTAGACCCAAGATGAAGTCCAAGCTGACTGAGTCCCACGGTCTACTTGGAATAGGTAGTGTTGTGTAGAGCCCCATATTCTGGCTGTGTCCTTTCGCCAACTGACACACTTTACACCTGGTTACAAATCACTGCACATCTCTTCTCATCCTTAGCTAGTAATAAAAGTGACTAAGCTAATCCAAGGTTTTGTCAATGCCGACATGTCCAGATAGACCTCCACTGTGCTTCTCCCAGATGATGTTCTCCCTCATCGAATAGTCGGGAATACATAGCTGTCCTCCTTTAAATAGCAGCTTCTCCTGTAAGTTATAGTCCAACCATGGACTGTTATTCCTCAATAAAGGGTTCTAGCAGGCTTCATAAGCCTCCTTGAAATCCGCATCTGTCTGATACAAGTCTTTCAGGTGTTCAAAACCCAGCACTTGTATCGTGCTCTCCTGTAGGAGCAAAGCTCTCCTACTTAATGCATCTGCTACCTTGTTGGCCTGTCCACTAATATGCTTCAATACAAACGTGAAGCTCTGCAAGTACTCAACCCACTTTGCATGCTTGTGGTTCAGTTTATGTTGCTGCATCATGTACTATAATGCAAAATTATCAGAAAATAAAACAAATTCATTACCTAGCAGATAGTGTCTCTAATGCTTCAATGCTTGGACGACAACATAGAAATCCTTGTGTCTCATTCAGTTTTTCACTGAAATAAGCAATGGTTTTGTCTTCTTGGATGAGTACAATCCCAATGGTTGTACCATTGGCATCACAACGAACTTGAAAAAGTTTGTTAAAATAAAGAAATCTCAAGATTGGCCTTTCAGTGATCTTCTTCTTCAATACGTGGAAGCTTTTCTCTGCTGCTTCAATCCAACAGAAAGGCTGACTTGCCTTTTTGATTGTGTCTAACATAGGTGCACAGATTTCACTAAAATTCCTTATGAACTTGTGATAGAAACTTGCCAACCCATGAAAACTATGAACTTCGAACAAACTTTTTTGGGATGGCCAACTAATGATAGCTACAATTTTCTCTGGGTCCATCTTCAGGTCATTTTCTGCAATCACAAAACCTAAATAAACCAATTCCCTCTGAAGAAAAGAACATTTTTTCAAGTTTATCAGCAACTTGTTTTGCTGCAATTTCTCCAGCACACTTCGAACATGTCGAAAATGTTCCTCTTTGGTTTTACTAAAAATCAGTATATCATCCAGATATACAATCACGAACTTCCCAATAAATTCTTTCAACATCTCATTCATCAATCACATAAAGGTACTAGGGGCGTTGCTTAACCCGAATGGCATCACCAGCCACTCATACAGACCTTCATTTGTTTTGAAAGTTGTTTTCCACTCATCCCCTTCTCTGATTCTGATCTGGTGGTATCCACTCTTCAGATCGATTTTCGAGAAATACGCTGCTCCACTTAAGCAGTCCATCATGTCATCCATTCATGGCAATGGGAACCTGTACCTGATGGTAATCTTATTGATGGCCCTCGAATCTATGCACATTCGCCACTCTCCTCCTTTCTTGGGAGCTAAAACTGTTGGAACTGCACAAGGACTTAAGCTCTCCCTTATCAACCCCTTATCCAGCAATTCCTGTACCTGTTTTCTGATCTCCTCATTGTCCTTAGGACTCATTCGGTATGCAACCTTGTTCGGCAAACTAGCTCCGGGTATAAAATCTATGTGATGACTGATACTTCTCTTAGGAGGCAGTTTATCCAACAAATCATCCACCACAATGTCGCTGAACTCCTGCAACATATTTTGAATTTCTTCAGGCAAATCTGCAATTTCAGTGTGTAATAATATTGTTTTTGGCCTCCTCACAATAACATATTTTATTTCACTATCTTCTATCTGTTTCAAAAATTCCTTACCTCCCACCAGTAATGCTTTGACTCCACTAGTTTCCGCTGTTTCTTCCTCCTTGATGGGTACAAGTGTGTGCTTGATCCCATCCTTGACAAACTTGTAACAGTTTGTCTTTCCATCATGAACTACTTTTCTGTCATACTGCCATGGTCTTCCCAGTAGTATATGGCACACGTCCATAGGCATAACATCACAAATAACCTTGTCCCGATATTTACCAATATGGAACTCAACCTCACACTGTTCATCCACTAACAGTTGATGCCCTTTCTGTAGCCACGACACCTTGTAAGGAGTAGGGTGCTTCAATCTTTTCAAACCCAACTTATCCACCATCTCTATGGCCACTAGATTATTAGTGCTCCCACTGTCGATAATCAACTTGCAACATTTTCCGTGTGACTTACAAACAGTCCGGAACAATGCCTTCCTTTGGGTTTTCTCAGCTATCTCCTTTGCTGGTTTTAGCAATACCTTATTTAAAACTAAGGCCTCCCCTATCTTCGACACATTCTCTACCTCCTGGGGTGGTGCCTCTGCTTCCTCTGTTTGGGCAACATACGCTCCTCTTGCTCCAACCTGCTCACCCTCCGGGCATTCAAAGGATCTATGCCCCCACTTGTGGCACTTGTAGCACTGGTAGGTAGCTCCTCTACCTTTGCCATTTCCCCTTCCTCTCTGGTATGGCCTTCCTCCTCTAGTGCTACCCTCCTTTTCTGCTGTCCTTGAGGTTTTTGAGCTGCTCCCCTCTTCACTGTTGTTGGTAGTTCTTCCTCTACCAAACGATTGTCCTTTTCCTCTGCCAGTTCCTCGTCCTCTCCTGGCATTTTGTTTCCTTGTGATCTTTTCCTCTGCCTTTAAGGCACTTTGATATGCTTCCTCTATGGTCTTCGGGGAAAGAATACTTATCTCGTCCAATATCTCCAACCTCAAGCCATTTACAAACCTTGCTGTTTTTTCTGGGGTGTCTTCAGTATAACCAACTCTCAAATTCACCCGATAGAATTCCTCAGTGTATTCCTTCACCGTCATCCCTCTCTGCCTCAAATTCTGTACTTGTCGATGCAGAGCAATCTGGTAATATTTGGGTAAAAACTTACCCTTCAGTTTGGCGATCATTCTGGACCACTTCGTGATAGGCTGCTTATTCAACCTTCTCCTCTCTGCCTGGACATTGTCCCACCATAAGGCTGCATGTCCTTTCAACTTAGTGGCAGTGAATTTAACTCTTTTATCTTCGCTGACCTCCTCACACTCAAAATATTTATCCAATTCACTGACCCAGTCCAACAACACTTCTATGGACAAGCTTCCATCATATTTTCAAATCTCTAGTTTCGGCTTAATGCTAGCCATTAAAACTAACTTCCACAGTTTGAGTTCAGGTCCTTCTCCATCTGCTCCCTCCTGCACAATGGCAATTTCCTCTTCGTTGTCATCTCCTACATCCTGCTTTCTTCTCCTTCCTACTTGCACTGCTTCTAGGTGAGCATTCAAAATTTGAATCTCTTCCCTCAATCCTTCATCTACTGCTTGTCGATTGCCTCTGCCATGACCTCTTCTTCTGACTTCCATTTTATAAGAAAACTAAATTAACTAACCTGCTCTGATACCAATTTTGACCGGCCCATCCTCCAGGCCTCAGATAAAGTGTTGACAAGCTATAATTAATGATTAACCAAATCTGAAATAAAGTGACACCTTATAAGTACAACTTTAATTGATTGAGTTTTGATTTATATGATTTAATCTACGATTGCTGTATGGTGTGATTGTTGTGATCTTGTGTGATGAGGACAAGTTTCCTATCCTTGTTCTCTATTCCACTCCCACTCTTTCAATTGATTGAAACCCTAACTTGTCTCATTTCGAGGGTTTGCTCCGTCGCTTTGGGTCTCTACTCCATCCTAGCTGAGGGTTTGTAAAATTACTGTTGGCTGTTGAGCATTGAAGGTTGGCTCTATTAGTTTTGTTTCCCCATACTCGCTTTGGTATTGTATGGTAGGTTCTGGGCATGCAAATGGAACATTTGCTCTGCTTATGGCTCTGCGCCTCAGCTCCTCTAGGTTTGCTATGTTCTGTCGGTAGAAAATCTTGTGGGTTTTGTGAAAGCCTGGTTCGAGACTTGAAAGGCTTTCACTGTCCACTCTCTGCAATTTTTGTTGATGTTACTATTGTTGAGTTCGTCCTTTGTTTACTCGTTTTACGCAGTCGTCCTTCATCTAAAACTTAGTTTGTCCCGTTTGCAGGTAGTGCTATGGAGCGGCTCGGCTCTTTGATTGGTTCTCGACGCTAGTCTAACAGGTAGGTTATTTCTCCTTGCTGGCTATATCTATCTCATTATTCTGCAGACACTGACATTGTTGCTCCTTGTTACAGCGGGCAACTCCTTAGTTGCGACCTTTGCAATGAAACCCTCGGTTAGTCTCGGTTGGTTCGCTCCTCCGGTAAGTCTATTCTTCCACAACCTATTCTTTTAGTTTTTGTTTCTTCGCACTTGGATGTCACTAACATTCGCCGATGGGTGACTATAGGTGGCTGCTCATAGTCCCATTGCAGAGTTTCTTGTGCCCAAATTCGGCCTCTTGCACCCAAAATTGGGTAGCATCGTTCCCTGGTTCTTTTGCGGATATGTGCTTTTAGTTTGTTCTTTGTTCTATGCTCAGGAGGGTTATAGTCCGCCTGTTTATGGCTCTAAGCATGTAGCAGTCTTTGTAACTAAATATATGTATAGTTATAATTATTGTGGCCTTCGAGCATGTATATCGACTGTCGGACTTACTAGTTCTATTCCATTTCTTGAACAGAAGGTTCTTACTGTTACTTGCATATATGTATACTTATAAAAAAAACTCCTTTCCTGTTTGCAAGTTAGTAAATGATAATGAAATAGTTTGTTACCTATAGCTTATCTTGGTCAAGGTTTGCTTGTCTTTGTGGACTTGCCTGGTTATGCAATCGAACGCTCTGCTTGCTGTGTAACTTCAATAGTGCATCTGTAATTATTCGCTTACAAAAAGAATGAACAGTCTCTAGTGGTTATTTACTTGTAAAAAGAAAGAATGAACATTTTCCAGTGGTTTTGTAGGAGATTCTTTTACTGCAGGAAAGCAGATATATATTTCTCTGTTAAAAACACTGTTCTCTTTCTATTATTTTTCTTCCTCAATCTATGATCCTCTCCCATTACATTGATGTGTTTCTTCCTTTACATGTTGCGGACAGTTAGCAAACTGCCTAGTAGTTACATTTCGTAGTTTTAAGTAATTTTCATTTTCTTGATCTAAAAACTAAAAACAATCTTAAGTATAAAATAAAACGAAAATAAAAACAAGTGATTAATAAACTCTAAACACTGGCTGAGACAACCACTAAACGAAACCAATAAAAAGTCGACTACTGGCATAAGACAATTAACAGCCATGCCCTACTTGAGCTAGATGCTCCTGCATCACAAAGGGATCACTTCCTACCGACTCAACCACGGAGCCTAACCCCGAGGGTGTTGAGAGAATTGAACTTGTGACCTTTCAATAGCAAAGGTGCTTTTAATGACAGGGACTTGACCAATTGAGCTAACCCTCAGGGCTATTGGTAACAAATAAAATACTTTAATTTCCATCTTAATTTCACATCAACTTTATATAGAGATAAAACAATTGAAAGTAAAAAAAATATAGTTTAATTTATATTTACTTTATACTTTTAATAGGGAAGATAGTGTAATTCTTTCACTACTAATCTGAAATCTATAAGTAACATTTAAAAATAATATTAATATTACACTCTATCATGAAAAATATTTGTAATTGATTTATGTTTAATAAACACATGGTATTTAAAAAAAAAAATTACCCTGACATATAAGTAAACTATTTTAATATAATTATAAGAACTTTATATCTAGAAAGATAAAATAATTGAAATAAATTAAAAAATCCTATATTTTCACTTTCCATTAGAGAGATATGTAATTTATTCAATTATATGATTTATAATTAAATAAAATATTAATGACAAAAAATAAATTATATCTATATATATATATATATATATATATATATATATATATATATATATATTATTTCCACAATTATTCATATTCATAGAAGATTTCCAGATGGAATTGTGTATAGGATTAATATCTTATTCAACGTTTTAGTTGGACCTTCCACCCAGGGACCACAGAATATTGAATGGTTTTCAAGGTGAGTCATATTTCAACATAAAATATAAAAATTTCATTGTAAGCTATTTTAAAAATTTTAATAACAAAAATAGTTCAATGTATGTGATTTCTAATATTTAATGTGAAGTTGACATATAACATTTAAAAAATAAATAATAGAAAAAATAGTTCAATGAATATATTTTTTACTTCAAAATATTAAAATAACTCTACTTAAAAATATAATTATAATAATAATAATATTTAAAAAATAATAATTTAATGTGAACAGCGTAGATTATGAATAAAATATTTCACATGTTGATTAAAATATTTCAATGTTAACTATGTATATATTATATAAAAGAATTGAAATAAAAAAATTATTATATTTAAAAGATTGTATTAATGTGTTTCTCAAATTAAAAAAAGATGTGTATGTATAATTCCTTCCCTACTTAACATGGAGTTCACAATGTCTATACATATAAATAAATAAATAAAACTAGCATGTATCCATGTTAAATCTAGATCTATCAAACACTAATAAGGATAAAATCTATATAAGTATAAATTTCTCTTCAAATTTGTATTTCAAGAAATTTGATCATGGACATTTGATAAATCTAGTGTTAATGTAAATCTATGTTATCAATTACATGAAATTGTTTTTTTTTGACATAGTGGGAAAACCTATCATAACTCTTGTCAAACCAACAATGAAGACAACCATCAATGATAAAACCACACCACAATGAAGACAACCATCAATGATAAAACCACACCACCTAGAATTATCAGTTGGTGGTCCATAAAGGAACAGACTTTCACTGCAAAATGCCTCTAGATCTTATAGTGTTAACGTGTTTCCTTATATGTAAGAAAAAACTAACTAAACTAACTCTTAACCAAACAAAAACAATTTTAAAATACTCCTAACCATACATACATGAAATTATTTTATTTAATTATTTAAAAATAATATTTTAAAATAATTTTAAATGAAGTAATACATAAATAAACATATAATTTATTACCATAATTTATCTTTTTAATTAAATAAATTAAACATATTCGAAACAATATTATAAATTATTCATCTTTTCCAAACATGTTATCTTAAAAGGGATTTATACTGAAGCGCACTCAGATTTACTTTTTAACAATAGACATCGTCTTCTTATCGGAGAGGTGAGTGTGCGGCCTTTTGAGGAGGAGTTGTTAAATTGTTGACTTTAATACATAAGCATTAGTCATCATGATAATCAAACAAAACTTCATTACCAACTCTCATTAAATAATTTACACCATCTTTTCAATATGTATAAATACCATTTCTTGAGTTTAATATGAGCATTATTCTTGATAATATAGTAAATTATTTTAATTTAATTATTTATTAATAATATTTATAGAATGAAAACCCATGATATTATTAAAAGTATCATTCCAATCACTCATAATCTCATTAAAAATATAATCCCATTTTTTTAAGTAATTAATTTTCAAAACTAAAATAAAAATCACAATCATGATGTCATTAAAAATATGATTCAGTCTATTTTTTTGGGAAAATTATTTTTTATAAACTATTTTAAATGGATTATTTTAAAATAAAAGCTATCTGGTGGTAATGTTATTGCTCTTGCTATTTCCCACATTGCTCATATTGCTATTAGGTAGCTTTTGTTTGTTGTGTAAGAATGACACTCGCTAATATGTAAAAAAATATTTTTAAGAAATTAAAAAAAATAAAAAATATTTAAAAGAATGAATATAAAGTTATATTAATTTTGTATTTATTATAAATATTTAAAGATTAAATTTTTAAAATAGAGATATATGAAATTGCAAATCTTGTGCAAGAGTTATAAGGCATTCATTATTGTTGTGTTTGGGTGGAGTAAGCATAGTAAGACATTCAATCAATTCATTTTTCAATGATATATATACACCATAGCTTGGTGTATATTAATCATTTAATTTAACAACAACAACAACAAAGTGTGTTTGACTCAATCAAGTACAACACTATGACTTAAGTGTTTCACATTCTCTCTATAAGTATCGATTTAGTTATATTTTTTTGTAAAAACACATGGTGTCCTTCCAGTTGTAATTATTTTTATTGTTGATGTGATTGTTAGTAGACAATTGTAATTGCTTTTATTGCTAAGGTAATTGGAATTGTTGTTGGGCTAATTGTAGAGCAACTTATCGGTGGATTCCAAAAGAAAAATCTTACCAACCTTGTGGCCATTGATAATTCTAGGTTGGATGAGGTGGATATTGCTACCAAGACATGAAAGGATACCTAGATTGAAAATAAAATTCAAGTGCTCAACTCAACCCCCAATCACCTACTTTATGCTTATGCTAAAAATGTACATCACCAATATTCTTTTATTTTTTACCATCACAATGCATATCATCTCTTAAAGAGTTAAGATAGTTATCTATATCAAATGATGCGGTAATTAGGACCATTTTAAACACAATCGACAATACAATGCATATTATCTGTTAAGAGTTAAGATAATTATCTGTATCAAATGATGATACAATAATTAAGGATCATTTTTGACATAATCTATAATCCAACAAGCCACAAACCAAAGCAATTATGAAATATGACCATAGTATCTAAGGGAATGCATCAGGACACAATGTTGTGACAACAATTCAAACATAAATAAAAATCAATTTTAATAATAAAAATTAATTTAAATATAATCAATAATCCAAACAGCCAAAAACCAAAGCAATTATGAATAAAGATGATAATATCTAAAGGAACACACAACAATTCAAGCACAAATAAAAATAAACTTGGATCTTAGTTTATTTAAAAATGTAAAAAATAAAAATAAAAAAAATTATTTAATAATATAAATAAAAACTAATATTGCATTACTTGTAAATAACAAAATTAATGTGTTTAAATAATTCGTCAAATTAATAAAATAGAAGTGAAGAAATTTCAACCAATTCAACAAACAACCAAACCATCTAACATAGGTAACACATAGCCAATAATTTATATCAACAACAATATTCAACCATATGAATGACCATAAAGAAAAAGCAGTTGATATTGATTTTATTAGATGACCTAAAAAACCAAAAAAACATCAACTCAGATTACATGGTCGATGGATTTTTATCAACCTTGTGAGACTTGGCAAAAGAATGTTAAAGAAAAGATCGATATCTTTAAAAACAATGAGATGGTTGTTGAATAATAAAAACATCTTTTAATTGAAGAAATAAATAAAAATGTATTGTATCACCTCGGGAATGAATTAAATACAAAAAAATAGACTAGCAAAGGAATGTTCAAGAAAAGATCAACATCTTTAAAAATAATGAGATGGTTAGTTTGGGAGATTCTTGTTTAGTTAGACAGTTAAATGGTCATATTCATGACAAAGTAATACATTTATACAGAATCTGTAAATAAATTAGGGTATTTAGGCCTTGAAAGTGACTGTAGTTCTCTATATATTCATAACAAAGTATTGAAGGTAACTGTAGTTCTCCATATATTCATAACAAAGTATTGAAGGTGACTGTAGCTCTCCATATATTCATGAAAAAGTACTACATTTAAACCAAATCTATAAATAATTTAGGGCGTGAAGGCTACTATAGCTCTCTATATATACTTTAATCACTTTTGGAAGTCTATTTTTCAAATCCACTTCCACAAACTTTAACTGATTCTATCTCTCCATCCATAGTTAAATTGCTCCAGATAGGTCACTCCATATTCTCTCTCTCTTCTTTTTTTTTTCTTCAGCTAGAGAAGCCAAACCACCCAATTAATTTCTAATGGTTTTGAGAGACTCTTTATCTCAGAAAATCACTTGATTATCTTTACCCCAGAAAATATTTACACAACACATCAAAAAGAAGTGGGGTAACCTAACCAAAAAGGGTTCAGGCCAAAAATTTCCATATTCACCATATTCATATTAACAATCCCCTAGAGTCCATGAAATATGAGCCTTTCCATTGTAAACTATATTAGTAAAAAGTCCCACTATTCCACAACCCATGTTGAACTGAGGACAGAGCCAGAGGCCAGTGAATTTAAAATTTTTGGTTGAGGAATGTCGCTCTTAATAAATTTCTGCATAAACAAATGTTGAACTGACAACGGTGGCTCAACATGGCCTCTTACCAGCCTCCAAACAATAATTTGGGGTTTCATAACTGACAACGGTAGCTCAACATGGCTTCTTCCCAGCCTCCAAACAGTAATTTGGAGTTTCATACCATAGTTATCAAGTTCGAATTTGAATTCTATACAAATTCAACATTATACATCCTAATATTTTTATAAAAACAATATTTTTTATTCATTCTTTTCTGAATTTATTTTGAATTAAAAATCACACTTCACTTCAAAACTTCTATATCTTTCAAAAGTTACATTTAAAATACTTTAGTAATTTAAACACTTATTTATCTAAAATGTTCATAATAATAAATACAAACACATTTAAAAATATATATAATACTTAGAAAACCAATCACTCATTTTAAAATTACTTCACAAATTCTTCACAGTGTAACACGGGTGGGTGTTAGAATTAATGGAGAATAGGTTATTCTTGTTACGTAGTTATGCATTCTACTTTTCTTAGTCATTCAGTTTCTATTATTCAGGGATATGATTTGCTGTCCCTAACAAATTGTATCTATTTATTATTGGAGATTAATGTGAAGCCTGTGTGGCGTTTTGCTTGTAGGAGCTCCTGGTGATCTGCACCTATGAGCTCCTCTTGTGTTGGTTTGTCATTTCACGTCTTCCATGTGCAACTCTTGACATGGTATCAGAGCTGCAAGATTGGTAATCCTATAGGTTAAGTGAAGGGAGTGACTGTAGCGAATTTGTCACGAGTCTTGTGTGGAAAAGTGAGACGACCACCCTCTGATCCTTCTCCTCAGCACCCTTTCAAAACTCGGCACGAGTGGTGGATAGACCTTCGTGGATACATTTTGTTTTTAGGCGAAGATATTCGCGATCCAGTGGTGTATAAAAGCACCGAGTGGATTAGAAGACAAAGTCGGCTACGAGGGCTGTGTGGTGGCTAAAGCTGCGCATTTTTTTTCTCCTTGAAAGTGTGCTGGAGTTTTGGAGTAGCGTGATCCTCATTCAGGAGGCCGCGTGGAGGAGTCGCCCACTATTTGTCTGAGGGAGAAGTGTGGGTGTGAGGTGTTCAAGCTGCAATCAGGTGGACAAAAACCAAAGGGAGCGTGAGGATTCAAACTTGAGCGATCGTTTAAGTAGTTGTTTGGAGAGGACACTGGCTAAGGAGGCTGCCAGCTAAGTCAGCGAGGAAGTGGAGAGTAGCCACAGGTGGTCTGTCTGGAGCACGTGTAGAGCAGCTGAGGGTATTAGCTGTAGACCAAGTTTGTTTGCTGCTTCATGTCGGTTGGATGCCGAGGTGAGGTGCGGTAAGATCGCTCAAGGCCATAGAGGATTCTTCTTCTGGTAAGCTACATGTGAAGCAAAGCCGCAAGGAGGAGGTTTCTTGTTGTGCGTGGTGGCTGCGCAATCTTGCTTCTAGCTTGGAGAGATCATAGTCTGAAGGCGATCCGTGAGGTGGTTGATGATCCACAAGCGGCAGTCAGCATAGCGCCACGATCGAGGTCCTTCCTACGACAATTGTTGGAGGAGATCCATTTGTCTGTGTGATGTGGAAGATCTGAATACACAGGAGTGTGAAGAATGTCTTCCATTTTCAAAGTGTATGCAGTTTGAATCGAAAAGAGTATATTGTCGGCAAACCTGATCTTACATTTTTTTTCTTTTGGTCATGTGCTGTTGAGGTGGCCCCTTGCATAATTAAAGTTTTTTTTTAATTAAAAAAAATCTGGGGTTTATTTAAATTGAAGAACTCTGCATTATTTGGAGAAATTAATTATTTGTGTAAAGGGGGGAATTTTTTTGTAAAGGAGATCTGGGGTTTTTTTAAAATTATTGAAGATTTCATTCAAGTTGAATAATCAAATTGCTGAAGCTTATCTCAATGAGATAAATAAGCTTGATGGTTCCAATTACACTAATTAGAAGTTTAAGCTCCAGACTCTGCTTGAGGGACAAAATGCCTATGGCATTTCCACCGGTGATGAGGTCAAGCTGACTACTGCAATTGGTGGATCGAATACAACAATTCAAGACTGAGAGAAAAGGGAGATGAAGGCAAAGGTTCTCCTTAAGTTATCAGTAAAAGATTGTATCATCCCTCACATTCGAGATTGCAAGACAATGAATGACATATGGACGATGCTCAAATAAATGTACGAGATCAAGTGATTAGGTGATCATGTCCTAAGTGAAAAAAAATGCTCAAATTTTGAATTGCTTAGAATTGGTTGAAACCAGAACGACTGGATAGGCCTCGTCGAAACAATCTTGTAGCCGTGAATGACACTCAAATCCAACACCGTATGGAGGAGATATTGCATTTTGAAAATGCCCAATAAACTGCAAAATGTGAATTTTAAAATTTTTTTAAAAAGAATATTCCTTGAAATATTCCCTAAAATATTCTTGGGAATATTCTGTTTTGGATGACCAATCGGGAGTTGACACGTGGTCTACTCGGAGGCTGCCACATGGCCCCAAGTCTACAAAGTTTTTTGGTGTAAAATTATATGCACTTCGCAGGAATCAACCTCGGGTCTGGGTGGTCGCCAGCCCACAGGCTCGACCAGCCGGCCTACACGATGACTCTTAGCATTCAATGGTCTCATTAAATATTTAAAGTTTGTATAAAGTTTGGTTGGGCATAGAAAGGGGCCATCCCTAAGGGCCAGTCCCTAACCATATGACCAGAATGCGGGAACGAAAGGCTTAAACTCGGCAACAACGGTAAACCCCAATAGTTAAGGGCACATGGTCACATGCGCGTGGTTACCACCGGAAGTTATGGTCCATTTGGTGGTCAGTTTGGTGGAGACCACCAATTTGGGAGCTTGTGTCATTTTTAGCGGGCCTAACTGCAGTTAAGCCACATTTGGCGGAGTTTTTTTAGGGGAAACTGAAGAAAACTTCTGGAGGTCATAACTTTGGCTAGGGAAATCCTTTTTGGATGATTTTTTTTTGGATTTTGTCTATTCTAAGCATTCCAGAGCCATTGGTATAGGTTTCAAAGCCATCAGAGGTCATCTTTAGGTGTTTTTTTAGCGGAGAAGCTTGGAGAGCCATTAGGGCCTAGGGATGTGTTGGAGTTGTATTGGGCTATGGTTAGCCATTGGAGGTGAAACAAAAGTCATTCTTGACTATTTTCTGTGTTATGAACTCATTTTCATAGCTTATTTTGCCTGTTTAGGCTTTCTTCTCACTATATAACCATTTTGAGCATCTAATAAGAGTAAGGACATGCCCATTTGGGGGCCTTGGACCCAGCAGATGTAGCCCAAGAGGGGTGAACTACCTTATCAGCTACTATGTTATATTATGTGAATTTATCTTGCTGCGTTTTTCAGATTTGATATGATAAACACTAAATTGAAATAATCCTCCACACATAAGACTCAGAAATTTACTAAAAAACACTTTGTTTCAATTGCAAGACATCAGTAACAGTTTGCACATATAATTTAATGGAAATGAATACCTTGCACAACAAATACGAGTAGTTTCATTTTCAAATAAGTTGGTATCAGAGATGATTTCTTGATTGACAGAGAAATCCATTTGCTTGTTTGACTTGAAAGGTGTTTAAACAATACAAAGGATTTCACTATTTGATTATTTGTAAACTGACTATTGTTTGAGTTTACAAAGTTGAAGTGAAAGCTATTGTTAGCTAAGTCCAGGAGAGGACAAGAAGGAAGAAGGGCTGAAGGCATTCTCTTTACTCCAAGGACCTCAAGACAATCCTTGAAGCACAAGAGGTTTGATGCAAAATAGGTTGTTTGAATAAGGGATTGACTGTGCAATCATATGGTTTAGAAATTTGTTAATAGATTCTGAATTTTGTTGAAGTTATTTTGTTCATTTTTATAATGACAAATTCCACAAGTGAGTTCTCAAAATCATCCTCCTTCACAATATTCTTTGATGAAGGCTTGAAGCAAGAATTTTTCATCATGATGAATATGGTGAGATAAATGTATGAGGATGAAAGAAAGAGCACTAGACTTCCAGAGCAGTTGAATTCCATGAGGGAAGATAAACAGTTGTTTTCTGACCAATTGCAGGAAATGGAAAGCCAACTTCATATTGCAAACATGAATCTGGAAAGGATGCATGAGTTGGAGGCACAACTCCTTGTTGCCAAAGAAGCCTTAGCCAAGTATCAGCTTGAAGAAGAGGTAAACAATTCTAGTTTGTCTTCAAATTCTTCTAAGACTGTTTATGTTGGTTCTTTTGAGAAACATACTAGAGGCATAGGGTCCAAGTTGATGTTCAAAATGGGATATGAAGGAAAAGGATTGGGCAAACATGCACAGGGTATTGTTGAGCCAATAATGGTTGAGGAAAGGCCTAAGTATTTGGGTCTTGGCTATGGACAATCTTATGGAGAAAGTTTCAAAGCAGCCATGAAGGCAAAGGAAATAGCTCCTAGAGGGAGTTTCATTTCAAGTTCCCTACCTCAAGTTGGTAAAGATTGTATTCTTGGGGAATGCAATAGTTTGAAACATTCCTTGCAGGAAGAATGTGTTCATAAGCATGCACTTGAACAAGAGATCTCTGAAAGCTCTAAAACCATTGAAGGTATTAATGGTGTTCCAAAGGGAGCTTCTTCTTCATTCGATTCACCTCCTCATGAAGGTAATGAAGGTGAAAGAGAAAGGTATAAATCTGATCTTAATCATATTTTCTTTGATCATGTTAAGCATGGTAAACTTCCACATAAGCATTGGAAAAGAGTTGCATGTTCTTTTTGTGGTTTGATTAACCATAGTGTTTCTAGATGTTGGAAAAGAATGGCCACATATAGGAAACTGGTGAAGGAAATAAGGCAAGAAGCCAAAGTTCCATTCAACAATGCAAATTATGCTGTAAAAAAGATGCACATGTGTTGTATTTATTGCCATAAGCAAGGATATACTGCTGAAAGTTGTTGGACTCTGAATCCAACAATGCTTCCACAAAATTTGAAGAAGGTGGAAGAAGAGTATGTCAAGAGTGGAAAGGAAGTTTCCATCATTGATATGTGTCAGGATGATCCACATGTTGATGTCAATGTGCAATTAAAGGAAGCACCTTTGAAATGGATTGGTAAGAAGTGGTTAGAATTCTTATCCAATTAAAGTTGTCTGTCTTTTGATTAAATGCATTTCTTTGCTAAGGGAATGCAAGTTGTAGGATGGAAAAGTTAAGTATGAGACCCGCTTTATTGAGCAAAAGTTATATTCATTTCAGCTCTGAAAGCACATGTACATGTGATCGAGGATTTTCTACCTATGGTTGTACTTAAGAGGAAGTGGAAGGATGAAATGCATGTATGAGAATGATATGCATGAGCACAGGGATCATGATGATTTCCTTGTATTTTAAACGTGTATGTGTGATTAACTTGAAGGGTTGATTACTTGTTTTAAACATGCATGTAATGTAATATTGACTGGGAAAAGTTGATTTGATCTCCAAGATTGTAAAGGGGAGAAGTGATGAAGTGTTTCATCTCTATAAAAGAATCGTTAAAATTATTTTTGGTACATGCTTGACTTGAAGGGTCAAATGCTTGAAAGGTGTGATTTTGTCGACTTGTGATTTAGTTGATCATTTGTAAACATGTTGTAAAGACTCGATGATGATTCACAGGATGCGAAAGTTATTTCTTTTGTTGAAACAAGAATTTATTCATCAAGTTCTTTTCTTCTGTCGACATCGTCTATAGAAGAAGATTTGCAGTAGCAAAAATTCGCCATGTGAATAGTGGGCGAGATGAACTTTATTCTAAGTCTTCTTTGAAGTTTGACCATTGGAGGAACAGTAAGCTTTCTGCAAAATATAGTTGTTACTATGCAAATTTCAAGAATTTGCATCATGACTCAGTCAATTTTAGCAACGGTCAGTCAATGAATTCAAGGGAAAATTTATCTTTTGATGAGAAGCTCAATTTGATGAAGTCGGGAATATTTCAGTTATTCAAGGTTGGAAGAGTGGAGAATCAGTCTCCTCGTCTTCATTTTCGGTAATGAAAGAGCTTTTGGGGTCCAGAAGCTTCCCATTTGGGAGGTGTGATCAGGTGATAATGTCATAAGTGAAAAAAATGCTCAAATTTTGAATTGCTAAGAATTGGTTAAAACTAGAACGATTGGATAGGCCTCATTGAAACGATCTTGTAGCCGTGAACGCCACTCAAATCCGACAGCGTATGGAGGAGATATCGCATTTTGAAAATGCCCAATAAACTTCAAAATGCGAATTTAAAAAAATAAAATTTTAAAAAGAATATTCTAAGGAATATTCCATGGAATATTATTGGGAATATTTTGTTTTGGATGACCAATTGGGAGCTGACATGTGGCCTACCTAGAGGCCACCACGTGGCCCCAAGTCTACAAAGTTTTTTGGTGTAAAATTATATGCACTTCGTAGGAATCGACCCCGGGTCGGGTGGCTGCCAGCCCACAGGCCCGACCAGCCCGCCTACACGATGACCCTTAACATTCAATGGTCTCATTACATATTTAAAGTTTGTATAAAGTTTGGTTGGGCGTAGAAAGGGGCCAACCCCTAAGAGCCAGCCCCTAACCATATGACCAGAGCGTGGGAACCAAAGGCTTAAACTCGGCGGCAACAGTAAACCCCGACAGTTAAGGACACGTGGTCACATGCGCGTGGTTACCGCCTGCAGTTACGGTCCATTTGGCGGTCAGTTTGGCAGAGTCCGCCAATTTGGGTGCTTGTGCCATTTTTAGCGGGCCTAACTGCAGTTAAGCCACATATGGTGGGGTTTTTTTAGGGGAAATTGAAGAAAACTTTTGGAGGTGATAACTTTGGCTAGGGAGATCCTTTTTGGATGATTTTGTTTTTGATTTTGGCTATTCTGAGCATTCCAGAGCCATTGGTATAGGTTTCAGAGCCATCGGAGGTCATCTTCATGTGTTTTTTCAGCGAAGAAGCTTGGAGAGCCATGGGGGCCTAAGGAGTGTTGGAGCTGTATTGGGCTATGGTTAGCCATTGGAGGTGAAACAAAAGTCATTCTTGACTGTTTTCTATGTTCTGAACTCATTTTCATAGCTTATTTTTCCTGTTTAGGCTTTCTTCTCATTGTATAACCATTTTGAGCATCTAATAAGAGCAAGGACATGCCCATTTGGGGGCCTTGGACCCGACAGATGTAGCCCAGGAGGGGTGAACTGCCTTATCAGCTGCTGTGTTATATTATGTGAATTTATCTTGCTGTGTTTTTCAGATTTGATATGATAAACAGTAAATTGAAATAATCCTCCTTCACACATAAGACTCAGAAATTTACCAAAAAACACTTTGTTTCAATTGCAAGACATTAGTAACAATTTGCACATATAATTTAATGGAAATGAATACCTTGCACAGCAAATACAAGTAGTTTTATTTTTAGATCATCAAGAACACCAGTCGAACCTTGTACCTCAAGAAGAAGATTCTCTCCATCAAGATGGAGGAAAATGAGTCTGTTTCTTCATTCATATCTCGGATAAAGGAGGTTAAAGATAAACTAACTGATATCGATCAGACCGTGGCGAATGATGATCTGGTGACAATTACCATGAACGACATGACAGATGATTATCATATGTTTATAACAGGATTGAATGCAAGAGAAAATCCTCCAGGCTTTGAAGAGCTCACTGGGATCTTGCTACAAGAAGAAGAAAGGAGGTTGTCTCTCAAACCTCAAAATCCAAATCTTGCATTGATGACAAAGTTCAAGCCAAAGGGGAAAGCAGTGGCTGATCACAGGAAGGGTAGTGTATCACGAAAAAGGACACCACAAGGTATGACCTCGCATAAACATGACTCTGCTCCTAAATGCTTTTATTGTGGTAAGATAGGCCATACTGCTAAATTTTGCCATAAGAAAAAGGAAGATGGGGAGAGGTACAAGCAGAGAAGACATGCAGGTCATTTGGCTGATGCAGATCAGAATCAGGATGTCAGATTATTTATGGTTGAGACTGCACTAGCCACTGAGGAGGATGAATCAGATATTTGGTTCGTAGATTCTGGAGCCTCCTCACATATGATAGGGAAAAAGCAAAGGTTCAGAAATTTTAGAGAATCCAATACTGTAGTAAAAGTATACCTTGGAGATAGTAGAGGGTATGAGATCAAGGGACATGGAGATGTCCTTGTCACTTTTCCTGATGGAAAGATTAGGAATATATCTGATGTGTGGTATGTTCCTGGTATTAAGAAGAACCTGATTTCTATATCAAAAATTACATATCAGGATCTCAAGGTAGAATTATTTAAATCTTATTGTATTATTAAAGACCTGTTGGACCAGATGAAGCCTATTGCTACAGGTATTTGTATAGGAGGACTCTACAAACTGGATGTGAAGAGTACACCACAACAAACATTGATGTCATCGGATAAGTCTGCTGAAAATTTGTGGCATCAGTGACTTGGGCACATCAATTTTAATGACCTTCTTCTGTTGCAGAACAAAGGTATGGTAGATGGTCTTCCTGTTTTGAAAAAGTTGCATATTGATTGTGAAGCATGTGCATTCAGTAAACAACATAGAGATGAATTTCCTGCTGTTAAAGATAGGAAACAAAGGGATATACTCGAACTTGTACACACTGATTTATGTGGCCCTATGCAGACAAGATTGTTAGGTGGGGCCTACTATTTTATAATCTTTGTTGATGATTGTACAAGATTAACGGGTGTATTTTCTTAGACAGAAGAGTCATGCCTTTGAGTATTTCAAGCAGTTCAGGAACATGATTGAGAAGCAGACAAGAAATTTCATCAGGATTCTTCGATCAGATCAAGGCGGAGAATTCAAGAAAGGGGATTTCAACAAATACTGTAAAGAGCATGGGATATAGCAGCAGTTTACAACACCTTACATTCCTTAGAAGAATGGAGTAGCTGAAAGGAAAAACAGAACACTAGTGGAGTGTGCTCGCAGTATGTTGAAAGGTAAGAATCTAACTAATGGTTTTTGGGCAGAAGCTATTAATACTGCAGTGTATTTGAAGAATAGGAGTCCCACTAAAAGTCTTGATTATAAAACTCTTTTTGAAGCGTTGTTTGGCTTCAAGCCTGCAGTAAGTCATCTTAGAGTATTTGGTTGTAAATCTTTTGCGCATGTTCCCAAAGAGAACATGAAGAAGTTAGATTCAAAGGCCATTAAATGTACCTTCATTGGATACTGCAGTGAGTATAAGGCTTATAAATTGTTTGATCCTTCTATTCACAAGGTGTTTGTTAGTAGAGATGTTGTATTCCATGAACAGATTGATGATGGAAATCCTGTTCAAGATAGTGAAGAATGGAATGTACCCTTACTTTTAGATCAGGATGTTGAAACAAGGATCAGTCAGCAACAACAATGTTGGGTCCCTATAATACTAGTGATTACCCCATTACTATTGTAGTTGTACCCCTTATTAATATTTTTTTGCCCCTATTGTCCCCATATTATTATTATTGTGCCCCATAGAATCCCTCTATTGTTATTTTTGTGGCTTTATATTATTATTGTTAGGTCGCCTGGGTTATATTGTGACTCTTTAGACTCCTATATATAGAAA
Organism: Pinus tabuliformis; assembly: GCA_031772625.1. NCBI lineage: Eukaryota > Viridiplantae > Streptophyta > Pinopsida > Pinales > Pinaceae > Pinus > Pinus tabuliformis. The sequence continues at coordinate 140,737,969 of CM062811.1, read as the reverse complement.
GGAGGTTTTTTCATTTGAATCATCCAAGAATTGTTCATTTATGTAATGTAAAGGAGGTTTCCCCCTCGAAGAGGCTGAATTCTAAGGCGTTGATCTATCTTTTCTATCTTTTCTTGAGCTGGTTTCATAACATTTGGTATCAGAGCTTTGGATTCTAGGGTTTCTCTGCTCCAAACAGGTCATTGTGGCAGTTTTGCTACAACTTTTTTTCTGGGATGTTTCAAAAGCTAAAAAAAAACCCATTTGAGACGAGATCGCACTGATGCTTGGATTTTAGATCTTTTCGCACTATATTTGCGGAGATATGATTTGAGGAATTTGGTCTTTTTGCAGACTCCTGAATTACATTCCAAACAGGTGACCTGGGAAAAATCGTCATAACTTTCTCTTTGAGCATCAGATTGAAATTTCATAAGAAGGTACAGAAAGATGACAGACTTTAGTTTCTTGTATATATTTTTCAGATCCAAAGGTCGAAACAGTGACATGTGGCACGTCGTACAAGTTCGCTCTATTGAATTAGTCTATAATCAGGGCACGGTGGGAGATTTGACATAACTCTTCATTGGAGAATCCAATTGGGGTCAGACTGGTGGCATTGGAAAGAGGACACAGAGGGCTATTGTAGGTCGCAATTTCAGAACTGGATGATCCGAAATTACAGAGATACATCAGAGGCAATATCGAGCTCCTACAAAGTGAAAAAAGGTGTGTAGATTTTTAAATTTTTTTCTTAAGATTGGTTTGAAAAATCATTTTGAAGGAATTCAAGGGGCATAGTAGAGCATTAGTATCGGTAATTGATGCCTCGAGGAAAGAAAATGCAAACAGCTAGTAAGCAATCTGAAAGATCTAGCATGACTCATGAAGAAGAGGAAGAAATGCTACATGATATATCAAAATTACAAGACCAAGTGCAACAAATTTCACTCTCACAAAAGCTAACAGAAGCTAAGATAAATGGCATGGAATCTAAGCTAAAGGGCATGGAAGCCAAGATTGACGATTTGAAGATAGATTTGAAGGCAGATTTGACAAATTTTCTACAAGAAATACTTACTAATGGTGAAGGGGGAGTAAAGGAAACTCATGATGCGAACAAAGGAAATGTTAATCATGATTTCATAGACTCTAATGTTGGATCGAAGACACACCAGATTCCAAAAATCGATACGAGGAAGTTTGATGGCAAGGATCCCGCAACATGGATATTCTAGAGGAGCATAGGATTGATGTGTTCATAGGGTCTTTAAAGGATAATATCCAACATGATGTTCACCTTTGGGAACCTGATTCATTAGAGAAGGCAGTCAGGTTAGCAAGAAAAATGGAAAGCAAAATTATGGCAACCAGGAAGCATACTGCTCACAACTATAAAGACAGAAGTGTTGTTGCCGCTAGTCTTCCACAACCTATAAGGTTGACACCACAACAATTGGAAGAAAAAAGAGAAAAAGGGCTTTGTTATAGTTGTGATAGCAAATACACTAAAGGTCATAAGTGTGCTGAGAAGAAATTATTCTACATAGATTGTGAAGAGGAAGAAGAAAAGGAGAAAGAAAGGTCAAAAGAAGAGGATATACTCTAGGAACAAAGACTAGATGAAGAACAAATGAATCCGACCATATCTTGTAATGCATTGGTGGGAATTACCACTCCTCAAACCATTAAGATAGAAGGACAAATCAAGAAGAAAAAGGTAATAGTGTTGATTGATTCAGGAAGTACCCACAATTTTATTCATTGTAAGGTAGCAAAATAATTGAATTGATTCTTATATCCAGCACCAGAGTGTCAAGTGATGGTTGCAAATGGAGGAACAATAAATTGCTCTGGAAAGTGCCATAATATCAAGCTATCCATGGGAGAATATGTATTGACTAGCCCAATGCTTTCCATTCCAATGGGAGGTGCGGATGTTGTATTAGGAGTCCAATGGCTACAATCCCTGGGTACAATAGCTTTTAATTTTCAAGAACTTTTCATGAAATTTTCTGTGGAAGGAAAGGAAGTTGAATTAAGGGGTATTGCAGGGAAACCGGGAATTGATAATCAGCTCTAACGGTATGACAAAGCTTCTAAAAAAGGAACAAAAAGGTGTAATTGCACAATTATGTTCGCTAGATGTTTCCACATTGGAATCAGCTATTTCTCCAGATCTCCAAAAAGTCTTGGACAATCATTCCGAGGTATTTGAGACTCCCAAAGGTCTCCCACCTATTCGTGATCATGATCATGCTATTCATCTGATTCCAGGAAGTGTTCCTCCAAACATCAGGCCGTACAGATATCCCTATGCCCAAAAGAGTGAAATTGAACGTATGGTTGCAGAAATGCTAGAGGCTGGTATAATTCAACCGAGTCAAAGTTTTTTCTATGCTCCAGTAGTATTGGTGCACAAGAAGGATGGATCATGGCGCATGTTTCCGGATTATAGGGAGCTCAACAAGCTCACTATTAAAGATAAGTTTCCCATTCCTGTCATTGATGAATTAATGGATGAATTGCATGGATCAATTTACTTCACCAAGGTGGATCTTCGTTCAGGATATCATCAAATCAAAATGAAGACTGAAGACATTCCGAAAACAACATTTAGAACTCATGAGGGTCATTATGAATTTTTGGTCATGCCTTTTGGCCTTACCAATGCACCTTCAACATTTCAAGGTTTGATGAATTCAATATTCAAACCATTCCTTAGAAAATTTGTGTCAGTATTTTTTGATGATATACTAATCTAAAACAAGTTTTGGAAGGATCATGTTGAACATGTTGACAGGGTGCTACAACTACTGGAGGAGAAACAATTATATGAAAAAAGATCCAAATGTTTCTTTGGAGTACAAGAGGTGGAATATCTGGGTCATATTGTGTAGGAATTTACAGGGTAAGTTCCTCAGAAAGAATACCAAAAGGACACCGCTCACAACCAGATCACAGATCAATACACCAGTATTTTTGACGTGGTTAAAACCCTCAAAGAGGGAAATAGTCCACGGCCTGTCCCAACGTGGGTACTACAGGCAATTTATTAATCAAAGAATGAAAATTTACATAAGCTTCTCTCATGCACGGATTACCCGAACAATGACCCTCCATGCGCTTTAAATAGAACTCATGGACCAATCGGGTGTCAAGCCACGGATCAAGTGTCGGTAATACCGAGGAGAGAATGAACCGTCAGATCACTACATATCGTGACCGTCGGATTGTAAGTTACAAAATATACAACGGTAAAGAAACACACTTTACCTAACTCTATACCTAACTCTACACTAGACCAAGTTGAACTTAACTATATCCTATGTGTCGGAATATCCTAACATCCCCCCTTAAGAACAACTTGGGATAGGATTGAAGGATTTACAAATATGACACAATAGGAGAAGGAAGGAGGCACTAGAGCCTATCCCCCCTTAGTGACAACTTCCTGAACTCCAAGCATATATCGAAGTTTAGTGAACTTCGCATCTGTGAGAGCCTTTGTGAAGATGTCTGCAACCTGATCATCTGTTGGACAATATTGCACTTCAAGAACATGGTCATGAATGAGCTTTCTGATGAAGTGTATGTGTAGTTCAATGTGTTTGCTGCGCTGATGCTGGACTGGATCTTTGCATAGCTGAATGGCACTTTGATTATCACACCAAAGTGTGGTTGGATGCTGCTGCTCAAAGCTAAACTCTGATAGGATCTGACGAAGCCACAAGGCTTCCTTACTAGCTTCCACGGCACCACGATACTCTGCTTCTGCTGACGAAAGAGAAATGGCAGCCTGTTTCTTACAAGCCCATGTAATAGGTCCTGAACCAAGAGTGAAGACATAACCGGCAGTAGACTTCCGATCATCAGGGTCACCAGCCCAATCAGAATCAGTGAAACCAACTAACAGAGGAGCTGCTTTGGCACTGTAATGAATCCCAAACTGTACTGTACCTCGAACATAACGAAGTATTCTTTTAGCTGCTTTCCAATGACTTTCATGAGGGTTTTGCATAAAATGAGCAACAAGGCCAACAGCAAAGGAAAGATCAGGACGAGTATGGGTTAAATACAAGAGTTTTCCTACAAGTTGACGGTATAAGGTAGCATCAACTTCAGGAGAAGTACAAGAGACTGAAAGTTTGACTCCAAACTGAAAGGGAGAAGGGGCTGGCTTACAGTTTTCCATGTGAAAATGACAAAGAATATCACAAGCATACTTGGACTGGGAAAGGAAAATACCCTCCTTGGATTGCAAGACTTGAAGACCGAGAAAATAGTGTAAGTGTCCTAAGTCTGTCATTTCAAATTTCTTTTTAAGGCTGGACTTCACATGGTTTATAAGGTTGGGATCACTACCAGTAAGAATAAGATCATCAACATAAAGAACAAGGATGATAAGAGAGTTGCCCACTTTCTTGGTGTAGACAGTATTGTCAGAATGACACCTAGAAAAGCCAGATTCTAAAAGAAAGCTATCCATTTTGGCATACCAAGCCCGAGGAGCTTGCTTGAGGCCATAAAGGGATTTCTTAAGTCAACAAACAAGGCTGGAGTCTGTTTGTATGAAGCCAATGGGTTGTTCCATATAGATTTCTTCCTGCAAGTCCCCATGCAAGAAGGCTGATTTAACATCCATCTGATGGACTTCCCATTTTAAAGAGGCAGCAAGGGAAAGAACAAGCCGGATAGAGTTCATTTTTGCAACAGGGGAGAAGGTTTCAGTGTAGTCAATGCCTTCAACCTGTGAAAAGCCCTTAGCAACGAGACGAGCTTTATGTTTATCAACTTTCCCATCTGGTCCATACTTGGTTCTGTAAACCCATTTACATCTAACAAGTTTGCGTCCCTTTGGTAGAGGAACAAGATCCCATGTATCATTTGTCATCAATGAATGATATTCTTCATTCATAGCTGCTTCCCAATGTGGATGGCCTGAAGCTTCTACAAAAGTGTCAGGATCATGATTTACTGGAGCTTGAGCCAGTAAAGAAGAGGCTCTTTCAAACTGAGAACGTGTACGTCGCTGATCTGTAGGATCACCGGCAAGATCACCTGCTGCATCCCGAGTAGCACGAACCCATCTTGGAAGTTGAGGATCCTGAGAAGGTGGGGGAGGATTATCATCCTCGCTTTCATCATCTGAAGAAGAAATGTTTTCAAAAGTAGAAGAGATAGGAAGAGGTGGCACATCCGCCGGACTAGGCTCGCAGGCCGATTTATTTTCATCAAATTTTACATCTCTTCTAATGATAACATTTTTGGACTTAAATGGAATAAGTCTATAACCTTTTACATCTTCAGAATATCCAACAAAAGTACATTTCTCACTCTTAGGTTCTAAAGCTTTATGCTTTTCATCTGGAATATGGGCCCATGCTTCACTTCCAAACACACGAAAGTGACTTACATCTGGTTTAATGGAACTCCAAGCTTCTTCTGGAGTGATATTCTCTAGAACCTTAGTAGGAGTGCGATTGATTATATAATTTGCACAATTAATTGCTTCGGCCCAAAAACTAAGACTGAGTCCTTTAGATTGCAGCATACAATTAGCCATTTCCTTTAAGGTGCGATTTTTCCTTTCAGCTACACCATTTTGTTGTGGAGTGTATGGAACAGTATGTTGCATTTGAATTCCATTTTCGGTGCAAAAGTTGATGAATGTGTTTTTAACATATTCTCCACCATTATCAGTTCTTAGCTTAAGAATTTGATGTCCAGATTGTTTTTCAACAAAGGCTTTGAAGGCCAAAAATGTATTAAATACTTCGCTCTTGAGTTTTAAGAAGTATACCCAAGTGCGTCTGGAGAAATCATCAATGAAAGTTAAGAAGTACTTGCAGCCAGAGAATGAAGCAACAGGAAGAGGACCACATAAATCACTGTGCACAAGCTGTAAAGGGGCTGAGGCATGCCAAGAGGCACGTTTGTCAAAACTGTCCCGATGATGTTTTCCGAGTACACATCCGGAACAAACACCATCTCTGCAAGATACCATAGGAAGACCTGTCACCATATTTTCTTTACATAGATGCTGAAGGGAGCGATAGTTTAAGTGACCAAATCGCTCATGCCAAAGTTTGCTCACTTCATCATTATGAGCAACAAATACTGAGGGAAGATTTGATGACCCAAAGTTGTGAAACTTATACAACCTTGTGGAATCATCAGCAAGACCAGTAGCTAGAATCTGTTTAGGATCTTTTAGATCCTTGATTACAACATCATGAGGTGAAAATTCAACAATTTTACCTTCACCTGAATGAGTTATCTGATAGACAGATAGAAGGTTGCAGGATAAGGTTGGAACACATAATACATCATTAAACTGACCATTGTCTAGATGAACAGTTCCAGTCCCTACAACATTAAGAGATCTATCATCACCAACATATATATTTTTGGTGTTACAATCATTTAAAGAAGAAAACATGGCTTGGTTTTTGGCCATGTGATAAGAGGCTCCAGAATCAATGAGCCACTCATGAGAATGAGAAGAAGAAGAAGATACATTTAATGCATAACCAGACTGAGATGATTGACAACGACATGCAGAAAGTGCCATTCCGGAAGTTGAAGTTGAAGTAGGCTCCACATGGATGTTATGTTTCTTCATTGCGGCTTCCAAGGCTTCCATCTTCTTAAAGCATTTAGATTCTAAGTGGCCATCTCGATTACAAAAGTTACAATGTCTATCAGTCTTCTTCCATTTGTTTTTATTGGTCTTATCATTTTGCTGAAATGATCTTTCATTTTGAGGCTGAGTTGGTTTAGGACCATTCTTTTGAGGATATGACTTCTTAGGATTCTTTGAATTTGGTTGTTGCTGGGCGGCTAACGCTTTCGTGGAAGAGTTTCCAAGATTAAGAAGACCAAGGTGTAAGAGTTTTTCTTGTTCTCTTATTAAGGAATCACAAAAGGAGTCAAAGGAAGGGGCCTTGTAGTCTTTTCCTTGACAAATGAAAGCTTCCCTTGTAGAATGGAAAGTGGAAACAAATACAGAGTAGGCTGGTCCCAACTTAGTAAGGATGGAATAAATAAGGTTACCATCTTCTTTCTTAACTTTAACACCTTCCAAGAGATATCTAAGGGTCTTGAATTTGGACAAGAAATCTTCAATGCAAGAAAAATTATTAGGATCCAAAGTAAGTAACTCATTTTCAAGTTGATGGGCTCTAATTTCATTTTTAATCCCAAAAACTTTAGCGAGTTTTTCTAATGCTTCATGAGGAGTCTCAAGTTCTGCAATGTGGAATCTAAGATCAGGAGAAATAGACATCCCTATCAAACCACGTGCTTGATCTTGTCTATTTTCCCATTTTGCAGCCTTGTCTTCATCTTTTGGTTTCTTCTCTTGGTCTGTGGCTATTCTGAAGAGACCTTTACTTCTAAGTAAATCTTCCATGTAGGCTACCCATTGGAAGTAGTTAGTGCTGTCAAGAATGACTTGGCATGGACTTTCCATTTTTTTAAAAAAAACTGAAGCTGAAGATGCTGAAAGTAAGTGTTCCAATGGATAGATCTCGAAAAAATAGGCAGTTTTAAAAAAAAACGGCTCTGAAAAAGGCTTCCGGATGAAGAAGTTATGGCTTTTTGAAAAAAAAAAAAAAAATTGTTGACGTTGCCGGCAAAGTGCGCGAATGTGCGGGAATGAAAAAAATCCGCCCCCACAAAATGGAGACTTGAACCCAAGACCTCTACTCTCTTAAAATAGCTTTGAACCAATTGATCTATACAAAAAATTTGAGAGAGAGAGAGGGGGGGGGGGGGGGGGGGCCTTGGTTTGCGTGCTTGCCTTGAGAAAGCTCTTTTTCCCTACAAAACACAAAACACAAAACCCAACACGAATATGCAAAGAAAAACGAACCTTGCGGCTCAAAGTTAGCTTTAGCCAAAAAACTAGAAATTTAAAAAAAAAATATCAAAGTTAGCTTTAGCCGAAAAACTAAATATTTTTCTCAATGTTTCTGATTTTCCGAGATCACACTAAGGTGCAGGGAAAAGAGCATACGCATGAGAAAAATCCTTCCTTTCTGTTTCTGATTTGCCCAGATTGCACAGAGTCGCAGGGCAAAGAGCATACGCAGAAATGAAAGGTATAGATCCGGTTAAAAAAAAGGCTAAATAAACCGAAACCGAAATAAGCAGAGAGAAAATAACAGTAAACTGCAAAAAACACTGTATACCTCCCAATCTGAAAAATGACGCAGCTAGGGCTACCGGAAACCTTTTCGCGTGAAACGAAAGGTGTTCCTCACTGGAACAGATGCTCCGAACACAACAGAGCAGTCCTCTCGGCCCGAAAGCAGTCAGAAATAGCAGATCTAGGAAACGACAGCCGCATGCAGTTCTACCGGCTTCAGATTTGGATCACCAACGGACGCGGCCCTCAAATAGCTCTGATACCATGTAGGAATTTACAGGGTAAGTTCCTCAGAAAGAATACCAAAAGGACACCGCTCACAACCAGATCACAGATCAATACACCAGTATTTTTGACGTGGTTAAAACCCTCAAAGAGGGAAACAGTCCACGGCCTGTCCCAACGTGGGTACTACAGGCAATTTATTAATCAAAGAATGAAAATTTACATAAGCTTCTCTCATGCACGGATTACCCGAACAATGACCCTCCATGCGCTTTAAATAGAACTCATGGACCAATCGGGTGTCAAGCCACGGATCAAGTGTCGGTAATACCGAGGAGAGAATGAACCGTCGGATCACTACATATCGTGACCGTCGGATTGTAAGTTACAAAATGTACAACGGTAAAGAAACACACTTTACCTAACTCTATACCTAACTCTACACTAGACCAAGTTGAACTTAACTATATCCTATGTGTCGGAATATCCTAACATATTGTATCTCATGAAGGAGTTAAGGTAGACCCTTGCAAAATTAAAGCCATTAAGGAATGGAAAATCCCCACATCCATAAAGCATCTGCGAGGATTTCTCGGGTTGATAGGGTATTATTGCAAGTTTGTTAAGAATTATGGGAGAATAGCAGCACCTCTAACAACCCTATTGAAGAAAGATGCATTTTCATGGACTCTAGAAGCAACAAAGGCCTTCGAACATCTTAAAGAGGCAATGTGCCAAGCACCTGTCTTAGCTACACTGAACTTCACAAAAACCTTTATTGTGGAATGTGATGCTTTAGGAAATGGAATTGGTGCTGTTTTAATGCAAGATGAAAGACCCATTGCTTTTGAAAGTCGTCCAATCAAGGGAAAGTTTTTACACAAAGCTATTTATGAGAAGGAAATGTTGGCAATACTCCATGCACTTAAGAAATGGCGACCCTACCTAATGGGAAGACACTTCAAGGTAAAAATGGATCATGATAGCCTTAAATACTTTTTAGAACAAAGATTATCCTCTGAAGAGCAACAAAAGTGGGTCACAAAGATGTTGGGTTATGACTTTGAAATCATCTACAAAAAAGGGAAGCAAAATGTGGTGGCAGATGCACTCTCAAGAAAGGATGAGGATGTGGAAGCATTGTTGTGCGCCATTTCTATTATCCAACCAAATTGGATAAACGAAGCAAGGGAGGAATGGAAGAATAACGAAGAAGTGTGGGCATTTATTCGAAAGTTACAACAAGATTCCAGTACGTCGGATACATTTAGCTGGAAAAATGATTCGTTATGGTACAAAGATCGCTTATACCTCTGTAAGAATTCCCAGCTAAAACAAAAGATTCTTATGGAATTGCACACTTCTCCCTTAGGAGGGCACTCAAGATTTTTAAAAACTTACCACAAGGTTAAGAAGGAATTTTTTTGGGATGGCCTTAAATCAGATATTCAAAAGTTTGTGGCGGAATGTTTGGTTTGCCAACAAAATAAAGTTGAAACAATTAAGACACCGGGTCTATTACAACCTTTATCCATTCCAAGCCAACGTTGGGAGGAGGTTTCAATGGATTTTATCACAGGTTTACCCAAGTCTGAGGGAAAGAATGTCATCATGGTGGTAGTTGACAGACTTACCAAGTATGCACAGTTTTGTGCATTATCACATCCATTTAAAGCTAGTACAGTTTCTATTGCATTTATGGAAACAATTCAAAAGCTACATGGAAACCCAAAGATTATTGTAAGTGACAAAGATCCCATTTTCACTGGAAATTTTTGGACAGAATTATTTTCTTGTCTTGGTATTCAGTTAGCTCATAGCTCATCTTATCATCCTCAATTTGATGGGCAAACTGAGATAGTAAACAAATGTTTGGAAGGATATCTTCGTTGCTTTGTATCTGATAAACAGACACAATGGGTCAAATGGTTGCCTCTAGCTGAATGGTGGTATAACTCTTCCTTCCATACAACAACAAAAATGACCCCATTTATGGCACTTTATGGGTATCAACCACCATCCATCACATCATATTTAAGAGAAAATTCTAAGGTTCAAGCAGTGGAACATCACATCGAACATCAACAACAAGTCCTCCAACTCTTAAAGGATAACCTCGTGTTGGCACATAATAGAATGAAACAACAGGTAGATCAACATCGCAACGAAAGAAGTTTTGATGTAGGTGATTGGGTATTCCTACAGCTACAACCATATAAGCAAATGTCCCTCAAGCAAGCTAAGAAGGATAATAAATTATCACCAAAGAATTATGGTCCATACAAGGTGTTGCAAAAGATTGGTACTATGGCATACAAATTGGAGCTTCTAGCAGCTTCTCGATTGCACCCAATTTTCCATGTTTCATGTTTAAAGAAGGTTATAGGCAATAAGCTCCCAGTTCAAACAATATTGCTAGAACTTGACGAGGAAGGAAAAATTATATTGGAACCAGAAGCAGTCACAGAAACAAGAACTTGATAGCTATGAAATTGATCAATTTCAGAGTCTCTTATCAAGTGGAAGAACTTATCTACTGAAGATTCCACATGGGAGGATGAGAATTTTATACAGAAGCATCCAGAACAACTCAAGCGTTGAGGACAACACTTTTTTGAAGGAGAGGGGCATGTTGGGTCCCTATAATACTAGTGATTACCCCATTACTATTGTTGTTGTACCCCTTATTAATATTGTTGTGCCCCTATTGTCCCCATATTGTTATTACTGTGCCCCATAGAATCCCTCTATTGTTATTTTTGTGGCTTTATATTATTATTGTTAGGTCGGCTGGGTTATATTGTGATTCCTTAGACTCCTATATATAGAAAGGAGGTTTTGTCATTTGAATCATCCAAGAATTGTTCATTTATGTAATGTAAAGGAGGTTTCCCCCTCGAAGAGGCTGAATTCTAAGGCGTTGATCTATCTTTTCTATCTTTTCTTGAGCTGGTTTCATAACAAACAACAACAACAACAACAGGATAAACAGGAGGAAATTGAGTTCAGTCCACAAAGAGAAGAACAGAGCAGAATAGTTGACACCCCACCACTTAGGAGATCTAGTAGGCTGAAATAGTTACCAGCTTGATATAGGGATTGTGCGCTTATGACTAGTATGTGAAACATTGTAGAACCTTCTAATTTTTATGAATCTAGTAAGAGTTCTGAATGGAAGGAAGCAATGAAGGAGTATGAATCTATTATTAAGAATAATACTTGGGATCTAGTAAAGCTTCCTCATGACAAACAACCCATAGGTTGCAGATGGTTATTTAAGTTGAAATTTAAAGCAGATGGGTCTATTGATAAGCATAAAGCAAGGTTGGTTGCAAAGGGGTATTCCTAGAAAGAAGGTATTGATTTTGAGGAAACATTTGCCCCTGTTGCAAAATTAAATACCATTAGATTAATTATTGATTTAGCCACTAAGCATCATTGGAAAATACATCAATTAGATGTTAAATCTGCTTTCTTAAATGGTGATTTAAAAGAAGAAGTATACTTAGTGCAGCCTGAGGGGTTTGTTAAGAAGGGAGAAGAGCTTTTAGGATGTAGATTAAAGAAACTTTTATATGGTTAAAAGCAAGCTTCTAGATCCTGGTACAATAAAATTGATTCATTTTTCCTCATGAATGGTTATAAACGGAGCAAAAATGATCCTAACTTGTATATTGTGTTTAATGATGAGGGGCAGATAGTGTTGATTTCTTTATATGTAGATGATCTGATCATGACAGGGAGTGCATAAAATCTCATTGATGAAATCAAGTAGCAATTATCACAGAAATTTGAGATGAAGGACCTTGGAGAAATGCACTACTTGTTGGCATTATGATACATATGTTGTACTTGATGGCAACTCATCTTAGATGATAGATTATAGTGCAGAAAAGTTCACACACTTTCATGAAGATAAAAGTTTCTTTCATGTAGAGAAAAGTTCACGCACTTTCATGAAGATAAAAGTTTCTTTCATGTAGAGAAAAGTTCACGCACTTTCATGAAGATAAAAGGTTCTTTCATGTAAAGAAAAGTTCACGCACTTTCATGCAGAGAAAAGTTTCTTTCATGTAGAGAAAATTTCACGCACTTTCATGCAGAGAAAAGTTTCTTTCATATAGAGAAAAGTTCACGCACTTTCATGGTTGGCTCATGGTATTAGTCCGACAGTTTTTGATCCTATGGTTTTGGTCCGTGGTATTGCATCCAAAAGTGTTGACCCCAAGTATTGGGTTCATGGTATTGTGTTATTATGGTTTTGGACCGTGGTATTGTGAAAGGCCTAAGACTGTAAAAGAGGAAGGAGATCATTTGGCAAGGCAATTAATCTGAATGAATTGAATATCTAATAAGTGCTAGATCTGAAATATTTGTGATTGGGGTTATGGTGCAGATCTGGATCTGAATGAAGGAGGTACCTTAGCGCATAAAGAAGGATAAGTTCTATTGATGGGTCATAATATTTAAGCTTGAATAATAATATCTTTATATGATTTTGATCTGTTATATGAGGCACATGCTTGATCTATAAATCTGACAATCTGGGTTAATTAGTGTCTGAATATTTGAAAGAATGAATTATCCTTTATAGATCTGCATGCAGGTTTCAGGTTGTTGAAGTAGTGTATATCTTTTAAATTATGATCTAGCTGCCTCTGTTTATTGCTACAGTATTCTGGGTTCAGAATTTGGTGTGTGGTTACTATTACTGTGTTCTGGGTACAACTGTCAAAGAAGTGTTTACTTGATTCAGTGCTATTTGGGGAAAAGGAGATTATTTGATGCAGATATACTTGATGATTGATTGATGTTCATGGATCCAGTCTGAAAATTTATGAAACGTGGTCCCTGGAAGAAAGAGAAGGTTGTAGCCTTCAGTAGGCCAGCACCTACGTACTAGTATCTTGGCTAGTACAAGAGCTAAGGGGGTTGTAGCTCCCTTCCAGGAGAAGCTGGAAAACGAGAGAGGGTTGTAGCTCTCTGCAGGTTGTAGCCTGCGTACTGGTAAAGGACTGCACCAGTACATTGTAAAAGGAAGTTTCTAATTAAAGAAAGATAGAGACGAATTGCAGCAGGTGGTTTTCACCCACATTGGGTTTCCACCTTATATCTTGTGTTCTTGTGTGTGACTGTCTTCTGTTCTGTTTTACTGGTCTGGTTACTGTTTATTTCACTCAGATACACAGATTAATAATCAACATCTGAAAGATAAAGTAAATCATAAGTTTGCATTGTATACGCGGGTTTCCTTCTACATAGTTGCGTATATACGCGGGTTTTACTAACTGAAGTAGCGTATATCCTTTGATTTTTAAAAGGGAATATTTGGCTTGATAATACTGATTCACCACCCCCCCCCCCTCAGTATTATTTCCAACAATTGGTATCAGAGTAGGTCCTTCTGAAGAAGCTTGATCGCTTGGAGGAAGATCCATCATCATGAGCAACTACGAGAGAGAAGCATCTATCAGGCCACCGATTTTTGATGGGACAAACTTCATATATTGGAAGGTAAGAGTTACTGCCTATCTTCAATCTCTTGGTACAGAAGTCTGGGATATCATCGATACAGGGTACACTTTTCCATCGGCAACTCCTACAGATCCGGCTGAGAAGAAGAAATATGAAACAAATGCAAAGGCAGTCAATACCCTATTAGGATGTCTATCTCAATCAGAATTCATCAAGGTTATGCAATATAAATCTGCAAAGGAAATATGGGACAAGATTGTTCTGATCTATGAAGGAGATGAACAGGTAAAACGAGCAAAACTTCAAACCCTCAGAATTCAGTATGAAAATCTCAGAATGCACAATGATGAAAGTGTGGCTAACTATTTCCTTCGTGTAGATGAGATTGTTAATTGTATGAAAAACTTGGGTGAAGAAATAAAAGAGGCTGTTGTGGTTGAAAAAGTTCTAAGATCTTTGTCCCCTAGGTTTGAATCTAAAGTTTCTGCAATAGAAGAAAAAGAGAATCTATGAAACCTTACCATGTCACAGCTGCACGGGATTCTAACTGCTTATGAAATGAGGAAAGGAGGACCATCGGACAGGAGAGAAGCTGCTTTCAAGGCTTCAGGCAAAGGAGACTACTATGAGTCAGGACACGTGTCAGAAGAAGAAGAAGAATCAAATTTTGTCAAGAATCTTCAATGGGGTGCTGGAAGATTCCGAGGTAAGTTACCTTTCAAATGCTTTGCTTGTGGAAGAGTCGGTCATTATGCTGCCAAGTGTCCTCATAAGGATAAGATTGACAAAGGGAAGGAACCTATTAGATGGAACAAGAAACAGAATGCAACTAAGAAACTACACTCATGAAGACAGTGATGGCCTATCAAATAGTGACAAAGATGAACAAGGTAATGATTATAAACTTTTAATGGCTTTTGAAGATGATGATTACATGGATGCTATAGATGTAGATGGTTTTTATGAAGAGATTTCTAGACTCAAAACATGTTTAGAAGAAAAAGATATGATCATTGATACTCTGCAATTCCAACTTGATGAAAAAGAAAAATTTCTTGAGAAGTTAGGATGTGAAATTGTTGGCCTTAGAAAAGAAATTGAGAAAACAAAGGCTCTTAATCTTAAATTTGTTAAAGGATCTGAAACTTTGGATGAGATTATCAATGTACAGCGTTCTCCACTAATCAAGACAGGTCTGGGGTATAATGGAGAAGCATCTCAAGCATCCACCTCAAAGAGTTATCTTGATGCAGCAAGGAGGAATGAGCAAAAGCCCAATGGAGATCACCAGGTAAAACAGGGACAAATTACATCAAGAATAAACAAAGACTACCAGGTAAATAAGGGGCAATCCATCTTAAGGGTGAACAAAAGCTACAACCAGCCACAGGTAAAAACTTCTCAATTTGCTCCAAGAATGGATGACAATAGAAACTACAATCATTTGGCTGGTAGATTTGATAATCGCAGAAGTTTCTTCAATGGCCAATGTTTCTCTTGCCATAACTTTGGTCACAAAGCAGCTCAATGTGTTGCCTATAAAACAATCATGACTAGAGAAGCTCAAAAACAAAGAAGTATGACTGGGATTACGAAAAGGACCTATAACAACTTTTCGGCCCTTGAAAATGAAATTGAATGTTCTATCTGTAATAACTTCGGTCATGAAGATTCTGAATGCAGGAGCAGGTTTCGGCAGACAAAGGAACAAGCCTCAAGCACTAGAACATGGAGAATAAAGGAACCACAACCAGAAAGATGTGGGATAGCTTTTTATGTAGAAGGACAGGAAAATCTATGGTACATCGACAGTGGATGTTCGAAGCATATGACAGGTGATAAAGAAAAACTTGAATCATATAGTGTTTTAGAAAAGGGAAAGAAAGTTTCTTTTGGAAATGATACCCCTGCAGTCATAAAAGGAAGAGGCACTGCTCAGTTGAAAGAAAAGGTCAAAGCTGGAAATGTTTTGTATGTTGATGGCTTGAAGCATAATCTACTGAGTGTCAGTCAGATGTGCGATCAAGGAACCGAGGTAATATTTCGATCAAATGGATGTAGTGTTCGTGATCTTGATACAGGAAAAACAGTGATCAAAGGTAGAAGAACTCCAAATAATTTATACATATTTGAAGAAGGACAACAACAATTCTATTTGAGCAAGGATGATGAACACTGGTTATGGCACCGGAGGTTGGGGCATCTAAGCTTTTCACAAATAAGGAAAGCATGCAAATACCAGGCAGTTCGTGGTCTTCCAGATATCAAAATTCCAGACAACACAATATGCAAATCATGTCAGTTTGGTAAGAAAACTAGAACTAACTTCCCTGAGAAGGAAGGATCAGCTAGCAGGCCTCTTGAGCTAGTCCATACAGATGTATGTGGTCCATTTAGGACAAGGTCACCTCGAGGAGAAGAATACTTTATATTATTCATTGACGACTTCTCCAGGATGGTTTGGTTAGGACTTATGAAGCACAAAGACGAAGCATTCGAAAAATTCAAATCCTTCAAAGCCTTGGCTGAAAACGAATCAGATCACAAAATTAAGTGCCTCAGGTTCGACAGAGGTGGGGAGTTTACCTCAAATGAATTTTTCAATTTCTGTGAAGAACATGGAATAAGAAGGGAATTCTCTACAGCTAGGACTCCTCAGCAAAATGGAGTGGTGGAAAGGATGAACAGAACGGTCCAACAAATGGTTCGTGCTATGCTTGATGAGTTTGGAACTCCCGCAACCTTCTGGGGTGAAGCTGCATTTGCTGCGGTTGTTATTCTCAACAAAACAAATGTCCGAGTGAACAACACTCAAACTCCTCATGAGCTTTGGTATGGTGAGACTCCTTCGGTAAAGCATTTCAAAATTTTTGGAAGCAAATGCTATATTAAGAATAATGATGAACAGCTTGGCAAACTTGAACCTAGAGCAGATGAAGGCATTCTCCTTAGTTATTCTCCCCACAACAAAGCATATAAGTGTTACAATAAAATACTTGGAAGAATTGTTGACAGCATTGATGTAGTGGTTGATGAAAAAGGATACATTCCTAGGCAAGTAAATTATGAAAATATCGAAGAGGATGAAGACTACTCTCCAAATCAGACTGATGATGAAGAAGAACCTCAAGAGGCACCAGAGGAACAGATAAGGATAGAAGAGAAGACTCCATCCAGGTATGTTCAGAAGAATCATCCAGAATCTCAAATTTTGGGGTAGAAAGGGGCAGGTATACAAACAAGAAGAACAATCGCAGAAGCCTCAAGCTATTTGGCTTTGCTCTCCTCCACTGAGCCACAAAATGTAAAAGAGGCATGCAAAGATGAATGCTGGGTCAAGGCAATGGATGAAGAACTTGAGCAGATCGAAAAGAACAACACTTGGGAGTTGGTTCCTAGACCAAAAGAGAAGAATGTCATAGGGACAAAATGGATCTTTAAAAATAAGTTGAATGAAAATGGAGAAGTGATTAGAAACAAGGCCAGACTTGTTTGTAAAGGGTATGCTCAACAAGAAGGAATAGACTTTGAAGAAACTTTTGCTCCCGTTGCTAGACTAGAGGCCATCCGAATGTTCCTTGCTCTCTCAAGCTTTCAGAAGTTCAAAGTATTTGAAATGGACGTGAAATCAGCCTTTCTGAATGGAGACTTAGAAGAAGAAGTGTACATTGAGCAACCATATGGTTTCATTCTTGGGAATGATCCAAATCTTGTATGCAGACTAAAAAAGGTTCTCTATGGTCTTAAACAGGCTCCAAGGGCTTGGTACTACTGTTTGGACAAATATCTTCATCAACAAGGATTCTCAAAAGGATCAGCAGATAGCAATCTTTATATAAAAATTGAAAATGACAAATTGCTAATACTTGTTGTGTATGTAGATGATATTATCTTTGGTAGCAATGAAGAAGCTATGAGTCAAAGCTTTGCCTTGGTGATGCAGAAAGAATTCGAAATGTCTTTGCTTGGAGAACTGACATACTTTCTTGGATTGCAAATTCAACAAAATGAAGGCGGTATCTTTTTGTCTCAAACCAAGTATCTCAAGCAGATCTTGAAGAAATATGGCATGGAAGATTCAAAACCAGTGTGTACCCCTATGGTTACAGGATGTAGCCTCAGTGCAAATGATGAATCTGCAGCAGTGCATCAACCAACCTATAGATCCATGATTGGAAGTCTTCTTTATTTGACAGGTACTCGACCAGACATCATGCATGCAGTGGGAATAGTTGGAAGATTTCAGGCAAATCCTAAAGAAACCCATCTTCAGGCGGTAAAGAGAATTTCCAAGTATCTTCAAGGAACTCAAAACTATGGCTTATGGTATCCTAGAGATACAGATCTCACTCTACATGCTTATACAGATGCAGATTGGGCTGGAAGCGTGGATGACAGAAAGAGCACAAGTGGTGGAGCATTCTTTATGGGTTCCAGATTAGTATCTTGGTTCAGCAAGAAACAGAGTTCGATTGCTTTATCTACAGCTGAAGCAGAATATGTGGTTGCTGCATCTTGTTGCACTCAACTTCTTTGGATGATGCAAACCTTGCAGGACTTTCAAATCACTTGTACACCACCTATCTCCATCTTATGTGATAATACAAGTGCAATCAGCATTTCAAAGAACCCAGTCATGCATTCAAAAACCAAGCACATACCAATCAAGTATCACTTTCTCCGGGAACAAGTGTTGGAACAAAAGGTCAAGTTGGAGTATGTTCCTTCTAAGGAACAAGTTGCTGATATTCTCACCAAACCACTGCCCAGGGAGACATTTGAATACCTCAGACAGAAGCTGGGTGTAGTTGATGCATCATCTTGCTGTTAAATCTTGTCTGTTTCAGAGAAAAATGGGGGTACGCGAGTTGCCTAAGGAGGATCTGCGTACATACGCAGGTTTGTGCAGAGACAGTCACGTATATGGAGGTTTGATGGATATTAGTAGGGACAGGCTCTGGTTGAAGATAATCTGGTATGGGTCTGACAGAGACCATCTGGCACAGGTTCAGGGGGAGCAGATAAACTTCTAATGATGCATTGTTGGCATTATCTCAGAAGCTTTTGGTTCTAGTTCACAACTGTTGTTGGATTCAGGTGGAACAAATGCAGAGGGAGAACAGAAGGAAATCATGGTTGCTGATCTGAATGGTGATTGACAGATGCTGCTGCTATCAGTTATTGTGACTTTCATAAGCCTTGCTCTAGATATTTCGTCTCTATGTCATGTATCTCTTTTATGGTGTCAAGGTCATGTAACGGCCTATTTTTGGTTCCCCACTATGCCTGGGATGAAGATGTAATGTATTTGGTTGTCACATGTAATTCTCTGATGTATCCCCACTTGGTTGGGTGGATGATCCCCACTTGGTTGGGTGATGGATGTATGTATTGAGTCTTTTGGTGATAGGAAGGTCTTTTATGATGTATAAGTCATCATTCTTCTTGTAAAACATCTTTTTGCAGACCTTGCTTATAGTCAGGGGGAGCATGAACAGCACACTTCAGCATGTACTCAGAGGAAGCATGGACAGAGTGGTACACCTTGGCATATACAAAGGGGGAGCTCATTCAGAGATTTCAGCAGGTACTCAGGGGGAGTATGGGCAGCGGAAAGTTTATCTAGGAAAGAGATTATCTTGGTCTGCCCTTTGCCCTTGATGACAAAGGGGGAGAGTGATTGGTTGTTGTTGCCATCAAGTCCAAAGGGGGAGATTGTTGGCATTATGATACATATGTTGTACTTGATGGCAACTCATCTTAGATGATAAATTATAGTGCAGCAAAGTTCACGCACTTTCATGAAGATAAAAGTTTCTTTCATGTAGAGAAAAGTTCACGCACTTTCATGAAGATAAAAGTTTCTTTCATGTAGAGAAAAGTTCACACACTTTCATGAAGATAAAAGGTTCTTTCATGTAAAGAAAAGTTCACGCACTTTCATGCAGAGAAAAGTTTCTTTCATGTAGAGAAAAGTTCACGCACTTTCATGCAGAGAAAAGTTTCTTTCATATAGAGAAAAGTTCACACACTTTCATGCAGAGAAAAGTTCCTTTCATGAAGAGAAAAGTTCATGCACTTTCATGGTTGGCTCATGGTATTAGTCCAACAGTTTTTGATCCTATGGTTTTGGTCCGTGGTATTGCATCCAAAAGTGTTGACCCCAAGTATTGGGTTCATGGTATTGTGTTATTATGGTTTTGGACCGTGGTATTGTGAAAGGCCTAAGACTATAAAAGAGGAAGGAGATCATTTGGCAAGGCAATTAATCTGAATGAATTGAATATCTAATAAGTGCTAGATCTGAAATATTTGTGATTGGGGTTATGGTGCAGATCTAGATCTGAATGAAGGAGGAACCTTAGCGCATAAAGAAGGATAAGTTCTATTGATGGGTCATAATCTTTAAGCTTGAATAATAGTATCTTTGTATGATTTTGATCTGTTATATGAGGCGCATGCTTGATCTATAAATCTGACAATCTGGGTTAATTAGTGTTTGAATATTTGAAAGAATGAATTATCCTTTATAGATCTGCACGCAGGTTTCAGGTTGTTGAAGTAGCGTATATCTTTTAAATTATGATCTAGCTGCCTCTGTTTATTGCTGCAGTATTCTGGGTTCAGAATTTGGTGTGTGGTTACTATTACTGTGTTCTGGGTACAACTGTCAGAGAAGTGTTTACTTGATTTAGTGCTATTTGGGGAAAAGGAGATTGTTTGATGCAGATATACTTGATGATTGATTGATGTTCATGGATCCAGTCTGAAAATTTATGAAACGTGGTCCCTGGAAGAAAGAGAAGGTTGTAGCCTTCAGTAGGCCAGCACCTACGTACTAGTATCTTGGCTAGTACAAGAGCTAAGGGGGTTGTAGCTCGCTTCCAGGAGAAGCTGGAAAACAAGAGAGGGTTGTAGCTCTCTGCAGGTTGTAGCCTGCGTACTGGTAAAGGACTGCACCAGTACATTGTAAAAGGAAGTTTCTAATTAAAGAAAGATAGAGATGAATTGCAGCAAGTGGTTTTCACCCACATTGGGTTTCCACCTTATATCTTGTGTTCTTGTGTGTGACTATCTTCTGTTCTGTTTTACTAGTCTGGTTACTGTTTATTTCACTCAGATACACAGATTAATAATCAACATCTAAAAGATAAAGTAAATCATAAGTTTGCATTGTATACACAGGTTTCCTTCTACATAGTTGCGTATATACGCGGGTTTTACTAACTGAAGTAGCGTATATCCTCTGATTTTTAAAAGGGAATATTTGGCTTGATAATACTGATTCACCCCCCCCCCCCCCTCTCAGTATTATTTCCAACATTACTGTTTGGGTCTAGAAGTTTGGAGAGATTCAAGCCAAAATTTCTTGTCCCAGGGTAAGTATGCTAAGAGTTTGTTGACTAAATTCAAAATGGATGAGTGCAAGGCTGCATTTGTGCCTTTACAGAAGAACATCAAACTTCTGGTGAATGATGGTTTGAAATATGAATATGCAACATTGTATAGATAGTTGGTTGGTAATCTTATCTATTTGACCACAAAAATACCAGATCTAGCTTATGCACTGAGTGTTTTGAGTCAGTTCATGACTCAACCTCATGAGAACCATTGGCTTGCAGTCAAAGGAGTATTGAGGTATCTGCAAGGAACTTCAGACTTTGGTATTTTGTATTCAGACTCATTTGATGTTAGCTTGACAGGTTATACAAACTTATTGGGCAGGAATTTTAGATGATAGAAGATCAATTATAGGTTATGGCTTTAGCATTGGGTCCGGGGTCATCTCTTGGTACATCAAGAAGCAGCATACTGTAGCCTTATCCTCAACAAAAACAAAATATCAAGCTATGTGTGTAGCAGCATGTGAGGCAGTTTGGTTGCGCAAAATTCTCCAAGATGCAGGGGAAGAATAGATAGAATCTATGGTTATCAATTGCGATAATCAAAGTTCCATCAAACTGGCTTACAATCCTGTGTTTCATAAAAACACTAAGCACATAGATACTCAATTTCATTTCGTTAGGGAAAAGGTGCAGTCCAAAGAGATTTGTGTTGAATATTGTAATTCTTGTGATAGTATGGTTGATATATTTACTAAGCCTCTGGGAAGACTGAAGTTTCAATTGTTTAAGGACATATTAGGAGTGTTTAAGAACCCTTTCTCCATTAAGGGGGAGTGTTAGAATTAGTGAAGAATAGGTTATTCTTGTTACGTAGTTATGCATTCTACTTTTCTTAGTCATTTAGTTTCTATTATTCAGGGATATGATTTGTTGTCCCTAACAAATTGTATCTATTTATTATTGGAGATTAATGTGAATCCTGTGTGGCATTTTGCTTGTAGGAGCTCCTAGTGATTTGCACCTGTGAGCTCCCTTTGTTTTGGTTTGTCATTTCACGTCTTCCGTGTGCAACTCTTGACAATGGGACTCTTGCAAATCGATTCCAAACACCAAAACTCCAGAAGCCAGAGTTGGTGATGAGACTTGCTTTCTTATTGCTTGTATCTTCCTACACTACGGGCGTATGAGTGAGTGACGCCTTTACAAATTCTTTCTTTACAGTGTAACATATTCTTTCTTTCTGCTCTTAAGTGATAAAGTGTTAAACTTTCCCATTTAACTATGATTTTTAAACTTTCCCATTTCAAAGTATTTTTTAAACTTGTAAATTTCCCATTTTACTTTGTAATGTTCTTTCCTTATGCATGGACACCATACTAGTGTTGTTGATTGTTCTTATTGAATGAACAATCCTCCGTCTAGAACTATGTAACCTCTATCAATTAAACCTGAGAAACGAATCAAATTTGGATAAATAATACTGTATTCATATCAAATCCATGAATTTTCATATTCCTTTGCCCGATTCGAGCGAATTTAGTAACTATGTTTCATACCAACGGATAAAACCTCTGGTTTCAGATGGAAAAAATGGACTACAACAAACCATCCTATCTCATTCATTTGCAACACATGTGTGACACTATATAGTGTTGATGACAAGCCCATTGGGTATCTACCATCAACATTTTATAAGAGAAATTGATGACTACTTATGCTAATGTAGAAAGCGATTGTTGCAAAACATAAAAAACAAAATATTAGAGTTGCATGAGTAACCATTTCCTCTTGCAGATACAATTGCAAATGACACCATCATACGATAACGAACAAATTAAATGATTTAATGAGAAAACCAACCTACAAAAAAAACAAAAATTAAGCATGAATGGAATAAGAATATCTGCCACTTTCCATGTGACATCATCCCATATGCATAAATTGCTAACGATATACTATAAGAATATAGGACAAATATTTCATCTCAATAAATCCAAGACAACCAAATTTGAGCCATTCTAATCACAAATGTGTACGTTACTCATTACACTTATCTACCATGGAAGAGATCTAAAAAAGGCTTTGACCAAATATGGTGCTCAGAAGTCTATATTATACCATAAAAATAGTATAACAGATGATCTTTGAACAAAGATTAAATTAAAGCATTTGATTATACCAAAATCTAGACTTATAAGAGAAACTAATTTTGATCTATAATTTTGTCCTTAGCCTGTATAACTCTTAATGGCACTCTACTATCCTATGTTCTATGTTGAGAGCAAATTTACTTCAATTTTACATATAGAGACGTTAAATGGATTATTTTAAAACAAAAGCTATCTGATGGTAATGTTATTGCTCTTACTATTTCGCACATTGCTCATATTGCTATTAGGTAGCTTTTGTTTGTTGTGCAAAAATGACACTAGCTAATATGTAAAAATAATATTTTTAAGAAATTTAAAAAAAGAATCAAAAATATTTAAAAGAAAGAATATAAATTTATATAAATTTTGTATTTATTATAAATATTTAAAGATTAAAATTTTAAAATAGAGATATATGAAATTGCAAATCTTGTGCAAGAGTTATAAGGCATTCATTATTGTTGTGCTTAGGTGGAGTAAGCATAGTAAGACATTCATTCAATTCATTTTTCAATGATATATAGACACCATAGCTTGGTGTGTATTAATCATTTAATTTAGCAACAACTACAACAACAACAAAGTGTGTTTGTCTCAATCAAGTACAACACTATGACTTAAGTGTTTCATATTCTCTCTATAAGTATCGATTTAGTTATATTTTTTTGTAAAAACACATGGTGTCCTTCCAGTTGCAATTGTTTTTATTGTTGATGTTATTGTTAGTAGACAATTGTAATTGTTTTTATTGCTAAGGTAATTGGAATTGTTGTTGGGCTAATTGTAGAGCAACTTATCGATGGGTTCCAAAAGAAAAATCTTACCAACCTTGTGGCCACTGATAATTCTAGGTTGGATGAGGTGGATATTGCTACCAAGACTTGAAAGGATACATAGATTGAAAATAAAATTCAAGTGCTCCACTCAACCCCAATCACCTGCTTTATGCTTATGCTAAAAATGGACATCACAAATATTCTTTTATTTTTTACCATCACAATGTATATCATATATTAAAGAGTTAAGATAGTTATCTATATCAAATGATGTGGTAATTAGGATCATTTCAAACCCAATCTACAATACAATGCATCTTATCTATTAAGAGTTAAGATAATTATCTATATCAAATGATGATGCAACAATTAAGAATCATTTTTGACATAATCTATAATCCAACAAGCCACAAACCAAAGAAATTATGAAATATGACTATAGTAGCTAAGGGAATGCACCATGACACAATATTGTGACAAAAATTCAATCACAAAGAAAAATAAATTTTAATAATTAAAATTAATTTAAATATAATCAATAATCCAAATCGCCAAAAACCAAAGCAATTTTGAATAAAGATGATAATATCTAAAAAAACGCACAAATAAAAATCAACTTGGATCTCAGTTTATTTAAAAATGTAAAAAAAATAAATTAAAATTAAAATTATTTAATAATAAAAATAAAAATAAAAATAAATATTGCATTACCTGTAAATTACAAAATTAATGTGTTTAAATCATTCGTTAAATTAATAAAATAGAATACATTATTAATTAGAATACATTCAATAGAATGAAGTGAGGAAATTTCAACAAATTCAAAAACAACCAAACCATCTAACATATGGAACCAATAGCCAATAATTTATATCAACAACAATATTCAACCATATGAATGACCATAAAGAAAAAGCATTTGATATTGATTTTATTAGATAACCTAAAAAACAAACAAAAAAACATCAACTCAGACTACATTGTCGATGGCTTTTTATCAACCTTGTGAGACCTGGCAAAAGAATGTTAAAGAAAAGATTGACATCTTTAAAAACAATGAGATGGTTGTTGAATAATAAAAACATCTTTTAATTGAAGAAATAAATAAAAATGTATTGTATCACCCAGGAATGAATTAAATACAAAAAAATTGACTGGCAAAGGAATGTTCAAGAAAAGATCGACATCTTTAAAAATAATGAGATGGTTAGTTTGGGAGATTCTTGTTTAATTAGACAGTTCCCTTGCAAAATGGTCATATTCATGACAAAGTGATACATTTATACATAATCTGTAAATAAATTAGGGTATTTAAGCCTTGAAAGTGACTGTAGTTCTAAATATATTCATAACAAAGTATTGAATGTGACTGTAGTTCTCCATATATTCGTAACAAAGTATTGAAGTGACTGTAGTTCTCCTTATATTCATAACAAAGTATTGAAGGTGACTGTAGCTCTCCATATATTCATGAAAAAATATTATATATAAACCAAATCTGTAAATAATTCAGGGCGTGAAGGCTACTGTAGCTCTCTATATATACTTTAACCACTTTTGGAAGTCTATTTTTCAAATCCACTTCCACACAAACTTTCACTGATTTCATCTCTCCATCCACAGTTAAATTGCTCCAGATAGGTCACTCCATATTATTCTTCTTCTTATTTTATTTTTTTGGTCAGCTAGAGAAGCCAAACCACCCAATTAATCTCCAATGGTTTTGAGAGACTCTTTACCTCAAAAAATCACTTGATTATCTTTACCCCAGAAAATCATTGAAAATCTTTACACGACACATCACAAAGAAGTGGAGTAACCTGACCAAAAAGGGTTCAGGACAAAAATTTCCATATTCACCATATTCATATTAACAATCCCCTAGAGTTCATGAAATATGAGCCTTTCCATTGTAAACTATATTAGTAAAAAGTCCCACTGTTCCACAACCCATGTTGAACTGAGGATAGAGCCAGAGGCCAGTGAATTTAAAATTTCTGGTTGAGGAATGCCTTCTCCGCTCTTAATAAATATCTGCATAAACAAAAGTTTAACTGACAACGGTGGCTCAACATGGCTTCTTTCGAGCCTCCAAACAGTAATCTGGGATTTCATAATTGAGCACGATAGCTCAACATGGTTTCTTCCGAGCCTCCAAACAGTAATCTGGAGTTTCATACCACCATAATTATCAAGTTCGAATTTGAATTCGATACAAATTCAACAATATACATCCTAATATTTTTATAAAAACAATAACTTTTAATTCATTCTTTTCTGAATTTATTTTGAATTAAAAATCACACTTCACTTCAAAACTTCTATATCTTTCAAAAGTTACATTTAAAATACTTTAGTAATTTAAACACTTATTTATCTAAAATGTTCATAATAATAAATACAAACACATTTAAAAAATATATAATACTTAGAAAATCAATCACTCATTTTAAAATTACTTCACAAATTCTTCACAGTGTAACAACACGGGACTCCTGCAAATCGATTCCAAACACCAAAACTCCAGAAGCCAGAATTGGTGATGGGACTTGTTTTCTTATTGCTTGTATCTTCCTACGGGCGTATGAGTGAGTGACGCCTTTACAAATTCTTTCTTTACCGTGTAACAGATTCTTTCTTTCTACTCTTAAGTGATAAATTGTTAAACTTTCCCATTTCACTATGATTTTTAAACTTTCCCATTTAACTATAATTTTTAAACTTTCCCATTTCAAAGTATTTTTTAAACTTGTAAATTTCCCATTTTACTTTGTAATGTTCTTTCCTTACGCATGGACACCATACTAGTGCTGCTGATTGAATCAGAGATCATACACTAAACACAAAGCTGTCTTCGTTTGATTACTGAAGCAGTTTTTATACATAGCAGAGAACTTTCTGGAGTCAGTGGAGTAGTGGCTTCTCCAGGAAGCTATCCATTTCTCAATGCATCCGTTGAATCCTCTAGAACAGTCTAGCAACTGCATTAATGGCGGGTGGTTGGAATTAATGTCTTCCAACACTCCCCCTTAATTCCAACCATATGACAAATATACTATAGCACAATATATAAGACACTGCAAACATACTCTTAATTGTCATGCCTCCTGGTCTAAGTCTTAGCTAGGCTTACATTATAATCTTGATTTTCTACAACACATAACTTACTTCTTCTTCCATAGCTTTCATAAGAAGACTGCCATGTATTATTTCATCTTCTTTCATTTGTTTATCTACATGCTCATGAAATATGACATCTCTACTTGCAAAGACCTTGTGAGTACTTGGATCATACATTTTATATGCTTTTTGATCAGTGCAATATCCAATAAAAATACATTTGATGGCTTTGGCATCTAACTTTCTCCTATCTTCTTTAGGAATATGAGCAAAGGCCTTGCATCCAAATATCCTTAAATGACTAATTTTAGGTTTAAAACCATAAAATGCTTCAAATGGTGTTTTGTGCTCAAGATACTTAGTAGGACTTCTATTTTTAAGATATATAGCTGTATTAATGGCTTCAGCCCAAAAACTATTAGAGAGTCCTTTACTTTTTAACATACTTCGAGCACATTCAACTAATGTTCTATTCTTTCTTTTGGCTACTCCATTTTGTTGTGTATGTGGTACTGTAAATTGTTGCATAATTCCATTTTGTTTGCAATATTTGATAAAAGCTCCTGAAGTGTATTCACCACCTTTATCTGATCGAAGAATTTTAATGCTCTTTCCTGTTTGCTTTTCAACCATACTCTTGAATTCCTTAAAGTATTCAAACACATCACTTTTGTTTCTTATAAAGTATACCCAAGTATATCTAGTGCTATCATCAATAAATATAAGAAAGTAATATACTCCACCAAGTGACTTAGTTTGCATTGGACCACATACGTTAGTATGCACTAGTTCAAGTATTTCACATTTTCTTCTATTTTCATGCACAGGAAATTCTTCCCTATGTTGTTTTCCTAGTGCACAACCTTCACATTCAAAGTGTTCACCCTTTATAATTGGAAGACCTTCTACCATCAATTTCTTTTGTAGTAACATTAGGTCATTATGATTTAAGTGTCCATACCTTTGATGCCAAAGTTCTATAGTTGACATGCCTGTTGATGCCAAAGCTTGATTCCCATTCTTCATTACATCCAACTTATATAAGCCTCCAACTCTCATTCCTTTTGCAACAACCTTGTAGTTGTTCTGCACATCCTTTACCAAACAATGTGATTTCATAAATTCAACTTTTAAATGTTGATCTATGATAGTAGAGACTGAAATTAAGTTTTTCTTTAATCCTGGAACATACACCACATTTTGAATTTGTTTTTCTTGTCCATTAGGCATCATAACACTTATATTACCATATCCTTTAATTTCATGTGATCTATTATCTCCTAAATAGATGTGTCCACCATTATTAATCTCATGATAAGTATCAAACCAATCTCTTTTGCATGACATATGGATTGATGCACCAGAATCTATAAACCAAGCATTATCATCATCAGTTTCTACTGATAAAGCAGCATTGGACACAAACAATTTAAGATTGCTAACATCTTGACTAATTGCTTCATCTCTATCAACATAATTTCCTGAATGCCTTCTTTGTTTAAATTGATCAGACCTCCTTTTCATGCAATTCTTAGCAAAATGACCAGATTTTCCACAATAATAACACACATCATCTCTACTTGATTTGGCATTTGTCCTTGGTAAAGGGGTACCTTGAAATGATTTTACTTGTGGCTTTTTGCCTTTATTTTTCTCCCACTGTTTGCCTTTGAAGGACTGCTTCCCTTTGGCCATCAATGCCAAATCTGAATTGGGAGATTTCTGTTTAAGGCTTCTTCTCCGCTCTTCTTCCTGCATAAGTATACCTGCCAACTCATCAAAAGTAGGAGCCTTCTCTCTAACTGAAAGACCAGTTATAAACATTTGATATTCATCAAGCATTCCATTTAATGTCATAGTAACCAAGTCTGTACTAGATACTGATTCACCAATGTCACCTAATTTATCCTTTAGATCTTTAATTCTAGAAATAAAATCACTAACACTTTCATTTTCTTCCATCTTAATTGAAAGAAGCTTACTCTTTAAATACAATATTCGATTTGTAGTCTTCATCTCATACAAATTTTTGAGAGTGTCCCATGTCTCCTTGGATGTTTTGCACTCTCTAATGTGTGGAATAATGTTGTCCTTAACCGTCATCCGCAAAAGCACCTTTGCTTTGTTTTCTCGTCGCTCCCAATCTTGAATTGCAGCATCTGTGGCTTGAGGGGACATTGGCTTAACTTTAGCTCCAGACACAATCGCCCATGTATTGTTGCCTTCCATCAAATTCTGCAACTTAAACTTCCAATTTGCATAATTTTCACCATCTAACTTGTTAGATTCAGATAAATAAGATTCTGCCAATACATTAGCCATTTTCAATAAGCTTATAAATCCTTTAGTACCAACCACCAAATTTTTCACAAATATAAACTCTCAAGAATAAATCATAAAATTTTATCCAATATATGGCTGCCTTCTTCTTTTTTTTCCTTTTTTTTTTACAAAATAAGTTAATAGATTTCTAACAATGTTCTATCAAAGGCACTTCAATATTTTAGAACAAGTATCAAACATTGAAAAATCGACTCTGTTTCATGTGAAAGTAAGTCGTTCGACCAACAGAGCGTAAGCACATTCAATATTTCATCGACAACATTTTGACAACTGTGTAGAAAACTAGGAGAATTTGCTTTGAAAATCGAGCCCATCGGCCTTCATCTTTAAAGATAAAATTTTGTTACAGACTACTTCAGAGTTACAACAGCACGTATAAAAAAACAAAACACAGGTCAGGTGTACAACTACACCCTTCTCACAAATCGATTTACACCGCCGCCTCAGCAAAATGCTTTCTTCAGAACTTAACACAACACAGATTATATATAAAAAAAATTCGGCAGAGTGATGCTCTAGTCAAAATGGCAAAATCTTAACCATGATACACAACACCATAAGCCAAAAAAATGATGGACTGATAACATCAAGCAACTGGTGAGAGTTTAGTTTTCCCTCACCGCACCAGCACAAACTTATGCACAACTGCCCTCCACGCTTCTGCTGTGCCACAGCTCGTTCTTCTCACACCTCCAGCCTCTCTGGAATGCACCCTCTCAGAAGAACCTTGCAGCACTCAACCTCACCTCACTCTGATACCAAATCAGAGATCATACACTAAACACAAAACTGTCTTCGTTTGATTACTGAAGCGGTTTTTATACATAGCAGAGAAATTTCTGGAGTCAGTGGAGCCGTGGCTTCTCCAGGAAGCTATCCATTTCTCAATGCATCCGCCGAATCCTCCAGAATAGTCTAGCAACTGCATTAATGGTGGGTGGTTGGAATTAATGTCTTCCAACAGATTGTTCTTATTGAATGAAAAATTCTCCTTCTAGAACTATGTAACCTCTATCAATTAAACCTGAGAAAATCGAATTTGGACGAATAATACTGTATTCGTATCGAATCCATGAATTTTAATATTCCTTTGCCCGATTCGAGCGAATTTAGTAACTATGTTTCATACCAATGGATAGAACCTCTGGTTTCAGATGGAAAAAACAAACTACGATGAACCATCCTATCTCATTCATTTGCAACATGAGTGTGACACTATATAGTGTTGATAACAAGCCCATTGGGTATCCACCATCAACATTTTATAAGAGAAATTGACAACTACTTATGCTAATGCAGAAAGTGATTGTTGCAAAACATAAAAAACAAAATATTAGAGTCGCATGCTAATGCACAAAGTGATTGTTGCAAAACATAAAAAACAAAATATTAGATTCGCATGAGTAACCAATGCCTCTCACAGATACAATTGCAAATGACACCATCATACGGTAACGAACAAATAAAATGACTTAATGAGAAAACCAACCTACAAAGAAAACAAAAATTAAGCATGAATGGAATAAGAATATCTGCCACTTTCCATGTGACATCATCCCATATGCATAAATTGCTAACGATATACTATAAGAATATAGGACAAATATTTCATCTCAATAAATCCAAGACAACCAAATTTGAGCCATTCTAATCACAAATGAGTACATTACTCATTACACTTATATAATTCCATGGAAGAGATCTAAAAAAGGCTTTGACCAAATATGGTGCTCAGAAGTCTATACCATACCATAAAAATAGTATTGCAGATGATCTTTGAACAAAGATAAAAGTAAAGCATTTGATTACACCAAAATCTAGACTTATAAGAGAAACTAAATTTGATCTAGAATTTTGTCCTTAGCCTATATAACTCTTAACGACACTTTACTATCATATGTTCTATGTTGAGAGCAAATTTACTTCAATATTACATATAGAACATAAACATAGATCGCAAAAGACAATCCAAGACAAGAGGACACAAGATGTGGCGCCAGCCAGGGACAAACCCCAATGTGGGGAAACCCTTGATCAATTCTTCTTATTTTCTTCAATAGTTCAGCACAGAGAGAGATAGTACATATACATCAGAAGTCAACATTTTGACTTGACAAGATAAGAGCAGAGGTCTTCACTAATAAGATAACACATGAGGTAGCTGATCTAAACATAGGTGATTCCATCACCATGCTGTACCCATCAACACATGAAGTAGCCGATCTAAACACAAGTGATTCCATCACCATGCCATACCCATCACTGTGCTGCACCAATCATTGTGATTCTCATCTTTATAAATCTCTACCAATACTTCAATGTATCAAAAGACCTATCATCTAACCTACAATTTAACTCTACTTTATAGGAAAACAAAATCTTTTCACAAAAATAAATTACAAAAAATATTAATACCCATACAACAACTAATTTTGAACCATTCTAGCTTATTTCACCATAAAACTATATACTGCAAAACAATTCCCAAAATAAATCTACCCTTTTTTTTCGTATCGTACTAAATCCATTATAATTATAATCATGACACTATACCAATCCTACCCTACTATTACCATTCTGCCATCAAGGACGTGCTGGACCTCTATAACCTTTTTCACGATAGACGACTCAACATAAGTCACAAACCCAAATCTTGGACGATGGACTATGAGACGGGATTTCATTGTTACTGAGTCCATTAGTTCCCACACTGGTTGAAATGTTTTGTAAAAGCACATCTAATATACTTAGTTAAAATCATAGTTACTAAATTCGAGTGTGACAAATACTTAAAAATTGAAATATATAATATAATTGAAAATATCAAAAGTCTTTTAAAAATTGTTTTCAGATACATAAATAAAAATGTATAGTTTTACATTAGAATAACATATTGTGAGAATTTTTGTGTTCATCCATATACACAATTACACCATGTATTTTGAATTTTCATTAAAATTCTACATTAAAGTGAACTATATAGATTCCACATTATAAACATCTATGTTTTAAATGAAGTCATATATTAATTATATGTAAACATTTTTTTAAATATATATTTATATCCTCAATTACTAGTTACTCCTTGACTAGAACAACCCAAATTTTACTTTATAAAAACTAGCAAAACATATGTTTTTTTCAAATACCAATTATTCATTGATCCAATCAAACTAAATTCTACATTGCAACAATTAACAATGACATTTATTATTTGTCATTATGTAGAATACAAAATTTATTATAATTCAGTATTTACTCAAATTTCCAATAAAAAAAAGTCTACCTTAAAAACCGTCCTGAAATTTTTACCAAAAATATTTCTATTTAAATTTGATAAATATAAAAAACACATATAATGATTATAAATTTATAGCTTGGCATACTATGTATCCTTTGTTGTACAAATCCTATTAGAAATAGTCTAATCCATAAGTTTTAAGAGATTTCATTAACCGCCCAACTAAGAAATTTACTCAATAAAAAATCAACTAGTTTTACCATTCATAAATAAGTAACATGCCATCTCATGAATCGAAAAAGTTTTTTAAGGAACAAATGACAACGAAAAATCTATAATTCTGATTCGAAACATGCTCAACTCTCCCTGTAAACCTGAATATCCCATATCGAATTTCATTAATGAAGAGCAATTATAACGGTAACCTTATGAAATTTCATGTATTCAGAGCAGATGAGCCACATGGAAAGCTAATGGATTCTCCCTGAATATATCGTACTGAACTACAAATTGCTTTTTGATTCATGAATCGAATCGAATCGCCGTATTTTCAAATTTTTTATGCCAATTCGACCAAATTTGGTAACTAGGGTTAAAACCCTTTAAAAGCAACTCAAGGATACAGTTAAACACAAGACAAACCAAATAAAAACCCCATCAAAAACACAAGCAAAACTATCATGAAAACACGCCCACTAGGAAATGCACGAAATCTAACTTCGCGAAAATAATTATATGAAACCATTTATGAGATAAGGTGCTACGAAACACCCTTGAAACACTAGAAAACCTAGGACGAACAATACCCTTTAAAATATCTCTCAAATGTATTTCAAATGGACTATTTTTTGGACATTTAAAAAAAATATTTGTTGATTTCATTAAATTTTTTCCTATTTTTACATATATATGATTAAATGGTTGAAACTTTCCAAAAAGCCTCAAGGATTACCGTTAGAGAACATATTAGTGGTTGCTTTTACATCTATTTCAAACTATTTTTCTAGTTAACATTAAAATTATGCCCTTGTTGAGTAAGATTGTTGTGGACAAAAGCTTCAAATCGACTTGAAAATGAAAAGAAAATGCTCTCTCTAATCAAAATTACAACTTGTTTGAAACTATCACCTTGGCAGCCTATTTTTTTACAAACAAAAACCTTACGATTAACTCTTGAATCAAAAAGTTCTACTATTTCTTTATGTTTTTGGGTGAAAATTACAACTTGTTGGAAACCACGACCTTGATAACTAATACTATTATAAATGAAAAATTTGAAATCGACCTCCAATTAGAAAAAAAAATAGAGATACCAATAACAAATCACTACTACAAATAAAATCTTGAAAAATAAAAAGTTAAGGAAAAAAACAAGAGTGATAGTGGTATAGTAGCATAGTCCATGCCTCTTTTGGTAGTTATTGATATGATGGCACAATTAAGGCAGTGCATAGTTTGTGTTTTTTGTTATTTGAGAAATCTCTATTTTTGTAATATGTCGTTATTCTCACTTCCACACACTTCTTCTATACATCTCCACCCTGCAGATGATTTCTTCCGCATAGGCACTACTCTGCACAATTGCTTTCCCTGACTAATCAATGGTTGAACCTCAATGGAGTAAGTTCATAATAGAGATCGATAGTGGGGCCTCAGAGTGTACACATGCGAGCCCTTCAAGGAGATCTTCTGCAAGGAGTTGATATTGTGCATTGGCGAAGGTGGAGATGGATGAGGAATAGATGTGCATGTGCACACACACACACACATTAGGGTCTCTTCACAATGTGCACAAGCCATAAAGGTACCGAATGGGTCAATGTTTCATTGTAGGTCAAAACCTCCTTTAGTTGATGAAATTTCTCCTTTTCACATTTCTTGCAATGACAAAGGAGCAAAAATACTTGGTTTGTTGCATTGTTGTGTGCCTCCATGCATATCGTTTAGAAAATTGGTATTGATACTCTTGAGATGAAAAGTACGTAATAAACGAAGTTGGTGCTGCTTACACACACACACACACATATATATGATTTTATATATTTTGATAAAGAGAGAATGAATTGTATACATTTACACAAATAAACATGGGTTTAGGTTAGTAACCAACTAGTTCTAAATAATAGAAGTGCTAGTACATAGAATGTTTTGAAAAGGTTCCATTATGATGCAGGAAAATTTGACTTTTCCTAGAAATTCACCTTCTCTTGATCACGCAAAAAATCATTCGTCATCAAGCCCTTAAGTTGTTCTTAAAAAGTATTTCATATAAAAATCCTACTTCACTTACAGTGAATTATAGAGCATGCACAAGTCAAAACTATTATTATCAATCACATAGATACACCACACAATTTGTGAACACAATGAAAATTCTTTTCATTAATAAAATCATGTTCATACAATTACAAAACAAATACAAAAGTATTCATTGCTCCCTCGGTCTAATATCACATTCATTTGGCCATTAACTTTGCCCTTTGTCTTACATTGACTAAATACAACTTTTTAAGAAAAATAGAGTTTCATAGATCCCTAAATCACTCTCCGATTTATTCCCTAAGACTCTCATGATTTATTCCATAAATCTCTCATGCTTTTCAAGACAACTTTTCGTTTTCCTTATGGAAAATATCTCCCCTATCCATAGCTTTTCTAACACTATTCTATAATAATTAAATGAAACTAAGAATATTTACAAGTAAGGAATTATAATTCCTTTACAATATTGAAACCCCTTTTGGATATTTTCTTCAAAAATATTGATGGCTTGGAGGCTCTAATGCTCTTACTTCACATTAACTTTATGCAATCACTTAGGATGACAGTGCCATTAACTCTATGTAGTGAATGAGTGCAAGCTCTGGAATAGATTATGTGCCATGAAAAGAATGTGCATTGGTGAATCACAACTTTTATTAAAGTCTACCTCATAGAGCTCAATCACATACACCAAAAATTATGGTTTTGAAATTTGTGATGTCACTTGGGAAAAAAATTAGTTGTAAGCCCTCATGATCTTCTGACTTGGTGTATAAAATCAACCATGTTGATGCTATCCTTTAGTCCTCCTAAAGGACTTTTCCTTTCTTTTATTAGCACAATAAAGTTAATGGTGAAAATTTTAAGTGTATTGTTCGCTATCATGTTGAGTACCATTACAATGCTATTGTTCAACTAATTTCCAAATCGTCATCTCCTCTAACTATAATGGCATTTTCCTTCCTGATGTCAGATTTAATTAGAGTTATTGTTACAAATAGAAAATACTCACATAAGAAATTGATATCACAATATTTCAATTGAGATAAAGAAACGAAATTGATATCACAATATTTCAATTGAGATAAAGAAACTTAGCTTGAAGTATTTCAAGAAGGAGAAAGATTTATAAGAGAAAATGGGATTTACGTGGATGAACTCAAAAATGGTAATTGTACACCACGTGGTTGCTGTGAAGTTTGTCATGATAATTTATGTGGGTTTTGCTTCAAGGATACATGGGCCCTAGCATAGTGGTGTGAGATCATAAAGGAATATTTACACAAGGCTTCACCCAGTGGGATTTCGAGACATGAATATAGTGCTACTCAAGTTATGTGCTTGTATCCAAAGACAAGTTGAATGCTCAACCCAAAACCATAAAACACAACTTTAACACAAAGTGTTTGAAGATTGTCAACTACTCCAATATGCATCTTGATTCAACCTTTACATTGATTCACAATAATCTACTTTATTATTTTCTGCTGCAACATGGTAATAACGTATTCAAAAAATATTGACGTTGACATTATTTTTAAATTTATAAAAAATTAAATGATCTTATCTAATGTTTATCTTTGAAATTTTTTTAATTTTACTCAAGTTATGTGCTTGTATCCAAAGACAAGTTGAATGCTCAACCCAAAACCATAAAACACAACTTTAACACAAAGTGTTTGAAGGTTGTCAACTACTCCAATATGCATCTTGATTCAACCCTTACATCGATTCACAATAATCCACTTTATTATTATTCTTTGCTGCAACAGGGTAATAACGTATTCAAAAAATATTGAGGTTGACATTAATTTTAAATTTATAAAAAATTAAATGATCTTATCTAATGTTTATCTTTGAAAAAATTTTTTTTTTTTTTTTTAAATGTAATTTTTCTACATTTTGATTAGTTAGAGTCTTATTTTGTAATGATAATATGTACGTTAGACAGATTGAACCTTTTCATAAAAATCAAAAGAAAGAGCATTAGTACTGTGTATCTTCACAAGCATCGGCTAACATTTGAGGGTTCGTATTGTGTACGCTGACAAGCTCAACGTCTACATTTATTCTTCCATTGTAGTGGAAATCGGCATAACCATAAAGTATTAGGAATTCATTTATTATATTGGTGGAACGAATGGGCCACACATAACAAGCAAACTCAAGTATATGTGGCATTAAGGGACTTTATAAATACACGTATTAGTATTTTATTGTTGTTCATACTTTATGCCTCAGCATTATATGAATCATATGGATTCAAGTTATTTTGATTTTTAAATTATTTTTTTTAGTTTCGATATTAATAGTGTTTTGAATTAATGAAAAATTATTATAATTTGAGTTTCAATTTGATAGGAGAATAGTTATTAGGGTTACTATTTATGTTTTTTCATTGTTATTATTCCCTGCAACAAGATAATAATGTATTCAAAAAACATTGACTTTGAAATTACTTTTAAATTTACCAAAAATTAAATGATTTTATCTAATGTTTACCTTTCAAAAATTTTAATTTATTCTTTTTAAATGTAATTTTTCTACATTCTCATTGGTTAGAGTCTTATTCTGTAGTGATCTAGTTTTTTAATAAATATCAAATATCATAAATCTGGTTAGACAGGGAAGTCACGATAAAATGTTTTGTACTGGTGATGCTACAAATGGTTTCAACAATTTTTCAAGCCAGCAATACAGGTTTCTTTAAATAGTGGATTTGGTGAATTTTACCTATTGTCAAGCAGAGGTTTTCAACTAGAAGTAAAAGTAAGAAGGTACAATGGGCTTAAGTGTCTCCCCAAATTCATGTTAAATATTTTGGAATTATTTTTTTTTTTTTTTTAACTGAAAATTTTAATATGCCCTATATTTTTAGTTTTTGTTGTATTTAATTATTTTGTATCTTTGAATCTTTATTTAATTGTTTTGCATTTTAAAATTTATATTAAATTTCAATTTCTAGAATGATACAATTATAAAATTGTCATATATACCATCAAATAACATATTACATCATATAAAAAATAAATTATCAAATAATAAATAATACATTTCATTTTGAGAAATAGAGAAATTATTAAAAAATGTAACAGTTAGCTAAATTATTATTTTACATACTTAGATTACATAACTTTTAATCTATTGGTTCTTGAAATACACCTTGAAATACCCATTTTTCACCAAGAATTTTTAATCATATTTATTTTCAAAGTCTTTGATATAATGGTTGGTTAAATTATAATTTTATATTGTTTAAATGATATTTTTAATATCAGTTTTGCCAAATACTTTATTCATTTTGAAATGTCATAAGGTAATTAATGCAAATGTAATTTTTTAATATTTTTTACAATATATTGGAATCTAGTTATGTAAGTCATGGTCAAATTGTCACTAGTGAATTTTGCCTAAAATCAAATAAAAATTAATTGAAATATCTCTAAACTATTATGCATTCAAAAATACATTATTAAAAAAATATATATCATAATTTTGTTAAAAATTATATCACCTAAACTTTATAAGGTAATTGTGTCTTTATTACATAAAACATTACAACATCAATATTTTCTTAATTTATTAGTTCGTTTATTGTGTTTGATAAAAATCTCTACTTGAGTGTTCGTTTCACTTGTGTAGAACATATACTTTTTGTTCATATTTAGTATATTCATATATATTTGTGATGTTTATCTTGAGCATATTCATATGTATTCGAACAAATGTAATATTGTGTAAAAATAGAATTTGATGAGAGGTTATATATATGTATATGTTAGTAGATTTCCAATGCAAGATAACAATAATTTTTTTACTACTTTTGGTAGAAACATTCTTTGGTTTGGAAGTATAGTTCTAGAATTTTGGTTTCAATGTTAGATATCAATATTTTTTTACCACTTTTGGTACAAACATTTTTTTTGTTTGGAAGTATGGTTCTAGAATTTTGGTTTCAACGCTCAAGTACTAAGTCTCTGGACATCAGTGTTTTATGGCTACTAAAAACACTTTATTCGTTCATTCATGTATGTCATATTTGTTTCTTACTCTAATTTAAGGATACTTAAAATAAGCAAGAATATCTACAAAGTAGCCCTTGTTCAAATACAATAGTTAGTTCATACATTTCAAAATTCAATAATTGAACTATGCGGCAGGGAAACACTAGCTATGTGGCCTTGTTGTTTAATAGTGTTGGGCACCGGGAGTGAGTGCGAGACCCGAAGGTGTGGGGCTTGAATGTGGAGGGCCAAACAACATTGTGTGGGGCCCGAACGAGGTTAGGTCCGAACAACATTGTGTAGTGCCCAAATGAGGCCCATGCCCGAATAGTATTTGTGAATGGCTCGAATGAGACTAAGACTGCATAAGAATAAATCTGGAGGTGAGCCAAACGCCAAGAATATCGTCTCGGTCCACATGTGGACATCAATATGGAGGGCCCTGAGGGGGAAAATATAAATAATATTTTATTCTATAAGCAACAAAACTCAAGGGTTATTCTAACATGGTTAGAGATATTGATATTACATGAATTTAACATGTTGCACGAGGTTTCCATAGTGTCTAACTATATTTAATACACCACTCAAATTTCTAGTAGATTAGATTATACATGTGTTAATTACAATTGTAAAAAAATATGGTTAATGACAATAAGGATAGGATAGAGTAAGTTTACAATCAACTAAAGGTTAATGTTCCAAATAGCGAGGTTAAATTCATCTTAATATAATTATATTTTACTCGATAATCACATCATTCAAAATAATTTCATTTAAGTTTGACAAGCCAATTTAATGTTCAATGGATATCAATTGGGGAATCAACACACTAGCTCTTGTTTCTTAGGTTTTGAAATCTGTGATGTAACTTGGGAAAATAATTGGTTGTAGGTCGTGATGATATCCCGACTTGGAGTACAAAATCAACCACACTGAGTGTTAAGGATTTAGTCATACTAAAGGCATTTTTCATTCTTTTATTAGCATATTGAAGTTAATGGTGAAGATTCTAGGTGTATTGTTGGTTATTATGTTGAGTACCATTACAACGTTATTGTTCAGCTAATCACCAAATCGTCTAGTGGGATTTCGATTACATGAAGTTAATGGTGCTAGGTTATTGTTATTATGTTGAGTACCATTACAACGTTATTGTTCAGCTAATCACCAAATCGTCTAGTGGGATTTCGAGACATGAATATAGTGCTACTTAAGTTATGTGTGTGTATTCAAAGACGAGTTGAATGTTCAACCCAACACCGCAAAACGTAAATTTAACAACAAATGTTTGAAACTTGTCAACTACTCCAATATGCACCTTGATTTGACCCTTACATTGATTCATGCAATAATCCATTTTATTGTTTAATAGTGTTGGCTGCTGGAAGTGAGTGTGGGGCCTCAATGTGTGGGGCTGAACAACATTGTGCAGGGACCGAATGAGGCCAAGTTCGAACATCATTATGTGGGGCGTGAATAAGGTCTAGGCCTGAACAGTATTTGTTCGGGGCTTGAATGAGACTATGCCCACACAAGAAGAAATCTAGAGGTGGGCCCAACGCAAAGAGTATCGACTCGATCCACATGTGTACATAGATATGGAGGGTTCTCTTCATGGCTTCGATCCCTTCGTGATATTTATTTTAAAGAGTTGAAAGAGACATAATAATATTACGCAAATCCAATTCTGATTGCACGACTATAGGATAATGTGTTCAGTCCAGCAAGATTCTTTGATTTTATGTGAGAAATTACAGAGCATTTAACATAATGTTTGGAGGGTATATATACATCCAAATAGACGCACAATGTCACAAGATTGAGAAAATGAATGTTTTACACCTCATACTAACATGGAATACTTTGAAGTTGTACATTTTGCAAATGGATACCAAGAAAACGAAGTCGTTGGACATCCGTATGAAGGATATAATATGTTGTGTGTGCGGAAGAAAGTTTGTGTTTTGTACACGCATCCTCCTTCACACCCTTTTTCCCACTCTTTCTCCCACTAAAGATGACTACACTTAAACAATTAAAGAGGCCTCATTAGATATTGGATCCTGAAGGAGCTCTGCCAAAACCACCATGCAGAGAGGTCGATACCGTTTTCGAAAACCGAGGAATGGAAGTTGTTTTCACAATAAATTATATAAATGCACACCACCCCCTTGCTTTCGCAAAAGACTTGGGCAGAGCACCAACACTGTTAGGCATCATTGTTAGTGTCAGAGAACTCACTGACATAATGACCATTTACAAATTTAGTTTTTTTGTTTTTTGTTTTTCATTTTAAAATGATTTGTGAGGCATTGACAAATATTGAAATTAAATCACCCTCCACTAGAGGAATTATGTCACATCAAAACTCGCTTGACCAATGAAAAATTAGAAATAATATTTTCAAAATTAGAAAAACATTTTTTAATTTACTGAAAAAAAATAAAATTTATTTTCCAAAAACTTTAATTAAAATTACAAAATTTTCACGAACTATACACCATCAAAGGATGATCAAGGACTTTGATCATAATATAATTTCTATAGTACTTGGTAGAGGTAAAGACTAAAAAGAGAAAAAACAAAATAAAACTATAATTTTTTGAAATTACTTATCCACTACCTATTTCCCATTTGAAAAAACGTTTAAAGTAAAAATTTCTTTAATTTTCAAAAGACAAAAATAAAAGCTATATATTATATTTATGAAAGTCAATTGAAAATTACGTTTCCCATCTGGATTTATTTTCTGATAATAATATAAAAAATGGAAACATATATTAAAATATATATATATATTTTTAATGAGATTTGATTAAGAACTGGGTTTCTTATTTTTTATTTTTAAATTAGATTTAATTAAATTTTTATTTATGGTTAAATAATTTTGTTATTTTTTCAAATATAAAAGTGCAATGCACTAATTTATTTCACCTTTTTGGATATAAAACAAATGTCGGTCTATGAAAAGTTGGATGCAAATGCCCGTGGGCAATCCACTCCACATCAATTAAAAAAAACAAATCTAATGAATCACAACATATTGGGCATATCTCATTAAAGTGGTTGAGTAAATTTCATATTTTTGGAATTTGATTATGAAAAAATATATATAATTTTAAGTTGTTTAATGGCTTTTATGATGGCTTTTATGATTTTGGAATGGAAATTTTAAAATAATCAAAAAAGACATATTGTGATAAAAAATTTGATAATTAATTTTTGATAAAATAATATATTATATTTTTAAATAGATAAATAAATGTATTGTTATGTTTGATATTCAGATGATATAATTGAAATTTATTATTTTAAGAAATTACTACAAAATCAGATGAAAAAATATTTAGATCTAATAATTAGATTATGTTTAAAAATATTTAAAGAAATAAAAATATCAAAATTACCCAATTTTATCCAATTTCACTATATACTGTCTAATTTCATTATACACTATCTATATCATAGGCATCGATGTTTAAAATATGTGGCTAAGACATACTATATGTACCGTAGTTGCAGTTTTAGTAGACACCTCAATTAACAATATGGATGAGCGGTTAGAGGCAGTGGAAGTCCCTCTGCTACAACCTCCCAACAACAATGACAACAAGAACAAGAGAAATACTAGAGGGAGGTGGCCATGGAAGGGATCCATTTTTATTCTAGGTCATCTTCCTTATTTCTAACTAATTACAAAATTTCACTGCATATTCATTCACTTCAAGTTCTGCTTATCGATTCTTAGTCCACTCCAAATAAATAAATAAAGATATATTTACATGTTAATCAAATTTAAAATTGATTTAATTGATTAAATTAGCTTAATTAAATAAAATGAATTGAAATTAGATGTTTTAATTAATTAAATTTATACAATTTATAAAACAAAATGTAAAATACATATTTTACGGTATAGGTGGTGAAATTGACTAAACTTTGACTAAGGTTATCTTTCAAATCGTAAGTTGGAATTACGCAAAATTTGAATCTTTGGAAAGCTAACAATAAAACGAAAAAAATAAAGCCCTTAACATTGAAATCAAAGAAAAGAAAAAAAATCACCCAAAGTAAAGCAAATTAAATCATCCTAAAGCGATATTAGCCAAAATTTACATGGGGGGCATAATTTTAGGGAAATTAAGGGGGAGTGTTGAGGCCTCAACATGAGAATAGGAAACTTATCTTTAATGGTCATTTTGTTAACCTGTTTATAATGTGAACACATATTTCATGAACC
This sequence comes from Pinus tabuliformis, assembly GCA_031772625.1. Taxonomy (NCBI): domain Eukaryota; kingdom Viridiplantae; phylum Streptophyta; class Pinopsida; order Pinales; family Pinaceae; genus Pinus; species Pinus tabuliformis. The sequence continues at coordinate 140,694,653 of CM062811.1, read as the reverse complement.
ATCCTTTTTTGTAACCATCACCACCATTGAAGAGAAAGATATTTGTCTAAGTTGAATGACATTGACCTATAGCGTTTCTTGAATCATACACTCAATCTCACCCTTTTCTGCATATGGACACTTGTAAGGCCTAATATTAGGTGGTATACTTTCAGGTTGCAAATGAATAGCATGGACATGATTTTGAATGAGAGGAAAATCCTTAAGCATTTCTCCAAATACATTAGAATGATTGTTAATAAGTTTTTGGAGATTCACTGGAGCAAAGGATATAAATGTTTGAACATCTAATGAGAACAATTATTAAATTACACCATGGTGTCCCATTTTGAGTAAATTTGTCATGTTGATAGAGCTTATCAATTTAGAGGGTTTCACTTGGATATCTCTAAGCTCAATTTCCTTGCTTTCTAAAGAAAATATCATGAAAATATATTAAGAATTAAGAACCATTATTCCAATTATTGTAACCATTGGAACCCTAATACAACATTAGCACCATCCATTTGGATTGCAATCATGGGAGTATCCAATAAATATTCCATTATATTTAGTTTAATACTATGAAAATTTCCTAAAAAAGTTATTATACCTGCATCTACAACCATTACCTGAAATTCTAGTGCTAGAAATACAAGGCAATTGAAAAGTTATCATAATTTTTAATTGATAAAGTTATGGTTACTACCTCAATCAATCAACATTTTTACTCTTTTATTTTTGATATCTCATTCTATCTTAAGGGTTTGTGGAGTATCAATGTAATCCAAAGCATGACAAGATATTATTGGAGTAGTTTTTTTTGTAACGTTAGATCTTTTGATAGTTCCAATTCTTGACTTCTTCCTCTTCATAGTTTATGTAGAATAATTTATTGTTACCACATTTATGCCCTTTAATGTATTTATTGTTGCAATTGAAATATAGTCCCTTTGCTATTCTTTTGTCCATTTGTTGAGGTGTCAACCTTGTTAGTCAGGTGAGGATGATGTTTTTTATACTTACTAGTGACCACTCTTCTAGTAGCCATATTTTTACTTTCAACTTTTCATGTCAGATTAAAAGCATGCTCTAGGGATTTAGGTTCAAAGAGATGCACCTCATGTTGGATTGTTTTCTTTAGAGTTCCCATAAAGAGGTCTAAAAATTGTCTTCTCAATATTCTTTACCCTAATATTCAACTATTGGAATTATTGAATGTTCCCATAAAGAGGTCTAACAAATTGTCTTCTCAGTATTCTTTACCCTAATATTCAACTATTGGAATTATTGAATATACTATATAATTGTAATTGTTTACTAAATATTTGCCATTTAATTAAAAAAATATTTCTTATAATATCCCATAATGTATTATCAATTCTTCCATAAAAATAGACTAAAATATAATAGAATCATTTTTCCTTTCACAAAATCATTGATACCATATAAATTAATACATCGTATATATTTTTTATTTATTATTTCATTTAAAATTTAATAAAATAATTTTAAAATAAATAATTAAATATAAAAACAACCACAACAATTTTATGCGATTATTAACATAAATTTTTGTTCACTCCAGATTTATTAAATGCTAAAGAATTAAATTCATTTAAATATACATTTAAAGAAAAAATTATATTTATAGAAATTTAATTCTTAGATAAATCTGAACTTAATTTATTACATTTAATTAAATAAATAAACATATTATAAATTAATCATCATCCCGAAACAAATATATTATGTTAAAAGAAGTTTTACATTGTTCACTGCCATAATCTATTGTATTTTCTAATAATTAATATAACAAATTTATTAAATACTAAGGAATTAAATTTTGAAAGTAGAAGAGGAATTTATATCTATAAAAAATTGATTCTTAGATAAGACTAGACTTAATTTATTACATTTAATTAAATAAATAAACATATTCTAAATAATATTATAAATTATTTATCATCCCCAAACATACATATTAATTTATATGTATACAAATTTGATTCTTAGATAAATCTAGACCTAATTTATTACATTTAATTAAATAAATAAACCTATTCTAAACCATATTATAAATTATTCGTCATCCCCAAACACATATATTATGTATGTTAAAAGAAGTTTCACATTGTCCACTACCATAATCTATTGTATCTTCTAATAATTAATATATAATTAATGATAGACATTGTGCACTAGAATAGATTATTGTAACTTTTAATAATAAAATTATATATTATAAATTAATACGTTAAAGTGATCCACATGAAAGAGGGTTTGAATTAAGTCATTTATGAATATGTTTACGCTTACCACAAGTTGAATAACATATCAAAAATCTAAACTAGAAAATTACGTTGTTTCACGTGACAGGTTTTCGATTATAATATATATGAGGAGTCAACTCACATCTTATTATTATTTTAAATTTGTAGTTGACACCCATCATATATTAAGAGCCGTGAAAGAAATGCTCACTAGTTGTTCATTTGTTGACTTTAATACGTAGGAAACTCAAACAAAACTTCTTTACAAACTCTCATTACATAATTTATTCTTCCTCTTTTGTCAATATTCATATGCATGTATAAATGCCATTGGTTGAGATTAATACATGAGCATTATTCATGATCACATCGTCCATTCACTCAAACAATTTTTTTTTTAAATGAAAAAAAAGACTATTAAGTCCCACTTATTAATTCACCACTTTCCAAAAATAAAATAAAAACTCATGATATGATTAAAAATATCATTCCAATTTTCCTTTCAAGTCATTACTTAAAAAATAATAATAATAAATCCCAATTTTCCAGCCTTCCTTTTAAGCTATCCCTTAGCTTTAAATTACTTCACTATTTTAATCATACTATCAATAAATAAATAATACGTGAATGTCAATATCAACTTCATGTTGAAATTTTACTTTCCATTGGTATTTATCTCGGCTGATTGGCCAACATTCTTTACGTGGTCTATTTTTTTGGCATTTTGTTTATATTAGCTTAAATTGATCTCACTTCGAATCTATGAGTGCAAACTTTTTAACTCCGAACCTATGATGTATGGATAGAAATTAAATCAATCTAATGCAAATTTTCTTTTTGAAATGTAAGATATTATTATTTAATTAATAATTTATTATAATTATTAAATTAAATTATTTATAAATTATTTATAAATTAATATTTATATTAATTAATTATAATATATTAATTTATGAAATCGGATTCGTTCCTTGGGGTTCACGAATCATGAATCTAACGAATCGGACACGATCGTCTCGATTTGTATTTGAAAATCGGGACATGTGTCCGATTGAGTCACGATCGAATCTAGATTGTGTTCCAATCGGGACACGACGTGTCTCGATTTTCAGACATGAATCTGAAAAAAGTGATCCATGCGACATTAAAAGGCGAGTTTGCTATCTTTTCTTTTCACTTTCACTTGTCTATTTTGTTGTGGGTTTGCTATGGGTGTTTTGGAGCAAGGAGCAAAGAGTGTGGGAGCGTTTTCAAGGAGATTCAGGCAACAGATAAGTGCATTTTCTCTTTATTTTTTTTGCATTTTTATTACAGCAGTTTGCATATGCATTTCTTTTACAAATTTGTCCATTTTTGTTTTATTTTTTCACAGCATTCATGGCTCAATCTATGGCAACAAGGAAGGGGCAAAGGAAGGGGAAGAATGTCCACATTGGAGATGCCCCTCCTTGCCCAATTTCATCAGAGTCTGCTGCAAGTATTCCCTCTATTGCAAGTAATGTTGGGGGAAGAATTCCTTCTCAATGTAACATTGAGAAATATCCCTTGTGGAAATATGTCACAAGAGAGCAAGGGTCACCGAGCAAGGTGAAGGGAGGAGGCAATGTGAGTTTGAAATGAAAATATTGCCACAATACTTTCAGGAGCACATATTTCCATGTGAAAGGTCATTTGTTGGCTTTATGCAAATGTGTCTTTACCAAAGAGGAAAGAAATGCTAAGAGAGTCCAATGTTGGTATGGCAAATGTGGCTGCAAAAAAAAAAACCAAAAATGATCACCCTCTTCCATTCTTGAGGAAAGCAACAACAAATTCCCATTTGAGAGTTCTAGTGGGGGATAAGCAGCAAAAACAAAGACAATTTCACTTGGTCCAATGGACAAGATTTTTCAGAAGGACAAACGGGAAGAGTTTCATCTCATCATTTCTTTTTTTTTCTTTCAAAACTTCATATCCTTTAATGTTGCACGCTCACTTCTATTTATTGAGATGTGTCGAGCTCTAACTCAAGGGGCTCCATTAGGGTATGTGCCTCCTAGGTTTGAGAAATTTAGAACCACATTGTTGATGAAGGTAAAAAAAGAGGTGGAAAAATGCTTGAGTCTATTAAAGCATCGTGGCCAACATTTGGGGTTAGCATTGTTTTTTATGGATGGACAGATCCAGCATGACATCCACTCATCAACTTCATGGTGTCTTCCTTGAATGATCAATTTTTCTTGAAAGAAGTGGATGCACTTGGACAATATAAGGATGCACAATATATGGGTGAGTTGTTTATTAAAGTTATTGAAGATGTAGGTATTGATTCTTGCATGCAAATCATTACTGATAATGCACTTGTTTGCAAGGCTACTGGCATGATTGTGGAAGCTAAATATCCACAAGTGTTTTGGACACCTTTCATTACCCATTCATTGCACTTAGCACTAAAATCCATTGCTTCTGATGTGTTTTGGATTAGTAACATTATTGAGGATGCACGACATATCCGTAACTTTGTACAAAATCATACAAATTCTCTCACTATCTACAAGGAGTACAACAATCTATCATTGTTGAAGATTACAAATACACAGTTTTCCTCTTCATTCATCATATTGAAGAGGTTGAGGGAGGTCAAGACCGCTCTTGGGGCCATGGTTATTTTAGAGTTTTTGTCTTTTTGGAGAAAGACATGTCAAGTAGCCTCTAAAAGAGTGAATGACATAGTGTTAGATGATGCTTGGTGGGAGAGGGTAGATCTACTTATTCAGATCATGGACCTTATCATTTCTTTGCTTCGATTTGCAGATACAAACCAACCCATCCTAGGAGAGGTTTATGAGGGATGGAATTCCATGATTGAGTCTATGAGGAGCATTATTCTACAGAGTGAGTGCCCTCAGTATGAGACATCACCAAAGGCCTTCTTCACCACTATACATGACATTCTTGTTAGCAGATGGGACAAGAACTGCACACCTTTACATTGTTTGGCTCACTCATTGAACTCAAATACTACAACCATGAGTGACTGAATGGTGGACATTCCTACAAATTCCCTCCTCACATGGATGGTGAAATATCACAGGGGAGAAATGATGCATTCAGGTAGGTTTTTTAGGATAGAGAATCCCTTAATGAGGTGGAGGATGCCTTTGCAGAGTTTTCCACTAGCATTAGTTGATTTGTAGGGTATGATCTGATTAGAGATAGGGGGCTAAGAAGCCTATTCTTAGTGGGAAAATCATGGGGCAACAAGCCCTCCTCTACAATAGCCATGAGGCTCCTCTCTCAGGTGACTTCATCCTCTTCTTGCCAGAGGAACTAGAGCACATATGGGAATTTGTATAGTGTCAAGAAGAGCAAGCTTGAGCAGTCCAGGGTAGAGACAATGGTGTATGTGCACACTAACCTTTGTCTTATTTACAGGCAGAGGGATGAGTGGTTGAAGGGAAAGACAAATATGTGGGATGTCTTTCCTGATGATATGGGTCTAGAGAGTAGTTTTGAGATGGCATTGGCCAACTTGGATTTCATTGATCCAGTGCTAGATCCTATCAGATTTGATGATGGTGATACTGTAGAGGGGTCATCCTCCACACCAGCAAATGCAGAGATGACTTTGGATACAAAGAAGGAGGATGCAGCAGAGGAGAGCAGTGGTGCCCATGGTGACCAGGAAAATTGTGCTGGTTTTGATGATGACTATGAGGATTGATGAATAATGAGTCATGAGTTACCTACTGCCTTGAGGCTTCTATACTTGTAGTTGTTTTGTATTTGCTATTTCTATTTTCCATTGGCATTGCACTACTTATGTAACAAATTTTGATTTTGATGACTTAATGAGAAAACTACAGTTTCTTTATCTTACTATCTTGTCTTTCTCCTATTGAATCATTGATGAATTGAATATGTATTATGATTGATCATTTACGTCACAATTGTATTTTTATGCATAATGTTAATTTATAAATTTTACATCTAGATGAAGATTTATGTTTGAAATCAATGAATTTATATCATTAATGAGAATTTGTGTAAGAAATATCTATATATATATATATATATATATATATATATATATATATATATATATATATATGTATATATATATATATATATATGTATATATATATATATATATATATATATATATATATATATATATATATATATATATATATATATATATATACGTATCTGAACGTATCATGTTCCGGGGGGTCAACATGCATGTATCTGATACTCGAATCCTTGTATTTGTCGAATCCTGAATCCCCGTGTGAGGCGACTTAGATATTAATTAATATTTTATTATTATAGATTAATTAATATTTAATAATAATTGATTTTTTGAATTAATATTATTAATAATATTAATAATTATTACTTAGCAGATGGTGGTGTTTTGTTAAAACACTCTGTGGTGTAAACGTCATTGGTTCGGAACTTCAAGGAAAAAATTCAACAATGCTAAGGGCTAGTGTGGCCTAGGCTAAGTGTGATCATTGGGTGATTTTAACGACTTAGACGCCCCTAGGTCGCGGCTACTCAAGCCAAAGGTTAGACATGTCGATCATCTCATAGCTTACATAACCTACAAAAAAAACATTAACAATTATTACTTATTTAATTACTTAATTTTTTTAAATTAATGTTATAAAAAATAATGACATTAATAATTATTTAGCATTAATTATTTTAAATTATAATGATGATGGTATTATTCCCTGCCTCGTTTCGTTAGGGACTACAACATTCACCTCGCAGCCAAAGTGCATTGACTTTGCATTATTTGGTTGTGTTTTTGCAATTTTAACCTAAGTTTCGAGAAATTGCTTAACATTTCTATTTTTGCATAAATTCAAAAATAATTTTCTAATTTTTAGGAAATCTTATTTCTATTTTTAGATTTGTTGAGGGAGCTATGATGAGGCATAATTCCTCTAGTGGAAGGTTTTTTATTTTCGGTATTTGTCAGTGCTTGGCAATTCATCTTAAAATTCAAATAATACTAATTTTGTGAGTGACCATTTTATTGGTGAGTACTTTGACACTGACATTGTTATATTATTGTTATGCCCAATGATGCTAGAATTGATGCAGTTGCAAGTACTTTTCATAAACCAAGGGGGTGGAGCTAAACAAATCTCCAATTAATATTATTATGTTTCCTTGTGCAGAGGACAAAGTATGTGCAGGAGAACAGGGGTCTTTTACATAGGCTGGGGGGCACTCTGACACTAACATTGTTATGTTACTACTTTGTTCAATGATGCCATAATTGATGTGGTTGCAGGTCCTTTGCATAGGCTGGGGGGGTTGAACAAATCTCGAATTAGTATTATTATGTTTCTTTGTGACAAGCTTTTACTTTGCGGAGGACAGAGTATGTGTGGGAAAATGAGGGTCCTTTGCATAGGTGGGAGTACTCTGACACTGACATTGTTATGTTACTTCTCGGCCAATGATGTCAAAATTGACGTGGTTGTAGGTCCTTTGCATGGGGAGAACGAGGAGTTGAAAGAGGAGATTTTACAGTGCGAAGGATGGAGTGATTTCAAATCTTAGATGTCATGAACTTATTGCCTTTGATGCATTACGTGTAGGCCTATTAACTGTGAAATCAATTCGCTAATGTTCATCTTGTATGGTTAACAGATAAGAAAACAGAGAAATTTGTAATGGTTTGCCAAAACTACATAACAATATTCAAACTAAAATTGAACTTTGTTACCAAATACTAAGTGCATTAGTGATTTCACATTTGTCAATTGAACTTGTATTATGCAATATTAAATAAACTGTGTTTTCAATCCGTGTGAGGAAGAAGTGTTGTGTAGTAAAACAAATATGTGAACCATACTATGAATGAGTCAATTGAGTAGCATTTTGTGTCATGAAAAATTGGTCGATGTGTGTAAAACTAAACAATGTATAAAATACCCCCATATTTCCTCATGCGAAGCTTTTATTGTGTGAAGGACAGAGTAAGTGCCAGAGAATGGGGGTGTAGAGATGACTTTATTCTGTAGAGACAAAATTAATTTTAAACTCTTTTCTATTTAAAACTTTTATAGATTTAACTATGCGGAACAATAATTGCATAAAACTATGAATATGTGTGGAATGAAGGATGTGTAAAGGACAGGGTATGTGCAGGAGAATGTGGGTTAGAATACGGAGTTGAGGAAGAAGTTTTCATTATGCGAAATGTAGAATCTATGGATGATGAGATGTGTGTGAGAAAATAGAGGTACTAAGGGGACTGCATTCTTTTTTGTTTAAAATTCTTTTCCATTTATACCTTTTAAATATTTGGTTGTGTGGGAGAGTAATTCCATAGAGATGTGAATCTATGCAAAATGAAGGATGTGCAGAGGATGGGGTATGTGTGGGAGAATGATGATGCATAAATGAGTTTATTCCGCAGAGACATAATTAAATTTAAACTTCCATTTAAAACTTTTATAGATCTAGTTGTGTGGAAGAGTAGTCGCAGAGTGCTGTGAATATGTGTTGAATGAAAGATGTGCGGAAATGTTGAAACGTTGATACATTATGTGGTTTTCTCGTTTTGTCTGCACATTGGTACATTGAATTAATATGTTTGTAGGTGCGTAGTCGGTGAATTGAATATTGAAAGCACTGGTATTTACCCATAATTGTGTTTTCTATTAACATAGGACAAACATCAAGATGATAAAAAATCTTGATGACAATTTTATCCCTGTAATGTGTTTTAGATGCGAAATAGTAGGAAGTGGTGATTTCTAGGGAAATGAGTTTGCAAACATTTACATTTGTCGAATAGTGTGATGTGTAACATTTACTCTTTGCGGAATATTTCATTCACAATGTTGTGTTCTTACACATAAATTTCACATCGGAAAATTTCTTTTGCACAAATGTTCTTGCTTGTTATATTTTTGAATTAAATACTAATCATAGGATAGACATTGGAGCAGTATAAAGATCTAGGTTCCAACTTTATCTCCGATATAGAAATTTCGTGACAAATGTCAGATGCAAAAAAGTAATAGGTGGTGATTTATAGGGAAACAATTCAATAAGCATTTAGAATTGTTAATGGAGAAAGAAAAGAAGCTATTTTCTCATATTTATAGGAGACTTTTCTAATTGACTATGTATTTCAAATAGTGAATAGTGTATGTTGGAATCATGATCCATTTGTTAATTGTTAGTGTTATTGTAAAGTTTCTATTTTGTTTGAGAGAATTGTGGACTAATTGATTGAGATAATTATGGAGTGTTTTGTGGAGTTATTGATTGAGAAATTTGTGGAGTTATCAAAATCTCAAGACCTCTCCTCACCTATAAATATATGCCTATGTTAATGAAATTTTATTAGAGTTGAATGTATAAATATATGCCTATATTAATAAAATTTTATTAGAGTTGGTGTGTGACAATTATGTACATTATTATCAAATTATTTTTCTTTGATGGTGTTCTTTCTTCATTTGGTATCAAAGCCATTGCCCAAAACAAAGGATCAGAAAGTTTGTGAAATTTGTGAGCGCTGATATGTTATTTTAAAAAAATAATAATTTGGAATAGAAAAACAAATGCTATCAATATTGTAATTTGTTTTTTTACTATCCTTTCTTCCTTTCTTTCTATTGGTATTGCTTCAACACTTGAGTGGAGTGGCATGTTTGAACTCTTTTTTATTTTTTTAAATGCTACGTGGAGTGGGCAACGTGCATTTTTGTTAAAAAATCAGAACATAGTAGCGTAAGTCGAAGCGGTGGAGCCAACAGTGAACTGTGCAACCATTGTTAGCTCAGAAGTCAAATGGATCTTCATATTTGTGAGGATTTGCTCTTGATATTTGCGTATAGAACGTGGGTGAAGTATTATTTCATGCAAGGTGTAGAGTGATTTTTTTTTCAAGGGTGGAATTTTGGAATCAATGTAAGTTCATCATGAAAAGTCTTTAAAGAATTTATAAAGGACAAATCTTCAGCAAATGTTTTTTAATTTAATAGTATTAGGGAGATTAGTGCCGGGGCATAAGAGAGCACATTATATTAAATATTTTGGTCTCACTTTATCTCATGGAAACCTATGTAATTCAAATGAAAACGTATGTAAATGAATGTAGGAGAGAGTATGTCAATGAATGTAGGAGAGACAATTAGTGGAGGGCATGATTTGAGCAGGAGAGAAAAAGAAAATTAATGAGCTTGTATTTGGGCTTAAAAGTGAGGTTATTTTTTTTTAATTCCTTTCCAAGTTATCGTTGTACATTTTTAAGGAGGGATTTGTAACAAAGTTGAAAATGGGAGGCGATAAGTATTAATCATCTTTATTGATAATAAGAATTTGATTTTAATTGCATTTTTGTTGCGGCATCTTGTACTCTTTTTTAATAAAGAGGATACTTTTTGGTGGTGGTTGAGCCTCAATTTGGGACATTTGGTTATTGTCTCGAGTTGAAGTGGGACACATTGTGTTCATTGTGCACTCTCTCTCTCTAATTCTCTCTTACTCTCCTCATGGCGACATGTAGTATTTTATTGCCTAAACTAGTTGGCACAAACTACTTTTATTGGAGAAACAACATGCAACTTATATTCATCACCAAATATTTATGGAACTTGTGATTGATGGATACACCATGCCTTCTCCTGATGAATTCAAAGCATTAAGTGATGAGGAAAAGAAATCTCTTAAGGAACTTTTTAAGAAAGATAATGAAGCACTTTCACTTATAGGAAGCGCCTTGAAGAATCTGTGTTTCCAAGAATTAGTGGCGCAATATCATCTAAAAAAGCATGAGATATCTTAAAGAACACATATGAAGGTGTTGTTCTAGCAAAATTGCAAACATTAGTGAGGAATTTTGAAAATGCCCATATGAAAAGTAATGAATCCATTCATGGTTACATCACAAAAATGCAAGATCTTGTTAATCAGATGATGTCATTTGGTGTAAATGTTCAAGAAAGAAGGTAATATCTCTATAAACATTGTGGCTCCCGCGCACGCCCACCTCTGAACCCTTTGCGATCTGCTTGCGGCCACCTGGGCCTCGGCCCTAGCCATGGACCCTCCGGATCCCCCTTCGGAAGGGATGGATCTGCAAAGTGCCTTCTCAGCCCTGGTGAAATTGCTTCCTCTGCAGCGCTCCAGACTTGCCCTCTCAAAATTTGTGAAAAAGTTGGATGGGCTCCAAGAGGTTCAGTTACCTCCACTCTTGCCCCGCATGGCCGCTCTGTCCCTGGCTAAAAAAGGCCTCATAGGTCAATTCATAGGCCTCTAGCCTTCTCCTAGAACCGTTCAAAGATGGGTTGAAAGAAATTGGACTAATAAAATTCAAGGGAAGATCTCCATAAGGTTTTGTGGGAAAGGATACTTCACTTTCCACTTCGAATCTAAAGAGGATAAGGATTTAATTTTCAGAAATGGGCCTTATTTCATGAACTCCAGGGGCCTGTACCTCAACAAATGGACTCCAGACTTTGACCCTGAACTGGACGTCCCCAGTGTTGTTCCGGTTTGGGTTCGTCTTCCCCATCTCCCACTCCACTGCTGGGGAGATGAATCTGTTCGAGCCATTGGGAATGCAGTAGGAAAATACATCGATCATAGTGAACCGAAAGAGAACATGCTGGCCTGTGCGAGGATTTGTGTCGAAGTGGATCTTGGCAAAGGACTCCCCAAAGCGATAAAATTGAAAGTGGACGAGTGGAGCCATATCCAGCAGCTCGATTACGAGCAGATTCCTTTTAAATGCAAGGTATGTCATGAATACGGCCATTTTGCCAATCGATGTCCTAAACTTGTTGATGCAGAGAGCGGTGATCAAGAAGGCCATTGGGAACCAGTCAAAAAGAAGAAGTCTGCCCCCGCATCCAAAGCTCCTCTGGAATCTGACCCTCCTGTTCCCTCTGCTCTTCGCCCCTCCTCATCCTCCCCTCCCCTTTCTATCCAACCCCCTCCTGATCTGCCCCTCCCTTCCTCTTCTAACCCCTTTTTCATTTTATCTTCCCTCGATCCTCCTCCCGAGGAACCCTCTCTACTCCCCTTGATCCCCTCCGAACCTTCAGATCCTTCTCCCCCCCGATCATCCCTTCGCAGGCTTCTCTTGATCCCCCTCTTCCTAGGCTTACTAGAAGCATGTCTAAAGACCATGGATCCTCCTGCGACTCTTACAAGAAATCAGGTCCTGGTAGAAAATTGGCCAAGCAGCATAGAGGCGAGAACGCTAAAAAAGACATAGCCATGGGCACCCAAACCCCTATAGAAGCTTTCATCCTGGGGAAACATGAGAAGGAGATATCTCAAGAGAGGCGAGCACCTCTCCGTAAACCAATCACCCAATGATGAAAATGCTGTCTTGGAACAGTAGGGGTCTAGGGCACCCCTCCAAAGTTTTAGCCCTTAGAGATCTTATACATAGTGAAAAACCAAAAATTATTTTGATTCAGGAGACAAAGCTAGAGCAGTAAGAAATAAGAGGAATAATAGATCAACAGAAACAATACAAAGGCTGTACTAGTGACTCAAGAGGAGCCTCCGGTGGAATTACCACCCTTTGGGATCATAGCAAATGGAACTGCACATCAGTAAATCTACATCAGCATTGGATCAGAACGGTTTTGGATAATAAAATAGATAATCAAACTGCAGTTATCTACAATGTTTACGCCCCCAACCATTACAGAGAAAAGGAAAGTTGCTGGGATGATTTGAAGGCTAGCATCGATGGAGAAACAACTTCAAATATTATAGTGGTAGGCGATTTTAATTTGATCTTACATGCCAATGAGAAAAGGGGAGCTTGCTTTTCCCCTGACCCTTCCAGAGGCCGTTTGGAAGCTATCATTCAAGACCATGAATTTGTGGACGTTGTACCAAAAAATCGCAGGTACACCTGGAGCAACCGCAGGCTTGGCAATGGCAACATAATGGAAAGGCTGGACAGGTTCTTAATTAATGTATCGTTCCTCTCCTCCTTTTCTGTGGGGTACGCTAGCATTTTATCCACCTCAGCCTCTGATCATTACCCCATTACACTCACGTTGGAAACTCACTGTCCTCTCAGGCCAATTCCGTTTAGATACAGTCCTCTCTGGAATTGGGATCCGACCGTCAGAGAAATTGTTTAGGGATTCTAGAGCCAACACGTTGAAGGCTCACCAGGTTTCATTTGGGAAACTAAACTGACAAGAACCAAATAGGTCATCAAAGAGTGGGCAAGAGCCAATTACAAAGAACCTAAAGATTCCAAAAAGAAAATTAAAAATGAACTTGAATGCATCCAAAGAACGATAGAGGTTCAGGGCCTCTCTCATCAAAATGAGCAAGAAGGCTTACTCTATGCATAGCTGAGTCACATAAACAGAGAAGAAGAGTTAAAATGGAGACTAAAGTCAAGGCAGCTCTGGCTACAAGGCGGTGATAAAAATACAGCTTTTTTTCACAAACAGGCCACGGCAAGAAAAATCAGGAACAATGTTAGCTCAATTTTGGACAATGAAGGCAACCAGCAAAACACCCAAGAGGCCATCAAAAGAGCTGCCACTGAATATTACATAGAGCTTCTAATAGAAACCAAAGGAGAAGAGGATTATGCAGATTTTCTGCAATACTTGCCCAAGGAAATCAACAAAGAAATGAACGACAACCTGATAAAGGAAATTGAAGAGGAGGAAATCAGAAGAACGATTTGGAATATGAATCCTGATAAGGCTCTCGAGCCTGATGGATTCCCCATTTGTTTCTACAGGGATTTTTGGGGTTTAATAAAAAAGGACTTGACTAAGATGATCAGATGGATTTAGAGAAAGGGTAAAATAGGAGGATATACCAACGCCACTTTTCTGGCTCTCATACCTAAAGAAAACAAGCCCACTTTTTTTTCTCGGTTTAGACCCATTTCCCTCTGCAACTCCTCCTATAAAATTTTGTCTAAAATCCTCGCCTCTCGTCTTAAACTCCTCCTCCCCTCTCTGATCTCAGACAACCAAGGAGGGTTCTTGGCCAACAGACAAATTACTGACTCCATTCTCTTAGTTCAAGAAGCCATTCACTCGAGCATCTCTAGGAAGGAGAAAGGATTTATCCTTAAGCTCGACCTTGCCAACGCCTTTGACAGAGTTAGGCATTCTTTCCTTATAGCTGTTTTAAAAAAGATGGGTTTTGAGTTGCCCTTCATTAGCCTCATCACTGCTTGCATCTCTGGGCCTTTGATTGACCCCTTGGTTAATGGTAGACCGGGTGAAGCCTTTCAATCCTCTCGGGGTCTCAGACAGGGTTGCCCCCTTTCCCCGTATTTATTTATCCTTATGGCTGAATCCTTTAGTCAAGCTCTGGACTACAACAGAAGAGTGGGCCTCATCACTGGAATCAAATATGGGAATGGAGTCAAGAATAGCAATCACTCTCAGTTCACCGATGACACCTTGCTAATTGGAGGAGCCTCCACCACTATAGCAAGGAGATTCAAGACCCTTCTCGACAAATTTATGGGGTATTCAGGAGGTTTGGTTAATCAGTTAAAAAGCTGTATATTTGGATGGAATGCAACAAATCAGGTCATCCATAATATCGCAAATATTTTTGGAGTCCCTTACAACCTCGAGTGGACGCATTTCTCCTACTTGGGCATGCCTATGAGCCTAGGACCTCTGAAGGCAGGAACGTGAGACATCATCATTGATAAGGTGAAGCGGAAAGTACAGCAGTGGGGTTCAGCTTGGCTCAACCCAGCAGGCCGTCTCATCCTCCTTAAATCTGGTATTTCCTCTCTCCCCCTTTATCGATTCTCCTTATATCAAGCCCCAGCTTCCTTTCATAACAAAATGGATGTAATCCTTCGTCACTTCCTTTGGCAAGGAGGGAAAATTGATAAAAAGAAATTAAATTTAGTCAGTTGGAAACAAGTCATTCAAACCCAGTGTTAGAGCCTAGATTTGCCTCAGGCTGAAAAGACAAGGTTCTAGGTTCACATCAAACCACACTCAGCCTCGTAGCTAGCCCTACGAGGACAGGAGAGGGCTCTCTCCGGGTCAATCTCAGCGAAAGATAATCGATGGGGCTTGAGATGACTGATTTAACAACTAATCTTAGGCTAGGTATGAAGTGCAAGGATTTGATTTGAGTTTTTTGGGGTTTTGTTGGAAAAAGGGACAGGCAAATTTTGGGTTCGGCGATGAGGCCAGAATTTTGCAGAGTTCAGGTAGGGGCAAGATAGGCAGTAGTTTTGATGCTTTGGATTGAATGAATGGGTGAATTAGACTGGTGAGGAGCCAAGGAGGGCTAGAAGGTCTCAAGAGTCCTCCTCAAACAGATGAAAACATGAAGAATTAAACAAAATATCAAGGCAGAGCATAACAGTCCAATGAATTCTACCTTAATCACTCATTTGTTTAATTGCAGAAGACAAAAGAAGGGAAAACGATAGACATAAACATCAGTGAATTTACAAATACATAGAGAAACACACCATCAAAACATAGAGCCACGTGGATCCCAACAAGTGCTGCAAAACCCTGGTCTTTCCTTTGCCAAAATTGCAGAAATGAAATATACAATAGAGTGCCAAGCAATCCCAAGTATCCAACCCTAAAAATGACTTAGAAATTACATAATATAGACAAGCCAAACCTATTCCCTTGCCTCTAGGGGTCGAGTTCATCATTCTAGGAGCTGTTTGAACTAATTCTAAACAAGGAACTAAAATCTAGGTAGTCAAACAACTTACCCCTATATGCTAGGAAACTGATTCATTCATTTAATGTTCACCTTTTAGTGAATGAATCCTCTAGAACAAGTAAAAATGTGCCAATATTACATCATGGTTATCAAATTACATCATGAAAGGTCAAGAATAACATCAAGAAGCAAAACTGGTCAAAACTGGGCAAATTGCTGAGCTGAACAGTGAAAAATAGGCAAAAATCCTCTATGCGCCGCGCCTGATTCTCTATGCGTCGTGCCATTTTGGAGCTGATTTTGAGGCACTTCCTGAAGTCCAAATTGAGCCCAAGTGTTCTTGTTGGAAAGCCCTGCCTGTTTACTTTCCAACCCAAGTGGAATTTCTGAATTTAGATGTCATTTTCCCCTCCAAAACTTCAATCTCCCAAGACTGCTTCCTGTGTGTCAAAATAGGAGCAGTGAGGTCATTTTTTGAGTGTTTTTGGCCTCTTGAGGACTCAAAAATTGCCCAAATTTCTTGGCCATGCACTAGCAACCATGATTTTTCATGCCAAATCCAAAAATGCAAAGTTTTTGCAATTTGGAGCTCCCTAGCAAAAGCGCGCGCCACGTGGCGCGGCGCATAGGGAGGCAAAAACCTGTTTTTTGTGCCAAAATTTGTCAAAATGCCAAAAATGCCCCAAATTTCTTGAAATTTGGGCTGGACCTTCTTTATCAAGTATCATGTTGGGCTAAAGAGGCTTCGACCAATATCTGAAGACGATCAAGCTCCTTTTGCCTCTTTTGTTTCCTTATTGCTTTCTTTAATTTTGCCTTTAGATTCCTTATTCGTGCTTTGCAAACCTTATTCCGTGCCATGTAGTGGAAAGCCATGTGTCTCAGCAATTCCTTGTCTCTATCGGCCTTGTCCAGCAGTTTCTCCAAGTGGATGTTAATTCTTTCGAGCCAAGACTCCCGATGCTTGCTAATGTGTGAGGTTTCTTGATGAGATTTATGGTGATTTTAGTTTTCTGCCTCCAAGGGTAAGAATGTATGAGGGACTGTGGAGAGAGAGGGTAAGAGGGGTTTTAGAAATGTTGCTGACTAAAATTTGGGGAATAGAAGGGTTTTAGGGATAGTTTTTAGACTTTAGGATAACAATTAGGATTTAGGAATGTGTAGCTAGGGTTTGGGTTAGTGGGACTTAGGAATATAGGGTTAGTGAATTTAGGGATATGGGAATTAGGGATATGGGGATGAAACTAGAAAATGAATGTGGGAAACAAAGAGTGTGGAAGTGAGGGAATGGAATTTGGCAACAAAAACACCAACTACAAACCCTAAGCACTTGTTTGTGAGCACAAATTGCAAGGTATTAGGGTTTGAATTTTCTTTTACACAACCACCATAAATTGTATGAAAAACTCCTTCACTAGCAAGGAAGAGGGCTTAAATTACTTGCACACTAGAAGAGTTGAGTGATTTTGGAAATTTGAGGGAGTTTTTGAGAGAAATCAGGCTTTTTAGCCCAATGCGCCATGCCTTCCCTATGCGCCGCGCCAGTGTAAATTTACACTGGAAATTGCTGCCCAATGCGCCGCGCCTTCCCTATGCATAGTGCTTTTTCCAGGAGACTTTTGGAGGCCTTCCCGGTGTCCAAATTGGGTGCAGGATAGCTTGTTGGAAAGGTATTTGAGTCTACTTTCCAACCCAACTAGAATTTTTCAATTTGGAGTTCATTTTCCCTATCAAAAATCAAATCTCCCAAGACTAGTCAAAATGTGCCAAATGAGGCTGCCTAAAGGCAGAGTGCTGTTGCAGTCGACATTTGAAGGTGTTCCTCAAGTCCAAATTGAGCTCATGATAGCTCATTGTAAACTTGATTTTCCCAAGGCAACTGTATTTTTGAAATTTCTCTAAAACCATGACACCTGTGTAAAAAGTGAAGGAGGTTTTTCTTCCTTGGCCTATTGTGGATGAAAACCTCTCTCAGTTTTCCCAAATTCATCTTTTATTGCTCAGAAACATCATTTGAGTAAAACCTATCCTCATGTGTGGAATAGGGGATTTGTCGAAATGAAGCGAAATGAAGGGGACATGGGGCTTCTAAATTCTTGAGAAAATTTTTGGAAGTAGGGAGGGATGTTAGGAAGTAGGGGAAAGTGGAATCTCAGAAATTGAGTGAGGGGAAGGGGTCCAAAAGGGAAAAACACAGGCCTAGCCTAGAAAATTGCCAAGTTGTAGCAAGAAACTAGGGTTTGTGTGAAAATGAGGAATTTGGGGGATTTTAGTGATGGGAAATGTTTAATAAGGTACATTATGGATAGGGGAAGGTGTATGAACATCAGGATACAAGTTTTGCTAATGATTTGACCATCCAAGAGAAATTGATTTCAAAACCCTAGGAGAGGGAAATGAACCTTACCTAGGTGCAATTGAAGCATGAACAAGGTGTAAAATGACCCAGTGGAACTTGACATGATAATGAAAACCCTCTGAATGATGGCACACTCATCTGAATGGTGACACAGACCAACATTTGGACAACTTTGATAGGAGTAAAAGCAAACCCTAGACCTAATGCCTAGTGACCACATTTTGCTTGAAGACTCACTGAAATGACAAAATTTGACCTTGACACTTTAAAATCACTTTGTAAGAGCATGCTTGATCACTGGAGGAAGGCTGCAAAGATTGACACTAACACCCAGGACAGAGGAGGTCTCGGCGTTAGATCCCCCAAATTTCTAAATCTTGCCTTTGGATGGAAGATTGTTTGGAGGCTCATCACTGGTTCTTCTACTTGGTGGAAAAGGGTTCTGGAAATCAAATATTTGAACTTCTCGAGACAACAACTGCTAGATTCTGATATACCCAATAGAGATTCTTCAAAAATATGGCGCTTATGTAAAAAAGCTATTCCATTCATTACCCAGAATATATCCAAAGTGCCCAAGGGAGGAGCCAGTATTATGATTGGAGCCGATAAAATTTTGGGACAACAACCAATAAATAGTCATGATGAAACCATTCCTATTCTCTCTTTTCTCAATAGCAAGGGTATCCATTATCTGGATCAAATTTCTAGTTGGGATCCTCTATCAAATCTCTGGCTTGGTTGGTCTTTCCCTGATGTTCCCATTGCTCTCAATTCTAGCCTTTCCTTTCTGCAGTCTCTCCTCCACAGCAAAGCTCCCGTCAAAAAGAACGAGATGGATGGCTTTCGATGGGACCCAACTGGCTCAGATTACACAGTTCAAGCAACCCACTAGCACATCTGCTACAACACCTTCCTTATGCCAATATGGAATCATTGGAGAATGGTGTGGAAGTCAGAGGCTCTCCCAAAAATTAAATTTTTTATCTAGACCCTGCTAAAAGGGAAAATCTTAACAACAGAGAATTTACAAAAGAGGGGTATCAACGGTCCATCTCGCTGCCCCAACTGCTACGCTGCGGAAGAATCCATGCAACACCTCTTTGTAGACTGTTCCTTTGCTATTGACTGCTGGAAAGAATTGTACCCCATTGATAACTTCCCTTGGATTTCCCAGCATTCCATAGGTGATGTGATTCAATATTGGAAAAAGAACTGTCCTTGGAAAAATAAGAAGAGCAACTTAGTGCAGAGGGTTTGGAACACTCTCCCATACACCATGTTATGGAGTATCTGGCTAGTTAGAAATCGAAAAATCTTTAAGGATAAGAACTCGACTTCAAGATTTGCTTGCAACAAGGCAAAGACTCTAGCCCTTGAAACGATTTCTGTCAAAACTCATAGCAACATTGATGCAACTATGTACAGTGTGGAAGAAAGGAGCTTCATCAGCTATATCCTGGACAAAAATCACAACACTCAGAATGGCAATATAATGAGAGAACAGCGCAGTCAGGAATCCCACAATTGGAAGATAAGGTACAAAGAGGAGGAGTTCGCAATTTGGCTGCAAAAATGTAACAGTTTCTGCCTTTTCTTCGATGGGGCATCCAATTCAAACCCAGGTATTGCTGGAGCGTGGGGCTTGATCTCCAATGCCAATGGGGACTACGTCCTCTACTTTGAATGGGGTTTAGGGAATATCTCCAACAATAGGGCAGAAGTGTTGGCCCTATATCAAGGGCTAAAACAACTCATCAGACTTGGTATAAGATCAGCAAAAGTTTTTGGAGATTCTTCAGTAGTAATTAGTTTATTGGCTCAAAAGAAAAAATCTCCGAATGCTCTCTTACAACAGATCATTCAACGCTGCCAACTCTTGCATCAGATAATGGGAAATTTGTAGTTTCATCACATCCTTCGCTCTTTCAACAAGCAAGCAGACAGGCACGCCAACAAGGCTTGTGACAGGACAATGGGAAGTTTGCTTTGCAATGCCGAGGAGTCTCTGTAGCCACTGCCATGAATCGAATCAGTTCACTCAGCATCAATTCAGACAGCTCTATCAAGAGGAAATGCCTTCAGATGTTCCAGGCTTGCATCAGGATTATCATCAGTGATGGAATATGGTTTAGATCAGTTTCATTTACTACTCTGATCATTCTGATTAAATCTATTTATCCTCTTTAGAACCGATCCTTCTTGTCTCTGCTACGCGTAGGACCTTGGCTTCAACGTGACCTGGACGTGTATATTATCTCATCCTTCACCCGAGCTCAACTGCTGATCACTCTCGCCCCATTCTGTAATCAGCGGCACGCAATGTGGACTGCCTCCCCGTTCTTGTTAACATAATTTAGAAATGCTATGCAAATGTCAGTTTTTATTGTTCCAATTTGTTAGAGTTTATCTCAGTTTAGACTTTCTCAAAGTCAGAACAAGCAGGACTAAAGAAAAAAATTCTTTCTGTAACTCCTCTGATCCTAAGCCATCCCGGCTCTTCATGCACCCCAGGAATTCAAGTTCTCGCCTTTTTTCAGATTTTAATACCGCAGCCGATTTTGTCAAAAAAAAAAAATGTTTCAAGAAAGAAGACTAATTGAGAAGATTTTAAGAAGTGTTATGCCTAAGTTTCAGATGATCACTACTAGTATTATGGTCTCCAAAGATTTAAATACCATGAAAATTGATGAATTAAGTGGATTCTTGTTAACTGTTGAAGAGAATCAACCATCTAAGCAAGTAGAAAATTCATTTTTGCAAAGCATAAAGGAAGAGGAAGGAGTAAGGGTCATCATCATAATCAAAATAAAAATAGAAATAACCAAAGTTACAAGGAAATGCATCACCTTCGAGAGGTAGAGGCAGGAACCCTAATTAGTTTAGAAGAAGAGGCGGAGATGGATCTCATGGAAGAGGACAAGGAAGAGATGGAGGTAGAAATGGAGGAAGAGGTGGAGGACCACAATGTTATTATTGCCAAAAATTTGGCCATCTTGAAAGAGATTGTTATGCAAAAATGCGAGATATGGAGCAAAAAGGTGCTAATATAGTTGAAAAAACTAGGAATGAGAAGTTATTCATATCAAGTTTGATGGCATATAGTGAAGAAAGTGAAGCATGATATATTGATTCGGGATGTTCAACTCATATGACATCTCAAAGGGAGTTCTTTACAAAAATTAATGACAATTATTCTGGTAAAGTCATATAAAGACACAGTGGCAATACCAACATTACATGGAAAGAAGAAGTTAATTGAGGACACTTTGTTAACTCCAATATTAAAGAAGAACCTATTTTATGTAGGACAGATGCTGGAGTAAAAATACAAGTTATTGTTTGATAATAAAGAGCGTTTAATCATGGATAAGTTGAACCAAAATGTAGTTGTAGCAAGAGGTGAAATGACTAAAGATAGGATTTTCAAGATCTCTTTTAACTCAAGTAATTCATAGAGATTGAAAGCAACAAAATAAGCAAATAGTAAGATTTGGAATTATAGGATGGGACATCTGAATTTTCAGAGTTTGGTGCTGATGAGAAAGAAAAACATGGTGAATGGTCTCCCTTATATCAAGCTGGATGATAAAATATGTGAAGGGTGTATTTTTAGGAAACAACATAGGGAAAGTTTCTTAGATAGAACATGGAAGACTAGAGAACATCTAGTGTTGGTGCATTCAGATTTATGTGGCCAATGGAGACTATGACTTTTGGAAAGGCATGTTATTTTCTCACTTTCATTGATGATTATTCTAGGAAGACATGGGTGTATTTTTTGCAAGAGAAGTCTGAAGTGTTTTCTCATTTTCTTGAGTTTAAGGCTTTAGTTGAAAAGAAAAGTGGTCTAAAAATTCTCACCCTGAGAACAGATAATGGGGGAGAATACAAGTCAAATGAGTTTTTTAATTATTGCAAGAAGAATGGAATAAAGCGAGAGTTTACTAATTCATACTCTCCTCAACAAAATGGTGTTGCAGAGAGGAAAAATAGGACCATAGTTGAAATGGCTAGGAGCATGTTAAAAACTAAGTCTCTTGGAAATGAATTTTGGGTCGAAGCAATACACACAAAAGTATACACTCTTAACCGATGTCCTACAAAGGCAGTGATGAATTTGACTCCAGAAGAAGCATGGTCAGGATACAAACCAAGTGTTGCACATATGAAAGTTTTTGGTTGTACTGCATATGCACATGTTCCTAAGGAAAAGTGGAAGAAATTGGATGATAAGAGTGTGAAGCATATTTTTATTGGATGCAATACCAAAACAAGAAGTTACATGTTGTTTGATCTTGAAGCAAGGAAGGTGATAATAAGCAGAGATGTTGTGTTTCATGAGTAGGGAATCTATTAGCCAAATCAGGTAAAATTTGAATTGAGGAAATATGTTGTGAATATTGGTGATGAATCAAATTCCAAGTCACTAAAGATATATGAAGTTGAGAAGACTCCTAAGTGGCTTGAAAGGGGTCATTCATAAAGCTGTATGTTGGATAGAAATTTTGAAAGAAGGGTTACTAGATCTGAAATATCTCTAGTGAATTATGTAGTTATGGGACAAATAATGAAAATGGATGAACCATAGGATTATGTAGAAGTATCAAGAATGAAGTAATGGAATGAAGCCATGGAAGCAGAATTGAACGCCTTGGTAAAAAACGAAACATGGGACTTGGAAAAATTACTAAAGGGAAAAGATGTAATTGACCCTAAGTGAGTTTATAAAACTAAGTATAAGTCAGATGGCACAATTGATAAGTATAAGGCTCATTTAGTTGCAAAGGGATATGCACAAAAAGAAGGAATTGATTATACTGAGACATTTGCCCCACTGGAAAAGATGGATATAATCAGGATGGTTCTTGCATTAACTACACAATACAAGTGGCCAATTTTTCAAATGGATGTTAAATCAACTTTTCTAAATGGTTATGTGGATGAAGAAATTTATGTGGAGAAACTTGAAGGTTTTGAAGTGTCAGGAAAAGAAGATTATGTTTATAAGTTGAAGAAGGCCTTGTATGGTCTAAAGCAAGTGCCAAGGGCATAATATTCAAGAATTGATAAGTATTTTCAGGACCATGGCTTAGTTAAAAGTTTATTTGAGCGCAATATTTATATCTTTCAGTCAAGACATGCCATTTTGATAGTTGTCTTATATGTTGATGATTTGATCTACATAGGGAACAATACAAAACTATTTCAAAGGTTTAAGTCACATATGATTGCTGAGTTTGAGATGACAGATCTTGTTGAGTTGCATTATTTCTTGGGTATTGAAGTTTGGTAGAAGGAAGATGGTATTTTCATGTCATATGCCAAGTATACTTGGGACATTTTGAAGAAGCATGGAATTTTGAGTTGTAAGCCAGAGAAAACTCCTTTGGAAGTTGGGTTGAAGTTATACGGACATGATGATTCCGATTCAATTGATGTTACTTTGTATCGTCAATTGGTTGGAAGTTTGATCTACTTAACTACATCTCGACCAGATATTTCATTTGCAATCAGTATGGTATCAAGATTTATGGAAGAATCCAAGGAATTTCATTGGAAAGCAGCAAAGAGGATTTTAAGATATCTGCGTGGAACAATTGGTTATGGTTTGGTATACATGTCTACAGAATATTTCAGGTTGATTAGTTATGAAGATTTAGATTGGACTGGATGTATGGATGACAGGAAATGAAATTCAGGGTATTCATTCAGTATGGGTTCAACAACAGTTTCTTGGAGTAATAATAAGAAACCTACAATTTCTCTCTCCACAACAGAAGTAGAGTATAAAGAGACAATGACAGTAGCATGTGAAGCTATTTGGTTAAGAAGAATGCTAGAGGATCTACATGAACAACAAGAGAAACCCACTCAATTGATGTGTGATAATCAAAGTTCTATTAAGATGACCAAGAATCCATTTTTTCATAAGAAGACCAAGCATATTGACATTTAGTGTCATTTTGTTCGGGATCTAGTTTAGCAAAAGGAGTGATCAAGATCAAGTACTGCAGAGCAGATGGACAAGTAGTTGATATATTCACCAAAGCATTGTCTAAGGAAAAGTTCTACAAATTTAGAGATGATCTTGGAATATTTCCAAATGAACATTATGGGGGAGAAATGTTGGAATCATGATCCATTTGTTAATTGTTAGTGTTATTGTAAAGTTGTTATTTTGTGTGAGAGAATTGTGGATTGATTGATTGAGAGAATTATGGAGTGATTTGTGGAGTTATTGATTGAGAAATTTGTGGAGTTGACAAAATCTTGAGACCTCTCCTCATGTATAAATATATGCCTATGTTAATGAAATTTTATTAGAGTTGGTGTGTGAGAGCCGTGTGCATTATGCCTATGTTAATGAAATTTTATTAGAGTTGGTGTGTGAGAGCCGTGTGCATTATGCCTATGTTAATGAAATTTTATTAGAGTTGGTGTGTGAGAGCCGTGTGCATTATTGTCAAATTATTTTGCTCTGCCATTTGTTTTCTGATGGTGTTCTTTCTTCAGTGTAATGTTTTCTCTTTGGAAATGGTGTTTAAAAGTTTGGAGTATTGTGCGAGCTTTTGTTTCCTTACATAAACTATTATCTCTGAAGCTGAGGTTGCATAAAATCACATTTTCAGCTTCAATAGTGTCTCAATGGATTCTCTATTAATTTGTGGTTGGAAGCAATATTGAAGAAATACAAAAGATCTACAATAATCCTAGCTTTTAAACCGATTCACCTTTGACATTTTGTATTCACATTTATTGTTGACAATTTCTTAGCCGATTGTCATGAACGCAGGTAGTTCGAATATATTTTATATGGTAAATTTGTATAAAAATGATATTAAAGAAGTGGAAAAGTGCAGAGTAAATGGACATGATGGTGTTTAGCTTTGGTATGCTCAATTTCTAATTATTGAGCGTGTCGTGTGTAATAGTTTTGATACAGGTAACAATAATAGTTGTGGGAGAACAAGTGTGCAGAGCAAGGAACATAAACTATTTAGTTTCAATGTTTCATATTTCAATATTATTGAATTTCATAGAAAGAGGATGTTATTAGATGTTAAAATTCAAAGATTGGAAACATTAGGTTTTTTAACAAATTTGTAAACATAATATTGATAGGAGATTTTCCTTGTGCGGAGCTTATAATGAAAGTACTTATGTGGGGTTTGGATACATTGTAAATGATGTATAATTAATTAACATAATGTGTGCGGAGCTACAGAGTGTTAGTTTATGTTCCTTGAATTGTGCAGCTTGCTCGAAGTCAATATTTTTATTTCGAATGAATTCTAATGTTAAATGGAATTTTCCCTCACTATAGTAGCTATTTCAAATGCTTGTTGATTCATTTACATAAAAATCACTACTTGATATTGTCTTGCATCTAAAACATGCTACGAAATATTTGTGTTGAAGATAAAGTTAACATTCAGATTAATAGAAAACATTGTTGTGGGTAGATATTAGTCCTTTCAACATTCAATTTACTGAGTATGCACGTGTGCACATATTTATTCAATGTACCAATGCACACAATGTATCAATGTTTCCTGTTCTTGTTGCGCACATCCATTCTCCCATAGAACACTACTTGTTTGCATGCATTAAAAATACACTTAATTTAATATTGCATAATAATAATAAGTATTCAATCCACAAAATATTTGTTATTTCTATTTTATAAATTGCTCTTTCTAGTTGTGCCTATTACATTACAAATTAAAGTTTCTGTTTCTAGTTATTGAAATAGTTTCACGTCTATGGAATAAAGTACCCTCTACACCCTGTCCTTCGCATAGATTCACATCTTTATGAAACTACTCTTTCACACAACTAAATCTTTACAACTTTGAAGTAGGAATTTGATCCATTCCATACAACTAAATCTGTAAAAAAATTAAATGGAAGAGTTTAAAATTAAATCCATTTATGTGGAATAAGGTCTCCACTACATCGAAACCGCATGTTAAGTTGTGCAACAGATAGGTATGTGGAAAGAATGTGTGGGGGAATATATGCGACTCTATCCAGTTGGCTTGAACATGCCTTGATAGTTTGCTTTGTGTCGTAATGTTCAAAACCGTGTGTCAAGTCATTCATAAATCAAATTTGGTTTGATTTTACATAGTAGTGGGGACCGACTGTCAAGTCAATTCATAGAAGGTAGTTGAACATGTTTCCACATAATATTTATTTGTGAATGCCCTTGCATAATTTACTATTTATAGATATTATTGATAGTTTTAAGCTAATTTCCATTATCATAGACATAGTTTAATGAGACTTGAAATTTGTCTAGAAAAACAATGGAAAATTTGGCCTGTTCTTGATAAAATCTAACAAAATGTTTTTGTAACTCCAGATTACAACTATCAAGCTTCAATATTATGGGATTTGTTGTGGTTTCTG
Source organism: Pinus tabuliformis (assembly GCA_031772625.1). NCBI lineage: Eukaryota > Viridiplantae > Streptophyta > Pinopsida > Pinales > Pinaceae > Pinus > Pinus tabuliformis. Next base: position 140,667,953 of record CM062811.1, on the reverse strand, counting down.
ATGATGTTGAATCCATTTCCACTTTCAAAAACATGATTCTAATACTCCTACTACTAGATTTTTGTGAAAAAAAATGCCATATTTCGACAATTTTTTGTCATGTGGGCAAATTTTCCACCTCGATAGACAACACATGTTATTTTAAATGAATTCTTTTTAATTCTTATGATACGTATATCAATGATCTTGAAGAAACAACAAAGTGTAGAGTAAATGGACAAGTTGCTTTTGAAATTTCAAAACTATTTTCCATTAGTTTCCGTAAACGGTAGCTTTAGTATCTTTAATTGCTACTTATTCAGAGTGTCATGTGTAACATTTTTCACACACGTAATAGTAACAACTGGTGATTGTGAAGAGCATGGAGAATTGTAAAGTTAAACAGAATTTGAAAACGTTATTCATTGGAAGAGTATTTTTTACTACAAAGCGAAAATGGGTAGCAGACAAAGGAAAGAGGCTATTTCCAGTGATACAATTAACTCACTTGCTAATATCAATGATAGCTTTGACTGGTCAAAAAAGTATGAGCAATATGTGAATCTATCAATGGAAGAGAAAACAAGAAACAAGATTTGGAGTATTGGATTAGTGAAAGTTGGGTGTGTTCCAGAGGTCTTTGATTTCAGAGAAATTGTTTATCTGTGTGCAAACAATTTCGATTCAAGAACGAGAAAAATTAAGCCAGGAGCGATGAAGGTTCCTTTGAATCCCAAGGAATTCAGATTGTTACTCAAGTTACCATAACCAAACAAGTGTTTAAAATTTTCCAATGTGAATAGCTTCCTGAAGCCAGAAGCAGGCAGGATTGACATTGTGCAAGAATTCATTTCTCCAACTTTTGAGGTTCCTTCCGATCTTTCTTTTCTAGATATATCTTTGTTATACAACCGTTTAGGTATTTTTGTTTGCTCTTTGCTGGCGTAATGGGATAAGAAAGTACAACAAATGTTTCGAAATGCATTTTCTATGTGCTTTATGAGACATACAAAAATAATTGTATTTTCGATTGGGTTGATGTCATTTCTAATGAATTAGTTGTTTAGTTAGATATATTATCCAAGAGCAATTAATTATTTATGTTGGCGTATCTAATAACAACCCTCGTGTCAAGGCATGTGTTTGACGACTTACCCTGTAATCCTAAATTCAATTTTCGCGAAGAACCAATGCAGTTCTGGTTGTTGGAATTTCGAAGTCTAACCCATTAGAAACCCTTCATGTACTTCACTGATTTATTCCTACCTACTTGTTTTGTTAATTAACAAGTTATTTACCATGTAAATATTGGAAATAAATACAAGTACATGCTCAACACATTACAGATCATCAACTGAAGGAAACAGAAACAAGCACACAAGTGACACCGTTGTTTTTGGATTAATGTCCCTAGAAAAACCCAATGTGGGAAAACCGGTGCAGCTATCTGAGGGTTTGATTTATTAAACAGTTTCAAAATACAATATGGGTGCCAAATCCGGCTCACCTAATAGAGAAAAATCTCGGCAGTAGTACCTCTCTACTCGGAAGAAGATATTCCAACTGAAACCCTGGATAAACACTCCGGCAGCTCCACAACTCCAATCTTCCCCACGAAACCCAAACATCAGCCTCTAGGGACCGCGTTAACTCTCTCTGGCCCAACGTTAGCCCATCGTCACTTCGGCTTGGCCTACATCAGCCTCTGGAGGCACTGTGCCAGTCCTATGTCCCTCTGCGTCACTCACGTTGGCCCTCTAAGGCACTGTGCAACTCCTAGTTGCCTCTGCATGAGCCCTGGATGGCTTTGTGTGAACCCTTGGCTGGTTCTATGTCCCTCTCTTCGACTATTGTGCTGATCCTCCCGGTGCTATCTCTGCCTCTTTGATTCTGTATTCACTACCCCTCAACTGCAACTCTGATCACTCTCTCAACTTTCTCAGCAAACTTAGCCCCAGAAAGTAGAAATCTTGATCTCTTAGTGCGTTCTCCAAGTGACCCTCAAGCCTCCTCTTATAATTTTCTCGTTGACAATTCAACGACCGAGATTAAGTCCCTAATCAATGGCTAAGATTAGATCTAGCTTAATCGATGACTTTTGGACCATTCTAACTCAGTTTTATATTAATTCACATTAATATTTTGTTTTCCCTAAGTTTAGACTTAGGGACTCTATTAAAAAATAATAATTATTTTAATATCCCCCAAACTGGTTAGATTCTACCCAAACCATTTCTGGGTATTGGCGATATCATGTGCTTTAGTCTCTCCACCAATTTTCGTGGCTTGAGCACATTCAATTTTACCCAAATGAACACTCCCTTTTAGCGAGGACTGTGCTCTAGTAATACTCCTCACTGAGCATCACTCTGATCATCTGACATCAGTCCTTATGCTGATGCTAGGCCCGCTACCCATCATCTGCATTGATTCATCCTATACTGCAATCCATGGCCCTGCCATTGCCACTGCTACATCTATACGTCAGCTCCCTTTGCATCCATGTCGCTGCCCATGGCCCTACCACATCCACTGCTGCATCTACACTACAACCCCTCTGATCATGCTGCATTGTGTTGCCCACAACACTGCCACTGCTAACTGCTGCACTACAACTCAGTTACTAAGAAGTAAGTAACTGATCTCCCCAACTCTGACATCTTCATCAAGCTAAAAACACTCCTGATGCTGAAGCTCCCTCTATCACTGACAAGTGCTCCCTCTCTGACCTCTGTGTTGCTGCAACTACTCCATGCATCTCCCACCGTTGCACACCTCTCTGTGCCATCCTTCAATGGATCAACACTCCTGTTCTTATCGCACTAGTGCTTGACGTTGTTATGGGAATCCTGCACTATAGCTCCCTCTATCACTCCATCTGCATCCATCTCTACCGACATCTGATAGTCTTACTACTCCTCTTCGGGGCTCCCATAGCAAGGTATAATCCAAGAGAATGGGTACCTCAAGGATCCTACCCCTCATCACCTGTAGTCTGTCTAACTACAGCTCGATGTATCCCCACTTCCACTCAAGTGGTGTGTGTGAACTCATGGCACAATCATCTTTTGTCTCCACTTCCTTCTCTGCCCTTTCTGGCACAACCTTGGTCTCGGAGGACTCTCCCTTGCTCTTCTTCCTTGGACAATCGGTCGCATAATGACCCAACTCCCCATAGTGGAAGCATTTAACCTTGGAGAGGTCCTTCTTCTTCTGGTTCTCCTGCTTTCCCTCAGATGCTAGGGTAGAATCCACCTCCTCATCCTTCTTAATTCTGATCCCCTTGTTGTTGCTTCCCACCTTGCTCAGTCTTCTAATCTCTTCTTGGCGAAGAGCAACCCACATTTCCTCCCAATCTGGAAGGGTCGCCCTGCCCAGTATGCTCTGGAAAAACACCTCCCAGTCTTCTGAGACTGTGTTCAGGGCTATTCTCACCATCAATTCTTGATCCGGTGTGGCCCCTATGGAAGTCAACTGATCCGGATTTCCTTCAATTGACCGAGGAAGGGGTTGATCTGTTCTCCCTTCTACATCTGGTATGATCACAGCTGATTTTATAGTAACATCCTTCTCTGCATAGAAGTATGCTGGTACAATTTCTTTAGGGCCTCCCACATCTCATTTGCTATGTCCTTTTCGGCAATATGTGGTACTACATGGTCCTTGACCCAGTTAAGAATGATGCTATTGGCCCTCGCCATTGCCTCCTTGTACTTGTCATTATCAGCTGGGTCAACTGGGATAACTATCATCGTCAAGGCGAAATGCTTGACATGATTCCTGTTTAGAAGGGATAGGATTCTAGCCTTTCAGACTACGAAGTTTGAGGCTTTGTCCAGTCTGTCCTGGTCTTTTGCCCCATTCACTGCCATCTTGCTGCTCCTCTACTTCCCTCCTATAAGTTATTGGTGTGACTCCCTCTAAGCCTCAATTTCCCTCTTGGAAACCCTTCTGCCAATGTCGAGATGCCCCCACTCTGATTGCTAGTGAAGCTGCACCACTGATCCAGATTTCTCGGCTATAAATCCTCGGTAGCAACTCCCTCCTCCTTGACCTTACGCTGTTAGATACTATTTAGACTACAATACCCCACCAGCTCCACTCTGCAACTTACCCATAGCTTCCTAAACCCTAGCAAACTGAAAGTTAGAGCTCCTAGGCTCTGTGCAATCCCAGCACCGACAAATCAGCTACCTTAGCGAACTATGTCAGCCCTCCTAGCCTCTGCGTGGCTCTGCGTGATCTTTTCTTTGCCTCCTTCAGCCTCTGCGCTGCCTCTTCCTGGCTCAATCTTGATGACGCAGGAATTGTGTCACCCCTTCCTTACTGCTACTTCGCTAGGAACAACTTTTGTCACTCGGGACAATTATTTTCTGTTGTTGCTTCTCTGCTCAACTGATGTCCTCAGTTCTCCTGTGATCTACAACTACCCTCTGATACCATGTTAGAATTTCTAAGTCTAACCCATTAGAAACCCTTCATGTACTTTACTGATTTATTCCTACCTACTAGTTCTGTTAATTAACAAGTTATTTACCATGTAAATACTGGAAATAAATACAAGTACATGCTCAACACATTACAAATCATCAACTGAAGAAAACAGAAACAAGCACACAAGTGACACCGTTGTTTTTGGACTAATGTCCTTGGAAAAACCCAATGCAGGAAGTGTAGCTATCTGAGGGTTTGATTTATTAAGTAGTTTCATAATACAATATGGGTGCAAAATCTGGCTCACCCAATAGAGAAAAATCTCGGCAGTAGTACCTCTCTTCTCAGAAGAAGATATTCTAGCTGAAACCCCAGATAAACACTCCGACATCTCCACAGCTCCAATCTGCCCCACGAAACCCCACCGTCAGCCTCTAGGGACTGCGTTAGCTCTCTCTGGCCCAACGTTAGCCCAATGTCACTCTAACTTGGCATGCGTTACCCTATGGAGGCACAACGTCAGTCCTCTAGCCCACTGCATCACTCATGCTGGCCCTCTGAGGCACTGCGCAGCTCCTGGTTGCCTTTGTGTGAGCCCTAGCTGGCTTTGTGTGCACTTTTGGCTAGTTCTGCATCCCTCTCTCCGGCTGCTGCGGTGATCCTCCTGGTGCTATCTCTGCCTCTCTACTTCTGTATTCAATGCCCCTTAGCTGCAACTCTGATCACCTCTCAACTTTCTCAGCAAACCCAGCCCCAGAAAGTTGAAATCTTGATCTCTTGGTGTGTTCTCCAAGTGACCCTCAAGCCTCCTCTTATACTTTTCTCGTTGACAATTCAACGACCGAGATTAAGTCCCTAATCAACGGCTAAGATTAGATCTAGCTTGATCCATGACTTTTGGACCATTCTAACTCAGTTTTATATTAATTCACATTAATATTTTATTTTCCCTAAGTTTAGACTTAGGGACTCCATTACAAATATTAATTATTTTAATATCTCCCAAACTAGTTAGATTCTGCCCAAACCATTTCTAGGTATTGGATATCTCATGTGCTCTAGCCTTTGCACCAATTTTCGTGGCTAGAGCACATCCGATGTTACCCTAAATCAACACTGGTATCATATATTGTGGAAACATAGAGCTTCTTTAACTTTTTGTTTAATTCAAGATGTGTTTGTAAAGAAAGTCTATTGCATGGTAACTAGAAAAGAGCCTCCTCAAATATCTGTAGAGGTTGAGGGTTTCCTATCTGGCAAAGGGGAGCATGAGGAAAGAAAAAGAAATACAGTTATTCAAACTTATTGTTTTGAAGATAAGACATTTCTATTGCTGAAGTTTGTTGTGGATAGGTATTTTGTTGCTGAAATCCACAGGCAATATCATTATTGACTACTTACATTTTAATAAAAAAATAAAAAAACAATTTATTTCTTTTCCGTTTACTGTTGGAAAAGTCACTATGAAGAATATGGCTCACGCTAATGATCTTGCAAAGTCTTTAGATGCTTTTAACTTAGGTGAAGCTGAAGCTATTGAAGGCTTTGATAGAGAAAAAAATTTCATGGACACCTAGATTCTATTAGGTATGGGAACTTCTTTCCAAGAACTAGAGAGTAGAGCGAGGAAAGTCACAGTGTATCAAAAAAAAATAAAATGATAATAGCTGCTGAAGAGATCATTGAAAAAGATATCACTAGCACGGGAGGAAGATATAAGCAAAAAATCACAAATCCTATTGGAAAATCTCAATCTTGCACACACAGTGTTGGTCTGACTTCATCTACCAGCCAAAAAAGGAAAAAAACTACTACAAGCAAAAAACTAGTTGGAAATGGGCTATCAGATGGCATGTATGATGAAGAGCCTCTTCATAGAGTAGCTCTAGAAAGAGCGCACACTACTGAATGAGCTAGATCCAAGAGTGCCTAAAATAGGGAGCATTGAAGAGGCCATGAACATGGAAGTTGATAGTGCTATACTACCTAATTGGGTTAGTACTTGTTTGCAAGAAAAATAGAAAATGATGGAGCAAATTGTCGAAGAGGTCATTACTTTTGATATCGTCCTGTCGCATTGCAAGATGAAAATTATGATAGGGGCGGTAAAAGTTTGAATATTGAAAGGGGGTAGGTTTGAAACAAAAAGGTTGTTGATCAATCAAAGGAATGTTGATATGATATGTCTGAGGTTGCAATGCCAGGGCTGTTGAAATTGCATTAAGCTAGTAGTGACACGCTTGTAGAATCTAGTCGATGAGAAGCATAAAATCTCAATTTGAAGGTAAAGAAAAAAGAGATAGAAGATACTATAAGCTCGAGTCCTTTATTGAAGACTCTACTGGCAATACATAGACCGCCATTGACAATTTCTAGTCTCGGCGAATCTCATAGATTTGATAAACCCATCAATATTATTAATGTCGTGAGGTCTATGCATGGAGCTAGGATACACATTTTGGCAAAGAGAGGGCACATTTTGGTGGAAAAGGAAGCTTGATCTAGCCATTTTAAGCCCTTGATCGAGCAAATTTTAAGTACTCAAATGAATTGCTTAAGGGCTTAAACATAGCTTGATTGAGTGTTTAAACAAACCCTTGACCGAGCTCCTGTGTAACCCAAGTTAGAAGCTCAATTGAAAGTTAGGGATTCATAAAGATTTATGTCTCGATCGAGTATTAGGGCTCGATCGAGCCCTTATTTATTATTCAAAACCCGGTCGCGCTTTGTGCAAACCATTTTTCATAGACCGCAAGGAAGAAGGAAATCAACGGAGGTTTTCTAAGATCGGCCGAGATGGAGGAACTCAATTGATCTGGATGTTGGGGGGAGCCCCCCAAGATCTAAATAATTGCAATGCTAGAAAGAAAATGACCGAACACATTGTAAATAAAACCACAAAGAAAAGTTTTATTAAAACTGATAATAACTGTAAAGGCTACATTGTGGCGGATAATCTGTCCTTTTAAAAAATGTGACTTGTTACTTATAATGTTTTTCAGTTACAATACCACGGGTCAATTCCATGGGTGAATGAATACCATGGGTGGATGTTACAATACCATGGGTGGATGTCACAATACCATGGGAAAATACCATGGGTGAATGAATACCATGGGCGGATGTCACTTACAATACCATGGGTTGATGACATTTTCTATTTGGATCATTCCTATCTCCTTAAGAAGCAATGGTCCCCATTGCGTGAAGTTCCCTCCTACGAAGCCTTTGTTGAATATGAAGAGCCACTGAAGAGAAGGGTTGTATGTGGTTAACCCATAACGATGATGAACGAAGATCTGAGAATAAAGATACCCTGTAATGCTTGTGACCAACCGTGATACTGATAGTGTGCGTCCTAGCAAATGGACTTCAATGAAGTGTGGGTTTGTGGATGACCCATAACCATGATGAACGAAGATCCAAGGATAGAGATACCCTGTAATGCTTGTGACCAACTGTGATACTGACAGTGTGTAGCCTAAGAAATGGACTTCAATGAAGTGTGGGTTTGTGGATGACCCGTAACCTTGAAAAACGAAGATCCGAGGATAGAGATACCCTGTAATTCTTGTGACCAACTGTGATGCTAACAGTGTGCGGCCTAGCAAATGGACTTCGATGACAAGGATTTTGTGTGGTTGACCCATAACCGTGATGTTGGTTGTTGATGAAGTAGTAGGTGCCTACATAGCCTAGGGTGGGAGGGAACGTCTCCAAAGATCCCAAGCCGAATGCTGTTATGCTTAAACTAATGATTGTGAAGCAAGTGCCTACTAAAGCGGGTGGGAGGGCATGTCTCCAAAGGGAACCTGCTCTGAATGCTACTCCAGAATTAAAATGGACATAACTCGGTCAATATAACTCATAATATTTATTATAACCTGGTTTTGGAAACAGAATTACCATTTTGCATATTCCCATGTGTTGCAAATCCTTGTATGGACACTCTAGAATCTCATATTCGCGCTACAACTTTTCCGCTGTCACAAAAGTTCTGAAAAAATAATTGATTTTAAATCAGCGATATCTCCCACATCCGAACTCTGATTTGACCCATTTTGTTTTTGAAATGGAGCAATTTTTTAAGAGGAGTTAAGATATATAATCACTTTTCTGAAATTCTGCACCAAAGTTGGAAAAAAAAAGATAGGAGAGTTGTCGTCCATGAATTGTCGTGAGAAACATTTATGCAACATAGCTGATTTTAAATCAACGATATCTCCCTCATCCAGACTCCAATTCGGCCGATTTGTTTATTGAATTTGGGTATTTTTTCGCAAGGAGTCCAAATCTGTTATTTTTTTTGGTACATTTTGCACCAAAAATTTCAGATCTGATCTGCAAACTCGCCACCCAAAAACATTCCTACAAAAAAATGAAAAAAGAAAAATTCTTCCCGCTTGGCTCAAGAAAATGCTTTATGAAGGACATAACACATGCATGAAGTTTGTTGAATATTGCTGTAAAATTTGAAACTGAAATATGATTCAAACCCTCATTCCCATGGAATCATAACCTACTCTAATACCACTGAACGAGATCTTGGGGGGAGGCCCCCAAGATCTAAAATATTGAAATGGATCTTGTGGGGGAGGCCCCCAAGATCTCGAGAATTGCAATGCTAGAAAGAAAATGACAGAACACACAATAAATAAAACCACAAAGAAAAGTTAATTAAAACTGATAATAACTATAATGGCTACATTGTGGTGGACAATCTATCCTTTTACAAAATGTAACTTGTTACTTATAGTGTTTTTTAGTTACAATACCACGGGTCAATTCCATGGGTGGATGTCACAATACCACGGGTCAATTCCATGGGTGAATGAATACCATGGGTGGATGTCACAATACCATGGGCAAATACCATGGGTGAATGAATACCATGAGTGGATGTCACTTACAATACCATGGGTAAATTCCATGGGTGGATGAATACCATGGATTGATGCCATTTTCTATTAAGATCATCAATCCAGCTGCCTAGCTACCTTGCCAATGACCCAGGCCCAAGCTAAAGTAGGTTTCCTATCATTTTTGTCTCTTTTATATCATTTTTATTGCTAAATAAAATAAATTAATTAGAAATAAAACCCCATCATGTAAAAAGCACAAAACAACAACAACGAGTACCACCATGAAAACAAAAAAAAAACACCAAGAAAACCCTTGAAAACCACAAAAAAACAACCTAGAAAACCACAAAAAAACTATAATTTAGGTATTTATTTTTTATTTCATTGTATAAGTTTTCTGCAATGTTCACATGTTATTATGATTTTTTTCTATGTTAAAAACTTTATTTTTAAATTATTTTAGGTTTTAAAGATTTTTCTTAAGAATTTAGTGAAATAAATTTTCAAAAAAAAAAGAATTTTTGTTATTTAAAGTGCATTTTAAATTTCAAACAAATTTGACCAAAAATATGCCCAAAAAAACTCAAAAATAGAAAACAACCAAATTATAACCAATAAATAAATAAATTAGGAACTTGAGATTGACATGATAAATATGGTTACTCATGGTGAACCTCTATTTATCAAATAAGAAATTTTATTTTAAATTTAAATTAATTTATATTTTAAATATTTTTTTAATAATAAATATAGTAATTTGTTTAAAAAAATTAATTGTACTTAAATAAAATATTAACTAAATTAAAAGTACAAAACATGAAATTTTTGTCATTTAATTAAATTTTATTCAACTATAAATAAATAGATAGATAGATATAAACTAAACCATATATAACACATCTATATAACATGTAACTATATAACAAAATATAAAGTTATATATAAGATAACATTTAACATGTTTATAGCCCACGGGGCTTTAGATTGACGGTGAATGGGTGCGTTGTTAAGGCACTCCTTGCGATAGGTCACCGGTTCAATTCCTCGTGGGTACTTAGTTTAGTCTTAACCTAGAAAAAAAAAAAAAAAAAAAAAAAAAAAAAAAACATTTAACATGTTTATATATATAACATAAACTAGATAACTATGACATAACACCAGCCTAGATCCATCTTAACCCGAATCTATCAAGCACTGAGAGGGATCCAATCACTCGAGGTGCAAACCTCTTTTTTGAGGGAAAAACTTGAGGAAATGTTTGCACCTCGAGAGATTTGATCCTTCTCGGTGCTTCATAGATCCAGGTTAAGATGGATCTAGGCTAGTTATATAATACTATATAATATCTATATTTATATCTATGTGTCTCTTTCTTATTCCCTCTCTCTATCTCACCCCCCAAATATACACACTCTCTCTCCATATCTATCTCTCTCTATCTCCCTCCCTCTTCCTCTATGCATCTCTCTCTTCCCCTTCTCCCTCTCTCTCTCTCTCTCTTCCCTCCCGCTCTCCTCTTTCCTCCACTCTCTTTCCATCGCTCCCTTGTCACTCTCTCTCTCTCTCTCTACCTTTCTCCCTCTATGTCTTTATTCTTCCTTCCCTCTATCCCCCCCTCCAACTCCATCTCCCTCTTGAGTCTTCTCTCTCTACCTTTCTCCCTCTATGTCTTTATTCTTCCTTCCCTCTATCCCCCCCTCCAACTCCATCTCTCTCTTGAGTCTTCTCTCTCCGTTTTTCTCCCACCTCCCTCTGTCTCTCCTTTCCCATCTCTCTCTTGAGTCTTCTCTCTCCCTTTTTCTCCCACCTCCCTCTGTCTCTCCCATCCCATCTCTCTCTCTCTCTCTCTCTCTCTCTCTCTCTCTCTCTCTCCCTCCTTCTCTCTCTCCCCTCCATCTTTGTGCCCCCCTCTCTCTCTCTCTTACCCTTATCTCTCTCTCATCCATCTTTGTGCCTCCCTCTCTCTCTTGCCCTTATTTCCCTATCTCTCTCCCCTCCTCTCCTCTCTCTCTCTCACTCTCTCTCCATCTCTCCTTGTCACTATCTCTCTCTCTCTCTCTATCCACAACTATCTCTCTATGTCTTTGTTATTTCCTCCCTTTGTCTCCCCCTCCAACTCCATCTCTCTCTCTTCCTTCCTCTCTCTCCCACTTCCCTCTCTCCGTCTCACCCCATCTCTCTCTCTCTCACTCTCTATAGCTTCATCACTATCTCCTTCAATCTCTCCCCCTCCCCCTCTCTTCCCTTCACTTTTCTCATTGTCATCGCTTAGATCCTTAGTTAAGATGGATCTATGTTGTTTCTTACTAATACTATTTGTATTATATAAATTTCACATCTTTAAATATAAAAGTATTCTCATTTTTAATTTTATTAAAACCTTAATTTAATTTCTATGGGAACATTTTTAATAGTCATGAGGATAGAGGGTTTAGATATATCTCAAAACTAAATATAATATTTTTCCTTTTAGCTTCAATTAAAAAATGTTATAAAATTAAATTAAAATAAATTTTATTATTATTGTGAAATAAGTTGTGTTTTTTGGGAATTTGGTATTAATAAGTCACTGTACTAGCCATGTTATTGTAACAAAGCTTATTTACAAGTTAATAATATCCACGGTAAAGTGGGGGTGAATATCCATGGTTAAGAACCTTGTCATATTGTTATAAATTATTTTGATTGTGAAATATGTTATCATTTTTTGGCATGTGGTATTGATAAGCCATGGTATTGACCCATGCTATTGTAACAAAACCTATTCCCAAGTTCATAATATCAATGGGAAAGTGGGGGTGAATATCCATATCTTGTTATATAATATTTTGATTGTAAAATAAGTTATGTTTTTTGGGCATGTGGTAATGATAAGCCATGATATTGGCACATAGTATTGTAAGAATGCTTATATACAAGTTAATAATATCGATGGGTAGGAAATTTTTTGTATTGTTATAAAATATTTTGATTGTGAAATAAGTTATATTTTTTTGGCATGTAGTTTTGATAACCCATGGTATTAGCTCATGGGTATTGTAACAAAGCCTATTTTTTACAAGTTAATAATATCCATGGTAAAGTGGGGGTGAATATCCATGAGTAAGAATCTTGTCATATCGCTATAAAATATTTTGGTTGTGAAATAAGTTATGGGTTTTAGGAATGCATAAGCCATGGTATTGGCCCATGGTATTGAATTTTATTATTTTTATTACTTTAACTTTTTATTATTAATTGAGCCAACATTTAAATGTTTGTAGTCATCCCATCGCTTTTAACTTATATATATATATATAGAGAGAGAGAGAGAGAGAGAGAGGCTAAATGTTATATTGGAGGTTATATATAGTTATACTATATATAACTAAAATTGAAAACCATTAAAAAAAATTATAATTTAGGTGTTTATTTTTTTAATTTTTTATTTCATTGTATAAGTTTTCAATGTTAACATGTTTATTATGATTTTTTTCTATGTTAAAAAGTTTATTTTTTAATTATTATAGGTTTTAAAGTTTTTACCTAGGAATTTAGTGAAATAAATTTTCAAAAAGAAAAGAATTTTTATTATTTAAACTGCATTTTAAATTTCTAACAAATTTGATAAAAAATATACCCAAAAAAACTACAAAAAAAAACCAAATTATAACCAATAAATAAATAAATTAGGAGGTTGAGATTGACATGATAAGTATGGTTGCTCATGGTGAACCTTTATTTATCAAATAAGAAATTTTATTGTAAATTTAAATTAATTTATGTTTTAAATATTTTTTTAATAATAAATATAGTGATTTGTTTTAAAAAATTAATTGTAATCGAAACGCAGCCAAAAATTTCTCTTATGTGATTTCTACGGAAAGACTTTGTTAAATTTATTGCACTTAAATAAAATATTAGCTAAAGTACAAGATGGCGCAGAAAAACCTACGTATACCCACAATATGCATGTAATATGCATATATCTGTCTTTCCCCAGGAATTTTAACTCTCCGCCAAGTTAATCTTCAATACTTAATGGTTTAAGGCCCCTTTATTAAATCTCTGTGGAATGATTTATTAACTAAATACAGTGTGCCCTTCATCAATCCTTTATATCGGAACTTATCCACATCATTTTCATTAACCTTTCATTAATCTCTAATGCATCCTCATGAACACCCATTAATCCTTATGCCACACATATCCAATTCCCACTCTTATTCTTTGGTTATTCATGGACTTAAACCTCACAACCTTCTATCAGTGCTATATCTATTATAATCCTTTTATAATAGAAATATTCACAAAGCATACATAACCATACCTTTTCCGCGCTTTCCACAGACTCTGCACATTACCCGATGCTCCCTTATTGCAATCACAATTCTTTGTGGGTCATACTAACACATGACTCTTTATCGCATCCAAGATGTGATAACACAACCAGACTTCAAACACTATACAACTGTGTCTATTCCTTATTGGGTCCACTCTATCGCACTTCACAATTCCTTTTGCCCCATTCAACATCGCACATCGCAATGTCACATATCGCCATTACTTAGGGCCCGGTACATTACCATGTAAAATCTGTGATGCAATCAAATCTCCAATCGTAGCGGACATCGCAATTGCATATCACACTTGCTTGTGGCCAAGGTTAATTCACTTACCATTTAAATGTTGCAATGTGGGATTTAACAACGATTCTCCACTGTTGATCAGAACACTTGATCCAACGGTTGACAATGACATCGCATGTCGCAATCGCAATTCCCTTAAGGCCGGTTCATTCACTCTTATGATAAGTTGCGATGCGATATTAATAGCCCCATTCCATGTGACTTGATCCCATCTGTTGATCTGTTAGATCCAACGGTTCCTGTGCATCAATGCTTTACTTCTCGTCCATCTCTTTACTTGGGGTTTTATGACATTTCTTCAATGTTTCTCTGCAGTTTGGGTTACTTCAGGGTTCTTCGTCCTTCACTGTTCCACTGCGTGATTCCCTCCTAAGCTTAACTTCACATTTTATTTAACACAGTCCCTCCAGAACATTACTTTGGTTCTTCGAACGGTTTCAAAGGTCCATTTCGATCCTCTGTCTTGTTCTTCTTCACTGTGTATTCTGCCGAACTCTGCCTGCATACATATATTATACAGAATCTCTGATACACACATAATTTATCATTCCATATTGAAGCACACACTTACACACTCAAAATCGAATTCTTTGTATATAAACATATAAAAAAATGATTACATATTGAAACTCTCCGTCCCTCTCTGGCATGATTCTTCTAATTAGTGGCCTCTATTTACAATCTATCCGTAGGCTTACAGTCACCCTCTAATTAGCTTGGTTATCAATCCAACCATCTAACCTATCTCACCTCTGACTTTGCATTTTAGGCTTACATTTATACAAAGGGATTCTAAAACCAATTCTTGGTTTAGATCCATAAACTCCTCAACAAAATCCTAAAATCTCTTCCTCATCCCTAAGGATCCTCTCCAATCCTCAAAATCATGAACTAACTCCTAATCTAAGTTTTACAATTAATTCTCAAATCCCTCAATCTCTCAACTATCCTAAATCTCTCATATTCTCCTACATTCAAGAATATTTACAAATATGTCTCACAATATTCAATTAAATCCTATTCTCATTAAAATCACTCAAAAGCCTAAATAATTACATTAATTCATACTTAGGAAACCAACTTCCTTGGAAACACAAGACCCCCTATGCCTTACTAAAATACAATGATATTGTTGAGCTGATTACTCCTGCATCAGACTCCCAAAGTAGAAAATATTCATGATCTCCAAATCATGTGTGTTCATAAGTTGATAGAAAACCTCCTGGGTCCCAAACTTTAGTTTGTAGCTGCTCAAATGCCTTGCACCTTTGCTAGTACTATATGTTTGTTGTCTTTTGTTTCATCTTCCTCTCATTGTCAATCAGGTTCATACTCTGATTGATCATCCTTCCTGATGCTATCAATCTCCTCCATACGAACTGTTTCATCATCAACTGCCATAATTCTTCAATCTCCATTTCCAACACATCCTTGGACTGGTCCATACTCTGCCACTTACTTTTTCCTTTTTCTTTTTGTTTCAGGTTGTTGCTGTTGTCCACTAACTTTTCAGTCTGCTGTTCTACTCTTTGAAGTTGTCGAATGCTATCACTTACTCTTTTTTCGCTGATTCTTGCTTGTTCTTCACTTATTCTGATTGCCTCTCTTTCATCCTTACCCTCTTTCATGGTTATCTCTTTCTGTATTGAATCCTGATTGTCTAGCATTCTTTCCATCAATCGAACATCTCTGTTCCATGGATTAAATTCTTCCACAGAATCTTCCTCTTTCATTTTTATTTGGCTACTCATCTGTGCCAAACTTTCTCCAGCATCTGCAACTAAACCTGCACTCATAAAACAATTGTTAAAATGAAAATCATAAGGCTTCCGTGCCTTTTATTCCTTTGGAAACAATTCATCTTGTTGCTTTAATTCTTCTTCATCTATCAGCACATCAGTATGTTGTTCTAATTTCTCGACAGAATTCGCAAGACTGTTAGCTAGTCTCTCCTCCACATCATCTGCTCTAATGATGTCTTTCTGATTTTGTTCACTGTAATGAACTCCTTCCTCTACAATCATACTGTCATACTTTGAGTTTCCCAACAAATACTCCAGCAATTCAATTTCTCTGTGACACTTCATAAGTACTTCATCATTACTTATGATTCCTGCATTTATATGCAAATTATCAATTTGAAATTTACAAGGTTCAACAATTTCAACTGTTGCTTCACATATCAGTTCTTCAGACTGAATTTCATCTCCTTCCACAAGAAATTTTCCCTGTGTTGTTACATGTTCAAACATCAATGTATTACTAAGTTCTTTCTGTTGCAATAATTCACTTGTTTCCTCATTCACGAGGCATTCTCCATCATTCTTTACTTCAGAGTTTTTATCTTCTAAAAGATACTCTTCCATACCTTTGAAAACTTCAAAAGATTCCTCATCCTCTGCAAAACTTGTAATCACATCAAAATTTTTAGATTCAACAATACAAGGTATTACATTCTCCTGTTGATCTGCATTTGCCCAATAGTTCAGAAAATCATCAATAATTCCTTCTTCTTCACCTAGAACTTCACCCTGCTCTGGTTCACAAATAAACACTTCCATTTCCAACTCAACTTCTCTGAGTTTTCCACCTTACGTTCCTCTATTGTAGCTTCCTTTGTAACTTATGCCACTTCACTGGCTTCTTCTTTAATACCCAACCTAATCTCTGGTTTTCCTCTAGTATCATCATCAATACATTGAGTTGTTCTTTCATCTCAGCAATCTCTTTGTCAAGTTCCTCTTGACTCATTCTCTTGCCATTTCTCTTGGCATCCTCCTTCTTCATCTTTATTCTGCTGTGGTCTTCTTCAGAACCTCTGCTATGACTATCAGTAGTCATTTCCTCCTCCATCTCTATCTTCATGAGTTCCTCACTCATTCACTATGAGCTACACTAAAGCCTCTACAACAGCAAGTCTTCCCGTTGCCACTTACCTCACCAAGCTTTCCTTTGTACTTGGTCTTTTGGCAAGCACTTGGTTCTCTATCTCTGGAACCTCCTTTGAGCACTCTTCTCTGCTCCTTCTAGGCTTCAACTCATCTACATCTTCTTAAGAACACAATTGTCCTCCTGTATTTCAATCACCATGAATTACTTGGTTCTGACCACCTCTTCTTTCAATTAGAAAGTCTTACCATCTTCATTCATTACTTAGCAATTCTACCCACATCCTTTTGTGGAATTGCCTTTGTGATCTGCAACAATACCTCTGTAATAACAAGTCTCCTTCTTGCTACATATGCTTCACTAAGCTTCTCTCCTCTGAGCTCAGTCTGTTAGCATTTCTCTGGTTCTTCCCTCTGGAACCAATTCGAGCACTTCTCAATCTAGATTGCTACAACCTTCTCACCTTCTTATGTTGCTACCTATGCATCAATATAAAAACCACACATCCTCCAATCTTCAAATCAAATTAAAACCAAAACATGTCATCTCACCTTCAAGATCTCTGCGTGATCTTGTTCCATCATCTTCTGTACTTTGCATGGATTGTCCTCTGTTTCTTGCATATGCAAGTTCCAATATTCTATTATACCTTACTTCTGTATGCTTACTGTTTGTTAGATTAAAATCTGATCTCCTCTTGCCTACATAAACATCTCCATTCGCCTTCACCTATATTCAGGATCTCACCATTTCTGCAAATCTGTTTCAGCAGATCTTCATGCTTCCACCGCACAAACTTTCAACATTCAGCTACTATCAATCAGATTTAGAATCTGGTTCTTTCTTTCAGTCTTACCGTTTTATCTTGGCAAAGCTTAACTATCAACAACAATTTCTCCTTCGCTGAGTTTTCTTCCACTCAGTAATCCTTACCAGTTTCTTTCATTACTGCTTCTTAAGACTTGATCTTCTTTTGCTGAGATACTTAATTAGCTGCAACTATCAATCTTCAATCTATTTCTTTATCCAGCAAAACTCAAATCAGAGTTAAATAAAGCAATACCTGCATGATTTCACAAGCAGTCTCCATCCACTCTTCACATTCGAGTGAATCTCCATTCTTCAAAACATCGCTGTGGATTCTTTATGTTTCTACAATCTCTTCTTAATTCTTACTCACCCGCCTCTAAGAACTTAAATGTTATTCTCCAATTTCAATTTCAAACATTTAACAATTCCAACTATATGGATTCATTGGCCATAAATCATTTGCTCTACTTTTCTCAAAATATGAACATTCTATCAAAATGCAGAAATTACAAGATTAGTATTCCTCTTACCAATCTCCCAGCTTTACCCTGGTTGAAATCACCAACTGTCAGCAATACTTTGTCCCTTCTTTTGCACGCAGAATATTCTTATACTCTGATACCACTTTGACACAGGAAAACCCGCGTATACCCACAATATGCATGTAATATGCATATATCTGTCTTTCCCCAGCAATTTTAACTCTCTGCGGAGTTAATCTTCAATACTTAATGGTTTAAGGCCCCTTTATTAAATCTCTGCGGAATGATTTATTAACTAAATACAATTTTCCCTTCATCAATCCTTCATATCGGAACTTATCCACATCATTTTCATTGAACTTTCATTAATCTTTAATGCATCCTCATGAACTCCCATTAATCCTTATGCCGCACATATATCCAATTCCCACTCTTATTCTTTGGTTATTCACGGACTTAAACCTCACAACCTTCTATCAGTGCTATATCTATTATAATCCTTTTATAATAGAAATATTCACAAAGCATACATAACCATACCTTTTCCGCGCTTTCCAAGGACTCTGCACATTACCCGATGCTCCCTTATCGCAATCATAATTCTTCACGGGTCATACTAACACATGACTCTTTATCGCATCCAAGATGCGATAACACAGTCGAACTTCAAACACTATACAACTGTGTCTATTCCTTATCGGGTCCACTCTATCGCACTTTGCAATTCCTTTCACCCCATTCAACATTGCATATCACAATGTCACATATCGCCGTTGCTTAGGGCTCGGTACATTACGATGTAATATTTGTGATGCGAGCAAATCTCCAATCGCATCAGACATCGAAATTGCATATCGCACTTGCTTGGGGCCAAGGTTAATTCACTCACCATTTAAATGCTGTGATGCGGGATTTAACAACGATTCTCCACTGTTGATCAGAAAACTTGATCCAACAGTCGACAATGACATCGCATGTCACAATCTCAATTCCCTTAAGGCCAGTTCATTCACTCTTATGATAAGTTGCGATGTGATATTAATAGCTTCGTTCCATGCGACTTGATCCCATCCGTTGATCTGTTAGATCCAATGGTTCCTGTGCATCAATGCTTTACTTCTCGTCCATCTCTTTACTTGGGGTTTTATGACATTTGTTCAATGTTTCTCTGCGGTTCGGGTTACTTCAGGGTTCTTCGTCCTTCACTGTTTTGCTGCGCGATTCCCTCCTGAGCTTAACTTTGCATGTTATTTAACATAGTCCCTCCAGAACATTACTTTGGTTCTTCGAATGGTTTCAAAGGTCCATTTCGATCCTCTGTCTCGTTCTTCTTCACAGTGTATTCTGCCGAACTCTGCCTGCATACATATATTATACAGAATCTCTGATACACACATAATTTATCATTCCATATTGAATCACACACTTACACACTCAGAATTGAATTCTCTGTATATAAACATATAAACAAATGATTACATATTGAAACTCTCTGTCCCTCTCTGGCCCAATTCTTCTAATTAGTGGCCTCTATTTACAATCTACCCGTAGGCTTACAGTCACCCTCTAATTAGCTTGGTTATCAATCCAACTATCTAACCTATCTCACCTCTGACTTTGCCTTTTAGGCTTACATTTATACAAAGGGATTCTAAAATAAATTCCTGGTTTAGATCCATAAACTCCTCAACAAAATCCTAAAATCTCTTCCTCATCCCTAAGGATCCTCTCCAATCCTCAAAATCATGGACTGACTCCTAATCTGAGTTTTACAATTAATTCTCAAATTTGTCAATCTCTCAACTATCCTAAATCTCTCATATTCTCCTACATTCAAGAATATTTACAAATATGTCTCACAATATTCAATTAAATCCTATTCTCATTAAAATCTCTCAAAAGCCTAAATAATTACATTAATTCATACTTAGGAAACCAACTTCCTTGAAAACACAAGACCCCTTATGCCTTACTAAAATACAATGATATTGTTGAATTGATTACTCTGCATCACAAAAGAGGAAATTTTTGTTATTTAATTAAATTTTTTTCAACTATAGCTTGTAGATAGATATAAACTAAACCATATATAACTATATAACAAAACATAAAATTATATATAACATAACATTTAACATGTTTATATATATAACATAAACTAGATAACTATGACATAACATAACTCTATATATGTAGTTGTATATAATATAACTATATATAACATATAATATATAACATTTAACGTATATATATGGTTAGGTTAAATGTTATATTAGAGGTTATATATAGTTATACTATATATAACTATAATTGAAAACCCTTAAAAAAAATTATAATTTAGGGCTTTATTTTTTTATTTTTTATTTCATTGTATAAGTTTTCAATGTTAACATGTTTATTATGATTTTTTGTTATATTAAAAAGTTTATTTTTTATCTATTTTATGTTTTAAAGTTTTTTTTTAGGAATTTAGTGAAATAAATTTTTAAAAAGAAAAGAATTTTTATTATTTAAAATGTATTTTAAATTTCTAACAAATTTGATAAAAAATATACCCAAAAAAACTCCAAAAAACAACCAAATTATAACTAATAAATAAATAAATTAAGAGGTTGAGATTGACATGATAAATATGGTTGCTCATGGTGAACCTTTATTTATCAGATAAGAAATTTTATTGTAAATTTAAATTAATTTATGTTTTAAATATTGTTTTAATAATAAATATAGTAATTTGTTTTAAAAAATTAATTGTAATCGAAACGCTGTCAAAAATTTCTCTTATGTGATTTCTACCCAAAGACTTTGTTAAATCTATTGTACTTAAATAAAATATTAATTAATGTACAAAAGAAGAAATTTTTATTATTTAATTAAATTTTATTCAACTATAGATAGTAGATAGATAGATATAAACTAAACCATATAACATATCTATATAACATGTAACTATATAACAAAACAGAAAGTTATATATAACATAACATTTAACACGTTTATATATATAACATAAACTAGATAACTATGACATAATATAACTATATATATAGTTCTATATAATATAACTATATAACATTTAACCTAACTATATATAATTCTATTTAATATAAGTATATAACTATAACTAAATATAACTATATAATTATAATATAACTATTTATAACATATCATATATAACATTTAAGGTATATCATATATAACATTTAAGGTATATATATAGTTAGGTTAAATGTTATATTAGAGGTTATATATAGTTATACCATATATAACTATAATTGAAAACTATTAAAAAAATTATAATTTAGGTCTTTATTTTTAATTTTTTTATTTCATTGTATAAGTTTTTAATGTTAACATGTTTATTATGATTTTTTTCTATGTTAAAAAGTTTATTTTTTAATTATTTTAGGTTTTAAAGGTTTTTCTTAGGAATTTAGTGAAATAAATTTTCAAAAATAAAAGAATTTTTATTATTTAAAATGCATTTTAAAGTTCTAACAAATTTGATAAAAAATATACCCACAAAAACTTCAAAAAACAACCAAATTATAACCAATAAATAAATAAATTAGGAGGTTGAGATTGATATGATAAATATGGTTGCTCATGGTGAACCTTTATTTATCAAATAAGAAATTTTATTGTAAATTTAAATTAATTTATGTTTTAAATATTGTTTTAATAATAGATATAGTAATTTGTTTTAAAAAATTAATTGTAATCGAAACGCGGCCAAAAATTTCTCTTATGTGATTTTTACGGAAAGACTTTGTTAAATTTATTGTACTTAAATAAAATATTAACTAAAGTACAAAAGAAGAAATTTTTGTTATTTAATTAAATTTTATTCAACTATAGATAGTAGATAGACAGATATAAACTAAACCATATATAACAAATCTATATAACATGTAACTATATAACAAAACAGAAAGTTATATATAACATAGCAATTAACATGTTTATATATATAACATAAACTAGATAACTATGGCATAACATAACTATATATATTTAGTTCTATATAATATAACTATAAATAACATTTAACCTAACTATATAACACACACATATATATTTTGTTAATAACATTATTAACTATATATATATATATATATATATATATATATATATATATATATATCTCATACTTTTATAACTATTTAACATAATGTACTCTTCATAATAACATAAGATGGGTGATGTTCAACAATTTTTTAAGACTCAAGTTTATCTATAAATCACATTTTTCCTTAAAATTTTAACTACTCATATTTGTAGAATTAATTTAATTTAATAATATAACAAATATATATCTCTTAGTTCCCACCCTTATTAAATTTATTAGTTGAGTAATGATTTTGTAACTTACACTTCCAATATTTTTATTTAACTATATAACATAGCGTAGTATAACTATAACATCACACACACACACACACACACAAAAGATCAAGTTTCAACAATGCATCATTGATACATACATTAAATCCATGATGAAAAATGCATTTAAAGTGAATAAAAACATTTTGACTCTTTTCTAATTTGTACCATATTGTTTCATTATGTAGTGTGTTGTACCAGAAACATTGTCTTCATGTGCTTGCACCTAGTACATGTCATGTGTCAAAGTCAAACATTATAAGAACTTGTCTTATGGAGTATTTGGTTGGCATGAAATTTTATTAGTTTTGCAAATAGGTTTATTTCAAATTTTTACATATATTTACATATTTATGCTCTATGAATAAAATACATTATTTAGAAATGGAAAAAAGTTTAAGTTAGATTTGATCACTTCTTTCGATTGTGTTTACATGGAACTCAATACTTTGGTTGATAATTTATAAAAAATAGACTCTAAATTTTAGGACTTCAGGCTAGATTATTCTACTTGAGTTTATAAATGGTTTTCTTGTCAACATTCTTTCTATGTCAACATTTTTTTCTTGGATTAGTTTACATGTATTATATGTAATAGTTTAGTCACCTTTTTTCTTGGATTAAAGTTTATTTTTATTATATGTAATATGCAGAGCTATCTCTCATACGCTCCCCAATCGTAGCTCGTTGAAGTGTTGGAGGATTTGCTATACATGGTTGGGATTGTGATAGATCAGGTAGCCCAGCCAGAATACGTGTTCCACTCATAGATCCTCCCTCTGACACCAGTTGGAGTGTCAAAGGCAGTGTTTACGTCTCTGTTGGTGAAATTTCTACCAATAGTGGACCTTCTTCACCTATTACACATACACCTCCTACATTTTTAAATCCTCTTTAAACTTTATGTGTTTATGTCTTGAAATTATCTTTAATTTTTAAATCATCTTCAATTGATGTGTTTGAATTTAATGTATATGTTCTTATGCTTCTACTTTGCCATATATGTTAAATTATGTTTATGATTTGCAGACCCTCAACAGGGCGAAGTTGAGGATCATAGTGCAGCGCCGATCACTCCGTGGAACAAAGTTATAGCCATTATCACAGTTGAGGATGTTAGGGCTCAATAGACATGGATCACACGAGAGATGGGTAAAATATATGTTAGTTCGCCTGCTAGGCATAATTTGTCTTTGATGTTGGATAACATCAATAGGTTGATTGAGACATACTAGAGGGCGGGCCCATGAGCCACCTCTTATATTCCATACATAGGATTAGGAGGTTGGAGGTTAGAGGCACACATACTTTGGAGGTGTTGAAAGACGCCACCAAGGACATTGATGTTCATGGGGACTTATTTGAAATCCTTTCGGAATATCATGCTAGACATGTTGGTTTGATTTCGCTCAAATATTTTAAGGTTGTTGATGTGGCCCCTTTTGTGTATAATCGATGCATTGGAGCTTAGGTTCAGTTCCTCCACCATGATTAGGTCCCCATTTACTGTTGAAGAATCTAGGGCATATGTCGTTAGTGAGATTCTTTTCTGTGATAACTATTTATGAGGCATTTTATATTTAGATTATTAGCACAATATTTTGTTGATTTCATTAGTGTGTGTATTTCTTACTTCATCATATAGCTACCAAAACAAAGAGACAAGAACACAAGAAATTAGCATTCTGCTAGGGCCAAAACCTCTCCCTCTGGGAGAGGAAAACCTGCACAAAATTATTCTTATACAGATTCTTGTTGACGAACACCAAGACCACAACCCTTGACTTACTATGTCACTCCAAGACCAAGACACTAATTCTTTGATTTGTCACTGTAGAGATCATCACTGCTGCTATATTGTTGTTCCTTCAATGAGATCTTCACAATGTTAACTAGTTCACTTTTGCTCCTCCATTGCCGAGATTCTCCTTATCTTCTTCAGAACCATGAAAATCATAATTGTCACTATGAAGAGATTATAACCAGCTATGCCGAGACTATGACTAAGATGTTGTGTCCAGATTATCACACAGCTAAGCCAAGACTGTGACTAAGATGTCACGTGACTGCATTTAGTATTTCACAAGACTATGTTTTGTATGCCAAGGATATATCTCATAGGACTGTGTTTGTATTCACAAGACTGCATTTTATGTGTTATATGACTATCCCAAGACTATATCATGTGATCCTTATTTGTCCCAGGTGTGTCGATAATATGATACTGAGATTGTTACCATCGAGATAGAGCATCCACCGAGATAGTGATAAAATTGAGATAAGAGTGCCAAGGTAGTGTTTGCATGGAGATCATATACGGATGCCGAGACAAAGTGTCCTCCTCTGTCACTGAAACAGAGTACCCATCAAGATCATATACCGAGATTCTGTCATTTTTTTGTATCACCGAGATCATATATCGAGTACATCATTGTTTTGTATCACCAAGATACTATATTGAGTATGTCACCATTTTGTATCATCGAGATACTATCCCTTCCTGTATCATACAAAGTTTTAGAGTGATCCGAGGTTTTAAGTCTTCGTTGATCACTCTAGCTGCATATGTGTGTGTGTATGTATATATGTATTTGAACATGTATGCAAGTCGACATGAGTCAGTGAACCATTGCGTCCTTTTGTTGAGCCAAAATGTCATTTATATATATTTTGAAGCTAACATGGTTGTCTTTCTCATCATTTTTGCAGGCAGACTTCTTCTTTGGAGGATGGTGCTTGTCTTGGAGGGCTACTTCATACTAGGTTGACCCACGTACATTACATAAATGCTCAAGAAGAGCTCTTTAACATGATTTTGACTCTTTGACTTTCCTAGACCTATGGAATGAGCAAGAAACTCATTCATATAATTTACAAAAATAATATTTCTTTTTCTTGACAAGTACAAAGATCAAAATTACATTGACAAATACCGAACCTAGTTACACTTTTCTTCAACACTCCCTCTTAACTAGGGAGGTATTTACAATGGTACTTGGTTATTCTTAATTTGAATAATTTCTCATAAGAAGAATCGAATTGGTAATCCCATCTGTATAGAATCATATCAAGCAACATTGTCACAATGCAAGGCCTTGACTAACAACTCCATCTCTCCACAAGACCATGAGTTACAATGTTGGTGAGACCAATTATTTATAGACACCTTAATCATTCTCTCTCAAGGTACATACCCACCTGGGTGTTCACTAAGTATGACCTTCTAGGACTATTCTTATCTTGGTATCCCTGTAGAAAATCTTGTAGATTCACAAGCTAATGAAATTTGCTAAAGCAAGAGACAAGAATCTACTTCTACTCTTTATAGTGGAAGCACATAAGCATCGAGCAAACAATAATCAATAGAGGAATAGAACCAAAGGAACATAACACAATAAATATCCAGGGAAAGCCACAACTCAAAACCCCACTATCTATTTTGTATTAATATGAAAAATCAGGATGAAATTACAATGTTTGTTCTCTCTAGAACAATCCCAACACTCAACAAATTCAATCTCCAACTCATAAGTAAGCTCAAGGCCAAAGCTTAGCCAATTCATAAGCTCTCCAAGTCTCTATTCCAATGTGTAATTTCTATGAAGGATAGATTGTATTTAAAGGGAAATATAGCCTCTAAAAATAGCGCAATCCCTCAAGGATTAGTTCCTGATTGCATGCACTATCAGTGCAACTCAGAAAAATCTAAAACAAATAGTACACTATCCCTGCACTCCAGTCTCAACTGGGTCTTTCTTAGAATCGACATGCATGAGTTTCTAATGGTGGAATCTTCAGTTAACTAGAGTAGCACTAATTAGGTCACTAGTGTCCCAACTGATTGTTTACTCACTATTAGTTCCTGAAACTGATTGGAACTAATTTAACCGGACTTAGCTCAATAAACTGAGTTAACTAATTACAACTCATTCATAACTCATCCTGAACTCCTATAAGTTAGGGAGAACATATACATGTCTTCTAAAATACATCCAATTCGAATTTACTAAATTAATTAAGTTAATTAAACTTAATTAATTATTTTCAAATTGCTATGAGAAAATAATTCTATTTTAATTCACAGTTTAATTCAAGGAAAAATTAAACTGAAATTTCTTGTTGCCATTTCTCAACACTCCCTCTCAACAAGAAATGGATTATCCACTACCCTGATCCTATCTTTGTGAAACTCAAATTTACATCTTGGCAATGCCTTTGTCAAGATGTCAACATCTTGCTCCTCCATGGGAATGTAATATAACAACATGATCCGCCTCAATACACAATCTCTGAGATGATGATACCGGATATCTATATGCTTAGACGGATCATGAAAGACTGGATTTTCAGAGAGTTTGATACAACTTTGATTATCACAATAAATCACAATCGGATCCATCTATTAACTAAACAAACTAGACAGGATTTTCGTCATCTAGATAACCTCACATGTTGCTTGACTTGCAACCATGTACTCTACCTCTGCCAAACTAAGTGCAACCGATCTCTATTTCCTGCTGTACCAAGAAATTGCAACTGACCCAATACTAAAGATCCCTCCTGATGTGCTCTTCCTATCAGATGGACTCCCCACCCAATCTACATCGGTGAATCCTTGAAGCTTCACTCCCTCTGTCCGTTTGTACCACAACCCAAACTGAGAAGTGCCTCTGAGGTATCTCAATGCATGCTTTGTCACCTTCCAATATAACTTGGTAGGCCTAACCATCGCTTGACTAAGCTGGTTAACTGCATAACACATATCTGTTCGCGTGTTCACCAAATACATGAGTGAACCCATAAGCTGCTTATAAACAGTAGCTTCCACTACTATTCCCGAAGTAGCATCCTCCTTCCTCCAGTTACCAGCTAGAGGAGTCTCCATGTGTTTACTTCTCTCCATGCGGAATCTCCTGAGTATCTCATTGGCATACTTGCCTTGAGAAACAAACAACTCCCCTTCTCCCCGCCATACCTCCATGCCAAAAAAGTAATGCATGAGCCCCATGTCCTTCATCTCAAACTCTCTTGCAAGGTCCTCCTTGCAAGATTTGATGAGCTTCTCATCACCTGTCAATATGAGATCATTTACATAAAGTACAACAATCAACAACTTACCTTCCACCACTATGTGATATAGGTTCGCATCTGCTTCACTCTTCATGAAGCCCAAACCAGTGAAGTAGCTATCTATCTTGGTGTACCAAGCACACGGTGCTTTCTTTAGCCCATACAACGCTCTCTTGATTCGACACACATGTGATTCATGGTCCAAGGTTTCAAAACCTTTGGGCTCCTCTATGTACACCTCTTCCTAAAACATTCCATTGAGGAAGGAAGACTTCACATCCATCTGATGGATACTCCAACCCATTTGTGCAGATAGTGCCAAAATAGATCTGATAGATGAGTACCATGCAACAGGAGCAAAGGTCTCATCATAGTCAATCCCCTCTACCTGTGAAAAGCCAAGGGCCACAAATCTGGCCTTATGCTTCTCAACACTACCATCAAACTTAACATCCCTGCGAACCACTTCCATCCGACTGGTTTGCATGTACACCCGATAGTTGTGGGAGTATTAGTGTACCCCACAAAGATCCCCAACTCTGTTGTTGGCTCAAGCTTCTTCTGTGCATCTTTGGTCACATGGAAATAAACCGATGACCCAAAAATCCTGAAGTGACCAACATATGGCCTCTTATCGGAATAAGCTTCCTCTGGTTTTTTACTCTTAAGTATCCGATGTGGACTATGGTTCTGAACATAAATCGCTGTGTTGCATGTCTCAACCCACAAGTGTAGTGGTAGGCCCTGACCATGCAACATCACCCTTGCTACCCCTACTATGCTCCTATTCTTCCTCTCGACAACCCCATTCTATTGAGGGTTATGAGGCGCCGTCAAATCTCGTTTAATCCCTTTCGCTGTACAGAAGTTCTTAAACTCATTGGAGACATATTCTCCACTGTTATCACTTCGTAGAGCTTTAACCTTCTTATCTGACTCTTTCTCGACCGATGCTTTGAATTCAAAAAACTTTTTGAATGTCTGATCCTTTCTCTGCATGAAAATATCCAACATTTACGAGAATAGTCATCTACAAATATAACATAATACCTGTGTTTGGTGATGGATACTATTGAGAATGGTCCACACACATCTGAATGGAATCTCTCCAAAATAGACTCTACTCGACTGTCTCTATCTCCAAAGGAAGACTTGGTGTATTTTCCCAAAGTATAACCCTTGCATGTATCAACATGCTCAAGCGTACCTTTGGGAAGATCGGTAGAGATTTGCTGCAATATCTTCAAAGCCCCATGATACAAGTGGTCCAATCACCCGTGCCACAACTTGCCAACATCTTGGCTCAACATCTTTTCTGCTTTTGAACTCAAAGCAGCACAATCCTCTACCTCTATCTTATAGAGATTCTGAACTTGAATCCCTATCTTCTTTACTTGACCCATGGCTATGTGTTGAAGGAATGCCTTTCCTTTCGAAAGTATCACATCATGGCCTCTATCCTCAAGCACGACAACGTATACCAAGTTCTTCACCAGTCCGGGTACATGCATAACATTCTTCAAGATGAGTGGATCTGCATGCTCCCTCTGAAAAGTAATAGTGCCCACACCAGTAACACTATACTTACCGTCATCACCCATCTCAATATGCATCTTGAGATATTTCTCCTTCAGTTCACTGAATAACTCTTTGTCGCTAGTCATGTGGAAAGAAGCTCCACTGTCTAAGTACCAGACACTTCCCATCATTGAAGACACCATGCATGCAATGAGGGAAAAGTCCAATTCGAATTGGGAGGCCAAAGCCTCACCTGCCGCTCCTCCTGAGGACTTCTCCTTGGACTTCTTCAATGGACAATTTGTAGAAAAGTGACCCATCTTGTGACAATGAAATCATTTTTGTCATGTCCTTCTTCTTACCTCCATGATAAGAATCTGATTTGGAACAAGAAATTTTACCATTCCCCTTCCTTGCCTTAATATCTAACGCACAGTTCTCTTCATCATCAGTATTTAATGAAGATCCATCCTTGGTGTTCCTTCTGATCTCATCCTACATCAAATCTGACCATAGTCGTTCCCAATCTGGCAGCTTCCCCTGACCATTGACAAAGTCCTGATAATTATGCCAACTCTCTCGGAGTCCAAGAAGAGAAAGGCTCACCATATCCTCCTTGGCAACTGTGATTCTAACACTTCCAAGTTCATCCCGACATTGAATGAACTTGGTCAAGCACTTTTAATTGTCTCGCCTTTCTCCATCTTGATTTTACAAAGTTTATCCTTCAGTTCCAACTTCCTTTGATCACTGCTATTCTGATACAAGTCCGTCAATGTTTTCCACATAGCATGCGAAGTTTCCTTGCCATGGAGACTCGAGACAATGTGGTCTCAAAATCCCTCAAGGATTATCTACCTTGCATTCACCACACATTTCTTCCATTCAGCCAAGTTCTGTGCATCCGTAGCTGCTGGCTTGGGGACTTCTTGATCAATGAATTCCTTCAAGCCATTATCTTCTAGCACAACCTCCATCCTATCCCTCCAGGCTATGAAATTCGAGCTGCCTTCCAAGGCATACTCAAGCCTCAACCCATTGAATCCCATTTGTCGATCCTGAAGTATTTATTGCAAATTTGACTTTCACCTGTAACCCAGAAACTTAAAACTTTGAAATCTTCTCTAGAGAGCTGATTTTAAATCAGCGATATCTCCCTCATCCGAACTCCGATTCAGCCGATTTTTTTTTGAATTTGGGTATATTTTTCCAAGGAATCCAAAGATGAATTTTGTTTCTGAAAATTTTCACTTAAATTTCAGATATTCTCTGAAAATTCTTGGCCCAAAAAACAATCTTGCTCCGATACCATGTAGAAAATCCTGTAGATTCACAAGCTAATGCAATTTGCTAAAGAAAGAGACAAGAATATACTTCTACTCTTTATAGCGGAAGCCCATAAACATCGAGCAAACAATAATCAATAGAGGAAGAGAATCAAAGGCATATAACACAATAAATATCCGAGGAAAGACACAACTCAAAACCCCACCATCTGTTTTGTATTAATCCGGAAAATCAAGATGAAATTACAATGCTTATTATCTCTAGAACAATCCCATCACTCGGGAAATTCAATCTCCAACTCATAAGCAAGCTCAAGGCCAAAGCTTAGCCAATTAATAAGCTCTCCAAGTCTCTATTCCAATGTGTAATTCCTATGAAGGATAGCTTGTATTTAAAGGGAAATAAAGCCTCTAAAAATAACGCAATCCCTCAAGGATCAATTCCTGATTGCATGCACGATCAGTGCAACTCAAAAAAATTTAAAAAAAATAGTACACTGTCACTACACTCTAGTCTCAATTGGGTCTTTCTCATAATCGACATGCATGAGTTTCTGAGGGTAAAATCTTCAGTTAACTAGAGTAGCACTAATTAGGTCACTAGTGTCCCAACTGACTGTTTACTCACTATTAGTTGCTGAAACTGATTGGAACTAATTTAACTGGCCTTAACTCAATAAACTGAGTTAACTAATTACAACTCATTCATAACTCTCCTAAACTCCTATAAGTTAGGGAGAACATATACATGTCTTCTAAAAGACTTCCAATTCGAATTTCCTAAATTAATTAAGTTAATTAAACTTAATTAATTATTTTCAAATTTCTATGAGAAAATAATTCTATTTTAATTCACAGTTTAATTCAAGGACAAATTAAACTGAAATTTCTTGTTGCCATTTCTCAACATTCCCAGCCCTCAAAGAATATCAATCCTCTTTCCCACTCTTATCTTGGATTCCCTACACATCCTCAAAGAGTATCGGATGGCAGATGATTACCCAACCCTCCATTATTTCTTCCCAGGTGAAGACAAGAATGTTGTGTCTATCATGTGTCTACATTTCCATTCATGGCCTTCACCTAGACTTACGACTGTTAGTCTTGGTCTAGTGCATGACACATGAAATAGAAAAACACAATTGTCACTCCTTTGTAATTAGGGGTGATCTAATTCAAGCTCCCTCTTGATCAAGGACCTGTTAAAGCTTCCTCTTAGCTAGGGACTCTTCAATACATCAACAACTTCTTCTTCGTGGGTCCTTCAGCTGCTTGATCAACTTCTCTCCTTGATGTCATGAAAGTTAGTTGAGCTTATTTCTTGTAGGGAAATAGTCATTGATCACTTTCCTCCTTAGTTCGTCATGTCATTCCTTTATTCATGGAAAGTGGCCTTCTTCATATCTGGAACCTTCGTCATATGACTACTTCTTTCTCATCATGCTTCTTCCATTCATCACATGAATGCTAGTTGTACTTGTAAGTAGCCCTACATGAACTTATCCAAATATTATTCAATAAATAAAGTATATCATTAAATCAAATCATACCTTACTAGGTGGCTCTTCATCACAACATCTTTTTGTAGGTATCAACATCCTGCACACATATTGACATATCTCCCAATAATATACATTGTCAAGGGTCTTCATCTTTTTCTGACTTTCATCAGAGTCTTCATATATTTCCGAGAGATTTCCTATTCAAATATTCTTGGTCTTCTAGAGGTTGATTGCCTTCATCATGGTTGCATATCTCATGATCTCTTCCTTCCTCACACATTCCATTCCCAACAACTTTTAATCATAGTTTCTTCATTGTAGTCATTCACCTCATACTTCATATGAGGACATATTATGTTGATTTCATCTAGGGTGACATATGCCTTTTTGCATCCTTTTAGAGGAGATCCTTTTCCCTCGATCATGCTTCTTATGATAGAAGTGATGATCTATATTACCTGCAACCATATGACATGACATTATAAAAATTAAATACAAGCATACATACCTCATTTCATTTTTAGGTCATATAGGCTTCTTCCAGAAGCTGCCCTGATTGAAATGTATTCAATCCCTTGATCTTCTTCGTCTCTTATGGCATCATACCATAATCCCATTAATTCCATAAGTTGGAGTCCCTGATGAAACACTTGCTTCCTTTCTTGATTAGTGAATCCTCTGACTAGGATTCTATCAGAGAATTTTTTAGGATCTTGTATATCCTCATATGGCAGATGTTTCCCTTTTGACTTGATGTATGATGAGACTTGTCCTGGATGACTTCTTCCTTTGCTTCAATGTCCAATGAGGTTCCCAAGAGTTATGTCCTTCATGTTTGACTGTCATGGATTTTGTTTTCCATGATTCCCATGGTGATGCCACGAGCTCTTGCTTCTAATTCTTTCATGATGCCACGATGCATCTTAATATCATGACCATATCTAAAGATTTAGGAGCTTATGATAGGACCCCTTTTGTGAGGGAGGCCATCTAATCATAGTGGAGATCTGTTTCTTCCTTTTTTCCTTGGCCCTTTTCTTCAGCTTCCTCCATATTTCTGGCGATATGAACTTCTTTCCATATTCTTTTCATAGCATTGAACCTTATACTATTCTTTTTATTTGAGGACCAAACTTTCCTTTCCTTTCTGCACATGATTGAGTTCTTTAACCTTTTGATGCTTTTATCTGCAACTTATCTTTCTCTATCTAGCATAGAGACCACAAATTGCGGGATGAGGTAACCTTCTTGTTCATTGACATTTGTTACCTTGCTTTTCAATGATGACTACCTTATTATCATCTTTTCGACATCGGGCGGGATAAGAGAGCTTCCTTTGTGATAAAACTGCTTGATAAGATAGCCAAAACTCTTAATTGAGATCTCATGAAGATATTCCTTCATTCTTTGATACCTTTATTTTTGTGTAGGTCTAAGTGATGTGACCTGCTTTACTACAATTTCAGAGAGCATATCTTCTAGAATTTCATATATCTCTCTTTATGTCTCCTCTTCTCCTACATAGGCATGAGAGGACCTTTGAGTGATTTCATATGAATCCTATGAGTCTCTTGTTGCATTCAAACAATGCTTGACCTTCAGAGACCTTTCCATAGACATCAATGAATTTTCTTTTCTATGAGGATTATGACAATCCTCCTTATTCTATGCAAGGACTTTCGATGACTCATCAACCTATAGATCTCCTTGCAATCATGAAGTCATTTTACCAAATTGATTAATGAAAAGTACTTACTTGATTTGTGAAGACAAAATCTTCACCTTGATCATGTTGATGAAGAATATGTATGAGTGCTTCTTCTTGGATGATCTTATTTCAAATGAGAAAGCCTTTCCTCAATAGAAAGGTTGCTCCTTTTCATGAGGATGATTTGTTGCTTCATCAGATGATCTTCTTTTGTAGTGTGGATCAGGATTGCTGTTAGGGTTTCAACTTTCTCCAAGCTGATGTGATCTTTGTTTTGAAGTCCTTCGAGCTACCTTGCTTTGTGGATAACTTGATGAGTGTCTTGATGGCCTTTTGATGATGACTATGGAGACAAGAGCTCTTGCTATTGTAGACTACTTTTTGATCTAGGGTTTGATCAAGATTAGGGTTTGATTATGAAATGTAGATCTTGATGTCCTTCAGCTTGGTTTGATGCCTTGCTAGAAACTTGATCCTTGAATGTCTCTTTTATTCCCTTCCTTCGACTGTAACCATAGCTTTGATACCATGTTGAAGAATTTAGGGCATATGTCATTAGTGATATTCTTTTATGTGATAACTATTTGTGAGGCATTTTATCTTTAGATTATTAGCACAATCTTTTGTTGATTTCATTAGTGTGTGTATTTCTTACTTCATCAAATAGATATCAGAACAAAGAGACAAGAACACAAGAAATTGGCATCCTACCAGGGCCAAAACCTCTCCCTCTTGGAGAGGAAAAGCCACACAAAATTATTCTTATAGAGATTCTTATTGATGAACACAAAGACCACAACCAAACCCTTGACTTACTATGTCACTCCAAGACCAAGACACCAATCCTCTGATTTTTCACTGTAGAGATCATCATTGTTGCTATACTGTTGTTCCTTCAATGAGATCTTCATAATGCCAACTAGTTCACTGTTTCTCTTCCATTTTCAAGATTCTCCTTATCTTATTGAGAATCATGAAAATCATAATTGTCACTATGCAGAGATTGTAACCAGATACGCCGAGAATGTGACTGATATGTTGCATCCAACATATCACATAGCTACGCCAAAAATGTGACTGAGATGTCACGTGACTGTGTTCAATATTTCACAAGACTGTGTTTTGTATGCCAAGGATATATCTCACACGACTGCGTTTGTATTCACAAGACTGTGTTTTGTATGTTATACAACTACCCCGAGACTATATCATGTGATCCTTCTTCGTCACAGGTGTGTCGAGAATATGATACTGAGATTGTTACCATCGAGACAGAGCATCCACCGAAACAAAGAATCCATCGAGATAGTGATAACATTGAGACAGGAGTGTCGAGGTAGTGTTTGTGTGGAGATCATATAAGGATGTCGAGACAGAGTGTCCTCCTCTGTCACTGAAATAGAGTACCCATCGAGATCATATACCGAGATTCTGTCACTGTTTTGTATCATCGAGATCATATATCGAGTATGTCATTGTTTTGTATAACCAAGATACTATATCGAGTATGTCACTGTTTTGTATCACCAAGATACTATCCCTTCTTGTATCATATGAAGTTTCAGAGTGATCCAAGGTTCTATGTCTTCATTGAACACTCTAGCTGCACATATATATAGTTATTTGACCATGTATGCAAGACGACATGAGCCAGTGAACCATTGCATCTTTTTGTTGAGCCAACATGTCATCTATATATACTTTGAAGCTGACTTGACTATATTTCTCATCGTTTTCGTAGGCAGACTTCTTCTTTGGAGGATGGTGCTTGTCTTGGAGGGCTACTTGACACTAGGTTGACCCATGTACATTACATAAATGCTCAAGAAAATCTCTTTAACATGATTTTGACTCTTTGACTTTCCTAGACCTATGGAATGAGCAAGAAACTCATTCATATAATTTACAAAAATATTTTTTTTTTCTTAACAATTACAAAGATCAAAATTACATTGACAAATATCAAACCTAGTTACACTTTTCTTCAAAATTTACTCTACAAAGCATATATATGCAAAGCTTGTGCTACATATGAGGTCGAATCACACTAGCACCAGATTTGAGTTTTATGGACCCAACTTGGGATGTAGTTATGATCAAGTTAGGGCTTGTAGGGACCCTACGGATGTAGCACCACCTCCGAGATTGTTGCCACAACCATCTTAGAGCATGGTATTGTAGACAGAGCTAGAGAAGTTGTCACAACTTGATGCTAAGACCATGCATACCATTGTAGATAACATGCAAAGGACATTGGCCATTGTGCATGTCACATTATGTGGAGAGATGAGCATACTACCTCCATTTCCTCATGACCCACTAGTTCCATTACATGATGATTCATATCTCGAGAGTCTAGGGTGTGACTAGATTTTGTCATATGCATTTATTTGTTGTGATAACATCCATGAAACTTGGAGGGTGCACGACCCATGTGACACATACCAAGTACATATATATGGAACTTTTGACTCTTATTGTCAAATTATACATTATTTGTATTAATAAGTTTGTATGAGATTGCATTTATATTAATAAGTTCATGATAACATGCATAGACAACGCAACTACATGGATGAGCTTTTGAGGTCATCGAAGGAGGCACTTGATCAGCCAGATCATCCTTTTTTAGTGCATGTTTTCATGGCTCAGTCTCCTTCACTTCCACCTCATAACACTCATGTGGAGGAGAGTCACCATATACAACCACATGGACCAAGAGTTGAGGTAAACTTTTTTATTCCTAAGATATTTTCAACATTTTATTTTTTTAAGTTACATGTATGCATGCTAATTAATTTATAGACTAATTTAAATTTGTCTTTTCCATTGTGTACACAGGCTCAAATGCAGAGTGGTGTTAATGTCAAAACTATGTGGATGCATGAATGGGATGTTAGGTATGGAGGCATTAAGCCACATGTAGGGGAGCACAAACCCAGATTGATTAGACCCCCATCCCACCTGATTTCCATTTTCACTCGATTGAACCACAAGCATGGGAGCGCCAAACTAAGATTGATCAAACCCCCATCCCACCTGACTTCCATTTGCACTCAACTGAGCCACAAGTAGGGGACTAATTAAATGCACAGTTAAAAATAATTTATTTCCATATTGTTTGTTTTGTACAAATAATTTTCTAATTAATTTGAATTTTAATGTGTTATATTGTAGTACCGTATTATGGACACTTACTTTGCGCAATGGAACTCACATAAGAGTTCTAGAAGTGATACTTTCTAGAGTGGATCATAGATAGTTTGTATATTTTCAGGCCCATTTCATAGGGCACATTCACATGTGATACAAACTTTGTATATTTTCATACATGGACAGTTTATGGATGCATGAACATTATTTCAGTTTATGGATGCTTATTATTTCAATTTATGGATGTTCATGTAATGTAATTTGTATATATTTTCATATGGACAATTTATTGATACATTCATTATTTCAATTTATGGATGTTTATTAATCTTGTTTATAGATGTTCATTAAATTTCAGTTTATGGATTTGTTAATTATTTCGCTAGTTTAATTTTTTTTCTATAATATAACTTTTATTAAAAAAGATAACAATTTTGATTTCTCGCTTCATAGACTAAGAAAATAAGTACAAACTTGGACTATGATGCAAGTCACTTTTATACTTAAAATGAACTAAAATATATCATGGTTCAATTAAAAAATGCAAATAGGATTTGTTATCACTCAGGTTGTCCCTAAAGCTCCTAAAAGGGATACGGCCGAGGTAACCACAAACCAATCTTTGGACTGTAGGTGCTAGCCCACCTGCAATCAGAGAGGGCTCTCTCTTAATGATTTAGCTTTGTTGATGATGATTTTAGGCTAGTTATTGAGTTCAAGGGGTTTTGTTTTGATTTTGGTGGGATGATTGATGCTTTCAAGTAGAGAGGTAGGTATAGTATGAAAGTTTTAAAACCATTGGGCGTGGAGTCAAGGAGTAGGACTGTTGGTGCGTTTTCTTGGTCACAAGAGAGGAATATGGAGCAAGCTAGCTGCACATGAAACAATGATTCAAGCTAAAAGGATGGAATGAGGGTTGAGGAATGAGAGGCAATTAAGAATCTCTCGTTTAGCTTAACAGAGGGAAGGTGAATGATCTCTATCTAGGAGCAGTAAAGAATTCCTAGATAACTGTCAAACATGAGTGAATTAGGGGAAATATGAGCCAAAGGGAATTCATATTCATTACCAATTCTGATGAAAGCATAAAGAAACAGCAGAAATTGAGCATAGAGTACAGCCAAGCAAGTTCTAAGCTAATCTTTCTTTCTGTTATTTAGATGGTATATCAATGGAAAACAAAGGTAGGAAACACTTATTGAGTGATGTTGCAGCACAAGAATTCTGTATTCATCCTTCAACCATTAAACACACAGCAAACAGTCATTCCTCCAAGCTTTTCAGCAGTCTTTGATTAAATAAAACATCAAGTATACAGAGCAAGTCTCTTATGGAGCAATACAACCAACCAACCCTTTGAACAGTGAATTAGGGTGGTTTATATAGAGAAGAATATCCAAAAATATCTATTACAGCAGACCTAAAACAGGTCTGAGGAAAACGAGTTTTTTAACCTAATATTGTCCTGAAATAAATGCAAGAAAATATCTTCGAGCTGCGCTGGAGGCAGCTGTGTCAAAATGAGTTAATGTGGTGTCCTTGGTGGCTCTGTGCTGTTCATCTAGCCATAACTATGCTTTGGGTTCTGATCCTAGCTCTTGAGTGGCTTTGATTGTGCATTAACTGTGATTTGAGAGTCTTGATGGGCTATCACCGCTTTCTTTGACTTTGTTGGAGGCCATTCAATGTTCACCTGCTTTGGGAAATAAAGATTTCCGTTAAAAACATTTAACTGATACTCTTTGCCACTTCTTTGATATGCTTTGGCACTGAATGTGCGCCTTTTCTCACCACTGTTACTCTTTAAACTATCCCATCGACCTTTTATGGCTGCTGTTCGGCCCTCTGTTGCCTTTAGAACTGTCTTTGCCCCTTTTCCGAACCTATGTGAAGAAATTCCTGTCAATTTTGCGAATTTTGGGCCTGCTGGTAGCCGAGCAATAGGAGGCTTTCCATTTTGACCAGCTTTCCTTAGCGATGCGCGATTAGCGCTAAGCGCTAATCGCACATCAAAAACTGCCTCGGTTTTTCATTCCGGGCTTCTTGTGCTACGATTTTCGCCTTTGGCACTCTTTTTGGTGATGACGTTAGC
Organism: Pinus tabuliformis; assembly: GCA_031772625.1. Classification (NCBI taxonomy): domain Eukaryota; kingdom Viridiplantae; phylum Streptophyta; class Pinopsida; order Pinales; family Pinaceae; genus Pinus; species Pinus tabuliformis. The sequence goes on along the minus strand of CM062811.1, from coordinate 140,629,157 downwards.
ATGACATCAACGATGGGTCCCAGTACGGTGGTGACGTGGCAGGGTGACATCAGCAGTACGGCGGTGACGTGGTGGTATGGTAGGGGTGAGGACATGGTAGTACGGTGGCAGCGACGTGGCAATGACATGGCTCTGACGTAGGAGGGCGGAAGGTGGTATCCGGTTTTCCCCGCACCACCTTTCCACACAGGCGGTAATGGGGGAGGGGCCTCCGAACACACCGTGAGGCTGACACGTGGCGGGGGTACGACGGGGAAACCGCCCATCCCTCGGACGTTAACCTCTGGCGGATCGGGGCGCAGGAATAACCGCCCACCGTTGATCTCGGGCACTGGCCATCGGACGGCTGGCGGGGTAGGCGAGGTAGCGGGACGTTAGGGACGGGACCCGCCCGACATATTTAAATAAAAATGCGCCGAGGGGGTCAAAAAACTTGGTTAATGTGGGTCGCGGGTTAATTTTAATGTTTAACCAAAACTATTAAACATTAGACATTGGGGAAATGACTGCGGAGGTAGAATTATAAGGTTTTGAGGATAAAGGGGTGGGTATAGGTTATTAGCCTAACCAGAGGTTAGACCAATCCCAGGGTTATGACACGGATGGGTTCATAATAGTCCCAGGTGGACTATTATATCCCAGAACTGTATGTACATAGCTATAGTGCTATAGAGGGGATATGTAATATTTTTGGGGTTTTATATAGTTTTTTGTATAATAGGGGATAAGGAAATGATCAAGGGAGCTAGATAGTAGAGTTAGGAGTTAATATGAATTTGTGAGGTGAAGTGTAGGGGAGAGACTAAGTTTGTGAGCTGAAACTTAGACATAGGAAGTGAATGGACTCTAGAGACATGATTTTACACAAGAAATGTGGCTTCTTCTCACTGAAGAAAGTCAAAGCTTGACTTGGTGCTTTACAAAAATGAAGTGATAACAGGACTGGTTGGGCAGATCCCAAGGTCCTCAAGGGGATGTTAGTGAGTGATTTGGGGAATAAGAAGAAGGGGGAGTTAGACATGCCTCGCTTGATCTGATCTAAATGAAAAACTGCATCATAACTGTGATCTGAATAGATATAACACTTGAAAATTGAAATGGATCACATAGCTTGATTCTGCAACCACAAAACTACTTACCTAGCCTACTTACCTAGCATTTTTTCTTCTTTTTTCATGGGTGCACTTGGACTTGCAGACCCTGATTATCCTTTTTTTTCCTTTTTGCTATCCTCCTATCTAAATCTACACTTATTTCTTCCAAGGGCCCAGATTAAGTAGTTGGGCTCCTTTGTTTCTCTACCTATCTACAAATCTGCCAAGATTAAGCCGTTTGGACAGATATTCATTCTCTCTATTCTAAAACAAGAAATTGAAACCTAGGGAAGCCAAGATTAAGCTGTTTGGCCTTCCCTTAACAGAAAATTCTTCAAAAAGGAATAACTCATCAAAATTGGAATACAACAGTGGCATTTAGACTGGCACACTTTCATGGCCTCTTCTTTGGCCTCTTTCTAGAAATATGGAGCATTGCAGCATGCAAAGATGACATATTTGGCATGTAAAAATGTCAATCATGAAAGATGAACACCTGTTGCAACAGGAGGCTAACAGGATTGAAATAAGTTTTAAATTTAATTTTAAAAGATGTCTTCAACTAGTAAACAACAAATAAGTTTTATTGATTTTATTTCTTTTGAGGCCATCTACAGGAGTTTAGTTATAACATGAGAAAGTCATAGGTATTGGAATTTACTATACCAAAAAATAATTAATGATATGTTTATAGATAATTTTATGAACTTTCCTAAATTTACTTGGCTATCCAAATATTTCAATCAATTCCTTATCTTAAAACCTTCAATTAAGAACATTCAAGAAGTAAAATTTTACAAAATAACAATTTTGATTTCTAGTTTCATAGACTTAGGAAATAAGTACAATCTTACTGTGATGCAAGTCACTTTGATACTTAAAATGAACTAAAATATACCATGTACGACAATTTAATATTGAACTTGTAGAAAGTATATTTTAGTGCAATCAATGTAAGTTAATTTAAACAATTAATGATATGTTTCTACAATTTTATGAACTTTCCTAAATTTACTTGGCTATCCAAATATTTCAATCAATTCCTTATATTAAGACCTTTAATTAAGAACATTCGAGAAGTAAATTTTTATAAAATAACAATTTTGATTTCTAGTTTCATAGACTAAGGAAATAAGTACAATTTTACTATGATGCAAGTCACTTTGATACTTAAAATGAACTAAAATATATCATGTACATCAATTTAATATTTAACTTGTAGAAAACGTATTTTAGTGCAATCAATATATGTTAATTTAAATAATTAATTATATGTTTCTATAATTTTATAAACTTTCCTAAATTTACTTGGCTATCCAAGTATTTCCATCAATTCCTTATCTTAAGACCTTCAATTAAGAACATTCAAGAAGTAAAATTTTACAAAATTGCAATTTTGATTTTTAATTTCATAGACTAAGGAAATAAGTACAATCTTGCTATGATGAAAATCACTTTGATACTTAAAATGAAATAAAATATATCATGTACATCAATGTAATATTGAGCATGGAAAGAATTATAAACGTGTTGTCATATTGGCTTGTAGAAAGTGCGTTTTAGTGCACAATCAATGTATGTTAAATTGCAATGATTTTAAAAGATGTCAAGATGTAAACTATAAATAAGTTATATTCGATTTTACTTCTTTTACTTCTTTTGAGATTATCTAAAAGTATATATATATATATATATATATATATATATATATATATATATATATATATATATATTGTTGCACTGTTTACAATCAAATATGAAGCATGTGTGTAACTCTTTCCATGATTTATATCAAACTGACACATATGACATTTATTAATAACATAAAAATATTTCAATGTTGTTCATAACCTAGATAGTTGAATTTTCATTTTAAGTAAAATAATATTATATCAACTTGGTTGTTAGATACTGAAATGGATTTTCTAGAACCCATTATGATGTATATCTATAATATTTCTTCCATGCTCAACATGAATACTATACATGACATTTAAAAAAATATATATATATCAAAAATTTTAATTAAATCTAAATCTAAATCCCTATTGATTCTAAATTTTAATTAAATTTTAGATCTATGGGGTTCACATAAGGATCCTATCCCTAAAAATAAAACCTCCTTGAAATTTGGAAAACTTTAGAAACTTAAGCACCTTAAGGAAACTAAAGCTTATATAAAATATATGTACACCATTATGAATTCATCCTAGACCAGAGGGAAACATTTCTCTATTCAAAATTACAAAATTACAAGAGTATTCAACTGTCACATTTATAAATTACAAAATTCATATGTTGATATCTTATACTAAATTAGATTACATTTAATTTCTATAGGCTCAGCTTCAAGACTTGCCATTTGCATCATATACTCATCTGGCCAATGGATCATAGGAATGGAAGTCTCCGGAATACGTTCGTGGTCTGATTTTGTCATCTTCCATCACCTTGGTTCACCTTTCTTTGTTTTGATTTCTTTGAGACTGATTTGAGTTGTTATGACTAGATGACTATATTGACAAGATATATATTCAAGCATAAAATCTTTATAAATGATGTGATCAACCTATTTTTTAACATTTTCAAAAAAATGGCCCATCACATGCATGTCACCAATTTGGTATGTGAATTGTCCATCTTCATATGGTCGCATCAACCTTCTTTTCACCTGTGTGCATCACATAAAATAGTAGGCTACATTCTCTTTGTTTCATGAGGGGGCAGTGACAAAAAAAACATTGCCTACAACCAAAATACAAAATATTTATTAGTTAAATAGAGAGACCACATACCTTCCCTTACAACGTTAGAGGCTCAATCATGATCAAGTGAAACAATGGCCTCTTCATTGTGAATCTCTTGCCACGTCATAATTAGATGATGTCCCTTTGGATTAAGAGGGACATATTTCCATCCTTTCACATACTTGTGTTTTTCACATTGATTGAGTCTATATCCATCAACGCCAATCCAAAACTCACAAAAACATGTGAGTTTTCTTGTCTCAATGACAAATATTTCCCCCGTGTCTTTACTCCACACTGAGTGTAATTCCCTTTTTCCTTCTATAGTATTACAATACCAAGGAATGGATCTCTTCACCTCACCAAGTTCAACACTCCATAAGAACTTACACATAGGCCTAATAGATTCGTGACCTTCATATCCTAAATGGGATCTTCATCAGTTGACCACCTCTAGTGATGATTTCAGTTGATATGCATCATGACTCATTTGCTAACTCCTAAATTCTCACTTCACACAAACACCTGCACCATCATGCTCACCCTTTCCATGTCCTGTTTCAAAAGAGCTCCAAGAATGTTTATTTTTTATCTTCTTGTTTAGTCAACGCTCAACTAGTAAAAACTATGTGTTCACTTGAATTTCCCTACACAACGATCTGACCATATCTAATGATTTTTGAATGAGATTCTATTTTTTTTTAATGATTCACAAATTAAGTCAAAAAAATGTTACACAAAGAGTGTGTCTTTCTCACTATCATAGTTGATGTAGAAGTGATACTCCTTAACCACATCATGTGACTCGTTAGTGTTATCCCTACCATCAATATTCTATTGTGAATGTCTGTATAGAACATGTACAAATATGGACACTTTGTCTGAGTGATAGTACTCACTCTGATCTTTATATGAGGAGAAAGTGTGTAATTCTCAGCAAAGTATACCACCAATAAGATTTTACCTGGTTGGAATACTTCATGAGAATGTTTAAATTCAGAAGCTTGTGACTTGGACTAGTGTGTGTTTGACATATTTATAGATTTGGTTCTGAAATGCCCCCATGGATTGTGAAATAGGAATCTCATCCTCAACATAGTTGATCCTCCTAGGTGCCAGAGTTGAATAAGATGGTTGATTTCCCTTTGCATACTCATATCACTTCCATGTGATGGTGACATATTACATTCCAGACTAGTTGGGATCAATAGGAAAGTTCCTATGTAATAATGGAAAATCACCGTATTCATTGAATCTTCTCCAACCTATACATATTTTATTGTAAAACAACTCTTCTCGATCCATTCTACACAATATTGATGAAATAAAATCATGCACTATAGAAGGAGAGTCATCGTGACAGCTCTTCATGCAAAATTCAAATAAAGTATCATAATGAAGCTATAATTCAACATGATATAAACAACAACATGTGTCATGGATTGTATTACAACTAATAAAAAATGGTTTCAATTTCTAAAACATTCTTATGGATATCTTCACATGGTGATTGCTTTCCTAAAATTCATTGACCAGTGCAAATTATGTCATTTCTACAATATGCTTAGTGTGATCTCCATAGTCACCTTTAGTTATACGACGTCAAATGACATGCTTTCTATCTATAATAGCATGGGAATCGCTCTCCCAAGGCTCTACCACAAGTTCTTTGATTCCTGTTATAAGTCTGTCTTGGTAGGGTTTCCTAGTGATAAGATCCCAACAAGCAGATTCATCATTTTTATTTACTCGAACCTTGAATTTGGTATGTTTGTGCAATGTCTTTCTCGAGACATGGAGTAATTTTGACATTGTTGCCAACTTTTGTTGTATTGATGTACTTGGTGCAAAAATAAAAGTTGTAATTACCCTACGAGCAACTAAAACATTGGGTTTTCATGATTTTCCAAACATACATAATGCCTTTGATATATTTTCAATGAAATTCATATGTCTCTTTGTGCTTTTAGCATCTTGGACACCCAAAAACTTTATGGCATGTTTTAGTTTATTATGTTTGATCAACCCATGTAGTATCTGAGCTTGTGCAACAACTGAATGTTTATGAAAATATTATCAAATGATGTTATTGACATGATCTCTAACAATGCGAGAAGGGAAAGGATCCCCAAGGTACTATGTTGTGCTTGCATCCAAATTTTCTACAAACCTTCCACCTTTTTCTAAACCATTGCAGCTCCCTATTATCCTATCATCTTGAGAGGGCACAACTTTTCCTTATGGTGGTTGATAAACTTGATAGGGAACATCTGCTTGCTTTGGTGGTTGATTATATTGATGGGGCACATCTTATTCCCGTAGTGATAGTTGATCAACTTGATAGGGAACATCTTGTTTCTCTAGTGATTGATTAGCTTGATAGGGCACATCTTGTTCATCATGTCGTTGATTAGTTTGATAGGGAACATCTTGTTCCTCATGTGGATGATCAATTTCCATCCCTGCATAGTGGAATACAAAATATACTTGTAATTCAAGTGAATCGCCATCATAAGACAAGTGAATAGTAGATCTACACATGTTTATTTAAGAAATAACCATAGGTGGAAGGTCATGATATGATTAGAAAAGTATGCCCCCTATTTTATTTTGAATTTATGGATATTATATCGTAACTTGGTTGGAATGGGGGGGAATTATTGATTATGGGAAATGGGATCATTTGTGAGTTTCATCAAATCTGGGAGATTTAAAGAAGCGAAAAATGGTATCTTGTTGGTGTTAGCCATGATGTAATGACCTTCTGTGTTGGTGTTGGTATTGGTATTGGTGTACCCTATGGGGTAGTATTGGTTGGGGTACCCTATGGGGTGGGATTGGTTGGAGTACCCTACAGGTTAGTGTTTGTATTTCCCTGAGGGTTGGTGGTGGGGGTGCCTTGAGAGGAATTAGATCCCAATAAGGTGGCTCCAATAATGGATGTGCCACTCCTCCCGGTAATGGTGGGAGATCTTGTAGGCACCTAGAGTGACGGGTAACCCTTAGGTCACCTATGGTTCCCTAGTAAGTTTGTGGGAAAATATGGTGATGGGCATTTTCTTTAGGAAAACCAAATGAATTGCATACATAAGACACAAAAAAAAAATGGGAATGAATGAATCTCAGTTGTTGGTTGTCGGTTTTTGACCCAGTACCCCTACCACATGTCAAGAGACAACATGAAGGTTCTTGATAATCCTCCACCTAAGCCTTACCCCCTTCACAAGTTTCTTTCCATGTATTGGATTTTTCACTCGATGATGTAGGATTTTAAGCTCCCTAAAAGACAACTCTATATATTTCAATATGAAAAAAAACCACTGCGATTTATGTTTTTCCTACCCCCGCGGTCCTAGCCTGAGGGGAATTTAGTGTCTTTAGGTTAAGGTAGTTTTTAGAAAGGCTTTACTTAACTTAGGGTGTGCATTAAAATACAAGCTGAAAGAAACTAAGTACAAAGATTCTGGAAAGAGGATATCCTTTATACAAACTTTAAGTGAGCATAGTGTGTGGGGTGAATGTGTGTGCAAGTGAAATTATGAGCATAAAAAGTGTGAATTGATGTGGATATGTGGTGATCCCTTACAATTATGCTAATTACACTATGTTATGCTTGTTCCTTGCAAGAAAATAAATGATGTGTGGATGATGGGCCACTTACTTTTTTCCTAATTATACTATGTGAGTACACAAGGAGATGGAAACTTTAGTGCTTTGAGAAAGGGCTCAGATGCCATCACAGGTTCGCCATAAGGATGCAAGGGAGGTAGTGTCTACTTTCTGTCTTTATTAATACCAACACTACAAGAAAAAAGGTCATTGGTGAGGGCCATGCTTGTGACAGACCATTAAGGTCCATCACCAATGTCGCATATGGTGACGGTCTTTAAAAAAAGCATTGTTGTAAGTGTATATAGTGATGGTCCTTTACGGTTTGTCACGAAAGCTATTTTCAATGACACTTTTGGTGAGGGTTGTTAAAGGATCGTCACTAATTCTCTCTTTGGTGACACTTTTGGTGAGGGTCGTTAAAGGCCCATCACTAATTCTCTCTTTGGTGACACTTCTAGTGACAATCTTTTATTGACCGTCACCAATGATATTTTTGGTTACTTTTGGTGACGGTCAATAAATGTTCATCATCATTTATCATTCCAATGAGTTTTTTATGACGCTTCATGCCTGTGACGGACCTTTAAGGTCCATCACCAATGTCGCATATGGTGACGGTCTTTAAAAAATTGTTGTTGTAAGTGTATATAGTGATGGTCCTTTAAGGTTTGTCACCAAAGCCATTTTCAATGACACTTTTGGTGAGGGTCGTTAATTTCCTATCACTACTTCTCTCTTTGGTGAGGGTCGTTAAAGGCCCATCATTAATTCTCTCTTTGGTGACACTTCGAGTGACGATCTTTTATTGACCCTCACCAATTCTCTTTTTGGTTACTTTTTGTGGTGGTCAAAAAATGTTCGTCATCATTGATCATTCCAATGAGTTTTTGATGATCCTATGTACTTGTTACTATATTTTTTGTCAAAATATAATGATTTAAGACCATTGTTGTGGAGTCTTTTTCATTATGTGTCCAAGGTCATAATGGTTATAATAGCTAGTCAATTTGTTAAGAAGTAATTAGTGTGTATCATTTCCCTCAAGTCATAAGAATATTGTCTTCCTATGAGTCAACACATGATTAATCTCTATTAGGTTTATTATCTAGCAAATTTCCTTTAATTAAAGTTCCACTAGTGTGTACCTAGAACATCTTTGTACCTGGAACATCTTTGTACCTAGAACATCTTTCCATGAGTAGGACGCCAAAGCACATGTTGGCATGCCATAACATAGCATAACACTCCCCTATCATGTGTTGGCATTCCATGTAGTCCCTAGCATGCCCTGGAACTCCTTGGCATAATATTGCATTGACAAAAATTAGCACTTGGAACACATTGGCAATTGGCATGTATTGGAACATATTATGAGTGTGTCTAGCATGCCCCTTTTGAAAAAGATAAAGTCCCGACTTATTAACCCTCTTATGTGTTCATTTCCTTTCATTTTAGCTTGGTTATTCCTTTTGTTGCCTTGAAACTCCTTGATGCATATTGGCATACTTTGGCACCCTGCACATCCTAGCATGTCTTAGCACCTAGAATGCCTTGGCACTATTTGGCACATGTTAGCACACCCCGGAACTACCTAGAACACTCTAGCACTTCTTGACATTCCTTGATATTCCCTGGCATGCCTTACCCATTCTTAGCATACCTTGTCACTCCCTCCTTGGCATGACAACTAGCACTAGTTAACACTCCCCAACACATCCTCATATTCATTCACTTCCATGCATTTTGACCTAGTGCTCCCTTGTGTTGTCCTAATACTCCCTAACACTCCTCAGGATGCATTGGCACTCTCTAGCACACCTTATCACTCATAAGTGAAGAATGAAACTTGTAACCAATGTTATGAAACGCGGAATAAACAATAAATCGATGAGGCAAAAACAGTAAGAGTTTTAATCAAATTGGGGAAAAATCGGAAAAAAATCGGGAAAAAATAAGTGAATTCAATAAATAAAAATATACACATATATTGAATTAAAAAAAAAAAACATTTTTCATTGATATTTAGTAAATCCATGTCCAAACAATTCATAATATCAATATATGTCCAAAATATCATGAATGAATAAGCATCTCATATATTTTATGAGTCCAAACATGATCCAAAGTACTGAGTCATGACTCCTAACTAGTGACTACATAGAACTAGAAGCAACTGCTTCTAAAAGTTTACAAACAACTGCATACTAATTAGAAAAAATTAGTAACTAAGAGTCTAAGACTCTTAAGAGTGAGAACTAGAAGTGATTCCTCCCACTCCTCCGCTTGCTTGACTCTCAAAGTTCTTCAAGTCATGTAGGCTTAAAAGAGGAGCCTCCTCTAATTGGACCCAATCTGCTGCATTTGTAGTTTGCAAATCTATCTCTTCAAGGTATATTGGTGAATGATCCAAACCTATCATTATCATGAGACATTGAAATGTGAATTTAAGTTTGACTTTGAACTTTAAAGTTTAAACTTTAAATTCCAAATCAGATTATGAAACCTTCAAATTCAAGCTCTCACCTAGTATTTTCTTCTTGTGAAGTTGTAGATTGTAATGGAAAAACAAAAGGTCATTTAAGTGCTTTTGTGTTAATCTGTTGCACTTCTTAGAATGTATTTTCTCAAACATGCTCCAGTTGCACTCACAACTTGAAGCACTACATGCTTGGTTTAAGATTCGAATGGCAAATCTCTTCAAATCTGGCGTATCACTACAAAAGTTTTGCCACCAAAGACCTAGCAAGTGGCAAGGGTTCATGAGTAGATGTACTAAATACTAAATAGTAAAAACTTAAAAAGAAAACAAAATTTAATAAAACATTTAACATACAAAATAAAGTTTAAACAAATTTAATGAACTGATAAAGTCTTCAAGACTCAAAGGGTACCTGACAACACCTTAGACCTTTCTCGTATAACACTGGTATAGGAAAATAATTTAGGTGGTGCTCTATAATCCTATAGTTGGGAAAAGACACGACTTTGAAATTATGGATCAGGGAAGCACCTTTCCATGCATGTCATAAGTCCTCTGTGAACCTCCCCATCCTCATTAAATTTGCTCTTATCATAAAAATACTATGGGTTTAAGAAGTACCTAGCAGCATGTAAGGGGGAATGCAATTTCCTATCCCAATGTGCATCAATAATGTCCCAAAGAGGCATATACTTTGCCTCCTCATCCCCATATCTTCTTTTGATGGCCTCCTTTGCGAGATCCATCGCCTCATAAATGTAACCCATAACGAGTTTGTCACCATTAACCATGCTGAAAGTTCAAGCTTTCAAATTTAAATTAATATGAAACATTGAAAATAAAAAGAAGCTTGAAATGAAATTTAAAACATGAAAAAGTTAAAAGACTTGAAGTACCCGAGAACTCTAACAAGGGACTCCATCACAACAATAATCTCTTCGACATCTTTCCAGAAACCATCATTAAACACAAGTGCAACAACTTCAATGCCTTCAAGGGTGTTGGAATGTTTAGATTCCATCCACTCAGGTCGCAAGGACATCCTCTTCAGATTTATCTTTTGCTCAACCACAAATTGCAAAGATATGAAATTTGTTGTAAATCTAGTCACTGCAGGTCAAACAATTTCTTTACCTTCAGTGTATTTTCTCATGGTGTTTAGGACAATAATGTGGTTGTATAGGTATTTGGTTATGGATTTTTCCTTCTCCACAACCTCATGTATTCAATGAAGCTTACTAATGTCCTCTAGCATTAAATCTATACAATGGGCAACACAATAGGTCAAAAAAATAGTGGGGTGCCTAATCTCAAAAAGTCTACCAACAACCATATAATTAGTTGCATTGTCGGTGACAATTTGTACAACATGTTCTTCTCCCACTTCTTGAACGACTTCCTCCATCATTTCAAAAATAAGTTGTGCAATATTAACCTTGTCTGAGGCATCCACTGATTTGAGAAACAGTGTACCTACTGGACAAGATACAAGGAGATTTATTAAAGTTCTATTCCTCTTATCTATCCATCCATCACTCATGATCGTCCACCCTGTTTCTACCCATGATGAACGAAACTAAGATAGCACAAGCATGGAATCTTCAACACTTTCTAATAGCAAATTTGTCCTAATTCTCTCTAATGAAGGAGCTTTTAACCCTGGACCTGCAACAACAACTTCATCAATCATAGCTTTCCAATAGGGACTTATGGCAAAGTGGAAAGGTATGTCATAATAGTACCAAAAGTTAGCAATGGCCTTCTTTGCCTGACTATGGATATTTTTTTTCCAACCAGTGGTATCCAAGGTAGGTTGGGAACCAAGTTTTGTGTGGGGAGAAAAAAAGGTGTTTATGTTTCCACCTCTAATGTTGAATGCAAGAGGATTCATTTGGCCTTGAGTTTGACTTGGACTTGGAGGCATGTGTGGGAAACTGCATTGAGGATTCAATAGAAGGAGATGACAATAGGGTATTGGAAGAAAAATTGTCAACTCCAGGAGTTCCTATTTCTTTTTTTTTGCTTTTCTTTCCTTGCATTATGCTGACTCAACATATCAATGGCCAAGGTTGCTTGGTGTTTGACATTTTCATCAACATTTTTGCAGAGACCTATATCATGGTCGGGTATTTGTGCAAGGTGGTACTTGAATCTATAAATTCCTCCACTACATTTCGCTTTGCAAAATTTACAAAGGAGCTTAGGGTCTCCAAGAATCTTGTCACAATAAGCCCAAGAAAAGTCCTTCTCCCTCGGCATTGTTGTTGTTTTAGACTTGTGTTTATATTGCAGCTTCTGTTTAGATTTGGAGTTGTGCCTTCTATTTAATTTGGCTCCTATAAAATACAATAAAATTAAAAATTAAAAATTCCATATATAACTTCGCAAAAAAGAGGGTTGGTTTTAAAGGATATGAGGTTTTGTTAAGGATCAAAGAGGATTCTGTCCAGAAACACAAGCACATTTCAACCTAATATATCATTATGACCTTGAAACACAATTAGGTATATATGAGGAAATGCTACCTAAAGGAAATATTATCAACATATATTGCATTGTAATCTTGAATTTGCAAGTTTGTTTAGCATAAGACAACTAAACCAATACATCAATAACAATTTTGGAAGAACAAAAATACCCAAAGTTGTGAATGCATGGTTAAAGCCTTTGAAGTCGGCAAGACATCGACCAAGGAAGGAATTCTTGATGACTTGGTCGATGGTTGGTATGAAACCATTTCTTAGTGCATTTTTTCAATATATTTAAGCCCCTTTTATAGGGTTGAAAAGTCATAACCAAAGGAATACACCAAACATTCGATTGCTGAATAGTGAAACTTGAAACTTGCCATTGAAAACGACATTGAAACTTCAATATAATAATATACCTATTATTTAAGCCAAGTTCCAATGTACCTCGATTGTTGAATAGTGAAGCGGCTAATCCTAAAGGTAACACACGTTGAAGGTGACGCACGACTGCCCGAGGGTCGATATGGAGTATGGATAGAGCACACATTGGTGACTGCCCGATATGGAGTCTAGACTTAGGCTCACCTTGGCGGTTCCCCGATATTGAGTCTGGACTGTGTAATAGTGAGTAGTGATTGATTACTGAAGGTCTCGACATATGAGTTTTGGGCCTGAGAAATGAGAAATAAATTTTGGAACGACTGACGTTTAGTTTTTAGCAATGCGGCATACCTAAACTTGAAAAACTCGTGCTCGTCGAGTCAAGGCTGAAAATCGAATAAATTAGAATCAATCACAGGAATCTACTTTAATCGGCAAGTCTCAAGTCAAACTTGCATTAACCATAAGTTAAACTTGGTCAATGTGAGTTTGACTCGCAAATATTTAGATTGGATCATTTGGAGAGCGAGCAGATTCCGACTTGTGATTAATCGCGATTGATCGATAAGTCCTATTTCACTGCTTGTAACTGAAATCTGAACTGAAAATAGGAGATCTTACAATTGAAACTAATTGTGAATTTTCTAAATTGAAATTGGCCCATCAACATCATTTCTATTTGCGGCTGGGTGCGTCAATGGAAGAGATTCATTTTAAATCAGGTTCATGGAGAAAATATTTTATGGAAGATGTTTCTTTTATGTCGAGGAAGACATAGTAATATTTTTTATTAAATTTGAATAACAATAGTATCTACTATGTATCTCCATTATCTCATTACTTTTATCTCCTGTAACTAATACAGAAAGTGGGGTAATAGTGGACATGTAGCATCAAGCTCCACTCCTTTTAATCCAAAGTTCTGCATGCAAACCTTTGTGTCAGTTGCACCACAAAGCCTTCGCTGTAGAGTGTGGAGTTAACACCTACCTCTGCATGAAAAAATCTATACATACCTTTTGACTTGGTTTTTCACCTTTTGTCCATTCGTTGTTTGGAGTCTGGGACAACAGCTCCACATACTTCTTTTCCATACCTCTATGTGAGTGTAACTTTGCACATTTTCTTTGCTTCAACCAATATCAAAAGCATTTGTGAGCTTCTTTCAAGGCATGAATACATGCTTCAATCATGGAAATTAGAAAAGTTTCTAAAGAAAAAAATAACCATGGAGTTATCCTTTTCCATTTCAAATATGTTAGGATTCTATTGAGATTTTTTTAGAGATAATTATTAACTGGCCCTCTACTTTTCCCTTTTCCTTAATATAAACTGTATCTCTTATTACATTTCTAATCAAGAGATTTACATCAAATACTAGATCAAAGGGCCAAGGACTTTTCATAAATGCTTCCTTGTCTAGTAGAAGAATAAATGGTCAACATGTCAGCTTGGCTCCAATTTCTTGGGAATTAATAATTGTTTTGAAAAATGACTACTCTTGTTTGAATCTAGAACTATGCTTAAGCTTTGAAAATGGATTTTCCTCCAAATTGATCTTGGAAAGGTCCTTATTAAAGGCTTCTATATATCTCCTCCACTAGAATGAATGGCTTGTATGTTGAAAAGTATAGCAGAGCTCCCTTATGTATATCCTGATCATCCCATTGTCACCAAGAGCTCCTGCTTTTCCCCAAATTGGACCCAAAACAACATTGAGTACTTAATTATGATCCAGCCTGAGAAATTTTGATTAACACTGCAACTCAAGAGCTATTAAATTTAAAGTGCACTAATATGATTCATCATTCTTTCATTGAATAAGTATATTGTTTTTGAATTTGTCATTTGTGCTTGTAGTATGTGGTACTCACCTTGTTTCACTTGAAAGGGTTGTTATTCTTGGACTATGACAATGCTAGTAAGATTTAGGCCTTTTGTAGTATTTGTACCCCATGATCATTTTTGCAAGATGTATGTCCTATGTGGAAAGAAATAAGCGTTTAGTTATTACCTCCTAAACTAAAGCATTATTTCTTTTATTAGGTGTCATGTAACGTCCTCTACAAATTGAGGACGAATGGGACGTAATATCCTATCCATCCCCATAGACTATAGTCCTCCATAAAGGGGGAAAACCCCAAAATACCCATTGTTGGGCAATTTTTGGGGAAACTGGGCTTAAAAAACCCAAATTTGGGGTTTGGAGTAAGGTTTACTCAATCACTTAAGAATATTAAACCCCTTTGGAAAATCAATAAATAAAGAAGGATTGAATTCATTTTGGATCACCAAGTGTGGATTAATTCATTTGTTCTTGAGCATTAGGTATGATTGTTTTTTACCCCTTCTATCTCTTTTCAATTTGGGTGGTGAAATATTCCACCCTAGTTGACATTCCCTTATTATCTCGATGTTTGAGCACAAGGGTCTCTGGCTGGTCAGCGAATTCTGTTGGATATTGGTCTCTTGTCTTTTTCTGCGCACAAGTTTTCTATTAAAGGTGAATGAATTTGGAGGATAGTGCAAGATAGCTTAGTTCTATTTGAAATACACCTCTCTTGAAGAAAGCAACAAAGTTTTGAGTCCTTAATATCTTGTTCTAGGCAAAGCACTTACCTTAGGCAATGGATTTGTTTCTGGCACCTCGAGTAGTGAAACTCTTTACTTTATTTAGTTTCTGCATGCACAGTTAAAAGGAGAACTTCCCTAGTTATTAATTCTCAGCCTTAGCTAAGGAAGCATGTTTGCATACCTCATATCATATTCACTAGCGGCAGACTTTAATTGTCTTGTCTATCCATGCAAGGAAGGTATATTAAGATTAGGAGTTCAGAAAGTTGAGACATTGTTGCACATGTTTCCAGATTCATTGTACCTTCCAGACTAAAGGAAAAGTGAATAGTAGTGTTTGAATTTTTTAGTTATTTCTTGTTTCAAAGAGTAATAAATAGTGAAGTGATTTGAGTTTCAAATCTGTGTACTTGCGGTTACTTTCTTCAGTGGCATGTGCTTCCCTATTCAGAACAGGGGGTTTTTCTGCAGTATCCAGCCTCCAAAGCTTCTTCAATGCAAACTGAATATCAAATCATGCCCTTGTACTCCAAATCATGTAAGGCATCACCCTAGAGAAGTTCCAAAGTAGACCAATGAGCTTTGACATGCCAACTCCAACCCCATGTCACTATACAAGTGTTGACATCACTGCTACAAAAATTATTCTGAAGTGTTACATCCTACACCAATTCCTAATATGGATGCCCAAAGGGGTTCTAGAATGAGGCTCAACCTTCATTACCACATTTAAGACTTTTCAAAGGGATCAGTCCCATTAAACCATACCAATTTTACACTTTCACAATTTGGCCATGTTCCTATCAATTTATTTTTTGTATTGAAAAGTCTGTCCTATTTTACATGTTTATTAAATTTAGGAACAATTATAGGTCATCTCTAGCAAAATGTCAACAAATTTGTGGGTTAGGTTGGCATTTCTCCAAATACTATCACACATGTATATATAATCACACATTTTCCTTTTTAGATCTTGATTGGTTGAACAAAAAGGTTCGCTGCCTGTGTAATTTTGTCCCATACCTCCACATCAGCACTCATAGATAAAAATATTCTTAATTCTTCATCTGTGTGCACAGTAAGGTCCCTTTTGGTTGCTATTTTTGATGGAGCAACCTCTGACAGTACACCTTTTACCATAGAGATGTTGTTGTTGGATAGAAATCTCCAGAGGAGTCTTACACCAGACATATAAATGGCTATTGTATATCACAATAATAAGCATTAACATATGAAGATGTGCAGACCCTAAACTATGTGCATTCAATCCATTACTTTCTCTTTCAAGACAGATTTCATTCTGCATAGTAGATGTGTTGTGGCACTTGAGTGTGTTCGCATAAAAAATTCTAAGGCCAAACCTGGATTCTCATGTGTCATGGAAATTCAACATATGCCTTGTTCACCTAAGAACTACTTGTAACTCATCTTAGGGTACTCATGTACAATCTCACTGATCCCACTTAACAAGTTACCAAGAGAAGGCTCATCACATCCAACCTTGGTCTAAAACAATTAAGCAATGCAATTTACATCTTGACATGCCATAACACTTGACATGTCTTAGAATGCCTTAGCACTATGTGGCATGCATTAACATCCCCTACATTCCTTGGAATTATTTGACATTCCCTAGCACACTGTGGCACTTCCTGACATGCCTTGGTAGTTTAGCAAACCTTGGCATTGCCTAACATATAACCTTGTCACTCCCTCCTTAACACACCTAGAACTCATTGAAACTCCCTCTCACACACTCTTATTCGTTAATTTCCATGCATTTTGAACTAGTGCTTCCTTATGTTTCCTTGACACTCCCTAGCTCACGCTAGCACCTGACACATCTTGGCCTATCACCTTAACACTCTAGCATTCCTTAGCACTACAAAGTATACCTTCTCACTCTCTCCTTAGCACACCTAGACATCGCTGACACTCTTGGTCACAAACTCTTATTCATTCATTTCCATGAATTTTTACCTAGTTCTCCCTTGTGTTTCCCTAGCACTCCTTATCACTCCTTGACACGTGTTGTTACACCCTAACACCTATGACATCTTGGCATGTCGCCCTAGCCTCTAGCATGCCTTAACATTGCCTAGCATACCTTGTCAATTTGTTCTTATCACAACTAGAACTCACTGAAACTTCTAATCACAAACTCTTGTGTTTCCCTAACACTCCCTAACACTCCTTGGCACACATTGGCACACCATGGCACTTGTCACATCTTAGTAGGATTTCCTAGCACTCTATCATCTAGTGGCACTGCTTATCATACGTCATTGTCACTCCCTCCTTAGCACACCTATAACTTGTTAACACTGCCTATCACACACACACATTCATTCATTTACATGTAATTGAAACGAGTCCTCCCTTGTGTTTCGTTGGCAATCCCTAGCATATGTTGGGGCCACATCCTAGAACCTAGCACACATTGGCATGCCTTAGCACTTGGCATGTCTTGACATGCCTAACATTCCTTGGAACTTTATAACATGTGTTAGCACTTTCTGAAATTCCCTGCACATCTTGGCACTCCCTAGTTTTCATGCCCTCATAGATAACCTTACTTTTTTTGTGACTTGGGAACCCAGCCAAGTCATTAAAAAAATAGTGTTGTGCCTAGACCAAAGTCTCCCTTTGTCTCAAACTGCTTTTTCCATCCTCTTATCACAATTGTAGGATTTCCTCCTACAAGTCCTAATATGAAATTCGCCTAACACACTTCGTCCATGGGACACCTAGAATTCACTGGCACTCCCTGGCATAATCTATTATTCATTCATTTCCATGCACTTTGACCTAGTTCTCCCTTATGATTCCCTGACACTCCAAAACACTCCTTGACATGCATTGACACTATCTGGCATATGTTAGCATGCCTTTTCATTCCTTGGCATGCCATGGCACTCCTTAATTATCATTCCCTCATAACTACCCTTATTTTCTTTTAGACTTAGGAACCCAACCAAGTCCTGCCTCGACTACAACAACTTTACCAAGTTACATTTACTACAACTAGACTATGCCTTGTTCCCCTAATGGACTATAAATCATCTTAGGCTTCTCATGTCCAATATTAACTCATCCCACTTAACAAGTTACCAAGTCAAGGCTCACATCCAACAGTGCCCATAAAACAACTAAGCAACATAGTTTACATCTTCACATGCCATAACATCTGGCACGTATAACAATCCATTGGCACTACATGGCACACATTATCATCCCCTGCATTCCTTGGCATGATTTTCCACTCCCTAATAGACCCTACCACTCCCTAACATGCCCTGACACTCTAGCATGCCTTGGAACTGCCTAGCATATACCCTTGTCACTCCCTCCTTAACACAATTGGAAATTGTTGACACTCCCTATCACACACTCTTATCTATTCATTTCCATGCAATTTGAACTAGTTCTCCCTTGTGTTCTCATGGGACTCCTTGACACACATTGGCACACCCTAGGACTTGGCACATCTTGGCATGTCGCCCTAGCACTCTAGCATTCCTTGGAACTACCTAGCATACCTTGTCACTCCCTCCTTAACACACCTAGAAATCGCTGAAAATCCCTATCACACACTCTTATTCATTCATTTCCATGCATTTGAAACTAGTGCTCCCTTATTTTTCCCTGACACTCCATAACTCTCCCTGGCATGCATTGGCACACCTTAGCACCTAGCACATCTTGTCATGTTTCCCTAGCCTCTAGAATGCCTTAGCACTACCTAGCATACCTTGTCACTCCCTCCTTAGCACACCCTGAAATCACTGACACTTCCTGTCACAAACTCTTAATCGTTCATTTGCATGCATTATTTTCACCTAGTGCTCCCTTGTGTTTCCCTAATGCTCCCTAACACTTCCTAGCACTATTTGGCACACCTTGGCACCTAGCACATATTGGTTTCATGTCACTCTGGCACACTAGAATGACTTAGCGCTGCTTAGCATACCATGTCACTCCCCTCTTACCACACCTAGAACTCATTGACACTCCCTGTCACACACTCTTATTCATTCATTTCCATGCATTTTGACCTAGTGCTCCCTTATGTTTCCCTAGCACTCACTAACACTCACCACACATTGGCACACCTAACTGCAATGAGTTTCACTAACAATCAATCCAAAAACCCTTCCAGAGTCTAGCTAGTTACTTGTTCTTCACTAAGATATTAGGGTTAAGTTTATTGTATAGTGTTCAGTGTGAAAATATTACTAGTTATTTTTATCGCATAGAGTAATTATGATCTTCCCCGTGTACACAAGGATAACTGAGAAGTGTTTCCCATAATCATGCAAGTGGAACTTCAACATGTACATCAGGGTAACCACAAAATATTTATCATATTTACACAATGCAAAGTGATAGGAAAATATTTACATTATATACATGAATGTACTAAAATCAGGACCATTAGCATCATATCTACATATTTACCACAAGACGAGGGTCATTACAACCCCTTAAAAATAGCCATAAGGCCTTCCTCTTTTGTAGCTCCTTGACCACAAGAGTTTAATTGAAAGACACATAGTTCCTTTAAAGATTTGTAGGTTGAGGCAGCCACTTCAAGCCCTTGAACTTAAAGATAATCAAATATTTGCAATTTGTTACAATAATAAGTCCATTATGCACACTCCTCATCTAAGAGTTGGGTAGAGAGGGAGAATACTTGATTGATGCCAACCTTGTAAATGAAAAACTTTGCCTGCTCATTGGTTGGACACTCCACCACTAGTTGACACCACTAACACACACCAAAAGTCCAAGATACCCATAATATGTGCCCTACACCCAAGGGCTTAGACTACTCCTCCATAAAATGTACCTTCAACTTTAGATGTCCCAAAATAGTAATATCCTAACCTTAGCCTATTTGTTAGATTTTTGTAACATTTTCCTTAACTAACATTTGTTTTTAACTATTTAATCCACTTACCATATGCTCTCTCTTGTTTGCACCCACCTAGTATACAAGAACACTTATGTTTTTAATACAACCAAGTTAAGAGGGCATGTTTCTTTCTTACACTTAAATGCTTTCAATACAACGAAGTTAAGAGCACATGTTTCCTTTTCAAATTCCAAAAGTATAACATGTCTATCTCTACAAACTAACAACAAAATCATTGCATAAAAAAGGTAAGCTTAAAATTAGATTATTATTATTATGACAAATACACCAAATATGGAAAAATTGTTTTCAAACACAACCATAAAAAAAGTTTTAGTTTATCAAATACATCTACAAACTTATTAAGCCAACCTAGATCCATCTTAAGCTGGATCTATCAAGCACCGAGAGGGATCCAATCTGTCGATGTGCAAACCTCTTTTTAGGTGCTTGATAGATCCAGTTTAAGATGGATCTAGGCTGGCTATATAATACTATATTTGTATCTACGTGTCTCTTTCTTATTCCCTCTCTCTATCTCACCTCCAAACATACACCCTCTCTCTCCATATCTGTCTCTCTCTCCCTCCCTCTTCCTCTCCGCCTCTCTCTCTTCCCTCTATCTCTCCTCTCTCCATCGCTCCCTAGTCACTCCCTCTCTCTCTCTACCTTTCTCCTTATATGTCTTTCTTCTTCCTTCGCTCTCTCTCCCCCTCTAACTTCATCTCTCTCTCTCCTCTCTCTTAGTCCTCTCTCTCCCTTTCTCTCTCACCTCCCTCTGCTCTCTCTCTCCCTCCTCCATCTTTGTGCCTCCCTCTCTCTCACTTTCCCCTCTCTCCCTATCTTTATCCCCACATATTCTCTCTCTCCCCTCCTCTCTTCTCTCCCTCTCTTTATCCATCTATCCCTTGTCACTCCCTCTCTCTCTCCACCTCTATCTCCCTATGCCTTAGTTCTTTCCTCCCTCTCTCTCCCCCTCCAACTCAATATCTCTCTCTTCCCCTCCAACTCCATATCTCTCTCCCCCTCTCTATTCTTCTCTCTCTCTCCCCTCTCTCTTCCTACCTCCTTCTCTCTGTCTCCCCCCATCACTCTCTCTCTCTCTATCTCTCTCTCTCCATCTTTGTCACTATCTCCCCCCCTCTCTTCCCTTCACTTTGCTTGCTATCATCACTTGGATCCTTAGTTAAGATAGATCTATGTTGGTTCTTACTAATATTTGTATTATATAAATTTCACATCTTTAAATACAAAAGTATTTTCATTTATAATTTTATTAAAACCTTAATTTAATTTATATGGGAATAATTTTAGTAGTCGTGAGGATAAAGGGTTTATATATATCTCAAAACTAATTACAACCCTTTTCCTATTAGCTTCAAGTAAAAAACGTTATAAAATTAAATTAAATTAAAATATTTTTATTGTGAAATAAGTTATGGTTTTTGGGCATGTGGTATTGATAAGGCGTGATATTGGCCCATGGTATTGTAACAAAGCCTATTTACAAGTTAACAATATCCATGGTAAAGTGGGGGTGAATATCGATGGTTAAGAATCTTGTCATATTGTTATAAAATATTTATATTGTGAAATAAGATATGATTTTTTGGCATGTGGTATTGATAAGCCATGGTATTAGCCCATGCTATTGTAACAAAGCGTATTCACAAGTTCATAATATCAATGACAAAGTGTGGGTGAATATCCACGATTAAGAATCTTGTCATATTCTTATAAAATATTTTGATTTTGAAATAAGTTATGTTTTTTGGGAATGTGATATTGATAAGCCATGGTATTGTAACAAAGTCTATTTCCAAGTTAATAATATCCATGGTAAAGTGAGAATGAATATCCATGGTTAAGAATATTTTCATATTGTTATAAAATATTTTGATTGTGAAATAAGTTATGTTTTTAGAGCATGTGGTATTGATAAGCCATAGTATTGGTCCATGGTATTATAACAAAACCAATTTTTTACAAGTTAATAATATCCACCGTAAAGTGGGGGGTGAATATCCATGGTTAAGAATATTGTCATATTGTTATAAAATATTTTGGTTGTGAAATAAGTTATGGTTTTTGGGCTTGAGGTATTGATAAGCCATGGTATTGGCTCATGGTATTGCAACAAAACCTATTCACAAGTTAATAACAAAATCAAAATATAACAAATTGAATTTTATTATTTTTATTATTAATTGAGCCAACATTTAGATTTTTGCACTCATCCCCATACTTTTGACTTTTATTATTATTATTACTATTAACAACGTAAACTTTGAAACGGGAACTGATATTGTTACCTGTTTCGTAGAGATAGCAAAAAATTGACCCGATTTTGAAAAGGGGCAATGCATAACACACATATTTTTTTTAGAGCATAGTTTTTGGCACTTTAAATAACTGATACGATTACTCGTTTTGTAGGGGTAGTAAAAACGTGACTCGATTTTCAAAAGTGGTTAAGCAGAATACACTTCATTTTGTTGGGAGCATATTTTTGACATTTTAAATTTTCTTATGTATCAAATATAAATATTTGTTTTTAAATATTAGTGATTTTCCTGCTGATTTTGAAACGTGTAGATGCAGCATACTATTTTTTAGAGGACTTATTTTTCACACTTTAAAATTTATTATGTCCATTTTTTAAAAATCATGATTACTTAACAAATTTTCAAGTTGTTTTATTTTTCTTTTTTTAAATGTTGATTAGTTAAAAAAACAAATATATATATATATATATATATAGACAAACAAAAAAAATATGTTTGAAAAAAAAAAATTATCTCATAAACCATAAAAGAATTTGGAAAAAAAAACAAAATTATATATATATATATATAAAGTTAGGTAAATAAAAATAGAAAAAAAAAAAAAAAAAAAAAAAAAAAAAAACATTAACAAAAACTACGAAAAGAATCTAAAAACAAACTAGATTAAACAAAAATAGAAAATTAACAAAAAAAAATAAAATTAAAAACTAGTAAAATTAATATTAAAAACATTTAAAAAAAACCAAAAAAACAAAAATAAACTCAAATTATATATATATATATATATATATATATATATATATATATATATATATATATTTTCAAAATATAAGTCTTTTCAAATTTAAAAAAAAAAAAAAAATTAAAAAACATTTTAAACTTATAAAAAAATGTGTTTTTAATTTTAATTTTTTTATTTTTTTTAATTAAACTTTTATTGTTTATTTAAAAACAAACAAATAAAAAAAATTAATTTTTTTTTTTTTTTTAAACAATTTTTTTTTTTTTAATTACTAAATTTTTTTCATATATATATATATATTATTTTATTTTATTTAAATAAAAAAAAATTCTTAATGCCCACAGCCGCGCCACCACTGGGTGGTGGGCAGGCCGTTGGGTGATTTTGAGAATCGCCCAATGGCCCGATCGTCGCATGGTGGTGGCGCGGATGCGGGCGTTAAGAAATTTTTTTTTTTTAAATAAAAACAATTTAAAAAAAAAAGATTGAAATTTTTTTAATAATTTTATTTTATTTTTTAAAAAAAAAAAAAAACAAAATTTTGTTTAAAAAAAAAAATAAATTTTAAATTTTTAAATTTGTTTGTTTTTAAATAAACAATGAAAGTTAAAAAAAAATTAATTATTATTATTATTATTATTATTTTTAAATCAAAAACACATTTTTTTATAAGTTTAAAATGTTTTTTTAATTATTATTATTATTTTTTTTGTTTTTTAATTTGAAAAACATATATTTTTAAAATTTTTTTTTTTTTTTTTTAATAATTTGAGTTTATTTTAAATGTTTTTAATATTAATTTTACTAGTTTTTAATATTTTTTTTGGTTAATTTTCTATTTTTGTTTAATCTAGTTTGTTTGTTTGTTTTTTTTTTCCTAGTTTTTGTTAATGTTTTTTTCAATTCAATTTTTACTTAACTTTATCTATATTTTTTTTCCCATGGGAAAAAGTCGTAATTTCTATTAATATAAAGAAATTACATTTTGTAGATGCCAAATGCATATTCATATGGAGGCTGCGGAGCCTGTCGAGTACACAGTCTATAGATCTAAAGGATTGTCTGGATGTCTCCACGCAGGGAGTCCACAAAATCTGTACTAGTTGTAACTAAAAGTTGATAAAAAATTAAGTCCTGCTCTACGCAGAGAGCAACAAAAAAATACTATATGTTACCAAAAAAAGAGTTGTTACTCATGTCCGAACAGTGGATATATATACATGATAATACAAAAAAACAGAGCTTGTTTATATGAGGGCCTTATAGCCCATTTCCTATAGGATCATCAAAAGGTCTATGATAATGCTGGTAGAAAGTTCCGTCTATCTCCTCCTGTATCAGCTAGTCATTTCCTTGTCTATGCGTTGCCTCTTTGGATAGTTGATCTACGACTAAGTTTTGTTCCCTGTAGATGTGTCGACAGACAAATGATTCAAAAGAAGTAAACAATCTTTTAGCTTCATCTAATATATGCCTCAATGAAAATGCATAGCAATGAGATGCATCATTCAGCCAGTTGCAAACAATTTTAGAATCTCCATATTATTGCAGGTGTCTGCACTGTTTTTGTAATGCAAAGTGAATGATATGTTTTGCTGTGCACAGTTTAGCAAAGTTATTGGTGCCTCTGCCTAGGTTAATTTGGATCTTGTAGCAGTGCGATTCATTGAGGTAAAGGATGGCGCCACCCCCACAGCCTGCTTCCTGAGCAGAGCCATCAAAATATGCCCAGGGCTTAGATTTGTCTATGATTTCAGGTCTGATGATGCGGGGGGGGGCAATGGTTTCCACTTCGGGGAGCAAATCAAATCTGCAATCGTGTGGTGTAAAATGGTAGGCCAATGGGGGGTCTTTAAATTGAAGATGGCCTGGTTACGCACGATCCATAATGCCCAGCATACAAGCAGTGGCATATTAATGAATTTTCCTGAGTGATTTTGACACCAATTGTTCCAAGCATCCATGAGATTGCTCCCTTGCCAGTTTTTTAAGATTGGATAGTGAGAGATGAGGGATTGCCAAAATTCCTTAGCTGTATTGCAATTTAAGAATAGATGCTCTGTACTTTCTTCTTCCTTGCGGCACAAGTGGCACCAGAAGGGACCATAAAATGATCTCTTCATTAGATTGGTCCCGGTAGGGATCTTGTCGAAGAGAATATTCCACATCAATAAGCGTGTGCGAGGTGCTGCCTTGAGCTTCCAGAGCGTTTTCCAGGTTGGGAGGATGTCCTGTGGCTTGAAGGATTCCATGAGCCTTATATAACCTTGTCTCGGGGAGTATACTCCGTGTTTTGCAAAGGCCCAGATTATCTCATCCGGTCCTTCTGTGAGTCTAATATGTGCCTGGGTAAGGGCATCCGTGTAATCCTGCCATTCGTGATGCCACTGAACTGGTATCTCCAAAGCTCGTGCTGATATCCATGCCTGCTGGAGAAAGGAAGAATTGCCGTTGTCGCCAATGTTCTTGATGTGTGTTACTCCTCTGCTGTGTAGATATCTTATAAGGTCTGCAGATAATCTATGGGCATTGTCATAGCCGACCCATGGGTCCAATCCAATTCGAACAGCATTACCTTCCTTTATGCGCCATGTAATTCCTTCACGCAGAAGTGGTAGTGAGCCGATAACCGCTTTCCAGATATTAGATATGTTATGTCTTGTTTCATGCTGCTGACGGAACCAGTCCATTAAATGCATTGGCTTGATGTATTTCACTTGTGCAACTCGGGACCAGAGACTGTTTGTGGTGAGGAGTTGCCACCCGAGCTTGGCCGCTAGTGCTCTGGAGAATAAATCAAGCCTCTTTATGCCCCAACCTCCCCAACTTTTGGGTTTTGCAATGGTGTCCCATTTAACCCAGGAAAATAGCTTCCCCGGTTGGCGTCCTTTCCATAGAAATCTACAACATATACTTTGTAATTGACTCAAAATACCTTTTAGGTATCCAGGCCAAGGTCATCCAGTAGACTGGAGTGGCTTCAATAACTGCTTTAATGAGAATCAATCTACCTGCTCGAGAGAGATATTTGTGATACCATACCTGTAGTCTTTTTTCCACTTTTGCAATGAGCCAAGTCCAGTCAGCAATCCTGTATCCGAGTGGTTTTAGTCTAAAACCCAGGTATTTTATACCTTCTGTCAGGTTCAAAGAGGTGAACAGGAAGCGCTGAGATGCAAAGGTGAACTCATGTTGAGTGCATCCGACTGTAGTAATCGTGGATTTGCTATCGTTTATCATCATTCCTGTAGCTTGTTGAAAAAGAAAGATTAAGTTCTGAAGAGTAGTGGTGTCCCCAATACCGCCATTTAAGAATATCAGAATATCATCAACAAATAATAGATGAGTGAGATAAAAAATTTCAGCGATTTTAATGTCGGTCAGCTGATTTCTATCTCGAGCAGATGTAATAATCCTACTTAGTCCTTCCATAATAAGCAAGAATAGCAGGGGCGAGAGAGGGCATCCCTGTCTGAGGCCCCTCTCCGAAGTGAAAAAGGAAGTAGCTTCGCCATTGAGAAGCACACTGTAGGACACATCAGTGATATAGCTCATTATCCATTTGATATAATCATAGGGAAAACCAAGATGAGTCAACAGTAATCTGATGTAGAGCCAGTTTGTTCTATCGAACGCCTTGGATAGGTCCACCTTTAGAATCATTCCTTTCTGCTTTTTGAGTTGCATTGAATGCATGAGTTCTTGTGCTGTGGCAATAGCTTCGTGAATCTGTCTGTGATGGAGGAAGGCAAATTGCTCTGGAGATATATGACGTGAAAGAATAGGCTTCAGGCGGTTGGCTATGATCTTGTATAGGCAATTACAGAGGGATATGGGTCGGAAATCATTGAAAGAGACAGGATTGTTCGATTTAGGGATAAGTGCAATGAATGTGGATTTGATGGCTGAGGATATTCTACCACTCCTTCTGCAGTTCTCCACAATCTTAAGAAGGTCATTCCCCAGGATTTCAAAAAAAGCAATGTAAAACTCGATGGTCCACCCCTCTGGTCCTGGGCTTTTATCTTTTTTAAACCATTTGATAGTTGCCTCCAATTCATCCATAGTTACTTCCTTCAGTAGATCTTCTGAGTCTTCTTGTAGTACAAACCTGGGGAAATGTTCAGCCACCCTCATGATCTCCATGATGTTTACATCTCTAGGAGCTTTGTAAATACCTCTGAAGTGCTCTGTTGCTAGCCTGGCCAGGTTCTTCTGAGATGAAACTGTCTGCCCCCGCTCATCCCGCAATTCCCAAATAGTATTGATGGTTTTGCGCCCATTGGAAAATTTATGATAAAACTTTGTGTTATCATCTCCCTCAGTGAGCCATATTGCCCTGCTCCTAAGTCTCCAACTTTCTTCTCTTTCCTTCAGAATATGTGAGCGCTTCGCGATGAGGGAGGAGTACTGTTCTTTGCTCTCAGGAGTGGGGAAGGTCCCATCTGATGAGTCCTCATGCGAAGCGATGACTCTTTCAGCCTCCCTCAGAGTATTGTCATCACGGATACGCTTCTGATGTGCCCAGTTTTTAGAGATCCTCTTAAGTTCAGATAATTTCCTGATGAAGCCTTCTGTATGACCCTCATTTTCCATAATAGGGTTGGTCTGCCAATAGTTAGTTACCAACTGTATGTATGAAGGGTCCTTTAACCAAGAGGAATTAAATTTGAAGGGGCTCTTGATCTTATGATTAACATCGGCCATTTCCAAGAAAATTGGTCGATGGTTGGATATGCCACCAGTTCCAACCCATTGACGTATGCGGGGAAGTCTGTTGTGAAGTGACTCCTTGATAAGGAATCTGTCAAGTCTTCTGGCCAAGCTTTGTTCTCCACTGTGGTTGTTTGTCCAGGTATACTGTATTATGGCAGAAGGGATGTCCACCCACTGATGATCCTCCAGTAGATTGGAAATAGTGTCTGATAAGGAGTCTACCTGCGCCAAGTGCCCCCAAGATTCACAGAAACCCAGTGAGAAGTTTAAATCGCCTCCAAGTATAATGTTATCTGCCTGTAGAAATTCAGATTCCAGTAAGGTTCTCCAATAATTGGCTCTGTCAGCACAAGGGCCATAGACATTGATGATGCGGATGTCCATCTCAATGGAATAAGCAAAAATGTCTAATCCAATGAATCCTCTGCCTCCCCAAATATTTCTGATCTCCATTGCTTTGTTACTAATCCCAATAGCTAAACCTCCGGATCTCCCGGACGCATCCAGTGCATGAAAGGTCCAATTGGGCAGCCAGGAGTTGAGAGTATGGATAAGAGGTTCAGCTAAATAGAGGGTTTCTTGAAGAAATATAATATCCAGCTGTGAAGAGATGAGCAGTCTCCTAAGTGCTAGTTTTTTGGTCAAACTAGCAAACCCTCTGCAATTATAGGATATGATCTTCATGTAGGGTGAAAGAGGGGGCCATTCTTCGCTCTAAGGGCCCTGAAAATAGTTTGCTGTCGCCCAAGGGCGACTTCTTCGTCAGCAGTGTGTCTAGCTTTAGTGATGCGAGAGGGTCGGCCACGAGAGTTCTTATGATCTACAGAGGCAGCTTCAGAGTCCAGACCAATGGCATCGAAACCTCTATCCTTCGATCGGGATCGTAGGGAGTATCGGGGAGATACCGGGGGGGAAGGGATGGGGAGAGATGCGAGGGAGGATGATATCAGAGATGGTAGGCAAGGGGATGTCATGGGAGAAGGGAGCGGGAGGGAGCAAATGAGGGAGGATGGAAGGGGATGGCCCCGGGGTTTATGAAAAACCACAGAGGTCAAATGTGCCGATAGTGGAGACGTGCAAATGTGATGAGATGCAATGCCAACAGATATGCATGATACAGGAGGAAAAGGAGAGGGGGATGAAAACAACATACCCGTCGTCGCGATGTCCTCCTGTTCAGTCGCTGAGTGTACTGGAGCAGGCGGTGGAGGAAGAGAAGCTGAGGTTTCTTTAGCAGCTTCAGCATTATCGGGTGGACCTTGGGGATCTCCATCAACATTAGCTTGCTCCTCTTGGTTCTTCTCCGTATTCTGCCTGGGAGGATGGTCCAAGGGATGCTCGGACTCCCCTTCCTGAACATTTTCCCTTCTTTTCCAGAGGAGTGGACAATCCCTGTATAGATGTCCCACTTTGTGACATCTACGGCAACGATACGGGATACCTTCATAGTCGATAATTTGTTTGCGAGCCGTGTCTCTCCATTGAATGGTGATGAACTCTTGTAGTCCTCCCCTGGTATCCAGATTGATAAGAATCTGGGCGTAAGCCATCATGCTAGTGTGCTGGTAGGACTTATCATAGTCCATGTAGGAGCCAATCGCATTGCCAATCCGCCTGAAGATATCTTCTGACCAGTATTGTAGTGGTAGGCCTGGGAGTCGAATCCAAACAGGCCCAATGCCAATCTGCTCTGTCTCGGGGTCGAATAAGGGAGTCCAACGCTTAAGGAGCACCAGGGCATGTTCAAAGTGCCAGTAAGAGGACAAGACCCAATTGGTATGATCAGCACGAGCGAACCTCAATGCAAACCATCCCCTCACGAATGTTTGCACGAAGGGGATGTCCACCCCAAACTTCAGTTGCCCAGGTCTTCAAACGTGCTGCCGAGTAGTTCCAACCTCTGATGCGCCCAACCAGTACCCTGTCTGCAAACTCCATAGTCTCACCCCACTGAATGTCCTCCTCTAGCCTGAGAAAGATGTCCGCCTTTGATTTGAAACACCTGTACTTCTTTTTAAGGCCTAGAGGGGGAGGTAGGTTATGTGGCCGGCCCAGGGGAGGGGCAGTAACAATCGGGGGGGGGAGGGTTCAGGTACGAGGAGGAAGGGTTTTTGTTGCCGCCAGTAACAGGGGGGGACCAGAGAGCGGGGGAACAGTGGTGAAGCTTCCCGACGGAGGACCGAGTGATCCGGAGAAACCGGCTGAGGCAATGGGCAGCGAAGGGGTTAAAAATGGCCGGGAAATGGTACCAGATGCCGAGGGATCTAGACCAGGGTTAGGCTTCAAACAACCGGAAACGAAACCGAGGGTTGCCGGAGAGTGGGGGGGGGGGGGTTGAAAGCGCAGGCCAGGTAGGAGGTACATCCGGGAGGACCATAGGATATGACCTCGACTATTCCCCTAGCGAATACAAAGAGTAGTTTTTGGTGAGGCCAAAATTGTACATACCTTCTGATGTGGAGAAGGAGGAGCGCCAGATGGATACCCCCTCCAGTGGGTCTTCGGAGTAATCAACAGCTTCGAGGTCCTCCATGACGCCAGCTGCTTCTTGGAACGGCGGACACCTCAGATAGTAGTGAAAACTGGAGAAAATGACAGTTCTCAGGATAAACGGACCGAGCTGGGCAGGTAAGTAAAACCGTCGCGGGTTGTCAACCGGGAGATGCGGCACAGAAACCCTTCCTTCTCCCGAAAGGTCAACCAGTTCGAAAGCGATGGAGGTGCGTTAAGCGGTTGAAAGGTGAACGACAGTTGTGCTGAGCAAGTAAACGGAGGTCCGGCGCGGTCTCAGAAAACTGCAGAGGGTTCCTCAAACCCTAACCCAAACCTTCGCGCGCCTTCTCCATCCTCTCTCTTGATGGACTAGGAATGATCTTTCCTTTTTTGTTAACTTTATCTATATATATATATATATATATTTTTTTTTTTATTCCCAAATTCTTTTATGGTTTATGAGATAATTTTTTTTTAACATTTTTTTTTTTTGGTCTTTTTTATATATAATTTTATATTTGTTTTT
This sequence comes from Pinus tabuliformis, assembly GCA_031772625.1. Lineage (NCBI taxonomy): Eukaryota > Viridiplantae > Streptophyta > Pinopsida > Pinales > Pinaceae > Pinus > Pinus tabuliformis. Next base: position 140,598,122 of record CM062811.1, on the reverse strand, counting down.
TAAGTAATCAACATTTTAATCTTAATTTCACTAGTTTTTAAATTTTTTTGTTAATTTTCCGTTTTTTTTAAATCTAGTTTGTTTTTAATTTTCAATTTTTTTTTTAGTTTTTTGTTAATGTTTTTTTAATTTTTCTATTTTTACCTACTTAATTTTATAGCTTTTTTTAATGTTTGTTTGTTCTTTTTTTCCCCAATTTTTTTATGTTTTACATATTTGTTTTTGTTTTTGTTTTTTTTTTTTTTTAATATGTTTTTTTTACTATTTATTTGTTTATAATTTGTAATTTTTTTTTTTAGTTTTTTAGTTTTTATCTTTTATAGGTTAATTCTGTTTTTTTTTTTTTTTTCATAATTGATTTTTTTTGTTTTTTATTTTTATTTTATGTTTTGTTTTTAGTATATATTTTAATTTATGTTTTGTTATTTATTTTTTTTACATTTTTTGTTTTGTGTTTTTTCATTGTTTTAATTTTATTTTTAAATTTTTATTTTTTATTTTTTTTTTTTTTAAGTTTTCATTATTTTTTTGAAATTTTAATGTTTTTCGAGGTCATGATAAAATATTTTATGCCATTATTTCGAAATGTTGAAATTTTACCCTTGAAATTTTTTTTGTTATCACAGCATCATCACTTTTTGTTTTGAGGGTGTTTTTTGCACAAAATTTACCATTGAAAAAAAAATGTTATTCGAACATCAACACTTCGTTTTGAGGGTGTTTTTTGGACAATTTTTGCACAAAAAACTGGTTTTTACCGCCATTTTTAAAACATGTTGAAAATTTACTCTAGAAAGAAAAATGTGTTATTCCAGCATCAACACTTTTTGTTTTTAGCACTATTTTTGATGTTTTTACGGGGTTATTTGGCCAGAGTTCCCATTTTGAGTTTATAGTTCCCGTTTCAAAGTTTACATTATTGATTATTCTTTAACTAAGCCCATATTTAGAATTGTTTACATACTTACATTACACCTACACATCTACTCTATACTCTATAAATATTGTATTTATTGTTTTTTAGGGAGGGAAATTTTAACATTTTTGAAAAAAATCAACTTTAATTTTGATGTAACAAATCCCTCCTGATTCCAAACTTCATTTACTTTCTAAAACAAGTAGTATATTTTCACTTTTCATGGGGCAGAGGGAAAACTAGTAGATATTTTCACTTTTCACAGGGCGGGAGGGAAAACGAGATTGAAGAGAGTTGTGAATTAAATTTTCACTTTTCATAAGGTGGAGGGAGGGAAAACTAGTAGCATATTTTCACTTTTCACAGGGCGGGAGGGAAAACGAGATTGAAGAGAGTTGTGAATTAAGGTTTTACCAATAGCAGATTGATATCGAACCCCACCATTAGATCTTTAATCCATTAATGGCACCCAGGTATGTTTCATTTCTAACCTCGCTGCATTTACACCCCACTTTTAGTCTTCTTCTACACAGGGAGGAGTACACACACCTCAGATCTCTGGTTCAAAATTCACTATTTTTTCATCCTTGCTTTTAAGTTTACAAGTAGCATATTTTCACTTTTCACAGGGCGGGAGGGAAAACAAGATTGAAGAGAGTTTTGAATTAAGGTTTTCCCAGTAGCATACTAATATCGAACCCCACCATTGGATCTTCAATCCATTAATGGTGCCCAGGTATGTTTCATTTCTAACCTTGTTGCATTTTCACCCCACTTTTAGTCTTCTTACACACAAGGAGGATTGGTTCAAAATTCACTATTTTCTTCATCCTTTCTTTTAAGTTTAAGAGTAGCATATTTTCACTTTTCACAGGACAGGAGGGAAAACGAGATTGAAGAGTTGATATCGAACTCCACCATTGGATCTTCAATCCATTAATGGCATCCAGGTGTGTTTCATTTCTAATCTCGCTGCATTTCCACCCCACTTTTAGTCTTCTTCCACACAGGGAGGAGTACACACATCTCAGATCCCCCACCATTGGATCTTCAATCCATTAATGGTGCCTAGGTATGTTTCATTTCTAACGTCAATTTATTTACACCCCACTTTTAGTCTAACCTTGCTGCATTTACACCCCACTTTTAGTCTTCTTCCACACGGGGAGGAGTACACACACCTCAGATCTCTCTGGTTCAAAATTTACTATTTTTTTCATCCTTGCTTTTAAGTTTACGAGTAGCATATTTTCAATTTTCACAGGGTGGGAGGGAAAACGAGATTGAAGAGAGTTGTGAGTTAAGGTTTTACCTCTTCAATCCATTAATGGTGCCCAGGTAAGTTTCATTTCTAACCTTGTTGCATTTCCACCCCACTTTTAGTCTTCTTCCACAAAAGGAGGAATGGTTCAAACTTCACAATTTTTTTCATCATTTCTTTTAAGTTTAAGAGTAGCATATTTTCACTTTTCACATGGTGGGAGGGAAAACGAGGGAACATATGTAAAAGCATATGTATTTTTCCTTCTTTTATGGTTTGTCTCTATGGAGTTGATTTTACTAGGGGTACACCATATGCATCTCAGAATTTCTCTTTAGGAAATCCTATTTTTATTCTTTCCAAGAAAAAATTTCTGGGGAATAACAATGGATGTTTCCCTACATTCATGGATGGCATCCCTGGTAAACCCATTGGCATTGACTAGTGCACCTCACCCAAGGGATTTCAAATAGGGCACCTGCTAGCAGAGAACTAGCCAAAGACCCAGTAACGTTAATGACATTTGGTTGGGCTAATCCCTTGGGCTCAATAAATCATAATCAACTACACTATTTTCCATATTAACATATTGATCCTATTTAACATTTTGTTAGAGTAACCATAACAATCCAAGCCTGTTCCTATTTTTATTTTGGTTTTTAATTCCTTCTTTGGTGTGGTGACAACTTTATATGACTGTATAGATGTTTATTTTTGTCAGAGTATATGTTGAAAAGTAGATGCTCTCTTACATTCTACCTTGTCTATTATGTATTGATGGAGTTCAGTTTCATTAGTTGTGACCAAAGAACTGTGTCAGGCATGTATACAAGGATTCTTGTATCACTATTTATAAACTGAACATTGTCCTTAAACAAGCAAAATAGATCCTTAATGCTACATGTTTGTATCTCAGAGAACTTCCAATCCTAATAAATGAGGTGAAATTTAAGTGTTTCCAGAATCCAAATCTCAGGTTTTGTGAATTCACTCATATATGGTCCTGGAAAAGCGAAGTGAAATTTAATTATTTCCAAATCTTAAGTTCTGTGAATTCACACATATTTGGTGCTGGAATCTTTTGAGCAAACAGGAAGAATTTCTTTTAGTTGCATTCAAATTTTCCAAAAATAATACTAAATTTCTCCCTGACTAAAATTCTCCTTGAAATGGTTTTGGGATTGAAAATTTTGTAAATATTTTTAGGGAAACAATCCAAAATACTTTTTCCACATTAGAGTTTTATAACACTAGGTACTAAAATAGTCTTCTATTTTCCACTGCAAATGTCTGATAGATTCTTCCCAGAAACTGATCAAAAAATTAGGTAGATGCACTGGATGAACTAAATAATTTTTAATGAATAATCACTTAACATAAATGATATATTAGGTTGCATAAATATATAACTTAGAAGCATGAAATGAAGAAGAAATCTCAACGAGATTGAGATATTCTTAATTGAGTTGAATGATGCCATGAATAACTTTGACTAGAGGGTGTTGAAAATGACATAGTTTTGTTCTGGTTGGATAGATTTAGAACTAAAAATCAGCAATTTTCTTGCTTGCATAACTTGGGAAGATTTTTGTATCTCAAGTCTCAACCTTATTGAATAGTATGATTTATGCCTTGCAATGTTGAGATATGTTATGATACCACTTGCTAGTAACCTAAACACTTTGGATGAAAATTTAGTTGTGAATTTTACTTGCAAAAGATATAAGTGTAAATATAGATTAATTGTCCCTTGTGTAGAATTTCCTTGAAATTTTGCTACTGCTTGAATGAATAAATCTGAAACTAATTGTTGCATGAAGACAAAAAATATCTCTATCTATTTGTAGTGGAATAGAACAAAAATAAAACATAGTCACACTATAGCAAAAAAAACAAAATTTTCTAGGGAACCCAATTGGGAAAACCCTCTGCTAGCTGTAGAAATTTAAAATACTATCTATATTAGAATTTGAGACACCTTCTTCAAGACCAAGTTCATCGATGCTTATTTATTTCCATATTCATTTTCATAAGCATTAGGGTTGTTGTCCATCAAATCAGAGTAGCTAGAAAGTGTCTATTTGATTTCAAAAAGCAAATTAGGATCAACTTCATCCAAGAATCCCCTAGAAGGCTCAACAGTAGCAACAAGAAAGGTCTTTTTTTATTTTATTTCATCACATGCATCCATCATAATCACTGATTTGTCTTCATTTCTTTCACATTCATTTTCAATGTTAGATGCAAAAGGTAATTTAGTATGATATAATCCTTAGGTAACCAACCTCAGACATATTGTTGGTTAATTTATGTTGTTTGAAGTTTATTGAGTTTGAGTTTTATCATGAAACTACTAGAAGCATACTAGAATGGGTGAGTTGATTATCTTGATAACAATGTTATGGTTTGATCTAGTCCTTGAAAGGAACTTATAGTTGATGGTCAAAATTTCACATTCCTTTCATTTTTTTATCTTCACATATAACAAATATCTTTATGTTATAGCCTCTAGCTAGATATATACAGTAATTTCCACTCAGAAGTTGGATGCCATCATTTTGGAGCTTGAGCTTACTCAACTTACCTTTGCTTGAGTTGAAAATGTCATTAGATCTCATTATATCATCTATTATAGAGCATGAATCCAATTTACCTTTGTTTCAGTTAAAAATGTAATTAGATCTTGCTATATCATCTTTTGTAGAGAATGAATCCAATTTCTCATTGTCCATTTGCTTGAAGTATAACAAAGCTATTTTAATTCATTAAAACTTACTTTTCATATTCTATTTGCTGATTGTGATTCTGCAGGCCACATCTGCATTGGAAAATGGGCATATTTAATGAAGTGTGGAAGGATAGGGAAGCTTCAGTTATGTCCTTTCAAACTTTCTAAGGTATGTAATAAAATTTAAGAAAAATTCTCCATAGAATGTTGTGCTTTAACTTTTTCTTTTCATAATGGATTATTTATGTGATCTCCCCTCTCTTACACACAACCAAAGTCCAAACATACATGGTTTTTTCGGATATGTGGACAATGGACAGATTTATGCTAACCATTTATCTAGAAATTTACACTGTAAAAGATCAAGCATTTATAGTTGAATATTTCCTTGCCACTAAATTAGAGTTGAAGAGTCGGACTCCTATTTTTCAAGCATATACCTCACTTTTAAATCAATTTATTGCTGACTCTATATAGACCTTCCATGGGAGGGCAAAGAGTGATCACTACCATTGCTTAATCTTTCTGCAGACCAAGTAAATATTCCAAATGTGTATAAATTAGTGGCTCCTCGGAGAATCCAAAGAGTGGCGCTATTGTAGCAACAAGAAATTCGTTTATTTTGAGTTCTTCATTAGTGCATTGATAGTATATTGTTTATTCCATACAATACCTCAACAGTGTATGATCAAATTACAGTTAAGCCTATCATAATATTTTGACTTAGAGTGCGTGTCAAGCTTGCACATCACAATTGTATCATGTAAAGTTTACCTGGGACAAGTTTTGTGGATCTAAGTAGCAAGATACCTGTTGGAATTCAAGAGGAAACAATACTACAAAGTGGGAAAGAGGTTTCACAGTTAACTTGGATTTCACATTATGGATGGAGTCGGTTTGTTGGAAAGATGCTGGATACCCCAACTTCCTTTTTATGACTGAGTGCAAGATTGAATCCTTTGACATATTCCTTGCTCAATTGTCATTAAGTGACGGTTTTCTCAGAAGTGCTACACACCTATAAACTCTACTAGAGTTGTTCTTGAGTCTTTGGAGGTGGTTAGCTTTTCAAAGCACACACGCACAAGAAGAGGAGAAATAATATGCCTGACTAATTTGAAGTTATCTACCTGTGAATAGGGTGTTCCCATTCATAAAACCGACGACTCGCTCTACTTCTTTCTAGTGAACAACTTTGGGACTTGCCATGAATCGTGATACAATTCCAACCCCATAACTATAAATTTCTTATTTAAATCTATAACCAATAGATTAGAATATGCACAAGGAGAACTCCATTCGTATTTCGAAAGAACCTACAATTGACTTGTACCATGCTATTTAATCTTTTCTGTATTTATTCGCATCCTTGGTCTGTGACATAAAGATGAAACAGGATACCTTGCATTTTCTATACTAACACTCCTAAAAAATAATAAAGTATGCCCAAATCTATCATTTCAAATGATCTATGTAGCTCACCTTTTGTTTTTTCAATTATCAAAGTTGTTACCTATATTGATGATAACTTCTACAACCAATACCACAGTGACAATATATGTTATAGTTTTATCCTTGTTTCTCTGAAGGTGTTTCTCTTTCAGTAGAGCAGCAATATACTGTAGTTTCCATTTAGGGGAGAAGTGTACCCAGTAGCAACCTTGGCCTGTGTGCAGATGGGTTGAATGCACATTAGACTCTATCTGTTGTTTTGAAGGTGTTTCTTGTTCAACAATACTTCATCTTAGTAGATACTTTTGTTCTGCACCTTTAGTAGATGCATGCAGTCTTGGGATGCATGTTGTAGATTATAGTTTTCCTATGAGGTTGTAGCAACGATGAAAGAAGTGCATCGATTTTAGGCATATTTAGTATGCTTTTATAGTTTGACATAGATGCTCACTTTTCTTAATTTAGGTCTTTTTCTTAGTTCTATTTTACGCACAGATGTATCTTTAAGAAAAGTGCACAGTAGAGAAGGGTTCTATATTTTGAGTGGGGGACACACTTCTAGGTAGGAGGTACTCTATTCTAGGAAGCTTTTTCCATGCAGGTTAGGTGCTTTATCCGAGAATCCCAAGAGGCACTATTGTAGCAATAAGAAATTCATTTATTTTGAGTTCTTCATTAGTGCATTGATAGTATATTGTTTATTCCATGCAATACCTCAATATTGTATATAACCATATTTAGTATGCTTTTATAGTTTGACTTAGATTCTCACTTTTCTTAATTTAGGTGTTTTTCTTAGTTTTGTTTTATGCACAGATTTATCTTTAAGAAAAGCGCACAATAGAGAAGGGTTCTATATTTTGAGCAAAGGACACACTTCTAGGTAGGAGGTAATCTATTCTAGGAAGCTTTTGCCATGAAGGTTAGGTGCTTTATCCGAGAATCCCAAGAGGTGCTATTGTAGCAATAAGAAATTCATTTATTTTGAGTTCTTCATTAGTGCATTGATAGTATATTGTTTATTCCATGCAATACCTCAATATTTTATGATCAAATTACAATTAATATTGTCATAATATTTTGACTTACCCTCTTTTAGAGGTAAACCAGAGTGTGTGTCAAGTTTGCACGTCACAATTGTATCATGTAGAGTTTACCTGACATGAGTTTTGTGGATCTAAGCAGCCAGATACCTGTTGGAATTCAAGAGGGAATAATAATACAAAGTGGGAAAAAGGTTTTGTAGTTAACCCGCCTTTCACATTATGGTTGAAGTCAGTTTGTTGGCAAGATGCTGGATACCCCAACTTCCTTTTTACGACTGAGTGCAAGATTGAATCCTTCGATATATCCCTCACTCAATTGTCATTAAGCGATGGGTTTTCTCAGAAGTGCTTCACATCTATAAACTTTACGAGAGTTGTTATTGAGTCTTTGGATGTGGTTATCTTTTGAAAGCACACACATACAAGAAGACGAGAAATAATATGCTCGACTAATTTCAAGTTATCTTCGTGCGAATAGGGTGTTCCCTTCCATAAACCTGACGACTCGCTCTACTTCTTTCTAGTGAACAAATTTGGGACTTTTCATGAATTGTGAGACAATTTCAACCCCATAACCATTAGTTTCTTATTTAATGTTGTAACCACTAGATTAGAACCCACACAAGGATAATTCCATTCTCGTTTCAAAATAACTTGCAATAGACTTATACCATGCTATTTAATATTTTATGTATTTCTTCGCATCCTTGGCCTGTGACATAAAGACGCAACAAGTTACCTTTCATTTTCTATACTAACACTCCTAAACAATAATAAAGTATGCCCAAATCTGTCATTTCAAATGATCTATGCATCTCACATTTTGGTTTTTCAATTGTTGAAGTTGTTACCCATATTGATGAGATCATCGATAGCTGAGGCCACAGTGACAATATCTGTTAGAGTTTTATCCGTGTTGCACTAAAGGTGTTTTTCCTTCAGCAACACTACAATACATTGTAGTTTCCATTCAGCAGAGAAGTGTACCCAGTAGTAGCCTTGGTCTGTGTGGAAATGGGTAGAATTCAGAATAGAATTTATCTATTGTTTTGAAGGTGTTTCTCCTTCAATAGTACTTCATCTCAATAGATCCTTTCAATCTACACCTTCAACAAATGCATACAGCCTTGGGGTACATGCTATAGATTCCAGTTTTGCTGTGAGGGTATAGCAACGATGAAAGAATCGCATCGATTTTAGGCATCTTGTTGTTGTTGTATGAAAGCATTCTTGTCTAGTGTTTCCCAAACTTATATAGAGCCATATTTATTATACTTTTATGGTTTGACTTAGATGCTCACTTTTCTTAATTTAGGTGTTTTTCTTAGTACTATTTTATGCACAGATTTATCTTTAAGAAAAGTTTACAGTAGAGAATGGTTCTATATTTTGAGAAAGGGACACTCTTCTAGGTAGGAGGTACTCTATTCTAGGGAGCTTCTGTCATGCATGTTAGGTGCTTTATCCTAGACAGAGTTCCAAGTCCTTTCCTCCTTGACAAAGTCCCTACCAGACTAAATTTTCCAAAAACCCACCTGACCCTACCTATCTAGCCTAAAATCCTTTACATTCCAGTCATCTCTTGGCTATGATTTCATAAAGAGAGCCCTCTCTGGTTTGGTAGGGCTAGCTACCAAACTAAAGGCTTGGTCTGTGGTTACCTCCGTCGATCTCTTCATAAGCCTGGGACATTATGGAGGATAACAGAGGGCATGACAACTAGGGAGTTCCAAGGTGTTCTAGTGAATGTAAGGTTCCCAAGTCATGGAAAAATGCAATTCTAGTTGTGAGGTCATGACTGCCAAGGTGTGTTAGGGAATGCTAGGGCATGCTAAGAAGTGCCAGATAGTATGAAGACATGTCAAACAATCTAAGATGTGCCAAGTGCTAAGGCATGTCAAGATGTACAAGGGTTCCAAGTCCCTCCCTCCTCTTATTCCATAAGATATCCACTTATGACATTTCCTTTGCAATATTTGGTGCATTTGATAGTTATAGGTCATTTATAGGTTATAAATGTCTTCAGAGTTTCACTTCTAATTGAGTATTCAATTAAACATATTGATTATCTTATACATAACTATTTTTCCCTCCACCCAATTTTCATAACTTCAATAACCATTAGGTAGGGAGCTACATCTTCGATGTTGCTTTGCTTGTTTAGTGAAATATCGCTGAGATTTTAATTTATTGAAAGTTGTATAATTTACAATTTATGAAGTTTCAAGGTCTAATTTTAAAAAATATAATTCTTTAAAGGGTGCTAGCTCAATGGAAGAGCACTTGCTTTACAAGCAGGAGGTTGGTGGTTCGATTCCATCGTGCCTTAACATCCATATGGAATGGCGACGATCAATTTTTGGTGATGAAGGCTCTTTTAACCATCACCAATGAGCTTTGGTGACATTTTTCCACCCTCACCAAAAATATGAAATGGTGACGGTCAATGAACGCCACCATATATACGCATCAATAGTGACGACCCTCAAAGGTCCGTAACCATAAATCGTTGTTGTTGATATGAAATGCTGACAATCGTTGTCCGTCATTATAGTCATTATTCGTGATGGACATTGAATGTCACCACAATACCTATACTTCTAGAAATGCGACTTTTGGTGATGGTCAATGAATGTCAAGTCATATATACGCACCAGTAGTGACGACCATTAAAGATCCATCACAATAAATCATTATTGTTCATATGAAATGGTGATGGTCACTATCTGTCATTATAATCAATATTCATGATGGATCTTGAATGTCACCATAATACTTATACTTTTGGCGACGCCACCTTTGGTGACGTTCAGTTTTTGGTGACCGAGGCTATGGTCCATCACCATTTCTCATGTGCAATGGTGATGGTCGCTATTTGTCATTATAAATCATTATTGGTGACGAACTTTGAATGTCACTACAACACCTATACTTTTGGCGACGCCACCTTTGGTGACGTTCAGTTTTTTTTTATGGAGGATATGGTCCATCACCATTGCTTATATGAAATGGTGACGGTCATTTCCATCATTATAAATCATTATTGGTGATGGACTTTGTATGTCACTACAACACCTATACTTTTGGCGATGCTACCTTTGGTGACGTTCAGTTTTTGGTGACGAATGCTCTTTTGACCGTCACCAATGAGCTTATGGTGACATTTTTCGCCCCTCACCAATGTCATTTTTTCTTGTAGTGCAAGTCCTGGTCCTGAAAATAAATGAATGAAATAAAAGTTTTGGTTAGAAAAACAATTAAAAACGATTTGTGGATTTAGGGCCATTTACTTCCCTCCTAGTTAAGCTAGGTGTGGTGTTAATTGGAATGAGAAAAACAAGTAAAAAAGATATGTGTATTAAGGCCACTTAAATACTCCTTGTTTTAGGCTATGTTTGTGTGCAAAATTTCAAAGTAAAATATAAGCAATTACTCTACTTGTAATGGTTAGTAAAGAAAAATTGGCTAGTAGCGATGGTGTGTGCAAGGTGAATATTTCACATACAAGGTGTTTGAATTGAAAGTATGTGAATATGAATTTCATGATCCTTTAATACAATTCCCCTAATTACACTATGTGATGTTTTTTCCTTGCAAAAGAAAAGATGTGTGGATAATGGACCACTTACTTTTCCAAATTATGTTATATGTGAACATATAGGGAGATGGAAAATTAGTACTTTGGGAAACATTATATTTCCATTACCAACTAAATTGAATTATGTAACTTGATTTAATTAAATCTTCCAAAATAACCACACAAATATATGTATACTTACCTAAATTAATATGCATTTTCTTAATATTTACTCAATTTATATATGTTGATGTCTGGAATAAATCAGAGTCACATGAAACCATTATAGATTAAGCATATGAACAAATAAATTTCATCAAACCAAGCCATTGAAATAGCTAAAATTTGTTTCTTATGCATAAATCATTATTTAACTTCAAGGGATGCCACAATTTAGAACACCCTATAGAGAAACATCCATGTAAAAGGATACTAAATTTGCAAACTAGTTAAAGGTATGCAATTTGTAAAATATTTGCAGTTAAATTTATATTTTACGATTTAAATATGATCCTATGTTAATAATGAAAAATTAATTCATTTATATATAAATTTTAATGATATATTATAATTTAAGTGTTTAAAAATTGTCATTTGAAATATGTATTATGTAGTTATAATGTGTGGTATATATTTCTATAAAATACAATATTGAATTTTTTAAATAATTTATTTTAAAATTTTTCCAATATCACAATTCAAAATTGTTAAGATATATTAATCTTCGCAGTTGTCTATAATGAGACTTTTTGGAAGCTTTTCCGGTGCGTTTTTCCGATCAAAATCCGGCAGCAATTTATTGGAATCGCAAGTTTGATAGCTAGTTTCTGCACAATCAAAGTGTCCCAGGGGTTTTTCAGGGTGCTGAATCCAAATATGCAGTTAAAAAACCATTTTAAATAATACAAATCAAGATTTAACCTCAATTTTTTCCACCGGATTCCGTCACCGGAATCTCCAAAAAGTCGCATTATAAACAACTCCTTAATCTTCTTTATATAAAATTATTGTATTTAATCAATTATTTCAGTAAAATGTACCATACTAAAAAAAATTGGAATTGCTTTATTCATTTAATAATGTAAAAAAATAAAAGTCCATGGGGTCTTGGATAAGCGGTGATTGGGTGCTCTGTTAAGGCACTCCTTGATGTGACGTGAATGGTTCAATTCCCTCCCTGATTAGGGTGATATATTAGACATGATGATGATGTAGTCCCACACAAACTTACAAAAAAAATAATGTAAAAAAATAAAGTATTAAATTTGTAAATATATATTTTTTAATATTTTAGATTTTTTAATATATCTAACTCCATCTCTCCATTTACCAAGTGAAGCATTTGACATTTTTCAAAATTAGTTCTTCTTAGCAACAATTTTTTATTTCTTCAAGAGACTATATAAATCCTAAACTAAAAGTGATCTCTACAACAAGGATGGTATTATATTTTTGTTCATATATCTCATTCACCAAACATTTGAATTAAAATCCAATGCCAACTAAAAGGGATTGTGAGAAGAGAAGGAAAGAGAAAATTGATTTAAAAAGAATAGGAGTTAAGAATAAAATTAGAAAAATTGGAGAGTAAATTGTCAATATAAATATTTCCCAAGTAATCTAGTCTCACAAGCAATAATCTCTCTTCACTCTCCCCCCAACACATATTTAAGAAATGAAAAAACTTAGTCATTTGGGCATAGGATTTAAGGATGTGTGATAAAAGTGATCTATTATTAGATATAACCCCAAAATTTTACTAGTGAATCTAAGTTTGAAGCTTTGTTTGATTTCAAAACAAGTCACATTTAACAAGTGAAGCATTTGACCTTTTTCAAAATTAGTTCTTCTTAGAAAAATGTTTTCATTTCTTTAAAATATTATATAAGTGATCCTTATTGCATCAAGGATGGTATTATATTTGTGTTCATAGATATCATTTACCAAACATTTCAATTAAAATACAATGCCAAGTAAAAGGGATTGTGAGAAGAGAATGAAACAGATTCAAGTGATTAGAAAAGAATAGGAGTTAGGAATAAAATTAGAACGTTCAAAGAGTTTATTAAAGAAGCCAAAGAGAGTGGCTCAAAAATGAGAAGAGGATGAAGATATAGCAAATTTGATGAAGAAGATATTGTATAATAATTTGCAAGGTTGTTGAACTAAAGACTAATAGAAATTAAAGTTTAAATTCTTATATAGGAAGTCTAAATACACATTTTAGAGGGAGTTATTACTAACTTAATGATATGGTGAATCTTTTGAATTCCAGAGAACGGGAGATTCTTGAAAAATCAAGCTAGTGATTACCAAATTGAAGGGCCAAGTTTATTTCATGAGAAAAAATATATATATATATCTATAACTTTATACAAATTTAATTGTATAAGATAATTTGTGAATAAAAAACCATACAATACATAAATACACACTCCATGATACAAAAAGGAACCTATTCAAATAGTTTTTAAGTGTGTTAATATTTGAAAGTCTACTATACAAGATCAAATTAGTTGTAAAAATTGTGCTTCATTATAAGCACCATATAATTAGTGTTTTAAAACATGTAACTAAAATTACCATAAAACGATTGTAATAAGAACTTTCTTAATGGAAGAACCTATCATAACTATAGAGAATTTGACAATTACAAACAAAAAGTGGAAGAAATGTGGGATGAGAAGCATGAGAAGGCCAATGAAATTGTTTATAAGGAAACAAAAATAAATCAAGAGATAGAGTTTCTAGTGGATTTAGAGAACAAGGAAGATGCTTCAAGGTCTTGTTAACAATGGATGTACATTGTTATCATTTATGGTGAAGAGGGGCACAAATGATTTGAGTTTTTTTTTGGAGAATGTACATGGAAATTTTAGCACAACTATCAAGTAGGGAACAAGGAGGGGTAAGAGGATTTTAAAAACTATATGTTTCTACAAGGAGCCTTTTTTATGCAAGTGCAAAGATGGATATCCAATGTCTTCTATGTTTTCAATTATTTTTATCAAATGTTGATGAAGTTTAAAACAAGGTTCACAATCACACGTTGAGAAACAACTAGATTAATTTAATCAACATTAGATTACCACAGTCTAAGAAGATTAACATTGTAAATGTTTCTAGCATGTCATCAATACGAGGATGCTAATTTATTTCTTTTGCATTTATTATTTATGAATTCAATATTGATTAATCACATGAGCTTTCTATGGAGCATTATAGTGATATGCAATAATACACTTTTTTTTGTGCAAGCACGAATCTACACTACAGTTTGTATGTCTTTAAAAAACATGTTTTCTTTAAAAAAAAAACAAAACCTTCATGTGAGGATTGAAAGAAGAAACTTGTGAGGTTTTCAAAGGTAGGGATCATCATTTAGGATTCAAGGAACCATTAAATGTTATATATGATGATGGATGTCATGAAAATTTAATGTTGTTATATGTTTAACAAAGAATGTCTTCTCAACAAGCACATTGGCAGGGGGGATATTCTTTCTCCTTCTAGATCTTAACACATTTTCTCACTTCTAACTCTGAAAAGGATATCTAGCATCAATAAAACTAATGTTTATAGGTTTTGGAGTACCTATGTGACAACCATTTTTTTCTAATAGATAAATAAATTGCCATGAATTGTAATTAATGTAAATAATATATGGAAATGTAATGATTTGCTTTGGTTAAATCACATCCTTAGTTTTTGTGGTTTATTCTAAACCATTAAAATTCAAAGGTGGTTCATAATTTGCATGAATTCAAGTGGTTTCAAAAAATTCCAATAAACCATGGTTTCAAGTGGTTTTCAATAATTTGTATGGTTTCAAGTGTTTTTCTTTAGTTGTTGTTAAATCTCAAATTTTAACAACATGGTATTAATTTCAATGTTTATTTTATCTTAGTTCTATTGTTTCATTCTCCATTTTTTTTTCTTGTTTTCAATCATATTTTCTAATGCATACAATATGGAGCAGGTAATATGAAAAGTGAGACAACTTTAACTACATGTATTTGCATGAATTTATTGAATTGTATGATCTTCTTGGTCTTTCAATGCCTGTCGTCTTTTTCTCATCCTTTATTTAGATTTTTCTTGTATTTCCTTTGTGTTATGCTCCTATACCAATAGGTGTCATATTTCATGATTGACTAGTAAAATGCCAAATATGTTCATCCTTTCCATGACGCAAAGATTCCATATTATTAAAAAAAAAATGAAAAGAGGGTATGCCCTAAAAGAAAGATCAAAGGGAAAAAAGAATGAATTGGTCAAAAAGAAAGAAAATGAACCCCAAAGAAAAGACCAGGAAAGTGTGCTAGTCCAAAATGCCACTACTATTCTGTTTTTGCAAAGAATTTCATCATATGCACGTAGTTGACTTTTGTCACACTTAATGGATGGCCAAGTAGCTTAATCTTGGCCAGTTCATGTTTAAATTTCTTGCTTTAGAAATAGAGAATAAAATTTGTCCAAACAGTTCAAGCTTGGCAGATAAGTAGTTAGGTAGAGAAGCAAAGGTGCTCAACAGTTAAATCTGAGCCCCTGGAAGAAATAAGGACAGACTTAAATATGATGGCAGTTAGAAAAAATAAAAGAAGAGAGTAAGGGTTTGCTAGTTTAAATGCACCCAAGGAAAAAGGGAGAAAATGTTAGATACAGTAGGCTGGGTAGGCAGTTTTGATGTTGCAGAAGCAGGTTTATGAGCAATTATGTCTTTTAAAGGTGATTCATCTCATTGGATATCATAAGCACAATGGTAACTATGTGGTCACAGATCAGGTGAAGCATGTCTAACTTCCCCTCACTCTTCTCCCTGAAACATTTACTAACCTCCCCACAAGGACATTGAGATATGCTCAGTGCTCCTAAAACACTTCATTTCATGAAAAAGACTAAGTGAAACTCTGTTTTTACTTGGGATAACAAAGCCACATTTTTTGTGTAAAAATGCTTTTCTTCCATTATGCTAAGTTTTCCAAATGTATAGCTTGGATCCCTTTCATTTCCCTAAACCTAAGTTTTTCACTCTTTAAACTTAGCGCTTTTGGTTCAAAAAAACATCTCCCATATTAACACTCTAACTTTATTATATAAACCCTTATATTTTCCCCATGCCCGTATAATATAAAACATATGAAAACCACAAAAAATTTAAATATCCCGACCCCCGGCTAATTATAGCCATATATCAATGTTTTATGGGATTAATGGTTCATCCGGGGCCATTAACAACCCTGCGCCCACAACCATGGAATTTATTTAACCTTTGGTTAAACAAATAACCAGACCCGCATACCTAACCAAAGGTAATACCCCGCCCACATTAAAAAATGTCGATTTAATGGTGGACCCCGCGCCATAGCCCTCCGCCATATCCCAATCGCCGCCCGCCGTCGGATCATGGCCCCCAGATCGGATGGCCCACATCAATATCGCGAGCCCTCCTCTGCCTGTACTTTAGCGCCTGGGGGATGGTGGTTTTACCACCATACCTTGGGATAGGTGGCGGCCTCTCGCACTACTCGCTGCCCTCCCCTCCAATACCACCTTTGTCCAAAAGCAGTGCGGGGGCCAAACTACTTACCGCCCCCCTCTGCCTCCCTGCTAACATCATCCTCACGTCATCAACTGATGTCACAACCACGTCAGTGCTACGTCAGCTCCACGTCACCCCGCTACACGACAAATTACCACGTCATGCTGACGTCATCTGATCGAAACGCGCCAAAAGCCTGCCAACATCAATTTTTTTGTTAAAAAAGGCGTGAAAACGCCATTTTCACTCATTTTCGTTTATTCCTCTGTGCGACCTATGCATGCCATTTACGTCCAAAGCAGTGTTCAAGCACACAGTCCGCCACCATGCCAAATCAAGCCCGCAGTCCGGTCATTCAGCTCGTCCCGCAACCTGCAATCCGCACAGGGCACTCATAAAAACAGGTATTTACCTAAAATTCGTTCTCAAGCCCCGTGTTTTTTAGCTTTCCTCTGCAAATTTTCCAAAACACCCAAATTTAAGTTAAATTCACCATACTGCCTTCAAAAAGCTCACCAGAACCACTGTTTTTGCCCATTTTTTCCTAAAAACCCTGCAAACTTCGTTTTCCACTGCAAATTTCACTCAGTGAGATAAATTCGAATCACTTCGGTCCGCAATTCCCTGAGAAAAGCCCCAGAACTGTTATTTTACCTATTTTGCCTACACAGACCCAATTTTCAATTGGAAAATCACAGAAAATTGAGCAATGGAAGCTCCAGTGGCCCTGAACATTTCTCCCCTCAATGCACCTCATAAGGACCTGGAGTGGTTACCCTTGGCTGATAGGGATTTTCAAATACAAGACTTAACTAGTGACAAAAACCACCTCCAAGCATTCTGTGAAATTAGGAACAGTCACCTAAGCAAAACTGATCTCTATGGGATATGGGAATCTAATCTGCCCAGATACTATCTCCCCTCAGTAAATGTATTCCCAGATGTAATCTGCCTATGCTGTGCCAATTATGAACCTACTCAAAGAGCAGTTATGACTCCAACTAGAACTGTCCTCTTTCATATAACTCCTGAGTCCATAAATGAGATGTTTCACTTCAAACCTACTAAGCCTCTGGCTCCTCTTTCCATGGGACATTTGCGGGAGGAAGGCTCTAGACTATCCACTGCAGAAATAGGCCGGATTGCCAAGTTATTTATGAGACCAGATTGTCAGCCCAGAGAGCCACCTCCTTTTCACCATGTCTGGTACAATGAAGCTGGAAGTTTCATTATTGATATGATATCCTATGTCCTGGGATTTAAAACAAGTGAATATGTTGATGAGACAATCTTAGCTTTGATGTCCATGTTTATTCCAGGACATCCTCTCGCTGCCAAATTTGACTTTGCTACTTTCATTGTTAACAAGATCCATGACCAATTCATAAATCTAGATAGAGAAGGAGTCTTCAAGTACACATCATATATATATCATCTGTTCTTGTACTATCAAACAGATAGTTTTCAGTTTCCTATAAGAAAATTGGATACTAAAGGAGAGAGGTGGTCTGTGATCTTTTAGACCTCAGTCTTCCATGCAGTCCACAACTCTCCTTACACTTACTGTGAATTCATTGATTTGTTCATACATCCGGTCTCCTCTCTGCTGATGAGAACTCCTCCTCTCAGACTCTCTGGTGACATGCAAAAAATTTTAGAGCTCTCCAAAAGCTACAAAATAGGTGACTGGTACTTCTACCAGAATCACATTGAGATCAGGATATATGGCTGTGAGCTATGCCCTTACAAATTGCCAAAATATGTGCCTATGAGACTGTTTGCTCTTGAATACTTCAGGCAATTTATCAATTCATATTTGTCTCATATTTATGGTGCCAAGAAAAAAGCTTAGCTGAAATTAAGAAACCAGTTAGGCCCCTTCATCATTAACAAAAATGAAGCATGGCAAGATGCTGACAAGATATTGGGTGAACAACTCAAATTAAAAAGGAGCTTTTGGTGGGTACCCTATGACCCGAATGGATTCATCTGTGAAAGAAAAGTAAAAAATAGGTTATCAGCCTATAATCATTGTAGGATCCCTGAAATAGAGCAGTTTTCTAATCAAGATGAGTGGGTAGAGGGCACATTGATAGAAGAACTCACTGAGGAAGAAAAGATGGAACAAGCAATGAAAAATCTTGAAAAGACTCTTAACCTGGACTCTTTTGGACAGGTGTCTTTCAAATTGCCTCAACAAACCGGAGTAGGCACATCATCTGCTGGAACTTCACAGCAACCTGCCCAAGGAAGCACTACACCAGCTACAGGGACATCAAAAGGCAAAGAAGTAATGGATTCAGAACAACACATAATTACAGATCAGCCAGCATCATCAAAGCAACAAGGTCAAGGGAAAAATCCTCCTGTCCAAACCAAAGCGCCACAGGTACCAGCATTACAGACTCCTCTAAATGAGGAAAAGGGCAAGAAAAGGGACCGAGAAGAGACCACACCTGTAAGTGGGCCAGCCTAGCAGCCAAGGGCAAAAAGGCAAAGGATAAATCCTCTACCTAAAGAGGAAATTATTGAGGAAATCATAGAAATTCCAAGAGGCGAGAGGGCAACCAGTCCACAGACATCTCCAGTGGTAGAAAGATCCACCAGCTCTCATGGGCAGCAATTGAAGAAACATCATAGTGTGGAAGTTTCCTCTACAAGGCCACAAAGCAAGCAAGGTTTTGATATCAAAAGAACATTCACGGACATCAAGGCCTAGAATGAGCCAATAAGACTACAACTCTATGATCAGTTTCTCAAGATGACCCCCACCAAACAGTAAAGGTTAATGTCTGCATATGAAATTAAAGAAGGAAAGATGATCTTGAGCCACTTTAAGCCTAAAGTGCAGCAGCCACAGTCAACAGCTAACTACATAAGAACAAATCTATAGGTCCTTGCCAAAGACATTCACCCTATGGACCAGATTAAGTTGCACAAGCAAACTGGAGAGATGGTCTACTCTACATTGGCAGATAAGACAATGTTAGCTCCGAAATTGCAGAACTCATTGAACAACACATCTGCCCAACTAGATTTGGAAAATGCATCTTCTTTAGCCAAGGACAACAGGATAAAGTCCTTGGAAGAGATTATCATTGAGCTGGGACATGATCCCAAGGATGCCAAGGGAATAAAAGCATTGATGAAGAAAAAGGAAGAGGACATTGCTGCCCTCAGGAAACAATTAAAGCTGCCTATTACGATGCATCCACAAACTACAGAGGTTGTGCAAGAAAAAGCAGAGGAGGACATGATGGACATGCCAATGAGAATGAATCAAAGACTAAGCGAGACGAAGCAGGCTTTGGAGAAAGCATTACAAGAAAAGCAAGGAGTGTTGACCTCCCAGCCACCTAAAATAGCTCCAACAGTTACAACTGCTCCTCCCACGGTTGCAACAACAGTGCCTCCCACCGTCCCAACATCAACAACATCAGGTACTTCAACAACAACAGCAACAGGCAGTAGCACTACCATGACCACAGAGGAATTGATAAAGGCCATGGAGGATTTAAAACTCCAAGTATCAGAATTAGAAGAGGCCAAAGAAAACTTGGCAAAGCTAGAAATAAATTATGACAAATCTAAAATGACTGTGGTAGAAAAGACAAGAGAGGTGAAGGCATTAGAGAATAAAGTGAAAGCATTGGAAAAGGAAATCTCTTTAGATAAGCCTCTGGGAGAAATCAAGGGAATCTTGTGGGCTAACATCAGTGAATCCATTAATAATATCTGGATATCTATTCAAATTATATGAGCAGATTGACTTGATAGCAGCAGCCCAGGTGGAAATTTAAAAGGCCAGAAATTTATTGGGACATAAGCCCGAACAGGCCAACAGGCTAATCAATTTTTTGAACACTAAAACCAAGGAAGAACTAGCATCATTGGACATTAGAGACAGGATAGGCACCATCCTAACAATCAAAAGAGTTCTGACCATGAGAACCCTGATGCAAAATTTGGAGAGGAAGAGCCAGGACATGCAAGTGGAGGTAGAATCTTTTGTAGAAAAAATTGCAGTTTTGCAGGAAAGGGGCTTGCCTAGTCTGGTGGGAAGTAATGAACGCCTGCTGAGACAAGCTGAGTACCAGCTTAGGTTGAATAGACATATTGCTGATCAACTAAATGCATCATCAAGTACTCTAGCAAAGAAGACCCTTCCATCTGGCCAAACTCTTTACAGCAACTTGGAAAATCTGTTTTATATTGAGCATGAAGTACAACATCTTTTTACAGTCCAGCCTAACTTCTACAGGTACACAGACATTGATGATACTTTGATAAAGCTGCAAAGACATCAGTTGCCAGAAGAGCAGTGGTGGCAAAGCATGTTGGAAATCTTGTAAGCGGGTTTCAAACTTTTGTTTTTCCGAGAAAACAACAGATATCATAAAGCAGATAAAGGGAACGGGTGAGAGTCTCGCGGGGCTGCATACTATCAAATCAAAATTAAATGCTCCCAAGAAAGCTGAGCCAGCAGCGCGGAATATCAATGGAAACATCCACCGCCCGACTCACCAAGCTTTCGGTCAACGCATCTCACCAACTGAGTGGCCAGCACAACACCACTTACTTCTGCATTTATTTCTTCCTGTTCCCAAGATCCTTTACTTCTCCTGTAGAGTAGGTAGAAGAAGTTATTACTAGATATTATCTCTTTGAGATATTTTGTGAACATTTTTGTACAAATACCTCCCCAAGCGAAGTATTAGGGGTTGGTGATTCATTTTTGGAACTGCGCTGTAACTCTGAAAGCTCTTCTAAATAAAAGTTGCTGGAATGCGTTGTTGTTGAACTCTCTGGATGTGGAATTAATGGCAGAGGACCATGTTACAGAATTCTCGAATTATTTCATGGATCAATAAGTCTTTTTAACTCATGTTTAACAGTTTCTACGTTTTATATATCATCTATGTTCATAATCTTAATAACAGGGAAAAAGAATAACCCAGAACTTGCTTAACTGTACTTTGTGTTCAATCTCTATTATTATTTATGTTTTCTTCAGAATTAGCATAAGCAAGAATTCTTAATTTTTCCTGTTTCCCCTGGTTCTTACATCTTGAATATAGCTAAGGAATTCTTAATTGCTCCTTGGCAATATTCATCCACTTTCCCTCTGTCAACATGATGAAGGATTCTTAATCTCCCTTCACCCCCTGACTCCATCCCACCTGATTCCAGCTTACAATTTGTTCCATGGTTGATTACCTTGCTCTGTAGTACCACCCTCTGTTAAAGAAACCATATCCAGCAGTTCATCCTCATAGAATCCATTAGCTCAATGGACTGAATTTCTCAGATTTACACCCCTGTTCTATTGAATGCCACTATCCAAAAATTAAACAAACCCTTGTACTTCATAACTAGCCTAATATACCTCAAAACAAAGCTAAATCATAAAGAGAGAGCCCTCTCTAGATGCAGATTGGCTAGAACCTGCATCTAAAAGATTGGTCTATGGTTACCTCGGTCGTATTCCCTTTTCTTACAACTTTTGGGGAACAACCTGAGTGATAACATCATTGGCGACTCCACTGGGGAACTGAATGATTGTTTGTTACTGCTGTCTATTTTCTAAAGCTACAGATGGAGCCTAAAGTTAGCCAGGTAGCCTTTGAAACTATTTTTGCTATGCAATTACAGGAGTAAATAAAAGCTGCTTCAGTCTATCTCCAGTCTAGTTTTAGGCTTTGAACAACTGTCTCAAAGACTTGATCAGTTTCCTTGTTTCAAACATATCTGAAGGAAAATTTAAAGCCTCCTATATTTCAAAAGCTTCCTTCAAAATATTGTCAAAAGTTGTGTCCTTCAAAATATTTCAAGAAAAACAAAAATATATTTAGAAGCTGGCTCCAAAGAAGAAAATCCATTACACTAGATCAAATCCAGATCCAAATCCTCCACCTATCTTTGAAAATCCTAATTTGATCCCAAAGAACCTTAGAAGCCAAGATAATCAAGAAAATTCTGCTGATTTAAACCTTGACACACCTCAGCAGAACTCTATCCAAACTGAGCTTACTGCTGGAAAATCACAAGTCCTTTCTGCCATTACTGTTGCTTCACCTAGTTCACCATCAGCACTTCAAAACATCTTTTCCACTCCCCCATCCACAGCATATATTTCCACTGTTATCCCTGTTCTTCCAGCTGTTACATTTATCTCTGTAAATATGGAAAACCGATATGCTCCCCTGCAACTGCCTGCAAATCCAGGGGCTATGCCTCAAGATTATCAAAGCAAAATCACCTATTTTGATGGTACTGGCACCTACACAGCTCAGCAACATACTAAGAAAATGACATATTATTTTGAGAACTATGAAATTGATGCAGACGATGTGAGAATGAAAATCTTTGTTCAGAGTTTAACCGGTGATGTAAGGACCTGGTTTAGGGCACTCCCTGTAAACACTATTGCTGACCCAGATGCCCTTTGTCAAATTTTTTTAAACAGATGGGAAAAGAAGAAAGATCCTTTACACATCCTATCAGAATATGAAAGCTTGAAAAGAGGCCCACAAGAAACTGTTCAAGATTACTGTGCCAGATTTAATAATGTGTACAATGCTATTCCTCATAATCTTAGACCTTCACCAGACTTGGCCTTGATCAAATTCCCTAATGGATTTGATTCTGACATGGATTACCAGCTCAGGGAGAGAGCTCCTCCAAGCTTAGAAGACATGCAGAGCATAGCTGTCAGTGTAGAGGCCAATCTGATTTCTAAACGAGCTCGGGCTAGAGCTGAAAGAAGGACACCTTACAAAGAAGAACTTTCTGCATTTGAACAAAAATTAGATGCAATTATTAAAGGAATGGATAGACTGGGTGATAGAGTAGAAACAATTGAGAGGAAATCCTCTTGGGAGGGTCAACCAAGTAACACCAGAAGAAATCCAAACTTCAGGAAAAATCAGAATCTTAATACTGGGAAGGCTGGTCCTGACCAAAACATTAGACCTCCATTCCAGGAAAACTATGCTGAAGCTTCAACTTCTAGTGAGCCAACAGAGGACACCTAAATTAACTTAATGAGTCTAAACAGTGAACAGCAAATCTTTTTGACCCAGGATGATCAAGAAGCTCACACCTTTAATCAATTTCAAACCAAATCAGGGGACTCATTTGATTTTAGAGAGGGATATGATGCAGCTGTCTATGAGGTCCACAAGCAATATAAATTGAGAAGCATAACAATAGATGTCCCTGAACCCAACAAACAGAAAGATACCAAGCAACCTAGAAAAGCAAAGGTTAATAGCCTCCCTATACAACTCCCTGCTAAAACAGACCTCAACCCAAAAGAACCCATGGTTGAGGACATATCAGATAGCCCACCATCAAGCAGTCAGCCCTCCACTTCCTTTCCTCCAAAATAAAATGCAAAAGAATCTCCTAAAATTAATTTTAAAATAGATTCAGTTCATGGCAGCACTCCTCATCAAGAAAAAAGCATTGAAAACGCAGCAGAAAAAGAAAATCTTGCTGCCCGAAATGCAAAAGTCCAAATGGAAAAACCTTTCAATCTTGAAACCGAAATAAGAAAGTTAAAAATATCAATTCCATTGTCCGAATTGGCTAAACATGATGTCTATAGAGAACAAATCAGCAGATCACTTCAAATTTCAGAAAATAGAGATGCAGTAAATGTCCTAGATGACCAGCCAGAATTAATTTTTGGCCCTGAAGTAAATGGTAAGTCAGTAGATGGAGGTGTTCCTCCTTTCTATGTAAGTCTGAATATTCATGACAAAGTACTTCACAATGCAATGTTTGATTCTGGGGCTTCCCATAATCTAATGCCAAAATCTGTGATGGAAAAGTTGGACCTAGATATCCCAAGGCCATACAAAGACTTGTTCTCTTTTGATTCTAGCCAGGTCAGATGTCTAGGATTAATTAAAGATTTATGTGTATCACTAGTTCAATACCCTACCAAGACAATCTTAATGGATGTAGTGGTAGCTGATATCCCACCAAAATATGGAATGCTTTTGTCCAGATCTTGGGGTGCAAAGCTCCAGGGATATTTACAGTTGGACATTTCCTATGCTACCATCTCAGTCTTTGGCCAACCAAAGAGATTGTACAGGGAAAATTTGATGAAATATGTGGTCAGCAACTAAGAGAAACCCCAAAACTTTCCTATCTATTCCATGCATTCTGATGTGGACTCTTTCATCCTATACAATGCTGAAATTTGCCCCCCAACTGATGTCAAGGTTTTATCATCAGCACAAGGAAAAAGCATAAATGAAGGATCTATTTCCCAAACTTTAGAAATTGCTGAAATAATTGATATAATAGATACACGACGGAAATGTTATGAAACCAGATCAAGAAAAGATAGAAAAGATAGATCAACGCCTTAGAATTCAGCCTCTTCGAGGGGGCAACCTCGTTTACATTACATAAATGAACAATTCTTGGATGATACAAATGACAAAACCTCCTTTCTATATATAGGAGTCTAAGGAGTCACAATATAATCCAACCAACCTAACAATAATAATATAAAGCCACAAAAATAACAATAGAGAGATTCTATGGGGCACAGAAATAACAACATGGGGGTAATAGAGGCACAACAATATAAATAAGGGGTATAACTACAATAGTAATGGGGTAATCACTAGTATTATAGGGACCCAACATGCCCCTCTCCTTCAAAAAAGTGTTGTCCTCAACACTTGAGTAGTTCTGGATACTTCTGCATAAAATTCTCATCCTCCCATGTGGAATCTTCAACAGATAAGTTCTTCCACTTAATAAGATACTCTGAAATTGATCGATTTCGTAGCTGTCGAGTTCTTGTTTCTGTGATTGCTTCTGGTTCCAATATAATTTTTCCTTCCTCATCAAGTTCTGGCAATATTGTTTGAACTGGGAGCTTGTCGCCTATAACCTTCTTTAAACATGAAACATGTAAACTGGGTGCAATCGAGAAGCTGCAGGAAGCTCCAATTTGTATGCCATAGTACCAATCTTTTGCAACACCTTGTACGGACCATAATACTTTGGTGATAATTTATTATCCTTCTTAGCTTGCTTTAGGGACATTTGCTTATATGGTTGTAGCCGTAGGAATACCCAATCACCTACATCAAAACTTCTTTCACTGCGATGTTGATCTGCTTGTTGTTTCATTCTATTTTGTGCCAACACGAGGTTATCCTTTAAGAGTTGGAGGACTTGTTGTTGATGTTCGATGTGATGTTCCACTGCCTGAACCTTAGAATTTTCTCTTAAATATGATGTGATGGATGGTGGTTGATACCCATAAAGTGCCATAAATGGGGTCATTTTTGTTGCTTTATGGAAGGAAGTGTTATACCACCATTCAGCCAGAGGCAACCATTTGACCCATTGTGTCTGTTTATCAGATACAAAGCAACGAAGATATCCTTCCAAACATTTGTTTACTATCTCAGTTTGCCCATCAGATTGAGGATGATAAGATGAGCTATGAGCTAACTGAGTACCAAGACAAGAAAATAATTCTGTCCAAAAATTTCCAGTGAAAATGGGATCTCTGTCACTTACAATAATCTTTGGGTTTCCATGTAGCTTTTGAATTGTTTCCATAAATGCAGTAGAAACTGTACTGGCTTTAAATGGATGTGATAATGCACAAAAGTGTGCATACTTGGTAAGTCTGTCAACTACCACCATGATGACACTCTTTATCTCAGACTTGGGTAAACCTGTGATAAAATCCATTGAAACCTCCTCCCAACGTTGGCTTGGAATGGATAAAGGTTGTAATAGACCCAGTGTCTTAATTGTTTCAACTTTATTTTGTTGGCAAACCAAACATTCCGCCACAAACTTTTGAATATCTGATTTAAGGCCATCCCAAAAAAATTCCTTCTTAACCTTGTGGTAAGTTTTTAAAAATCCTGAGTGCCCTCCTAAGGGAGAAGTGTGCAATTCCATAAGAATCTTTTGTTTTAGCTGGGAATTCTTACAGAGGTATAAGCGATCTTTGTACCATAATGAATCATTTTGCCAGCTAAATGTATCAGATGTACTGGAATCTTGTTGTAGCTTTTGAATAAGTGCCCACACTTCTTCATCATTCTTCCATTCCTCCCTTGCTTCTTTTATCCAATCTGGTTGGATAATAGAAATGGCGCACAACAATGCTTCCACATCCTCATCCTTTCTTGAGAGTGCATCTGCCACCACATTTTGCTTCCCTTTTTTGTAGATGATTTCAAAGTCATAACCCAACATCTTTGTGACCCACTTTTGTTGCTCTTCAGAGGATAATCTTTGTTCTAAAAAGTATTTAAGGCTATCATGATCCGTTTTTACCTTGAAGTGTCTTCCCATTAGGTAGGGTCGCCATTTCTTAAGTGCATGGAGTATTGCCAACATTTCCTTCTCATAAATAGCTTTGCTTAAAAACTTTCCCTTGATTGGACGACTTTCAAAAGCAATGGGTCTTTCATCTTGCATTAGAACAGCACCAATTCCATTTCCTGAAGCATCACATTCCACAATAAAGGTTTTTGTGAAGTCCGGTGTAGCTAAGACCGGTGCTTGGCACATTGCCTCTTTAAGATGTTCAAAGGCCTTTGTTGCTTCCGGAGTCCATGAAAATGCATCTTTCTTCAATAATGTTGTTAGAGGTGCTGCTATTCTCCCATAATTCTTAACAAACTTGCGATAATACCCTGTCAACCCAAGAAATCCTCGCAGATGCTTTATGGATGTGGGGATTTTCCATTCCTTAATGGCTTTAATTTTGCTAGGGTCTACCTTAACTCCTTCATGAGATACAATATGACCCAAATATTCCACCTCCTGGACTCCAAAGAAACATTTGGATCTTTTTGCATATAATTGTTTCTCCTCCAATAGTTGTAGCACCCTGTCAACATGTTCAACATGATCCTTCCAAGACTTGCTGTAGATTAGTATATCATCAAAAAATACTAACACAAATTTTCTAAGGAATGGTTTGAAAATTGAATTCATCAAACCTTGAAATGTTGAAGGTGCATTGGTAAGGCCAAAAGGCATGACCAAAAATTCATAATGACCCTCATGAGTTCTAAATGCCGTTTTCGGAATGTCTTCAATCTTCATTCTGATTTGATGATATCTCGAACGAAGATCCAACTTGGTGAAGTAAATTGATCCATGCAATTCATCCAGTAATTCATCAATGACAGGAATGGGGAACTTATCTTTAATAGTGAGCTTGTTGAGCTCCCTATAATCCGGACACATGCGCCATGATCCATCCTTCTTGTGCACCAATACTACTGGAGCAGAGAAAGAACTTTGACTTGGTTGAATTATACCAGCCTCTAGCATTTCTGCAACCATACGTTCAATTTCACTTTTTTGGACATAGGGATATCTGTACGGCCTGATGTTTGGAGGAACACTTCCTGGAATCAGATGAATAGCATGATCATGATCACGCATAGGTGGGAGACCTTTGGGAGTCTCAAATACCTTGGAATGATTGTCCAGGACTTTTTGGAGATCTGGAGAAATAGATGATTCCGATGTGGAAACATCTAGCGAACATAATTGTGCAATTACACCTCTTTGCTCCTTTTTTAGAAGCTTTGTCATACCATTAGAGCTGATTATCTTTCCTGGTTTCCCTGCAATACCCCTTAATTCAACTTCCTTTCCTTCCGTAGAAAATTTGATGAAAAGTTCTTGAAAATTAAAAGCTATTGTACCCAAGGATTGTAGCCATTGGACTCCTAGTACAACATCAACACCTCCCATTGGAATGGAAAGCATTGGGCTAGTCAATACATATTCTCCCATGGATAGCTTGATATTATGGCACCTTCCAGAGAAATTTATTGTTCCTCCATTTGCAATCATCACTTGACACTCTGGTGCTGGATATAGGAAGCAATTCAATTCTTTTGCTACCCTACAATGAATAAAATTGTGGGTGCTTCCTGAATCAATCAACACTATTACCTTTTTCTTCTTGATTTGTCCTTCTATCTTGATGGTTTGAGGAGTGGTAATTCCCGCCAATGCATTACAAGATATGGTCGGATTTATTTTTTCTTCATCTAGGCTTTGTTCCTGGAGTATATCTTCTTCTTTTGACCTTTCTTGCTCCTTTTCTTCTTCCTCTTCACAATCTATGTAGAATAATTTCTTCTCAGCACACTTATGACCTTTAGTGTATTTGCTATCACAACTGTAACAAAGCCCTTTTGCTCTTTTTTCTTCCAATTGTTGTGGTGTCAACCTTATAGGTTGTGGAAGACTAGGGGCAACAACACTTCCGTCTTTATAGTTGTGAGTGGTATGCTTCCTGGTTGCCATAATTTTGCTTTCCATTTTTCTTGCTAACCTGAATGCCTTCTCTAATGAATCAGGTTCCCAAAGGCGAACATCATGTTGGATATTATCCTTTAAAGACCCTATGAACACATCAATCCTATGCTCCTCTGGAATATCTTTTACCCTTATGTTCAATTTTTGGAACTCCTCAATGTGCTCCATTACTGAACCCTTTTGTTTGAGACTTATCAATTGGCTAAAAAAAGTGTTGCTTTTTGTATCTTCATAATGTGCTATCAATTCTTCCATAAAAATTGCCCAAGTGATAAATTGTTTACGAGAGCAAAGCCATTGATACCATACAAACTGATTTGGTTCCAAATATACAGTTGCCATACGTACCTTTTGTGTGTTTTGCACATTATTGAGATCGAAGAACTGCTCCATCTGTAATATCCATGTGGCGGGATCCTTGCCATCAAACTTCCTCATATCGATTTTTGGAATATGGTGGGTCTTCGATCCAACATTAGAGTCTATGGAATCATGATTAACATTACTTTTGTTCACATCATGAGTTTCCTTTATAACCTTTTCACCATTAGTAAGTATTTCTTGTAGAAAATTTGTCAAATCTGTCTTCAAATCTGCCATGTCTGTCTTCAAATCTGTCTTCAAATCTGCCGTGTCTCTCTTCAAATCTGTCTTCGAATCATCCATCTTAGCTTCCATGCCCTTTATCTTAGATTCCACACCATTTATCTTAGCTTCTGTTCGCTTTTGTGAGCGTGACATTTGTTGCACTTGTTTTTGTAATTTTGATATATCATGTAGCATTTCTTCCTCTTCTTCATGAGTCATGCTAAAGCTTTCAGGTTCCTTACTAGGTGTTTGCATTTTCTTTCCTCGGGGCATCAGTTACCGATAATAATGCTTTACTATGCCCTTTGAATTCTGTTAAACCAAGCTTACACAAAAATTAAAAAAAAACTACACACCTTTTTTCACTTTATAGAAGCCTGATATTGAATATGATGTATCTCTGTAATTTCGGATCATCCAATACTGAAATTGCGACCTATAGTAGCCTTCTGCGTCCTCTTTCCAATGCCACAAGTCTGACCCAAATTGGATCCTCCAAGGAAGAGTTATGTGAAATCTCCCACATTGACTTGCTTTTAGACTAGTTCAGTAGAGTGAACTTGTACGACGTGCCACGAGTCACAGTTTCAACCTTTGGATCTGAAACATGCATACAAGAAACTACAGTCCATCATATTTTTGTACCTTCTTACGAAATTTCAATCCAATCCCCAGAGAGAAAGTTATGACGATTTTCCCCAGGTCACCTGTTTTGAATGTAATTCAGGAGTCTGCAAAAAGACCAACTTCCTCAGATCATATCTCCGCAAATATCGTGCGAAAAGCTCTGAAATTCGGACCCAAGGTTCACCACGATTTCTTCTCAAATGGGTTTTTTTTGCGACTTCTGAAACGTCACAAAAAAAAAGTTATAGTGAAAATTCCACGATGACCTGTTTGGAGCAGCGAAACCCTAGAATCCAAATCTCTGATACCAAATGTTATGAAACCAGCTCAAGAAAAGATAGAAAAGATAGATCAACGCCTTAGAATTCAGCCTCTTCGAGGGGGCAACCTCCTTTACATTACATAAATGAACAATTCTTGGATGATACAAATGACAAAACCTCCTTTCTATATATAGGAGTCTAAGGAGTCACAATATAACGCAGCCGACCTAACAATAATAATATAAAGCCACAAAAATAACAATAGAGGGATTCTATGGGGCACAGAAATAACAACATGGGGGTAATAGGGGCACAACAATATAAATAAGGGGTATAACTACAATAGTAATGGGGTAATCTCTAGTATTATAGGGACCCAATAGGAAACCACATGAAACTAAAAATCCAAAGCTGTCTACTAAGCAAATTTTTAAAACTCTTGATGTTAGCTGTAATCAAGAAGTCTTATGGTACTTAGAGTTTGATGGATCAGTGAATAAACTAGGAGCAGGGGAAAGAATTTGGATACATAACATGCAAAATGATCATGCTGAAGGACGTGCATACAGGCTGAATTTTAGATGCACAAATAACATGGTTGAATATGAAGCCCTCCTGCTAGGACTCAAATTGATCAAAAATCTAGGCGCAGTTAGGATATCAATGTTGGAAGACTCTGATTTGGTTATTCAACAAATGAAAGGAAACTTTCTCACAAATGACCTCAGGTTAAGGGCTTATAGAAGGGCAACAGTTGAAATACTCAATACCTTTCTAGAATCACAGCTTACCAAAATTTCAAGGAACCACAATTTGCATGCTCACAGTTTGGCAACATTTGCCAGCACTTGTAAACTGTGATTTGAGCCTAATCATCATTTTATTGCTGAAATTAAACACAGGCCAACTGTACTAGACAATGTAAAAAATTGGCAAGTGTTTGACAATGACACTCAGATTAATAATTTCCTGACTTTAAAAGAAGAATTTTCCAGCACAAATATAGACACAAGCACTGTTTGTGAAACTGATCAAATAGACAAAATTGAAAAACACATTTCAGCTGAAACAACAAATCATATTTTTCATCCAACAAAATTTACCAGCAAAGAATTACAAGAGCTGAAAGAAATAGACTTTGATGAAACTGTTGAAGGAGAGTCTTAAGTGATTGATTTAAAAGATAATTTTTTACCCACAGGATTAACTCCTTTGAAGGATATTTTTAACTCTAATGACATTCCAAGGAAGCCCAAAATGCTGCCATTAAAAGCAGAAATTGAGGACTGTAATATAGGCACTGAACAGAATCCTAAAATGATAAAACTGTCTAAAGCTTTGCCTCTTGACCAAAAGCTGAAATATGTTGAATTGTTTAAATGATTTCAAGATGTTTCTACATGGAGCTATGAAGATCTTAAGTCCTATGATACTTCTGTGATTCAGCATACAATACCCCTAAAAGAAAATAAAAAACCATTCAAACAGAAACTTAGAAGGGTCAATCCTGTACTCCTTCCTCTTATTGAAAAAGAAGTCAAGAGGATGTATGAAGCTGGCATTATTGCACCCATTAGATTTTCTGAATGGGTATCCAATCTAGTGCCAACTAGGAAGAAAAGAGGAAAAATAAGACTGTGTGTTGATTTGAGAAATCTGAATAAAGTTTCTTTAAAGGACCACTACCCCTTGCCTAAGATGCACCACATTTTACAGAGGGTAGTGGGTGCCTCCATGATTTCACTGCTAGATGGATTCTCAGGCTTTAATCAGATCCTAGTTCACCCTGATGATCAAGATAAGACTGCTTTTACAACACCATGGGGAACTTTCAAGTATGTAAAAATGCCTTTTGGACTCAAGAATGCAGGGGCAACATTTCAACGAGCAATGGACATAGCCTTTGCTAAAGAAATTCATGATTTCCCGGTCATATACCTGGATGACCTTACTGCATTTTCCAAATAAGATCAGCAGCATTTAGAACATTTAAGACAGGTATTTCTAATCTGCAGAAAATATGGTATATCACTGAATCCAAAGAAATCATTATTTGGCCTAGAAGAGGGCAAACTGTTAGGTCACATAATCTCAAAAGATGGGATTAGAATTGATCCAAATAGAATACAAGCCATTCTGCAAGTTCCTCACCCTAGAAATATCAAAGAACTTCAAGTTTTCCTAGGGAAAATTAATTTTCTAAGGAGATTTATACCCAACTTGGCTGAACTGATAAGATTGCTGAACAATATGCTAAAGAAAAATTCCAAAGTAAAGTGGACAATAGAAGCTAAACAGGCCTTTGAAGAAATCAAAATAGCTTTAACCAAAACACCAGTCCTCACAAGCCCGAAATTTGACAGAGACTTTATAATATTTTCCTTTGCATATGAATATACTATTGCTGCTGTTTTGCTACAGAAAGATGACCAAGGATGTGAAAAACCCATAGCTTTTTTTAGCAAAGCGCTTAGAGATGCACCACTTAAATATCAAATCATGGAAAAACAGGCTTATGCACTTGTAAAAGCTATTAAGGACTTCAGAGTTTATATCTTATACTCTCATGTGATAGCTTATGTACCAAATACTGTGGTCAAGGATATTCTAACTCAAGAAGGAATTGAAGGAAAAAGAGGCAAATGGATAGCTAACATTTTGGAATATGACATTGAAATTAAACCAACAAAGCTGATAAAAGGGAAAGGATTAACTAAACTTATGGCTGAAACCAACTTTCAAGCCCTTGACATCAATGAACTGGATAACGAACAAGAGATGGCGACTCCACAGATCAATCAAGTCTTTTTACAATCACCTTGGTATGCTGATATAATTTATGTATTGTTAAACCTGCAGGCTCCACTAGGGTTATCCATAACTAAAAAGAGATTTCTGAAAATGAAAGCTTCAAAATTCTGTATTATAGATAATGTTTTATTTTGGAAAAATCATGAAGGCATTTTACCGTATTGTTTAACAAAGGATGACACTGACAAAGTGCTGAAAGAATTTCATGCAGAGGACTGTGGTGGACATTTGTACTGGAAATCAACAGTTGATAAAATCCTAAGGGCTGGATTTTCTTGGCCGTCCCTGTTTGCTGATGTAAAGAAATTTGTGACTTCTTTCCATAAATGTCAAATCTTTGAGGGCAAGAGAAAGCTTCTACCCTTACCCCTCAGACCAATTTCCATAGAAAGACCATTTCAACAATGGGGTTTAGATTTCATTGGGGAAATCCACCCTCCCTCTTCTGGCCAGCACAAGTGGATTTTGACTGCCACAGACTACTTCACCAAGTGGATAGAAGCCATCCCTTGTAGAGAAGCCAATGATTGAGTGATCATACAATTCCTAGAAACCAATATCCTGTCTAGATTTGGTTGTCCGAAAAAGATTATAACTGACAATGCTGCTCCTTTTAAATCCAAAAGAATGATCAGTTTTTGTCACAAATACCGTATTATCTTAGGCCACTCCACAGCCTATTACCCTCAAGGTAATGGTCTAGCTGAATCATCCAATAAAATCCTGATCAATATCGTTAGGGAAGTATTGGAGGAAAACAAGAAAAACTGGCATAAGAAGCTTATCAATGCACTTTGGGCAGACAGATTGACTACAAAGAGATCCATTGGAACAAGCCCCTATGAATTGGTTTATGGCATGGAGGCTATATTCCCTTCATCTTTGGGAGTCCCTGTGATAAAGTTGCTGCAAGAAGTGCAGGCAGAACCCAATGACATTCAGAGAAGAATCAATCAGACTATTTATTTACAGCAGACTAGAGAAGAAGTGTATCAAAGATCTCAAGTTCTACAAGAAAAACTTAAGAAGATATTTGACAAGAGGACAAAGGCAAAGGATTTTTTCATAGGAGACAAAGTACTGAAATGGGATTCCAGAAGGGAAGATAAAGGAAAACATGGGAAGTTTGACTTCCTATGGAAGTGACCTTTTATTATTCAGGCCTCACAAGGAAATAACACCTACTTTTTGAAAAGCCTGGATGGTACAGAAGCAGAAGATGGGCCAGTCA
Source organism: Pinus tabuliformis (assembly GCA_031772625.1). Lineage (NCBI taxonomy): Eukaryota > Viridiplantae > Streptophyta > Pinopsida > Pinales > Pinaceae > Pinus > Pinus tabuliformis. The sequence continues at coordinate 140,563,741 of CM062811.1, read as the reverse complement.
ATGGTCGGATGCTAAAGCATTATTTTGACCCACTTTGTTGATATGTCAGGACTATAACTTGTACATAAAAATGTTTACTTTTTGCAGTTTATTACAGCAATAAGATAGGAAGGAATATGTAGCAAATTTTGGGAAAAGGTCAAGGAACTGTGCCACCTTTTTGTATTACCTTTTAGTCTATCAGAAGAATTGAAGAAGAAGACTTGGAGCTGTAAATATGATGACAAACACTCAGAAAAACTATCCAAAACAGCGCTGCAATTGTTTGAGTGAGCCTATGAGAAATCTGTATATGTTGCAGAGGTACACTACTGTTTATTTACAGCAAAGGAAAAATTTCAGAATGCAGCAAGAATTGAATATAAGGCCATCTGAACTACTATTCCTGGCTTTTCACCGAGGAAAGCCATCCCCAAGTGGAGCCAATGTTATGCTCCTATACCAATAGGTGTCATATTTCATGATTGACTGGTAAAATTTCAAATATGTTCATCCTTTCCATGCCGCAAAGGTTCCATATTAAAAAAAATAAAAATAAAAATAAAAATGAAAAGAGGGTATGACCTAAAAGAAAGATCAAAGGGAAAAAAGAATGAATTGGTCAAAAAGAAAGAAAATGAACCCCAAAGAAAAGACCAAGAAAGTGTGCTAGTCCAAAATGCCACTACTATTCTGTTTTTGCAAAGAATTTCATCATATGCACTTAGTTGACTTTTGTCACACTTAATGGATGGCCAAACAGCTTAATCTTGGCCAGTTCATGTTTAAATTTCTTGCTTTAGAAATAGAGAATAAAATCTGTCCAAACAGTTCAAACTTGGCAAATAAGTAGTTAGGTAGAGAAGCAAAGGTGCTCAACAGTTAAATCTGAGCCCCTGGAAGAAATATGGATAGACTTAGATATGATGGTAGTTAAAAAAAAGAAGAAGAAGAAAGTAAGGGTTTGCTAGTTTAAATGCACCCAAGGAAAAAGGAAGAAAAAATGTTAGATACAGTAGGCTGGGTCGGCAGTTTTGTTGTTGCAGAAGCAGGTTTATGAGCAATTGTGTCTTTTAAAGGTGATTCATCTCATTGGATATCATAAGCACAATGGTAACTATGTGGTCACAGATCAGGTGAAGCATGTCTAACTTCCCCTAACTCTTCTCCTTGAAACATTTACTAACCTCCCCACAAGGACATTGAGATATGCTCAGTGCTCCTAAAACACTTCATTTCATGAAAAAGAGTAAGTGAAACTCTATTTTTACTTGGGATAATGAAGCCACATTTCTTGTGTAAAAATGCTTTTCTTCCATTATGCTAAGTTTTCCAAATGTATAGCTTGGATCCCTTTCATTTCCCTAAACCTAAGTTTTTCACTCTTTAAACTTAGCGCTTTTGGTTCAAAAACATATCTCCCATATTAACACTCTAACTTTATTATATAAACCCTTATATTTTCCCCATGCTTGTATAATATAAAACATATGAAAACCCCAAAAAATTTAAATATCCCGACCTCGGCTAATTATAGCCATATATCAATGTTTTATGGGATTAATGGTTCATCCGGGGCCATTAACAACCCTGCGCCCACAACCATGGAATTTATTTAACCTTTGGTTAAACAAATAACCAGACCCACATACCTAACCAAAGGTAATACCCTGCCCACATTAAAAAATGTCGATTTAATGGTGGACCCCGCGCCATAGCCCTCCGCCATATCCCAATCACCGCCCGCCGTCGGATCATGGCCCCCAGATTGGACGGCCCACATCAATATCACGAGCCCTCCTCTGCCTATACTTTAGCTTCCAAGGGATGGTGGTTTTACCGCCGTACCTTGGGACAGGTGGCGGGCTCTCGCACTGCTCGCTGCCCTCCCCTCCAATACCACCTCTGTCCAAAAGCAGTGCGGGGCCCAAACCGCTTACCGCCCCCCGCTGCCTCCCTGCTGACATCATCCTCACGTCATCAGCTGACGTCACAACCACGTCAGCACTACGTCAGTGCCATGTCACCCCGCTACATGAAAAATTACCACGTCATGTTGATGTCATCCGACCGAAATGCGCCAAAAGCCTGCCAAAATCAATTTTTTGTTAAAAAAGGCGTGAAAATGCCATTTTCACTCATTTTCGTTTATTTCCTCTGTGCGACCTGTGCATGCCGTTTACGTCCAAAGCAGTGTTCAACCACACAGTCCGCCACCATGCCAAATCAAGCTCGCAGTCTGGTCATCCGGCTCGTCCTGCAACCTACAATCCGCACATGGCACTCATAAAAATAGGTATTTACCTAAAATTCATTCCCAAACCCCGTTTTTTTTAGCTTTCCTCTGCAAATTTTCCAAAACACCCAAATTTAAGTTAAATTCACCATACTGTCTTCAACAAGCACACCAGAACCACTGTTTTTGCCCATTTTTTCCAAAAAACCCTGTAAACTTCGTTTTCCACTGCAAATTTCACCCAGTGAGCTAAATTCGAATCACTTCGGTCCGCAATTCCCTGAGAAAAGCCCCAAAACTGTTATTTTACCTATTTTGCCTACACGAACCCAATTTTCAATTGGAAAATCACAGAAAATTGAGCAATGGAAGCTCCAATGGCCTTGAACATTGCTCCCCTCAATGCACCTCATAAGGACCTAGAGTGGTTGCCCTTGGTTGATAGGGATTTTCAAATACAGGACTTAACTGGTGACAAAAACCATTTCCAAGCATTCTGTGAAATTAGGAACAGTCACCTAAGCAAAACTGATCTCTATGGGATATGGGAATCCAATCTGCCCAGATACTATCTCCCCTCAGTAAATGTATTCCCAGATGTAATCCGCCTGTTCTGTGCCAATTATGAACCTACTCAAAGAGCAGTTATGAATTCAACTGGAACTATCCTCTTTCATATAACTCCTGAGTCCATAAATGAGTTGTTGCACTTCAAACCTACTCAGCCTCTGGCTCCTCTTTCCATGGGACATTTGCTGGAGGAAGGCTCTAAATTATCCACTGCAGAAATAGGCCGGATTGCCAAGTTATTTATGAGACCAGATTTCTAGCCTAGAGAACCACCTCCTTTTCATCATGTCTAGTTCAATGAAGCTGGAGGATTCATTATTGATATGATATCCTATGTCCTGGTATTTAAAACAAGTGAATATGTTGATGAGACAATCTTAGCTTTTATGTCCATGTTTATTCTAGGACATCCTCTTGCTGTCAAATTTGACTTTGCTACTTTCATTGTTAACACGATCCATGACCAATTCATAAATCTAGACAGAGAAGGAGTCTTCAAGTACACATCATATATATATCATCTGTTCTTGTACTATCGTTAGAGCCTAGATTTTCCGCAGACTGGAAAGGCAAGGGTCTAGGTCCACATCAAACCACGCTCAACCTCGTAGCTAGCCCTACGAGGACAGGAGAGGGCTTCCGGGTCGATCTCGGAAAAAGACAAGCGATGGGGCTCGAGATGAAAGAAATAAAATCTAACTTTAGGCTACGTATGAAGTACAAGGGTTTGATTTGAGTTTTTTGGGGGTTTTGTACTGGAAACAGGGAAAGGCAAATTGGGCTCGGGGATGAGGCACAGTTTCTGCAGAGTTCTGATTGGGGCAAGGAAGGAAATCGTTTTGATGCTTTAAAGTGAGTGAATGGATAGAACAGACTGGTGAGGAGCTAAGGAGAGCAAGAGAGTCTCGAGAATTCTCCTTAAACAGGTGAAAACATGGAAATTTAAACAAATTCAAAGGCAGAGCATAGCAGTTAATAGATTCTACCTTAATCACTCATTTGTTCAAATTCAGAAGAAGAGATAGGAAAATGATACACATAACACTAATGAACTTACAATTACTTAGAGAAGAACACCATCAAAAGATAAAGTCACATGGATCCCAAACAGTGCTACAAAACCCTGGTCTTTACTTAGCCAAAAATGCAGAGATAGAATGTACAATGATATGCCAAAGCAATCCCTTATGTCCAACCCTGAAAATGGCTTAGGAATTACATGATATAGACTATACCAACCCATTCCCTTACCTCTATGGGTCGAGCTCATCATTCTAGGAGCTGTTTCAACCAATTCTAAACAAAGCACTAAAATCTAGGCAATCAAAACAACTTGCCTCTATAAGGTAGGAAACTGATTCATTCATTAAATTTTCACTTTTTAGTGAATGAATCCTCTAGAACAAGTAAATAAGTGCCAAAATTACATCATGTTTATCCAATTACATCAAGATAGATCAAAAATTACATCAAAAAGCAAAACTAGTCAAACTGGCCGAATTTCTGAGCTGGAAGGTGAAAAATTGAGCAAAAATCCTCTATGCACCGCGCCAAATCCTCTATGCATCGCGCCACTTTGAGGCTGAATTTGAGGCACTTCATGAAGTCCAAATTGAGCCCAAGATAGCTCATTGGAAAGCCCTACCTGTCTACTTTCCAACCCAAGTGGAATTTTTCAATTTGGATGTCATTTGCCCCTCCAAACCTGCAATCGCCCAGGACTGCTTCTTGTGTGTCAAAATAGGGGTAGAGAGGTCATTTTGTGAGTGTTTTTGACCTCCTGAGGACTCAAAAATTGCCCAAATTTCTTGGCCATGCACCAGCAGTCATGATTTTTCATGAAAAATCCAATGATGTATTTTTTTTGCAATTTGGAGCTCCCTAGCAAAAGCGCGCGCCACGTCGCGCAGCGCATAGGGAGAAAAACCCTGTTTTTTGTGCCAAAATTTTTCAAAATGCCAAAAATGCCCCAAATTTCTTGAAATTTGGGCTGGAGTTTCTTCATTAAGTGTCATGCTGGGCTAAAGAGGCTTCAGCCAATATCTGAAGACGATCAAGCTCCCTTTGCCTCTTTTGCTTCCTTATTGCCTTCTTTAGTTTTGCCTTTAAATTCCTGATTCGTGCCTTGCAAACCTTGTTCCGTGCCATGTAGTGGAAAGCCATGTGTCTCAGCAATGCATGGTCCTTATCGACCTTGTCCAGCAGTCTCTCCAAGTGGATGTTGATTCTCTCGAGATTAGACTCCTGATCCTCATTAATCTCTTGCTCCAATGACGTGAGCTCAATTCTTCTCCTTTGTGGAGCTTGGCGATTCTCGCGGATGTTTTGTAACTCCATGATTGCTTGCTGATCTTCAAGCTGTTTGTTCCTCTGCTCCAAGTATTTCATAGTCCACTTAGCTCTCTCTAAGTCAAGGGATAAGGCTTGGATCTCTGTTTATTGCTCCTGGATGATCTCCCTAAGTTTGGCACTTTGTGGGCCCATATCTGTATCATCATCATGAATGAGAATGAAGTCGGTCTCTTATTCTCCAGAAGGCCCCTCATCCTGCATTGACCTCTTGCCTTTGTCCTGTACCTGTGATGATGATGGAGGAAGCGAGGCCCCTTCCACCCCGAGTGGAGATAACACTCGCTTCGCTGCTGCAAACAAATGTCTAATACCCCTCTGATATGTGATGAATACCGGCACACTAGCGGTCTCATGGCACTCATACTGATAAGAAGGCCCACCTGTCTCATGCTTGACCTCTGATAATCCCTGTGAAGCTATGAAGAAGTCACAAGAGATGAAATCATCCCAAGTGATGCTCTGTAATCCAAACTGATGAACCACCAAAATTTTAATAAGAGCAAAATGATAAACAATGTTAAGTTGCTGCTGAGGGGTTTTGTGCTGCACAAGTGTGGTCATCCTCTCAATGTTCTGGCAAATGAAATACAGAATGTTCATCATCCGTACCCTAGTGAAATGCATGAGCAACCTAATGTGATAAGCGTATAGACGAGAGAACCGTCCCTCACAGCTGAAATATTTCATGATCAATTTCATTAGTGGAGCATATTCGTATTTCATATATCGGAATGGAAACACTCTCTTGAGCTACCTCAAGAAACTAGTTTTAATGTATGGCTCATAATGCTGCCGGTCAATCTTCTTCCTCTTGGTCCATGGTTCCCCAATGTTTGGTATGCCGGTTGCTAGTGAGACAGATTCTGGTGTAAGTGTGAAGGTGACACCGGCTAAGGTAGCTTGATCTCCATGTAAATGCAACACAAATAGACGAGCCAACTCATGATGAAATTGAACATTAGCCACCTTTTGACAAAACTCATAGCATGACTGATGCTGGAAACAAAACATGGCAAGAGGGCAGGCCTGTAATTCAGTGAGGGTGACTGGTTCTTCTCTGATATGTCTACCTCCTCTATGAGGCCTCCGGGGTGCATGTTCCTCCATGGGGGAGTCACTTTGGGTTTCCATTTCATAATCCGATGAATGCTTAGATGCCATGACTGCTGTTTTTCAAACTGCCTTGGAGAAAAAGATGTTGGTGTAGGAAAACTATGCTGGACTGCTCTTTTAGTGATGTGTTCAAATTCTGCCACCAAGGGGAAACAAATGAAACAAAGCACTGTTAGGAAGAGGGAAAGTAGTAAGGGATTAGGGACTATTGGGATTATAGGGATTAGGGAAGTGTAGGAGGGTTTTGAGGGATTTGATGTAGGATTTGATGTATAGGGTTAGGAATTGTTGTGTAGGGTTTGAGGTGTGAGATTGGAGAATTTGGGACAGAGCATTTAGGAGAAGGAATTAATGAGCCTATGGGGGTAGAAAATTAGGGAATGATAAAAACAAGGAAGGAATGGGAAGGAGGAGTGACTTTGGTAGCAAAACAGTGAATTGTGGAAACCACAGCAATTTCTTTTGAGGTATGTTGAAGTAGGGTTTGGATTTTTGTTTCAATCATTAGCATCCATAAACCACCATCACACAGCACAAAAATGGATGAAACATCAAGATGCCGACCCTACCTAGAAAATCCATGCAAATAAATGGAAATTTGGAGAAATTTCAAATGTTTTCGGGCTTTGGACTGTATGCGCCGCGCCGCATATCCAACGCGCCGCGCCGTCCCAGTGCGCTGCGCCTGAGGAAATTTACACTAGGTTTCTCCTCCCAGTGCGCCGCGCCACCTGCTCTATGCGCCGCACCGACCCGGCTTCACCCAATTTCACTCTTACGCACCATGCTTGCTTTGAATAGTTTACTCTTTGCTTCTTAGCATGCAAATGAATTTCTCAAAATGGAAAATCTCTCATATAGCCATGGATTTTGATTTTTCTTTTCTCAAACCCAATTTTGTAATGTTTACACTTTGGCACTTTTTCACAAGTAATACAAACTCTGTATTTTTGTTTCCTCTTTAATTTTAGCTTGAATGATGAATCTTTCGATTATTTTTTGCAGGGATAGCTGACATAGAATTTGGCAAAGGCGATCAGGGTTGCGTCTGAAGAATTCAACAACTAAAAAAACTTTTAAAAATTTACAAAAACAAAATGTCGACTTTTCTTCAAAATAGAGTTTTGAAGAAGAGTCATAATCCATCCATATGATGATGAAAATCTTTGAATGACAACTTTTTAAGAACCTCCCTCTGGCCTGCTGGCTTTATTGGACATTGTGAAGACACAATTTGTGAAACCCTAGACCTAGTGACTGAAAATAACTCTTGCTGATCAAAAGACACGAAAACTTGATTTTGATGAACAGACTTGAGCCAGCATGGATAAGGCATGAGGGGTAATGAATGACAAGACCCTTCCGTCAGATTTATGGCATGCTCCTAGCGGAATGCAACTGAGTGAATTGAGCGAGACACTTAAAAATGAAATGCAAAAAGAGAAATGATCTTTGACGAAGGGATGTAAAGACCGACTCTAACATTGGCTCCAATGGGGATGGTAGCTCCTTGGAGGTGCCAAGAACGGCAGATCTCTGGGAGAGCTAGACAGTGCCTTCATCCATTGGGCTATGGAGTCATTATTTCGACAAACAATACAAGACTCTGACTCAATTTATTTGACTGAAACTTGACTCAAAATGACTCGATGATGAAACTGAAATGACTAAAAAACTGACTCGACAAACTGAACTCAAAACTGAAATCTTTCTTCAGAATTATAGCCTTCACTTCGGGCCCCAGACTGAAGAAAAGATCACAGCACACACTTGCAATGAAACTGAAATAAAATGGTATTTACAATGACAATGTAAACAGCAGAAATAACTCAGAAAAGGTACCGCTTGAGCAGCTGACCATTGACCGGCCCTCCGAGACAATCTTCCCCGTTCATCTCCTTCAGAAGAAAGGCATTCTGACCCTGATACGCTGCAATCTTAAAAGGACCTTTCCAGAGATTTTCAAACTTACCGTGCTTGCCCTTTTCCTCATTCCTTGCATCCCACTTTAACACCACATCATCCAACTGAAATGTGTCCGCCTTTGCTTTTCTGTCATAAATCTTTTTAATTCTCTCTTGCAACTTGAATGTGTTTTGAAAAACATCTTCCCATGTCTGCTACAAATGGATCATTTGATTTAGTCTTCTCTGCATTGGGTCATCTTCACTACCGGAGCTGCAAGAGAGGTAGGGAACATTGTATCAACTCCATAAACTAGCTCAAAGGGGGACATACCAATGGATTTCTTTTGACTCACTCGATCTGCCCAAAGTGCATGGACCAACTTCTTATGCCAACTTTTCTTGTTTATTTCCAGGATCTTCTTAATGATATTAACCAAAGATTTGTTGGAAGACTCCGCCAATCCATTGCCTTATGGATGATAGGTGGTTGAGTGCCCCAAAATAATGTGATATTTACTACAAAACTCAACCATCCTTTTTGACTTGAAAGCTGCTACGTTATCAGTGATTAGCTTATTCAGGCAACCAAAAGGAGACAAAATATTATTCTCAAGAAATGAAATTATTACCGCATCCGTAGCTTGCCTAGTGGGAATTTCTTCGATCCACTTCGTGAAATAATCTGTCGTCATGAGGATCCATCTATGCTGACCTGAAGAAGCAGGATGAATTTCACCAATGAAATCCAACCCCCACTGCTGAAAAGGGGCACTCACCTCAATGGGCTTAAGCAGAAAAGGTTGTAATTTCTACTTTCCTTCAAAAATCTGACAGTTATGACAGCTCTTGACAGTCTTGAACACATCAACAAATAATGTCAGCCAATAGTTTCCAGCTCTCAGAATTTTATTTGTTGTTGCTTTCCAAAAAAGGTGACCGCCACAATCTCCTTTATGGAAATCCTCCATGACCTGCTTCGCTTCTTCTTCCACCAAACAATTTAACAAAACGCCACCGGGATCTTTCCAATAAAGTGCAGAATTCAAAATACAAAACTTAGCAGCCTTTAACTTAAGAGTTCTAGCTTTGTTTCTAGCCATACCAGGTGGCGAGGACAAATTCTGAAGTACATATATGATATCTGAATACCACGGAGAAAGAACAAAGATTTCAGCTACCTAAATTGACGGACCTTGCTCATTTTCATCAGACATAGCAACAATCAGATTTATGTCTAAGACGTGCAGATTTGATTCAGCCATTAACTTTGCCAATCCCTGTCCTTTAACAAGCTTTGTGGGCCTTATCTCCACATCATACTCCAGCAAAGCTGCAATCCACTTGCCACGTCTTCCTTCAGGATCTGTTTGGACCAAAACATCTTTGACAGCAGCGTTAGGAACATAAGCTAAAATATGGGAATGCAAAATATACACATGGAAATCTTTCAGTGCTTTTACAAGTGCAAGGGCTTGCTTCTCAATAATGTTGTATTTCAAAGCAGCATCTCTTATAGTCCGGCTGAAGAAAGCAATGGGTCTTTCATGCTCATCTTTTTTCTACATTAATACAGCTGCCATAGTATGCTCGAAGCAAATGAAAACAATATAAAATCCTGAGTATAATCCGGGTTGATTAGAACTGGGGCTGAAGAAAGAGCCAATTTTACTAAATTGAAAGATTTTACAACCTCTTCTGTCCACGTCACTTAGTTGTCCTTCTTAAGCATGTTTGTAATCTCTCTTAGATGTTCAACAAGATTAGGAACAAAGCGGCACAGAAAATTCATCTTACCATTAAACGATTGAATCTCCTTCTTATTCCGGGGCAGGTCAATTTGCTGAATTGCTTCCACACATGCTGGATCAATACAAATGCCATCCTTTGAGATAATGTGCCCAAGTAGTTTGCCTTCATCCATGGCAAACAAGCTCTTCTTTGGATTCAGCGACACACCATATTTTCTGCACTTTTGAAAGACAATTTTTAAATGATACAAGTGTTCTTCATCTGATTTGGAAAACACAGTCAAATCATCAAGGTACACAACCAAAAAGACATCCTTTTCATTGGTGAAAGCCAATTCCATTGCCCGCTAAAAAGTGGCACCCGCGTTCTTCAAACTGAAAGGCATTTTAGCGTAATGAAAAGTCCCCCACGGAGTGGTGAACGCTGCTTTGTCTCGGTCATCTTCATGGACTAAAATTTGGTTATATCCGGAATAACCATCGAGTAGTGACATGTGAGATGCTCCAACTACTCGCTGAAGTATGTGATCCATTTTTGGCAGTGGATAATTATCCTTCAATGAAACTTTGTTGAGATTCCGAAAATCAATGCACAAACGGATCTCACCTGTCTTCTTTCGTACGGGCACCAAATTAGATATCCAATCTGAAAATCGGATGGGAACAATGATTCCTGATTTGTACAACCTATTTACCTCCTTCTCAATTGATGGCAGCAATTTTGGATTAAGCCTTCTTAACTTCTGTCTGAAAGGTTTCTGATTAGGCTTAATAGGAATTGTGTGCTGAATTATATTGGTGTCATATGTTTTCAAATCAGAATAGTCCCAAGCAAACACATCAGCAAAGGATGACAACAAACTGATATATTTGGCCTTTACCTTTTGTGGCAATGCTTTGGACAGCTTTACCATCTTTGGATGCTCAGCTATTCCAATATTCACCTCTTCGACTCCCTTCTCTGTTGGCTGCAATGTTGGTTTGCGGGCTACGTCATCATGATCAAAGAGTTCTTCTAAAGGTATCAAGCCTTTAGGAATCACGTTATCCTTGAGCTACAACACTTCCATTTGATTGATCTGCACATCATCTTTACCATCATCATGTTCTACATCAATTGAGGTATCTTTGAACTTACCTTTGTTTTGCAGAAAATCATCAATCTCCTCATCATCTTGGAAAACTTGCCAATATCTCTGATTGTCCGGGACAGTCGGATGGTGTTTCACATGGATTTCAAATTTATTACTTGAGTTCATAGGAATCTTCAAATTACTTGCTGCCTTAGCAAGTGCATCAGCAATACTATTTTGAATGCAAGGCACACACGTCAAGGTATAATCAGAAAACAGCTTCAAGATGTCTAGAACAGCATTCCGGTATGCCCGCATCCGAGGATGTTTTGCTTGATATTCGCCTTTAACTTGCTTAATCACCAATTCGGAGTCACCATATATAGCAATCCTCTTAGCATTCAACTTTCTTAGGATTTTTAGGCCAACGATCAAAGCCTCATACTCAGCCTCATTGTTTGAGCAATCAAAAGAAAGTTTATAAGAACATACCCGCACATTACTAGGCACTTTGTCCGGAGAAAAAAAAGGACTGCGTACCCAAATTCCAATTCCAGCACCATCATTTCCCACTACTCCATCGAAATCCATGGTCCACAGGCCATCTTCCTCTTCTTCCAAGTGTTGAAACTCTGTTTGTTGTATTTTTACTGCTTGTTGTCCATTATCCTTTTCTGATTGCTGAATGGTATTGTCCTGTTCTTGACTTTCTTTCTTCAAAACTTCTCTGAAATTCTCTGCTATTTCTGGAATATCATCTGCTGCAACTAACTGACTATCAATCTCATTGAAACTATTTGAATACAAAACAAAAGACTCTAAATCTGTATGTACATAATTAATTGAGTGATTAATTGGTTTCTCCTTGCTTGTAATCATGTATTTCATTTTCTGCTCCCGATAAAGTTTTCTCATTTGGCCAAACACAAGAATCGTTGCATAGGAGAAATCAAGCTGCATAGTTCCCTTAATCTTTGCTCCCCAAGATCTGGAAAGAAGCATTCCAAATCTAGGAGGTATATCCGCCACCACCACATCCATCAAAATGTTTTTTGCCGGAATCTAATCCAAACTGACCACCAAGTCTTTAATAAGCCCAATACATCTCACCCTACTGGAATCAAATGAATAAAGATCATGGTATTTCCTAGTGATGCCCAAACCCAACTTCTCCATGATAGCCTTTGGCATAAGATTGTGGGAGGTGCCAGAATCAAACATAGCATTATGCAACACAAACTCATGCACTCTCAAACTGATATAAAAAGGAGGCACATCACTATCCGGAGACTCACCATTCAATGCTGGTCCAAAAATCAGTTCAGGTTGATCATCTTCCACACTCACCATATCAGACATTGGATCAAAGTTCAAAATTTTGGAAACCTGACCTCTATAACTGTTGTTCCTCATCAGTTCAGTCAAGGGAATGGATACCTTCAATTTAGAAATTTCATTTTCTAAACTAAAAGTAGAAGTCTTCTCTACCTCTTTGGCTGGAACCTCTTTCTTCTCAGCTTTATCTTTTGATACAATTGGCTGATTGACTCTTTCATTTGCTAGTGGAGATTTGTTAGGCATAGGATCAACAACTTCTTTTCCTTTATTTGGTGCAACAGGTGGCTCATTCTTAGATGCTAGACCTTCCTTTCTCTTCTGGTTTGGATTGATGGGGAAATTTCTGTTTCTTAATGAATACTGACGCTGATAGGTGGACAAGGCATGCATATACCCTCTCTGATACTCATCCGACTCCTCTTCAAGAGCTGTGTCATTCGCCAAGATAAAATCTGCATCTTGCTGTACAGCTGAACTTTCTGCATACTCATCATATTCAGTGATAAAGGTGGGCATATCATCAGGAGTAAAGAAGTGATTTTCTTCTCCTATTACATGGTCTTCATCATCAGATTCGGAACCAACAAAATTCTACTGAAGAGGTGTCTTTACTTGCTGCTGTTGTGATGCCGTTTCTTGTGCTCACTGCTCACGTTGTTTGATCCTGAATTGAGGTTGCTGTTGTCCACAGAAATTAGGATTCTGGATCTGTGGTTTAGGCTTATCAAGTGTTAACCTTTCAATCATCTTTTCTACCTTGCGGAGCACCTGATCTGAGGTAGAAGCTTCTTCCTTTATTGAAACTCTCTTTTCGGTTTTCAATCTAGCTCTCTTGTCATTCAAATTTGCCTCAACACTAATGGCGATTTTTCGCATTTCTTCTAAGGTAGCTGGATCTCTCTCTCTTAATTGATAAGCCATGTCCAGATCAAAACCATCCGAGAACTTTAGCAAAGCTGACTTTCTAGTTGGCCTTAAATCATTAGGAATTGCATTATAAACCGCATTGAATCTAGTACAATAGTCTTGCACGGACTCACCAGCATTCTGCTTGATCTTGGTATATTCAGAAGTGATCTGAAGAGGATCTTTCTTGACTTCCCAACGATCCAAGAACTGTCTTTGAAGCTCTTCTAATCTGGGAATACTTCTAGCTGTCAAAGCTTTGAACCATTTTCTCACCTCACCTGCGAAAGTCTGCACGAATAATCTCATGGTCACGTTTTCTGCATCAATCTCATGAAGCTCAAAGAAATCCGTCATCTTGTCCACATGTTGCTGAGCCATGGTACTTTGAGGAGTGCCATCAAAAAAAGGAATTTTACTCTGATAATCTGCAGGCATGTCACCCAAAACTTGAGGTAGCGCGATAGGTGCAAACCGAGCAGCCATTGCTCTTGGTGGATTTGCAATCGGCCTTGGAGATGTTGGGGGAGAAGGTGCAGCTAATGTGTGAGGTGTATGAGGAGGTGTATGCAGAGGTGAAGAAATTTTGGATGTAGAAGGAGTAGATGGAGGTGAATTTGCAGCATACTTTTGATCAGCAATAGTAGGCTGCGGGGGAAGGGTGGGAATGAAAGGAGGTTCAGTAGGAATTTTTGAGGTGGATGCCATTACGGAAGATCCGAGGGATGCAGATGCAGCTTCTAGGAAATCAGCGATATTTGAAGCGTGAATTTCACTTTGGAGGTGATTCAAGATAAAATTCTCAATTGATTTATTGTTTCTTTCAACTTCAAGAGCTGCAGCAAAGTTAGGATTTGGAACTATAGAACCAAGAACACTTTCGGATTTGGTTTCAAACAATGACAATTCAAACTTTTCATCAATCAAGCTCTTCAAGATACTTAAAAATTGCAGGACATGAACGAGATTTAAACACGGGAGTCACAGAGCTCTCTTGATGAACAATTCTTGAAATCAGATTGGGATTTTCATAAAAAGGGAGAGGATTTGGATCTGGATTAGCTCTGGTATATCTCTTTAAAGCCAGCGTGTTATTTTCAAGAAATCAAAGGGACATAAACAACTTGTTCAGCCTTTCAAATTCTAAACTTATCATCCAAAAGCTTAGAATTCTCAAATGTACTGGGGTGATTTTCAGGTCAAGTGTCACGATTACAAGCTAGACCAAAGATTGACTGAAGCAACATTTATCTACTTGCGCTAATGCAAAGCAAAAGCGTTTCGAAGGCTACCTAGCATAACTTCATGCTCCGTCTGTAGCTTATAAAACAAATGACATCAACAAGAAAACCATTTTCTTCCCCAGTATGGTTGCCACTATGTTAGAGCCTAGATTTACCACAGACTGGAAAGGCAAGGGTCTAGTACCACATCAAACCACGCTCAGCCTCGTAGCTAGCCCTACGAGGATAGGAGAGGGCTCTCTCTGGGTCGATCTCGGCAAAAGAAAAGAGATGGGGCTCGAGATGACTGAAATAAAAGCTAATTTTAGGCTAGGTATGAAGTACAAGGGTTTGATTTGAGTTTTTTGGGGGTTTTGTGCTGGAAACAGGGAAAGGAAAATTGGGCTCGGGGATGAGGCACAGTTTCTGCAGAGTTCTGATTGGGGCAAGGAAGGCAATCATTTTGATGCTTTAAAGTGAGTGAATGGATAGATCAGACTGGTGAGGAGCTAAGGAGAGCAAGAGAGTCTCAAGAATTCTCCTTAAACAGATGAAAACATGGAAATTTAAACAAATTCAAAGGCAGAGCATAGCAGTTAATGGATTCTACTTTAATCACTCATTTGTTCAAATTCAGAAGAAGAGACATGAAAATGATACACATAACGCTAATGAAATTACAATTACTTAGAGAAGAACACCATCAAAACATAAAGCCACATGGATCCCAAACAGTGCTACAAAACCCTGGTATTTCCTTAGCAAAAAATGCAGAGATAGAATGTACAATGATATGCCAAAGCAATCCCTAGTGTCCAACCCTGAAAATGGCTTAGGAATTACATGATATAGAATAGCCCAACCCATTCCCTTGCCTCTAGGGGTCGAGCTCATCATTCTAGGAGCTGTTTCAACCAATTCTAAACAAAGCACTAAAATCTAGGCAATCAAAACAACTTGCCTCTATAAGGTAGGAAACTGATTCATTCATTAAATTTTCACTTTTTAGTGAATGAATCCTCTAGAAAAAGTAAATAAGTGCCAAAATTACATCATGTTTATCCAATTACATCAAGATACATCAAAAATTACATAAAAAAGCAAAACTAGTCAAACTGGCCGAATTTCTGAGTTGGAAGGTGAAAAATTGAGCAAAAATCCTCTATGCGTCGCACCAAATCCTCTATGCATCGCACCACTTTGAGGCTGAGTTTGAGGCACTTCCTAAAGTCCAAATTGAGCCTCAGATAGCTCATTAGAAAGCCCTACCTGTCTAATTTCTAACCCAAGTGGAATTTTTCAATTTGGATGTCATTTGCCCCTCGAAAACTACAATCTCCCAGGACTGGTTCCTGTGTGTCAAAATAGGGGCAAAGAGATCATTTTGTGAGTGTTTTTGACCTCCTGACGACTCAAAACTTGCCCAAATTTCTTGGCCATGCACCAACAATCATGATTTTTCATGAAAAATCCAATGATGTAAACTTTTTGCAATTTTGAGCTCCCTAGCAAAAGCGCGTGCCACGTGGCGCGGCGCATAGGGAGAAAAACCCTGTTTTTTGTGCCAAAATTTGCCAAAATACCAAAAATGCCTGAAATTTCTTGAAATTTGGGCTAGAGCTTCTTCATTAAGTGTCATGCTGGGCTAAAGAGGCTTCAGCCAATATCTGAAGATGATCAAGCTCCCTTTGCCTCTTTTTCTTCCTTATTGCCTTCTTTAATTAATTCCTGATTCGTGCCTTGCAGACCTTGTTCCGTGCCATGTAGTGGAAAGCCATGTGTCTCAGCAATGCATGGTCCTTATCGGCCTCGTCCAATAGTCTCTCCAAGTGGATGTTGATTCTCTCGAGATTAGACTCCCGATCCTCATTAATCTCTTGCTCCAATGACGTGAGCTCAATTCTTCTCCTTTGTGTAGCTTGGCGATTCTCGTGGATGTTTTGTAACTCTATGATTGCTTGCTGATATTCAAGCTATTTGTTCCTCTGATCCAAGTATTTCATAGTCCACTTAGCTCTCTCCAAGTCAAGGGATAAGGCTTGGATCTCTGTTTGCTTCTCCTGGATGATCTCCCTAAGTTTGGCACTTTGTGGGCCTGTATCTGTATCATCATCATGAATGAGAATGAAGTCAGTTTCTTGTTCACTTGAAGGCCCCTCATCCTGCATTTGCCTCTTGCCTTTGTCCTGTACCTATGATGCTGATTGAGGAAGTGAGGCCCCTTCCACCCCGGGTGGAGATAACACTCGCTTCGCTGCTGCAAACAAATGTCTAGTGCCCCTCTGATATGTGATGAATACCGGTACACTAGCGGTCTCATGGCGCTCATACTGATGAGAAGGCCCACTTGTCTCATGCTTAACCTCTGATAATCCCTGTGAAGCTCTGAAGAAGTCACGAGAGATGAAATCATCACAAGTGATGCCCTGTAATCCAAGCTGATGAACCACCAAAATCTTAATAAGAGCAAAATGATAAACACTGTTAAGTTGCTGCTGAGGGGTTTTTTGCTGCACAAGTGTGATCATCCTCTCAATGTTCTGGTAAATGAAATACGGAATGTTCATCATCCGTACCCTGGTGAAATGCATGAGCAACCTGATGTGATAAGCGTATAGACGAGAGAACTGTCCCTCACAGCTGAAATATTTCATGATCAATTTCATTAGTGGAGCATATTCATCTTTCAGATATTGGAATGGAAACACTCTCTTGAGCTGCCTCAAGAAACCGGTTTTAATGTATGGCTCATAATGCTGCTGGTCAATCTTCTTCCTCTTGGTCCATGGTTCCCCAATGTTTGGTATGCCGGTTGCTAGTGAGACAGATTCTGGTGTAAGTGTGAAGGTGACACCGGCTAAGGTAGCTTGATCTCCATGTAAATGCAGCACAAATAGACGAGCCAACTCATGATGAAATTGAACATTAGCCACCTTTTGACAAAACTCATAGCATGACTGATGCTGGAAACAAAACATGGCAAGAGGGTAGGCCTGTAATTCAGTGAGGGTGACTGGTTCTTCTCTGATATGTCTACCTCCTCTATGAGGCCTCCGGGGTGCATGTTCCTCCATGGGGGAGTCACTTTGGGTTTCCATTTCATAATCCGATGAATGCTCAGATGCCATGACTGCTATTTTTCAAACTGCCTTGGAGAAAAAGATGTTGGTGTAGGAAAACTGTGCTGAACTGCTCTTTTAGTGATGTGTTCAAATTCTGCCACCAAGGGGAAACAAATGAAACAAAGGACTGTTAGGAAGAGGGAAAGTAGTAAGGGATTAGGTACTATTGGGACTATATGGATTAGGGAAATGTAGGAGGGTTTTGAGGGATTTGATGTATAGGGTTAGGAATTGTTGTGTAGGGTTTGAGGTGTGAGATTGGAGAATTTGGGACAGAGCATTTAGGAGAAGGAATTAATGAGCTTAGGGGGGTAGAAAATTAGGGAATGATAAAAACAAGGGAGGAATGGGAAGGAGGAGTGACTTTGGTAGCAAAACAGTGAATTGTGGAAACCACAACAATTTCTTTTGAGGCACGTTGAAGTAGGGTTTGGATTTTTGTTTCAATCATTAGCATCCATAAACCACCATCACTCAGCACAAAAATGGATGAAACATCAAGATGTCGACCCTACCTGGCAAATCCATGCAAATAAATGGCAATTTGGAGAAATTTCAAACGTTTTCGGGCTTTGGACTGTATGCGCCGCACCGCATACCCAATGCGCCGCACCGTCCCAGTGCGCCGCGCCTGAGGAAATTTACACTGGGTTTCTCCTCCCAGTGCACCGCGCCACCTGCTCTATGCGCCGCGCCGACCCGACTTCACCCAATTTCACTCTTACGCACCAAACTTGCTTTGAATAGTTTACTCTTTGCTTCTTGGCATGCAAATGAATTTCTCAAAATGGAAAATCTCTCATATAGCCATGGATTTTGATTTTTCTTTTCTCAAACCCATTTTTGTAATGTTTACACTTTGGCACTTTTTCACAAGTAATACAAACTCTGTCTTTTTGTTTCCTCTTTAATTTTAGCTTGAATGATGAATCTTTCGGTTATTTTTTGCAGGGATAGCTGACATAGAATTTGGCAAAGGCGACCAGGGCTGCGTCTGAAGAATTCAACAACTGAAAAAACTTTTAAAAATTTACAAAAACGAAATGTCGACTTTTCTTCAAAACAGAGTTTTGAAGAAGAGTCATAATCCATCCATATGATGATGAAAATCTTTGAATGACAACTTTTTAAGAACCTCCCTCTGGCCTGCTGGCTTTATTGGACATTGTGAAGACACAATTTGTGAAACCCTAGACCTAGTGACTGAAAATAACTCTTGCTGATCAAAAGACACGAAAACTTGATTTTGATGAATAGACCTGAGCCAGCATGGATAAGGCATGAGGGGTAATGAATGACAAGACCCTTCCGTCAGATTTATGGCATGCTCCTAGCGGAATGCAACTGAGTGAATCGAGCGAGACACCTAAAAATGAAATGCAAAAAGAGAAATGATCTCTGACGGAGGGATGTAAAGACTGACTCCAACACTATCAAACAGAGAGTTTTCAGTTTCCTATCAGAAAATTGGATACTAAAGGAGAGAGGAGGTCTGTGATCTTTTGGACCTCAGTCTTCCATGAAGTCCACAACTCTCCTTACACTTACTGTGAATTCATTGATTTGTTCATACATCCGGTCTCCTCTCTGCTGATGAGAACTCCTCCTCCCAGACTCTCTGGTGACATGCAAAAAATTTTACAGCTCTCCAAAAGCTACAAAATAGGTGACTGGTACTTTTACCAGAATCACACTGAGATTAGGATATATGGATGTGAGCTATGCCCTTACAAACTGCCAACATATGTGCCTATGAGACTGTTTGCTCTTGAATACTTCAGGCAATTTATCAATTCAGATTTGACTCATTTTTATGGTGTCAAGAAAAAAGCTCAGCGGAAATTAAGAAACCAGTTAGGCCCCTTCATCATTAACAAAAAAGAAGCATGGCAAGATGCTAACAAGATATTGGGTGAACAACTCAAATTAAAAAGGAGCTTTTGGTGGGTACCCTATGACCTGAATGGATTCATCTGTGAAAGAAAAGTAAAAAATAGGTTATCAGCCTATAATCATTGTAGGATCCCTGAAATAGAGCAGTTTGCTAATCAAGATGAGTGGGTAGAGGGCACATTGATAGAAGAACTCACTGAGGAAGAAAAGATGGAACAAGCAATGAAAAATCTTGAAAAGACTCTTGACCTGGACTCTTTTGGACATGTGTCTTTCAAATTGTCTCAACAAACTGGAGTAGGCACATCATCTGCTGGAACTTCACAGCAACCTGCCCAAGGAAGCACTACACCAGCTACAGGGACATCAAAAGGCAAAGAAGTACTGGATTTAGAACAACACATAATGATAGATCAGCCAGCATCATCAAAGCAACAAGGCCAAGGGAAAAATCCTCCTGTCTAGACCAAAGCGCCAGAGGTACCAGCATTACAACTCCTCTAAATGAGGAAAAGGGCAAGAAAAGGGACCGAGAAGAGACCACACCTGTAAGTGGGCTAGCAGAGTAGCCAGGGGCAAAAAGGCAAAGGATAAATCCTCTACCTGAAGAGGAAATTATTGAGGAAATCATAGAAAGTCCAAGAGGCGAGAGGGCAACCAGCCCACAGACATCTCCAGTGGTAGAAACATCCACCAGCTCTCATGGGTAGCAATTGGAGAAACAGCATAGTGTGGAAGCTTCCTCTACAAGGCCACAAAGCAAGCAAGGTTCTGATATCAAAAGAACATTCACAGACATCAAGGCCCAGAATGAGCCAATAAGACTGCAACTCTATGATCAGTTTCTCAAGATGAGCCCCGCCAAACAGCAAAGGTTAATGTCTGCATATGACATTAAAGAAGGAAAGATGATCTTGAGCCACTTTAAGCCTAAAGTGCAGCAGCCACAGTCAGCGGCTGACTACATAAGAACAAATCTGGAGGTCCTTGCCAAAGACATTCACCCTATGGACCAGATTTAGTTGCACAAGCAAACTGGAGAGATGGTCTACTCTACATTGGCAGATAAGGCAACGTTAGCTCAGAAATTGCAGAACTCATTAAACAACACATCTGCCCAACTAGATTTGGAAAAGGCATCTTCTTTAGCCAAGGACAACAGGATAAAGTCCTTGGAAGAGATTATCATTGAGCTGGGACATGATTCCAAGGATGCCAAGGGAATAAAAGCATTGATGAAGAAAAAGGAAGAGGACATTGCTGCCCTCAGGAAACAATTAAAGCTGCCTATTACTATGCATCCACAAACTATAGAGGTTGTGTAGGAAAAAGCAGAGGAGGACATGATGGACTTGCTAATGAGAATGAATCAAAGACTAAGCGAGACAGAGCAGGCTTTGGAGAAAGAATTACAAGAAAAGCAGGGAGTGTCGACCTCCCAGCCACCTAAAATAGCTCCAATAGTTACAACTGCTCCTCCCACGGTTGCAACAGCAGTGCCTCCCACCGTCCCAACATCAACAACACCAGGTACTTCAACAACAACAACAGCAGGCAGCAGCACTACCATGACCACATAGGAGTTGATAAAGGCTATGGAGGATTTAAAACTCCAAGTATCAGAATTAAAAGAGGCCAAAGAAAAATTGGCAAAGCTAGAAATAAATTATGACAAATCTAAAATGACTGTGGTAGAATAGACAAGAGAGGTAAAGGCATTAGAGAATAAAGTGAAAGCATTGGAAAATGACCTCTCTTTAGATAAGCCTCTGGGAGAAATCAAGGGCATCTTGTGGGCTAACATCAGTGAATCCATTAATAATATTTGGAGATCTATTCAAATTATATATGAGCAGATTGACTTGAACCCTGATGCAGAATTTGCAGAGGAAGAGCCAAGACATGCAAGTGGAGGTAAAATCTTTTGTAGAAAAATTTGCAGTTTTGCAGGAAAGGGGCTTGCCTAGTCTGGTGGAAAGTAATGAATGCCTGCTGAGACAAGCTGAGTACTAGCTCAGGTTGAATAGACATACTGCTGATCAACTAAATGCATCATCAAGTACTCCAGCAGAGAAGACCCTTCCATCTGGCCAAACTCTTTACAGCAACTTGGAAAATCTGTTTTATACTGACCATGAAGTACAACGTCTTTTTACAGTCTAGCCTAACTTCTACAGGTACACAGACGCTGATGAGACTTTGATAAAGCTGCAAAGACATCAGTTTCCAGAAGAGCAGTGGTGGCAAAGCATGTTGTAAATCTTGTAAGCGGGTTTCAAACTTTTGTTTTTTCCCAGAAAACAACAGATATCATAAAGCAGATAAAGCGAATGGGTGAGAGTCTCATGGGGCTGCGGACTATCAAATCAAAATTAAATTCCCCCGAGAAAGCTGAGCTAGTAGCGCGGAATATCAATGGAAACATCCACCGGCCGACTCACCAAGCTTACGGTCAACGCATCTCACCAACTGAGCGGCCAGCACAGCACCACTTACTTCTGCATTTATTTCTTCCTGTTCCCAAGATCATTTACTTCTCCTGTAGAGTAGGTAGAAGAAGTTATTACTAGATATTATCTCTTTGAGATATTTTGTAAACATTTTTGTACAAATACCTCCCCAAGCGAAGTATTAGGGGTTGGTGATTCATTTCTGGAACTGCGCTGTAACTCTGAAAACTCTTCTGAATAAAAGTTGCTGGAATGCGTTGTTGCTGAACTCTCTGGATGTGGAATTGATGGCAGAGGACCATGTTACAGAATTCTCGAATTATTTCATGGATCAATAAGTCTTTTTAACTCATGTTTAACAGTTTCTGCATTTTATATATCATCTATGTTCATAATCTTAATAACAGGGAAAAAGAATAACCCAGAACTTGCTTAACTGTACTCTGTGTTCAATCTCTGTTATTATTTATGTTTTCTTCAGAATTAGCATAAGCAGGAATTCTTAATTGCTCCTGTTTCCCATGGTTCTTACATATTGAATATAGCTAAGGAATTCTTAATTGCTCCTTGGCAATATTCATCCACTTTCCCTCTGTCAACATGATGAAGGATTCTTAATCTCCCTTCACCCCCTGACTCCATCCCACCTGATTCCAGCTTACAATTTGTTCCATGGTTGATTACCTTGCTCTGTAGTACCACCCTCTGTCAAAGAAAACATATCCAGCAGTTCATCCTCATAGACTCCATTAGCCCAATGGATTGAATTTCTTAGATTTACACCCCTGTTCTATTGAATGCCACCATCCAAAAATTAAACAAACCCTTGTACTTCATAACTAGCCTAATATACCTCAAAACAAAGCTAAATCATAAAGAGAGAGCCCTCTCTGGATGTAGATTGGCTACAACCTGCATCTAAAAGATTGGTCTGTGGTTAGCTCGGCCGTATTTCCTTTCCTTACAACTTTTGGGAAACAACCTGAGTGATAACATCATTGGCAACTCCACTGGGGAACTGAATAATTGTTTGTTACTGCTGTCTATTTTCTAAAGCTATAGATGGAGCCTGAAATTAGCCAGGTAGCCTTTGAAACTGTTTTTTCTATGCAATTACAGGAGTAAATAAAAGTTGCTTCAGTCTATCTCCAGTCTAGTTTTAGGCTTTGAACAACTGTCTCAAAGACTTGATCAGTTTCCTTGTTTCAAACATATCTGAAGGAAAATTTAAAGCCTCCTATATTTCAAAAGCTTCCTTCAAAATATTGTCAAAAGTTGTGTCCTTCAAAATATTTCAAGAAAAAACAAAAATATACTCAGAAGCTGGCTCCAAAGAAGAAAATCCGTTACACTAGATCAAATCCAGATCCAAATCCTCCACCTATCTTTGAAAATCCTAATTTGATCCCAAAGAAACTTAGAAGCCGAGATAATCAAGAAAATTTTTCTGATTTAAACCTTAACACACCTCATCAGAACTCTATTCAAATTGAGCTTACTACTGGAAAATCACAAGTCCTTTCTCCCATTACTGTTACTTCACCTAGTTCACCATCAGCACTTCAAAACATCTTTTCCACTCCCCCATCCACAGCATACATTTCCATTGTTATCCCTGTTCTTCCAGCTGTTACATTTATCTTTGTAAATATGGCAAACCGATATGCTCCCCTGCAACTACCTACAAATCCGGGGGCTATGCCTCAAGATTATCAAAGCAAAATTACCTATTTTGATGGCACTAGCACCTACACAGCTCAACAACATACTAAGAAAATGACAGATTATTTTGAGAACTATGAAATTGATGCAAACGATGTGAGAATGGAAATCTTTGTTCAGAGTTTAACCGGTGATGTAAGGACCTGGTTTAGGGCACTCCCTGTAAACACTATTGCTGACCTAGATGCCCTTTGTCAAATTTTTTTAAACAGATGGGAAAAGAAGAAATATCCTTTACACATCCTATCAGAATATGAAAGCTTGAGAAGAGGCCCACAAAAAACTGTTCAAGATTACTGTTCCAGATTTAATAATGTGTACAATGCTATTCCTCAGAATCTTAGACCTCCACTAGACTTGGCCTTGATCAAATTGCCTAATCGATTTGATTTTGACATGGCTTACTAGCTCAGGGAGAGAGCTCCTCTAAGCTTAGAAGACAGGCAGAGCATAGCTATCAGTGTAGAGGCCAATCTGATTTCTAAACGAGCTTGGGCTAGAGCTGAAAGGAAGACACCTTACAAAGAAGAACCTTCTGCATTTGAACAAAAGTTAGATCCAATTATCAAAGGAATGGATAGACTGGGTGATAGAGTAGAAACAATTGAGAAGAAATCCTCTTGGGAGGGTGAACCAAGTAACACAAGAAGAAATCCAAACTTCAGGAAAAATCAGAATCTTAATACTGGGAAGGTTGGTCCTGACCAAAACATTAGACCTCCATTCCAGGAAAACTATGTTGAAGCTTCAACTTCTAGTGAGCCAACAGAGGACACCCAAATTAACTTAATGGGTCTAAACAGTGAACAAAAAATGTTTTTGACCCAGGATGATCAAGAAGCTCACACCTTTAATCAATTTCAAACCAAATCGGGGGACTCATTTGATTTTAGAGAGGGATATGATGCAGCTGTCTATGAGGTCCACAAGCAATATAAATTGAGAAGCAGAACAATAAATGTCCTTGAACCCAACAAGCAGAAAGATACCAAACAGCCTAGAAAAGAAAAGGTTAATAGTCTCCCTATACAACTCCCTGCTAGAACAGACCTCAACCCAAAAGAACCCATGGTTGAGGATATATCAGATAGCCCACCATCAAGCAGTCAGCCCTCCACTTCCTTTCCTCCCAAAGAAAATGCAAAAGAATCTCAGGAAATTAATTTTAAAACAGATTCAGTTCATGGCAGCACTCCTCATCAAGAAAAAAGCATTGAAAACGTAGCAGAAAAAGAAAATCTTGCTGCCTGCAATGCAAAAGTCCAAATGGAAAAACCTTTCAATCTTGAAACTGAAATAAGCAAGTTAAAAATATCAACTCCACTGTTCGAATTGGCTAAACATGATGTCTATAGAGAACAAATCAGCAGATCACTTCAAATTTTAGAAAATAGAGATGCAGTAAATGTCCTAGATGACCAGCCAAAATTAATTTTTGGCCCTGAAGTAAATGGTAAGTCAGTAGATGGAGGTGTTCCTCCTTTCTATGTAATTCTGAATATTCATGACAAAGTACTTCACAATGCAATGTTTGATTCTGGGGCTTCCCATAATCTAATGCCCAAATCTGTGATGGAAAAGTTGGACCTAGATATCACAAGGCCATACAAAGACTTGTTCTCTTTTGATTCTAGCCAGGTCAGATGTCTAGGATTAATTAAAGATTTATGTGTATCACTAGTTCAATACCTTGCCAAGACAATCTTAATGGATGTAGTGATAGTTGATATCCCACCAAAATATGGAATGCTTTTGCCCAGATCTTGGGGTGCAAAGCTCCATGGATATTTACAGTTGGACATGTCCTATGCTACCATCTCAGTCTTTGGCCAGCCAAAGAGATTGTACAGGGAAACTTTGATGAAATATGTGGTCAGCAGCCAAGAGAAACCCCAAAACTTTCCTATCTATTCCATGCATTCTGATGTGGAGTCTTTCATCCTATACAATGCTGAAATTTGCCCCCCAACTGATGTCAAGGTTTTATCATCAGCACAAGGAAAAAGCATAAGTGAAGAATCTATTACCCAAACTTTAAAAATTGCTGAAATAAGTGATATAACAGATACACGACGGAAACCACATGAAACTAAAAATCCAAAGCTGCCTACTAAGCAAATTTTTAAAACTCCTGATGCTAGCTGTAATCAAGAAGTCCTATGGTACTTAGAGTTTGATGGATCAATGAATAAACTAGGTGCAGGGGCAAGAATTTGGATACATAACATGCAAAATGATCATGCTGAAGGACGTGCATACAGACTGAATTTTAGATGCACAAATAACATGGCTGAATATGAAGCCCTCCTGCTAGGACTCAAATTGATAAAAAATATAGGCGCAGTTAGGATATCAATTTTGGGAGACTCTGATTTGGTTATTCAGCAAATGAAAGGAAGCTTTCTCACAAATGACCTCAGGTTAAGGGCTTATAGAGGGGCAGCAGTTGAAATACTCAATACCTTTCTAGAATCACAGCTTACCAAAATTTCAAGGAACCACAATTTGCATGCTCACAGTTTGGCAACATTTCCCAGCACTCGTAAACTACCATTTGAGCCTAATCATCATTTTATTGCTGAAATTAAACACAGGCCAACTATACCGGACAATGTAAAAAATTGGCAAGTGTTTGACAATGACACTCAGATTAATAATTTCCTAACTTTAAAAGAAGAATTTTCCAGCACAAATTTAGACACAAGAACTGTTTGTGAAATTGATCAAATAGACAAAATTGAAAAACACATTTCAGCTGAAACAATAAATCAGATTTTACATCCAACAAAATTTACCAGCAAAGAATTACAAGAGCTGAAAGAAATAGACTTTGATGAAACTGTTGAAGGAGAGTCTGAAGTGATTGATTTAAAAGATAATTTTTTACCCACAGGATTAACTGCTTTGGAGGATATTTTTGACTCTAATGACATTCCAAGGAAGCCCAAAATGCAGCCATTAAACGCAGAAATTGAGGACTATAATATAGGCACTGAATATAATCCTAAAATGATAAAACTGTCTAAAGCTTTGCCTCCGGACTAAAAGCTGAAATATGTTGAATTGTTTAAAGAATTTCAAGATGTTTTTGCATGGAGCTATGAAGATCTTATGTCCTATGATACTTCTGCGATCCAACATACAATACCCCTAAAAGAAAATAAAAAACCATTCAAATATAAATTTAGAAGGGTCAATCCTGTACTCCTTCCTCTCATTGAAAAAGAAGTCAAGAGGATATATGAAGCTGGAATTATTGCACCCATTAGAGTTTCTAAATGGGTATCCAATCTAGTGCCAACTAGGAAGAAAATAGGAGAAATAAGACTGTGTGTTGATTTGAGAAATTTGAATAAAGTTTCTCTAAAGGACCACTACCCCTTGCCTAAGATGGACCACATTTTACAGAGGGTAGTGGGTGCCTCCAGGATTTCACTGCTAGATGAATTCTCATGCTTTAATCAGATCCTAGTTCACCCTGATGATCAAGATAAGACTGCTTTTACAACACCATGGGGAATTTTCAAGTATGTAAAAATTCCTTTTGGACTCAAGAATGCAGGGGCAACATTTTAACGAGCAATGGACATAGTCTTTGCTAAAGAAATTCATGATTTCCTGGTCATATACCTAGATGACTTTACTGCATTTTCCAAATCAGATCAGCAACATTTATAACATTTAAGAAAGGTATTTCTAATCTGCAGAAAATATGGTATATCACTGAATCCAAAGAAATCATTATTTGGCCTAGAAGAGGGCAAACTATTAGGTCACATAATCTCAAAAGATGGCATTAGAATTGATCCAAATAGAATACAAGCCATTCTGCAAGTTCCTCATCCTAGAAATATCAAAGAACTTCAAGCTTTCCTAGGGAAAATTAATTTTCTAAAGAGATTTATACCCAACTTGGCTGAACTAATAAGATTGCTGAACAATATGCTAAAGAAAGATTCCAAAGTCAAGTGGACAATAGAAGCTAAACAGGGCTTTGAAGAAATCAAAATAGCTTTAACCAAAACACCAGTCCTCACAAGCCCGAAATTTGACAGAGACTTTATAATCTTTTCCTTTGCATCTGAACATACTATTGTTGCTGTTTTGCTACAGAAAGATGACCAAGGATGTGAAAAACCCATAGCTTTTTTCAGCAAAGCACTTAGAGATGCACCACTTAAATATCAAATCATGGAAAAACAAGCTTATGCACTTGTAAAAGCTATTAAGGACTTCAGAGTTTATATCTTATACTCTCATGTGATAGCTTATGTACCAAATACTGTGGTCAAGGATATTATAACTCAAGAAGGAATTGAAAGCAAAAGAGGTAAATGGATAGCTAACATTTTGGAATATGACATTGAAATTAAACCAACAAAGCTGATAAAAGGGCAAGGATTAGCTAAACTTATGACTAAAACCAACTTTCAAGCACTTGACATCAATGAACTGGATAACAAACAGGAGATGGCGACTTCACAGATCAATCAAGCCTTTTTACAATCACCTTGGTATGCTGATATAATTTATGTATTGTTAAACCTGCAAGCTCCTCTAGGGTTATCCAGAACTAAAAAGAGATTTCTGAAAATGAAAGCTTCAAAATTCTGTATTATAAATAATGTTTTATTTTGGAAAAATCATGAAGGCATTTTACTGAATTGTTTAACAAAGGATGAAACTGACAAAGTGCTGAAAGAATTTCATGCAGGGGAGTATGGTTGACATTTGTACTAGAAATCAACAGCTGATAACATCCTAAGGGCTGGATTTTATTGGCCCTCCCTGTTTGCTGATGTAAAGAAATTTGTGACTTCTTTCCATAAATGTCAAATCTTCGAGGGCAAGAGAAAGCTTCTACCCTTACCCCTTAGACCAATTTCCACAGAAAGACCGTTTCAACAATGGGGTTTAGACTTCATTGGGGAAATCCACCCTCCCTCTTCTGGCCAACACAAGTGGATTTTGGCTGCCATAGACTACTTCACCAAGTGCATAGAAGCCATCCCTTGTAGACAAGCCAATGATTGAGTGATCATACAATTCCTAGAAACCAATATCTTGTCTATATTTGGCTGTCCGGAAAAGATTATAACTGACAATGCTACTGCTTTTAAATCCAAAAGAATGATAAGTTTTTGTCACAAATACCATATTACCTTAGGCAACTCCATATCCTATTACCCTCAAGGTAATGGTCTAGCTAAATCATCCAATAAAATCTTGATCAATATCATTAGGGAAATATTGGAGGAAAACAAGAAAAACTGGCATAAGAAGCTTATCAATGCACTTTGGGCAGACAGATTGACCACAAAGAGATCCATTGGAACAAGCCCCTATGAATTGGTTTATGGCATGGAGGTTGTATTCCCTTTATCTTTGGGAGTCCCTCTGATAAAGTTGCTGCAAGAAGTGCAGGCAGAACCCAATGACATTCAGAGAAGAATCAATCACACTGTTCATTTACAACAGACTAGAGAAGAAGTGTATCAAAGATCTCAAGTTCTACAAGAAAAACTTAAGAAGATATTTGACAAGAGGACAAAAGCAGAGGATTTTTTCATAGGAGACAAAGTACTAAAATGGGATTCCAGAAGGGAAGATAAAGGAAAACATGGGAAGTTTGACTTCCTATGAAAGGGACCTTTTATTATTCAGGCCTCACAAGGAAACAACACCTACTTTTTGAAAATCTTGGATGGTACAGAAGCAGAAGATGGGCCAGTCAATGGTCGGATGCTGAAGCATTATTTTGACCCACTTTGTTGATATGTCAAGACTATAACTTGTACATAAAAATGTTTACTTTCTGCAGTTTATTACATCAATAAGATAGGAAGGAATATATAGCAAATTTTGGGAAAAGGTCAAGGAACTGTGCCACCTTTTTGTATTACCTTTTAGTCTATCAGAAGAATTGAAGAAGAAGACTTGGGAGCTGTAAATATGATGACAAACACTCAGACAAACTATCCAAAACAGGGCTGCAATTATTTGAATGAGCCTATGAGAAATCTATATATGTTGCAGAGGTACACTGCTGTTTATTTACAGCAAAGGAAAAATTTCAGAATGCAGCAAGAATTGAATATAAGGCCATCTGACCTGCTGTTCTTAGCTTTTCACCAGGGAAAACCATCCCCAAGTGGAGCCAGTGTTATGCTCCTATACCAATAGGTGTCATATTTCATGATTGATTGGTAAAATGCCAAATATGTTCATCCTTTCCATGCCGCAAAGGTTCCATAAAAAAGAAAAGAAAAAAGAGAAGAAGAAGAAGAAGGTATGCCCTAAAAGAAAGATCAAAGGGCAAAAAGAATGAATTGGTCAAAAAGAAAGAAAATGAACCCCAAAGAAAAGACCAGGAAAGTGTGCTAGTCCAAAATGCCACTACTATTCTGTTTTTGCAAATAATTTCATCATATGCACTTAGTTGACTTTTGTCACACTTAATGGATGGCCAAACAACTTAATCTTGGCCAGTTCATGTTTAAATTTCTTGCTTTAGAAATAGAGAATAAAATCTGTCCAAACAGTTCAAGCTTGGCAGATAAGTAGTTAGGTAGAGAAGTAAAGGTGCTCAACAGTTAAATCTGAGCCCCTGGAAGAAATAATGACAAACTTAGATATGATGGCAGTTAAAAAAAAAAGAGAGTAAGGGTTTGCTAGTTTAAATGTACCCAAGGAAAAAGGAAGAAAAAATGTTAGATACAATAGGCTGGGTAGGCAGTTTTGATGTTGCAGAAGCAGGTTTATGAGCAATTGTGTCTTTTAAAAGTGATTCATCTCATTGGATATCATAAGCACAATGGCAACTATGTGGTCACAGATCAGGTGAAGCATGTCTAACTTCCCCTCACTCTTCTCCTTGAAACATTTACTAACCTCCCCACAAGGACATTGAGATCTGCTCAGTGCTCCTAAAACATTTCATTTCATGAAAAAGACTAAGTGAAACTCTTTTTTTACTTGGGATAACAAAGCCACATTTCTTGTGTAAAAATGCTTTTCTTCCATTATGCTAAGTTTTCCAAATGTATAGCTTGGATCCCTTTCATTTCCCTAAACCTAAGTTTTTCACTCTTTAAACTTAGCGCTTTTGGTTCAAAAACATATCTCCCATATTAACACTCTTACTTTATTATATAAACCCTTATATTTTCCCCATGCCCGTATAATATAAAACATATGAAAACCCCAAAAAATTTAAATATCCCGACCCCCGGCTAATTATAGCCATATATCAATGTTTTATGGGATTAATGGTTCATCCGGGGCCATTAACAACCCTGTGCCCACAACCATGAAATTTATTTAACCTTTGGTTAAACAAATAACCGGACCCACATACCTAACCAAAGGTAATACCCCGCCCACATTAAAAAACGTCGATTTAATGGTTGACCCCGCGCCATAGCCTTCCGCCATATCCCAATCACCGCCCGCCGTAGGATCATGGCCCCCAGATTGGACAGTCCACATCAATATCGCAAGCCCTCTTCTGCCTATAATTTAGCGCTTGGGGATGGTGGTTTTACCGCCATACCTTGGGACAGGTGGCGGCCTCCCGCACTGCTCGCTGCCCTCCCCTCTAATACCACCTTTGTCCAAAAGCGGTGCGGGGGCCAAACCGCTTACCGCCCCCCGCTGCCTCCCTATTGACATCATCCTCGCGTCATCAGCTGACATTACAACCATGTTAGCGCCACGTCACCCCGCTACATGACAAATTACCACGTCATGCTGACATCATCCGACCGAAACGTGCCAAAAGCCCACCAAAATCAATTTTTTTGTTAAAAAAGGCGTGAAAACGCAATTTTCACTCATTTTCGTTTATTTCCTCTGTGCGACCTGTGCATGCCGTTTACATCCAAAGCAGTATTCAACCACACAGTCTGCCACCAAGCCAAATCAAGCCCGCAGTCCGATCATCCAGCTTGTCCCACAACCTGCAATCCACACAGGGCACTCATAAAAACATGTATTTACCTAAAATTCATTCCCAAACCCCATGTTTTTTAGCTTTCCTCTGCAAATTTTCCAAAACACCCAAATTTAAGTTAAATTCACCATACTACCTTCAACAAGCTCACCAGAACCACTGTTTTTGGCCATTTTTTTTCCAAAAAACCCTAGAAACTTCGTTTTCCACTGCAAATTTCACCCAGTGAGCTAAATTCGAATCACTTCATTCTACAATTCCCTGAGAAAAGCCCTAGAACTGTTATTTTACCTATTTTGCTTACACAAACCCAATTTTCAATTGGAAAATCACAGAAAATTGAGTAATTGAAGCTCCAGTGGCCCTGAACATTGCTCCTCTCAATGCACCTCATAAGGACCTGGAGTGGTTTCCCTTAGTTGATAGGGATTTTCAAATACAGGACTTAACTGGTGACAAAAGCCACCTCCAAGAATTATGTGAAATTAGGAACAGTCACCTAAGCAAAACTAATCTCTATGGGATATGGGAATCCAATCTGCCCAGATACTATCTCCCCTCAGTAAATGTATTCCCAGATGTAATCCACCTGTGCTGTGCCAATTATGAACCTACTCAAAGAGCAGTTATGACTCCAACTGGAACTGTCCTCTTTCATATAACTCCTGAGTCCATAAATGAGATGTTGCACTTCAAACCTACTCAGCCTCTGGCTCCTCTTTCCATGGGATATTTGCTGGAGGAAGGCTCTAAACTATCCACTGCAGAAATAGGCCAGATTGCCAAGTTATTTATGAGACCAGATTGCCAGCCCAGAGAGCCACCTCCTTTTCACCATGTCTGGTTCAATGAAGCTGGAAGATTCATTATTGATATGATATCCTATGTCCTGGGATTTAAAACAAGTGAATATGTTGATGAGACAATCTTAGCTTTGATGTCCATGTTTATTCCAGGACATCCTCCTGCTGTCAAATTTGACTTTGCTACTTTCATTGTCAACAAGATCCATGACCAATTCATAAATCTAGACAGAGAAGGAGTCTTCAAGTACACATCATATATATATCATCTGTTCTTGTACTATCAAACAGATAGTTTTCAGTTTCCTATCAGAAAATTGGATATTAAAGGAGAGAGGAGGTCTGTGATCTTTTGGACCTCAGTCTTCCATGAAGTCCACAACTCTCCTTACACTTACTGTGAATTCATTGATTTGTTCATACATCTGGTTTCCTCTCTGCTGATGAGAACTCCTCCTCCCAGACTCTTTGGTGACATGCAGAAAATTTTACAGCTCTCCAAAAGCTACAAAATAGGTGACTGGTACTTCTACCAGAATCGCACTGAGATCAGGATATATGGCTATGAGCTATGCCCTTACAAATTGCCAAAATATGTGCCTATGAGACTGTTTTCTCTTGAATACTTCAGGCAATTTATCAATTCAGGTTTGACTCATTTTTATGGTGCCAAGAAAAAAGCTCAGCTGAAATTAAGAAACCAGTTAGGCCCCTTCATCATTAACAAAAAAGAAGCATGGCAAGATGCTGACAAGATATTGGGTGAACAACCCAAATTAAAAAGGAGCTTTTGGTGGGTACCCTATGACCCAAATGGATTCATCTGTGAAAGAAAAGTAAAAAATAGGTTATCAACCTATAATCATTGTAGGATCCCTGAAATAGAGAAGTTTGCTAATCAAGATGAGTGGGTAGAGGGCACATTGATAGAAGAACTCACTGAGGAAGAAAATATGGAACAAGCAATGAAAAATCTTGAAAAGACTCTTGACCTCGACTCTTTTGGATAGGCGTCTTTCAAATTGCCTCAGCAAACTGTTGGCATTATGTTTTAGGTTTGTCTCTATGGCATAGGTGTTGTACTTGATGGTAACTCACTCAAGTGGCAAATCTCTGTTCAGGCTCTCAAAATCATAGAAAAAGAGATACCCGCAGGTGAGCTTAAGAAAAGTTGCGGACCCGCAGGTGCCCCGAACAAGAAGTGCGGGCATACCCACAGGTTCTCTGAACAAAAGGTGCGGGCGTCAAATTCACTCACTTCAATGTAGAGAAGCGCGCGCACGTGGGAATTTTTATGATTGGTCCATGGTATTTAGTTCGACATACATGATCCTATGGTCTTGGTCCGTGGTATAGCATCTAAATTATTGAACCCCGGTTTTGGGTCATTGGTTTTCTATGTTTTTTTTCCATGGTTTGAGTAAGGGCTTGCCTATAAAAAGGAAAGGAGATCACTTGGCTAGACACTTGTGAACATTGAATATCTTAAGATCTGAAATTTTGGGTGATCAGTTTGAAAAGCTAGATCTAAATCAAGGTGAAAACTATAAATTGTAAGGCGGATCTATTGATAGGTCGTGATATCTTTGGCGCATGATTAGATCTGTGGATCTGACAGTCTATGGCACATTGGAGGACTGATAATTTGGCTCTATTCGGAGGTCCGCAGGCGATCCACAGCACAGGTGCGGAGGTACGCAGTGAAGCAGAAGGAGCAGTGCGGAGGTACGTAGCGCAGCAGAAGGCGTGGTGCGGAGGTACGCAACGCAGTAGAAGGCGCGATGCAGAGGTACGCAGCACAGCAAGGCGCGGGTGCAGAGGTACGCAACACAGCAAAAGGCACAGGTGCGGAGGTACGTAGCACAGCAGAAGGCGCAGTGCGGAGGTACGCAGTGCAACAGAAGGCGCAGTGTGGAGGTACGCAGCACAGCAGAAGGCGCAGGTGCAGAGGTACGCAGCGCAACAGAAGGCGCGGGTGCAGAGGTACGCAGTGCAGAAGACGGATCAGGTGCGAAGGTGCACTGTCGGGTAGAAAATGCAGGTACGGAGTTGCGCAGTCTAGACACAGAAGAACTGCGAATATTCGTAGGTTTCTATTGGTGAAGTTGCAGACTTTTCTTGAAATATTTGTTGGCTGCCTTTTGTCTATTGCTGCAGAGTTCTGGGTTTATATTACTAGTATTGCTTTTCTGGTTACTGCATTCTGAGAGGCTATTGGCTGATTCATTAGTTGATAGTGAAAGGAGATTGGTTGATTCACATGTACTTGATGATTATTTGATGCTCATGGATTCAGTCTGAAAATTAATGAAACGTGGTCCTTGGAAGAAAAGAAGTAGGTCAGCACCTACGTACTAGTAGTTCAACTAGTACAAGAGCTAAGGGGGTTGTAGCTCCCTTCCAGGGGAGACTGAAAATGAGAGAGGGTTGTAGCTCTCTGCAGGTTGCAGCCTATGTACTGGTAAAGGACTGCACCAGTACAAAATCATTGTAAAAGAAGTTTCTAATTGAAAGAAGATAAAGACATATTGCAGCAGGTGGTTTTCACCCACATTGGGTTTCCACCTTATATCTGGTGTTCTTTGGTGTGACTATCTGTTTTTCCTTGTTCTTGCTCATTATTAGATGGTATTGACATACAAATTAATGATCAATATTTGAAGAATAAATTAAAGTATAAATCTGGAAGATATATTGAAAAGAATTTGATAATACTGATTCACCTCCCCCTCTCAGTATTATTCCCAATAATTGGTATCAGAGTAGGTCCTTCAGAAGAAGCTTGATCGCTTGAAGGAAGATCTATCATCATGAGAAACTACGAGAGAGAAGCATCGATCAGGCCACCAATTTTTGATGGGACAAACTTCGTATATTGGAAGGTAAGAGTCACTGCATATCTTCAATCTCTTGGTACAGAAGTCTGGGATATCATAGATATAGGGTACACTTTTCCATCAGCAACACCTACAGATCCGGCTGGTAAGAAGCAATATGAAACAAATGCAAAGGCTGTTAATACTCTATTAGGATGTCTATCTCAATCAGAATTCGTCAAGGTTATGCAGTATAAATCTGCAAAAGAAATATGGGACAAGATTGTTCTGAGCTATGAAGGAGATGAACAGGTAAAACGAGCAAAACTTCAAACCCTCAGAATTCAGTATGAAAATCTCAGAATGCACAATGATGAAAGTGTGGCTAACTATTTCCTTCGTGTAGATGAGATTGTTAATTGTATGAAAAACTTGGGTGAAGAAGTAAAAGAGGTTGTTGTGGTTGAAAAGGTTCTAAGATCCTTGTCCCCTAAATTTGAATCTAAAGTTTCTGCTATAGAAGAAAAGGAGAATCTACGAAACCTCACTATGTCACAGCTACACAAAATTCTGACCGCTTACGAAATGAGGAAAGGAGGACCATCAGACAGAAGAGAAGTTGCATTCAAGGCTTCAGGCAAAGATTACTATGAGTCAGGACATCTATCAGAAGAAGATGAAGAATCAAATTCTGTCAAGAATCTTCAACGGGGTGCTGGAAGATTCAAAGGTAAGTTACCTTTCAAATGCTTTGCCTGTGGAAGAGTCGGTCACTATGCTACAAAGTGTCCACATAAAGATAAGCTTGATAAAGGTAAGGAACCTATCAGATGGAACAAGAAACAGAATAAGAAAATTTACTACACTCATGAAGACAGTGATGGACTTTCAAATAGTGACGAAGATGAACAAGGTAACAATTATAGACTCCTAATGGCTTTTGAAGATGATGATTTTGTGGACGCTATAGATGAAGAAGGTCTTTATGAAGAAATTTCTAGACTCGAAATATGTTTAGAAGAGAAGAATGTGATCATTGATACTCTTCAATTCCAACTCGCTGAAAAATAAAAACTTCATGAAAAGTTAGAATGTGAAATTGTTGGTCTTAGAAAAGAGATTGAGAAAACAAGAGCTCTTAATCTTAAATTTTTTAAAGGATCTGAAACTCTGGATGAGATTATCAATGTGCAGCGTTCTCCACTAATCAAGACAAGTCTGGGATATAATGGAGAAGCATCTCAAGCATCCACCTCCAAAAGTTATCTTGATGCAGCAAGGAGGGGCGAGCAAAGGCCTAATAGAAATCATCAGGTAAATCAGGGACAGTTTACCTTAAGAATGAACAAAGATTATCAGGTAAATCGGGGGCAATCTACTTTAAGGACAAACAGAAGCTACAACCAGCCTCAGGTAAAACCTTCTCAATTTGCCTCAAGAATGGATGTCAATAGAAATTACAATCATTTGGCTGATCACAGGAATTTCTTCAATGGCCAATGTTTCTCTTGTCATAACTTTGGCCACAAAGTAGCTCAATGTGTTGCTTATAAGCCAATCATGACTAGAGAAGCTCAAAAACAAAGGAGCATGACTGGGATTGTGAAAAGAACCTACAATAACTTTTTTGCTCTTGAAAATGAAATAGAATGCTCTATTTGTAACAACTTCGGTCATGAAGATTCTGAATGCAGGAGCAGGTTTCGGCAGACAACTCAAAAGGAGAAAGCCTCAAGTGTCAAAACCTGGAGAATGAAGGAACCACAACCAGAGAGATGTGGTATAGCTTTATATGCAGAAGGGCAAGAAAATCAATGGTACATTGACAGTGGCTATTCGAAACACATGACGGGTGATAAAGAAAAAATCCAGTCATATTGTGCCTTAGAGAAGGAGAAAAAAGTCTCTTTTGGAAATGACACCCCTGCGCTCATAAAAGGTAAAGGTTCTGTTCAGTTGAAAGAAAAGGTCAAAGATAGAAATGTTATGTATGTTGATGGGTTAAAGCATAATTTGTTGAGTGTCATTCAGATGTGTGATCAAGGAACAAAGGTAATATTTTGATCAAATGGATGTAGTGTTCGTGATCTTGATACAGGAAAAACAGTGATCAAAGGCATAAGGACTCCAAATAATGTATACATATTCAAAGAAGGACAACATCAATGCTATCTAAGCAAGAACGATGAACACTGGTTATGGCACAGAAGATTGGGGCATATTAGCTTCTCACAGATAAGGAAAGCATTTAAATACCAGGCAGTTCGTGGTCTTCCAGACATCAAAATTCCAGATAATACAATTTGAAAATCATGTCAATTTGGTAAGCAAACCAGAACTAACTTCCCTAAGAAGGAAGGATCAGCTAACAGGCCACTTGAACTTGTCCATACTGATGTATGTGGCCCATCTAGGAAAAGGTCACCTCGAGGAGAAGAATATTTCATATTATTCATTGACAACTTTTCCAGGATGTGTTGGAGAGGACTTATGAAGCACAAAGATGAAGCCTTTGAAAAGTTCAGATCATTCAAAGCCTTGGTGGAGAACGAATTAGATCACAAAATCAAATGCCTCAGGTCTGATAGAGGTGGGGAGTTTACCTCGAATGAATTTTTTGACTTCTGTGAAGAACATGGAATAAGAAGGGAATTCTCTACAGCTAGGACTCCTCAGCAAAATGGAGTGGTAGAAAGGATGAACAGAACGGTTCAACAAATGGCTCGTGCTATGCTTGATGAGTCTGGAACTCCCACAACCTTCTGGGGTGAAGCCGCATTTGCTGCAGTTGTTATTCTCAACAAGACAAATATTCGGGTGAACAGCACTCAAACTCCTCATGAGCTCTGGTATGGTGAGACTCCTTCGGTAAAACATTTCAAAATTTTTGGAAGCAAATGCTATATTAAAAATAATGATGAAAATATTGGCAAATTTGAACCTAGAGCAGATGAAGGCATTCTCCTTGGTTATTCTCCTCACAGCAAAGCATACAAATGTTACAATAAAAGGCTTGGAAGAATTGTCGACAGCATTGATGTAGTGGTGGATGAAAAAGAAAACACTCCCAGGCAGGTAAGATCTGAAGACTTCGAAGATGATGAGGACTATCCATCAACATCAAATCAGATTCATGATGAAGAAGAAACCCATGAGGCACCAGAGGAACAGATAAGGATAGAAGAAAAGACTCCATCTAGGTATGTTCAAAAGAATCATCCAGAATCTCAAATTTTGGGGCAAAAGGAGGCAGGCATACAAACAAGAAGAACAATTGCAGAAGCTTCAAGCTATTTGGCATTACTCTCCTCCACTGAACCACAAAATGTACGAGAGGCATGCAAAGATGAATGTTGGGTCAAGGCAATGGATGAAGAACTTGAGCAAATCGAAAAGAACAACACTTGGGAGTTGGTTCCTAGACCAAAAGATAAGAATGTCATAGGGACAAAATGGATCTTCAAAAACAATTTGAATGAAAATGGCGAAGTAATTAGAAACAAGACCAGACTTGTTTGTAAAGGGTATGCTCAACAAGAAGGAATAGACTTTGAAGAAACTTTTGCTCCCGTTGCAAGACTTGAGGCCATCAGAATGTTCCTTGCTCTCTCTAGCTTTCATAAGTTCAAAGTATTTCAAATGGATGTGAAATCAGCCTTTCTGAATGGAGACTTAGAAGAAGAAGTGTACATTGAGCAACCAGATGGTTTCATCCTTGGGAATGATCCAAATCTTGTATGCAGACTAAAAAAGGCTCTCTATGGTCTCAAACAGGCTCTAAGGGCTTGGTACTATTGATTGGACAAATACCTTCATCAACAAGGTTTTTCAAAAGGATCAGCAGATAGCAATCTTTATATAAAAATTGAAAATGACAAATTGCTAATACTTGTTGTGTATGTAGATGATATTATCTTTGGCAGTAATGAAGAAGCTATGAGTCAAAACTTTGCCTTGGTAATGAAGAAAGAATTCAAAATGTCTTTGCTTGGAGAGCTAACATATTTTCTTGGTCTACAAATCCAACAAAATGAAGGCGGTATCTTTTTATCTCAAACCAAGTACCTCAAGCAGATCTTGAAGAAATATGGCATGGAAGATTCGAAACCAGTATGTACCCCTATGGTTACAGGATGCAGCCTCAGTGCAAATGATGAATCTGCAACAGTGCATCAACCAACCTATAGATCCATGATTGGAAGTCTGCTTTATTTGACAGGTACTCGACTAGATATCATGCACGCAGTGGGAATAGTTGGAAGATTTCAGGCAAATCCAAAGGAAACTCATCTTCAGGCAGTTAAGAGAATCTTCAAGTATCTTCAAGGAACTCAAAACTATGGCTTATGGTATCCTAGAGATACAGATCTCACACTTCATGCTTATACAGATGCAGATTGGGCCGGAAGCGTGGATGACAGAAAAAGCACTAGTGGGGGTGCATTCTTCATGGGTTCCAGATTAGTATCTTGGTTCAGCAAGAAACATAGTTCAATTGCTTTATCTACAGCTGAAGCAGAGTATGTGGCTGCTGCATCTTGTTGCACACAACTTCTTTGGATGATGCAAACCTTGCAGGACTTTCAAATCACTTGTACTCCACCTATCTCCATCCTATGTGATAATACAAGTGCTATCAGCATTTCAAAGAACCCAGTCATGCATTCAAAGACCAAGCATATACCTATCAAATATCATTTTCTTCGGGAACAAGTGCTTGAACAAAAAGTCAAGTTGGAGTATGTTCCTTCTAAGGAACAAGTTGCTGATATACTCACCAAACCACTACCCAGGGAGACCTTTGAATACCTCAGGCAAAAGCTGGGGTAGTTGATGCATCATCTTATTGTTGAATCTTATCTGTTTAAGAGATTGTTGGTTGTACGCAAGTTTCATATGGGGTATACGTGTACATTCGCTGGTTTATGGATTGGTCAAAGACCATCTGGCATAGGTTCAGGGGGAGCATATATTCTTCTAATAATACATTGTTGGCATTATTGTACAAGATCTTGGAGGAGAAAGTTCAGAAAGAGATCATGGATGCTGATCTGAATATTGTTGCTAATGTTTTGTCTCTATGTCTTATATCTCCTTTGTCAAGGTCATTTATGGTGTATGGTGGATTATGATTCTTCTTGAAGAAAATTTCTTTTACAGATCTGGCCTACAGTCAGGGGGAGCATGATCAGCACAACAGAGTTGAGTTTTCAGCATGTTCTCAGGGGGAGCATAAGCCTTTGCCCTTAATGACAAAGGGGGAGAATGACTTTGAGGATCTTGGGGTTGCCATCAAGTCCAAAGGGGGAGATTGTTGGCATTATGATTCAGGTTTGGCACTATGGCACAGGTGTTGTACTTGATGGCAACTCACTCAAGTGGCAAATCTCTATTCAGGCTCTCAAAATCATAGAAAAAGAGATACCTGCGGGTGAGCTTAAGAAAAGCTGTGGACCCGCAGGTGCCCCGAACAAGAAGTGTGGGCATACCCGCAGGTTCTCCGAACAAAAGGTGCGGGCGTCAAATTCACTCACTTCAATGCAGAGAAGCGCGCGCACGTGGGAATTTTTATGATTGGTCCATGGTATTTAGTTCGACGTACATGATCCTATGGTTTTGGTCCGTGGTATAGCATCTAAATTATTGAACCCCGGTTTTGGGTCCCTTGTATTGGTTTTCTATGGTTTTGTTCCATGGTTTGAGTAAGGACTTGCCTATAAAAAAGAAAGGAGATCACTTGGCTAGACACTTGTGAACATTGAATATCTTAAGATCTGAAATTTTGGGTGATCGGTTTGAAAAGCTAGATCTAAATCAAAGTGAAAACTGTAAATTGTAAGGCGGATCTATTGATAGGTCGTGATCTCTTTGGCACATGATCAGATCTGTGGATCTGACAGTCTGTGGCACATTGGAGGACTGATAATTTGGCTCTATTCGGAGGTCTGCAGGCGATCCACAGCGCAGGTGCGGAGGTACGTAGCGCAGCAGAAGGCGCAGTGCGGAGGTACGCAGCGCAGCAGAAGGCGCAGGTGCGGAGGTACGCAGCGCAGCAGAAGGCACAATGCGGAGGTACGCAATGCAGTAGAAGGCGTAGTGTGGAGGTACGCAGCATAGCAGAAGGCGTAGGTGCGGAGGTACACAACGCAACAGAAGGCGCAGTGCGGAGGTACGCAGCGCAGTAGAAGGCGCAGTGCGGAGGTACGCAGCACAGCAGAAGGTGCAATGTGGAGGTATGCAGCACAACAGAAGGCGCAGGTGCGGAGGTACGCAGCGCAGCAGAAGGCGTAGGTGCGGAGGTACGCAGCGCAGAAGATGGATCAGGTGCGGAGGTGCGCTGTCGGGTAGACAGTGCAGGTGCGGAGCTGCGCAGTCTAGACACAGAAGAACTGTGGATATTCGCAGGTTTCTATTGGTGAAGTTGCGGACTTTTCTTGAAATATTTGTTGGCTGCCTTTTGTCTATTGCTGCAGAGTTCTGGGTTTAGATTACTGGTATTGCTTTTCTGGTTACTGCATTCTGAGAGGCTATTGGCTGATTCATTAGTTGATAGTAAAAGGAGATTGGTTGATTCACATGTACTTGATGATTATTTGATGCTCATGGATCCAGTCTGAAAATTAATGAAACGTGGTCCTTGGAAGAAAAGAAGTAGGTCAGCACCTACGTACTAGTAGTTCAACTAGTACAAGAGCTAAGGAGGTTGTAGCTCCTTTCCAGGAGAGACTGAAAACGAGAGAGGGTTGTAGCTCTATGCAGGTTGCAGCCTGCATACTGGTAAAGGACTGCACCAGTACAAAACCATTGTAAAAGAAGTTTCTAATTGAAAGAAGATAGAGACATATTGCAGCAGGTGGTTTTCACCCACATTGGGTTTCCACCTTATATCTGGTGTTCTTTGGTGTGACTATCTGTTTTTCCTTGTTCTTTCTCATTATTAGATGGTACTGACATACAAATTAATGATCAATATCTGAAGAATAAATTAAAGTATAAATCTGGAAGATATATTGAAAAGAATTTGATAATACTGATTCAGCCCCCCCTCTCAGTATTATTCCCAACACAAACCGGAGTAGGCACATCATCTGCTGGAACTTCACAACAACCTGCCCAAGGAAGCACTACACCAGCTACAGGGACATCAAAAGGCAAAGAAGTACTGGATTCAAAACAACACATAATGACATATCAGCCAGCATCATCAAAGCAACAAGGCCAAGGGAAAAATCCTCTTGTCCAAACCAAAGCACCAGAGGTACCAGCATTACAGACTCCTCTAAATGAGGAAAATGGCAAGAAAAGGGACCGAGAAGAGACCACACTTGTAAGTGGGCCAGCAGAGCAGCTAGGGGCAAAAAGGCAAAGGATAAATCCTCTACCAGAAGACGAAATTATTGAGGAAATCATAGAAAGTCCAAGAGGTGAGAGGGAAACCAGCCCATAGACATCTCCAGTGGTAGAAACATCCACCAACTCTCATGGGCAGCAAATGGAGAAACAACATAATGTGGAAGTTTCCTCTACAAGGCCACAAAGCAAGCAAGGTTCTGATATCAAAAGAACATTCACGGACATCAAGGCCCAGAATGAGCCAATAAGACTACAACTCTATGATCAGTTTCTCAAGATGACCCTCGCCAAACAGTAAAGGTTAATGTTTGCATATGACATTAAAGAAGGAAAGATGATCTTGAGCCACTTTAAGCCTAAAGTGCAGCAGCCACAGTCAGCAGTTGACTACATAAGAACAAATCTAGAGGTCCTTGCCAAAGACATTCACCCTATGGACCAGATTTAGTTGCACAAGCAAACTGGAGAGATGGTCTACTCTACATTGGCAGATAAGGCAATGTTAGCTCAGAAATTGCAGAACTCATTAAACAACACATCTGCCCAACTAGATTTGGAAAAGGCATCTTCTTTAGCCAAGGACAATAGGATAAAGTCCTTGGAAGAGATTATCATTGAGCTGGGACATGATCCCAAGGATGCCAAGGGAATAAAAGCATTGATGAAGAAAAAGGAAGAGGACATTGTTGCCCTCACGAAACAATTAAAGCTGCCTATTACTATGCATCCACAAACTACAGAGGTTGTGCAAGAAAAAGTAGAGGAGGACATGATGGACTTGCTGATGAGAATGAATCAAAGACTAAGCGAGACGGAGCAGGCTTTGGAGAAAGCATTACAAGTAAAGTAGGGAGTGTCGACCTCGCAGCCACCTCAAATAGCTCCAACAGTTACAACTGCTCCTCCCACGGTTGCAACAGCAGTGCCTCCCACCGTCCCAGCATCAACAACACCAGGTACTTCAGCAACAACAGCAATAGGCAGCAGCACTACCATGACCACAGAGGAGTTGATAAAGGCTATGGAGAATTTAAAACTCCAAGTATCAGAATTAAAAGAGGCCAAAGAAAAATTGGCAAAGCTAGAAATAAATTATGACAAATCTAAAATGATTGTGGCAGAAAAGACAAGAGAGGTGAAGGCATTAGAGAATAAAGTGAAAGCATTGGAAAAGGACCTCTCTTTAGATAAGCCTCTGGGAGAAATCAAGGGCATTTTGTGGGCTAACATCAGTGAATCCATTAACAATATCTGGAGATCTATTCAAATTATATATGAACAGATTGACTTGATAGCAGCAGTCTAGGTGGAAATTCAAAAGGCCAGAAATTTATTGGGACATAAGCCCGAACAGGCCAATAGGCTAATCCATTTTTTGAACACTAAAACCAAGGAAGAACTAGTAGCATTGGATATCAGAGACAGG
The DNA here is from genome assembly GCA_031772625.1 of Pinus tabuliformis. Lineage (NCBI taxonomy): Eukaryota > Viridiplantae > Streptophyta > Pinopsida > Pinales > Pinaceae > Pinus > Pinus tabuliformis. The sequence continues at coordinate 140,519,760 of CM062811.1, read as the reverse complement.
ACAGGCACCATCCTAACAATCATAAGAGTTCTGACCATGAGAACCCTGATGCAGAATTTGCAGAGGAAGAGCCAAGACATGCAAGTGGAGGTAAAATCTTTTGTAGAAAAATTTGCAGTTTTGCAGGAACGGGACTTACCTAGTCTGGTGGGAAGTAATGAACACCTGCTGAGACAAGCTGAGTACCAGCTCAGGTTGAATAGACATATTGTTGATCAACTAAATGCATCATCAATTACTCCAGCAGAGAAGACCCTTCCATCTGGCCAAACTCTTTACAGCAACTTGGAAAATCTGTTTTATATTGAGCATGAAGTACAACATCTTTTTACAGTCCAGCCTAACTTCTACAGGTACACAGACGCTGATGAGACTTTGATAAAGCTGCAAAGACATCAGTTGCCAGAAGAGCAGTGGTGGCAAAGCATGTTGGAAATCTTGTAAGCGGGTTTCAAACTTTTGTTTTTTCCCAGAAAACAATAGATATCATAAAGCAGATAAAGGGAACGGGTGAGAGTCTCGCAGGGCTGCGGACTATCAAATCAAAATTAAATGCTCCCGAGAAAGCTGAGCCAGCAGCGCGGAATATCAATGGAAACATCCACCGGCCGACTCACCAAGCTTTCGGTCAACGCATCTCACCAACTGAGCGGCCAGCACAGCACCACTTACTTCTACATTTATTTCTTCCTATTCCCAAGATCATTTACTTCTCCTATAGAGTAGGTAGAAGAAGTTATTACTAGATATTATCTCTTTGAGATATTTTGTGAACATTTTTGTACAAATACCTCCCCAAGTGAAGTATTAGGGGTTGGTGATTCATTTCTGGAACTGCGCTGTAACTCTGAAAGCTCTTCTGAATAAAAGTTGCTGGAATACATTGTTGCTAAACTCTCTGGATGTGGAATTGATGGCAGAGGACTATGTTATATAATTCTCAAATTATTTCATGGATCAATAAGTCTTTTTAACTCATGTTTAACAATTTCTGCGTTTTATATATCATCTATGTTCATAATCTTAATAACAGGGAAAAGGAATAACCCAAAACTTGCTTAACTGTACTCTGTGTTCAATCTCTATTATTATTTATGTTTTCTTCAGAATTAGCATAAGTAGGAATTCTTAATTGCTCCTGTTTCCCCTGGTTCTTACATCTTGAATATAGCTAAAGAATTCTTAATTTCTCCCTGGCAATATTCATCCACTTTCCCTCTGTCAACATGATGAAGGATTCTTAATCTCCCTTCACCCCCTGACTCCATCCCACCTGATTCCAGCTTACAATTTGTTCCATGGTTGATTACCTTGCTCTGTAGTACCACCCTCTGTCAAAGAAACCATATCCAGCAGTTCATCCTCATAGACTCCATTAGTCCAATGGACTGAATTTGTCAGATCTACACCCATGTTCTATTGAATTCCACCATCCAAAAATTAAACGAACCCTTGTACTTCATAACTAGCCTAATATACCTCAAAACAAAGCTAAATCATAAAGAGAGAGCCCTCTTTGGATGCAGATTGGCTAGGACCTGCATCTAAAAGATTGGTCTATGGTTACCTCGGTCGTATTCCCTTTTCTTACAACTTTTGGGGAACAACCTGAGTGATAACACTTTGTACTTGGAAATTTATTTCCTCTTCGAGATCAAAATCTTCAATTTCCCTTGTTTGTTGGAATTCTTCTGTAATTTCCATGTTCTGATATTTTTCTATGAATGAATGTTTGTTGTTATTTTTTCATGCATTTGAATTTGGATTATTTTATTTTTTTTGGGTTGAAAACAGAAGCTCAATTGAACTTATAGCTCAATCGAGCTCCTAGTCTGTATAATTTAACATCAATGTCGTTAATAAAAGTTGGTGTGTGGTTACTTTTAAATCGATTCATCAAGCTATAAGCTCAATCGATCTGCTGATTAACCAGGTTCATGGCTCAATCGATGGTTTCTTTAACCCTCGATAGAGCTATTTGAATTTAGAACTCAAGCGCTTGATCGAGCTACTAAGGTCCTAAAAATCACAGTTTTAACACACCTTTTGTAGATTTCTCTGCAACGCCATTTTGTAACCTAACAGATTGAGGGAAGAATTTGTCCTTAAGTGGTAGTGTTGATCATGTTGGATTCGTGAAAGAATCATCTATCCAATGGCATATGATTCTGACACTTTCAAATTCATATGATATTTTTCATTTAATTTCTTTTAAACATAATACTTGAAATGTTTTTAGATAGTTTCAAAGGGGTTGAATAAAAAAACAATAACATAAAATATACACAACAATTTTTTATTTTAAAAAAATACCACTATCTTTGTTTACGATGCCTTTTCAAAAGGGTACTCTTGGTTTTTCAATTTATTTAAACATTTGGAAAAAATCTTATGCAAAAACATGTGTCTGCAAAATGCAATTGAAATATTACTTCACCAAATTCAAAAAGTAATAAAAAATAAAAATTTGCATAAAAAAATGTTTTTTAATATGAAAAAATTAGTTCTCTTTATGTATGTCATATATATATATATATATATATCTTTAAAAAATTACACATTTTAGACTAAGTTATGCTACAAGAACACACACATACCTCTTAAGATGTGCGAAAATTTGCAAGGACAAGAATTTCATTTCATGGAAAATTGACATATTATACGACACTATAACTTTTTGCAAAAATATCATTATGAAAACAACATAACTCTCTACTAATTATCTTACTTCGAATCAAAATTCATAATTCTTATATGAATTTTGAGGGCTTCAATTCGATAAAAGAGTAAAATTTTGAAATTTCATTGCCACATTTGCCCCAAAAGTGTAACCCATCTTCATGCATTCACCTAGTGAAATCGTATATCATTAGTAATATATCTGAAAGATTGCGAATTATTGGATTTGCATGGTAAGAAAATTTTGATTTGTGGCATTTAAAGCAAAGAACTAAGTCTCTGTCAAGTTGATCAAAAGTGAGTTTGAGGGAGACATGAAATTTGTAGACGATGACCTACTAACTTTTAGTTGGAAGCTTGATTTATTCTCTGAACTAGAAAAGGAGAAAAAAGGGTTTCTAGATCTTGATCTAGTGAAGCAGATCAAGGTTGCATGGTTTGAGAAAATCAGAACATTAGAGGACATTATTTCTGAGTGTGGAGGCATAGAAAATAGAAGAGTTGATGTGTATCTCAAGGTGGTAGTGGTTGTTTGGATTTAAATGGCCAGCGCATTACATAAGAGTTTGGATTAATTTTGAAAGACAAGTTGATGGTTGAATTAGAGAAGATGAAACAATCACGGGCAACAAAATTTGATGATATAATTGATTTTACTGCAGAGGAAATTAGAAAATGGATAATCACTTTTGTTAGTGTTAACGAAGAGTACTTTTCCTTGGTTTCACAATTACAAGAAGAAAATAGAGAAATTGAAGAAGAGATATTCAATGAATGTGTTAAATAAGACATTACTACATCTCTGATGAAAGAATTAACTAAAGCTAAAGTGAAGGAATTTGTTGTAGTAAAAGTGATTATGAGAGATAGCTAATAGCTAAACAATGTCGGGCTATGCTTTTGCATATTGTAAGTGTTTTAATACATTGGAACAATTCTTTTTTTCATAGTATTTAGCTATTGAAGTTTTCTGGGTACGTTATCACGGAATAATCTAATTCCTGAATGTAGTTTTTTTTTTCTCCTTTTTCCATTGGGACGAATGCATTTAATTTTCCGTCTTAAGTATTAGCATTTTGATTAATGATTTATGCAAAAAATATTATTTTCTATACCACGAGTTTGTAGTCAAACCTTGTTTGAATTCTAATTGTTGTTTTTTCTATTTCTTAGTATGCTTACCAATTATGTAAAGAATTATGAAATAATGTTTTGCATGGGATGTTCAATAGGTCTGAATTCAGGGACATTGTGCAGAAAACACAAATTGAACATGTTTTTTCCTGTATTTGCTTTGAGATTTTATATATTAGCTAATGTTTTGTAATTCATGATAATTAAAATGGATTTCTATTTACTTTATCCTAATATTGAAACTGTTTGACAGTTATATCAAGAATTCTTAGATAATATTTTGCATGTGAACTTTTATAACTCTAGATTTTGTAGCATTCTTCAAGAACATTGATTGAACATAAGTTCATGAGACTATGCTTTTGAGCTTTTATATTCTATGTAATGGTTTAAAATTGATGACAATGAAAATTAATGTTTAGTAGTAGTTTTGGTTCCGAGATATCTATGCCATTTGTAATGTTTATTTTAATGATAGCTATAATGATTAGCATATGAATCTAAATACAACTGTTGTTACTATAACTATGTTGGTTACTATTCAAGGCTTGTGAAGCACAAAGATTGATTGCTCTGTTCTAGTTCTACTTACAGTAGAAATGAACATTTGGAAAAGGTTTTGGTTGTCAGATATCTATTGCATTTGTAATATTTGTTTTAATGACAACTATGGTGATTAACATTTGAATCTTAATAAAATTATAGTTGGTGTAACTATGTTGATTACTGTTGAAGGTTTCTCAAGCAGAAAGACTAATTATTCTATCCTAGTTGTATTTATTTATGAATGCATGTACAAAAGCAAGACATGCAAGGATCAATGTTTCATTGTGCAGGGCTTAGAATGAAAGTTTTAATTATGTAGAGTAAGCTTCTTGCATAGAGTGAAAGCTCCGCATAATGGAACATTGACTATGACTAAATCATATTTGTTTAATAATAAATTTTATCACTTTGTAAAAAAGCATGAGGGACTTGTGACATAATAAATTATTTTGCGCAATTTGAAAGCAAGATCTCATAATAATAATAATACATTAAACTATGGGTTCTATTTTTCAAAGCATTGTGTAAAGTCTCCATATTTCATTTTTCAATAGCCAATGATAAATTGGTCTTTGTAAGTAATTTAGTTATAGATGTGTACAATTTTTTTTCTTAAAGCAAATAAGAATCTAAATAAGTTGTGCTAGATGTAGAAACATGTTTCATTGTGTAGAGTTTTTCTTGTGAGAAACTCATTTTGAAGCTTGCATTGTGTGCATGAAGCTACTTCCGCACATTGAAAGCTTTCATTAAACAAATATAAACATAAAATTCATAAATATAAATTAAATTAAATTAAATTTATGACAAAATCAAAATTATTTAATAATAAATTTTATCAATTGCAAAAAATAATTAATAATGTTATTATGAATGCAAATTCAATTTTTTTTAATACATGTAGGAAAGCTTTCACCTAGTACACTGAGAACCATAATTGTATGCAGAGTTTTCATTATATAGAAAAAGTTTATCTCTATTTCAATTGGATACTAAGTTTTTGCTTGAAGCTTTATTAATTTCATGCATACATAATATTTTGTTGCCCATTACGTTTGTCGAATAGCGGAATGTGTAATGTTTACTCTTTGCACAATATTTCCTAATAGTATGTGCATTTGTGATAAGCGTATTTTTATTGCATGTGAGCAATTAGTGTTGTGCGGAAGAATGGGTGTGCGGAGAAAGGAACAAAAACTTTAATTCGTAGTGTAAAAAAAACTTTCATTGAAAATGTTATGGTTTTGCATATAAATTTCTCGACAACAAATTTCTTTCGCACACTCGTTCTTGCTTCTTAAATTTGTGAATTAAATACTAATTATCGAATATTCAATTAAGTGTTTTTTAGTGCATGTGAGAAACATTATTGTGATTGAACCGATAATAATGCAATTTCGTAATTGTAATGAATGTGGAAGGGGCATGCTTCGAACAAAAAATGCACGAAATTACAAACTAGCATTATATACAACCAAAAACAATAAAACAAAAACAAAACCTTTCATTTTGTGGAGTACGCTTTCCTCATTTTTCATACTAAGCATAATGGAATTAACGATTTAGTATTATTTTAGTGAATGAAAGAATCGACACGTAATCAAGAACAGTAAATGCTACCACCTATAAACTGACATCAATATAGTAGGGGTGTGAGTAAAACTATGAAGTCGTTATTTAATATAGATTATTGATAGTCTGTAGGCTAGCTTGCATTATTAGAAAAGATTCACATTCAATTTGGTTCGTACATTTCAACTTTGCTATTTTTGAATTGTTATTTATTCAAAATGTTGCGTTGAACAAATTTCACATGCAGAATAGTAACATATAGTGCAAATGGAAAAAGTAGAAAAATTCAAATTAGTGTTATAATTTCGACATTCGTTTCGACGTTGTCTACTGAAAGCACAATTTTGCCTAGAGAATGAATTTCTTGCGACAACATGGCGAAAAAATTCCAAAAAGTTTAAGTGTCAAAGTGTTAAAATAATTTGTTTTCCTTTCTTTTTTTTCACAAAAGGATTCAGTACCATCAACAATCACTGCGATACTGAAAATCCCAAAGCTTTCCAACTGTAATCCAATTTTCCAAAAAATTGTGTTGGATTTTTTAAAAATCATGCCAAAATTTCTATTGTTTTCAACGCGAAATTGTGGCATGTTTAGACTATGAAAATTATTTCCACTATTTCCCATAGACGTTGGCTTTGATATTTTGAATTGTTATTTATTAAGAGTTTTCTATAAAACAAATTTCACACGCAGAATAGTGACAAGTGGTTATCATTTAGTGTATCGATAAATCTATACTTAAAGGGTAGTGAAAACATTATTGATTGACATAATATTTTAAAAGTATAGAGCAAAATTGGTAACTAGGGGAAGAAAAGAAGCTATTTGCACTAATATGATTAACTCACTTCCACTTATTGATCATAGCTTTCAGTGGTCAGTTGTGTATCAGTGATATGTGAATTTATCCATGAAAGGGAAAAGTAGTGATAAGATTTGGTCTAACAGATTATCGAATGTTGCATGTGTCCCAAAAGTGTTTGATTTTAGAGAAATTGTTTATTTGTGCACACAAAATTTTGATTTAAAGACGAGAAAAATTATGTTAATAGCCAAGAAGACTCTTATTTATTTGACTCTGGAGGCATTCAGGCACATATTCAAGCTATTGAATCTAGATATATGCTTAAAATTGTCAAAAGAAAATAACTTTTTAGAGTTAGAAGAAGGTTACTCGGACATCATTCAAGAGTTCATTTCGCCAACTTCTAAGGTTCCTCTTGATCTTTCCTTTCTAAATATTACTTTTTTGACACAATCATTTAGAGATTTATGTTGGCTCTCTGCCTATCTAATGGGCCAAGAAACTATGGCCAGTGTCCCAAGATCCATTCTCTATGTGCTCTATTATTCATATAAAAAGATTGTTTATTCAACTAGGTTGATATTATTTCAAATGAATTGGCTTTTAAATTAGTAACTTTATTCAAAAGCAATAGATTTTTTCTGATGGTGTATCTGATAAAAACCCTTGTCTATAATCATGTCTTTGATGACTTGTTGCATAACCCTAAATTCAATATTAACGAAGAATCGATGCAGTTATGGTATCCCATATTGTGGAGGTAGGAAGCTACTTCATTTTTTTGTCCAAACAAGATATTTTTGTAAAGAAAGTTATTTCCATGATAAATTGACAAGATCCCCATCGAATATCTAGCAAAGTGCAAGTTTTCCTATGGGGAAAAGGGATACATGAAGAAAGAGGAAATAATACAATTATTTGAGTTTATGGGTTTTGAGATAAACCATTGTTGCTTCCAATAATTGTTATAGACGAGTATTTTGTTTCCAAAGTTTGTAGCCACTACTATGATTGGCAGGTTATATTTAAAAAATAAAATAAAAACTAATATATTTCTTTTCTACTTACTATTGGATAAGTAACTATGAAGAATGGAAGCTGCCTTGCATAGCTTGCAAAGACTTTGCATTGTTTTAATTTAAAAACAGTTGAAGCCCGATGAGCCTTTGATCCATAAGGCTTATTTATCGAACATATAGGTGCTATTAAATATGATATATTGTTGACAACACTTGTAGATGAAAGTGAGGACTGTCATAGTGCTCCAAGAAATAATCAAGAATCGACAATGAGTACTAGAGAAATTGTTGAAGAAGCAAGCATCAACATCGAAACAAAGTACAAGAAAAGATGCAGAAACCCTATATAATCTTCATTTCGCACATCCATAACTTGTCCGAGTCCATATTCAAGTCAAAGAAAGTGAAAAGATATGAAAGTCACATCACTGAATCAACCACATTTAAAATCCCCCCAAAAATAGGAAGCATTGAAAATGGACGAGCTAGAAAATGCTTTAAATTGGGGTCCTTTGTTGATGACTCCACTTGCAATATGAACATGACCATTTTCAATTTCCACTGCTAGCACATCTCATGGATCTAATAAAGCTTTGAAACTTGTTAATGTAGTAAAATGTCATATTGTCACTAATATATGCCAAAGATTAGAAATCATTGAACATGCATGGAAAGCAGTTTCTGATTTGCTACGTTTAGCACAGGAAATCAACTCATTTGTTGATTTGGTGAGAAGTAATATTAACGAAGACAAGCATTTCATTAACAATTACTTACTTTCTTTTAGTCAAAGGCTTGAATTGTTGTCTGATATGGACAAAAAAAAGCATAGAACTCCCAAATGTTAATCGAATGAGGCAAATCAAAGTTGGATGGTCCAAAAGAATCAGTACACTAAAAAACATGAATGTGAAAGAATAAAGAATGGAAGAAGTGACAAATTTTTAGAGGCGGTGAAATTTGTTCAATATTTAGATGATCCACACATCATAAAAAATTCTAGATTGATCGCAAAATTTACACTAATAACTGAATTGGAAAATATAAACGATTCAATGGCAAAATAATTTGATGATATAAGTGATTTTACTACAAAAGAAGTTAGCAAATGGCTAGTTAGCTTTGTTGGTATTAATGAGGAGAAATTTGTCTTAGTTGCACAATTACAAAAAGAAGCCTTGGAGATTGAATAGAAGATATTCAATCAACATGCTAAGCTAGATATTACAATAGGTCTATTGAAATATTTCATTAAAGATAAGTTGAAGACATTGGTTCAATAGGTCATGGATCTAGAAGACAACTAATAGTGAAACAATTAGTGTATATGCTTTCACATACTGTAAGTGTCCTTAAATATTCCCATATTCATTTCCTATTTACTAGTATTTAGTTATTGGGATTTGTTAATTGTATTAATGTCACCTAGTCTAGTTGCTCAATGATGTTCCTTGTTTTCTTTTACAGGTGTCTTTTTCCATATTACAGTCCACGGGAGCCCAATCCCAGTCCCCATTGCGACAAATGCATTTACTTTTCCAAAATGAAATAGTAGATAGTTAAAGAGAATATGCTAGAATATCATAGTGAATGAGCTAATGTGTTGAGCTATTGAGCATTTTCATTACCAATATAAGCAATTTTTGTTGAGAATCAGAGTTCTCAATGTTTTGCTTAAGATCTTGTATGCATCTATAATCTATGACATTGCTCATAAACATTAATATAACATAATTTATTGATCAAACTTATAATGAATGGTGAAGAACAACTTTGGATTTCATATGTATGTTTTGTGTATTGTATTTATTTTAATCATTGCTATGATGACTAAAATTTGAAACTCAATATAATTATGGTTACTATGATTATATTGCTTGATGTTAGAGACTTATGCTTTGAGCTCTTATATTATGTCATGCATACATATGCCAATAATACATAATAGAAATGTAGTTAAGAGTTTTTTAAATTTTTAAGTAATTTTGTTTGCTATGAAGCTTGAATAATGTTGATTGTTTTAATATTTTAAATTTGTGTGGATTGTGGCAGTCTAGTAAAGGCTTTTATTATGATTTCCCTATATCTTCCTACTATGCATAATGGAATATTTTTTCTTTATTTCGAAATGAAATTGATATATTGATTTTAAGCGATTTCTATTTTCAGGTATACAGTTACTTGATATAAAACATTTTGATCTTAAAAAAAATAAGAACTTTGCGCAAAATGAAACGTTATTGTTCAAAAAAAAAAAGTTCATAAAGTTTTGTACATAAAGATTTCATTGTGCAAACTACAGAACCTTTAATCAATTAATTAGCGACAAAACTTTGTGCGGAGAGACTTCATTATGCAAAGAGATTTCATAAACAATGAACAAATATTATGTCACACATATTGCTTTATGCACCTCTTTACTTTGCCATAATGGAGATATGCATTCTGCACAATGAAAGCTTTGCAGAAGGAATTTTGTTTCCCCTTTGCACTCCACACAATGAAAATGTTGACTACCCCATCGTATAATGAAATCTTTTGTACCTCTGTGTTTCCTTATAATTTTAAGACATATTATGGAGCAACCACATGTGAAAAGTGTAGAGATGTCGACAAAATCTATATACGAAGATAAGAAAAAGTGCAAAATTTCTTATTACAATAAAAATTTAGACTCCACTTTTGTACTCCGCACAAGAAAAACATTCACTACCCTTCTGCACTGTGCACGATAAAATGTGGGCCTCACTCTAATATTAAATGAACTCTTCTTTTAATGTGTTACTATTAAATATGTTCAGTATAGTGTACGGATACACACATTAGCATTTCATACACAACCCCTCCACATTCCGCACTTCTACCTCGCAATAAGGAAAATAGCCTTAATATCCAAGACACATTGTTGAAGGGATACATGTGTGAAGTGTGAAGGTTGCAATAGGAGCTATGTATGGATATAAGAAAATTTGACTCCATTTCAGCACTCTGTACAAAGAAAACATTGTTTGCACTTCAACATTGCAACCTTAGTATCTAATATCAAATGAAGTCTCCTTTTATCTATTAACTATGTTCAGTACAATGTATAAATCTGGACAATGTACAAATGGGAACCTCCACATTCTGTACAATGTATAAAAAAATATTGGTGTTCCGTTATAATTCTAAGAGGGAAGCCAAAGTTGCAGGGAAGCCAGAGTTGCACAATGAAACTTTGACTATGACGAAATCAAATTTAACTTTAAATTTAACATCATATTGTCACTTATATAAATTTGCTTATATTATTGTGTGGAGGTGCAAAACAAGTAATGTTGACACATTGTGCAAAGGTGTGAAACATTGTGTGGAGTGCTTAAAGATTATGTGGATCCTTAATACAATTTCTTATTCTATTTGATATATGCAAAGAAGTTGGATATAATAGATTTGAAGGACATGGTGCAAGTTCTGGAGTGGAAAGGCTCTTTTCAATTTCTTGGAAGCATAATTAATAAGCATATGCATAATTAATTAATACTAATAACATATTTGATGAAAACGGGTCAAGTTGTGGAGTGGCAAGACTTTTAAACCAGGAAGTAGTCGTGAAAAAATGTATAGGAAATGTTGACACAAGGCTATTGAAAATTTTACATTTTCTACCACTTATCAGAAATGGAACAATAGTGCTCTTATTCAGAATTTTATGCAATATTAAATGCACTGCCTATTTTGTGTGGAAGAATGATTTTGCAAGAAAGGCAATAAAAACAATGTTTCATAATGTTTTGTATGTCTGTATACATTTTCGTGTGCCTTTATGTATACAACATTACATGTTATAGAGTACATAAAAGATATAGCAAAAAAAACAGAGTTGTATAATGTGATAATAATAATCAAATGAGATGAAATTAATTTAAAACTCTTTTCCATTTAAGAATTTTACATATTTAGTTGTGCAGAAGAGAAGTTGCATAGAGCTATGAATCTGTGTGGACTGAAGGATGTGCGAAGTATAGGGTATGTGCAAGAGAACCAGGGTGAAAAGGGAATTTTACTCCATATACGCGAATTTAATTTGACTAGGAACAAAAAATTTAATTCAGAATGTAATAGGAAAAACTAGAAAGAGTGTTTGAGGGGCATTTCTTTGATTAGAGCTTTGTCACTCACAACAACACAACTATTGCTACTATGTTTATCTTTTATTATTTTACATATTTAGCTGTGTGGAACGAAAGATGTGCATAGGATGGGGTATGTGCGAGAGAAAGAATACCTCTTAGCAAAGTTATCATTGTGTACCATTGTCTCTAACTGTATATGTTATACTTGTCTTCATTTTCTCATATTTCACATTAAATTAATATTTCAAAGCTACTTTTGCATATTTCTTCCCAATTTTTCTTGTACAATATTTTTGGCATAGTTCTCCCACAACGTTTCTCTTTCCTTTGCATATCACAAAACTAGCCTAATTAAACAAAATAGAAATGTAACATTGGTAGCTTTGATTTTTCCATGTAGCTCTGATTTTGATTGATTTCTAGAGACGGTAAACCAATATTAAGGTTCCATATAATCTTTAAGCATTCCACACAATGTAACTTCTTTAGTAATAACCATCATCTTTTTAGTCACTTTTAGCATCTACTTTGAACTAACGATCTTTGGTCATTTTTAGCACATTTCATTGTCTAAATCTTTTTGTATGCGAAGCTTTCATTGTGTGTGGGGGGTGGGGTGTTTCTTCGACTAGTTCTCTGTCATTGACAACAATACAACTATTGCTACTATGTTTATATTTTATTAGTTCATATATTTAGTTGTGTGGAATGAAGTATCTATGGAGGAAGGGGTATGTGCGGGAGCTATGAATTTGTATGTAATGAAGAATGTGTGGAGGATATGATATGTGTGGGAGAAAGAGCTTGCAAAGTGAAATTTATTCCACAAGCACACAATTAATTTTAAACTCTTCTCCATTTAAGAATTTTACAGATTTTTTTATTTTAAGATTTATTTTAATAAATCAAACAAAAGCGCACCTCTTAACAAAGTTATCATTGTGTACCATTGTCTTTGACTGTATATGTTATAGTTGTGTTTATTTCTCCATATTTCACATTAAATTAATATTTCAAAGCTACTTCCACATATTTATTCACTTACGAAGAATTGTCATTTTCACTATGTACAATGATGCATTGGCTATGACCAAATCAATTTTAACTTTAACTTGATGAGCAAATCAAATTTATTTAATGGTAAAATTTTATTATTAGTAGCAGTCTATTCGTGGATGAAATGTTTTAGTCGTTCTCTATTTTGCGTAACTTATTATTATTATTCTTCTTCTTATTATTATTACCCCTTGCCTCGTTGGAGACTATAACACTCACCTCATGGTCAAAGTCCGATGACTATTGATTATTTTTTACTAAAATTTTTCTTATGTGCACTTCAAACTTCATTGACTATCTAATACATATGTTGAATATTTATAAGCTAGCATGACAATTGTAACCACTAATTTTGGTTATGATGTCTGTAGAAGAATTCTCCAGGTGTTCATCATGCAATATTTTTAGCATACACATTATGAATGCATGTTACATCACTTTTCGAATGAGATGGTTACAAATATATTCCTTTTTTGGGTTGTATGGTGTTGTTTCACTAGTTTCGTGCCATGAGGGATTATCTCTAGAAGCTCATTTCGAACAAAGGTGCAAATCCTGTAGCATTTTTTCCAGGTAAACAATGCATTATTTCTTCTATATGTGAGTACTTAGAACATTTATATAATATATGGTTCAGTCGTGTAGCAATGAGGTACGGAATTCAAATACTGGATAATGTGATAGTGCTAAACATGTTTACACAAGATACATTACTGTCATATACCTCTTACATCTGAATTACTTCTGTGCTATGAAAATTAGGACCACTTATTTTTCTTATTTCTATATATTTGATCTAACTCAAATCATCAGAACAAGGGAAATGAACACAAGCAGAACATATACCGTTAAAGACGATAATAACTTTTCTATGAGGTGTGTTTCTCTTCTATTTATTGTCGTTTTATTATCTTTACATTATACATCCAAGTGTTTTGTTTTTTGCTATATTTTCAATGTACTATAACTAAAAGCAAGGATTTTCAATTTTAAAGAAACATATATAACACTTAGAGATTTGGATATAGGACAAGAATTACAAGGAAAAAAGTACTTTGAACATTTCTATAAAACATTTATATTTGCTAAATCTATAATATATTTATAATTTATGTACATCGAAAATGACTTTATGTTATTTGATTTTGTTTGAATTAGTCAGTTCTTACTCGGTATCAATTACAATGTCCTTTTAAGCAGTGCTTTCAATGTATTATTTGTGAACAGAAAAAAGATATCGAATTCGAATGATGTCACAATAGAGATGGAAGAGAGTGTAGAGATAGCAATGAGAAGTACTACAGAGATAGATGTCGTAACAGACAAAACAAAAGGAACAAAAACCAGTGAAGAAACAAAATCAAATAGTAGTTTTCTGCAAATTTACTTAGTTGTATATCATATTTATTTTTTGTGTTTTTGTTCTTTTTATTTGATTTAATTTCAATTCAATGCTCATGATTAGGAAAAATAAATCGAGTCTATGGCATTGTTGATCGAAGATATCAGTGGCAATATAACTGGGAGCAATTTTCATGCTGTTTTTCTGGTTACATATCGAACATTTTTTGGACAAAGAAAACAAGACAAAGTCAATACTCCACGCAAATTTAACAGATAAGAAAGCGAAAATGACAATTGCATTGCTTGTGCCAACACAATTTATCGAACAGAATGAGACAAAACTTATTGCAAATGCTAGTGTTTCCATTAGAGATTTTGAAATAATTCTAAAGCATAAATACCACAATGGTGATTGTGTTGGAAATAATACTGAGAGGGGGGTGAATTAGTATTAGCAAGTCAATAATTTTTCATTTCCATAATCAGAGTCATATATGCTACTGCAGTTAATGGAACTTGCGTGTATACGCAACTGTGTTTAAGGAAACTAGCATATATCCTACAAACTTATGATTCAGTTAATTCATCATATGTTGATCTTTAATTGGTGCATTAGAACCATATAAACAGTAACTAGGTGTAGTAAAAACAGAACAGACAATCACACACATGAACACAAGATATAAGGTGGAAACCCAATGTGGGTGAAAACCACCTGCTGCAATCGTCTCTATCTTCTTTTAATAATAAGACACTTCTTTTTACAATTTTTGTACCGGTGCAGTCTTATACCAGTACGCAGGCTTCTTCCTACAAAAGGCAACAACCTTCTCTCGTTCTCCAGCTTCTCCTAGAAGGGAGCTACAACCCCCTAGCTCTTGTACTAGCTGATATGTTTACTAGTATGTAGGTGTTGGCCTATAGAAGGCTATAACCTTCTCTTTTCTTCCAGGGACCACGTTTCATAAATTTTCGACTGGATCCATCAATAACATCATTCAATCATCAAATATATCTACATTAACCAATCTCCTTTGTACCAACCACAACTGAATCAATCACTTTGACAACCCTTCAATCTGATCTTTCGGAATGTTGTAACCAGAATACAGTAACCAAAACCCAAGCTAGAACCCAGAACACTGCAACAACAAACAGAAGCAGCTAAAACATATTTTATAAGGTATATGTTATTTCCATGTGTCAAACCTATGTGCATACGCTCTTTTCTCAAGGCGAACATGCGTACAGATCTGCAAATCAAATTTAAGATGTATACGCTATTTTGATATGCAAAACCAACGTGTATACGCGCCTTTTCTAAAGTTAACCTACGTACAGATATGTAAATGATGATTTAAACATTACAACAATTCCAGACTTCAGTTATACCCAAATCATCATATTTACATACTACAACATGCACTAGTTATTCAAATAAATGATCAAACCACATAAAGATACTTCACTTCAAGCCTTAAGATCTTGACCCATCATTAGATCTTATCCTTCATCAAGCGCTAAGGTTCATCCTTGGTTTAGATCCAGCTATGCACCATAACCCAATAACCTGTATACTAGATCTTGCTCTTCATCAGATATTCAATACTTGAGTGCCTTGGCCTAATGATCTTCCCCTCCTTTTATAGTCTTAGGCCTTACTCAATACCATGGACCAAAACCACTTAGGACCAATACCTTGGACCCAATACCTGGGGTCAATACCTCGGACTAGATACCTTGGACCAATACCATGGATCAAAATACCATGGACCAAATACCTTGGACCAAAACTTAGATTTCCAAGATATATGTGCCTTGCATTCTATGAAAGTGCATGTGTACGTATACGTGACTTGTATATGGTGAACCCACACGTATACGTGGCTTGTCTAATGGTGAACCTGCGTATACCTCTCTTTCTTTATTCTAGTCTGAACTTTGTGCTGTTAATCTGCTGAACTGTGATCTGTCGTCTGAGTGAGTTTGCATCAAGGTCAACACCTGTGTCATAATGCCAACAATCTCCCCCTTTGGACTTGATGGCAACCCCAAGTCACTCTCCCCCTTTGCCATCAAGGGCAAAGGGTTATGCTCCCCCTAAGTACATGCTGAATTCTTGATATGCTAAAGAGTGTTGATTGAGCTCCATGATTGAGTCCATGCTCCCCCTGAATATAAGCAAGGTCTGCAAAAAGATGTTCTAAAAGAAGAACATGACTCTATACATACATCATAAATGACCTTCCTATCACCAATGACTCATACATACATCCATCTCCCAACCAAGTGGGGATATACCAAGTTTGACTCATCCACCCAACCAAGGGGATATACCAATTGTTTATACATGTCAAAACAAGAAACATTACATCATCCATCCCATGCATAGTGGGGTAACAAATTAGGTCGTTTCATGACCTTTTCATTAAAAGATATACATGACATATATAACAAAGACCAAATATCTTAAACAAGACCATGATAGTCATCAACAACTATCATTAGCAGCATCTGTCAATCAGCATCCAGACCAGCAACCATGTTCTCTCGCCGAACCTGTTCCACCTGAATAAAAAACAACTGTGTGATCTTGTACCAAGATCTTCTAAGATAATGCCCACAATGCATTATTAGAAGCATATGCTCCCCTTGAACCTGTGCCAGATGATCACTGTCAGATATGATCATTTCATAGAAGAGTTATCAAGGCATCATTGTCAATTAGATATACATCAAGTTATCAACAACTTATGAGAGCCAACATATTTCCACATGTCATCCACAGACTGTAACCATCATCAAGCAGAGCAGATAATTCACTGAACCATATCAGACCCCTTTCTTCCTAAGTCTGGCCCACTGCTTTTCTTCAAACCAACATATACGTGACTGTATCCATAGAAATCAGTGTATGTATGCGACTACGCTTCATGAAACTTGTGTATAACCACCTTTCTCTGAAACAGATAGGATTAACAGCAGGATGATGCATCAACTACTCCCAGCTTCTGTCTGAGATATTCAAATGTCTCTCTGGGCAGTGGTTTGGTGAATATATCAGCAACCTGTTCTTTGGAGGGAACATAATCCAATTTGACCTTTTGTTCAAGCACTTGTTCATGTACAAAATGATATTTGATGGGTATGTGCTTGGTCTTGGAATGCATGACTGGATTCTTTGAAATACTGATGGCGCTTGTATTATCACATAGAATGGAGATGGGTGGAGTACATGTGATCTGAATGTCTTGCAATGTTTGCATCATCCAAAGGAGTTGTGTGCAGCAAGATGTAGTAGCCACATATTCTGCTTCAGTCATGGATAATGCAATTGAACTTTGTTTCTTGTTGAACCAAGACACTAATTTGGAACCCATATAGAATGCACCACCACTAGTGCTTTTTCTGTCATCAACGCTTCCTGCCCAATCTGCATCTGTATATGCATGAAGTGTAAGATCTGTATTTCTAGGATAACATAAACCAAAATTCTGTGTTCCTTGAAGATATTTGAAAATCCTTTTGACTGCCTGAAGGTGTGATTCCTTTGGATTTGCTTGGAATCTTCCAACTATTCCTACTGCATGCATGATGTCTGGTCAGGTACCTATTAGATAAAGCAGACTGCCAATCATGGATCTGTAAGTTGGTTGATGTACTGTTGTTGATTCATCATTTGAGCTGAGACTGCAACTTGTTACCATTGGCGTACATACTAGTTTAGAATCTTCCATCCCATATTTTTTCAAGATCTGTTTGAGGTATTTGGTTTGTGACAGAAAAATACCATCTTTATTTTGTTGAACTTGTAGACCAAGAAAATTTGTAAGCTCACCAAGCAAGGACATTTCAAATTCTTGCTGCATTACCGAAGCAAAATTCCGACTCATGGCTTCTTCATTGCTACCAAAAATGATATCATCAACATACACAACAAGTATTAGCAATTTATTATTGTCAATCTTTGTATATAGATTGTTGTCAGTTGATCCCTTTGAAAAAACTTGTTGATGGAGATATTTTTCAAGACGGTAATACCAGGCCCTTGGAGCTTGTTTTATACCATAGAGGGCCTTTCTGAGTCTACATACAAGTTTTGCATCATTTCCAAGAATGAATCCGTCTGGTTGCTTAATATAGACTTCTTCTTCTAACTCTCCATTAAGAAAGGCAGATTTTACATCCATTTGATATACATTGAATTTTTGAAAACTAGAAAGAGCAAGGAACATTCTTATGGCTTCAAGTCTAGCAACAGGTGCAAAAGTTCTTCAAAATCCATACCTTCTTGTTGAGCATATCCTTTACAAACAAGTCTAGCCTTGTCTCTAATAACTTCTCCATTTTCATTTAGCTTGTTTTTGAATATCCATTTAGTTCCTATGATATTCTTATCATGAGGTCTAGAAACTAATTCCCAAGTATTATTCTTTTCAATTTTCTCAAGTTCTTCATTCATGGCCTTGACCCAACATTCATCTTTGCATGCTTCATTTACAGTTTGAGGTTCGGTGGAGGATAGCAATGCTAGATATCTTGAAGCTTCTGTAATAGTTCTTCTTGTCTGCACACCTACCTCTTTCTGTCCCAAAATTTGAGTTTCTGGATGATTTTTCTGAACATAGTTGGGTGGAGTCTTTTCTTCTACCATTATCTCTTCTTTTGGTGCTTCATTGGTTTCTTCTTCAAAATTAGTCTGATTTGATGTGGGAGGATAATCCTCATCTTCTTCATAATCTTCGGTTTTTATTTGTTTTGGATTTTTGCATGCTTCATCAACCACAACATCAATACTTTCAATAATTTTCCCAAGTCTTTTATTATAACATTTATATCCTTTACTTCGGGAAGAGTAACCAAGGAGAATACCTTCATCTGCTCTGGGTTCAAACTTACCAAGTTTTTCATCAGTCCTTTTGATGTAACATTTGCTTCCAAAAACTTTGAATTATTTTACAGTAGGAGTCTTATCATACCAAAGTTCATGTGGAGTTTGAGTGTTCTTTATCCGAACATTTTCTTGGTTGAGAATAGTGATGGCAGCGAATGTAGCTTCACCCCAGAAGGTTGCAGGAGTTCCAGACTCATCTAGCATAGCACAAGCCATTTGTTGAACAGTTCTGTTCATCCTTTCTACCACTCCATTTTGCTGAGGAGTCCTTGCGGTGGAGAATTTTCTTTTTATTCCATGTTCTTCACAAAAGTCAAATAATTCATCTGAGGTAAATTCCCCTCCTCGATCAGATCTGAGGCATTTGATTTTGCGATCTGATTCATTTTCAACCAAAGCTTTGAAGGCTTTGAACTTTTCAAATGCTTCATCTTTATGCTTTATAAGTCCTATCCAACACATTCTAGAAAAATCATCAATGGACAATATAAAGTATTCTTCTCCACGAGGTGACTTTTTCCTTGATGGACCACATAAATCAGTATGAACAAGTTCAAGAGGCTTACTAGTTGATCCTTCCTTTTCAGGAGAGTGCGATCTGGTTTGCTTACCAAATTGACATGATTTGCATATTGTATTTTCTGGAATGCTAATATTAGGAAGATCACGAACAACCAAGAATCTACATGCTTTTCTTATTTTAGAGAAGCTTAGATGCCACAATCTTCTGTGCCATACCTAGTGTTCATCATTTTTGCTTAGATAGCACTGTTGTTGTCCTCCCTTGAGTATGTATAAGTTGTTTGGAGTTCTTATACCTTTGATCATGGTTTCTCCTGTACCAAGCTCACGAACAGCACATCCATTTGATCGAAATACTACTTCATTTCCTTGATCACACATTTGACTAACACTCAACAAGTTATGCTTTAGACCATCAACATACATAACATTCCTAGCTTTAACTTTTTCTTTTAAGAGAACAGAGCCTTTACCTTTTATGACAGCAGGAGTGTCATTTCCAAATGAGACCTTCTTTTCCTTTTCTAAGGCATTATATGAACGAAGTTTTTCTTTTCCTGAAGCTTTAAATGCTGCTTCTCTCATATCTGATGGACCTCCTTTTCTCATCTCGAAAGCAGTTAAGATTCCGTGCAGTTGTGTCATAGTAATAGTCTAAAGATCCTACTTTTCTTCTATGGCAGATACTTTTGATTCAAACTTAGAAGACAAGGATCTTAAAACCTTTTCAACTAAAGTAACTTCTTTTATCTCTTCACCCAAATTCTTCATGCAATTAACAATCTCATCTATACGTAAGAAGTAACTAGCTATACTTTCATCATTATGCATTTTGAGAGTTTCATATTGAATTCTGAGAGTTTGCAGTTTTGCACGTTTTACCTGAGAGTCTCCTTCATAGCTTAGAATGATTTTGTCCCATATTTCTTTGGCGGATTTGAGCTGCATAACTTTGACAAATTCTGATTGTGACAAACTTCCCAATAATGTATTGACAGCCTTGGCATTGGTTTCATATTGCTTTTTACCTGCTACATCTGTAGGAATTGCTAATGGAAATGTATATCCTCCTTCCACAATTTCCCAGACATCTGTTCCAAGAGATTGAAGATAGGCTATGGTTCTTACCTTCCAATAAATGAAGTTGCTTCCATCAAAGATTGGTGGTCTGATGGATCCCTCTCTTTCTTGATTACTCATGATGATGGATCTTCCTTCAAGCGATCAAGCTTCTTCTGAAGGACCTGCTCTGATACCAATTGTTGGAAATAATACTGAGAGGGGGGGTGAATCAGTATTAGCAAGTCAATAATTTTTCATTTCCATAATCAGATTCATATACGCTACTTTAGTTAATGGAACTTGCGTGTATACGCAACTGTGTTTAAGGAAACTAGCATATATCCTGTAAACTTATGATTCAGTTAATTCATCATATGTTGATCTGTAATTAGTGCATCAGAACCATATAAACAGTAACCAGGTGCAGTAACAATAGATCAGACAATCACACACATGAACACAAGATATAAGGTGGAAACCCAATGTGGGTGAAAACCACCTGCTGCAATCGTCACTATCTTCTTTTAATAATAAGACACTTCTTTTTACAATTTTTGAATTGGTGCAGTCTTATACCAATACGCAGGCTTCTACCTGCAGAAGGCAACAACCTTCTCTCGTTCTCTAGCTTCTCCTGGAAGGGAGCTACAACCCCCTAGCTCTTGTATCAGATGATATGTTTACTAGTATGTAGGTGCTAGCCTACAAAAGGCTACAACCTTCTCTTTTCTTCCAGGGACCACGTTTCATAAATTTTCAGACTGGATCCATCAATAACATCATTCAATCATCAAATATATCTGCATCAACCAATCTCCTTTGCACCAACCACAACTGAATCAATCACTTTGACAACCCTTCAATCTGATCTTTCAGAATGCTGTAACCAGAATACAGTAACCAAAACCCAAGCTAGAACCCAGAACACTGCAACAGCAAACAGAAGCAGCTAAAACATATTTTATAATGTATACACTATTTCCATGTGTCGAACCTGTAGGCATACACTCTTTTCTCAAGGCGAACCTGCGTACATATCTGCAAATCAAATTTAAGCTGTATACACTATTTTGATATGCAGAACCAACGTGTATACGTGCCTTTTCTAAAGTGAACCTGTGTACAAATCTATAAATGATGATTTAAACATTACAACAATTCCAGACTTCAGTTATACCTAGATCATCATATTTATAGACTACAACATGCGCCAATTATTCAGATAAATGATCAAACCACATAAAGATACTTCACTTCAAGCCTTAATATCTTGACCCATCATTAGATCTTATCCTTCATCAAGCGCTAAGGTTCATCCTTGGTTCAGATCCAGCTTTGCACCATAACCCAATAATTTTTATACTAGATCTTTCTCTTCATCAAATATTCAATACTTGAGTGCCTTGGCTTAATGATCTTCCCTTCCTTTTATAGTCTTAGGCCTTACTCAATACCATGGACCAAAACCACTTAGGAACAATACCTTGGACCCAATACCTGGGGTCAATACCTCGGACCTGATACCTTGGACCAATACCATGGATCAAAATACCATGGACCAAATACCTTGGACCAAAACTTAGATTTCCAAGATATACGCGCCTTGCATTCTGTGAAAGTGCGTGTGTATGTATATGCGACTTGTATATAGTGAACCTGCATGTATATGCGGCTTGTCCAATGGTGAACTTGCATATACCTCTCTTTCCTTATTCTGATATGAACTTTGTTCTTTTAATCTACTGAACTGTGATCTATCATCTGAGTGATTTGCCATCAAGGACAACACCTATGTCATAATGCCAACAGATTGTTAAAAAAATATTTGTCTAAATAGTTTTAGCATTGTAGAAAAAAATTATTATGTTTGTGTAGAGTACCAATTATTTATGAATATGAGGATTGAAAACCTGTCGTGTAATGAAGATTTGTTTCTTGTTGGCACAATTAGTGTTATTGCAATTTCGGTAATGAACACATCAATGCAATATGTACTGGAAATCAAATACGATGCAGAACATGACATGGTAATTGTAAGTTTTGATTTATTTGAATGTTTCATTTTTAAAATTTATTGTCCGACTGTTATATGGTTTTCATGTAATGTTTTACAAATGTTGCATATGTAATATGTTCAAGTACATGAAAAACTTGTTTCAGCATGTCTTTCAATTCAAAGACAATTGCAAGAAAATGTTTTTTTGCTGATCTTGCTAAAAAATATAGTTAGAAAACAATAAATAGTTTTCCAAACTTCATAATCAACATTCATATGTCCATTTAAAATAGGAAAGAAATTTGAAAATCTAAGAAACCTGTTCTCTTTGTCGAGTGGAATATGCACGATAAAATTTATTATATTGTTTATATAGACATAAATAAAGAAAAAAGGATAAGCATACATTTGATTTCATGTTACTAAAACTTTGTTTTCTATATCAATGTTACAGTACTTCCAAGGACACCTGACAATGACTAGTGCATATGTGAATCCATTTGAGATGGTATGTGTGAAATGTAGTAGTCCAATTACAAGTTCTAGAACTATGAATAAAATTATGCTTTATTGCACCATTTTCAACCAAGACTTTCTCTTCATTTATTTCCATCAGTTAAACTATATCATAAATGAAAATGACACGACTGAAATACAATGTGTTCTGAGAGGCGTGGAACTGGAAAAAGTATTACATGAACTATGGAAAGTTTCATATGAGCAATATTGTACAGACAAATCAATTGTTATTGATATGTTGTCCAATTTCGAGACACATGGCACATTTACAATAAACCATAAAAATGTGATTGTACATCTACAATGAAGGTTTCTTTTTTTACATTATCGAGCAATCTAGTAATGACAGAATTCTTGTTTCTTGCATTGTCAAGCATCTTAACATTTCCTTATAGTTTATGGTTCAAGAATTGGACTATTGTCAAACAACTCTTTTGCTTTACTAGATGATTGGGATCTAATTTCACATTGTCAAGCAATATACTATACTTATGAGAACAAGATTAGGAATGCAATCATTAGAGAAAACAAGGCAATTGCTTCTACTAATGAAAATGCTAATATGACATTGTACAAGAACGTATTTCAATGAACTATTTTGTTCAAGTTCTATGTTTTGTATTGTGCTATGTTGTGTTTCCTTTCTTGTAGTCTTGTTTCTTACATTGTTTTATTAATTTATCAAATTTGCAAGTTCTATAACTAGTCAGAAAATATTACAACTTCGTTACGTGGGATAATCGATGAATCATTACAGTGACATTATTGTTAATTAATGGATTCTACAATCACAGTTTTATTTAGTTACATTATCGATGAATGTAATATTATTTCTATAAAAAATATCTATTTCATGCAAGATTTAAACAAATATCTAAATAGATCATTATTATACAAGGCTTAAACAAATTTCTAAATCGAATAAGAAAAACTATGATATAACTTATAAAATATTTTGCATCTATACATACATTTGTATTCTTGAATAATCTGATATTTTTTTTGCTATGTCAAGGATATTACAATACATAGCCATTAGCATATATTGAATTTCAAAATTCGTTGAGAAAATATTGAAATTTGGTAACGATTTCTTTACTAATTAACCAATGTTTCTAGATACTAATGCTTATGTTGATTATGTTGTCAAAATGGAGATCTAATTGCTATGTTCATGTTTTATGAGAGCTCTTCTGACAATGTTCTTATGGCATCTAGTTCATCTTTGAATCACCTAATCATTTGTTGAAGTTCCAATATATTATCCATTAGCATTAAAATATATTGACTAAACATTATGATATCTTGGATGAGCATTATGATTTATTGGGTCTCTACATGTACCTCTTCTTATGTTCTTCTACCATTGTTTCTTTGGGCCATTTTTTCCACTCTTAGTAACAAATTCAAAAAATAATAGACAAATTATAAGGAAAAACCTGAAAACACTTAACAGTTTCAGAAGAAACAAAGCAAGTTGGTTTCCTAGAACTTACTAACGGGTCTATGTTATAGCATTATTCAACACTCATGTAGTCATGATGCTTTTATATGGCCTTGGGAAGCCCTTTCCCATTCAAAATTGATCATATGTTAAAAAACATTTTTTTTAATTCCATATGCGAATCTGCCCTTATAAAAGTGTGTGTACACACGCGTGCCATAATACCGAACCTGTGTACATAATTTAAAATATGAAAAAAAAATTCCTATTTCTCAGGTGGGGTTTACGAGTTTCATCAAAAGCCCACCTACAGGAGCTCGTGGCCTAACTAAATTCACTGATTTCTGGTGGTATTTATACACCTCATGGGAAGGCCTAATGGATAGAAGGAGATAGGATATCGAGCCCTTTTGTCCCCAGATCAAGTTTGATTTCCCCTGTGCCTCCTACACTTCCAATCATAGGAAACCCTTGTTTCCTTGCAAAGATGTTCATCTTCCATTATATGAAATCCTTTTGCACATATTGAGGTGATCTTTGAGGCTTGGTCTGGACAGATCCGGAGGAAAGTTCGTTGGTGCCGTAGACGAATCAGGTTGTATTATTCCACTCCTATTTGTTGTTATCAATAAAAGAAGACCTGTCTTCTTCCTAAAATGTTTTGATCTCATGTTTATATAACTCATGTCTAACATATTATGATTTATATATCTCTACTTGATGATTTAACATGTCTAATATGCACATTCTTTGAAATATTTTCTATGTATTTTCTCCTCGGGTTTGCATTGCAGGTCTGAACGTATTGGAGGAAGCAAAGGGTTTGGACCCTACATGATTTACCTCAGATTTAGGACCTCCAAGTATTCTTACTAAACCCACTTTACTAGTTTTCATAGTGTGCTTGCTTGAATGAGTTCTTTTCGTTGATAGTTTTCTTTCACTTTGTTAAGGTTATCAACCCTTACCTCAGGGAGTTTTCTCCCACTAATAGAATTGGTGACTCCATTAGGGATTACAGTCTTCTATTTCCTAGAAGGTTTGTTTTATTCTTGATCTGAGCTCTTTTTTCTTGTTTCTTGATTTTTCCAGTCTTATTGATTCTGTTGTAGTTTGGGCAGTCAGTCTAATCTTTTAGATCTGGCATGTACTTCTTATTTTTCCTTATTTTTTTTTACGTATACACATTTTTCTTTGTACATAGTCACATAGACACGCTGCTAATTCCAAAGGAAATCATGTAAATGCATGTTTCTTCAGTCATAGTCGCATATACACGCGACTTTTCTGATACACAGTCGCGTATATTTGGAAAAGTTTGATTTTTTCAAATCTCTTCTTCTAGTTCTGGGAAGTAGCCTAATTTTACAGCTTTATAAGAATCATTTACTATCTAGAATGATATGATTTCTTGCTAGTGTCAGTTTCTTGGTCTCTTTTTGCAAAAATAAGTTGTCAACAAAGGGTTTTCTATTTGGTGAAGTTTTGTGCTTTTGAGATTGGGTTTTAGACCTTTTGACAATGTGTCTGATTGTTCCATACATCTGGAATAGAGAGTTGTTTTTCAACTTGCTTTAAGGTCAAATCTTTTCATTGTTTTACTTGCATTCTTTAAGTTGTCTCTTCTTGCTTCTTTTAGATGGTTTGAGAAAGAGTTTCAACTTTGGTTCAGTAAAATATTTTGGGTTTCCAAAGATATTTTGTTTGTTGAGTCTTTTGTGTGTCTTTTTTATCAGAACTTTCAAGTGTTTTGTCCCTTTTTTTTGGTATTATCATTTCAATGATTTTTTGTGGCTAATGAGCTTTGGTGCCCTTTTCACTTGATTTTGATTTTAAAGTCATTGGTCATTTTTCTTATTGGATTTTTTATTCAAAAGCATTTTAAAAGGAAAAAGAAAAAAATATTTGTTTTTGTCTTCCTTTTCTTTGTTTTGGTCTTTTGTTTGCCAACAAGTGTGTGAATCATGCTTTGAAGTTGAAATTTTCTTTGCTTGAGAGTCCTTTTTCTTTGATTTTCAGTTCTCTTGGTTTGGACAATTTTTTTTACTTTAGGATAATACATTTGTTGTTTAAAAAAAAAAAACATTCCTTAGAATCTTGCATTTAGGCATTCTAATGTGCATTAAGTAGTTTTGCATTCTAGGCATTTCTTTTTAGTCTCTTTAGATAGATGATGAATGTGTGAGTGTGTTTAAAAGAAAAAAAGAGTTTTTTCTTTCGTAAGTTTCTCGTAGAACCTTGTAGAGATCACTTTTCATCGAAGAAAAAGAAGTTGCATATCGCATGTAGCCTAGTTTTCTATTGATTTCTTTTGTGTCAGAATATCATAAGTTTCACTTCTTCCACCCTTGACTTAAGTAACAACCAATAAAATCAAGCGCTTAATCTAAAATGAACTAGATTTTTGTTTTTTCATAGACACATCAACTAGTCTAGGGCATTTAGGGCCTTGGAATAGGTGTGTGGAGAGTTAACTCTCCAAGGCCACTCTAAACTAAAACATAGAAGTTGATTAAAGAGTGAAAAATATAGTCTTGTTAAGCTGTCCGAGAAAGCTATTCTAACACATGAGTTAAGCACGAGGACAAGTGAAGATAGGGAAAGAGAGATACCCCCTCTCCTACTTGTTGGATCCCATGCCCATGATTTTTCCGCCCAACTTCTGATACGAATTGGTGACCTTAGTTTCTTATCCTAGGGACCACACAAGTGACTACGGGGGGGAATACCCATGGTACCTAAGACAGACGTTGTATCACTTTCATAGTACTTTTGGAGGGTGCCCTTGTGAAGCTCGAGTACTTGCACTGGAAAAGGCTATTTCCTAGAGGCTAGTGTAATTATTTATGATACGTTTGCTAGTAGGCTTGGGCTGTAATTATCCCAAACTATCTTCGGAAGGTCCTTACCTTCCCTTTCTGGTATTTTAGTGTTCGATCCTAATCACCTGGAACAGAAATACCTGGAAGTTGCTTGCTTGCTTGTATCTTTAGGTTTTATTTTAGTGGCTCTTAAAAAGTTCTCTTAATATTTAAAAGTGGCTAATCGATAGGTCGCCAGTCTAGGAGGCTTCGTGGGCTTTCAACTGCGAGTGTCGAGCCTTCATCTAGAAGGTGTAGGAGTAGTTTTGCTAGTGATTTTCAACCAGTAGAAGCTGACACATCGAAGATTAATCTATATTTAGGGGCTCTTATTTCACAGGGTGAAGCTAGTGCAGTTCATAATTTGGATGGAAATGCTTCGGTCCTTGCTAGGGTCTCTTCCAATCAAAAGACAAGATTGATATTGAAGACATTCCCGAGTCTCTCATGACTCCTTCGACACCCATTCCTTCTCATCTTTTATACGTTGTATCATACGTGGGCACCCCAACTCATAGGCCAACAAGCCCTATTCACTCTCCTTCTTTTTTCCAGATGGCCAATGTTAGTGGTGTAACCATGGCTGCAGATACTCCTTGTGTTCAAACCCCTCCTTTAGTTGCAGGGGGTTACTATTTCTATTTCTATTGTTACACCTAGTACAATAGTTGTTGGCTCTACCTCCATTTCGATTTAGAGTGGGGGCACCCAACCTTTTGCTTATTTCACTGGTACCTATCCTTATGGGATGTCACATAGTGGGATTCCCTTAGTTCCCTTAACTTTTCCATCTATTGTTTCCACATATATGACTTCTATGCCAAGTAGCTCAACATATTTTCAGGTTTTTACTTTTGGAAGTGGTCATATACCTTCTTCCAATCCATTGTTGAACTTAGGGAAGGCTTAGAATGTTAATCCTTCCCAAGGAGCTCAAGGATGGCCAAATCCTTTTGTTAGTGGGTTAGGGGTTGGGAATTTATCCCATTTATTTGGTCAACAAGGGAGTATGCCCTTCCCTTCCTTTGGGACCTCACAGGTCTTTCCTCTGTTAGCTGGTGCATGGAATCCGTATCACGGTTATCCCTTTCTTTCAATGTCCTGCTAGGTGGAAACTATCCTATGTATGGTAACCCTACAACAGGGGGTGGATACCCTCTGAATACTTCCAGGGCACAAGGATATCCTTATGGTTTAACTCCTTATATGAGCAATCTATGGTAACCTGGTGCCTCTTCCAATCCAGGATACGCTTTTCAAAATATCATAAATTCTACTCTTGGTGGGTGGAATTATCTAGCTCCTCTGCATGTACCATTCCTGGCAACCTTAAACTTGCTAGATCTGTCGATGTTGATGAATGATTTGATCCGTTACAATCTAGCTTAGCCTCCGGTTCTGACCAAACTTCCATTCGATTTTCCTAAATTTGAAGGGAAGTTTGGGGAAGATCTGACAGACCATATAACCACATTCCACTTATGGTGTTCAACGAACTCCTTGATCGACGATTCGATTAGGTTGAGATTATTCCAACACACCCTAATTAGAAACGCCACAAAATGGTATATTGAGTTAAGGGGGGTTACCTTTTCTACGTTTGGCGAGTTGGCTACTATGTTTTTAAACCATTTTTAGTTGCCTATCCAATATGATGTCGGATTTAAGATTTTAACTAGTTTCCAACAAGACAAAGCAACTCATATTTCTAACCACATCCAAGAGTGGTGCAGAAGGAAGAGGCTCATTAAGGCCTATATCCCTAATGAGTTCCTTCTCGAATGGTTTTTAAATTATATACAACCAAAAATTTCTAATGATGTGTCGCTCTCTGGAGTGTTCACTAAAGAACAGGCCATCTTCAAAGCCCAATAGTTAGAACTTATATATTCTCAATCTGGAGTCCTCTATAAGATTGTTCTTGATGCTCCTTGATCAAAGATTTATTTATCCAAACCCAATCTAGGACCCCATGCCGACGAAATTGTAGGATCGATCAATAGTACCACGACTAACCTACTAAATCAATTGTAACAATTTCCTTTACAATCTCCTTATCGAGTGCAGGCATCGTTGTCAGTGCCTATGCCTTCCCAACCTTCAGCAGTTAATGTTGTCCAATCTTTGAACCCCAAAGGAGACCAACAATTTGACGGGAAGAAGAAGGGACATGGTAAAAAGAAAGATAAGGCTAGGAAAGGGAATGAAAATAGATCCAATAATTATACTGGAGAGGGAAAGAAGGATTCCAAAAAGAAATTGAAGTTCCTATGCAAGTTATGCAGTGGGGATCATATTACCCATATTTTCCCTAAGATTTAGGATGCTCAACACTTATTAGCTCAGCAGGGCTCTTCGATTTCCTAAGCTGTGTTGACAAACCCTTTTCCCCAAGGGCTGCAAAATTTTTATGGCACTAATGTTGGTACTGGAACCCTCACCGGAGGCAACTAGAAAGGGTAATCTACATCAAATGTCAATATGGTAAGCTCCCATGTTGATGTTGCTACAAGATCACATTATTATGGTGAACCAAAACCTTCTAAAGCTAAGACTACTTCTGATATTCTAGAGCCACTCCATATTGAGAGGCCCATAGTTAATCCTATACCTCAGATGTTGAATGGCTCTATAAAACATTCAACTATTAATCCCAATTCTAGGGTTGCACATAACTACTCTATTATTGAAGATCTGGCTCAAAGCCCTTGTGCGATGTCAGTGTTAGAGGTACTCCATTCGTGTCCTATGCAAAGGAGTGTGTTTCTCACTACGATCAAACCAGTGGATCCAAAAAAATCTCTTGTTATAACATTTGATATGTCAAATGCTAAGAAGAGACTCCCTCATCATATGGCTTTCCAGATTAAATCTACATATCAAAAAATGAATATCTTTTGAACTATAGTTTATGAAGGGGCTTCCACATGTGTCATGTCGATGTCATGTTGGAAGGCTATTGGATCTTGAGAAGTTGTTCCTTCCCCTACTCTCCTTACCACAATTGATGGTCATTCTCATAGGCCTCATGGAATTATTCCTGCCTTCCTTGTATATTTTGGGGCAAGGTTGTCAATGTTGAGGTAGAAATAATTGATGCCAATTTGGATTATAATCTATCGTTGGGTCAAAATTAGGTTTATGCAATGGATGTTATTGTTTCATCATTGTTTTGCGTCCTATGATTCCCCCATGAAGGGAGAATTGTTATGATTGATCAAATGGCTTATTCTCCTAATGATCTTAATGCGTCTTCTGATTCTACCATTCCCTTGGTGAAGAATACCAAACAAAATGTGGAGAATTTAGGAGTTCGAATGTATTCCTCATTAATGGGTACTTTTGATCTTCCTTCTCATATTGCTCATACTAATGTTATTTCATCTTCCAAGGACTTTCCCCAAAGAGGTTCTTTCAGAGCCCATTATTTTTTTTATCCTTGGTCCTTACCCCTCTCTATTGCCACATTAGAGGAAGGGAAAGTAGGTGGAATTGCATATCGTATATCTCCAACAGAAATTGAGTATCAGCCTATAGTTACTTATGTAGATTTTGATCCCATCCCTCTCTCATCGAAGGATGTAGATGGAGATGTGGCTCTGGTCTAGACTCTTGGCTCTACATTAGCTATGGACTGCCTTGATATAGTCTTACCATCTGAAGAGGCAATCCTAGAAGTAATGACTGGTGTATAAAGACCATGGGATGAATTGCATCATTGGTCATATTTTCTCCCTGACTTGCATCGACTTGAGTTAAGCTTGTGTAGTCCTTCTTCAATTGGAAGTGTTCACCAAATCTTGAATCCTTTGACTCCAACACATATTTTTTTCGAAGGTAATATGTCCAATATTTCAAAACTATTCCGGTGAACATCTATAGGAATCCTAATATTATCGAAAATGTCTTCATCGAAGATGGATGTTCCCTTGAAGAGATCAAAATTTATACCGAACTTTTCAAAGAATTTCGAGATGTGTTTTCTTGGTCTTATGAGGAAATGCCTAGGACTGATCCATCGATAGTTCAACATGAGATCAATACTTATGAAAAAGCTAAGCCTGTGAGGCAGAATTTTTGACTGGTAAACCCTAGGAAAACAACGACTATTAAAGCTGAGGTTGAAAAGCTGCTAAACACGGGTTCCATATACCCTGTTCCATTAACTGAATGGATCTCGAACCTAGTCCTTGTTGATAAAATGAAAGGAACGATACATGTATGCATTAACTTTAGGGATATATATAAGGCTTGTCCTAAAGATAATTTCCCCACTCCGTTCATCGATCAGATCATTGATGGGTGCACTGGAAATGAGGTGTTTTCCTTCAAGGATAATTTTTCTAGATATAATCAAATAACTATCTGTCTTGAAGATTAACACAAGAAAACATTTATTTTCCCTTAGGGTACATTTAGATACAAAAAGATGCATTTTGGCCTTAAAAATGTTGGATCTACTTTTCAGTGGGCTATGTCTTACGCTTTCCATGACATCAAGCACATTATAGAGGCATATCTAGATGACCTAGTTTCTTGTTCTAAAAAGAGAATTGATCATCCGCATCACCTCCGCCTAGTTTTTGAACGATGTCATTACTATAAAATCTGGTTGAATCCTAATAAATGCATTTTTTCTATCACATCCAGTCGATTATTGGGGTTCATAGTATCCAATGAATAGATTCGTGTAGATCCCTTCAAGGTTGAGGAAATACTTCAGTTTCCTCCCCCGTCTATAGTTCACCAACTTTAGAGTCTCCAAGTTAAAGTCAATTTATTAAGGATATTTATCGTAAATTATGCCGATATCACAAAAGGATTTATGAGATTGCTAAAGAAAGGAGTTCCATTTTTATGGGGCATTGTTTCTCAGCGCTCCTTCAATGCATTGAAAAAGGCATTGACCTTTACTCCTCTTTTGAGCCCACCCGATTATAGCAGGGATTTCCTCTTATATCTTGTTGCCTCAGAATCAACCATTGGGATGGTTCTGGTTCAGGAAGACCATACTCTTAAAGAGAATGTGGTTTACTATCTGATTCAAGGCTTAGTCAGTCCTAAACTTCGATATTCTCATATAGAGAAATTAGCTTTGGCAATAGTTCACGTTGTCCAGTGACTTCGTCATTATATTCTGCTTAGAAAATTTTTTGTGTTAGCCAATGTCAACCCATTTCAGTTTTTCCTCAGTAGGAGAGTGATTGGGGGAAAATATAACAAATGGATTGTAATCTTACAGGAATTCGATCTCGAATTCATGTCCGCCAAATCTAAAAAATCCTTAGTATTTGCATAATTGATCTCAAAGTTTCCTTGTGAAGAAGATATTGTTTATGAAGAGTCATTTCCTGATGAACATCTCTTCCTCATTTCTTCACAAGATCCTTGGTATGGAGACATCATTGTATATCTCAAGACTTCGAATTTTCCTCCAACTTTTTTGAAGGATGAATGTAGAAAATTGTGTCACCTAGTAACAAATTATGTTATTATTGGTGACACTTCGTATCGTCGTGGGGATGACTCAATCCTTAGATGTTGTTTAGCCTTAGAAGAATTTGAATCCATTTTAAATGACTGTCACAGTGGATCTTGTGGAGGTCATCTATCTAGGCTTGCCACAACCCAAAAAATATTGCCTGCAAGCTATTTTTGGCCCTCGATTTTTAAAGATTGCATGGAAGTAGTCAAAAAGTGCCATCCTTATCAAATATATACCCAAAAAAAGTGCGCTCATCCAGCTCTGCTTTTCCCTGTCATCACCGTTGGTCCGTTCACAAAGTGGGGTATTGATTTTACGACTTGTAACCTAGCTTCGGAAAAATGTAAAATGTACATTATCGTAGTAGTGGACTACTTTACGAAGTGGGCCAAAGCTATGCCTACTTTTTCTAACGATGGTGAGACAATAGTCCTTTTCCTTTTCAACCAAGTCATTTCCCATTTCGGTATTCCAAAGGAGATTGCAACTAACCATGGTAGTCACTTTCATAATAATATGATGGTTGAGTTGGATTTAAAATTGGGTTTTCGACAAGAGCATTCATCTTCATATTATCCTCAAGCCTTGGGTCAGGTTGAATTTGTGAATAAATCCCTTAAAATCATTCTGTAAAGGATGGTCAATAAAGTTAGATCCAACTAGAACATCATGCTATATCCAGCACTTTGGGCACACCACATGTCAATCAAGACTGCCACGGGTTTCACTCCTTTTCAGTCAGTTTACAGTTTGGAGTCAATCTTCCCTATAGAATGTAAGATTCCATCCCTTAAATTAGTAGTCCAACTTCTTCCAGACACATCTAGTCTCGAATAATGCCTTCTTCATTTGGAACATCTTGATGAGCAGCATTGAGATGAAACCATAATGAATGAGGCTCATAAGAAGAGAGTAAAATCCCAATATGATAAAATGGTGCATCCTAAGGTTTTCTCTGAAGGTGACCTTGTCTTGGTCTATGACCAAGATAAAGGAAACTTGGGGGCATACAAGTTCAAACCTATACGGTACGATTAGTTCATTATTAAAAATGTCTTGAAAAAAGGGGCTTATGAATTAGTTGACTTTGACGGAAATGTGATGTCGGAGCCCAGAAATAGGCTCTATCTTAAGAAGTATTATGCCTAGGCTATTGCGTAACATTTGCTTTTTTTTGTAAATATTGTACATAGATGTTTATTTCTATCTATGGGTCTCGTGGTGACGGTGGTATTTCTATCTACTTTGGCAGGTGTCAATGGGTGATCTGGTGTATCTAGGATTCATCGATGGTGATAGTAGACATACTTAGAACTTATCTTTTGCCGCTTGGGTAATTTACTATCCATCTGGTCAATTGTTAATCACAAGAGGTACATGTATTGGTCATGCATCCAATAAAATGGCTGATACAGTGTTGTTATTAATTTACTATCTAAATAAATATCATTTGGTATTGAATCATTAGTAGTTTATTTGGATTCACAGTTGGTGGTGTCTCAATTAAACAACATATATCATGTGAGAGATCCTTTATTACATCACTAATTTATGAGAGTGATATTATTGCAAAGATTAGTTACTTATATTACTTTCATTCATATTCCACAATCAGAAAATTCATTTGTTGATTCAATAGCTAATCAAGCATTAGATTGGCATATTAATCATTCATTAAATTAAAATCAAAATACTATAAAATCATTTATATATATGTTCAAAACCATCGACAAACTCTCTGTATATAGATAGGAATAATATGTTCAAAATATTATAAAATGTGGATAAATGTCTTACAAAATTAGGGCATAGGCCCGATCATGTCCATAAAAGATAAGTCATTTAGAAACTAAGTCAGTGAGCCTTGCCCTAGATATGCATCATGGAAGTGGACGATGGCATTCGCCACTCGTCGGAAGAGCCGCACCCACTCTCATGGTAATC
The DNA here is from genome assembly GCA_031772625.1 of Pinus tabuliformis. NCBI lineage: Eukaryota > Viridiplantae > Streptophyta > Pinopsida > Pinales > Pinaceae > Pinus > Pinus tabuliformis. The sequence continues at coordinate 140,484,760 of CM062811.1, read as the reverse complement.
CTACCACCCACCTCTGAAGACCCTCAAGGAGGTCCTATATAGCTTCCATTGGAACCTGGCGAGTTAGACCCTCCAAGTTCCTATGCACTGTGTGTAAGACCCTCTTGGACTTAGCTGTGGTTCTCTCTGTGTCTCTTCCACGATGCCTATGTCTAGGCTAACCCTCAGGTCTTACTGGTCTAACATTTGCATCATGAACATATAATTTGGTAAGATCTTTGTTTCACGAAAAATAAATTTTCAACTTCTTAAATATCATATTCATAATAAAAAAATTAAATAACCTAAAAAATTAAGAAAATTTACCCATTTTGCCCCATGCAGCGCCCTCTTGAAGGATAGCTATGGGTCCTCTTGGTAGTCTATGCCCACATAGGGATATTCTTCTATGGCTATGATTTGTTCCTCCCATCATAGGAAGAACTCATCATCAAATGTTGATCGGGTAACCTCGCCTCCGCCTAGTCACCTAATCAGATATGACCATTTGGCCATCCTCAGATCTCTAGGACTGTTGATGGTGGTAGACACTCTGGGCTGGAGTGTTGAAACTCTCTGAAAGAAGGAGATAATTATGCTACCATAGCCAAAATGCTTTGTCTTCCCTCATTTCACTGAATTTAGTTTGTTTTTCATGCAAGTTAGGAGGCCTGAGAACCAATCAAATAATTTGGGTCGAAGGCACTCTACTGCTAAGAACATGGTTGGCTGAGAGGCCTAGTGTAGAGTTACCGAACCTGCCACTTTTAAAATAGTGAAGAGAATGATTTTGATTGGCAAGATGCTCACATTTTTTATTAGAAATTGAGATTTGACTTTATCAGTTCCTCTTCTGCAATAGATCTCTATGTAATCAAAGACATTTAAACCTCCTTGGGCCCTCTCTTTTAGATCAACTGCATCCCCTTTTCGGGATAGCCCTGTTATGAAGTAAATATCCTCTACGGTCATTTGATCTATCATAAAGACCTCTTGGTCTGGGTCCCAGTAATGGACAAGAATTTATAGCAACCGAGTCTAGGTTTTCATGTTTGGTAGCATGTAGAGCAATCCACAATTTATCAAAGCATATAATGATCCTTGATCTCCTAAAACCACATTATCAACCTCACTATGTTCTTATTCTTTTTGAATGATCGACATCCTGCAATTTGAGACATTTTCATCCATTAGTTTTTTTTTTCAAATCCGCCTATTTATACACGGTTTTTCTAAAAGACAGTCACGTGTACACACGACTTCTCTTTTGAAAATTTGCGTGTAGATATTTATACATGTGGCTTTCAAAAACCAAACTCGTGTACATGCAGAAGAAAAATTTTAAAATTCAAAATCTTACGGTGAAAAATCACTAGATTTGACTCGAATTGCACAAAATGACTAGAAATCGGGTTTAGAATTACTTGGAAGTTTTCGGTTGACAAATGGTTTGAAGAAATCATCAGTTGTGGATGCCCAAATTTCTCTCCCAAGCTCTCAAACTCTCAACACTTACAAGTCAAAATGAGCTGTGGTAAGCAAAAATGTCTTTTTCTAGTGAATTTTAAAACCCACTTTTTGAAAGTTCGTAATTTTTAATTTTTATTATTTTATGAAATTTTAATTTTTTGGCTTGAAATGTTGGGGAAGGTTGTTTTTTAGGATAAACAAAGACTTTGAGATGTTGTTTTGACATTTTTGACTCCACGATCATAGACCTATCATGGCAGGTATCATTTTCATTACTGGCATATAGGTTAGGATATATCACTTTCTGTTGCATTATCCACTTTAACCTCATACTGCGATATTTTTCCATAGGGTCGACCCCATTATGTTATGGTTTTTTAACACTTCACTCATTGTTTTAAAAAATCATAACATAATGGTAGAGCCATTCCTTACATGGTATTATTAGTTAGATCCTCACTAGCATATGTTTCCCATGCCGCAAGAATTGCTTAGGCTTGGGAGTCCTCTTTAGTCCCACCATGACTTTGCGACGAAGCCTCATTCTTCTTCTTTATTATTTTTATGGTTTTATACCCTAGAGGCTTCCATGTGTTAAGTTGTATATCTGCATTTCATATTGACTACTTGTACCTTTTTGGCCTTAAGTCGGCTTCGTTTGGACTTGTATATAAGCCACTTTTGACCAAGGCCTTTTTTGCAACTTCAAAACCATGCATTCATTTTCATCTACGACTTGACACCTTATACCCATGGAAATAATATTCCTTTGGGTGTTGATGACGAGTTTCTCCATCTTACATTGAGCAATAGGAATTTTCCAGCCCCAGGAACTAGAGCATATGTTTTTAGACACTCGTTCTTTCCACTGTACTATAGGAATTCTTTTATTCCTTTTTAGGCTTTAAATATGAAAAAGACAAAAAAAATTATATATTCCAAAAATAGCAGGAACGAGACATTTACTTCCATATTTGATGGTAGCAAGAGTAAGTTGTGTTGCCCTTGAACAAAGCACTCAAAACAAGTCTTTTTTCCATTTGGGATGGGACTTAGTTTGACTTTAGGAGAGCCATAACCTTGTTATTGAGTTAGTCCTCCTCTGGTTGGTTATCTCTTCCAATCATATGGAGATTTTTTTAATGCCTCCTGCATTGCAAACTTATACAAAATTATTTTATGCTACCATATAGTCATATATGAGTCATGCTTTTGTTCAAGGGAATTCAACCTACGTCACCCATTCTGCGGTGTCTCTTGACTCATTTCCAGTCAGTTATACCTAGTCTGTCAGAGTTATCTTCAGTGTCACATAAGTTATTTGGCCCTTCGCTCGTGTTGATTAAGAAGGTCCCTATTGAGTTCTTGCTGGTGACTCTAGTTTTATCGACTATAACAAATTGCCTTAAGATTAGGCCTAGAGATGCAGCCTAGCCCTATTTACATCATTGATAAGTGACCTTCTGCACAACATCGATCAATATCATGGGTCTTTGACTGAGTAGTTTCCCTTGTGTTTGACTTCAACTTACATTATCATGCATTGGGATTCATGCAGTACCTTGGTTTCCATTTGACCCTATTGGTGGATTCCTCACCTCTGTGTTAGCTTTCATTGTTGGTTAGTTCATAGGGTTTCTATCATATGTTAGCCACATCTTTTGCACGTTGGAAATGTATTTTGGAATGGTTACTTCATCTCTTTTCATTTGAGTTCTTTCAAATTATTGGCCTACGGGCTACACTCGCGCTGGTTGATGTGGGATGTGTTAATTCCTTCCTTCCATTAGATCTTTTCCCATCGAATCCAACTCATTTCTATGTGAATAAGATCTAGAGTACTTTTTTTAGTACCTTAGGGTTTGTAGTCATTAATGGCAGACTCCTTTGCTATCGACAATGAGAATACATCACTGTCTCTTGATTGATATATTATCTCAAGTGTTTGACTTCAACAAATTTATTCACACTTGTTAGATTGTACTGGGGTACCTTGACTCTCAACATCATTATCGATGAGTTATCTCACGTTTGTTAATGATATACATCAATGACTAATAGTCAAACGATTTCTCACATGGTCGACTTCAACTCATTTACTCCCATCATGTAAAAATGTACCATATGCGGTTGGTGAAGACCTCTGGTTGTGTCAGCATCTTGGTTCACTCGTCATTCCTTTCATCTTTTCTGTCAGTGCAACTAGACACCCTTATATGTTGCATTTCATCTCAACAACATTATATATGTTGAGACCTGAGTTTTATGCAATACCACTATTCCAACTATATGACATGGTACTATTTTGGGGATCAGTTATGTAGTATCAGTGATCAAACTTTCTTCGAGCATCATTGATCAATTATTATACATGTGACATTGAGATATAGCTATGCCCTCCTCCTTTGTGGCTATGATCATATGATCCACTATGTATTCTTCAGTCTTCTTTGTACACTTATGTATACATGATGGATCTTCTTTTTACTTGATCACCGAACATGATTTATTATCTCTGAGCATGGGTATGGCCACCTCAGACATGAATCTTCTTTCTGATTCCTTACACAAGTATTCAGCTGGCTAGAATCTGGTGATCTCCTCTCAGGTTCTCAAATGATCTCTCTGTGCACTTAATACATTTCAGCTATCATGTACCCCTTCTAACCTCATATATTAGGGGGAATATGTTATAGCATTACTCAGCCCTCCTGTATTCATGATGCTTTTATATGGCCTTGAGAAGCCCTTTCCCCTTCACACTTGATCATATATTAAAAAAAAATATTTAAATTCCATAGGCAACTCTGCCCTTATAAAAACGTGTGTACACGTAGGTACCATAATACCGAACCCATATACATAATTTAAAATATGAAAAAAATAAATAATTTCCTATTTCTCAGGCAGGGTTTACGGTTTTCACCGAAATCCCACCTACAGGAGCCCATGGCCTAACTAAATTAACTGATTTCTGGTGGTAATTATACACCTCATGGGAAGGACTAATGGATAAAAGGAGATAGGATATCGACATTATAACCCTTTTGTCCCCAGATCAAGTATGATTTCCCATGTGCCTCCTGCACTTCCAGTCATAGGAAACCCTTGTTTCCTTGCAGAGATGTTCATCTTCCATTATATGACATCCTTTTGCACATATTGAGGTGATCTTTGAGGCTTAGGCTGGACAGATCTGGAGGAAGGTTCATTGGTGTCGTGGATGGATCAGGTTGTATTCTTCCACTCCTATTTGTTGTTATTAACAAAATAAGCTCTGTCTTGTTCCTGAAATGTTTTGATCTCATGTTTCTATAATTCATGTCTAACATATTATGATTTATATATCTATACTTGATGATATAACATGTCTAATATGCACATTATTTGAAATATTTTCTATGTATTTTCTCCTCTGGTTTGTGGTGCAGGTTTGAACGTATTGGAGGAAGCAGAGGGTTTGGACCCTACGGGATCTACCTCAGACATAGGACCTCCAGATATTCTTACTAAACCCAATTTACTATTTTTCATAGTGTTCTTGCTTGAATGAGTGCTTCTTGTTGATAGTTTGCTTTCGCTCTGTTAAGGTTGTCAACCCTTACCTCGGGGATTTTTCTCTCGCTAATAGTCTACAAAAAAATGAACATTCACAAATTTCTTTCATAGGAAATAGGCCTACATATAATGCGTCAAAGGAGATAAGTCATCTAAATCACTAATTGACATCTAAGTTCTGAAACAACATTTAACTACTATCGATTTTAATGGTATTCATTAACTAGTGATTGTCATCAATGCGGATAGTATTGATTTTCCTAATATTTAATTAGAAAACACTGTTGTGAAATAATTTACTTTAAATCATATGTTTTTTACTTAAGTTCCAAATCCATATATTCCAATTGATACGATTACATTTCATGATTCATTTGTTTCGCATGCTTTATAAATCGATATCAAGATACTATTTTATTAATATCCTAAATCACATTCTATTTTGATTGACTAAAGAGATCTTGCCAATAAATACATTTTTTCGGCATTTATTCACTGAACCAACACATATTTAGGACATTTACTATGTAAACATGTTTTGTTATTAGCTAGCTTTTACTGTGTGGAGGACAGTGTGATTTCAGATCTTAGATGTAAATTAATGACTTAGATGCCTTATTTCCTTTGTCACATTATCCACATATTAAATGAACAATGTTCACTGAAATAAGTGAATTGAGTAATAGTTTTGTAACTTGGTATGATTTCTGTCATTTTGTGTTAAGCTAAAAACTAGTGAAAATCAAATTAAAAAAGTTTACTATTCTAAATGGATTAGACAATAGGATTTGACGCGTGTCTTATGTTTATATATTCATTTTTTCATTTCAACATTTCTTTCAATTGACTAAAAGAATCAAATGAGATGAAAAGGAAAAGCTTGAACAATAAAAAATTGTTTGAAGCGAAGATTACAGTATCGATAACAGCTTAACAAAATTTTCAAGATCCAGAAAACTTCCAGGATCATTACATTGCCAAAAACCTTTATGCTATGAACATCACCAAAAAGCTAAGACTAGATAACACCATCCATATCCATATTTCACCTTCATATAGGCACAACATAATAGAAACAAGTGTCAAACTATTTAGTGGAGAAATAGTCTCAGAAATAGATTTAATTTTTCATCAAAAGAATGGATGCAGGTCCATTCACATAACCATCACTTGGCCTCCAAACCTAATCTCTAACTCGTATATTGTACTTCCTCCACATATCCTCCATCTAAGACTACCCTTTTTGACTGGTCACATGTAGATACAAACTACGAATCACCAACACCAACAACATCACCAGCCAAAACCACTCTTTTAAAAGCACTATGTATACTTGAATTCATCAAATAAATATCAAAAGGAGAATTTTATAATATCAATGGATACAATTTTATTGATATGTTTCCAACTAGTAATCATTACACAATGCATTAGAGTAAATTCTATTAAGTTCTTAAGCGATAACATAATTGTGTATTTATTTTCTAAATATATATTAATATCACTACTAAGCATTAATTAATTCTCCATTGCTAAGTGTGATTTCAAAGTTTCCGCATCTTCGTAAACATTAGCATATGGACAAAGTTTTTTCATATAACACACTTGTCCCTTTTCACATGCTCTAGTACTAAATTCTTTCAACAGTTTGTATGTTACCTAAGATCATTAGAGTGATTATGTAATAAAATATGTTATAAACACTAATGTTAAAATGTGCAAATAATGAGTACAATATGTGATATTAGATTTGATATTATTGTATGTTGGCTTTGAAGTGCGGAGAAGTTGATTGTGCAACATTATACGTTGGCTTTGAAATTTTTTGCACTCACTCTCTGCACTCAAACAAAGATCCACACTCCTGCACATGTTTGAGAAAGAATCTAGAGTGTGGTGTCTTCAGTCTAGAAGAAGTTCATTCTATAGCAGTGTAGGAAAATCACTATTCTCTGCACTTCAACAAAAATATTTCATTATGCAGAGAGTTTTTTGTGGAGCGATTTCATTGTGTGGAGATATTTCATTATGCAAAAAGCTTTTACTATGCGAAGAGATTTTAGCGGACAACTTTCACTATGCGGAGAGAGATTTCATTGTGAAAATTTTTATCCACACTCTGCACAACCTTTAATCAATTAACTAGTGGTATTTGGATTATGATTTACTATTAAAATATTACCAATAATATATAATAATGATGATGTGGAAGAACAATGCAGAGAGAAAATGCAGATATTGATTACACTGCAAACAAATTCACACTTAACATTGAATAATTAATTAATGCTTAACAATGATATTAATATCTTTTCAACAAAATGATACGCAATCACATTATCGTTGAAATGCTTAATATCATTTACTCTAATATCAATAAAATCATATCTATTGATATTATAAAATAATATTTTCGACATTTATTCAATGAATTCAAGTATATGCATAGGTTTCCGCAACCAGTATGCCTCATAGCAAATTGAAACAATATGCAGATCTCCTTCTTACACTTCTATTTCCATATTTCTTTTGTCACAGATAAGTCTAGTCAAAATCATATAGCTAGACAATGTAACTATGGCTAGACAAAATCACATTGAATATAATAAAACATCTATTTTATTTGTTCAAATTTCATGGATTATGGACTTTTTTCTTATTCCTTGTATTCTAGTTGAAAGAATAACTTCGTCGTAAATCACATGTAGACAAACATTTGTCGGTGCGTTTCGAACCAACTAGTGTGGTTCATCATCAGGACAAGTTGAAGAAACAGATCCAGCTTAGCATGATAAATAGTCTGAGTAGAGTCTCCAACGGCTAAATTGACTAACGGCTAATTTTGACCTTAGGACCCAGGTCTAATTATTTTAATATTATTATTATTTTTATTATTATTTATCTTAATATTATTTATGGAAATAAGTTAAATTAGGTAAAAATACATAACTAAATTAATATTAATGGTTGGTTTAAAAAGAAATTTAATTATTTATTTAAATTAATTATTAATATATATATATATATATATATATATATTTTAATTAAAGTTATAATATTAGGTTAATAAGATAAGGGTTAGGATTAATAAGTAAAATAATTTCAATGGTTAGTTAAAAAAATAAAAATAAAATAAATAAATAAATAAAAATAAAAATAAATAAAAATAATAATAAATAATAATAAATAATAATAATAATAATAATTTATTTATTGATTTAAATTAATTCATATATATATATATATATATATATATATATATATATAATTAAAATCATAATATTAGGTTGTTAAGTGACGAGTAACTTAATGGTTAGTTTATTTTTTAATTATTATTATTTATGGAAATTAGTTAAAAATATATAAAATAATTTAATGGTTGGTTAAAGAAGTAATTTATTTTTATTTAAATTATATATATATATATATATATATATATATATATATATATATATATATTTATAATAAAAATTATAAAGGTAGGATAAAATACTATATAAATAAATAGAATAATTCAAAGCTTAGCTTAAAAAGGTAATTTGTTTATTTAATTAAATTATTTATTAAATATTGTTAATGCTGCATATATACATATATATTCTAAAAAAAAAGAAAAAAGGAGGGGGCAGAAAAACCGACTAAGAAGAGAGTGCTGGAATCCAACACCTACTGATTTTCCAGCCATCATCTCTATTGAGATTGCTCGGCTTCTTTTCAATCTCAATAGCTTCCCTCAATTTATGATGGTGGAACTGAGCAACTTTGGCAACAACCTTGGCCTCCTCAATACACACCTGATGCTTGGTCTTTTCGACATGCTCAGCTAATGCTGAAGACTTGGATCTCCCATGTCTCAAGTCGGCCGCATGTTCACAGATCCTTTGACGGATGGAGCGCCCTGTTTCCCCAATATAGGGGGTCCCACAAGAACAAGGGATCAAGTAGACACCCTTCATGTCTTTAGGGTTAACGGGATCTTTCACCGATCGGAGGGATTTGCGAATCGTGTTGAGGGGCCTAAAGGTTGAGGGAATATCATACCTTTTAAGGATCCGAGCAATCTTGTACGTGGTTCCTTGAACATAGGGAAGATGGACACCTGGACGACGCTCTTTTGGCTCTTTCTTAATTAATGCATTTTTAGAGGCTTTATGGAAAGCCTTCTGACCCAGGCGTCTACTATATCCATTCTCCACAAAGACATTAAGGAGATGGGATCTCTCCTTATCAAAGCTCTCACGATCAGAGATCCTAAGGGCACGAGTAGCGAGGGTGTTAAGAACACCAAACTTTTGAGCAGGGAAGTGATGGGAATCGGCATGAAGATACTGCTCAGTATGCGTTTTCTTACGGAACACAGAGTGGGAGAGAAAGCCATCTTTATTCCGAGATATAAGAATATCCAGGAAAGGGAGGCAACCATTGACCTCTTTTTCCATGGTGAACTTAATGGTAGAGGACCGACTGTTGAGGTGATTAAAGAAATGATCCAACTCCTCCGGGCCATGTGGCCAGATGACATTAGTGTCATCCACATACCTTTTCCAACCTTTAGGCCCCTCAACACCATTCGCAAATCCCTCCGATCAGTGAAAGATCCCGTTAACCCTAAAGACATGAAGGGTGTCTACTTGATCCCTTGTTCTTGTGGGACCCCCTATATTGGGGAAACAGGGCGCTCCATCCGTCAAAGGATCTGCGAACATGCGGCCGACCTGAGACATGGGAGATCCAAGTCTTCAGCATTAGCTGAGCATGTCGAAAAGACCAAGCATCAGGTGTGTATTGAGGAGGCCAAGGTTGTTGCCAAAGTTGCTCAGTTCCACCATCGCAAATTGAGGGAAGCTATTGAGATTGAAAAGAAGCCGAGCAATCTCAATAGAGATGATGGCTGGAAAATCAGTAGGTGTTGGATTCCAGCACTCTCTTCTTAGTCAGTTTTTCTGCCCCCTCCTTTTTTTTCTTTTTTTTTTAGAATATATATGTATATATGCAGCATTAACAATATTTAATAAATAATTTAATTAAATAAATAAATTACCTTTTTAAGCTAAGCTTTGAATTATTCTATTTATTTATATAGTATTTTATCCTACATTTATAATTTTTATTATAAATTATAATATATATATATTTATTTATTTGATTATTAATAAATAACTATTAAATCACTTTTTTAAACTAACCATTATAAATTATTATTGAATTAATAAATAAAAATTCTCAACCTATTATTATGATTTTAATATATATATATATATAATAACTATTAAATAATTTAAGTAAATAAATAAATTATCTTTTTAATCTAACCATTAAAATTATTTTATTAATCCTAACTTTGATCTTAATAACCTAATATTATAACTTTAATTAGAAAATATATATATATATATATATATATATATATATATATATATATATATATATATATAATTTAAATAAAAATAAATTACTTCTTTAACCAACCAAAAAAATTATTTTATATATTTTTAACTAATTTCCATAAATAATAATAATTAAAAATAAACTAACCATTAAGTTACTCGTCACTTAACAACCTAATATTATGATTTTAATTAAAATATATATATAGATAATAATATATGAATTAATTTAAATAAATAAATAAATTATTATTATTATTATTATTATTATTATTATTTATTTATTTATTTTTTATTTATTTTTATTTTTATTTATTTATTTTATTTCATTTTTATTTTTTTAACTAACCATTGAAATTATTTTACTTATTAATCCTAACCTTTATCTTATTAACCTAATATTATAACTTTAATTAAAAAAAAAAAAAAAATATATATATATATATATATATATATATATAATTAATTTAAATAAATAATTAAATTTCTTTTTAAACCAACCATTAATATTAATTTAGTTATGTATTTTTACCTAATTTAACTTATTTCCATAAATAATATTAAGATAAATAATAATAATATTAAAATAATTAGACCTGGGTCCTAAGGTCAAAATTAGCCGTTAGTCAATTTAGCCGTTGGAGACTTTGCTCAGACTATTTATCATGCTAAGCTGGATCTGTTTCTTCAACTTGTCCTGACGATGAACCACACTAGTTGGTTCGAAACGCGTCGACAAATGTTTGTCTACATGTGATTTACGCCGAAGTTATTCTTTCAACTATTATGGATCACAGAAGCCTCAATTCAACTATGTATTCTAGTTATCATTTACTAATTTTTCTATTAATGATAGAATGATTGATGAGACTTTGATTGGGAGTGCAATTTGTCCTTATTGCAAAATGTGGAGGTAGAGTCAAAACTTTTAGTGTGCGAAGTGCTTCTCCATATTCCCTTATCTTTGCACATACGCTTTCTCTGCACACAATACACCATTTCAAAGCTATTTCTACATATTTCGAAACCCTGTGAGCTTTGGAATCATTGGACAAAGCACTAGAAATATTAGTCACAATTATATAAGATCACTCACTGACCCTATCTCTACCGCTAATTAATTGTTTAAGGGAATACTTCTTTTTGTAGGGATCACATTTTCTCATTATTCAAGAATGCTCACATTTATGCAATTTTTCATTATTGTGGAGTGTGGAGGTATATTCAAAGTTTTTATTTTGCAAAGTTCTTCTTCGTACTCCCTTATCTCCTCACATACCCGTCCTCCACAAACAATACTTTGTCGCTATTGTGGAGTGTGGAGATAGAGTCAAAGTTTTTATTGTAGCATAACGATTTCATTATTAACCTTGATTAAGTTTTTCATATTTAGTAATCCATGCTCCAGAATGTTGCTATGTACGAATGGATAACACATATGAAAGTGTAAAAAATATTGAACGAATATTTTGTTGCACATATTGTTTTCTGCAAATCGCTTTACTCTACCATAACAGAAAGTGGTTATGGAACAATGTTTATGCATGCATTTGTTGAATAAACAATGAAAAGAGTATTTTATCATACCAATTGATTTGATAAAAATAAATGATCATTTTATAATGTCGATTTTCCGAATAAATGCTTACGTTGATCAGAAAGGGAAATAAACAAATATCCAAATTAAGTTACTAATATATTCTGAAATTAAGTTACTTAAATCAAACAAATAGCTAAATCAACAACGATTTACTTTGACATAGGGTATAGCCAACAAATTAAATAGAGCGATATAGATAAATGTCACACATGGAAATTAATTTTGTTATTTTCAAATTTGATGAGGAACTAAGGTGAAAGGCCACAACCTTGTACATCATCAACCAAAATATATTCTTCGAATGTCTAGAAACTTAAAGAAGGGTCGACACATTTCATAATTGGACTACAAAATCTATTTTAAATTGATTTGCTCCATATAGTCTCCGAAACACACCTACAAACACAATATATTTACATAACATAACCAAAAAAATAAAAATTAAAAATTAACTAAATTACTACATATCCTCCATAACAGAACCAACTTGGGCTTCATTAACTTTTGGCTCAAGCTAAGAAGGAGGGGAATCCTAGTCAATGGCAGAGTCAAAGCTAGTATCCTCATGTTGCACTAAAATCCCATGTTGCACCATGATATCATCATCTTCTTCATTATCGTCCTCCTCAACATTAACAGCCTCTACCTAAGCCAAATTTCCCACATGAAAACTCAACATTTCATTTTCCAATTGTAACCATTCCAGCTTCAACTCCAATATTACCATTTTCTTATTTAAAAGCTTGAAATGTATCCATGCTTCAGGTAGAATCATCTCAGCCTACTTTGATACCAAGGTGATGAGAATTTCCAAACCACCGACCATATTAACAAAAGAAATGTTGAGCTCTTGCTCTGCAACTCCAGATTCACACTCCATAAACTTCAACCTGTGCCACACCTGCTAATAAACTTGGTGAATTATGGCTCTAATATTTGACTGTATGCTTGCAAATTCGCTCCAACAATCTAAATATACCATCAATCTAACTTTCCTTGATTTTAATCCTTTGACTTCACCATTAATGCTGGCTCTATCCATAGGTACCAAAAAATCAAGAAAATCAAAGGTGATAATCGAAACTCCACACAATGTAAATTTTCACTTTCAAAACGACATGTGGAGGATGGGGTATCTAACGGCCCTTGGTTGATTTTCCATGTAAATAAATTAAAACCAAGGTCATGGTACATTTATTCCAAGTTGAATGGTGGGAAAACATTATAGTGGGCATCAACTACAATTAATAATGGATATGGAAACTATAAAAGGCATTGGCAAAGAAAAAGAGGTAGTAAATGGAATTTAATTAACGAAATAAAGGAAAATAGGAGAAAATGAAGGTGAAGAGACACAAATATGCATGCAAGGGAAATTAGAGAGAAATTAGAGGAAAATGAAGAAAAAAGCAAAAATAAAAGGAAGAGACTAGACATCAATGATAAAAAGGCATCAAAGAAATAGTTCACATCTTTTGTCAATTTTAGCTTTAAATCTCTTCTTCCATACTCTTACACTCTTGCACACTAAGAGATTTATTAGATCATCCTAGCATTCACTTGGACTTGGAGAGAAGAAAGCATTTAACAAGCAAGGAATTGGAGGATAGTGGAAAATGTTAGAGACTAGATTGACCTTAGGCTGAAGGGAGGAAATTCTAGGGTAACCACAAACCATGCTTAACTTGGTAGCTAGCCCTACCAGGTTGGGAGAGGGCTCCCTCCTTGTCAATATTAGTCGAGATGACTGCAAATATGGATTTTAGGCTAGGTATAGTAGCTCTAGGCTTTTTTGATTGATTTTGATGGTTTTGTTGGATCAAATGGAGCAGACAGCTTTGGGTCCGAGAAATGAAGTCAGAATTGCATGGTGTTCTGTGGGGCGAGGTGGGTAGGTGTTTTAGCACTTGGAATTGAGTGAAATGGTAGGTCTAAGACTGGTGAGGAGCTGAGGAGGGCATGCAAAGCTCATGAGGCCTCTTCAAACAACTAAAAACATCAAAAACTAAATGTATTCCTAAGGCAGAGCACTGCTACCAATGTATTCTACCTATTTATCTTGATTTCATTTAGTTGAGAAGAATGAATTAGATTTTGGCACACATAAAACATGAGAAAAACTAATGACAAAAGGAGAAACAATGCAAAAACACATTACCACAAGAATCCCACAAAAATGGCTGCAAATCCTGGTTTATTTGCTTGCCAAACTGCTGTAGAGATGTACAATGTAGCTCAGAGCATCCAAGAGAGTCCAACCTTTACAAATGACTAAGAAAGTACATAATATAGGTAAGAAAACCACCTGAGATAGCTATCAGGGGTCGAATCCAAGAGACCAGAAACTGTTTCAACCACATCTAAACTAGGAACAAGAAAATAGGCAGTGGAACAACTTGCCTCTAAAACCAAGGACACTGATACATTCACTTCCAAACCACTTGTAACTAATGTATCTACCCCCTAAAGTCATTTAAATTAATATTTACATTGAATTACATCATTTACAATCATTAATTTACCAAGGATGAGAGAAAAAGTCAACTAGCAGTCAAAGTAGGAAAATTTCAGAGTTCTGGGCAAAATTGGCAAAATCAGCTATATGTGCAGTGCCGCTTCTAGCCTACTTTTGAAGGTCTTATACTCCACCAAATCAGACCCAAGATAGCTTGTTGGAAAGATCTGTCTATCTAGTTTTTGAAACATCTTGAATTTCCTGATTTTGAGGTCATTTGCCCCTTCAAAAATGAATTCTCCCAAGACTGCTTCCTGTGGGTGCAAAAAGTGGTAGAGAGGGCAATTTTCGAGTGTTTTTTGCCCTTTAGATGACCTAGTTTTGCTCCAAATGAGATGAAACTTTCAGGGATTAATGTCATCTTGATGCTAAATCCAGATCTAGAAGCCATTTCTCCTAAGGATGCTCCAATCAAATGTGCAGTGCCAGTGGCGCTACGCATATACCACAATTTCCTGTGTTGCATAATTCAAAAATTTGAAATTGACAAAATTGTTTCAAAATTTGCCCAGTTTTGGCTCAAAGCTTATTCATGGGTTACTTTTTTGGGCTAGAGTAACATTAGCCAAAATTTTGAGCTTATAATCCTTCTTTTTTTCTTTTAAGGCGCTCCTTAATCTTGCCTTAAGGTGCTTGATCCTCCTGTTGCATATCCTATTCCGGGTCAAATAATGGTGGGCCATATGCCTTAGCATCTTATTGTCTCTATTTGCTTTCTCAACTACATATGGAATGCCTATAGCCTCTGAAATGATGGTAGATGATAGATTAAATGTAACTCCAGCAAGGTGTACAACATTGCTGTCTAAATTTGTCACAAACAGCCTTGCTAACTCATGATGGAACTTAACCCTCTCTACCATTTCACAAAAACCAAAACATGACTGATGTCTGAAGCAAGAGGTGGCTAATAGGCAAGCAAGTAGTTCACTCATGCTGATAGGTTCCTCCCTAATAATTCTGCCACCTTTGTGAGGTTTCTTCTGCTGCAAGGTCCTTTCCCTAGAGTTGTCACTTAGGGTGTCCTCCTCAAAATCAGGGTCACTGTCTCTTTCCATGCTTGTCTGTATGGGATGATGTGGTGATGATATGGTGAATGGTGGATAATAGATGGGGGAAAAAGATGAGTATTAAGAGATTTGTGAAAGGAACAATAGTGATGAGGTGAGGTAGGGGAGTGAGAGGGATGGATAGAGGACCTAGGGTTTTGATGTATGAGAGGCTTAGGGTTTCATAAAGGGATTAGGTTTTTTGGAAAATGGGGGAAGGGAATAGGACTTAGCGAAGATGGGATCAAGGGGTAGATTTAGGGAAATGAAGTTGGGAAAAGGGACAAGGGATTATGATTTGCAATGGTATGAAATAGTGTGTAGAAGCAAACTAGCGTTTTACTTTTAGGAGACAAAAATCATGAAACATACATGAAAACCCTATTTAAGCTCAAGATATGTTAATACTTACTTGTTGGGAGGTGAATGCAGCAAAAGAAGTGATGGAGGATGAATTTGGGTGATTTACAAGCTTGGCAGCTCAATGCACAATGCAATCCACCTAATGTGCGGCGCCTTCATAATGCACAGTGCCAGTACAATTTTGTGAAGGAGAAATGGCTCTGATGCATAGCACCTACCTAATGCACAGCACCAGCCTCCCAATGCACAATGCCATTTGAAGGCCACTTTTGGAGGCCTTCTTGATGTCCAAATTGGGTGTGTGATAGCTCTTTGGAAATCTTATCGAGTCTACTTTCCAAAACATCTTGAATTTTCCAATTTGGAATTCATTTGCCCTGTAAAAAGTCCAATCTCCCAAGACTGGTCAAAATGTGCAAAATGAGGCTGCCTAAATGAAGAGTGTTGTTGTAGTCAACTTTGGAAGGTATTCCCCAACTCCAAATTCATCTCTTGATAGCTCATTGGAAATATTTTTGTGTCTAGTTATCATTTGACTCATCAAGCAAGTCATTTGGCCAACCAGGCTAGGCGAAATCGTGATTTTCCCAAGGTCACTCCAAAGGTGCATTAACTCTCCTGAGGCAACTGTATTTTTGACATTTCTCTAAAACCATGACACTTGTGTAAAACGTGAAGGAGGTTTTTCTTCCTTGGCCTATTGTGGACAAAAACCTCTCTCACTTTTTCCAAATTCATCTTTTCTTGCTCAGAAACAAAAACCCTAGGAGAGGGAAATGTGTCTTACCTGAGCACAACTG
Organism: Pinus tabuliformis; assembly: GCA_031772625.1. Classification (NCBI taxonomy): domain Eukaryota; kingdom Viridiplantae; phylum Streptophyta; class Pinopsida; order Pinales; family Pinaceae; genus Pinus; species Pinus tabuliformis. The sequence goes on along the minus strand of CM062811.1, from coordinate 140,468,039 downwards.
AAGCACAAATAAGGTGTAAAATGACCCAGTGGGAACATGAAATAATGATAAAAACTCTTTAATGATGGTACACTCATTCAAATGGTGACATGGACCAATAATTGGAAGACTTTTGGAAGGAGTGAAAACAAATCCTAGACCTAATACCCAGTGACCAAATTTTACTTGAAGATTCACTGAAATGACAAATTTTGACTTTGACACCCTAAAACCACTTTGTAAGAGCATGTTTGATCACTGGAGGAAGGCTTCAAAGACTGACACTAACATTGGCTCCAATGGGGATGGTAGCTCCTTGGAGGTGCCAAGAACACCATAGACCTAGTAGCCTTATCCATTGGGCAATGGAGTCAAAAACTCAAACTGAAACGCATAACAGAATATTGATGACTCAAAGACAAAAACTAACTTGAAACTGACTCAATACTAAAACACAACTGAAAAAATGGAAAATATGCTCAAAATAGAGCTTATTCAATAAAACCTACTCTGACTTTTCCATTCCTCACCTGATCAAGTGAAGTGAAATAACCAATGAAACCAAGTAAGCATTCTGGCTGTTGTTTTCATTCTCCACAAGTGCTTGCTTATGAACAACAAGAGAGAACTACTTAAAGGAAACTGCCATGAAAACTTGTAAACATATCCAAATTTTCCCAAATTGAATAATATAGATGCTCTATCTAATTCCAAAAGTACTGCATAAGGATCTTGAAATTCATGTGCACTGGGACTTAGCTCATCCGATGGATTACTTTTCTCCTCCTCATACCATGAATGCAAACTTTCATCTAAGCTTTGTGACGAGACTCCTGCTGAAAATGACAAAGAAAGTGGCTGTGGGATCAAGTTTGTATCAATACTTGTTTCAATCTCACAGTTAGCTAGTGGAGAAGGACTTTGACTGCAAACATCATCCAACACATCAGCTATTAGATCGTGAAAAGCTTGAAAATACTATTGCAACCCATTTTCGATTGGTTCCAATGAGATGGCATGATTTTCTATAGGCTGCTCATCCTTTATTGAAGATATACTATGCAAATTTCCCTTCAAAAACTGAAATGATTCGAAACAGAATGGTATAGAATCATCTTGCATCATTTGATCATATGTTCCGGCTTCCAAGTCTTCATCTGCAACTTGACAATCAATGGAATTCTGGGGCTTCAAATATAGATATGAAAAGTCTTGAACGAGGATTTCATTACCCTCAAGATGGTCCAGATCAAAACTTGTCGACAGTTGATTTCTGATTGCATGAAATTTGTCTCTGATGATCTGAAACGAAGCAAAAAAAAGGGCAAAGATCCTTCACTTACTTCAAAATTTGTTGCACTTTCCTCCTCACTTCCATAGCTGATATGCATCGGCTGATCACTGTATTCGAGTTGCTTAAAGTGAACTTCCTCCTTCCACAAACCAGCTGCTGATTTATCTGCAAAACTAGCTTTTGTTTGGAGGACATAATCATCATCATACTGATCAAACTGAGGCAAATCATCAGTAAAAAACACATCATCAAGCATACATGTCATATCAACAGATCTCTCTTCTCCAAGATGATCTATAAAACAATCATTATCAGGTCTATGACAACTGGGATAATAAAGAAAATGTTTTGGATCAACAACTTGTTCCTCTTCAATCAGCGAGCCATGGTCTTGAACATTATACTCATTCCTTGTGGTGATCCTTTGCATCATCTCTTCCACTGCACTTACCAAAATGTCGAGCTTTACCTCTAAAGATGTCGATTCCTCTGGATCTATGTTCTTCATCTCTTCTTCCTTCAACTTTTCCCTTCTAATCAGCAAATTAGCCTCTACATCTACTGCACTATTTTGCATCTCTTCAAGTGTTGCAAGGTTCCTTTCTCTCAGCTGAAACTCCATTTCCGGATCAAAGGCATCCGGGTAGTGCAAGAGAGCGGATCCAGGAGGAGGTCTTATATTAACCGGCATCGAAAAATAGACTTGGTTAAACCTGGCAGAAAACTATTGTACTGTCTCCCCTGGTAATCTTTTCAGTTGGTTATACTCTTCTATAATCAAGAAAGGGTTTTGTCTGACCACCCACTTGTCGAGGAAAACTTTGATGAACTACTGGAAATCTGAGATGCTCACATCAAGCAGGGTTTTGAACCAACTCTTGACTTTGCCTTGCAAAGAAAGAGCAAAAAGCCTAATACTGACATCCTCTTCATCAACTTCAAAAAGGTCAAGAAAAGACTCAAAATTCAGTACATGTCTCTCAGCAGTGATGTTGTCACATTCACCATCAAATCTTGGTAGATATAGGTAATGATTTTTAGGGAAAGCATGGGATATAGGAGGTAAAATCATAGGCTTGTATCTATCTGGAATTTTACAAGGTATAAGAATATGTACAGAAGGTGTAGAATCAGTCTTTGTCTCTTGAGGCTCATTAGTTTGAAGACGATCATCATAAAATTCAGAAGAAGGGTCTTGATCAAGATCAAAGGCATGCGCATATTTTGTATCCACAATCTTCAAAAGGAAAGAATCAAATGCAGGTCTAGGATCTTTCCTCGAACACAATATACTTTGTAAAGCCTTCTTGGCATTCTCGGGAAAAGAGAATAAATAATTTATAATAAAGAACATAATGTCTTGGATGAAATTCCAACTTGAATACCTGATCTTTCCATATTGTCCCTTCATGTTTCTACTAGTCGGGTTCATCCTCTAGTGGAGTCCATGGATCTGATCTCGAAACTGATTTGGAGTCACCAGGTGAATGATTTTAGCCTTCCTATGTCTGATCGTTGTCCACCATCAACAATCAGATCTAAACTTGATACATTTTGCTAAGGAACATAAAACTACATTCCCCAGTATGGTTGCCACTATGTAGGGCCTAGATTGACCTCAGGCTGAAGGGAAGCAATTCTAGGGTAACCACAAACCACGCTTAACCTAGTAGCTAGCCCTACCAGGTCGGGAGAGGGATCTCTCCTTGTCAAGCTCAGTCGAGATGACTACAAATATGGATTTTAGGCTAAGTATAGTAGCTCTATGGTTTTTTGATTGATTTTGATGGTTTTGCTGGATCAACTGGAGCAGGCAGCTTTGGGTCTGGGAAATGAAGTTAGAATTGCAGGGTGTTCTGTGGAGCGAGGTAGGTAGGTGTTTTAGCACTTGGAATTGAGTGAAATGGTAGGTCTAAGACTGGTGAGGAGCTGAGGATGGGATGCAAAGCTCATGAATCCTCTTCAAACAGCTGAAAACATCAACAACTAAATGTATTCCCAAGGCAGAGCACTGTTACCAATGTATTCTACCTATTTATCTTGATTTCATTTAGCTGAGAAGAATGAATTAGATTTTGGCACACATAACACATGAGAAAAACTAATGATAGAAGGAGAAACAATGCAAAAACACATTACCACAAGAATCCCACAAAAATGGCTGCAAATCCTGGTTTATTTCCTTGCCAAACTGTTTTCGAGATGTACAATGTAGCTCAAAGCATCCAAGAGTGTCTAGCCTTTACAAATGACTAAGAAAGTACATAATATAGGCAAGAAAACCACCTAAGCTAGCCATTAGGGATCGAATCTAAGAGATCGGGAACTATTTCAACCACATCTAAACTAGGAACAAGAAAATAGGCAGCGGAACAGCTTGCTTCTAAAACCAAGGAAACTAATACATTCACTTCCAAACAACTTGTAACTGATGTATCTACCCCCTCAAGTCATTTTACATTCATATTTACATTGCATTACATAATTTACAATCATAAATTTACCAAGGATGAGAGAAAAAGTCAACTGGCAGTCAAACTAGGAAAAATTTCAGAGTTCTGGGCAAAATTGGCAAAATCAGCTATATGCGCAGCGCCATCTCCTGTATGCACAACACCGCTTCTAGCCTACTTTTGAAGGTCTTATACTCCACCAAATCAGACCCAAGATAGCTTGTTGGAAAGCTCTGTCTGTCTAGTTTCTGAAACATCTTGAATTTCCTGATTTGGAGGTCATTTGCCCCTTCAAAAATGAATTCTCCCAAGACTGCTTCTTGTGGGTGCAAAAAGTGGCAGAGAGGGCAATTTTTGAGTGTTTTTTGCCCTTTAGATGACCTAGTTTTGCTCCAAATGAGATGAAACTTTCAGGGATTAATGTCCTCTTGATGCTGAATCCAGATCTATAAGCCATTTCTCCTAAGGATGCACCAATCAAATGCGCAGTGCCAGTGGCGCTGCACATATACCACAATTTCCTATGTTGCATAATTCAAAAATTTGAAATTGACAAAATTGTTTCAAAATTTGCCCAGTTTTGGCTCAAAGCTGCTTCATAGGTTACTTTATTGGGCTAGAGTAACATCACCCAAAATGTTGAGCTTATCATCCTTCTTTTTGCCTTTTAAGGCCCTCCTTAATCTTGCCTTAAGGTGCTTGATCATCTTGTTGCATATCCTATTTTGGGTCAAATGATGGTGGGCCATATGCCTTAGCATCTTATTGTCTCTATTTGCTTTCTCAACTACATCTGGAACGCCTATAGCCTCTGAGATGGTGGTATATGATAGATTAAATGTAACTCTAGCAAGGTGTACCACATTGTTGTCTAAATTTGTCACAAACAACCTTGCTAACTCATGATGGAACTTAACCCTCTCTACCATTTCACAAAAACCAAAACATGACTGATGTTTGAAGCATGAGGTGGCTAATAGGCAAGTAAGTAGTTCACTCATGCTGATAGGTTCCTCACTGATAATTCTGCCACCTTTGTGAGGTTTCTTCTGTTGCAATATCCTTTCCCTAGAGCTGTCACTTAGGGTGTCCTCCTCAAAGTCAGGGTCACTGTCTCTTTCCATACTTGTCTCTATGGGATGATGTGGTGATGATATGGTGAATGGTGGATAATAAATGGGGGAAAATGATGAGTATGAAGAGATTTGTGAAAGGAACAATAGTGATGAGGTGAGGTAGGGGAGTGAGAGGGATGGATAGAGTACCTAGTGTTTTGATGTATGAGGGGCTTAGGGTTTCATAAATGGATTAGGTTTTTGGGAAAATGGGGCAAGGGAATAGGACTTAAGGAAGATGGTATCAAGGGTAGATTTAGGGTAAATGAAGTTGGGAAAAGGGACAAGGGATTATGGTTTGCAATGGTATGAAATAGTGTATAGAAGCAAACTAAGGTTTGACTTTTAGGAGACAAAAATCATGAACCATACATGAAAACCCTATTTAAGCTCAAGATATGTTGATACTTACTTGTTGGGAGGTGAATGCAGCAAAAGAAGTGATGGAGGATGAATTTGGGTGATTTACAAGCTTGGTAGCTCAATGCGCAACGCAGTCCACCCAATGTACAGTGCCTTCCCAATGCACAGCACCAGTGCAATTTTGTGAAGGTGAAATGGCTCTGATGTGTAGCGCCTATCCAATGCACAGCGCCAACCTCCCAATGCGCAGTGCCAGCCTCCCAATGCGCAATGCCATTTGAAGACCACATTTGGAGGCCTTCTTGGTGTCCAAATTGGGCGTGTGATAGCTCGTTGGAAATATTATCGAGTCTACTTTCCAGAACATCTTGAATTTTCCAATTTGGAGTTTATTTGCCCTGTCAAAAGTCCAATCTCCCAAGATTGGTCAAAATGTGCAAAATGAGGCTGCCTAAATGAAGAGTGTTGTTGCAGTCAACTTTTTAAGGTCTTCCTCAACTCCAAATTGAGCTCATGATAGCTCATTGGAAATATCTTTGTGTCTAGTTATCATTTGACTCATCAAGCAAGTCATTTGGCCAACCAGGCTAGGAGAAATCTTGATTTTCCCAAGGTCACTCTAGAGGTGCATTAACTCTCCTGAGGCAACTGTATTTTTGACATTTCTCTAAAACCATGACACCTGTGTAAAAAGTGAAGGAGGTTTTTCTTCCTTGGCCAATTATGGACAAACACCTCTCTCACGTTTTTCAAATTCATCTTTTCTTGCTCAAAAAAAAAAAAAAAAAAAAAACAAAACAAAACAAAAACAAAAAAAAAAACAAAAACAAAAAAAAAAAAAAAAAAAAAAAAACAAAAAAACCACCAAAAAAAAAAAAAACCACCCTAGGAGAGGGAAATGTGCCTTACCTGAGCACAACTAAAGCACAAATAAGGTGTAAAATGACCCATTGGGAACATGAAATAATGATTAAAACTATTTAATGATGGTGCACTCATTCAAATGGTGACATGGACCAATACTTGGAAGACTTTTGGAAGGAGTAAAGTCAAATCCTAGACCTAATACCCAGTGACCAAATTTTACTTGAAGATTCACTAGAATGACAAATTTTGACTTTGACACCCTAAAACCACTTTGTAAGAGCATGTTTGATCACTAGAGGAAGGCTTCAAAGGCTAACACTAACATAAAAGAAGGTTGGATCAACAACTATACTTGGAGTTCATTACAGGTAATACGTTGCATGTGTAATTTCCTTGATGATATTTGGATGCATGGTACATGCATGTGGTTGTTTGGTTACTTTTATGTCATTGGCATAGGATTTTCCTAGATTGACAGTGGTTTCATCCTTTCCTTTCCATTTCTTGGTAAGCCATGACGTAGTGGATTCTCTATTTTATTTAGCTTTGGATGGTAGGTAGACTTGGATCCTGGTTGAGGTGGACTCGGGAAAATTCCCAAGGGTCAAGGGTGGAGATGGGAATTCTTCTGGAACTCTTGACGGATAGGTGGAGATAGGAAAATTCCTCTCGACTTGGTGAAGGAAGTCAGAGGCATCCAAGATTGTTTTGATGTTAGTGATTTCCAGAGAAAATTAGGTGAAATCACTGTGGTTGAGAGTTACGGTGGTTTAGCCTATGAAAGCCCTAGTTAATTCTATTTTGGTTTCACCCATATGATCCCACATTCATGATTGGAATATGGAATAAGGTTGATTGGCTGAAAGATAGATTTGGTTCAGCCCAATCTATGGTTAGACAGTACATGGAAGTCCCTGACTTGGTTGGATTTTGCATATATTAATATAAGTTATTTTCTTATTGTGATTTATGAGAACTTGTACTGGTTATTATGTTGATCTTATGGTTGGTTTGTCATGGATTATATGTTTGTTATATGTTGGTTACATGCATGGTTATATGATGTCTTTTTGTTATGGATCTTGTTCATGATTGATGAGTTATTAAATGGTTGTTGAATGTATAATCTAACAAGTGTTGTTACAGCTACCTTGAGAAGGGATTGGACATTCTTGATAATTCTATTGGAAACAAATGATAATACTAAGAGGGGGGGTGAATTAGTATTAAGGCTAATTTTAACCTTTAATGCCAATTTACTTTTCTGATTCATACTTGGAAACCATGCATATAATGAGAAGCACTATAAAATCAACATACAAGCACACACCATGAGCATCATACACATGAGAAACAAGGTATTACATGGAAACCCTTTCGGAAAAAAAACAACAAAGCTTGTTGTTGTTATTGATGTAAATAAGAGCACATACTCTATTACATCAATTTTTTTTGTGAGCCACCACTCATAGGAAGCACCAACTCCCCTTGATTATTTCCTAGCACCTACTAGCAAGAAGCACCAACTCCATCTTCTTGTAGATCCCTATCTAGCTTACCATAAGCACCATGTGAAGCACCAACTTCACAGATTTGTTGCAAGCACCATATTGCATCTCCTTGGATTCATGTAAGCACTAACTTGCAGCTCCTTGGATTTACACAAGCACCAACTTGCAGGGGGCACCAACCCCCAAGCCTTATCAAGCACCCACTAGTGATGGAAGCACCAACTTCCTATATGTAGGCTCCAACCCACACTGAAATAGGAACTCAATTTTCTATGTATTTGGTAGCCATGTTGTCAGATCTCAGCTTTGTTCTCTGATCAGTCTACTCACCCTACAATAGCCCAATGATTTGCTTAACAACAACCACTCATCATTGTCCACGTAGTTCTATGATATTTTCTCTTCATTGGCATGCACTCAGGTCTCAACCTCTTTCTCTCCATGGCACACACACAACTCTCAGCCTCCTTTCTCTGCACAAGCACTTTTAGCCTTTCTCGCGAAATAGACAACTTCCGCCTTTACTCAACGCACAATCAACTTCCGCTTTACACATAACGTACATGCAAATTTCGCTTTACACAATGCACAAGAAACTTTGACCTTAATCACAGTAGTGTAGGAAACTTTGAACTTTCTCACACCATGCAACTCTCGAGGTCTCTTACCTATGCATAGATACTCTTAGCCTTTCACTACAAAACAGGCTCTCTCTCAGCCTTACACAGAAGTGCACTCACACATCTTCTTCCACTTAGCTCTCTAGCCACTATGATTCTTTCAACACATTTTATCATTTAAGCTCCTAGGTTTTGTTCCTCTGCTACCCCCCTAATTGATGGTGCCACTCTGTCCTATATTCACAATGTGCAAGTGTACCTCGGCATGGCCCTTCATTTTGTTGTTGCTTTTGGCTTGGTCACTTCCACTACATTAACCATGAGAATGAGCACCTGACTATTTCTCCATACTAAGAATGAATTCTCAGTCCACCTGCACACTCCAACCAGACATAATCCTCTTTGTGAACAACAATCATGTCATTGTGACTCTCCATGCTTATTCATGGTTTCACACGGCTTGGTTGTACTTCGGCATGGCTTCTCTATGAACCATTTTCCTTGTTGCCTTGTCTCAGAGTTTTCTGTTGATCCATCTAACTCCATGAACCAACTCAACTGATCTACATTTTTTCTATGGTAGCTGACCCATTCATCCACTTAACTCACTGAGACGTGCATCAGAGCATAGGAATAGCTTGTCTCACCTCAAGGCAGACCCAACATGCTTTCCCAAAGATCATGGTCCTTTCCACCTTGACCTAGTGATCTTTGACAATCACCATTGATTCCAGCGACCAACTCCTCTATGCTCATTTACTCTTCAGCTGCCAACTCATCCAACCTTCAATACTCCTTTATGCTTCTATATCGGAGATTTTATACCACAGTGAAATTTTGGAGCCTAAACATCTTGTATCTATTAACAAGTTGTTACAATATTACAATATTCTGATTGGCCTTTATCCCCTTCTTCTTATCTCCTTATCGCATCCCCACCATAGGACAACTGCCTGTGACCGTCGATATAGCACTTATGTGCTAAGTCCTTTAGCATCCTTTTGGGGAATTCTCCTCATGTTATTTCTCTACGCCCTTGGTTTTCTGGGCTTCACGACCAAGCACCAACAACATTGGAAGCTTCACATATCATAACTTTCTCTAAAATTCATTTAAAGAGGATTTATGAAATCTTAAACCTTTGATATGCTCCACAACACTTAGCTGCAAATCCTTGCTCTACACCCTTGGTTATTATTAGTTTCCTCGACCAAGTTCCAACACATCGAAGCCCCTTATCGAAACTTTTTCAATAACCAACTCTTATAAAGTTTCGATATCCTCAATCCTCTTATCAATGACTTATGATATGGATTCATCACTGCCACGTGGCGACTCCTTAGAGGTGACACATGTCACCCGATTATGGCCCATTAGACCACCCAATATGGTTGAATATGCCTGCCACGTGTCCTTTAGTATTGCCACATCATGCTAACGTCAGCTGCCACTTGTCCCTTATCGAAGCTAATCAGATCCTGCCATTTATCCTTATTAGAGCCAATCACATGTTGCCATGTGTCCTTATCGGAGCCAATAATATGTCGCCACATGTCTACTAGAGGAGAGAGAAAAGGACCCGGTAACCTTTGGTTTTACGATGAAATCCTTTGTTAATTCTATGTCATCGTACTTGCAAATTTTAATGCTATCGACGCTTCACCCATATCGAAACTTTTTAAAGGGTTCACACGAAGAAGTTTTGATTCTCCGATTTCCGACCTCTGATTGTCAATACACCAATGTGTCGATCTTTGATTGTAGATACACCAATGTGTCGATCTTTGATTGCAGATACACCAGTGTGTCAATCTCTAATTGTCGATACACCAATGTGCCGATCTTCAATTTCTGATACACCAATGTGTCGATCTCTGATATTTTGATATTCCTTTCGACCTAGGGCTTCAAATCCCTAAACTTCAGTAGGCCATAACTTTTGAACCGGGAATCCATTTTTGGGCTTTCGCATATGATTGGAAACCTCTTCCAGAGCACTTTCCAATGGAGAGGGTTTGATGTAGGCTTTGATCCCATCTGCTACCTCTAAGATATCTCCTAAATCTCTACCACTCTTCTTCCCCTTGACTCTACAGACAGAGGAAATCTCAATCACCATGATGATCCTCTTCATGAATCCTGCAATTGTCATGGACTTCCATCTGGTCCATCACTGTAATCATCATTTTATGGCTTCTCTAAGCTAGTCTATTTGACATTGATCCAAAATGGATTCATTTTTGCCTCGAGATCAAAGTCTTCAAATTCAATTGAAAGTGGGATCCAGTCGAAGTGCTCGATGAGATGATTCAAATGGTGCAAATGGCGCAAAAATCCGAGTTCAGATGAAGAATTTAAGGCTAGTCAAAGTTTTAAGGCAAACTAGGGCAAAAAGTCAAAAAGTCAAAGTCAAACTGGTCAACGGTCAATAGTCAACTCTTATGTCAGCAGGACACGTGTTGTCCCAAGAATGCGCCACATGGTTTTGGTGACGTTAGCAAGGAAGGTGACGTGGCAGTTTTTGATTGGTTCACATGGGCCAATCCGGCGCTGACATGTGGCAGCCCATATTTGCCCAATATTGGCATGTGAATCCCAAAATTTGGGGGTCAAGGAGGATCGAACCCCCGACCTCTTGGATTCCTAAGTTTTCGCTAGATTCCAATCACCGCATGAGCTATCGCATCTCTTGGTTATCAATGTGAAGATATGGTATTTATTGTTGCAATTTGGTTCTGCCAGAAAAAGAGCCAGATGGTCAGGGTCAACCCTAGACCGTCGGTCTCTTAACTGTATGCCAAACTAACCGCCAGGAATCGGAGTAATATTGAAATGTGGTAAGTATATAAACCATACATGTTATATTATATATCATACGATATATATCATACCATATTACCATATCAAATGAACAATGTAATTCGCAACCATATGATATCATATATCAAATCAAATATATGATATATATTCCAACCATATAAAAGGTCGGAAGTGTCGGGCAGGGGTTTCGACCCACCGACCTCCCACTTACAAATACCAACGACTTCACACCATTCCACTGACTGAGATGTCAAGTGTTCAGGCTTGATATAAAGCCGAACCACCTTTTATTTAATCCAGTTTCAAGTACAGTCCATCGAGGAGTGTGCGGTTTCCAAAAGCAGGTTTTCACATGCAAAAGTGGTTTTGATAGCACAGAAGTAGTTTTGTGCAGCTGAGAAGTGGTTTTGCCACAGGCATAGGTGGTTTTTGACTTTCTAGGGGGTCTGGAGGTCACAGTGGCCAAATATGGTGAAGTTTATACTCGTTTGACTCGAAATTTCAAGCTAAACATAATGGCGAGGTTCATTTTCTCATCTGAGACTCTTTTTTTGAGCTCATGCCTGTAACAGATTTTTTGAAGACAAAATAAAGAGGTCAACACTAGAAGCGAAAGGACCAGGAGATGTGCCAAGAAGTCTAGTGAACTCCTTTATTAAATTCTGTTGTGTTGATGTGTTTGAATGTGTCTTTAAATGGTTTAATTGCTTATGTTATTCACAATCTTTTCGATCCATTGCATTAAGTAACATAAGAGAATTCACACATAGTCTATAATACCTTTTTCATTAATGGATCAAGTGGTATCAAAGCAGCAAGGTTTCTAAGGTTTGACAAGTTTGTGTGAAGATTTGAATGCTTACTAGGTTGAGGCTCAAACAAGGCGAAGGAGAGCTTGTTGAGGCGAATCCAGAGATTGGAAGGGTCTTTTCATAAATAAGGATGGCAGATGAAACTCCACTTGGGTCAGAATCCCAATTCTTGGATAGTTTCACGACGATACGTGCCATGGTGGAAGACATGTATCATGAGTTTAAAAAGGGTAAAGGTGAAGGCACTTCATCACCTAAACCAGACAAAGGAGCAGATGAACCTTTTCTTTTTACAACTCCAGATAAAGAATTTAAAGGAAAGGGAGAAAAGCCTCCTCCATCTCCTCCATCATCGTCATCATCATCGTCTTATTCTCATAAAACTAGTTCTTCTAAGAGGAAGAAAAAGAAAGCCTCTTTGATCAAATTAGATGTAAAATTTGATTTTCCAATTTATGATGGAGAACTTAATGCTGAAAAGCTTGATAAATGGATAAGGAAAATTGAGGTATATTGCAGGGTGCAGAAAGTTGATTCAGAAAGAAAGAAGATTCAGCTTGCTAGCCTTCGACTTGGAGGAACCACACTTGTATGATGGGAAGGCAAGACACAAGAAGATCTCTACAAGCATGGTAAAATTATTTCAACTTGGAATGAATTTGTTTATGCTATTAAAAAGCAATTTTATCCATTGGCTTATATGCAACAAGCAATGATGAGTTGGAAAACACTACATCAATTAAAAGGTCAAAGTGTTCAAAGTTATACTCAGGAATTCCGTAAGATAGCTTTAACACTAGGCATTTCATTGGACTCACCAAAAACATTGTCGAAATACATAGGTCGTCTTCATAGTTATTTGAGGCATACCATACTTATGTTTAATCCAACTAGCTTAGATGATGTATTTGTTCAAGCAAATCATCTAGAAGCTAGAGGTAAAAATGTAACCTTAGATGTTGGGAAATCATCCAAACCTATTGAAAGCAAGAATAAGGGAAAGAAGAAACTTAAGTGGAAAGAGAAGAAAGAAAACACTGTGAAGAAAGATAAACCTTCATGCACTCATTGTAAGAAGGAAGGACACGATGAGGCACACTGTTGGTCACTGCATCTGAAATTGAAGCCTAAGAAGTTTGGGGGTAAAGAGAGAGAATGTTGTTGCTATTCAAAAGGACTTGGGATCAGATTCAGGTGATGAGACAACGGTTATAGCTACAAGTATAAAAGGTGAAATTCTAAAGCATCTACAAGTACTTCTTCAAATTATGTTGATAATGATAACGATGAGAAGAAAATAAATGAGTTATTTCACATAAGAGTCATTTCCAAGCATACAAAAATTGATACTTTATTTGATAGTGGGTCACAAGTTAATTTGTTTTCTGAAGCAATTGTAAAGAAGTTGGGTCTAGAAACAAAACCTCATAAAAAGCCATATCCATTAGGTTGGGTATGTGATAAAACTAAACTACAAGTTACGAAACAATGTAAACTTCATTTTGCTATTGGGTCAAAGTTTGTAGATGAGGTTGAGTTAGACATAGTCCCGTTGGACATATGTGGAATTGTGTTAGGAAGTCCATACTTGTACAATAGAAATTCTATCTTCTGTCGAACTGAAAATAAGTATCAAATCATTAAGGATGGAATTGAATATATTGTAAGGGCTCATAAACTCAAAGATAACTTCTCTCTCATAAATTCTAGACAGATGAAAAGAATTGTAAATGCAAGTAAACAATTTTTAATTATGATTGTAAAAGAAAAGGATATTGATAAATTCGACGTATTCCAAGGCTGTAATCCTAAACAGAAAGAAAATCTAGTTAAAGTTGTTTTAGATTATGATATTCTGTTTCAAGAGCCTAAAGGGCTTCCACCCAAGCGAGAGATAGAACATGAGATTTATTTGCAGCAAGATGCTCCATTACCTAACATTGGAATGTACAAGTTATCAGCTCTAGAGAATGCAGAAATAAGGAAGTAGATACAAGAGTTGCTCAATCAAGGGTTTATTCGACCAAGCACATCACCGTGTGGATCACCTATTGTGTCAGTGCGAAAGAAAGACGGTTCATGGAGAATGTGCATTGATTTTAGAGAATTAAATAAAATCACAATAAAGAATCGTTATCCTCTTCCTCGTATTGATGATTTGTTAGATTAGTTAAAAGATGCAGTTTACTTCTCTAAATTGGACTTGCGAAGCGGCTACCACCACATCAGAGTTGCAGAACAGGATGTATGGAAGACTGCTTTCAAAATGGAGCAAGGACTCTATGAATGGATGGTTATGCCTTTTGGCTTAACTAACGCTCCAGCTACATTCATGCGAGTCATGAATGATGTATTCAGACCATTCATTGATGATTTTGTAATAGTCCATTTAGATGATATTCTTGTTTTCAGTAGAACATGGGATGAACATGTTAAGCATGTAAAGCAGGTTTTAGATGTTTTGAAAAGAGAAAATATCTATGTAAAACTGTCAAAATGTGAATTTGGGAGAACATCTTTAAATTATTTGGGTTATATTATAGGGGGTGGTGAATTGAAGATAGATCCCTCTAAGGTTGAAGTCATTGTAAATTGGACTAAGCACAATACTGCTACAGAAGTTAGAAGTTTCTTAGGGGCAGCAATATTGGAGAAAGTTTATTGCTAACTTTTCATTGATTGCATCTCCTTTACATGCTTTGACAAGTGTGAAACAGGTGTTTCAGTGGGGAGGCAAACAACATAAATCCTTCGACACATTGAAAGAAAGGATCAGTACAGCGCCAGTACTAGCACTGCCAGATCTTCAGCATCCATTTGAGATCAAGACAGATGCAAGTGAATATGCCATGGGGGCAGTGTTGATGCAGCATGGAAAGCCTATATGCTTTCATTCTGAGACATTCACATCAACAGTAGTTAACTATCCTACATATGATAAGGAATTATATGCATTAGTTCAGAGTGTTAAAAAGTGGAAACATTACATAATGGGTAAAGAAACAATCATACACACAAATCATCAACCACTTCAATATTTACACTCACAAACTAAATTGCAACAATCGCGACTTACAGGTGGATGGGTTTTCCACAGCAATTTCATCTTGTTATCAGATATAATAAGGGCATACATAATATGGTTGTAGACATGTTATCCAGACCAATTATAAATGCATCCACAATACTTAAGCATAATTCAGTAATTCATATAAGTTACATAGAACAATATGCTCAAGACACAAATTTTAAGGATGTGTATGCAACTTTAAGTCATGGCAAGCGGGTAGAAGAATTAGATTATTACATAAAGGACAAACTCTTATATCATTTGGGAAAGTTATGTATTCCACAAACTGAAAGAGTTAACATAATTCGAGAAGCACATACTTCTCTCATATCAGGTCATTTTGGTGTAAGTAAAACAGTTGCACAATTACAAAGATTCTGCTATTGGCCACGAATGAATGAGACAATTTCTAGATATATTAAAGAATGTACTATGTGTGCTACAAGCAAGCCAAGTAATAGAAAAATAGGCATGCATACTCCATTGCCAATTCCTTCTCATCCTTGGGAAAGTGTTTATATGGATTTTGTTAGGGGATTTCCAAAGTCTAGAAAGGGTCATGATTATTTGTATGTAGTTGTGGATAGGTTCAGTAAGATGTGTATTTTGACACCATGTAATAAGCAGGTCATAGCTGAACAAATTGCAAAGTTGTTCTTTCAAAATGTATGGGTTCATTTTGGGTTACCCACTTCTATTGTATCTGATCGAGATTCTCGATTTGTTGGGAAATTTTGGTCAAGTCTATGGGAGTTAATGGACACAAGGTTAAAGAAGAGCATGACATTTCATCCGCAAACATATGGTCAGATAGAAGTGGTCAACAAGACAGTGATATAGTTGCTTTGAGGATATAGCAGCAAGCATCCCAAACTTTGGGATGAGCATTTGCGTTATGTGCAGTATGCTTATAACCATGCAAGACATTCTTCTACTGAGAGATCTCCTTTTGAGACTTGTTTTGTTTTTACACCAAATTCTCCCTTCGATTTTGTCTTTGGTAAAGACATAGCAGTTGATGGACATAGTGATGTGGACAAAGCGACCAAGTTCATTGAACAAATCCAGGAAATTTACCAGGCAGTACAAGAACAACTGGAAAGAAGTCAAGCAAAGTATAAGGCGCAACATGAAAAGCATCGAGTTGAGCATAGTTTTCAAGTTGGTGATCAAGTCTGGTTGTACATTAGCAAATAAAGACTGCAAGAGGAAGGTAAAAAGTTGAAACCAATTAGATATGGTCCTTTCAAAATACTTGATAAAATTGGTGAAAATGCTTTCCACTTAGATCTACCAGCTTATATGCAGATCTATTCCATTGTAAATGTTGAAAACTTGAGATTGTATGAACCTTTATTGATTGAAGATCCCGAAGAGCAAGGTTACCTACCTTCCATCAAAGATCTTTTTCCCAAGTATCTCAATGAGATATAGGAGGACATAGTTCTTGATAAGAGGATAAGGACTCCGCGACGAGGAAATGTTGAGTATCTTCGAGTTGGACTCAAAGGTACAAATCCAAGTAAAGCATGATGGATAGAGATTGGAAAAGTGAGGGAACTTTATCCTCACTTACTCGATAACTAAAACCAACTTTTGGTGGTCCAAAAGCTTCCAGTGGGGAGGAGTGATCCAAAATGGATTTAGTTTTTCCTTGAGATAAAAGTCTTCAAATTCAATTGAAAGTGGGATCAAGTTTAATTGCTCGACAAGACGATTCCAATGGTGTGAACGGCGCAAAAATCCGAGTTCAGATGAAGAAGTTAAGGCCAGTCAAAGTTTCAAGGCAAACTAGGGCAAAAGTAAAAAAGTCAAAGTCAAAGAAAGCCAAAGTCAAACTTTTCAATGCTTACGTCAGCAGCACACGTGTCATCTTGGGAATTCGCCACATGGTTTTGATGATGTCAGCAAGGAAGGTGACGTGGCAATTTTTTATTGGTTCACATGGGCCAATCTGGTGCTGACACGTGGCAGCTCGGATTTGCCCAATATTGGCATGCAAATCCCAAAATTTGGGGGTTAGGGAGGATCAAACCCCTAACCTCCCAGATTCCTAAGTTTTCACCAATCCACTCACCGGATGAGCTATCGCATCTCTTGGTTATTAATGTGAAGATATGGTATTTATTGTTGCGATTTGGTTCCGCCAGAAAAAGAGTCGAACGGTCGGGGTCAACCCTAGATCGCCGGTCTCTTAACTGTATGCCAAAATAACTGCTGGGAATTAGAGTAATATTGAAACATGGTAAGTGTATAAACCCTACACGATATATTATATATTATTCGATATATATCAAACCATATTACCATATCAAATGAACCATGTAAATCTTAACCATATGATATCATATATCAAATCAAATATATGATATATATTCCAACCATATAAAAGGATGGAGAGGCCGGAAGTGTCGGGCGAGGGTTTCGACCCACTGACCTCCCCCACTTACAAATACCAATGACTTCACACCATTCCGTTGACCGAGATGTCAAGTGTTCGGGCTTGATATAAAGCTGGACCACCTTTTATTTAATCCAGTTGCAGCTACAGTGCGCCGAGGAGCGTGCAATTTCCAAAAGCAGGTTTTCACATGAAAAAGTGGTTTTGACAGCGCAGAAGTGGTTTTTTGCAGCTGATATGTGGTTTTGCCATAGGCAGAGGTGGTTTTTGACTTTCTAGGGGGTTTGGAGGTCACAGTGGCCAAATATGGTGAAGTTTATACTCGTTTGACTTGAAATTTCGAGCTGAACGCAGTGGTGAGGTTCATTTTCTCATCTGAGACTCTGTTTTTGAGCTCATGCATGTAACAACATTTTTGAAGACAAAATAAAGAGGTCAACACTAGAAGCGAAAGGACCAGGAGATGTAGCCAGGAAGTCTGGTGAACTCCTTTATTAAATTCTGTTGTGTTGATGTGTTTGAATGTGTCTTTAAATGGTTTAATTGTTTATGTTATTCACAATCTTTTCGATCCATTGCATTAAGTAACATAAGCAAATTCACACATAGTCTATAATACCTTTTTCATTAATGGATCAGACATCAATGCCAACACTCCTGCCAATGGTTAGGTAATGCCAACTTCCCAAAACAACTTCACAGCATGACTATTGACATCAATGCTAACACACTTATAGATTCCTTCACTAGGCCAATGGCCATCTAGACAATGCCAACTGTCCAACAATCTCCCCCTTTGGCATTGATGGAAACACTCCATCCTTCTCTTCACTTGATGGTGAACACTCATGATGCTTCCACACATCTCATTGCAAGAGACATTGATGTCCTGCTTTCTTCTTCACAAGCCATCACAACTTCTCCACAACTTCTCTCCCCCTTTGACATAAATGGAAAAGGGCTACAAGCTACCTTTCTCTCCCCATGCAATCACTTGGTTGTGAAGACCAGAGTCTATCTACTGAGATGTGCATTCTGCCTCATAGACATCTCTTCCAGGATTGTCACTGTTGCTGCTCCAAAAACTGGGCATATTTGATATGCTCCCCCTGAACATATACTGCCTCTTCTTTGTCCTTCCAGTTTTGGACACCTTATGGCTGCTTGCTGAGCACTCTCTCCACTAATGCATCTTTTGTATCAAAAATATTGATACCCATTAAAATGCTCATGGTATTGTTGTTTCTACAATTACTAGTTAATGATGATGCATTTCGGCATGGACTTCATTGTTGTTGCTGCTTCCGAGGTTGTGCTTACTTTATTTCAACATCTTCACTTCTCCCCTTGAGATCATATCTTTACAATAGGGACTGCTTCATAGCTAATACCAATTTCACAAAACGAAATTATACAAATGGAACAATGTACTAGGAAAACTCTAATATTTCTTTTCTCAAAAAGAAATGTCCATTTTCACACAAGGTTACTTAACATGAGCCCAACACAACCAATTGACATAGTGATACCAATTGAGGGTTAAGGGACATGAAAATCTTACACCAATTGTGTTTCATGAAGACAAGACTGTTATGCATAATCAAACTCGCAAATTAAATGAATAAGTGTATTTCACCAAAGATGCAAACCTTTCATTTGCTTAGCAAACTCCCTTTCTGAGGTTGCCCATTGTTTCCTGATACTTCTTATCAAAGCAGCTCCCCCTGAGTCAATGCTCCTTCATCTCCTGCAATTTCTTTCTTTCCTTTTCGTGGGGACTGATCCCTTGGACCTGACTTGACTATGAGATTCTTGTAATTCCACACTTCCATTGCAACCGATCTTCTTCCCACAACATAAGATATTGTTGTGTACTCTTCGTGTTGTCTACACTCCTTTTCAATGCTG
This sequence comes from Pinus tabuliformis, assembly GCA_031772625.1. Lineage (NCBI taxonomy): Eukaryota > Viridiplantae > Streptophyta > Pinopsida > Pinales > Pinaceae > Pinus > Pinus tabuliformis. Next base: position 140,448,826 of record CM062811.1, on the reverse strand, counting down.
ATTCATTCAAAATAAACCAATTTATTCTTGTAACCAACAAGAAAACACAGTCATACCTTCATCAATCAGATGCACCTTTCTATTCATTCTTCTTGGCTTCCTGCATCTGACTTATTTTTCCTCTCTTAAGGCCCTTCTCTTCCTTTATTGAAGAGAAACAGAGGATCTACTCCTCCTGAGTAGATCATCCCCCTTCTTCCTGCAGACCTTCAATGGTCGAGTTTTAACAGAAGCATTACCATATTGATTCTTCTTTACCCATGTTTGGGTCTTCTCTTGACTGTGCAACACTGTAGGAAACTTCTCTTTCACCTCCTCTTTCTTTACCCAAATCCACTTGGAGCCTTTCTACTTTACAGAGGCATCCATTACACGGGTAGGAGGATCATTCTTCTGATTTCTTCCTTGTATTTTCATATTGCTCTTTTGACACAGAGCACTGAAGAGAAGTTTGTATTTCTCTACTCCATTGTTTGTGCTTCTATTCAAAACCCAAGCTGCTACATTCACATGCATACACTGAGGAGCATGCCATTTATTCTTAATTTTGCAGCCATCTCTCTTGTGCCCGAGATTTCCATAGTTGTAGCATTCAACATGGCTTAAGAATGGGGTAGAGGAGTTACTCTTTCTAACAAAAATCTTGTAAAAACTCCTATTGCATCCAACATGCCTTCTTCTAGCCTTTTTGTGCATTCTTGGGTTGCTGCTACCCAACACATCGTGTTTCTTTGCATGCCATCTACAGTCTATAACTTTATGCCCAAAATTATTGCAAGAAAAACAATACCCATAAAAAGGCTTCTGTTGAAAGAGGTTACCTTTTATTTGAAGGATCTACCTTTGAGAATGAGAGGTCCTCTGTTGGCTCTTCATGTGCCTTCTATGACAGCTTGCAACGATATCATGCACTCTTCCTTGTCGTTGCCTTGTCCTCTTTTGTTGTGCTTCCTACTGCTGCTTCTTAGCCTTCTATTGTTGCGTTTTCTTCTCTCATTGTTGTTGTTTTCCATGCTACTAATGTTGTCCAACAACATTTATTTCTTTGGTGTTGCTGGAATCTTGAACTCCCATTACATGGGAATTTGACCCTTCAGCATTCACAATCTTAGAGCTTTGTTTTTCCTTGAAACCCACACTAGTCTTGATGATAGGGTGTATTTTCTTTCCAAGCATCTCATATAATACTTTCTTGCTCCCTTCAAGCTTCTAATATTGAGACAGCTCTATTTTTTACTTTTCTAAGTCATGTCTCAGTGAAACTACCTCAGTTTTTAGTCTTTCACAGTAAGCTTCCTTCTTGCTTAGTTGATTGGTTAACATCCCTGTTAGTCTGCTAGCCTCTTCTTGTTAAGCATTTAGTTCAACCATTGTTTTTCTCAACTTCTCATTCTCAAGCTCATATATTTTCATTTTCTCCTCTCGCTTGATATTTTCCTCTGATAGGTCCTTGATCTCCTTTAGGGAAGAGATCGAATTCTTTATAAAAAAAATCCTTTCATCTAGATCTTTTTCCTCATTATCAGAAGTGGTATCTGAGTTATAGCAAAGATATAAGCCTGTCTTTGTGTCCATGGAGTCTTCCACGGGTCTAAGGGATGTCTCTTCTTCATCACTTTCAATGAGACCCTTATTCTCTCCACGGGATGTACTCACTTCTCCTTCCAAGGATTCCTCTTTTTCTATTGCTACTAAGGTGGATCTATCTTCATTACAATTACTAGATGCATAGCTATCTCTATCTTCAAATGATACACATGTACATCTAGATAATGAAGAACCTATCTCTTTGCACTTATCACACAACAATAGCTTACCTTCTAAGCAGCAAGATCTCCCTTCTGAGACTTCTTCATCACTACCCTGAGTGTGATGAGCAACAACTTCTGCATATTTTGTTTCATTTCCAGAGCAGCAAGGCTCCTCAACCTTTTCTCGAGCCACGTGGATATCTCCACCATACAGACATTGCAGTTTGTCCAACACTTCCTTTATTGACTCACAATGCCTCACTTTATCATCATCTGACTTAGATAGCCCCTTCATGATAATCTTTTGGGATTCTTCATTCTGCTCACTCTTTTCTCCATTCCACATTTTAGCATCCAAGGCCATTAAGTAGGTTATCATTCTAACCTTCCATATTTCATACTAGAGCTCATGGACTGATCTGTTTAGAAATGGAACTCCTTTCGCTATTAGCCAAGGTCGATTATCCATTGTTTCCCTTTGATCTACCTTCTAGCAATTAAGATATTCTTGAAGGAATGTGGCTTTGACACCAATTGTTGGAAACAAATGATAATATTGAGAAGGGAGGTGAATTAGTATTAAGGCTAATTTTAACTTTTTATGCCAATTTACTTTTTTGATTCATACTTGGAAACCATCCATATAATGAGAAGCAATATAAAATCATCATATAAGCACACACCATGAGAATCATACACATGAGACACAAGGTTTTACGTGGAAACCCTTTCGAGAAAAAACCACCAAATCTTGTTGTTGTTATTGATGTAAATAAGAGCACCTACTGTATTACAGGGCACGAACTAGAGCTTAATGCACTAGGTATAACATCCAATGAGTATAACTTATTTTAAGCAATCGTTGACCGTAGCTTCTAGGAACTGACTATATCAAGCCCAATTTCTAAGCATATTGATTAGGGATCATATATCGGATTGATTGGTTCGGAATCTGGCAGTCACAGGAAGAGCATAGTGGGGCATCCAGCTTCAGGCTATTTGATGAGCCACCACTCACAGGAAGCACCAACTCCCTTTGATTGTTTGCTAGCACCCACTAGAAGTAAGCACCAACTCTCGCTTTTTGTAGATCCTTGTCCAACTTACCAGGAGCACCATGTGAAGCACCAAATTCATGAATTTGTTGCAAGCACCAACTTGTAGCTCCTTGGATTTATGCAAGCACCAACTTGTAGGAATCACCAACCCCCAATCCTTCTCAAGAACCCACTAGAGATGGAAGAACCAACTTCCTGTATGTAGGCTCCAGCCCACACTCAAATAGGAACTCAATGTTCTTTGAATGTGGAAGCCACTATGCTTGATCTCAGCTCTATTCTCTGCTCACTCTACTCACCTTGCAACAGCCCACTGATATTCTCAACAATAGCCACTCATCAATGTCCATGCAGCGCTCTGGTCTCTTCTCTTCATTGGCATGCACTCAGCTCTCGGCCTCTTGATCTCCACAACACACACGTAGCTCTCGGCCTCCTTTCTCTACACAGTCACTTTTGGATTTCTTGCAGCACAGGAAACTTCCTCCTTTACTCATAGTGCACAAGAAACTTCTGCTTTACACACAGTGTGCAGGTAGCTTCATCTTTACACACAACGCATAGGCAACTTCGGCCTTACTCAAACCATCGCAGGAAACTTCACCTTTCTCACACTTCGCAGCTCTCACGGTCTCTTACCTTTGCATAGGCACTCTTGGCCTTTCATTGCGGAATAGTCTCTTGCTCAGCCTTACATAGTAGTTCACTCACACAGAGCTTTTTCTACTTAGCTCTCTGGCCACTATGCTGCTTTCCCCACATTTTCTCATCAGAGCTCCTGGGTTTTGTTCCTTTCCTGCCCCCCGATTGATGCTGCCACTCTGTGCTGTATTCACACTACACGAGTGTACCTCGGCATGACCCTTCATTCTTTTGTGGTGTCTGACTTGGTCACTGCCACTGCATTAACCATGAGAATGGGCACCTAACTGTTTCTCCATACTAAGAATGAATTCTCATTCCACCTGAACACTCCAATGAGGCACAATCCTCTTTGTGAACAACACTCCTATCACTAAGACTCTCCATTCTTATTCATGGTTTCGCACGACTTGGTTGCATGGCTTCTCTATGAACCATTGTCCTTGTTTCCTTGTCTAGAGTTTTATGTTGATCCATATTACTCCATGAACCAACTCAGCCAATCTGCATTTGTTCTATGGTAGCCGACCCATTCATCCACTTAACTCACTAAGATGTGCATCAAATCACAAGAATAGCTTGCCTCACCTTAAGGTAGACCCAACACTCTTTCTCGAAGATCGTGGTCCTTTCCACCTTGACCTAGTGATCTTTGATAGTCACTATTTATTCTAACAAACAACTCCTTTGCGCTCATTTACTCTTTAGCTGTTGACTCATCCAACCTTCAATACTCCTCTATGCTGCTATATCAGAGCTTTTACACCACAGTGCAATTTCAGAGCCCAAACATCTCGTAACTCTATTAAGAAGATGTTACAATATTACAATATTTTGATTGGCCTTTAGCCCCTTCTTCTTAGCTCCTTATCACATCTCCACCATAGGACCACTGCTTGTGATCATCGGTATAGCACTTAGGTGCTAAGTCCTTTAGCATCCTGCTAGGGGCCTTTCTCCTTGTGTTATTGCTCTGCACCCTTGGTTTTCTGGGCTCCACGACCAAGCGCCAACAACATCAGAAGCTTCACATATCGTAAATTTCTCCAAAATTCATTTAAAGTGGAGTTATGAAATCTCCAACCTCTGATATGATCCACAACACTTAGCTACTAAGCCTTGCTCTATGCCCTTGGCTCTTAGTAGTTTCCTTGACCAAGTGCCAACACATCAGAGCCCCCTTATCAGAACTTTTTCAATAACCAACTGTTATAAATTTCTGATCTCTGACTTTTGATATGATGTCATCACTACCATGTGGTGACTCCTTAGAGGTGACACGTGTCACCTGGTTATGGCCCATTAGACCACCCAATATGGTTGGATATACCTGCCACATGTCCTTTTGTATAGCCACGTTGTGTTGACGTCAGCTACCACTTGTCCCTTATCAAAGTGAATCAAATCCTTCCATGTGTCCTTATCGAAGCCAATCACATCCTGCCATGTGTCCTTATCAGAGCCAATCATATGTCACCACATGTCCTATTATAGGAGAGACAAAAGGGCCCACCAACCTTTGGTTTTGTGATGAAATCCTTTGTTAATTCTTTATCGACGTCCCCATTGGCTTTTAATGTTATCGGTGCTTCACCCATATCACAATTTTTTAAAGTGTTCACACGAAGAAGTTCCAATTCTCCTATTGTCGATAACCGTGATGCTCCGATGTGTGATCGTCGATATGCCTGATGTCGTTGGACCTCCGATTGTCAATACACCAATGCGTTGATCTCCAATTGTTGATACACCAATGTGCCAATATCCAATTGGTGATACTCTAATGTGCCGATCTCAGATCTTCTGATATCTAGTATGTTAGATCACCGATCTACGATATGTTGATATTCCTTCCTGCCTAAGGCTTCAAATCCTTGAACTTCAGCATGCCACAACTTTCAAAGCAGGAATCCATTTCTGGACTTCCGCATATCGTTGGAAATATCTTCCAGATAAATTTCTAATGGAGAGGGTCCGATGTAGGCTTTGAGCCCATCTACTACCTCTAATATGGCTCCAAACTATGTACCACTCTTTTGCTCCTTGACTCTCCGGACATAGGAACTCACAACCACCATGATTATTTTCTTCATGAAGCTTGTAGCTATCATGGACTTCCATCTATTCCATCATTGTAATCATAATTTTAGGGCTTCTCCACTAAGCCTGATGCAATAATGATTCTCTACTTAAAGCTTGCATGAACAACCATGGGATTCCTCCTGGGCCATCACTGCCAACATCTGTTGCAACAAGCATCAAAGCTAGTCTAGTTAACATCAATTCCAACACTCCTGCCAAAAGTTAGGCAATGCCAACTGCCCAACACATCTCCCCAACATGATTATTGACATCAATTCCAACACACTTGTAGATGCCTTCACTAGGCCACTCGCCATCTAGACAATGCCAACTGTCCAACAAATTCAGTGATGAAGTTCAAAATTTTATGATCATATATGCATTCACAACTTGTAGCTTCTATGTTTACTATTTGTTTGACGAAATATGTATCATGTATTAGGCATGTCTTGGTTAAGATATTTATTGAGTATTGGTTGTTTAGACTTGTTATCACTTGAGACTTGTCTCTGGAAAGATTTGGGAAATTATGGTAAGAGGCATGTAGGCCAACCCTAAAAAAGTGGCACTAATCTCGCAACTGCATGCTCAGAACTAGAATATTTCGATCATAACTACATGCAGGAAGGATTACAGGTGTAGTTGGAGCCTCATAATTGCATGCACAGTGTGTCATGGGTGTGATTGTGGTGTCAAACTTGAGAAAAGAAGTTCCAGCTCAGGGATTGATCTCTAAGGGTGGTTGTCATACACCTGGGTGATATGTGGTCCCCGAGGAATGCTAGTATGTTTTCGCTTAGTAGTCCCCACTTCCATAACCGGAACTTGGAGGTCGGGTCATGTCATAGTAGCATTCAACTCATGTTTACCCTAGAGAGTTTGTAAAAGTAGGTAAATGTGGGAGGGGTGGTTATAGGGTATGTGTGGGAAAATGAGAGTGTAGATGGAAATTTATACCGTCGATGCATAATTAATTTAACTATGATTTTTTTTTAAATTAGTGTCATTATGTTTCCTTGTGCGAAGATTTTATTGTGTAGAGGACAGGAATGTGTAGGAGAATTGGGGGTACAGAGCGAAAATTAATTTTAAACTATTTTCTATTTAATTTTTTACAAATTTAGCTATGCAGAATAAAGGATGTGCGTAGGATGAGATATGTTCGAGAGAACGAAGGTGCAAAGGGAAATTTATAACTTTAATTCGTAATGTAATGATATTTCACATTTTCTTGTTACATATATACAAATTTGGTCAATATAAAAGTTAATTAAGGTAGGGCTCTTTCAGTTTGAGTTTTCTACAATAAAACTTTCGATTCCGCTTTCATACTCTGCACAATTAAAATAGAGGGCTCTTGATGGAACATAATTCCCTTGGTAGGGGGAATTTTATTTTCGGAGAGATCTCATTGTGTGGAGATATTTCATTGTGTGAATGGCAGGTAATAACATAGTGGTGGGGACGAGCATTGTTTATAGGTGTTGACATGAACAAAAGAATTTTTGTAAATTTTGTAATTAAAAAACTTGTTTATGACTGTGAGAGTGTATGAATTGTGTAGAAGGTTTGTCATTGTGCGGAGTGCAGAAGTCTGCACAATGGAATTCCTTTACAGTCTCGCATATGTGCATAATTACATAAAGATAACCATAAACAAATATTTCAATATTCAGGGAGCTTTCATTATAAGAGCACAAGCTTTAATCAATACATTAGCAAAGTCTTTAGTGCAAAAGAAGTTGATTCTGCGGGAGTGCAGAAAGATCACTATTCTCCGCATTTTCGCACTTGGCCTCCGAGAGTTGTTCACCAACATTTTTGCTTATGTGGAGAGATTTAATTGTGTGGAGAGCTAGGATAATTTAATATTAAAATATCAGCAATAATATGTCTTCGAAAGTGCAAAGCATCGTGGCACATTTGTATTCGTTGTTAACAAATTCTTATGCTGAGAGCTTTCACTGTATTGAGAGCTTTGTGTCGAGATCTTTCATTATGAGAACACAACCTTTAATCAATTAATTAGCGGTAGAAGCAGTGACTATGCTGCATGGGAGCTATCCCTCTTGTTTGATGAATAACAACATGATTGGGGCATCATATTCTAGCCTAAATTCTATAATAACTCTGCATATTAAATACTGATGATTTTTTCTATTATTGTTTTTAAAGACTTAAAATCATGTAAATTTCAAATGGTTAATTATGGAAAATAAATTATTAAAAATTAAATATTGATTTTAAATTTTATTTTCATAGTCTAAAACCACTAAATATTTATTTCAAATGTTGAATAATTCATTTTGTCCTAGCTGACATTGTTTTCTTATTAACAAAATATTTATTTATTTTTAATTTCAAAAGTACACGTGTCAACTCCACATTGAACATAGACAAAATTACACATCACTCTCATATTGGGTTGTATAATGTGCCCCTCAACGCAACCAATTTTCCAAAGTATGGGGCATGCCTCTCGTGCTACACAGTATGCAAACTCCAAGCACATCAAATTTTCCAAAAATCTCCACTCCCAGGCTCCATGTAGACTTAACACACAACAATCCAAATGCCAGCAAGAGTCTAAATGCAGCAAGGTTATATGCCAGCATTCATTACAGAATTTATGTATGATAAGTGTTCACATTGTTCCAAACGCTTCTAGAAACATTTTTTCTACATGTTTCATCTTTAGTAGCTCAACTTTATTGTCAAACTTACACTTGTGTGCATAGTTAGATGTTATAAAAAAATAGTGCAGTTTAATTAATAGAAGTTTTGGTTTTTTAGGTGTTTTTGTGTTCAATTTTGTTCAAAATCCCATAAAAAAATTTAGAATGGTAAGTTTGAGTAGTATAATTTGCAGAAGTCAAGTACCCAAGGGATTTTTAAGGGCATTGAATCCATTTCTACATTCAAGAATGATAGTAATTAGGCTATACCCAAAAAATCTATGTTTAGAGGAAATTTTGAACACAAAGGTACACCTTACAATCAAACTTACTCCAAGATGATCATTACAAAGGTTCTCAAGAAATCTAAGAGAGATAGAAAATTAAATTAATTTTAAACTATTCCATGTATAACTTTTATATATTTAGTTGTGTGGAATGAAGCACTACAACATATAACACTAAATTGCGATGACATAGTCCAATGGTATGGTCCATATCGTCGCAAAGATCAAGACAAATATCAACTTTTTTAGTTTTGATGCTCATGTTCGTTGCAATTACGACAACATATTTTTTGTGAGTCATAATTATGATGGATTATTTCTAAGGTGTCATACTTGTGACAAATTACGTATTTGGTCACAAGTGTGACGAACCCATTTGTTGTCACAATTGCGATGAAGGACATCTATTATCGAAATTACAATGACTATTGTCTATATGTTTTTTTTTTGGTGTGTAAATATATATATATATATATATATATATATATATATATATATATATATATATATATATATGTAAATATGTAGTGCCAGTCATTTGGTGAATTTCACAATCGTGCATTTCACAACCTAAAATGCGCAAAAATCATAAAACAATGACGCTACCCTGATACACTAATATGTTATCATTTATGTTGGATCTAGAGGCATATTATACATCTCTCATTTCTCTAGGAGGTAACATTGACTAGTGACATCATCACACTACATAAAGGGATTGCATCACAAAGTGGCATCATCATACTCCATAAAGGGATCACATCATAGAGTGCCATCCTCACACTACCTAAAAGGATCACATCACAGAGTGGCATCATCACTCTACATAAAGGGATCATGCATTTCACAACCACCTATCTTGAAGGCTGAAAATAGCTCTATAAAAGCTTATCTGACTTTGTAGGAGAATCAGAGACCCCACCACAACACTTGGGGATCCAAAACCACTTGGAGAAGTTGATTCCGCCACATGGAGATCCAACCTCGCCGCTTGGAGATCGAAATCCCTTGTCAATGAGACTAAAAAATGTTAAGACTAGGGTTGTTTCTTGTTTTTATTGCTATTGTTTGTTCTTCTTGTTGTTTCTTCTTATCGTGCAACTGTAGGTTTTAACCTTGTATATAAATTACCTGCATACGAATTCTAAAACACAGAAAATAGACAATGCGAGAGCATAACATATAAAACACATATACACAGAGATTTTCCCCTGGATCCCAAAACCGGGACTACCGGCTTGATTTTTCATTATGTTCCTTTCAATGTTATAATACATATTTATACATGCCAAAGCATCCAATACCATGGACCGAAAACCATCGCATCCAAAAACATGTGCGAAAATCATGCACAAAACCATAGGTGGGTCCGCCCAACCTAACATAGGGTCCAAAACCAAAATTTTTCGGGGCGCTGCCCCTGACCCCATAAAGTGGGGTTACGAGTGCACCTCAAACCCCCTGTGACCCCCCCCCCCGCTACACAATTGGTGCAATGAAGGGGGGCTCTGCCCCCCCGGTTAACTACGTGGGCTAGTCGTGGAAAGAATATAACACAACCCAACAGCAACTGTGTCTAGACCTGCACCTACGACTTGCCCAGAAACCCCAAGGGATTGTGACATAATATTAGGCATTAGACTTAGTATTTGGTTGAAGTGTTTCTTGGAGAAGAATGTGTCATATTCCTTGCATGCAAAAACCTTGTGAATAACTCCTCGTTAGCTAGATAATGTGGTAGAGAGATTCCAACTGCCTTTTCTTCCTCATTTCCTTAATATAATTTGTAAAACTGATAAGTATAAATTCAAACCCTTTTTGTACATGGCTTAAATAATGGTGCATGTTTTAGTAACTCACGGGCTCTTGAATTTTCACTTCCATCATGAGCATATAAAATTCCATCAACTGTGTCAAGAGCATGAAAATAATTTGGTGATGCAAATTCTCTCCTACAATTTCATTCTTGCAATTGTTCCAAGAGTTCAGTTGCTAACATGCCAACTCTCTCTCAGATACATTATAATGAAAATCTCTTTTTATTTTATTTAGATGAACGATCTTCTGAGGTGTAGAAGTCTTAGAGGGGATCACCCATAACAACTGCCACAATGCCTCTTTTAAGATTATAACTAAAACCTTGACATATTGTAATGGAAGAGGCATATCTTGCTTGTATAAATCCTCATCATCAATAATCATCAAAATACACCTGTACAATGGATAAAAGACTAAAAGAGGAAACAACCAACCAAAATCATCTCCTGCAAAAAATTCTACTAAAGCCTCTATAAATGGCCACCTTTGGCTCATGTGACACCATTTCAGGTAGTTCCAAAGAGTATGGACGAGTTTGACTATATATTCAAGTCCATTCATGACATTCTCAAGCACTAACATTATGATAGAAACATGCAAAATTCATAAGGCATAGTAACAATTATTGCTTCTTTTATAGATGACCCTTCCATTAAAGTACTATTGCCAAAACCAGAGATGTATCGATATAAAAAAATATCACCATTTCTTTTTAAAAAATCTAAATCAAATCCATTAAGAATTTTCCTCTATAAATCCTTTCTCAGTGTTACCTAACCTACATACTCTTCCAAATCCATGTCATAATCATAATCAAATATTTTTTCATATGAGCACTTAAAATTATGTGGTGTCTCCTGCAAAAGAAATATTACACTAGTTGGAAAGTCCATGTCCTTCTGTGGAGTACAATTTAATTTAGATCAGGAAAACACAGCTACATCTAAGACAATACATTACCAAGAGATTACCACTACCAATCCACATATGTGTCATGCATTTTTTATTTTCAATGGGCTTGATAAATCTCCAAAGGGTAAAATGGATCTCATATCATCTTACTTTTGCACTGTAATTGTATCACTAGTGCATTTTAGCATTTGGAGGAAAAGAGGAACATTTGCTTGCTTTAGTTGTTATTACATCCCTTCATCAAGTGTGGTTTAGCTTGCTAATGCATTTTCAACTACAACTATGTGTGTAAATACTAATTTATAGCTCAAAATGCTAACATGGATGTTCATTGAAGTAAAACATTGTTCTTATAGGATCTAAGAGGAAATTCACTATTTTAGGAGTGATCATCATCAACTAGATTCATCTTAAGATCCTTGAAGCTTACCTGCTTCACTAGAAGCTTCTTGGATGAGAATGCCTTTGTTTATGCTTATATCACTTATTATAAATAATCATCATTTCCACAAGATATTACGCTATTATTTGGTTCCCTTTCATATGTCTTCAATACCTTCATTCTCTTCCAAACACTCAATTTCAGTCATGGTTATGCAATTTAGTCTTTAGTAATCAACTTCATATTTGATCCAATACTACCATGGGACTTACTATTTTGATATACTTGTGAATCCCATTTTTCTTGGTCTTCATTGGTCTTCAATATGACATCCATTTTGTTTGGATTTTGACACTACTTCTTTGAATCACGTATAATTTCTTTTCTGGATTAATTTTCCTAGTTTCTTCTAGTTAGTTTGATAAGGTGACTTGATGGTTGAGAAGAATGTGACATATTCCCTGCATGAAAAACCCTTATGAATAACTCCTTGTTAGCTAGATAACGTGTTAGAGATATTCCATCTGCCTTATCTTCTGCATTTCTTTCACAAATTTTTTAAAACTAAGAAGTATAAATGTGAACCTTGTTTGTAAATTGGTCTAAGAATGGTGCATGTTTCAGTAACTCACGAGCCTTTGAGTTTTCACTTCCAACCCTAGCATAGAAAATTCCATCAACTGCATCAGGAGCATGAAAATAATTTGGTGATGTAAATTCTTTCCTATAATTCTAGTCTTGCAATTGTGCTAGGAGTTTAGTTGCTAACATGCCAACTCTCTCTCAGATAGATTGTAATGGAAATATTTTTTTATTTTATCTAGATGAACAATATTTTGAGGTGTAGAAGTCTTAGAGGGGATCACCCATAATAACTACCAAAATGCCTCTTTTAAGATTATAACTAAAACCTTGACATATTTTAATGGAAGAGGCTTATGTTTCTCGTAAATCTCCTCATCATCGACAATCATCAACATATACTTGTACAATTGGTAGAAGATTGAAAGAGGAAACAACCAACTAGGAGCATCTCCTAGGAAAATTTTTGCTAAAGCCCCTATAAATGGCCACCTTTGGATCATGTGACACCATTTCATGTAGTTCCAAAGACTATGGATGAGTTTGATTGTATATTCAATTCCAGTCATGAAATTCTCAAGCAGTAACATTGTGATAGAAAAATGCAAAAATCCATAAGGTGCAGTAACAACTATTTCTTCTTTTATAGATGGCCCTTGTGTTAAATTACTATCGCCAAAACCATAGAAGTATCCATATAAAAAATATCACCATTTGTTTTCAAAAAATCTACGTCAAATCCATTAAGGATCCTCCTCTCTATGTCCTTTCTTAGTGTTACCATGTCATAATCATAATCAAATATTTTTTCATTTGTAGTCTTAAAATTATGTGGTATCTCCTACAAAAGAAATTTTACACTAGTTGCAAAGTCCATAACCTTCTGTGGAGTACAATTTTGTTGAGATAGGGAAAACACAACTACATATAGGACATTACATTACTAGGAAATTACCACTACCATTCCACATATGTGTTTGTTTCATGCATTTTTCATTTTTAATAGGCTTGATAAATCTCCAAAGGGTAAAATAAATCTCATATCGTCTTACTTTTCCACTATAATTTTATAACTAGTGTGTTTTACATTCAAAGGAAAAAGGGAACATTTTCTTTCTTTAGTTGTTATTGCATCCCTTCATCAAGTGTGGTTTAGCTTGCTAATGCATTTTCAACTACAACTAAGTGTCTAAATACTAATTTTATAGCTCAAAATGCTAACATGGATGTTCATTGAAGTAAAACATTGTGCCTAGGGGATCTAAGAGGTAATTCACTATTTTAGGAGTGCTCATAATCAACTAGATTCATCTTAAGATCCATGAAGCTTACTTTCTTCATTAGAAGCTTCTTAGATGAGAATGCCTTTGTTTATGCTTGTATCACTCATTATAAATAATCAACATTTCCACAAGATATTACGCTATTAGTTGGTTCCCTTACATATATATTCAATACCTTCATTCTCTTCCAAACACTCAATTTCAGTCATGGTTATGCAATTTAGTCTTTAGTAGTCAACTTCATATTTGATCCAACCTATACTTCACTAGATTTTGAACTTTAAAGCTACTTACTTCCATGGGACTTACTATTATGATCTACTTGTGAATCCCCTTTTTCTTGTTCTTCATTGGTCATCAATGTGACATCCATCTTGTTTGGATTTTGACATGACTTCTCTGAATCATGTATAATTTCTTTTCTGGATGAATTCCCCTAGGTTCTTCTAGTTAGTTTGATAAGGGGACTTTATGGTTGAGAAGAATGTGACATATTCCCAGCATGTAAAAACCTTGTGAATAACTCCCTGTTAGCTAGATAATGTGGTAGAGAGATTCCATCTACCTTATCTTCCTCATTTCCTTCACAAAATTTGTAAAACTGAGAAGTATAAATTCAAACCCTATTTGTAAATGGCTCTAAGAATGGTCCATGTTTCAGTAACTCATGGCCTCTTGAATTTACACTTCCAACCTGAGCATAAAAAATTCCAACAACTGCATTAGGGGCATGAAATAAATTTAGTGATGTAAATTCTCACCTATAATTCTAGTCTTGCAGTTGTGCCAAGAGTTCAACTACTAACATTCCAACTCGTTAATACTTTTAATTTTCTTTAGTTTTGAATAAAATTGTAGCATATAACATACTTGAAACTTTTCATATCCTCCCCGACACTTCGAAGGCAACCAAAGCAAGACTTAAGAAGCATGTGAAACATAAACTGGGACAGGGTGGCTCTTTAATGCTACAAACACAAATTTTAAGTACCCAAAACTTATTAACAATATTATTTATTATATCGCCTTCCAACATTTGGTAGTTGCACTAGAAAATAACAAAAATCAATACTCTTATGCAATCCAAGGTGATATATTTGGAACTGAAGCCACAAAGGAAGACTTCGATATTGGTTTCAAGTTTGGATTTAAAGGCATATTCAAACACTAAAAAAGCATGGGGAAAACCCCAAGATCCAGTTTGAAGGAGAAGGTAAATAAAAATCAATCCACATTAACCTTTCATTAATTATAAAATACAATCATGTTTGATATAAATAAATTGTGTTTCTTTGCTCTAATTAGCAGTGTAGCAGTACAAATATATATTATCCCATGACTACTAAGCATTAATCCTCTTATAATGTGCACCAAACAGAACATTTTGTTGTTCCCGAGGAACCCCATGACAGTGGGGTGCAACCCTAAGATGAGGCTCACAACGGTAATAGGACTGTATATTAATCATATACTTAATAATTTCATACTTATAAAGTATGTACTTTTTTTTTACTTATTCATTTATGATTGTCTACTTATAAATTTTGTGGTTTGAATGGCAAAGCATGCTGTACAGGAGGATCCTCAACCAGAAGAGGATCATGAGGCAGTCATTGTGACGGTGTCGACTATTGCACAAGGTAAGTATTTACATTGCAAAGGTGTTTTTTATTATTAAAAAACTACTTCGATGATATTCAATAACTGACCATATAAATTTAATATTTTTTGTGAGTGATTCCCCCCCACAACATCCTCAAATTTGTGAGAACATCACGACCAAGAGTATAATGCGTCAGAGGAGCCGATTACAATCATCATCAGAATAGCCTTGACCAGAACATGAAAATGCAGAAATGGGTGAAAAACTTTTTAATTATATGGCTTGTAATAAGAAGAGGAAAAAAATGACGATGGACAATATTATAATGTATAGTATAAGACTTACTGTTGTAAATATTTTTTATGTAAAAAAAGCCATATTGATGTATAAATATTTTTGAATGAGTTCTTGCATACTTTTTTGTACTTATGTTATAAAAACATGAAATATACTAATTGGTAAGAAGTTTCTAGAGGATGAATGTCAAAAAATATGTTTATTTATCAATTTTATGTTTTGCTAGTGTCTATGCATGAATCATAATGTCTTCCTATCAACTTTTTTTATAGTATATAGATTGGGTACTAGGGAATAGAGAGTGATGTGGGGGACGGGGTGGGGGGGAGGGGCCATAAGAGCTTCCACCTTCACGTGGTTGGCCATGTTTAGTAGAGGATAATTTAATATTTGGATAATATTGGAGCAAACCTCCCTCGTTCCAAAACATGAACAACCAATTCAATGTTGACTTTGTTG
Source organism: Pinus tabuliformis (assembly GCA_031772625.1). NCBI lineage: Eukaryota > Viridiplantae > Streptophyta > Pinopsida > Pinales > Pinaceae > Pinus > Pinus tabuliformis. The sequence continues at coordinate 140,432,995 of CM062811.1, read as the reverse complement.
CTTCCTTGTCAAATCGAGGAATGTTTGCTCCAATATTATACTACAATGAATTATTCTTGAATAAAAGAGGAGATCATTAAGGTATTCATGCGCCTCAGTCTTGTCTAATTTTTATTTAGTCATAAAAATGTTTCTTAATTTATTTTATTATTTTGTTTATTCTTTATCTACCTTTAACACATTTTATATGAATTGCAGGTATTCTTCCAGAAAGTGGTCGCCCAAAATATAACATGGTTGGAAAACAAGTGGAAGAATTTCTCCTCTTGAGTAGCCATTTCTTCTTAGGTGTGCACCCTACCTTTTTCATTTCAATTATGATCCTCCTTTGTTGTTAGTTATTTGCTAGTCAGTTTCTTTAATAATTAACATCCTTGAGACCATGCAAAGTGTCTTCACCTTTTCTTTGAGAAGGTTCCATAATAAGCAGGTCTATAGTTGATCTTAACATTAGGCATACATGTACAAAATTTTGTTAGCAACAAGTGTGTCTCTAAATTTGAATTTGTTACAAGAAGTATTTTAATTTGTTACATTTTCTAGTGTTCTAAATGTTTCATGTGTTAAGTTAAAATTATGATACATTCACACCAAGACTATGGCATCAAGGCCAAAATAATAGTCAAACAAGGTTGGGGATATTGTCTCAAAATCAATACCAAGGGATTTCGTAGTAGTAATGGTGGTCACACAAATATATTACAAGCATTAATTAACCCATATAAAATTCTATTAAAGACAACCACCATTGTTTTAGGGCATACATTTTAGGAAGGAGCATAAGGCTTCTATTATGAAATTCTGCAACCATGCAATTTATGTCCTATTTTTCTCACATGTGATTTCAAATGATAACATTCAACATGGTCAACATCAAATCCATATCATCATATTATTTGTGTTTCCATGTCTCAGAAATGCAATGCTCCAGGTATTATGCAAGGCACTTTCATCACACTTTCAACTTTGATTTAATTTTCTCAAAGTATTATTATATGTTTATCCCAAGTAAGACCCATGATTGCTCTTGATGCCAAAATAGTGATCAATATACCTCTGAGAAACAATGCACATAATATAAATCTAAGTACCTTGAAAGGAGGCAATATGCCATCAACCACCATTAGGGGAATTTTGAGGTCTAAAATGGTCCTCCTAAAAAAATGTACAACAAAATCAAATTTATAAGAACCAACAGGATTCAAGATGATGATGTCAACCATGGGGGATGATTCACCATTTTTGGAGTAAAAAAGTAAAAAGATTAAAAAATAATAAAATAATAAAACTACTTTTTTAACTCGTATTTTCAACTTATCTCCCTAAGATTTTACTCAAATTTTGAGCAAGAGTACTCATTGGATACAAAATTTAATTCCTCATCCAAGGAGTACCCATGTTGCATGCTTTTGATGGACCCTACTATATGAAAAATGAGAAATACATAATAAGAAAAAAAAATGTGTTTGCAATCACGTTTTTCATGTATTTCTCACTTTTCATGTAGTAGGTTGCATCAAAAGTATCCAACATGGGTACTCCTTGGATGAGGAATCAAATTTTTCATCCAACGAGTGTTTATTCTCAAAATTGAGTAAACCCATAGGGAGATAAGTTGAAAATACGAGTTGAAAGAATAGTTTTTTCTTTTTTCCCTCTAAAATTTGATGATGTAATCTACTCTTATTTTATTATTTCCACTATTATTTTATAATTTCCTTAGGAGGCCCATTTTAGACCTCAAAATTCCCCTAATGTGAAGAAATCCATTCATTCATCTAAAATATACGTAGATTGGCTTTCACAACCATCGCAAAACTTTGTTTACCAGAACTAAAAATAGAAAACTAGATCACAATGATATTGAATGAACAAAGACTCAAGAGGGAAAGTGGATTTCCTCATTAGCTAACGAACGATAGGTTTGTTACATGTAGAGCACCGCTTTTCCAAATTGAATTAGAGCAAGTTGTTCCTCGATATAGATTGGTGGTTGGAGGCTCAACACATCTTCTATAAGAGTTTCCAATGTGTGGATGACAGTTTTTTTGAAGGATTCGTCCCCTTGACATGAGTAGTTTGTGTCAATGCTTCTGATAGCCGCTACTAGTTTGTCCATAGAATTCATCACTCTTTGTTCAAACCTTGTTTTCCTTTGAGTGAACTTATCTTCTCTATCCTTCACATAATTTTCTAGATGATGTAACAAGTCCAGACATCTTTCATTTGAAACTCAAACCCTAGTTCTTCCTCCTAAGGCAGGGAGGTGTGTACTTTATGACCTTGTTGCTCCATTGAAATTCACATATCATTGTTGTGTTATGAAGGGATTGGCAGGTTGTCCCCTCATGTTATTGGTTGGTTTTGTGCTTATACAATGTGAGCATCCATTATTAGCCTCCCTATTCCTTTGTGAAATGAGGATTCAATCATTGAGTGATGAAAAACTTCTACACAGGGAAGATAAACAACAGGGCTTGGGTGAAAAGGTTGGTGGAAGAAAAAGGGATTTAAATGACATATTTTCATGAAAGAAGATCGGAATGAATGTACCTTACTGCCATCCTTGGAATGACTTTCCATATTTGTTGGCATGCCCAAGGATAAATCTTAAAATTTATGGGGTGGTAAATGAATTTTCTAAAACATGAATGGCATAACACAATGGTCCCAAAGGGTTAGAATAAGATCTAAACTCTCCTTCCATTTACTAATTTCCTTGAGTGTGAAGTTAGATATATTTAATTTCATTAGTTTGTCTTCATTCCTAGACATAGCTTCGTTAGTTAGCAACCCTACTTCCTGATTTGAGGTTCATTTTACATGGGAAATTGTTTATCATTCACAATTCTCCAAGGTTGTCATTATCCATGGGATGTTGCCTCCAATTTCCAAGGGTGGATTTTGGATCCTTCCATTGAGGTAGTCTATTATTAATTTTAATTCACCCTTCTTGAATCCTTTTTTTTTTAACTTTCTTTGACAGATCATAGCAACCAATTTTGCTTGTTTATTTAACTTATAGGTTGTAGCCCTGTAAATTGGTAGGTTATTCCTAGTACATTCCCTTCATGATACCTTATAAAGTATTAGATGTTATTCATTAGTCCACATAAAGTTTTTTCCATTAATATGATAACTTTTTGTTACTAGTTTCTCATGCAATTACCTAAGAGGAAAGCCCATAAATGCAACCTCATACTTTATCAATAAACATTTTGAGACTTGTGAATCTCCTCCCATTCTATTAGCAAGTGCTTAAGGTTAATATATGAAAACCGGATATTCATTGAAAGTCTGGCACCTCTACAACGGGCTACTACCAACATCCTACTTATCATTATTTTAATGTCCTATGTGACCTCACCTATACATTAGTAAAAAATGGGAACTTCCTTTAAAACAACCTCCCAAAAAATTTCAACTCACCCCAATTTAAAATAAATAAAAAAGAAAAAAAATGTAAGGAGAAAAACAATGAACTTAGTCAATCTAAATGATAGTTGACCTTATATCAATTAAATCATTTATGTTTGTTAGAAAGGTACAAAATCACAATAATCTCTAATATGCAAAAAAATCACACACACATTCACTTCCAGGTGGAGTAGTTATTAGCCCCAAGTTGATCGCTTCATCAAATTTTATCTTTTGATATATTTTATATTTTAATGGATTAGACACACGGTAGGTGAAAATCATATTATTATGTAATGAGTAATTTATTACCTTATAGAGTGGTTCATTAATCAAGACACGAGATCATTGTGAAGACACCAAGTGGAAGTCCTTATTAGTTTGGTAAACACTTGTGTTCCACAACCATGTATGTGGACATCATGGTGTATATGGAGGTTCCCATCTTGAATTAAGTTACCTCACAAGAAGATGCATTCCTCATTGTTTACTACACATCATGTCTTTATCTATGTTAATCACATGTGCATGTCTATTTTTATAGACTATCACTTGAGTTAAAATTTCATGACAATTCCCATGTTCCTATTAATGGTGTGATTGTTTCTCTTCAATGTTTAAGTCATACACACACAAATTATTTGTTGATTGTCTATGTTAATGTCAATGTCATTCAAAATTTAGAACTTTTGGTGGACTGACTCTTAAACACGCAACTTAAACATTAATCCCACTAGTAGAAGTGTCCTCGGACACACAATTTTTATTAATAAGGAAAAGAAATTACATAAAATCTGCAAGAGTTTACTCACAATCACTCAACACTCTAGCAAGATAAGAGAAACAAGCTTTAAATAAGCTAGTTTCTTAAACCAATTTTGTTATGGATCACTTATTTCATTTACAAGTGTCCATTTACATTTAACGTTTTCATAACAACACTCCTAACTATTTTCCTAAATTAGTTCCTAAGAAACGACACCTTTCTATATGTCATATCTTATACAACAATTAGCTTTTCTAAAATGTCTCCCATATTTAATTAAATATTCTAGATAATGGAATATTAGACTCTAAATAATTAAACTATAGTTTATTTATTTTGGATCATCTAACATTCCCTCCTTTGATTCAAAGGTACATTACAACAAATACCAATTTCATCCCTGAACTTAGTAAATTTGATCCAATCAAGTGGTTTTGTGAAAATATTTGAGATCTGATCTTCTGAAGGACAATATATCGGCTTGATGACATCCTTTGAAATGATAGTTCTGATGTAATGATACTTTGTGTCCACATTCTTTGTTTTGGAATGGGTTTGGCAAGATTTATGATTGACTGGTTTTCGATGAATAAATATGTGGTTTCTTCTCGAGGAATTCCTAAATCCTGCAAAACTATGTGCAACCAAACAATTTCACATGTTGCTTCCCATGTTGATATATATTTTGCTTCTACTGAAGAATTGGCCATTGTAGCTTGCTTCTTGCAACTCCAAGAAACTACAACTAACCCCATGTTCATCAAATAACCTAAGGTTGATTCCCGATCATCAATACTTCATGCAAAATCTGCATCTAAATATCCACCAGGTACAAAGTACTTAGTATTTTTGTAAAGAAGACCAAAATATTTCGTCCCTTGGATATATCTAAGGACCCTTTTTGCTACATTCCAGTGGTTTTCCCTTGGTTCATGCATAAAGCACGATAGAATACTGACTGCATAAGATAAGTCTGGATGAGTGGTTGTCAGATAGATCAAGCTGCCAATCAACTATCTATAAGTAGTATTGTTCACCAATTCCCCCCCTTCAAATTTTGAAATTTTTAAGTTTTGTTCGATGGTGGTGAGAATGGGCTTTCAATATTTCATTCCAAATTTTTGAAGAAATTTAGATGCATACTTTCTTTGACAAATGAAAGTATTATTTGGATGTTGGAATACTTCAACTCCAAGATAGTAGTGAAGTAATCCCAAATCAGTCATTTTAAAACCAACCTGCAACTCCTTATTTACTTGCAAAATATGATCATTATTGTTCCCAGTAATGATCAAGTCATCCACATACATAACTAGAATCACCATATTTTTACCCTGTTAGTGTACATATAAGTATCATCAGATTCACTTCGCTTAAATCCAACTTTGCGAAGGTACTCATCCATTTTTTCATACCAAGCTCGTGGAGCTTGTTTCAATCTGTATAAGGCCTTGATCAATTTGCATACTTTGTGTTCCTACCCTTCAATCTCAAAACCTATAGGTTGAGCCATATATACTTCTTCCTGCAAGTTCCCATTGAGGAAGGCACTTTTAACATCCATCTGATGTATTTTCCATCCTTTTTGAGTTGCTAATGCAAGTGTCAATTTGATGTTGTTCCATTTTGTTGAAGGTGCAAAAGTTTCCTCATAGTCGATACCTTCTTGTTGTGCAAAAATTTTAGCAACAAGCCTTTCCTTATATTTGTAAATGTCTCCATCTGGCTTATACTAAATTCTGTAAACCCATTTGCATCCGATAGGTTTCACATTGTTAGGACAGTCAACAAGTTTCCAAGTGTTGTTTTCCATCGCTGCCTTGTATTCTTCAACCATTTCCTTTTTCCATTTTATATGTTTTACTGCCTCTTTGTATGTGGAAGGCTCCATAAAATAATTTGTTATTAAGGAAAAATTGTCTTCATTTCTTTGTGAACTTTGTATTCCTATTTTGTGTTGTTCATTTGGCCTAACATCCTTCAAAATTTGAATAACCCATTTGGGCAGTTGATGTTCACTTGTTTGTGGATCTGAATAATCACCATCATTATAAAGTGGATTGATATAAACAGATGTTCTTCGATCATTAGAAGGTTCACATGGTGGAGAGTCACTGTCAGATGAGATACTGCTAGGAGATTTAGATGAAGTTCCAGAAGATCCAGATGGTCTAGATGAAGTAGGTGAACTAGATGAACCATTTTATGATGAAGGCAATTCAATTTCATATCAATGTTGTGTACTTGGTTTATTTTTCATTTTTCTTTTCTTTTTGTCTCCCTTAGTTTCCAACTTCTGTAGAATAATTTATATCTTTGTGGAACTCTTTCTTTCTATTTCATAAAATATAACATCTCTAATGACAATAAACTTTCCATTGGACAGAAGATGATATCCCTTCTTTTCATCAGAATACCCAATCAATATACACTTCAAACTTTGTGAATCAAGCTTAGTTTGCGTTTATTTTAGAACTAAGGCATAACATACTGAACCATAAAATCTAATATGTTTGACTTGAGGTTTGAAACCAAACCATGCTTCATATGGTGTAATTCCATCCAAAGAAGCAGTAGGAGACATGTTCCTTAAGTAAACTATTGTATGTATTGCTTTTGCCCAATATAAAGGACTTAAATTTTTGAAAGTTAGCATAGATATTTCCATCCCTAACAAGGTTTTGTTCATTCTCCATGCTACTCCATTTTGCTTAGGAGTGTAGACATTTGTAAGTTGTCTTTTGATACCATTGTCCCTGCAATAAGTTTGGAATTCATTGGAAGTGAATTCCCCTCCATTATTTGTCCTAAGAGTGCCAATTTTCTCTTTAACTTCATTCTCAACTAGTTGGCAAAATGGATTAAACTTTTTGAATGTTTCTAACTTTTGTTTCAAAAACTAAACCCAATTCATTCTACGAAAATCATCAATGAAGAGTAAAAATCATCTACATCCTCCTAGAGAAGTTTGTAGAGGTCCACAAATGTCATTGTGAACCAATTGCAAACGCCTTTTTGCACGTCGTGAACTTGTTGGAAAAGTCTCTCGAGCCTTTTGTTTCCCGTGAATGAAAGCTTCACATTTTTCATTTTCTTTCTTAAAAGTTGTAATTCCTTTAACCATTCCTTTATTTTGAAGTTGAGAGATACTTTCAAAGTTTAAATGCCCATATCTAACATGCCACAACCTTATTGGTGAAATATTTGTACTTGTTGCTCCTGCAAAATCAGAATTTCGTGGAATGATTGTTCCTTTCATCCTTAAAAGTTTTCCATATTCATATCCTGTCATGATTTTCTTCATATTTTGTTTTATGGAGTTTATTTTTACTAAGCCATCCTCCATAAAAACATGATGTCCTACTTGTCGAATCATGACTAATGACAACAAATTCTTCTTGAAATTTGGTACATACCAAACATTTGAAATTAGTTTTTCTCCAATGCTAGGAAGATAAACTTTTACTACACCTTTTCCATAAGGATTATGTCTTGTATCATCTACAAGAAAGATTGAATTAAGATGGCATTGTTGAAAAGTCCAAAATAAGTCACGTAGAAAAGTCATATGTTGTGTTTCCCCTGTAAATAAGATCAAAACATATTCATAATCACTTTTAAAATATGTGGAGACCTGTAATGTTGTTGATTCTGAACTCTGAGGTGTAGTGAAGACATATTCTAAGCCATCATATTCTTGATCATTAGAAAACTATGCCAATTGTTATTGAAACTTTGAATTTTTTTTCAAGAGAAGTTTGACAGTCTTCAGCATAATGACCAACCATGTTACATATTCTACAAACAACTTAATTAAAATATTTTCCTTTGCCTTGACTCGATCATTTGCCTCTACTTTATCCTCTACCTTGATTTTTCCCTTTGCCTTGACTTTCTCCTCTTTCTTGATTGTTGACTCTTCCTTGAATGTTGCCTCTACCTTGAATGTTGTCTCCACTAGAACTGTTGCCTTTGCTGAAGTTGTTCCCTCTACCTTCACTTCTACCACAACCTTTTCCTCTATGTACTCCTTGATTTTGATTGATGTTCCCTCTTCCTCTACCTCGAGAACTTTCAGTTGAAGATTTACTAGTGTTAGCTTCTATAAAAAAAAAATCTTCTCCAACCTATTTCTTCTTACTAAAAGTTTTGTCACGTTGAGCTAGAATTTCACTTAATTCATCAAATTTTTAACTTCTCTAGCTTTCCAGTTACTTGTAAAGTTTCCAAGAAATGTGTGTATGAAGAAGGAAAACCAGCAATCAAAATAGTAGACATGAAACTATCATCCACTGCTTGAAATATAGCCTTTACTATTTCCTTCTTAATGACATTATTAAGTCTGGAAATGTATTCAAGTACGTCTCCCCCTTCTGTGAATTTATGTTGAAGAAAATTTAATTGAAGATCAACTCTTAGATTCTGGTTGTGTATCAAATAAATCTTTAAACGTTCTCCAGGCAGACCATGCATCAGAAGCATTTTCAATGTGAACATAGATTTCACCATTAACTTAAGATTTAATTAATGTTAATGCTTTGGAATTTGTGATTTCCCATTTAGCTAGTGAGTCTGCATATGTATGTTTTTTTGGTTTGACATCACTATCACATACATCTTGCCTAAGTTCATTGTAAATCAAAGTGCTTTCTATGTGCCTTTTCCATGTCTTTTAATTGTTTGAGCTTTCAAGTTTGTTAGATTCAGAAAATAAATTTACCAGCTTGGACATTGTAAAGTAAATGTATGAACCAAGATGGATCATGCATCACAAAAAGAAGATGGAAAACACACCACACGCAACACCACACACAAAAAAATTGATCTATCGAGGCTTGGCCTTGACCCTTGTATAGTCGTTTGAGGAGAAAAGTGATTGATGTTTGCACTTGGCTCTAGGCTTTCAAAATTTGAATTTACAATGCTCTTGTAATTTGACTTCTATGACTGTAACCCCCCTCAAAGTAAAACTTACTTTGAATTACAATTTTGTTTCCCTAAAAAAAATCACCTTATTTCTTCAAAATTACAAATTACAAAATTATACCTTATTACAAAATCACACCTTATCACTCCAAATATTACAAAAAATTCCCCAAAATTCAATTTATCACTCCAACAAAATATTTAAAAGGCATACTTATCTCTCCATTAAAATTACAAAAATCAAAATAAAAAATACACCTTTTCACTCCATTAATAAAATTTAATTTCTTTTAACCTCACCTTAAAAAGGAATTTATGAAGTCCCATTAAAAAAGTGAATTAACTTTTATGAAATCACTTATGCATGTAAAATTATAAAGTTATTCAATTTATGCAAATATTCTGTTGGAGAGGTACGCACCATTAAAAAAAAAATGGAGAGAGATTACATAAGTTGATTGTTCTAAACGCATCCACGCCAAAATGGAGTCCATGCTATCAACTCCAAAATGGATTCCAGTCAAAAAAATTTCATCTTGCAGTTGATCAAGACAGGGACAGAAATTCAAGAACTTGGTGTGCGAAAACCTGTAGAACAATAAAGGAATGAACGAGATCTGATGGGAACATTGTGTTTCTCTCAAGTAATAGATTCATTACATAGATTAGAGACGAGTGATAGTCGAAGATGGATGTCAACTGACTGTGGTAGAGACCAAAGACATGTCCCTCATCACCTTCTCCACGTTGCTCTCCTCCGATGCCGCAATTATTTCCATATGCAAGTGCTTGGCTCCTCCACAATGATCTCCACGTTGATATGCTAACTATGCTAGTATCTACATTGTTTCTTCTCTACCGAGGATTGAAATGAGATCTACTCTCCTTGGTCTTCCACGTTGCAGTTGTTTTGCATGCACACATTTCGAGTTCTCCAGCGTTCACATGGTTTTAGATTCACAAGTTTCTTAAAACTTTAAATACTTTCGGGGGAGATTCCAAAGATAATAAAATATTTTATGATGGAAATTTAATTTCCAAATCTCAAATCAACAATAAAAGATATAATAGTCAAATTTATTTTCCTTAATAAAAATTTGAACTATTGGCATACCAATTAACCATTTGGCGGAGTTTTCCAAAAGCCTGTAAAGCTGGAATCTCCTCTTCACATACCTTCGACACCATTGATGGCTCTGATACAACAATAATATCAGAAGAATCCTCAGACACACAAATTTTATTAATAAGGAAAATAAAATTACATAAAATTTGTAAGAGTTTACACACAATCACTCAACACTCTCGCAAGAGAAGAGAAATAAGCTTTAAATAAGCTAGTTTCCTAAACTAACTTTTTTATGGATCACTTATTTAATTTACAAGTGTCCATTTACATTTAATTATCTCATAACAACACTCCTAACTATTTTCCTAAATTATTTCCTAGGAAAAGACACCTTTCTAGATGTCATGCCTTATACAACAATTAGCTATTCTAAAATGTCTCCAATATTTAATTAAATATTATAGATAATGGAATATTAGACTCTAAATAATTAAACTATAGTTTATGTATTTTGGATCTTCTAACAAATCCTTCTTATCCTAAATATAAAATTTCAAAACATTGAGATGGTATAACAAAATCGGACAAATTCATTTCTAATCAAAAAATTATATGCTCGATATGATATTTTATTAGATTTAAGATCAAAATTGATGATCACAATTATCTCAAAGTTTAAATTCCAAATGAAATAAGATAATACTTATAACAACATGCTAGAATTCTAAGACACATTCTACAAATCTCCATACTCTAGCTATCAGTGGGCTTAAACTATTGCACTACAAACCGGGCAACAACATTTGTTTAACTTAATAGAAAAATTTTGATGGGCATAGTTCCAACATAAGAAGATGTTCAAATTCCTAGGTAAACACTTTTATTTCCAAGCATATCTTATGGAGCTTTGGAAATAAGTTGAGCAATGAGTATACGAAATAGGTCACCATGCGGCTCAACAAGCAAATGTCCTAGGTAGTCAAATTCCAGATATGTACCAATATGTTGGCAACCATGCATGCTCTCTACCCTTCTTGTCACGTTCATTCACCTACTACCAATATTTAATTTGGAAAGATCGATCCTTTGCTCCCTTTACGTTAGAATCAAATGGAGAGATAGGCTCCCACAACATAGACGGAGTCATTTCCTACAACCCTTAAGATAAGAGAGGACTTTTATTTTGTTATAGTGGTTTCCTCTAAAGGAAAAGTCCCAAAGGAGCATAAGAAACCCTTCTTCCTATTGTCCTCATGAACTAGAGGTAACCCAGAAGCATGAATTTCCAAACATGAATTTTATTACACATAATTTTTAAATTTTCAAATTTTGCAGTATGTCGAACTTAATGCCAAATTTTATTACAAACCACAATGATCATCTTATTCTCATTATAAAGAGTTTATTGTGATGAAAATAGGTATTTAATACTGCAAATTCCGTTTATTTCCAGTCATTAATTGGGGTTTCGAACCTGTAACCTAGCATTGGAATAGAAATTCTTCTTGTGCATAACATAGTAAATATCTGGCCTTTTTTATTTGTTCAATCTCATTTATTTTTTTGAAAATTTGTGCCTTTAAGGGTTTGGGTAAATATCTAGCCCTTTTGATTGCTTCAATCTCATTTATTGTTTTGAAAATGTGTGCCTTTAAGGGCTTTGTTGTTGGGATTCGTAATTTTTCTACGGGCTTATTTAGTGTAGCCCATTTGTAATATGATACAAGGTTATTTAGTGATTAGTGTAGCCAAATGGTTTAGTGGACGGTAAAATATGGGAAATCACTAATGTTGTCAAGGAACCCAACGTCGTAGAGTGAGGAGAGAGTTTGGGGCAAGATAGAAACTTGTTATCCACATATCCATGTTTATTTTTTACTGTATTTTGAACTAAAGATAGTTATACTAGGTTTCAGGAGGATTTTTCTTGTCTGTACTGAAGCGGTTTTTGGAATGGATATCCCAAGGGAATATGCAACAAAGAAGGGAAATTCCTGAGCTAATTTTTTTATTTACTAAGAGAGAATTTCATGGTCGATTGAAGGTTGGTGAGAAGGTTGGAGTACCCTATGGTGAGAGCATTGGCTTAGTACAAAGCATTATGGTCTGGGTTTAGAGAAAAATAGAGCCTATTAGCTTTCCTTCACCATGTCACCTCATTTCCTTGCTTGGGAGTGAGATTTATAGAAGACACGTTCAACTAGCAAGTAAATTTGTCCTTTTCAATTGTTTGATAGATTTGTGAGAAAAATATAAGTAGTTATTTTTGTCTATGTGTGGTTTATTTTGATTTTGTAATATTTCCATTTAATTCCTTGAATTCTACTACTCCCGTGAATTATTTTAATGGAATGGTTGTTTTGATGAAAACCTCTATTCATTATGCATGTTAATAAAGTTTGGTTGGATATTGGTTAAAATTTTTGGGTATGAAATGTAATTTTGCATTCTAGTTCTATATGAGATATGAGACAGTATTGTTGGAAGCTAGGTTGGTTCATGATCCATAAATATGACTAGTTGATGGGAAGATTTTGAGATTTGGTTAAGTTGGTACCCATTGTCCAATGTGGAGGGCATGGAATGGTACACCACAATTAACATTTCTTTTACCTGTTCATTATAAAGTAGCTCATTTAATCATCCTCTTGTGGATGAAGGTCTATCACATGACTGCATAACAAAATCAACTTAAATAACTAACATACACTTCTGAAGAAAAAAACCAAAAAAGAGTCGTGGTGGCTTTTTCATAGTTTACTATCTTTTAACCTTATCAACGCTGATAAATGTTTATATACAATATAAAGAATTGACATAAAACAAAGACACTAATTCTATATTTTTGATATGTTACTTCATAAAGAATAGTCAATAGGAGCACTTCAAGTCCACATTTTAGCTATTTCTCACATCTCGAATTTGAAACAACATCCTACCAGCATATAATAAATGGATTTTGAAGTACACCTTCAAATGGGACACATACTTGGGCCCTCAAAGGATAAATTTAACATGACATCCCATGTTGGCTCTTTGTTGTTCAAATCCATTCACAAGAAGAACTTGAACGAGCCTTGTTTTCAATGGCGATTTCTTTCACCACAGCTTGATCCACCACCATTTGTACATATTGAATTTGACCATCAATGAACATTACAACATATCATGGTGATGTAGTGTAAAAGAACCTAGTAGGGTTTTTTGACCAAAGGAAAAGATCTTCTACATCCTTGAGATGAATAAAGTTGGAGGCCAACCCATGGATGTATGCTTCCCATTTCTTAGCAAGAGCCCTCACCATACCAATGTCCATGATGGGGGGGACATTGGTATACCAATGCCCCTAATAACCCTTCTAAAAAGAGTCAATTACTTCTTCAAGTTATACTAGAGAAATATCAACAATAAGGTCCAAATGTTTCTCATGGTTTATGAAATTAAGGAAAAAGGAAAAAATCTTCACAATTTTAGCTATATTAACTCTTGGAGATTCCTTAAGTAACTTATGAAAGTGAGATGTGGCTACGTCATTTATGTCCCAAAACTTGTTTATCTGTTCACCATCTCCATTTGATATGCTCCATATTGTTTTGATATTCTTTCTCATTCTATCATAGTTGTGACACAACCAAGTGTTCTCATTACATTGTGTGACAAAACCGAGTGCTCTCATCACATTGTGTGATAAAACCAAGTCATATTGTCACATTGGTTTAACCACATAGCTTGACTCTTCCTGTTCCATCTAGTTTCTTCTGACTCCTAGAGCTTTTTCTTTATGGATTCCAAGATCTTAATATTTCCAAATTCTTCTTCCATGAAGATTTTGCCCTTATTAGATCATTGACAAGGAGACACGTGGTGAGTGTGCTTCAGTCAACATGATTCATGAAGCAACTTTAATATGACTTTTTTTTTATATTATTCTTCTTATTGAAGTTATTTTCTTTGGCTTCTTCTTGAAATTATTTTGTTTGGCCAGAGAACCCCTATATAGTTTTAATAACAGTTTAATCATTAATTGTTTTACTTTTTGGTCGAAATTTGGTGATGAATTCTTTGTGAGATTGTGGAAAATGTATTTTCAATGCATAAATAAATTTAGCATCCTCAAAAAAACCTCTTAGAACACTCTTAGAGATTATGACAGTCAAACTTACCATTCCAAAATATTCTCCACCAAATAAGAATATCACTATGAAAAATTTAAAAATGCCTAATGGTTATTGAAGTGATGTACATACATGCTCAACTTTACAACATATTTATTGGTGTAGTTGCGTGAGTCCAAAAAAATGCTTGCAACGACAAAATCATACAGCTGTCAGTTAAGGTTTTTGGGAAGCCAATTTAAAAGTAAGAGAAACGTTGGCGAGTCTAAAAAATATGCTTACAACATCAAAACATACAACTCCCAGTTAATATTTCTGAGAAGCGGATTAAAAAGTAGGAGCAACATGAGTATTGCCCCATTCTTGTCAAATCAAGGTACATGACATTCTCTTTCATGTTTTTCATTTCCTTTAAATGTGTTATAATGCATTGTACCGAGTCCCTGACATGAGAAAGATAAATAATTGATTTGTTGTTAACATGGCACTTTATGTTTTCAACCATTGAACCCTTGCATATATATAGGAAAACTTGTTGTCTAACTTAACAAAGGTAGAGTTGGGCTGCCTTGGAAGGCATGCTTGTCTTTTCATCAGAAGACCAGATCTTTGCAAAAATAATTCAAGTTATGAACTCCAATTGATGAAAAATATCTGTGAATTATTTTTGCTTCAAATGTCATGGGCATTTATTTTTTAATTTTATTATTGATATATTTTTTTTGGATAGAAAACAATGCTCTTTTTGTATTATATAGGCGAGTTCCATATTTGAAGTATGCATTTGTAAGATTAAAAAACAAATCAAATAATTGGCATGCTATTATTCTTCTAAAATTGTTTGTATCTCATCTTGCAGGTGTGTAAATGTCATGTTGTGCAGTATGTGTATGTCGTTTGGGTATAAAAGTTCCTTGGATGACTATATTTATCATGTATAAATATATGGAGTAATGAATCACCCCTTCTACGATGGGATAAAGGGGTCTTGAAGGGAATGAAGGCTTAAAACTTTATGCTTGGATGCATGGATATATGTGGGGATATATTACCCCACATTATCTTTCTACAAATTTTGAAAATTATGATGTTACTCTAATGTATGTCAAGGTATGTTGTTATTATTATTTTTCATCTGCAATTTATAATACAATATATAGTTCAAAAACGTCATTAACTCTAATCTGCCAAGCAGTATCAAATTACAATGGGTATTTAATATAAAGCATCCATTAAAACCACTCAAAACCCATAAATACACTTATAATGGCCTCCAAAGGAAAATCCAATGATTTTGGTTGGAGCCTTCTACCCCCACAAACTCCCAGCCAAGGTCTGGACTATGTGTTGTAGGGAAAAGTATCCGACTCGAATGACCCTATCCCACTCTAAGGGTGATAGTTCCTTAGCAACAACTGTAAAACAAACTACTTAAAGTTTACTTCTTTATGAAAGCAAAAGAGAATGGAGAAATGCACTAACCGTTGCCTTGCGCTTAATGTCGAATCCAAACTCTTCTCTTTGGCCGCTTGCTCCTAGCTCCTTGTTCTTTTGCTTGCCCAGCTACAATGAGATCCTGCAAAATAACAAAGAAGGAAACTACAAGAGGCATGCAATCATAACTGGTTCATGGATTAGTGTAAACCAAACATGAAATCATCACAATATATTATTGAAACAAGAGCACATAGAAGAACCTCAATAGCTTTTATTAATGAAGAAGTAAAGGTTCTGGGAGTATTACAACCATTGAAGGCTCCAACCCAGCAACACCTCCCAGCAGAAATAATTTCTCCTCTTCACCTCTCTCAAACAATCACCCAATAGCTCAATAGTGAAGCCAACAGCATATCATTACTTTGCACAAAATTCCAGCCTCTTGAGCTCATAGGAGAGAGCTCAATATATAGATGAATTGAGAAAGGATGAGTCAGCTTGCAACTGATGTGTAGCTGCCTTGTGTCCTCTCTCTCTTCAGTTAATCTTTAGTTGATCTTCAGTTCTTGAGTCCACTTGGAGAACCTTGCTTCCACTTGGAGAAACAGAGCCTCTGACTCATCACAAGGTGAAATACCTGATCCAAGTGTCATTTTTGGAAGATTCCAGAGCAATGACTCAGTGTGCCACTTGTCCCATCTCACTCAGCGCAGGTGGCCTTTGTTCCACTTGCTTTGCAACGCAGGTACACCATGGAGCAACTGAGTTTCAGCGCAGAAACCTAGTGGAGCACCTGCTTTGATTTCAGGATTGCTTGTTTTTGAGTGTTTTCAGGTGGAGAAATGATCTGAGAGCTGTTGGTTTGCTGACCTTGTTCCTCTAGGGGTAGGAACATCATGTTTAGGGAACTTTGGATCCCTTGGATTATTGACAATTCATGTCTGTTGCTGTAAGGCACAAATTTGTCTATAACAGATGCCCCCTAAAGTATGAGGTCGTTTATCGGGTGAAATGCTTTATTGAGAGGATCCGAAGTTCATTCAATCTGCTGAGAAGTGTCCTGTAATAAGATACAATACGATACATTATTTTTCATACATTTTCATGATCTAGCTGAGGCGGGCATTCCCATGCTCAGCTTTATAAATACATTTTGGTACATAGAATAGACGATCGTCTGATTGTAGACTGATAATTCTCTGCTGAAATTATCATCCTTTGAGAAGGATGATCATCTGCTGCAATGATGTACATATCAAATGTCTTTATATCCTGAATATATATCGCAGCCCGGATGGATGAAACTAGATCCGGGGTCTTCAATCTCTTCCGATCTTCACTCGATGTACAAGTCGATCCATGTGAGAATTTCTTGGAGTCGAACATGGAAAGACATCGCTTGATTACCGGCCAATGATGTAAACCGTTAACAAGCGCGAGAGGAATCACCGATAAGGATGATGACCCTCAAGGTACAGCAGTACAATTCACATGGTGGGAATAAAGGACTTGGCGTCGACCACCATGCAAAATCCTCTGGTCGAAGGTCATTGATGTATACCTGTCGCCGGAAGTGAGAAACTTGCCATTGAGGCATGCAAGCTTCAAAGTACTGAAGGGGTTGTTCCTAGATCAACTCCTTGGATAATGAGCTGATGTCGACAAGGAGCGATCCGTCAAAGGAGGGCCTTAAAGAATCCCACATCAGTGACACGGAACGGAGCTAGTGATTGTGATGAGGTGAAAACAAACTGTGATGTATGATTCAGGGTGGCGGTCATGAAGTGGATGAAGGATAATGTATGGCAGTGGATGGGACACGGTTGACTCTTTGCAGAACCACATCTCTTGAACATATAACGACACTGATGTGATGGATTGGTAGCATTACCCCAATTGTGGATGGTGTGGCGAGGACCATGGTTATGAGACCGGTGAATGAAACAACCCAACCCGATGTGATACGGAGGACAAAGTGTCATGTTCAAGAGCGACTTGCTACCATTAATGCTGTGAGGTTCTCCCAATTTTTCCCCAGTCATTGCTGACCAGTACCTCTTTATTTTTGTCAAGCTTGAGGAGGATAACATATGCTTGTTCTATAACCTGCCCTTCGGGCAAGCCCATCGCTATGTTTTAACGAGCCTAGCGATAGGAAAACTCGTTCTCGTCTAAAGACAAGTTTGTCGCTATTTAATCATTTTAACGAGTCTAACGACAAGGAAAACTCGGTCCTTTTCATTTTTAGAGAGTCTGAAAAGGTACGGAAAGTTAACTCCAAAATTCCTTTTTCGTCTTCTAATCCCTTAAGTCCGAAAAAGTATAAAACAATACAGAAGGGATGAATTTTCGATTGCTTTAACGAGCCGAACAAAACAAGCGCTCGATCTTTTTGTGCAATAATCCCTCAGGTCCAAAAAGATTAAAATCTAGAGGAGGGATAGCTTTCCGGTCGCTTTAACGAGCTGGAAGGCCAAAACTCGGTAATCTTTTCATATTTTACGAGTCAGTGAAAAGAGCTTAAAGACGACTCGTCTTTCGAGGAACGAGTGATTAACAGGGCAGCAGTAGATTCCAGGTACAGGTTGGAATATTCCAATCACGGCAGTGTCACAAGGATGGCTTAGTGAAATCACTCTTCGCAGCTGTTCCTCAAAACGGGTAAACGAACATATGGAGATGAACAATTGGCCAAATGAACGGTTGGAGGTGAGACTGCAAGAACACGACCAAGGGCTTTAATATGGCTGTCAAAGGTTACATTTACCAAGGTTATTTACCGGTTCATTTTTTCTGGGTGAGCTTGAACTCTAGGGGAAGATTGCTCACAACTTATGTTTATTTTTTAACGAGCATGAACTATGTGCTAAAACTGCTGGGATCTTGCGTTTATTTTTTAACGAGCATGAACTGTGTGCTAAAACTGCTCGAACATACCAGTCATAATACAAGAAACGCCTCAGGTGAGATAGCTATTTTTTAAGGAGCTTTATCTCACGAAGCTATGCTCCTATTTGGCAAGTTTTGACTTTTGCCCCACATCCTTTTTTTCATGCTAGTTCGGAAACGACTAATCCAAAAAACAGATAAATAACCGCTCTTTGCTTGCACTCCAAAAGGTTTGCATGCCCCCAGGTATAAAATATAACTTCAAGGCTGCCCCTCCTCTGTCCCACCTCCGTTTTTCTACTTGTCGTCTTGCTATATTTTTAACGATACTTGTCTTCTCGTTATTTTTCGGTGCCGACGGTACTTGTCTTCCCATCAGTTCACTTTTAGGTTTTGCAAGATCGCAACAGATAAAACGTTGGTGTTACGAAGGGAGGCCCTTTTACTTATTATCCGAAAAATGGTTTTGTTTGCTGCCGCAAACTAAACTCTTTTTTCGGCGGTGTCTATCATTAGGTTACTAAAGATGGTGACCACTTGTTGCCGCAATAGAATCTCTTTCTTTGGAGGCTGCCCCTACTTATCCTTCAAAACATATGTTTTAATGGGTGAGGCTTGTCTTCAAAGATGGTTACTACTTGCTACCGCAAATGGTCCCCTTCCTCGGTATCCCTATTATCTAGACAAGGGGAGCGAGAAGCTGATTATCTCACTCACATAACTTTGACAAAAGAACTTTCCTAGAACAACCCTCTCTTCCTTCTTTGGACGGGGTACGGACTAGTCCATTCTTCTGCGGAAATTAACTTTATACCCAAGGTTTCCTCTGCCCAAGGCAGGCCAGGGTGCATGCCCCCTGGGTCCCAGTTATATCTTTCCGAATCACTCGCATTCATCGGGAAGTAGAACCGGGGGTGGAGGCATTTCTTGAGTGAATAAGCCGTTTAGGGTTGGTATTTGACTATTTACGATGCGAGATCCCGGAAATGAAAGTTGGTCCACGAGCTTGACCATCTTTCCTTCGTGTGGAAAACACATTACTCTAAAGAGTGAGGAGACTATAGCTCCCATGCAATATATATAGTCCCGTCCAAGGAGTAGGTTATAATCCAAGGGTCCTTGGATGACCATGACATTCATATGAACTGTCTTCTTCCTCAATGTAATGGGAACATTGGGGAGAATCCCTAATGGGCGACTAGTTCCTTTATCAAAACCCGATAGATTTCTCATCTCAGGTAAAAGCGCCGGGGAACCCAGTGCTTTCCAATCAATAGAGGAAAGGATACTCACAGATGCCCCTTCATCAATGATGGTTCCAGCCATTACCATTCTATAGATTTGGACAATGATTCTGAATGGTATACTGGCTGGTAACCGGGGTCTGCCTAGTTGGTTCCAATCAAAGGATACAACCAGGTTGCTTGGTGGTGGGACCGAATACATGACCGGATACGACCCTGACGATGTTCCTTCCTGCGATAAAGGAATGGGCGCATTGCCCTGATGCTCATCAGAGTCTGTGTTGATGAAAAGAATCTGGACAGTGTCATCCTTATTCTCTTCAGTGAGGGTGTCATTTGAAGATGAATCTTCAACGACGGTGTCATTTGAGGATGAAACCTCTGAAGGAAGAACCGGGTCAACTACCGTTTCGACCTTTAGACTTTCGTCTGGTCTGGATTCAGCAGGTTCATTCTCAATGACCGACACTTCAGCTGACCACTTGAGCGGGCCAGCTGGATTTTCAACTATCGAGGGATTAGGCACGAGTTTTTGCTATCCAGGAGGAAGTCGTAATGGTGATACCGGACGATCTTCCAAAACTCTCTTCGCCTCATCTAAGAATGGACATCGGTGGATGGCATGATCGCCTTCACACAACATACAGGGTGATCTTGGTCTCCCTTTTCGTCCTTCACTCTCGCTAGTTGACGGATTGCAATCAACATGACTACCAGAGGTTGATGCTACCGGATTGTGCAACCTGGGGGACCAGTCCCTTAGTATCCGGGGAATACAAGGACAATCACGATGGAAGTGGGTCCCTTTGCAAATGACACATGGCGATTTAGGCCCGGTCGGTGCAGTGTGTGGATTTTTGTCAGATGTCTTTTGCTTGCCCCCAGTCGCCTTCGCCATAGGCCCCTTCTGCTTCTTTTCTTTCTTCTTCTTTTCCTTCTTCTCCATGGGAGGCTGACTTTTGCCGGCTCTACCTTGTGAAGATGAAGGATCAGAGGAAGAAATGTAAGAAGTGGAAGGCTGGTGGGCAGCTCTAGACTGGTCTGACTGTTGATTCGACTGCTCAGGATTTGTGGCGATTTGAACTACATTAGTTGAAAAGAGCCATACAGGTAGGCCAATTGTCAATCCTGGAAGTGGCAATGTGGCCATATGAGGCGCACCAACATCTCCCCAAGAAGAGAAGGGATTTGGACTTCCACCAAGGTTACTTCCTTGGTTGGTGGGCTCCATACTTTTCAACTGAAAGATCAACGTGGGAATAACAGGTGATTATGTTCTGTTTAAAATAAATTTTATTAACGACGCTTTTAGACACAAACTTTCTTTTTCATGTTTTAAGAGTCGAGAAAAAGCTAAAGATGACTCTAGTCTCCTTCGATGTATTAACGAGCCCGAAGTGAAAAATGCTCGGATGGACTTTTTCAGTTATAGAGTTTGAAAAAGGGCAAAAGAAACTTCTCTGGAGTTCTAGGCAGAGGGTGTGCCAAACTTTTCGCGAAACCACAGAATACGTTTTACGGTACGGGTGGTCGATCTTCGTGAATGCTGTGTTCACTGCATCGCAATCAGTAGGGCGGCCGACACGGCTTCCTATGGATAAAGGATAATTGCCTATAGGGGTCTCCCAATATATACACGACGGTACGTGGGAGCACAAGTCCGTATTAGTGCCACCGACTCTCAGGAGGAATCACCCACCTTCGTAGAGATCGACAGTCACTATGTTTAACAATGCCAGGACACGTCTCTGCCTAGACCTCTATTTGTTTGCGTTATGTTACAAAGCGTTGTTATGTAAATTGGATTTATTTTAATGTTGATCTTTCTTAGCAGTTTGCCTTTAAGGATCACCACGAGATGTATGTAACAAATTCCTGAATGCAGTCTAAGATGAGAAGCAAACTTTTCAATCTTTCAACTTTGAAAATCTTAACTACTGAGGAGAAGAAAGGCAAATCTTTTCACACAGATCATAGAGCACACACTAAATGAAAATTTTTCCTAAATCGTCAAGAAAACAGTCAAATGCAAAATGCACAATGCATGTATTTTCTTTTCCCTTTCTTAATGTGGATGGGTTACAAAAAGAAAGTTGTTATATAACTTTGATTTCGATTTAAAGCGAAAGTAAACAAGCTTGTCCAAAATCAAAAGACACCTTAAGATTCACTTGCTTAATCACTGGAACTGCATGAAATCAAACCATAATGACGAAAGTAAATGACTAATCATCTATGGACAGCAAACAAGCTAACTCTTTAGACCAGCAAAATGCCTAACACAGGTTCAGATCTAAGAGGCCAAAAGCAAGACTAGTTTACTCTTCGTTATGGGAAATTGTAAATGAGTAAGAAATACAAAGAACAAGTACAATTTCGTTATATAACAGAGGCAGAATGATGGCAAGTAATATTGGTTTCAGAACAGGTGCAAGACTGGTAACTGGCAGCCAAATCAATAGTGAAAACAGGCCAGAGAAAAGGAGGAAACCCCAACAGCACTAGGCAAAATTGGGCCAACGCAGGTGCTGCACAGCCAGTCTGGCTCTCAGCGCAGGTAGCCCCTTCGGGACCTGCGTTGCAAAGCAGGTAGCCTGTGTACTACCTACTTTGGAAAACAAAAGTTGCGTTTTCTCAGTTTCCGGGTCACAATTTTCTCAAAAATGCACAGTTTTTGCTCAAATCAGAAGCAATCAGTCAAGCACACTCAAAGGGATGATTAGGAAGGTGAAAAGCTATCACTAAGAGCTTACAAGGATCCTTGTAGATCAGCTCTTCAAATCATGAACTTGCTTAGAAATGAGCTAGAGTAGCTACCCTCTACTTCGCTTTTGATATAGTCAAAAGCTTTTCGATTTGGTACTCTTTGGTTCAGGAAATGAATAGCAAAATACTACAAACACAATCAAACAGATACGATCCCCAGTGGAGTCGCCAGTTTGTTGTAGGGAAAAGTATCCGACTCGGATGACCCTATCCCACTCTAAGGGTGATAGTTCCTTAGCAACAACTGTAAAACAAACTACTTAAAGTTTACTTCTTTATGAAAGCAAAAGAGAATGGAGAAATGCACTAACCGTTGCCTTGTGCTTAAAGTCGAATCCAAACTCTTCTCTTTGGCCGCTTGCTCCTAGCTCCTTGTTCTTTTGCTTGCCCAGCTACAATGAGATCCTGCAAAATAACAAAGAAGGAAACTACAAGAGGCATGCAATCATAACTGGTTCATGGATTAGTGTAAACCAAACATGCAATCATCACAATATATTATTGAAACAAGAGCACATAGAAGAACCTCAATTGCTTTTATTAATGAAGAAGTAAAGGTTCTAGGAGTATTACAACCATTGAAGGCTCCAACCCAGCAACACCTCCCAGCAGAAAGAATTTCTCCTCTTCACCTCTCTCAAACAATCACCCAATAGCTCAATAGTGAAACCAACAGCATATCATTACTTTGCACAAAATTCCAGCCTCTTGAGCTCATAGGAGAGAGCTCAATATATAGATGAATTGAGAAAGGATGAGTCAGCTTGCAACTGATGTGTAGCTGCCTTGTGTCCTCTCTCTCTTCAGTTAATCTTTAGTTGATCTTCAGTTCTTGAGTCCACTTGGAGAACCTTGCTTCCACTTGGAGAAACAGAGCCTCTGACTCATCACAAGGCGAAATACTTGATCCAAGTGTCATTTTTGGGAGATTCCAGAGCAATGACTCAGTGTGCCACTTGTCCCATCTCGCTCAGCGCACGTGGCCTTTGTTCCACTTGCTTTGCAACGCAGGTACACCATGGAGCAACTGAGTTTCAGCGCAGAAACCTAGTGGAGCACCTGCTTTGATTTCAGGATTGCTTGTTTTTGAGTGTTTTCAGGTGGAGAACTGATCTGAGAGCTGTTGGTTTGCTGACCTTGTTCCTCTAGGGGTAGGAACATCATGTTTAGGGAACTTTGGATCCCTTGGATTATTGACAATTCATGTCTGTTGCTGTAAGGCACAAATTTGTCTATAACACTATGGACCTACAAAAATTTGTTGGTTTGCACAGTCGACACCTGCAAATATTTCAACTCATCCAACATATATCAAGAGGTTCCCGAGATTACTTAGAGACTAGTATAGAGTATTGACATGTATAATGCATGGATGAATGGAATATTCTTAATAACATGGAGAGAAACACTTTTGAATGGGTATTTGTTGGGTCTCGATGTTTCCATTTTGGTTATCATTTGGTTTATTTTGAAACTCAGTGGATTACCTCTGAAATTCAATGGATTTCCTTCCTTATTTCTGGTTGTATTACCTCAAAAAGAAAAATATTAAAGGCAATGTCTTGGATGCACATCTATTTCCTGTCTAGTGTTTCCATGTTCTAGGATTAAGAAGCTTATTTTAGAATTGCATCCAGCACAGTTTAGTTAACTATTTATGCCCTAGCCCTTAGGACCTTTTTCCATATGTGCACAGTAGGTAACTCATTTCATTCTAAAGCATGTAAGTGCTTAATAACATGGTGTTTCAATTACATTGGGGCTTCGTCTACTTGGGCTTAAATTCCAACATCCTTGAAGTATTTATAAGTTGGGAATTCTGAATGGTCAAATTCAAGCTCTACAATTGGTTTTATATTTTAGAGGTTGTAGGTCAGAGGAATGATCTAGAAGTATCTGCTAGCAAAGACACACTTGAGACATTCCCAGACAGGATGACCTAGAGTATTCTCCAAATAATCTGCAAACACCAGTGGCTTCTTTGGTAGTTTTTTTTTTATCCTAGCTTAAGTGAGTGCACTTATATGTGTGTGTACTGGTATTTCTTCTCTAAGAGTTGGAATATTCTATGAGGCTTCTACAACGTTCTAGACAACAAACATCCTCATATGACTATTTTTTCCTAGTCTTGAGAAGACCAACTGGTGTTTTACATAGAGTAGCAAGATTCAAATTTGAATACATATTCAAATACAATTCACTAAGTAAAAAATTCATGGTACAAATTCAATATGAAAGTACACCCTTGGTGAAAATTAAAGTGACCCATTCAACCTCTTAGGACTGATCAATTCTCTAGAATTATGAGCACTAAAAATATTAATCCTAGCTCTTTCTGGATCAAATCTTAATCCTAGCTCATTCTTTTCTATGGAACAGGTCATACATCAAAAGCCAAGGAAATCCTTGGATTAAATTACACATGATCTGTGCCCACTATATCATATATGTTAATAATAATATACTCCAATATGTGAGGGCACTTCTGTTCAAGTTTTTTCATTAACTAATATTGTTAATCTAATTTTGGTTGTTTTCAAGTTTTGAGTATAAAATAATTGTATTAGAGGAGCATCATGTACTGAGATGATAAATATGGCACACATAGCATGGGTCTTAATGTAAGTAATAAGTGTTCATACATAAAGCATTCTTTTCTTGAATATACTCTTATTTCAAGCTACCCTTGGCCTTCACGTAAAGATGCGTTTTAAATCAATTAATGTCAAATTTTGTTTCCAGGTTATTTCTAATGTGAGAGTCTTGATGACATAAGACTCTAACAATACTTTGAGTAATTCCTTCCTATTGGATAATGATTTTAAATTTTATTTTCATAATCTAAAATCACTAAATATTCATTTCAAATGGTAAATAATTCATTTTTCCCATCTCACGTTGTTTTCTTATTAACTAAATATTTATTTCTTTTAAATTTCTAAAAGGACATGTGTCAACTCCACATTGAGCATAGACGAAATCACACATCACTCTCATACCAGGTTGTGTAATGTGCCCCCCAAGGCAACCAATTTTCCAAAGTATGGGGCATGCCTCTCGTGCTACACAATATGTAAACTCCAAGCACAACAAGTTTTCCAAAATTCTCCACTCCTAGGCTCCACGTATACTTAGCACACAACAATCCACATGCCAACAAGAGTCTAAACGTAGCAAGGCTCTATGCCAACATTCTTTGCAGAATTTACATACGACAAGTGTTCACATTGTGCCAAACGCTTCTGGAAAGAAGTTTGCTCCATGATTCATCTTTAGTAGCTCAACTGTACTGCTAAACTTACACTTGTGTGCATAGTTAGATTTATAAAAAAAAATGTGCAATTTAATTAATAGAAGTTTTGGTTCTTTTAGGTGTTTTTCTCGTCATTTTTTTTGAAAATCTAGTTTAAAAAAATAGAATTGTAAGTTTGAGTAGTATAATTTATAGAATTCAAGTACTGAAGGGGTTTCTAAGGGCATTGAATCCATTTCTACATTCAAGAATGATAGTAATTAGACTATAACCAAAAATTGTGTGTTTAGAGGAAATTTTGAACACAAAGGTACACCTTGCAATCAAACTTACTCCAAGATGATCATCACAAAGGTTCTCAAGAAATATAAGAGAGATAGAAAATTAAATTTGGGAAAAGAAGGTTCTCAAGAAATTTGAAAGAGACAACAAATCAAATATGGTAAAAAATATGAGATACCCATCAAGAATTTATGCTACATATGTATGTTTTCAAAAACAAATATAAGAGAATATTCTCCAATAAGTAATTTAATCAAATAAATTTTCCATGTGCCAAAGCATGTTAGTAAAATATTGTGGCAACCAACATTGAAGGAACCAGGGAAATCATGGCATCTCTCTCCACCCTGCTCAAATACCAAAATTGAAGAAATCAGAGTTGGAAGTAGAACAAACAGAAACATAAACACTCAATAATGTAGAGTAAGAGACATCAAAGCTTATGCTAAAAATTCCCCCTAAAGGGGAAATATTAATATTAAATAATCATTCTAGTGTATTACCTTTGGTGTACAAATGGTCCCTTTTATAATAATAGGTGACCATAACAACTACATCAAAATTGGACATTTAGTTGAACCATCTCTAACTTTCCTCATTTATCTTCATCTCCACTCACACATATACTTCTAGAATAAGGCTACCCCATTACAAACCATATCATTAAACATTACAAGTTTGATTTATTCCTCGAATTCCCACTTAACAATCATTTCTCTTTTTCACTTGGTCTGTTATCTTCATCTTTGGTCTTCTTTGGTTTTTTTCATTCTTCTTCCTTAATCTTTTTCACTCTATACAAAATATAAACATTTTTGAAGTCTGTATAATAGAGTAGTTATGCATTAGAATACAAGGGTTTTCAGCAATTGTATTTATTAGTTCTCTAAGAAACTCTTTCTTGTACACGGTTCATCAACCATTCTTCAATCCCTTGTCTTCAAACTCATATGTTTTTCTCCCCATCCATCCTTCTCCTCCTCCTCCTATTCCAAGGTTTTTGGCTTACTCATAACCATGCTCTTGATGCTCCTGCATCACATTTCCTTCCTATCAAATTTTTCTCTCTTTCAAATGTTTTTTTTAATGGAAATGAGTATTGGCTTTCATTAAATTTGTGCCCGGTCAAGGCAAATACCTAGGAGAATTACATGATTGGATTTTCCAAAAGCATTTGGAATGAAAAATTGCTTCTAATGACCCATACCTAGATATCAACAAAATGTCCCAATCCTACCAATACTCTTATTTTCTAAGTTGTGTATATTCAAAAAAATTGATACAAAAAACATATGCACTTGAAACCAGTCATGACAGACAAGACAAAATAGATTAATCTTTGAGGTTTGAGGTCCTGTTAAGATCTATGTCGCAGAGGGGATTTAGAGAAGTGTTGGCTGGAGGAGACACCTGTAGCTAAAGTCCCATGACAATTCTTCTCAAAGAATCTATCTCATATTCCAGGCAAGATATTTTTTGTTACAAATCTAGCGCTGCATCAAGCCAGTCACACTCATACACTTGTTTTTGATACATCCTTACATTTAGATCATATATTTCCATATTGATAGATTCATGCTTCTTCTGGAAATGATCACATATTGTAGAGGCTGAAGATTAAGATTTTGAGGAGTCAGAATCCATAGTTACGTTGAGAATGTGAAGGCACTAGGCAAGAAGAGTTACAAGATCTAAATTTGAAAAGGAAAATTGTAGAGAATTTGTCCAAGGGAGCGTTATGTCAGGGAAGGTCCAAATCGATAGCATAGAGAGAACATTGATATGGGAAATGTGCCTTATATATTTACAGTACAAGAAGGCAAAGAAACTTATTACTCAAAGTACCACCAGGGTGAGGACTGAGATGTAATTGAAGGTTGCAAGCTTACTTTCACTATAAATTGTTCTCAATGGATTGGTAATTAGGAGACTTACCTTTGAACCCAAGATAAAAAAGTGCCACAAAACCAAAATTCATTGATGTTTCACCCCCACCAAAATAACCCAATAGAGGTGTGCCTTCAACCAAGCACGAAACTCATCGCAGAGCTTCCAAAAGTGCCAATGTCTATACGCCACCCTTATGACAGGGAAGAACCACACCAATTGTCACTAAGAGATATCAGAACTAAATCATATCCGCTCATGATATGCAATTAAACCAAGGCTCCCATAGAAATATTTATTCCCCTCACACCCTTGGAACTTCATCCAAGCCATAAGCTCAAAATAATTGTTTTGTGTATGCCTAGATAGAGAAATAAATATGAGATGATCCAAAGGAAAGATACCATAACTATGTTGATGATCAAGATGGAACAAGGGTCTATTTCACGCTAGTGAGATTAAAGATAGCAAGCTTGTGTGGTGTGATCTTCCATGTATATCTAACAAAAACTAACAGGGGATCATCACGATAGAGACAGGGGGGATAACCAAAGTCACAATGCGTGTATTTTCAGAACTATAGGGAAAAGATGGATGAGGGGAGGGATGCAAGGATGCTAAGAGGTAAACCATAGGAGAGGGATTCATTATGGGGATTTTTGTAGCTAAATCTATCACCCTGTGGCACAAGTGCTTCGAGATACAAAGAAAACTTCTTAGAGACAGCCTTTGGGTTGATTGTAGACTAGTGCCTAGGACATCTTAAATAGAGAAGTGCTTAAGAGATTATATGTGAGGGGTTTTCAACACTCCAATTTTCATGTAAAAAATGTAAAAGGAGGGGCTTGGTTCAATAAGCCTTCATGAGGTAGATTCGTGCCAACTCATGGATCCAAATGCTGGGGGTATATTGGGGCAATCTCAAAGAGAAATGACTTCTTCTTTTGGTGGTCGACACACGAAAATGAAACAGCTTAAAACTAAAGTTGTAGTAATGGTGGAGATAAGGAGAGGAAGGAGGGAAATAGATAGATATGGTTGTAACAAACAGAATCCTAGGTAGTAATGTTCTAGCAGAAAGTGGAATTCGATGGATAGGGCTGTAAACAACACGGAATCATAAACCATGGTTTTCCAGTGAAATGATAGAAATAGAGGAGTGCAAAAGAAGGTTTCAGATCAAACATGACATGGGTATCATTCTCTGCCAAAACCTAACGTAGATTTGGACTAATACAGGTCCTATAGGTTAATCAAATGCACAAGTAAATCTGTAATTTTACAGGTACTGCAATGCAAGTGAATAACACATATAGGTTTGTGATAAGCACATGTATTGTGTTCTATGAACAGCTAAGATAAATCCATAGATTAAAGAGGAACCAACTGCATTCATTATACTATTTCAAAGGAAGAAAAACACAGATGAAATGAGATTACCGAGAGAAACATTTTTCACATTAATCATTCTTGGAATCAACATGGAAACACCATTTATCTCAAAGGGTCCAAATAACCAGTCCATACATTCAACATAGTATCAGTGAAGCCCCCATGAATAAACATATTAGAACCAAATGGCATCATAGAACTCAGACCCTATGAGTGAGAAATTCCGGAACCTCTGTATAATGTTGATTTCCCCTATTTATAAGAAGAGGGGAAGAGCTTGGGTTACAATTAAAACAAATATCTTGGCCTGAGCTCCAGTTGTCTACTAGACTAGCTGTCTCGGCCAGTGTAAGGCTCTGTTGCCCAAAGATTACAATTGGGATCTGCTCCCTTTCTTGGAAATAAGAAACTACAGAAAATAATAAGAAACATGAGGAAGATGGAGGAAGAGGTCCTTTGCGGTTCCTGTGAAGGCTTTTTATCAAGCCACATCTCTGTCATCATGCTCCTTTCTGCTGCTGAGGAGTTTCATTGTCCATTCTCCCTTAAATGCCTTCGACGTCAACTCTAGATGCATGCTACGAGAGGGTCTTATCTTGAATGCACCCATACCTGGCTTGAATTTTCCATACTTCCATTCAACACCCCATTTGTCGACCCATACGTCCTTTAAAGCTCTACGCAATCCTTTTTGGCGCTCTGATACACCTAGGGATGTGTTTTATGATGTAACAAGTAGTCTGTCAGGTGCGGGCCTTTAACATAGAAATAAGATGAAACAGGTGAGTTTTGACTTCCCTTTAAGCCCTCATGCTTTCAGCCCCTTTCTATGACTTCCTTCATATGACCGGGGGCTTGAACCAAGTGCTTAGCCCTTTAGGCGCTAAGGCTTTCCACTACTGTCTGGGGGGGCCTTTCCTTTATAACACAGAAAGCCTTTGATACTTCTTTTACCACACTGGCCGATATTCTGGATGCGAAATCCTTATAAAATATAACCCATGACATATCGCATCTGGGAGGATCCCCCACATATCACAATCACCAACCACGAAGGAGTATTGGCAAAGGAATAAGCTTTTACTTCGTGCCATCATCAATTGTCGATCCGTGGGGTGACATCATCACTGCCACACGTCACTCTGTGAGTGGTGACACGTGTCACCCGGAAATGGCCCTATAGGATCCCTGAAAATGCCAAAAAAGAGTGACACATGTCCCCCATGCGTCTACGTCACATTCCGTACCGCCACGTAGAGGAGAGAGAAAGGGTCCACCTGGCCTTGGTTTTTCCATGCATTTCCTTTGTAAATCCTTTTCGACCTCCCCCAGAGTGTTACACTGGATCGCAAAATTGGAAAATCATAAGGCTTTTATAGTGATAACCCCTTTACTCCACTGATCGCGGATTGCCAATATCACAGGACTGCGGGACTGCGACATGGCCAATATGTGGGACTGTGGGATGCAGGACTGTGGGAATATGACATGGCTGATATGTGGGACTGTGGGATGCAGGATTGTGGGATGCGGGGCTACGGGAATGTAATATGGACGATATGCGGGATTGTGGGATGCGGGAATGCGAGTATGTGCCAATATCCAAGACTGCAAGATGTGGGACTGTGAGAATGCGAGTATGCACCGATATGTGGGACTGCAAGATGCGGGACTGCGGCAATATGACATGGCCGATATGCAGGACTGTGAGGGTGGGACTACGATATCGCAGTACTGCGGGACCTATGATATCGTGGGACCACGAGATGACGATATCGCGATAATGCGGGATGCGATATGGCCGATATGTGGGATTATGGGAATGAGGGATTTGTTGCACCCAAGGCCCTCCAATGTGCTCCTCTCTTTCATTTCAAGGCAACAGAACCCCCATCTTCAAATTGCTCTAACTTCTGATCTAGAAGTCCATTTTTGGACTTCTATATATCAATGCAGTGGAGGGGGTTCGATTTGACCTCGGGAGATTCAGTGGCTTAGGAAATGGCTTCAACCTTCACTGATTTTCTACACTCTCAATAACTGATAACCTGATGAAGCAGTGAGTGACAACATTGGCTCCAACTGGGCACAGTTCCTTGCTGGAAAGGTGTTGAGAACGAGCAGACCAGTGTCCTTCACCATTAGGCATGGAGTCAGAAATATATGAACTTACATAAAATCTCCATGAACCTTTGATTGTAGGGAGCCACTTCCTCCTCAAACTAAAATGCATAAATAAAAATTCTAACAACTAGAAATTAAATGCTTAGCTAGTGATCTTATTTATATACATTCCTACTTATGCACAGGGCTTAATTCACCTACGTGAGTTCAACGCTCCAATGGAGCCATGCCAGCATTTGAGTACTGGACCTTATGCCTTCACACTGCTAAAAAGTAAAAATTAAAACAAGCATGCATCATGAAAAGTCTTCAAATAAAGAACTTGATACATGTTGTTGATACAACCTTTGTTGTTGGCTTAAGAATAGGCTCATGTACTCAGCCATAGGGTCATGGAATGGACAGGGAAAGTTTGCAGTTGCCTCTTTTGCAGTCTATTGACCACTATCCTCTTAGCCAAGGCAACCATAAACACAGTCCAGCTCCTCCACTTTAGCTTTTTCAAGAAAAACTTCTTGTTGATCTTTTACTACCCATTATTCAATGGACCAACTCTCTTGGAAATCTACAATAGATTCTTCATTTTATGAACTATAAGAGTCATATATTGGAGAATCTGTTGAAAATTCTTGGCAGGAATCTTTCTACAGCTGGCTAGAGCAGACTCTGTGTTGTCTTTCAACTTTGGGCTCTTCTTGAAAAACTTGTTGTTGGTAGCTTTTTCCCCACTTGCAGGTAAACATCTCCTTCTGAACCTCCATGACCACCTTGTCCTCCTCTGAATAATAAGAATCGCAAATAGGAAGAGATTCTTGATCATGTTCTCCAGGTGAAAGATGTGCATCATGGACTGGATCCTCTTTAGTGACTTCCTGGTGGACTTCCTCTTCTTACGCAGCTTCCCATGACTGGGAACATGGTGGCACTGCATCAATTGACTCTTCACCAGAGTCATATTCATCATAGGAAGTGGAAACATCACATTCGATCGAATCATACCCCTGAGGGTTTGTTGGCAGCTCGATGACATTCCCTTCTTCTCTTTCTTGCTCATTGGGTGATGCTTCTTGATGCAAGAGGATGTTTTCTTGGAGTGGATCTCCACAAACATATTCAGCAGGGTCCTCGACCTCGGGAATGTCTTCATTGTTAAAATGTGCGCAACAATCTTCAAATAGAGCATTCAATGGGTAAAATCTTTTGAAATATTGATAGAATTTTGTATGGAAACCTTTCAAGGAATATATGCTACCACAAGGTATCATTTTAAAGCAAACTCTAGCATCCTCTTCTAAAGACAACTTGAACAACTTCATTTGTACATCTTCAAGATAAATACCTTGTTTCTCCAAGCATTCATAAAAATCTTTGAGGCCCTAGTCAGGACTTCTCTCTTTGTTCCCACTGAGCCTAGGCAAATAAGCATTCCACACATGAAATGTAGGGACATGATTGGGATAACCAGCAATAGAAGAGAAATCCAGTGGAGCAAATTGGTTGGCCAAGAATACAGGAAGGGACATCTTGAAAACCTCCCTATGTGATTGATTTCAACTTCAGAAATAGGGAGATTTTTGGGTTGATGTAGCATCTGAGTGAGTATGGGCATGCTTGAAAGCCAGGATGATCAAATAGAGATAGGGACAGTGGAGTCGCCAGGATGGTTACCATAAATTTGATAGTGGAGTCACCAAGGTGATAGACCTTCAACCCACACTTCCCTTGCTCACCTAATAGGGGAAATGTAAAACTTTGTCATACCCAGGGAAAAATATTCTAATCTATTCCCCGGCAAGGATGTAAGAAATATGTTGTAGCTAAATCTAGCACCCTGTGGCACAAGTTCTTCAAGAGATAGAGAAAGCTTCCTAGAGACAGTGACTGGGTTGATTGTAAACCAGTGCCTAAGACATCTTAAATAGAGGAGTGCTTAAGAGATTATTTGTGAGGGGTTTTTAGCACTTCAATTGTCACGTAAAAAATGTAAAAGGAGGGACTTGGTTCAATAAGCCTTCATGAGGTAGATTCAAACCAACTCATGGATCCAAATGCTAGGGGTATATTGGGGCAATCTTAAAGAGAAATGAATTCTTCTTCTGGTGGCCGACATACAGAAATGAGACAACTTAAAATTGAAGTTGTAGTAATGGTGGAGAGAAGGAGAGGAAGGAGGGAAATAGATCCATAGAGTTGTAACAAACAGAATCCTAGGCAGCAATGTTCTAGAAGAAAGTGGAATTCGATGGATAGGGTTGTAAACAACACAGAATCATAAACCATGGTTTTCCAGTGAAATGATAGAAATAGAGGAGTGAAAAAGAAGGTTTTAGATCAAACATGACATGGGTATCATTCTCTGCCAAAAGCTAACGTATATCTAGACTAATACAGGTCCTACAGGTTAATCAAATGCACAAGTAAATCTGTAATTTTACAGGTATTGTAATGCTAGTGAATAACACATATAGGCCTATGATAAGCACAGGTGCTGTCTCCTATGAGAACTAAGATAAATCCATAGATTGAAGAGGAACCAACTGCATTCATTATACTATTTCAAAGGAAGAAAAACACAGATGAAATGAGATTACCGAGAGGAACATGCTGCACATTAATCATGCTTGGAATCAATAGGGAAACACCATTTATCTCAAAGGGTCCAAATAACCAGTCCATACATTCAACACGATATCAGTGAAGCCCCCATGAATAAACATATTAGAACCAAATGGCATCACAGAACTTAGACCCTACGGGTGAGAAATTCTGGAACCTATGTACAATGTTTCTTTCCCCTATTTATAAGAATAGGGGAAGAGCTTGGGTTACAATTAAAACAAATATCTTGGCCTGAGCTACAGCTGTCTTGACTACTGTAAGGCTCTGTTGCCCAAAGATTACAATCGGAAAATTCTCCCTTTCTTGGAAATAAGAAACTAAAGAAAATAATAAGAAATAGGAGGAATATGGAGGAAGAGGTCCTTTGCGATTCCTGTGAAGGATTCTGATCAAGCCACATCTCTATCATCATGCTCTTTTCTGCTGCTGAGGAAGTTCACTGTCCATTCTCCCTTAAATGCCTTCGATGTTGACTATGGATGCATGTTACGAGAGGGCCTTATCTTGAATGTGCCCATACCTGGCTTGAATGCTCCATACTTCCATTCAATACCCCAGCTGCTGACCCATACTTCCTTTAAAGATCTGCGCAATCCTTTTCGGCACTCGGATACACTTGGGGATGCGTTTTATGATGTAACAAGCAGTCTGTCGGGTGTGTGCCTTTAACACAGAAATAAGACGAAACAGGCGAGTTCTGACTTCCCTTTAGGCCCTCATGCTTTCACCCCCTTTCTAGAACTTCCTTCATATGACCAGCGGCTTGAACCAAGTGCTTAGACCTTTAGGCGCTAAGACTTTCCACTACTATTTGGGGGCCTTTCCTTTACAACACAGAAATCCTTTGATACTTCTTTTACCGCAGTGGCTAATATTCTAGACGCGAAATCCTTATAAAATATAACCCATGAAATATCACATCTGGGAGGATCCCCTGCATATTGCAATTGCCATCCAAGAAGGAATATCGGCAGAGGAATAAGATTTTACTTCATGTGATCATCGATCGCTGATCCGCAGGGTGATGTCATCACTACCACATTTCACCCTATGAGTGGTGACACGTGTCACCCGGAAATGGCCCTATAGGATCCCTAAAAATGTTGAAACTGAGTGACACATGTCCCCTGTGAGGCCAAGTCACCTTCCGTACCGCCACGTGGAGGAGAGAGAAAGGGTCCACCCAACCTTTGTTTTTCCATGCATTTCCTTTGTAAATCCTTTTCAGCCTCCCCCGATGATGTTACACTAGTTCACAAAATCGATAGATCGCAAGGCTTTTACAGTGATAACCCATTTACTCCACCGATCTCTAATTGCCAATATCGCAGGATTACGGGACTACAGGACTGCGAATATGCGGGACTACAGGATGCGGGATTGCAGGAATGTGACATGGTCGATATGCAAGACTATGAATATATGGGAATGCGACATGGCCAATATGTGGGACTGCGGGAATATGAGTATGCGCCGATATGTGGGACTGCGAGAATGCGAGTATGCACTGATATGCGGGACTGCGAGAATGCAAGCATGCATTGATATGCAGGACTACTGGATGCGGGACTGCAAGAATGTGACATGGCCAATATGTGGGACTGTGGGGTGGGACTGCGATAATGAGGTACTGCGGAACCTGTGGGATGCAAGATTGTGATATCGCGGGACTACGAGACTACGATATCGTGGGAATGCAAGATGCGATATGGCCGATATGCGGGATTATGGGAATGCGGGATTTGTTGTGCCCAGGGCCCTCCAATGTGCTCCTCTCTTTCATTTCAAGGCAATAGAACCCCCATCTTCAAACTTCTCTAACTTCTGATCTAGAAGTCTATTTGTGGACTTCTATATATTGTTGGAAAGATTATCACGAGAACTATGTAGTGGAGAGGGTCCAATTTGACCTTGAGGGCTTTAGTGGCTTGGGAAATGGATTCAAACTTCACTGGTTTTCTTTACTCTGGGCAACTGATAACCTTATGAAGTAGTGAGTGACAACAGGGATAATCATAGGAAACTTTAGTGAATTAATACCTTACCTATAGCACCATTAATTTAAGTTTTCCCCTCGAGCATAAGACATGCTCTGTTGGCTTGAGAATCAACTTTGGAGTTAAGGTTTCTAAGGATGTGGAAAAAGGAAGTATTGGAAAAAGAGAGGAGGATTATGTTTATTCGATGAAATAAGAGACTTAGGGTGTTATCTTTGGGGGGAGAGATGGTTTTCAAATAATGAATTATTATGAAAGAATCCCCCAGTATAATTATGTCCTTGATGCCATATTCTTGAGCAAGAAAAATTCCCAGGAAGAGCCCATACATTTCGGCCTGATTGTTGGATTTTTGACCGAGACCTCAAGGAGTATTTTTTCACAATATTTCCTTCAAGATTTATTAATATCCATCCCCCTCTTGCCACCCCTTTATTGTGTTTGGATGTGCCATCAAATTTTAAAATCCATTGTTGAGCTTTGAGCTTCCAATATTCAAATTCTTAACGAGATAACTACAGCTTCCAATTAAGGATTGGTTTATCTGGATCAACTAGAAGAGAAGGAAGATCAGGAGGAGAGGAAATCTAGGGTGAGGGCCAATTATGTTCAAGGGAGTTAAGGGAAGGTTCCAAATATGGTGGATTATATTCAAAACAAAAGGAGAGAGATTTGTTTGCCGAATATCTGGCATAGATAGGAGAATTTATAAAAATGATATTGTTTCTAGCTAGCCATATTTTGCATCAAAGGTATTTAGGGAGAGTGGCCGAGATTTCTTTCAGGGAAGATTTGGTCTGAAGGGAGCCCATATAAGATTTTTTCCATGTGGAGAAAAATATTTAGATATTTAAGGGCCATCATATTTTAGTGAAAAGGGGGCCAAGAGCATAGGCCCAAACATCCTTGGTATAAGAACATGAAAGAAAGAGATGTGGCATAGATTCCTCTAATTTTTCACACAAGGGACATCTAGAGGGACTAGTTATGCCTCATTTATGGAGGTTTTCTACAAAAATGATTTTCTTGTGAGAAGGAAGCCAACATAATGTGTTTACCTTTGGGATTGTGTTATCTCTCCAGATCTTTCTCCACACTGAGGATTTTTAATGAATCATAAAATTAAATAGAGGGACATTGTATCCATCTCTGACAAAGTAATAAGAGGACTTCCAACTGAGCTTGTCCATTATATATAGATGGAGTAGGGCACAACCAACAAGTTTACTTTTGAGAATCCCCCAAGACTGGCGAAGATTGTTAGGGAGAATATACAACTTCCAACCACTCCATTAACCAACATCTCCCTGATCTAAAAGTTGCGCAAGAGTGATGATACATGCCTGAATCAGAAGCTTTGCTAGATAATGAAGAGAAGTCTCATGACTCAAAGGGAGTTGACCAAGGATGGAGTCCTTCCAAATATTGACTTCCATTCCATTTCCTAGAATCCAAGGTAGGTGATCATTGATTAAAGAAGAGTATGTGGAGACCAATTTCCATATCGGAGGACCATGAAAACCTGCTCTTTCCCCTAATATAGAGTCTTGATTTTGGAGGTATTTTTCTTGGAGCACTTGAACCCACCATAGGTCTAGTTGTGTTTTGAGCCTCTAGAATAATTTGGCTCCCACAGCAATGTTGACCAAGGAGGGGTCATGAATACTTAACCCTCGATGATGCTTTGGGGCTTTGACAATATACCAATTCAAAAAATGAAACTTTTTAACCTCAGTCTTTCCCCCCTCCCATAAACATTTCCCAAGGAAGGCACCTATTTGGTATAAAACATATTTTGGAGCCAACATAGTAGAAAATTGGTAAATGGGAATCGCTAAAGGGACCTATTTAACTATAATCTCTTGCCCGACAACATTGGTCCATCTCGCTCCCCACTTTTCCATATTGAGTTTGATTTTATTCTAAATTTGTAGACATTTTCCTAAGGTAAATTGGAATGCCAAGATATTTAAATTAATGCCAAACCCCATTTACCTTATAGCCTGGAACACTTATTTTCTTTTTCATATGCCCATATATGTTCCATGTAAAAATATGAATTTTCACTTCATTCGTTAGGCCTATAGAGGTTGATAAAAACCTATCCATAACTATTTTAAATCTCCTTGCAAATAGAGGCACCTCCCAAAAGAATTGTGTCATATGAAAATTGACCATGGTTTATTCTTTTGATTCCATATGTGAATTTGATGCTTAGAATATTAGAAGCTACTCTTTCAAACTCAAGATGTTTTCTCAACAAATCTGCCACAATAATATACAAGAAGGGGGAAAGAACGCAGCTCTGCCTAAGTCCCCTAGAAGCTTTAAAGAATTTGGGTACTCTCCTATTTACAAGTGGGTAAATCCATGGGGAGTTAATGCACAACGCCGCCCATTGAATAAATTTATCATTAAAACCCATCTTCCTCATTACTTTTAAAATATATCCATGCTTTACTCGATCAAATGCATTGGCCATGTCTAATTTTATAACCATACCTTGATCCCCTCACCTCCAACTTGAGTCCACTACTTCTTGAATAAGGATTATATTATCAAAAATATACATTCCTTGAACAAAAAATCCTTGATTCACTAAAATGAGCTGAGGAATGATTCTTTTAATCCATGAATCCAAAATCTTAGAGATAACTTTGTAGGAGACATTGTAGAGAAATAGGATGGAATCTAGAGAATGAAGAGGGGTTCAATTCCTTAGGAGGTGAGGGATAAAGGAGGAGTTTATACCTCTTCCCATACAAAGCCTCTTTAGATAATATCCTACTATATTGTAGAGATCTTTTTTTGTTACCTCCCAGTACTTTTGGTAGAAATTGATGGAGAATCCATCCGACCTCGGAGCCTTGTCCGGATGGAAGGAGAATACCATAGCCTTGATTTCCCCCATTGAAGGTTCTTTTGTAATATGGTTGTTCATATCTTCATAAATTAATCGAGGGACATGTTCCAACATATATTCCTCATCCTCAGAGTCTCCCGGGCCACTGTCTTCATACAAGATTATGTAGTGGGTTTTAGCTGCTTCTTTAATGGCTTGGAATTCTGAGATCGTTTGTCCTTGAAATTGAATCTCTCTGATGTTATTTTTTATCTCCATGAATTTTTCTTGTTTATG
The DNA here is from genome assembly GCA_031772625.1 of Pinus tabuliformis. Lineage (NCBI taxonomy): Eukaryota > Viridiplantae > Streptophyta > Pinopsida > Pinales > Pinaceae > Pinus > Pinus tabuliformis. Next base: position 140,393,673 of record CM062811.1, on the reverse strand, counting down.
AAAAAATGTAGTGTTCTGATCCCCTGACTGAAGCCAAATGCTTTGAGATTTAAGACACCAATATTCCTCCTCTTTTCATAATTCTAGATGATAAGCCTTAAAAGTTTTTGCTTCTTTCTGAAGGATGCTCTGTGATACTGAAGTTGTTTCTAAATTTTCATAGATTAAGGACATTCGTTGTTCCAATTCTATAATGGAGTGTTGACACTTAGTTTTCCCTCTAGTCAGCCATTATTTAATGCATTGATTTAGCCTTTTTCTCTTTATTTCCCAAATTACAATTGGATTTCGGTGGACACATTCAGGCCAAGATGACTTTACCAGATCACCAAAGCCAATGGATAAGGACTAGAGAGGGGAGAAACGAAAGGCAATGACACTATAGTGTAAAGATAGTGAGAGAGAGAGGTGAATGGGGCTATGATCATAGCCATTCCAGGGGAGAATGAAAGAGTGAAGGAAGATATTTCAAGATAGGAGAGAAACAAAGGCTAAGAAGTGATCCAGATGAGTAGCAATATGGCCTAGTCCATGGCGTTTATTGCTCCAATTGTACTTGAAATGAGGGGGCATAAAATCAAGTAGGTTTAGGGCTTCGATAAAATCTTCCATTTCTTCCCGAAGGGAGTCCTGAACCAAAAAACCCCCTTTTTTCTCTTTGATTTAGGGTGGTGTTGAAGTCTCCTCCTAAAATGCAATTCTGCACAAAATCTAACTCCTTGAGATCGATTAGTGATCTCCAATATTATTGTTTTCTCTAAAATGTACTGGCGTATATAAATTAATTAGAGTACATACCTGATGGATGTCCATAATTTGGAAATTGTTAGCAATCCAATGTGTGGTTTTCATGGTGTTCCAAAGATGCAGTTGATTTGCATCCCACATGGTACAAAGACTTCTAGAAGATGAGATCCAACTGCTATCATATTTATTTTGTTCCAAATTTTATATTCCTTTTGAGAGAGATCACTCTCAGGAATTTTTGTCTCCTAGAAGAGGGCCACGAACGTTTTTTCTTTATGGATCAAGGGCTTTGTTTCTCTGATTCTTTTTTCAGATCCTAAACCCCTGCAATTCCAAGGGACTATATTCATCATTTACTCTTTCTTAAGGAAATCCCCTTGTTGGGGCCTAATGATGCTCCTTCCCCCCTTCATTTCCATGATCTGCTAATTGAAGGGGAATAGTATGTTGAAAGCCCAATTCTTTATCATTTTCAGCTTGTTCCAATCTTATTTCCCTATTAGATTTGAGAATCGATTGACGAGATATTTTATTTGTCTCTCTTTCTTTTTCTTTCTCTGATTTTTCATTATCCAAGATAGCATTGATTGTTGGGCTAGTGGTCTCTTTCAATGAAAGTAAATAATCTTCTTCACCTTCTAATTGATCTTCAGAAATGCTTTGCACACATTCTACGACACGAGCGATATAAGTGGGGGCTTGTCTAGGGTTGTGAGGCATCTCAGTCTCTTTTTGACGAGGGGGGTTTTGGTTAGTTGGCTAAGAAGGTTCACCAACTTTTTCAGATCCAGAAACAACCTTGTAGTGATTGTTTCCTCCATCAGGTTTTCTTGTGTGATTAGAATCGCTTTGTGAGGGATTGAAAGGTCACGAGCCCTGATTATCTTTAAGAGGGCCTTTTTAGGCACCATGGCCACTTTAGGTTGTTTTTTCTTGGTCCCTTTTCTTCGTTTTGCTTGTTTCCATTGATCATTCTGCTCTCCTTGTTGCTCCTGAGGAAATTATATTTTTTGACATCCTCTTGCAAAGTGTCCATATTCATGACAAACTTTGCATTTGAAAGGAAGTTTATCGTAATGATCGACTTCCTGCACATGGGGTCAGTTGTCCATATAGATATTAATTTATACTAGAAAACCCTTGTCCAGATCCACTTCAACATAGGTTCATGCAAAATTAAATAGCCCATCCCTTGGTTCCACACAATCAATGTACTTGCCCAATGAGTTACTAATTAGCTTGAAGGTTGCATTAGAAATGCAGAGGTAACTAAGGAAGTTTCACCCAGATTGTAACTGCAGTGGGAATATCATAGTTTGGGTTGATGTTAAGGTTCCGTCTATCCAAATATAAACCCTGGGATCCCATGAAATACAGTGTTCTTCTAAATATCAGATCTCGATCTGACTTATTTTCGAAGTAAAAAGTAAAAAAACCCTTACCACGGAAGGAGGAGACAACTTCTACTGTGATATGAGGTTTCCAATTATTTTCCACCTAGGCATGAACAGTTCGGGGTGATGTCCATAGCCCCATGAACTAGCCAATCAAGCCTATTATGAAACCTTCTCACAAAATAAAAGAAGAGATAGATCAATGACTTAAAAATTAGCCTCTTCGAGGGGTAAACCTCCTTTACATTACACAAATGAACAATTCTTGGATGATTCAAATGAAAAAACCTCTTTCTATCTATAGGATTCTAAGGGGTCACAATATAATCAGAGCTGACATAACAATAATAATGTAAGGGCACAAAAATAAATAGTGGGCTTCTATGGGGCACAATAATAACAATATGGGGACTACATGGGCACAACAATAAAAATAAGGGGGCTACATTGACAATAACAATGAGGGAATACACTAGTATTATAGGGACCTAACATGCCCCTCACTTTCAAAAGATTGTTGTCCTCAATGCCTAAGTAGTTATGGATGCTTCTATATAAAATTCTCATCCTCCTATATGGAATATTCAATGGGTAAGTTCTTCCACTTGATGAGATACTCTGAAATTGATCGATTTCATAGCTGTAGAGTTCTTGTTTCCGTGACTTCTTTAGGTTCCAATATGACTTTTCCTTCCTCGTCAATTTTTGGAAATATTGTTTGAACTAGGAGCTTGTCACCTATAACCTTCTTAAAGCATGAAACATGGAAAACTGGGTGCACTCGGGAAGATGCAAGAAGCTCCAATTTGTATGCCATAGTACCAATCTTTTGCAACACCTTGTAAGGACCATAATACTTTTGTGATAATTTATCATCCATCTTAGCTTACTTGAGGGAAATTTGTTTGTATGGTTATAGCCGTAAAAATACCCACTCACCTACGTCAAAACTTCTTTCGCTGTGATGCTGATATGCCTATTGTTTCATTCTATTCTGCGCCAAAGTGAGGTTATCCTTTAAGAGTTGGAGAACTTGTTGTTGATGCTCAATGTGATCTTCTAGTGCTTGAACCTTAGAATGATTATCCAAGGCTTTTTGGAGATCAGGAGAAATAGATGATTTCAATGTTTGAACCTTTGGTGAACATAATTGTGCAATTAGGTCATGTTGTTATTTATTTAGAAGCTTTGTCATGCCATTAGAGTTGATTATATTTCCTTGTTTCCCTGCGATACCCCTTAAATCAACCTTTCTTTCCCAAAAAAAAATTCAAGAAAAGTTATTGAAAATTAAAACCTATCGTACCCAAAGATTGTAACCATTAGACTCTTAGTACAACATCAGCACCACCCATTGGAATGGAAAGCATTGGAATATTCAATATATATTCTCCCATGGATAGCTTGATATTATGGCACTTTCCAGAGAAATTTATGGTTCCTCCATTTGCGACCATCACTTGACACTCTGGTGCTGGATATAGGAAGCAATTTAATTCCTTGGCTATCTTACAATGAATAAAATTATGGGTATTACTCGAATCAATCAACACTATTACCTTTTTCTTCTTGATATGTCCTTCTATCTTGAGAGTTTGAGGAGTGGCAATTCACGCCAATGCATTACAAGATATGATTGGATTCATTTCTTCTTTTTTTGGGGTTGGTTCCTGGTGTATATCCTCTTCTTTTGATGTTTCTTGTTCCTTTTCTTCCTCCTCTTCACAATCTATGTAAATCAATTTCTTCTCGAAACACTTATGACCTTTAGTGTATTTTCTATCACAACTGTAACAAATCCACTTTGCTCTTTTTTTTCTAATTGTTGTGGTGTCAACTTTGTAGGTTGTGGAAGGATAGGAGCAACAACACTTCCATCTTTGTAGTTGTGAGTGGTAGGCTTCCTTGTTGCCATAATATTGCTTTCAATTTTTCTTTCCAACCCGAATGCCTTCTCAAATGAATCAGGTTCCCAAAGGCGAACCTCATGTTGGATGTTATCCTTTAAAGTCCCTATGAAGACATCAATCCTATGATCCTCTGGAATATCATTTACCCTTATATTCAATTTTCAGAAGTTTTCAATGTGCTCTACCATTGAACCCTTTTGTTTGAGATTTATCAACTGGCTAAAGAAGGTGTTTCTCTTTGTATCCTCATAATGTGTTATCATTTCCTCCATAAAAATTGACCAAGTGACAATTTGTTTATGAGAGAAAAGTCATCAATATCATACAAACTAGTTGGGTTCTAAATATAAAGTTGAAATGCGTACCTTTTGTGCATTTTTCACATTATGGAGATCAAAATATTGCTCCATATGTAGTATCCATGTTACGGGATCCTTGCCATCAAACTTCCTCATATTAATATCTGGAATATGGTGGGTCTTCAATCCAATGTTAGAGTCTATGAAATCACAATTAAAATTTCTTTTGTTCTCATCATGAGTTTCCTCTACTACCTTTTCACCATTATGAAGCATTTCTTGTAGCAAAATTTTCAATTATTTCTTCAAATCTTCCATGTTTCCTTTCAGTTTTTCTTCTATACCATTGATCTTAGCTTTTGTTACTTTTTGTGAGAGCGAAACTTATTGCACTTGGTCTTGCAATTTTGATATATCATGTTGCATTTCTCCCTCTTCTTCATGTGTCATAGTAAAGATTTTGGGTTACTTACTAGGTGTTTCCATTTTCTTTCTTTGGGGCATCAGTAATGATAATTATGCTTCACTATGCCCTTTGAATCACTTCAAACTAAGTTTTCAAACAAAACTTATGAAAACTTTAAAAACTATACACCTTTTTTTTTGCTTTGTAGGAGCTCAATATTGAATTTGTTGTGTCTCTGTAATTTCAGATCTCCAAGGTATAAAATTTCATCTTGTGGTGTCCCTCTGAGTCCTATTTCCAACCCCATAAGTCTGATCGAGATTGGATTCTTCAAGAAATACTTATGCCCAATCTCCCATGATGACCTAATTATAGACTAGTTCAGTGGAGTGAATTTGTACGGAGTTCCACGTCTCACTGATTCGACCTTTTGCACTAAAAATGATACCCAGCAAACTACATTCTGTCCTATTTCTGTCACTTTTTACAAAATTTAAATTTGATTCTTAAAGAGAAATTTATGACGATTTTCCCAAGGTCACCTATTTGAGATGGAATTTTGGAGCCTGCATAAAACCTAACTTCCTTGGATCATATCTCCGAAAATATAGCGAGAAAATATCTGAAATTCATACATGAGGTTCACTAAGATTTATACTCCACGCGGTTTCAATTTCAGCCTCTGAAATTTCATAGAAAAAAATTTATAGTGAAAATTCCACGATGGCTTGTTTGAAGTAGCGAAACCCTAGAATCCAAAGCTCTGATACCAAATGTTATGCAATCAGCTCACAAACTAGAAGAAGAGATAGATCAACGACTTCAAAATTAGCCTCTTTGAGGGGGAAACCTCCTTTAAATTATACAAATGAATAATTCTTTGATGATTCAAATGACAAAACCTCCTTTCTAAATATAGGAGTCTAAGGGGTCGCAATATAATCAAAGCCGACATAACAATAATAATGTAAGGGCACAACAATAACAATAGTGGTTTTCTATGTGGCACAATAATAACAATATGGGGACTACATGGGCATAAAAATAACAATAAGGGGGATACACTAACAATAACAATGAGGGAATACATTAGTATTATAGGGACCTAACAAAGCCTCGATATGCAAGTTGGAGAGCATTGATCTGGGCAAGAGGTGCGTTGATCTCCACCTTAGGAAATTCATTGAGTTTTTCGCAAAATGGGACTAGGAATACTTTTGAAACTTTGGGACACTAGCAACGAGATATTTGAAAGCATCAATATCCTTTGAAAAGGAGAATCTGAGGTCGATTTAGCCATGGTAGGATATCCAGCCAGAGAAACATGAGATTGGGGTCACATCGATCAGAAAACAAATGCAATCATGACAAAAAAAGAAGTTACAAGCCTCACACAGATGATCCATCGAGAAGCTACTTTTAGATCTAAACTGAACTTTCTTATGGTTTTTACCCTTTACTAGAGCTTGAATTATTCTATTGAATAATATTACAGTCAAAATTTTTCTTTTACCCATTCAAATTCAACCAATTGGTACCAAATTCTTTCTAAAGCATGAGTATCAAGTCCCTGATACACAAAATTTTGTTCCCTTTTCACCTATTTCATGTTGCCTTGCCCCGATTTTGATATCAACTCGAACTTCCAAATTGGACCCTCTTGTCACCATTTAGATTATATATTCTTTCAACTTTGTTTGATGTACATATACTTTTCTTTATATTCTTAACAAACTTTGTATGTTACCTTTGAAATCCATATTTCCTTGATCAATACAAAGCCTCAAAATCAAGTCCTCCATTCACCAAAATGCTTCAACCTTGGCTTGATCTTGGTGATCAAGCCTAACATTAAAAACTTCCCTTTACGAATGAAAGTGAGATAGGACCTTGATTTCAATATCAATTCCTTTCTCATAGCTCTTTTTTGGCATCTTGAAATCTCATCACAACCTTCGAACCTTTCTCCCAAACATAGGTCTTCACACGTGTGAAACCTTTTGAAGTTTGAATGTAATCAAGCTCAATTACAAAAATTAGGTCTCCACCCAAATTCCTATCATGATTTTGAGATAGGTTTGATCCTCAAATTAAGACTCTTGACACCTAGCCAATGTGTGACCTTTTAATCCTACTGTCAAACTTGGAAAACTCACCAAATTTTTTTATAGCTTGATCTAATTTGTAATGCAAAAAGGGGATCTTTTCATTGGAATAATTAACTTAATACCAAAGTTTGCATGTGTGGAACACTAATATGAAAGTAACTTGCGACCACTTCAAAAGGAATCAAGCAGCCAAGCAAAAGAACACAAGTAACAGAGAAAATATTGAAGTAATAAATGGAATTGAAATTTCCATGTGGTAAATGAGTACAAGAAGTTCAAACATTCAAGAAATGAGATGAACCCTTAGTGGCATAAAAGGATTGCTATATAGAGAAGTTGGACAGCGAAGAATGAATCAAAATTGTTAAGAGTTAGATCTAACAAATAAAATGGATCGTAGGTGGAAACAGAGGAAATTAAACAAAGAAATCCACTAGCTAAGAAAGGAACAGAAAGCCAAGTGGAGGGAACCAAAATGATTAACCTTCTACTTCCTCCCTTGTATAAATAAGATAAAGTTGGTAGAGAAAGAGATTTGTGTTTGTGCATGTTTGTGTTTGTGTGAAATGTTAATGTGGAGAATCCAAGTATTTTTGTATCAGGTATTTGTAAACTCTTTTAATAAATTAATTAATGGGAATCCATTTCTAACCAATCTATTTGGAGATAGACTTCAATTCTAAAGTTTGTTATTTGTAGAACTATTTTTGCTAGTTCAGTGCGTTTTGGAGAGTTGTAAGCATTTGGTTTTACAATGTAAAACTTTATCATTATGAGAAATTCATCTTTTTGTGTTTTCTAATCTCATAAATTATTTATCTATAGCCAAAAGAACAATACTATAGTCAATTGTTCATGATCATAATTTTTCATAATGCATGTAGTAATCTAATTTCTTGTTTTTATTGTCTTAGTAATTTTTTACTAAAGGTATAAAGTAGCGATATATTTGGTGTAATGTTTACTTCATTAGTTTAGTTAGTTTATCCCAGACATCATTCTACACTTTAGATATTAGATTAGTTGCATCTCATTTCTGACATCCACAAAAACCTAAATAGTGGGTTGGCATGAAATCAATAAAACAACATGAAACCATTTGAAGTTTATTGCAACCAATAAAACAACATGAACCCCTTTGAAGGTTTTTGAGCCATAAATTGGATGGATTCCCTATTCCAAATAGTATGTGGTTTAATTGGGACCTTTTATTGGGGAGAATACTTATTGATTTCTAGGGCCATTCATCTTGGTCAACACACCAATCCAAAATATAACATTCACATATAAGCCCAAAATTACAAATATATCACCCATTTTCTTTGTAATACAAAATATCACCCACAACTTTGTAATAACTACAATGGTTAGTAGTTCCTTCCATAAAAATGTTTTGCCAACACATATATATCAAAAAAAAATGTATGATTCCCTTGGGGGTTGTTTCAACCCATACAATGATTTCTTGATATTACACACTAAGTACTTTCCTCCTACCAAAATAAACCTTTTGGTTACTCCATGAATATCTCCTCCTTTAAATCTTGATAAAGAATTGTCATTTTGGTATCCAATTGATTCAACTCTAAATAATATGCTACTAAACCCAAAAACATTAAATGATATAACTAATTTTTGCTACAAGTGAGAAAGTATCTTGGCAAGTACCAATCTCCGTTTGCAACTACCAATCTTTCTACCTTGTAGCAACTCTTCTAAAACCCATGCTTTGTTTGTTTTAAATATTTAACTTCTTCCTTCATTATCTTTTGGTATTATGCACTTTCAAGGCAATTTAGAGTTTCTTGAACACTTTTAACCATACCAAGTTGATTCCTAGTTCTCTGACTTCTTTTAGGTTGTTGGGTTGTTCTTGCTAACTCCCTTGTATTCTCTTCCACTAGTATAATCATGTTTTGCAGTAGGGCTTCCTTCAATGTAACTATATCTTGTATAGGTGTTGAATTGGACTCTATTTTCTCCAATGGGGATGGATCATGTGTTGTAAGCTCTTGGCTTCACTATGTGTCAAGTTTTCTTTAGTTATAGTGCCACTTATGCTAAAAAATTCTCAGTGTTTGTCACCCTAATTCTACTCTTTAGTGATGGAATTTGGTTTTCCACCACTCTTTGTAGCACTAGTCTTTCATCATATTGCTCCTTTTATTGTTCAAAATTCTTGAGGTTTCTTTTCTCTAAAGACGATGCCTCAACTATAAGTACTCACATGCTCATCTTAAATCCATTCAACTTGTATCCCTTAATTCCAACAAGCTCTCCATATCTAATGAACATGAACTTTTTGGATTGTTCATCCAACGTTTCCCCATTATTCTTATTTACATGCATATAAACCTCACAATGAAAGAATCTCAAGTGAGAAATAGATGACTTTCTCTCGTTCCAAGCTTCTACTAGTGTTATATCACCCCAAGGTTGAACTAGGTGACGAATTAACAAATTGTTGCAATTTCTTTATTGCAAAAGCCTCTCCTAAATATTACATTACATATCATACACCTTGAATTCTCCATTACAGTTCAATTCATCCTCTCAACCAATTCATATTTTTAGGAATATGGTGTAGTTTTCTAGGTTGTGATCCCAACAGATTACCTATTGATGAAAAGCCTCAACAATTATCTTTTTTCAGAGATCATACTAGTGGTTGCTTTTACACCTATTTCAAACTATTTTTTATTCGGATCTTGGGGGAAGGCCCCCAAGATCTAAAAGATTGAAATGGATCTTGTGGGGGAGGCCCCCAAGATCTGAAAAATTGCAATGCTAGAAAGAAAATGACAAAACACATAGTAAATAAAACCATAAAGAAATTTTTTATTAAAACCGATAATAACTATAAAGGCTACATTGTGGCAGACAACCTGTCCTTTTACAAAATGCGACTTGTTACTTATAGTATTTTCAGTTACAATACCACGGGTCAATTCCATGGGTGAATGAATACCATGGGTGGATGTCACAATACTACGGGTCAATTCCATGGGTGAATGAATACCATGGGTGGATGTCACAATACCATGGGTTAATTCCATGGGTGAATGAATACCATGGGTGGATGTCACAATACCATGGGTGAATGAATACCATGGGTGGATGTCACTTACAATACCATGGGTGGATAAATACCATGAGTGGATGCCACTTACAATACCATGGGTAAATTCCATGGGTGGATGAATAACATGGGTGGATGAATACCATGGGTTGATGCCATTTTCCATTTGGATCATTCCTCCCTCCTTAAGAAGTAGTGGTCCCCATTGTGTGAAGTTCCCTCCTACGAAGCCTTTGTTGAATATGAAGAGCCACTGAAGAGAAGGGTTTTATGTGGTTAACCCATAACCATGATGAACGAAGATCCGAGGATAGAGATACCCTGTAATGCTTGTGACCAACTGTGATACTGACAATGTACGACCTAGCAAATGGACTTCGATGAAGTGCGGGTTTGTGGATGACCCATAACCATGATGAACGAAGATTCGAGGATAGAGACACTCTTTAATGCTTGTGACCAATTGTGATATTGACAATGTGCGGCCTAGCAAATGGACTTCAATGAAGTGTGGGTTTGTGGATGACCCATAACCATGACAAACAAAGATCCAAGGATAGAGATACCCTGTAATGCTTGTGACCAACTGTGATACTAACAGTGTGTGGCCTAGCAAATGGACTTCGATGACAAGGATTTTGTGCAGTTGACCCATAACCATGATGTTGGTTGTTAATGAAGTAGCAGGTGCCTACATAGCCTGGGGTGGGAGGGCATGTCTCCAAATAACCCAAGCCGAATGCTGCTATGCTGAAACTGATGAATGTGAAGCAAGTGCCTACTAAAGTGGGGTGGGAGGGCACGTCTCCAACAGGAACCCGCTCCAAATGTTGCTCCAGAATTAAAATGGACATAACTCAGTCAATATAACTCAGAATATTTATTATAACCTATTTTTGGAAGCAGAAGGACCATTTTGCATCTTCCCATGTGTTGGAAATCCTTATCTGGACACCCTAGAATCTCCGATTCGCGCTACAATTTTTTCCGCCATCACAAAAGTTCTAAAAAAATAGTTGATTTTAAATTAGCGATATCTCCCACATCCAGACTCCGATTCGGCCCATATTTTTTTTTTAAATTGGGTGATTTTTTGAGAGGAGCTCAGATATAGAATCACTTTTCTAAAATTATATCCCAAAACTACCGAAAACATATAGGAGAGCCGTTGTCCATGAATTTCCGTCAAAAACATTTTTGCAACATAACTCATTTTAAATCAACGATATCTCCCTCATCTGGACTCCGATTCGACTGATTTTTTTTTTCTGAATTTGGGTATTTTTTCACAAGGAATCCAGATATGTTATTTTTTTTTTTGTAAATTTTGCACCAAAAAGTTCAGATATAATCTACAAAATCGCCGCCCAAAAACAATCCTGCAAAAAAATGAAAAAAAAGAAGAAAATTTCTTCTTGCTTGGCCCAAGAAAATGCTCTATGGAGGACATAGCACATGGCTGAAGTTTGTTGAATCTTGTTGCAAAATTTGAAACTATAATATGCATGAAACAATCATTCCCATGGAATTGTAACGTACTCTGATACCACTGATCTGGATCTTGGGGGGACGCCCACAAGATCTAAAAAATTGAAATGGATCTTAGGGGGAGAGACCCCCAAGATCTGAAAACTCGAATTGCTAGAAGAAAAAGAGGAGAATGCCCAATAAACAAAACCACAAAGAAACATTTTATTAAAACCAATAATAACTATAAAGGCTACATTATGCGGACCATCTGTCCTTTTACAAAACGTGACTTGTTACGTATAGTATTTTTCAGTTACAACACCACGGGTCAATTCCATGGGTGAATGAATACCGTGGGTGGATGTCACAATACTACGGGTCAATTCCATGGGTGAATGAATACCATGGGTGGATGCCACAATACCATGGGTTAATTCCATGGGTGAATGAATACCATAGGTGGATGTCACAATACCATGGGCAAATACCATGGGTGAATGAATACCATGGGTGGATAAATACCATGAGTGGATGCCACTTACAATACCATGGGTAAATTCCATGGGTGGATGAATAACATGGGTGGATGAATACCATGGGTTGATGCCATTTTCCATTTGGGTCAATTTTTGTAGTTAAAATTAAAATTATGCCCTTGATGAGTAGGATTGTTTTGTACAAAAGCTTCAAATCGACTTGTAAATCAAAAAATGATGCTCTTGATATCATCATTTTTGTTCTCTATTCCAAATTAAATTTTGCTTGAACTATGACCTTGGCAACCTATTTTGTTACAAACAAAAACCTTACGATTAACTCCTGAATCAAAAGTGCTACTATTTCTTTCCGTTTTGGGGTTAAAATTAAAAGTTATTTGAAACTACGACCTTGATAACTAATACTATTACAAATAAAAGATTTAAAATCAAACTCCAATTAAAAGAAACATAGAGTTACCAATAACAAACCACTATTACAAATAAAATCATAAAAAAGCCCAAGTGACGCATCCCGACCGGTGATGGTCGTGTGACTGAGGATGCTAGTCCCCTAGGTTTCGGGTTCAAGTCCTCCTTGGTTGAACAATGTAATCATATGTAATAAGGTATCAGCCTACAAAAAAAAATCCTAAAAAAATGAGAAAACAAAGCAAAACTATAACTTGAATAATGAGAAATAGTTTTGGTAGAAATCACATCAGAAATATTTGGTCGACATGTTTCAAACCATCTAGTGTGGTTCATCCTAAAAAAATTTAACTATAAAAAAAAATATAATGGTTACTATAGAACAAGAATTATTTTATTAATAAGGAATATTTTAGAATGAATAATAATAATAATCATCATCATCATCATCATCATCATCATCATCATCATTATTATATTTTTAATATTCTAAAAATAAACTAAAAATAAAATAAAATGATAAACCAATTCTAGGAAACTAAAGAAAGGTCAAAATTAAAGGAATAACATTCATTTTTATTTGTTCATTAATTTTTACCTTAATTTACCTATTATTGTATATTTGATTTTTTCCATTTGTTTTAGATTTGTATTAGGTATTTGTTAAATCTTAACCTGCATTTAATTCTTTAATTTTGACCTCTCTTTAGTTTCCTAGAATTGGTTTATCTTTTTCTTTCATTTTTAGTTTATAATAATAATAATAATAATAATAATTCAATATAAAATATTCCTTATTAATAAAATAATCCTTGTTCTAGAGTAACCATTATAATCTAGCTATTAGAATTAATTTTCTCTGTGTCGCACTCTCCTTATTTAATATGCCAATATCTGATTCTCCATCTTCCCCTGACGATGAAAGACACTAAATGGTTGGAAACGCATCAACCAAATATTCCTAATGTGATTTCTACAAGATATTTATGTGTACTCTCAGCAGGGAGAAGTTCTTTTACTGGGATATTTCAATGCTAGAACCACAAATAATCAAGCTAGCATTCTTTGTTGCAAAGAGGATAAAAATCCTATTTGGCTCACTAAAGAGGAGAATCCACAATGGGTGAGGTGTTTAGAAGATGACAAAGTTAGCAATAATTTTGGAGGGGAATTGCTTACATTGTGTGGGGATTTCAACATAATTATTTGCAATGGTCTAGATAGATGGAAAAGGTCTGGGAACTTCACTTGCAACACATACAATGGGGCAAGTGTCGTTGACTATTTGATGTGTTCACAAAGCTTAATAGAAAAGATAGACAAAGTTAGTATTGGAGAGCATACTTGGGACTTAAAATCATACCATAACCCAATTTATATAAGGTTGTCATGGTTAGAAGATAGGTAGCATAAGAGGAAAACCCAATGCTCTCGACAATCACTATCAAGGGGAAAAATTCTTATAACACAAGAAAATTGTACTATCTTCAAGACATTGTTAGAGAGATTAATTCGGAAGGAGAAAACTGGTTTCAAAAGCTTCAATGGTCATGAGTTAAAAAATATAATTCAAAGTGTACTTGAGAAGTGCAAAAGAGAAAAAAATAGGAAATCGGAATCAAATTGTTTTCCTGTAAATTCTTGGTTTGATGAGGAATGCAAAATGGCAAGGAGAACCTTGAAAAAAGCAGGAAAGGAGAAGATGAATGTAAAGTTATATAAGCAGATACTAAAAAGGAAAAAGATGAGTTCATGCAAACAAGGAGAGAAGAGTTAATATATTTAAGAAAGAATAATCCAAAGCTTTTCTGGTAGGAACTGCAACCAAGGAAGAAGCAAATTGAAAATAATATTACAGTCAATCAATGGTTTGAATATGCAAGGCAACTCTATGAGAAAGAATCTAAGGTGGAGTCCCCCCCTAGGATCAACACAAATTCAAATCTCTTCACATCATAGGAGGTGGAGAATGGAATTAAGAAGCTGAAAACAGGAAAGGAAAAGAACTTGGTTGAACTTCAAGCAGAGTATCTAAAATGGGGAATGAACGCTCTTGCACCACACATCATGGAAATATTCAACAACATCATTCAACAAGGATTTCCAAGAGATTGGACAACTAGCCTAGCAAGACCCCTTTTTAAAAGTAGAGACATTAATAATCCATCCAACTATAGAACAATTATGATCAATCCTTTGTTTGCAAAGATTTTTGGCAGCATGGTAGAAGACAGAATTAGTAAGTGGGCAAAAGTACAAGAAAAGAGGGCAAGAGGACAAGCGAGTTTTAGGCCGAAACATTCTACAGTGGATCATGACATCACGTTGAGACACATTGTTGAAAAGGTTTGGGAAGGCAAAGAAGAAGTATTTTGTTGCTTTGTTGACTTCAAAAAAGAATTTGACACAGTCCCTGGGATAATTTGTGGCGTAGAATGGAAGAACTTGAAATTCCTGTGCATTATAGAGTCGTTATCCATAGACTTTATGAAGAAGTGAAAGTCAAAATTAGAACCTTAGCAGGTATTTTAGAAAGTTTTAGAAGTGACATTGGAGTCAAGCAAGGTTGCCCTCTATCCCCTACTCTTTTTGGTCTATATATTGATAAATTGGAAGAGTGGCTAAATCTACAAGGTGGACATGGTGTTCGGTTGGGGGAGTTTGTGATAAAGCTTCTTTTATATGTTGACGATATTGTATTGATTTCTAAATCGGCCCATGGATTGCAAATGCACTTATATGCCCTTGAGAATTTTTGTAGAGCAGTGGGGATGCAAGTCAATATTAGCAAGACCAAAATAATGATTTTTTCTAATAAAGGGAAGTAGAGCCAACATAATTTCTTCTTTGAAGACAACATTCTTGAAGAAGTAAATGAGTACAAGTACCTTGGGATTGATTTCAACAACAAACTCAATTGGGAGGACTGCAGAAAGAAGAGAATTTTAGGATGGTAGAAAGCACTATATGCTCTTCAAAACAAATGTAGAGAGGCAGAGTTATGGGATTGGAAAACGATTAAAGTGCTTTTTGGACTCCTAGTTTGTCCAGTGATGCTATATGGGTGTGAATTGTGGACTAGCAGCACTCCCATCTCAAAATGGAACCAAATTGAGAAAATCCAAAAATGCTTGATCATGAGCAAGTTTAAAATAAAATGTATAGTACCTTATGAGATAATTTTGAGTGAAACAGGAGCAACTCCCATTGAAGCAATTGCTATGGTGCGGCTCATAAGATATCTAAAAAGAATTGAGGAAATGAGAGTAGGTAGATTTCCTAATGTTATCTTCAATGAAGGCATAAGTGAAAGAAATAAAACATGGATGAAACAAAACTACACATGGATGCAAAAATGGAATATCTACCTCAATGCCTGTCCCACAAATAGCAAGGAGCTAAAGGATTTTGTTATGGAGAAGTTTCGTAAAAAGGTATGGGGAAAAGAGTTGGGTTGAAAGAAGAAAATATTACATTGAGGAATTCAACCCTACATGTGATCTACAACAAAAAGAGTTCAATGGAGCTAGCATTTCGTGGAGGGAAAAGGTTCTTATTGCTCAATTAAGGACCAACTCACATCAACTTCGGTGCAAAACAAGACGGAGGAAAAGGCCTAAAGAAGCTTGGGAAGAATGGGTATGTACATTTTGCACATTTGGGGCTGTGGAATCGGAAAAGCATTTCATTTTGGAATGTGATGCATTCAAAGAGATCAGAGAAATTTATGAGAACATGTTAGCATCAGTTTCTTGCCATTGTCTTTTTAGCGAGAGGATTGTTGGAAGGTTGGGTTAGCTCATCATCAATTTGAATCGGAAAAGGATTGAATTGCAAAAAACGAAAACAAAAAACTAATAATCTCATGAACTATTTTTAGTCTCATAAACTTTAAAATATCATTTCATTACTAAAAATATTTCTCATTATTCAAAATATAAATTACAAAAACCTCAATTCAAAAACTATAATTTTTTAGAATTACTTTTATCTCAAAAATGCCTCTTTCCTATCTCAAAAATGTTTAAAGTAAATTTTTCATAATTTATTATATCTATGAAATTAGATTGAAAATTAGGTTTCTACCTGAATTTATTTTTTCACAGTAATATAAAAAATTAGAAACGTGTGATTAATTGAGAGTTGGGTTTATCTATTTTCTAATATTTGTATATTTGTGTTTTTAAATCAGTTTTTGTTTTTAAATAAGTTTGTTATTATGTTAAAACACTTAATAAGGCATATAATATTAGAATAGATTGGGCGTTGTTATGAAAAATTGTTAAAACACATGCATATAATATTGGAATTGATTAGGTTTTATTATAATTCATTCGTTGGTTTTCAATATTTGTATTTTCAAATAATTTGATTACTATAAAAAAAATTGCGAAAACACTGAATAAGACATGTAATATTAGAATAAATTAATTTTGTATTTATTATTGAATAGTTTTGTTGATTTTTTTAGTATAAGAGCGCATGAACTAATTTGTTACACCCTTTTTGGGCCAAAGAAATGGTTAGTCTGTGAAAACTTTGATGCAGATTTGCATGGGCAGTCCACTCCACATCAATAGAAACGACAAAATTAATGAATCAAGCACATCTCATTAGGATGGTCGACTAAATTTCATATTTTTGCAATTTTATTATGGGAAAAAATATATAATTTTTAGTTGTTTGGGGTTGAAGATTTTAAAATTATATATATGTATGGGGATGGAAATTGTATGGTAATTTTTTAATAAAAATAATAAATGGTAATAATTTAAAATATATATTTAAATAGATAAATAAATTTATTGCTTAAAATGTGTTGGATATTCATAAGTACAGATGATATAACTGAAATCTATTATTCTGAACACAAAACAAGTAATTTAGTATTCCAGAAAATTGCTGCAAAATCAGAAGAAAATATATTAGACTACGTTAAAAAGCATTAAAGAAATAAAAATTATGGGGTTATCCAACTTTACCCAATCTCATTGTACATTGTCAATGTCACCGGCATCGATGTTTAAATTGTGTGACTACTTGCTCATAAATTGAAACCTTCCCAGGTATTCTTAATGGGTGAAGATATAACATCAGGGTAGGAATTTCAATGAAGTACTAGTGAAAATTGACGATTTATGCAATTCTAATACCGTTATTGATCATTTTAAGATAGAATGTTGATGGGAAGGAAAACTTTTTGGTTGTATTTGATGAGAAATCACCCTGTAAAATTCACACCCTGTAGTTGAAAATTTTCCTGTCAAATGAGGCCCCAGTAGGAATTTCGATGAAGCACAAGTCAAAATTGACGACTAATATCTGTCATAATCATTTTAACACAAAATGTTGATGGGCAGGAAAATAATTTGGTTGTATTTGATGGTAAATCATCTTGTGACTAGATATTTTCCCATCAAATTCCATCACTGCATACCATTTGTATCAAAGTTGCAGTTTCAATAGACACCGCCAATTAACAATATGGATGAGTTGTTGGAGGCAGTGGAAGTCCCTTTGTTACAATATCCCAGCAACAACAGAAGTGGAAACAAGAGCAATACTAGAGGGAGGTGGCCATGGAAGAGATCCATTTTTATTCTAGGTCATCTTCCCTATTTCTAACTAATTTCAAAATTTTACTACATATTCATTTCAACTACTCGTTATTGATTCTTTTTCTTGGTCTTCTCCACTCCAAATTTCAATGCATTGTAAGTACCAAGTTCTGCGAAAGGATGGAATTTTATGGAGTTGACACAAATTTAGTGACTTATTTGACTGGAGAACTGAGTAAGAGCAATGTTGTTGCAAAAACTATTTCAACCACCTGGTTAGGCACATGCAATGTCACACCTCTAATCCGAGCAATAACTGCATATGCATACTTGGGGCGCTACACGGCCATGACTATTGCCTCCATGCTCTATTTCGTTGTAAAGATCACCCACTCTTTTTAAGGCCCTTTTAACTTCATGGTCTTTAAATGAATTTTCTATTGCGAGTATGTTAATCTTTTTTCCCCCTTGGAAAAATCGTAATTTTCATTAGTAAAGGAAAATTACATATTGTAGATGCAAAAGAGCATATGTTGTATGTGAGGTAGAATGCCTATCAAGTAAGAGGTATCAAAAATAGTGCAGTGTACTCCACGCAGGGAGGCACTGTGCTTCAACAATAGTTCAAAAAACTCTACGCAGAGAGTATTATATGATTGTCATTGTGCATATCTGATAACTTAACAAAGCAATAATATTATTTACATAATAAAAAATAAGTAGGCTCCAACTGAACCAGTTAGTCTGTAAGTTCCATGAAAGGTCGATGGTAAAATTGATAGTGTGCACCATCCCTCTGCTCCTGGATCAACTAAGTGCTGAGAGGCCTGAACGCAGCTTCCTTGGATAGTAAATCGACAGATGAGTTGTGTTCCCTGTATATATGACGATAGACAAATGTATCAAAAAGTGTGATGAGTCGATGAGTCTCATCCAAAACAGGTCTCGGAGTATAAGCAGAGTAGTTAGAAGTTTTATTTATCCAATTGCAAACAATTTTTGAATCCCTAAACAATTGGATATTCCTACAATGTTTTTCCAGAGCATATTGAATGAGATATTTGGTTGTAATTAATTCAGCAAAATTGTTTGTGCCCCTCCCCAGGCCCATTTGGATATGGAAGTGATGAGATTCGGAAAGGTACAGAATGGCTCTGCCCCTGCAGCCATCTTCCTGTGCTGAACCATCGAAATATGCCCATGGATGAGAGTAATTAATGTTTTTAGGGATAATGTGCCTGGGATTAGTGTTTTCCTCTTCATCCGGAATGGTATGATAGTTTGTCAGAATGCGAGAAGTGATGGAGGGCCAGTGTGGAGTAATGTCCTGGAAAATGTATCGGTTGCAGGCTATCTAGATTGTCCAGCAAATGAGAAGAGGAAGGTTCCTAGCTTTTGTCGGTGAAGCAGATTTCCACCATGTGGTCCAAGCCTCCTTTACAGTCAGGCCCTGCCAACGGCACTGAGCGGGAATAGTCAAAAGAATAGAGTTCCAGAGCTCCTTAGCAGCCGAGCATGCAAGAAAGAGATGGTTTGTATCTTCGGTGTTGTTCTTGCACAAACAGCACCAGAAAGGTCCATGTTGTGCTCTTTTGATTAAGTTGTCACCTGTAGGGATCTTATTTTTCATAACTGCCCACATGAGTAACCGAGCCTAGGGGGCGCTTTTAATTTCCACATACTTTTCCACCAGTGTTCACAAACTAGTGGTCTTTGGGTATCAGCTAAGACTAGATATCCCTCTTTAGGGGAGTATCTCCCATTTTTTACAGGCACCCAGATTATCTCATCCTCCCCTTCAACAATTCTGATATGAGATTCGGTTAAGGTTGCTGTGTATTCTGCCCAGTGTTGTAGCCAGAGTTGTGGGATGTGCAATGCACGAGTAGTTTTCCATGTTTTTCGTAAGAAGGTGGTGCGCTCGATGTCCACAATATGGCTGATATGGGTGATACCCGCATTAGTGAGGTGTAGCTTAAGCTCATTAAGCAACCTGTGTGCGTTACCACATCCGATCTAGGGGTCGACACCTATTCGCACTGATGTGCCAGATTGGATTCTCCAAGTGAGTCCCCCTTGGATAATGGGCATCAAATTAAGTACAACTTTCCATATGATAGATATCCCTAATTTATTCCACTGTGGCTGTCGAAGCCAGTCCATCAGGTTTAGGGAGGCTATGTATTTTGAATAGGCCACCTTAGTCCACAGGTTGTTTGAGGTGATTAATTACCAGCCAAGCTTGGCCGCTAGTGTGGAGGAGAAGTCTTCTAGCCTTTTTATGCACCACCCACCCCATTTCTTTGGGAGAGCAAGTGCCTCCCATTTGGCCCAGACATATATTCTCCTGGCTAATTACCTTTCCAGAGGAACCTATAGCAAAGATTTTGAATTTTGGAGTGTATGCCTCTGGGTATCCATGCCAGAGACATCAAATATACCGCGGTGGCTTCAAGAACAGTTTTAATAAGTACTAGTCTGCCTTCTCTGGACAGGTACTTGTGGTACCAAATGTTGAGTCTCTTTTCCATCTTAGATATTAACCAAGTCCAGTCTGTTATCTTATAGACATGGGGCTTTAGCCTGTATCCTTGATATCTTAAGCCATCCTCCATCTGAAGTAGAGTAAAAGGAAATCTGTGTAGAGCATATTGTATCTCATGGGGAGAGCATCCAGTGGCTGTTATGGTGGACTTGGTGTTGTTTATGACCATTCCTGAAGCCACTTGAAATAAAGAGAAAGTGTTCTGCAATGTAGTCAGATCCCCAATGCCTCCATTGAGAAAAAATCAATACATCATCCACAAAGAGTAAGTGTGTTAGGGTGCATCTGTCAGTAATTTTGATTCCTCTAAGCCTTCCCCTACTATGTTCCTCTTTTATGAGTCTGTTGAGCCCTTCCATAATGAGTAAAAATAGAAATGGGGACAAAGGGCAACCCTGCCTGCGTCCTCTTTCGGAGTAAAAGAAGGGCGATGCCACCCCATTTACAAGGACACTGAAAGATACATTAGTTATACAACACATAATCTATTTTATAAACTCATAGGGGAAGCCTAGATGAGTTAGGAGCATTCTAATATACAGCTAGCTTACTCTGTCAAATGCTTTTGAGAGATCTACCTTTAGAATCATACCTTTCATCTTCTTCATCTGGATAGAGTGCAGTACTTCTTGTGTAGTCCCAACAGCCTCATGGATTTGTTGATCTTGTAGGAAGGAAAATTGCTCAGACAAAATAGGAGTTGATAGAATTGGCTTGAGGCGATTGGCTATGATTTTGGCGATAATTTTGTATATGAAATTGCACAGGGAGATGGGGTGGAAGTCATCATAAGAGGCAGGGTTCTCTGATTTGGGGATGAGGGCGATGAAGGTGGTATTGAAGGCCTCATACATCTTCCCATTGGTCCGACATTCTTTTATAACTTTTAGAAGATCTTCTCCAAGTGTATCGAAAAAAGCCATGTAGAATTCCACAGACCAGCCATCCGGTCCTGGGCTCTTGTTGCGCTTGAACCATTTTAATGTGGCTTCAAGTTCCCCCATTGTGACCTCCCTGTTCAGGTCCAAGGTGACTTCCTGATCAACAAACCTAGGGAAAAGTTGTGCTATTCAAATGACTTCAGCCAGAGTGGCATTGGGGGGTGCCTTGTAGATCTGCTTGAAGTGGGATGTGGCCAAGGCTGCTAATTGCGAGAAGGTGTTCACAGAGTTGCCCTACTCATTTGTTAGCTGCCAGATGGAGTTGATGGCTTTGTGCCCATTAACAAATTTGTGATAGAATTTTGTATTATCATCTCCC